>OX465411.1:4080128-5440171 GCA_950005105.1 Lycophotia porphyrea
CCTGCTCTTATACCCTATTGTCTACATTTTTCTTTTATGACGCCACTTGCAGGTTTGCTGTTAGTTTTTTTATGAAATAAGCAGTGCATTAGTACTCAAATTGTTGTACCATTTCTTTGTTTATACATAAATAATAAAACAAATTAAAAAAAAAACCAGACATTAACACAATAATCATTTTAACCACAACAAGAGCTCCACATTACACTCGTTTAAACTTGTTCAAACTACCACCCTGTATGACCTGCCACCCTGTATAATCCATTTTACTGGAAATCCGATAGCTTTTGTTTGCATTCAAGCTGTTATGCAATGAACATTGATTATCGCTCCAACGAGAGTTTGTGTACACATGTCCCTGGTTAAATTTGAGTCTATGTGATTTTATTGTGCGGCATAGTGGCAAGGTAAAATATTATAAGCCTGATTTATTGTAAAAATAATACTATTGTTGCAAATATCTCATGCCTATTGAGATTGAAATCCAAAACTTTTTTTTTAAGGGCATCTCGCAGTTCAACCTAGGGAGATTGTCGACTGCTTAACCGGACTTTTCTGTGGATGCCTCGAAATTAAGGCCTCCAGCCAGAGCAACTTACAAACTAAACTACAAACTAAGCGACTACGCGCTTAGGTGTGGGGTAAGGGCCTCGGCTTAGGGCATCGCTGGGAGAGGACAGCAAAGAGACAGGCTGGGTCTGAGTGATATTATTTAGGGGCTGATTTAAAACTACAGGCTCAGCCGCGCGGGCTGGCTCGAGCAAGGGTCGCGGAGGGCATGGACCGGGATTTCGCGACGGGCCTCGTCGGCAAGGACGCAATGACGTATAACGGCGTCTGTGTTTTTTTTGCGCGTACTGGTCAGGGTCAGGGTTTACGAGAGTGTGCCTCGGACGGCGGATCTGACTAATTCGCGAGGGCTCGTATCGGGCGGCCGATGCGATCAGGGGGTTACGGTGTATAACAGCACAATCGAAGAAAAACCCAAACCAAGCCACATACACAGTATAAATGGTCCCTTCACGAACCCATCAACCATGCATTCCGTACATCAAACTAAGTGACTTCAGGCAAAAATTGTTACCGGGAAATTACTTTTTTTTACTCAACGTAACGCACTCAAAACATTGTGCTGGTGGGTGCATTGAATAGTACAGAGTTCATGGAGGTATTCAAAGTTAAGTAATACATTAAAAACTTGTACTTTTTTAGAAACTTGATTGGTAGAGAATGCCTTGAGGCATTAAATCCACCTATGTACTACTATTCTACATGAAGTTTAAATAAATAAGTTGGAACTTTAACCTCTAATATTTCCGTAACTAGAAGGCTCCCAGTTATATAGTATAGAAAAAGAAAATGATCCCAATGTTAGAGAGAACAGTGTGCTTTTCAGCTTTGTTAAGTATCTTTTTACATATTTTCAAATTGTGGAACGACTCATTAAGGAATAATAATAATAATAATATTTTATTTGCATAAAACATGGTTTACAAGATGGTAATATGAATACACTGGAAAAGAACTGAATGGTTTCGTTTTTAGGGTTCCGTACCCAAAGGGTAAAAACGGGACCCTATTACTAAGACTCCACTGTCCGTCTGTCTGGCTGTCTGTGTTCATTAGATACAGCATGGTGAGAAACGTGTTTTTTTCGGTTTATGGTACGGAACCCTTTGAGCGTGAGTCCGACTCAAACCCATCCATGTTCCTTCTTTGCCCCCTGTGTTCCAGGGCCGCGGTATCTCTTTCGAACAGTCCCGCAGCCCTGGCAGGCATTGGCCTTTTCGGGCCCGTCCCTATGTGCTGACATCTCTTTGAAGCACGCGTTGAACACGAACGCGCCGTCAACACGACCTGTCGTCATAAGACGGACGGACGGCGAGCTAGCCCATTACTCACCGTCTACAGGTCCGCGTCTATCTGCTTCCTCTAACAAAATTTTTCTTAAAGAGCTTTTTTAGTATATAATATACAATGTAGATAATGTATTCTCGTCTTCTTCTAAGTACTCCGTCTACTGTGACTGCGACACATGCTTGTAATCTTAATAACTTAACTCAACTTTGGTTAGAGAAAGGGACAATTTTCCCTTTCTCTAACTCAAAGATTTAGGTTAACGCTCACTTTGCTATTACTTTAACATTTTACGTAAACAAGTACATAAACTCACGCCTTTTTACCATGAGGGTAGGCAGAATTGCCACCTGCTAAATTTCAAACTCAAACTCAAAGAATTAATTAAAATTAGACCATAACACTTGCACTTTTAAATGTCAGAAAAAAAAACAAAGAAGACGAAGCAACAGTCACAGACACAAGGTATAATAACTTGTGAAAGTACTGTAGTTGCCCATTGCAAAGCGTAGATCTCTATGGAGAAGAATGGGCAAGAAGCTCCGTGGACACTCTTTTCAGTCAAAATATTTTTACAAGATCTTGGTTACATCATTCATGTTGAGATTAAACGCATATATGTGAGAACGATGTACAAGGACTTATACGTTCATACGTCTGGTAAGATATTATAATGAGATTTTTTTTCCTAGAAAAACTACTATTGAAGTAAAACTACATTACGCACGCTTGACTTAGGAAGTAAGCTAGTGAATGCGTGACGACAGCGTTACGGAAAGTGTGCGGGCGAGGCGAACGGAAGTTGAGAGTGAGATATAAGTTAGTGAAAATAGAAAGAGAGAGAGTTACGTTTTTGAATTTGACAGACGATTTTTCGGTATTTTTTTGGGTTTTACTTCAGTCGTGTGGTCAAGAACACACTCGTTTTATGTTTAAAGACGTTATGCTGCATTTTTTTTCTATTTCTACTAAATACAAAATTAGTTGATGAATGACCATGCAATTTAATAACTCTACAGTACCTATAGTACCTGAGGAGCTCGTGGCAAAATAATAACTGCCGCTCGGGTCGATCCTTAGGTTAAGCAGTGCTTGCCTAGGTTGGTCTGTGGATGGGTGACCACCCAATACATACCGAGTTTCCTCCGTACCTCGGAAAGCACGTTAAGCCGTTGGTCCCGGCTGTCATTTGCACATCTTTGACAGTCGTTACAGGTAGTCAGTGGCCAAAAAAGTCTGACAACCAGTCTTACCAAGAGGTATCGTATTACCCAGTACTAACTGGGTTATGGAGGTCTGATAGGCAGTCGCTCCATGTAAAATACTGGTATTCAGCTGCATCCGGTTAGACTGGAAGCCGACCCCAACATAGTTGGGAAAAGGCTAGGCAGATGATGACAGTACCTATAGTACCTCCCCAAAAAACTTTATAACAAGAAGCTGTTTCATTACCCAGTATACAATATACTCGTAGGTAATGTATTCTCGTTTCATCTAAGTAAGTCTAATGTGACTGTGTCACACGCTTGTAATATATTTGAACTTAACTTAGGTACAGCGTCTTTGTGTATTTTAGTGTGTGACTTCTTTAATAGTGTACTCCACAAAGTTTCAGGTTAACGCTCATTTTGCTATTACTTTAAAGTTTTAGTCATAAGTCAAGTTATTCATTTGTTAAATAACTTATCCAAAATCTGTCAAGTAAAGAATGTGTCAAATATAAAATCTGTCAAATGTAGAACCTGTCAAATGTAGAATCTGTCATATGTAGAATCTGTCAAATGTCGACTAAACGAAAAAATAGTTGTTATAAAAATTACAAGCGCGCTATGTTATGCCAGAAGGCGTACTAAATATATTTTAAATACGTTGTCATTTAAGTTATTTGTTATAAAACTTTCAACTGTAACTTCCTACCAGGATAAAAAGTATCTTATAGATATCTACCTCATTGGTCTAGTGGTCGCAAGCGCGAATGCTGAGCAAGAAGTTTTGGGTTCCATTCCCGGGTCGGGCAAAAGTGTTATTGGGTTTTCCATCAGGAATTTCTCAGTAGCAGCCACAGAGTCTGACTTCGTGCCTGATTCTTGGCAAAGAGGATCGCATCCTATGGGCCATGGGACTTGAGGCATATCTGGCAAAATGGGGGTACTATTAGATATCTGGCAAAATGGGGGTACTATTAGGCCTCTGTGTGCTGCGGGCTGTTCGAAAGAGATACCGCGGCTCTGGAACGCAAAGGGCAAGGAAGGAACATGGATGGGTTTTAGTCAGTACAAGTCAGACACTCCCTTCCGCTCTGCCCAGAGCGGGAGAAGTCATTTGATGATTTCCCATCCGTAAAAAAAGGCAGACCTCTGTTTAACCTTTCGGGGATTACGGGCGTGATGATGTATATAAGTATCTATGTAACCTAAGCCGGGCCACGGTTTATCCACATGCGAAAACTTAACACTAATTCGCCATGTTTTTGACAATGTTTAAATTGCTATAGTCTTTACCAACCCTCCGGCAAAACCGTTATTTAACTTAATAATCATTGATTTCCCTAATAGAAATTTGTGATTTTAATTCAGTAAATATTACATGTCTGAAACAACGTCGATACATGACTGTATGTTCTTTATTAATTTTTTTAGGGTTCCGTACCCAAAGGGTAAAACGGGACCCTATTACTAAGACTCCGCTGTCTGTTCGTCTGTCCGTCTGTACTAGGCTGTATCTCATGAGCCGTGATTTATTTTATTTGGTTAACCAACAATTGTTTGCACAAAAAAAATATAAAGCATTAGTTGTAGATTACATTTATAAGTACAACAATGATGATAGCTAGACAGTTGAAATTTCCCAGATGATGTATTTCTGTTGCCGCTATAACAACAAATACTAAAAACAGAACAATATAAATATTTAAGGGGGCTCCCATACATTTTTTTTTTACGTATGGTAAATCATCAAATGACTTCTCCCGCTCTGGGCAGAGCGGAAGGGAGTGTCAGACTTGTACTGACTAAAACCCATCCATGTTCCTTCCTTGCCCTTTGTGTTACAGCGCCGCGGTATCTCTTTCGAACAGCCCGCAGCCCCATACATCAAACGTGATCTTTGCCCAGTATTAATAACGGCGACAGGTAGACGCTTGAATTATTCGCAGAATATTTAGTTGTATATTTACTTTAAAAATCAATAATTAAATTAAAATAAAATTAATAAAACAGACATGATTTTTTGCCCTTTCTTATAGATAATGGTACGGAACCCTTCGTGCGCGACTCCGACTCGCACTTGGCCGGTTTTTATAAGGTCTTGTCGAAAACAAGTATCACAAAATGTACATAGATGTAAGAACTGTGTGGTATTTTTATATCGAATAATAAAAATCTTCAAATCATCCAACAAGAAAAATTATAATGATTACTATTTCGTCACGGAAATTAGGAGACGCTTCCGGAAATTGTCTCTCCTAATTCCCAATTGGACAAGGAATGCCATCAAAAGAAAGACAGATATTCTTTTATCTACAGTGCGTCATTTTCTTCTAGATAATAATCCAATCTATGTCGTAATAACGTTGATTATACTGATATTAAGAAACGTGATATTGACACGAAAAAAATTGTGTTAAGGTAAGGCCATACTGGTGTGAGATTTGAAAGTAAAAGTGGTCTTTATTATTATTATTCCTTTATTCATTTTTATACCTTATCATTTATAAATATTTTACTTACAAAAATTATATAAAAAGACATTTAAAAATATAAGGTTTTTTATTATTTTTTCCTTTCCTTTCCTTTATTTATTTATATACATATTTTTTACATTTTCAAATATTTAAATATAAAACGACATTTAAAAATATAAATAATGGTAGCCCACCGGTATCGGGAATAGGGTCCAAGCTACCGGCGGTCAGGGCTCCAGAGAGAGGAACCTCATAACAATACGAGCCGTGTCCAGGAGTACCGCTTTCTGAATCAAGCCCTTGATCCAGCTGCCTAACGAGAGCCTCCTCAGGTGTTGGTCGAGGCTCTTGGCAATTAAGCCATGGGCTGATACGACTATTATTATTAATTTTTTTACGAGATGGGTTTGCTCTTAATCTCGACCCCGCCTAATGGAAAGCGATGGATGAGGTCTATGATGGAACGAGCGTGCCCAGAAGATGCCTGTTCACTCTTACTTTGAAGGCAGACGGGTTAAATGTTAAATTTTGTTGCTTACGGAGGAGTTAGTGGCTAAATAATAACAGCAACTTGGACCAATCTTTAGGATAAGCTACGCTTGCCTAGGTTGGCCTATGGATGAGTGACCAACCATTAAATACTGAGTTTCCTCCGAGCCTCGGAAACTAAACTGTAGGTTCTGGCTGTCATTTTTAGATCTTTGACAGTCATTACAGGTTGTCAGTGGCATGAAAGTCTGAAAACTAGTCTTACCAACGAGTTTAGTATTACTCAGCACTAACTGGTTTGTTAAAGTCAGATAAGTAGTCGCTCCATGTAAAATTCTGATATTTAGCTGCATCCGATTAGACTGGAAGCTGACCCCAACATAGTTGGGAAAAGGCTAGGCAGGTGATGACTTGCTTAGTCTCTAGTCATTATCTACAAGGTAATTTATTTCATAAATATTTAATTACAACTGATGGAACCACAGACTCAACATATACAAGGTGTAATATAATAAACGCAAAACTTCTTGTGTGGTCTCTCGGACTATAAAACTGAACAACATAGTATTACTGAAAATAGGCATAATAGTTATTCACCAACATATTATTTCATTCATTTATTCACCAAACTATTTACGTAGTGTTCGAATTTTACGAAATAATTACATTTCAAATCATTACAGAAGAAATAATCAATTATAAACAACAACGACCTCGGTCAACGCGGCCTGTCATGCAGCATTATGCATTTATTTTAGTTTAATAGTTTTTAATTATTAATGTATATAGTTAGTTTAACCAAATAAATGTTATTATCAAAAAAAAAAAAAATATTAAGCAATCAAAAATAAATGAAAAATATTACATCACAAACACAAATTATGTCATCAATCAAAAACCGTTTACATGTCAAACCACAAAAAGCACAAAAATAACCATGTCTATTCCATTTTACATAAATCAACTGAGAATTGGTGGCGGCACGGTTGGTGCAGTGGCTGAGCGTTCGATCCCCGCACGGAACAAATACTTGTATGGCCTACAGATAGTTGTTCCGGGTCTGGCTGTTTGTGTATGTGAGTTTAAATGTTTGTGAACGCACCCACTATACAGGAGAAATTCCTAGTGTGGGGAAAAGTTTTCTTAAAAAAAAAAAAAAAAAACTTACATGTCAACAAAATTGCCGTTTGTATGTCCAACCATAAAAACCTCAAACACAACCATCTCCATTTCATGTTAGGTAAACTTAATGAGATTGACTTGACTTATGACCAAATCTCCAAGGTGCTAGACAGCTCTTGACAGGTCTAGTTGTTCATGTTTTTACGCTGACACCATTTGTGTGGATGCAGCTTTATAACTGGCCTGTTTTCTTTTTATGTAGAACATTGTTTGAAGAATTTTATAAGTTAATTTATTTAGTGGCTTTTTTTTAATTTTTTTAATGAGAATATTCTGTCGTTAGTGACTTCATCATCATCAGCCTATAATATTCCCACTGCTGGGACACAGGCCTCCTCTCTAGGAGAAGGAATAATCTATAATCTACCACGCGGGCCCAGTGCGGATTTGTAGATGTCACATGTCTTCGAATTTTTGGTTCTGAGGACATGCCGGTTTCCTCACGATGTTTTCCTTCACCGTTTTTGAGAGCTTTGGTGATGAAATAAATTACACAAAGTAATGCGCCTGCCTGGGTTCGAACCCACGACTTACTGTTCGTAAGTCGGGGTCGCTCCCACTGCGGGGCCACCGCTGCTTAGTGACTTACATACTTTAATAATGGTTCAGATCATTAACGTTCTTTAAAGTTTATTACTGACTCTGGCTTAGTAATGCCAGTAAGAACTACTGCTGGTTTATATGAGACCCTGGTTTTATTTCCCAGTTCACGCAAAGCTGTTGAGTTTCTCCAAAAATTATTCAGTAGTAGGCCGGAGTTAGGATATGTCCCTTTTTGATGGCAAAAGGGTCGCCCCTATTATGTTAAAGTCTACTTTACTTAAGTTTTGATTAGTTTAGTCTTTAAAAATTACCTAAAAAAAAACATGAAAAGGACCATTCACTATAATCTAAACAGATTAACACTAGTCTTTTTAGGTGTATAAATTAAAAATAACGGCCTCAAAATTAACATAACGTAAAAATAAAATACTGACAAAGTGAAGTCTGTAGACAAAAATAGTAGAAATTATAAAATAACTAGCTTTTGCCCGCGGTTTCGCCCGCGTGAAGTTAGATAATTGTCCCACGTGATCATACTACCGGAATAAAAATATCCTATGTGTTAATCCAGGTTATAAACTATCTGTTTGCCAAATTTCATCTGAAACAGGTTAGTAGTTTTTGCGTGAAAGAATATTAAATATCCATCTATCCAAACCAACAAACTGTCCTCACAAACTTTCGCATTTATGATATTTTATAGGATACAACCAAAACATTAAAAAAACGAAAGCGAAATCCGCCATTTTATTTTATAATCTCCCGCCAAATCTTTTACGTTTATTACACTGACTTCAATTAAAATTATCTGTGGTTTTAATCTGCTCAAATTGCCCCAAATAACGAAGTGGAGGGTCCAAAGTTGGCGAAGACCTTGAATATTACAAAATTATGATAATAAACTTTTCTTTTGCTAATTGACAAGGGACAAAGATAAATTTAAATTTCGAAGACGGCACGGTTGGCTCAGCTGATCGATTGACTGCCTGCGTTGCGTGTCGCGGGTTGGATTCCCGCACGGAACAAATATTTGTATAGCCTACTGTTAGTTGTGCCGGGTTGGTTGGTTGTTTGTGTATGTGAGTTTAAATAGTTGTAACCGCATCCACGGTCCGCATTCAAGTTTCAGTGGGGGGCAACATTTTTTTTTTTGTCTTACGGTGTAAAAATTAATCATTTTATAGCGTTTCAACTGCAGGATCTCAGGTCATGGGCTGTGGGACTGTTCGAAAGAGATACCGCGGCCCTGGAACACAAAGAGAAAGGAAGAAACATGGATAGGTTTTAGTCTGTACAAGTCTGACACTCCCTTCAGCTTTGCCCAGAGCAGGAGAAGTCATTTGATGATATCACATCCGAAAAAATAAAAAGGATCTCAGGCCACCACTCTATATGAGGGATTAGGCTTATCCAAACTCAGGTCAAATGCGAGTCGGTGAACGTCACATGTTCTAGAACTTGCATGTTTCGTTACGATGTTAACAATTGCCATTTTGAGAGCAGTGGTGATGATGTAGCGGCTCTTAAAAAAAATACTACAGCGCCATCTATGACACAGCTAATGAACTAAATAACAAATCCTAAATCGCGCAAGCAAAGTTATCCGTGACTTGAGACTATATAGAAGAAATTGGGCAGTAGCCCACCAGACATAACACCCGTCTGGTCAGCGGATTCTCCTAGTTCTATGGGGGATGAAGATCTTCATACCCTGTTCTTCATCATCATCATCATCATCATTTCAGCCGAAAGACGTTCACTGCTGGACTTAGGCCTCCCCCAAGTGTCGCCACATTGACCGGTCCCGTGCGACTCGCATCCAGCAACCTTCACCAGGTCATCGGTCCACTTAGTGGGAAGCCTTCCAACGCAACGTCTTCCGGTTCGCGGTCGCCAATCCAGAACTTTACGGCCCCATCGGCCATCCGTTCTGCGAGCAATGTCACTGCCACTTAAGTTTGGCAATTCTTCGGGCTACGTCGGCTTTATACCCCCAAAATTACATAATTTTCATGGCCGACTGGGGAGAGTGGAAGAAATAAAGTGTGTTACGCCGACCCCAAAAAATATGAAACAAGTGCAGTACAACTAGGTAACTGACTCTGTATAAAATATTACAAATGAATGATTACGCACAAAGACATTATCTTTTGAAATATGATACAGCAAAATTGTCTCTGCTCCAGAATTTCCTGGTTTTGTTAGTTCACGGACACAAATATTACATAAGCAAGCAAACCCAGTTTAAGTATCTGTAGGTGCGAGTCGATACCGCGATCCAAAACAACAACAGATTTTAACGATGTGAATTTTACGACGCGGTAGCAAAGCTATTTTATTCAATAATAAAAATATATTACTGCCAAGTCATATGTAGGATTAAAATATCGAACCCTAGACACGCACCTCTGATTTTTCGGATTCATGTGCGTATTGTATTATTATTATCACTTGCTTCCGTGAAGGAAAACATCGTGAGGAAACCAGCATGCCTTTTTTTTCGGATGGGAAATCATCAAATGACCTCTCCCGCTCTGGGCAGAGCGGAAGGGAGTGTCAGACTTGTACTGACTAAAACCCATCCATGTTCCTTCCTTGCCCTTTGTATTCTCGGGCCGCGGTATCTCTTTCGAACAGTCCCGCAGCCCTGGCAGGCATTGGCCCTTACGAGCCCCTCCCTGTTTGCTGACATCTCTTTGAGGCATGCGTGGAACACGAACGCGCCGAAACCAGCATGCCTGAGAGATATTTCGCGACGGCATGTAAAGCCAAGTCAGAGACGGCGTAAAAAACGGCGTACCAAGTTAGGCACTAACCATACAGTAAATCATCATCATCATCAGCCTTTAATGTTCCCACTGCTGGGATACAAGCCTCCTCTCTATGAGAGGGAATGGACAATAGGGAATGGAATATAATTATAAATAAAATAAATAAATAATATATCTTGGGACAACCAACACACCGCCATCTGATCCCAAACTAGGCAGAGCCTGTACTATGGCAACCAGACAACTGATAAACATACTTATATATTTCTAAATACATACATATTATAGATAAATTATACACCCAGATACAGAACAAATAATCGTACTCATCGCTCAAAGATTTGTCCTGTGTGGGAATCGAACCCACGACCTCCGTCCTAGCAGTCAGGGTCACTAACCACTAGACCAACAGGCCAATCAAAAAAATAAAAAATAAATAATGAAATATTATAATTATATACAAGTAGAAAAGCATTAAAAGCCGACAAAAAATACAGCCACTACCCTATCAACAGGCAAGGTGCCCAGAAATCTAGCAGCATTGCCACGTTGGATGGTAAAATAATACAGCGAGTACTAATCTAACTCCATTCTGCTCTGAATATAAACTCAAAGCTATTATTGTTATGTCGTGAGAGAGTTTGAGTGCGGCCATAGGTGATAGGTGAACGTGACCTGAGCGTGGGTTGCTTCAAGGAGGACAGAAACTATGGACAAGGTATACAGGGTGTAAACAGACCCTTCACGAAGCCGTCAACCAAGCATTATGTACATCAAACTAAGTAACTTTACGCAAAAATTATTGCTGGGAAACGACTTTTTTTTTTGAGCTGAAAAATCACGTTTTACAGTAGGACTCAATGTAACGTGCTCAAATCATTGTGTTGATGGATGGATTGAATAGTAAGGGGGTCCTGGAGGTATTAAAAGTAAAAAATCTTACATTAAAAACATGTATCTAAAAAAAAACTTGCGAAAAAGTTTGAACTTTGACCCCCAATATCTCCGTAACTAGAAGGTTCCCAGGTATGGTCTAGAACAAAAAAATGATCGCAATGACGGGGAGAACAAATGCCTTTCGGCTTCGTTAAGAGTCTGTTTACACCCTTTATTTGCTTTGGCAGAGTAATGGTAGCCTAGTAGAACAATGGTGGTGTAGTAACGGCTTTGAGTTACACGTAGTTGCGAACTTAGGGCTTAAGTTCGTATAAGTGGCGGTACTTTCATACAAGCCTATATAAACGTTTGGCTTGCCCTCATGATGTGATAGCTGTATCTCATGGACTGTGATAGCTAGACAGTTGAAATTTTCACAGAGAATGGTGTCGATTCCCTTGTTCACAAACTAAACAAAATTTAAGTTCAGTGCATCTTTTCCTTTCTATTTCATTAAGAAAAGGACAGAAGATAAATTTTAGTTTAGTCCTGTCAAATTAACCAGCGCCTGACACAAGTTTAGATGTGATTAAAAAGTTGACTACTAAAATTACATCAAATTACGTCTAGTGCTGACTAATTTGACAGGACTAAACTAATATTTATCTTCTGTCCTTTTCATAATGAAATAAAGAGAAAAAGATGCAGTCAACTTAAATTTAGTTTAGTTTGTGAACAAGGGAATCGGCACCAATGTATTTCTATTGCCACTATGGCGACAAATACTAAAAACAGAAAAAAAATATTAAAGGTGGGCTCCCATACAACAAACGAGATTTTTTCGTTTTTTTGCTCGATAGTAATAACGGCGATAGGAGGCTTTAAATATTCAGAGAATATTTAGTTGTATATTGACTTTAAAAATAAATAATTAAATTAATATAAAATACAACAAACGTGATTTTTTTCTAATGTTGTATAGATAATGGTACGGAACCCTTCGTGCGCGAGTCCGACTCGCACTTGGCCAGTTTTTTAATTAAGCCCCCCGCCATCCCAAGATCATATTCAGAAATACCACATCCATATACCATCTGGGATATCTTTCCTTCGTCCTAAACTCATGCATAACACCAAGTCACGTGGTACTCACTAATAATTCAGGAAGTCACGTCACACTACCATGATTGTCTATGGTTCAAAGCTTTCAAAAGGATTGGCAAAATTTCAAGTTGGATATACAGCATGTTCCCGAAAGGTTTGATCATACAGGATGTAAACAGACTCTTCACGAAGCCGTCAACCAAGCATTATATACATCAAACTAAGTAACTTTACGCAAAAATTAGTGCTGGGAAATGACTTTTTTTTTCGGCTGAAAAATCACGTTTTACAGTACGACTCAATGAAACGTACTCAAAACATTGTGTTGATGGATGGATAGAATAGTAAGGGGGTCCTGGAGGTATTTAAAGTAAAAATCTAACATTAAATACATGTATTTAACCCTAGATAGCTAATCTTCTTGTGTACCCTATTTAAGCTAACCATCCGTCGATACGACGGGTATTTGAAAAACTATTTTTTTACCATAAAATGTAAACTTAATCATCCTGTTGTTTTTATTGAAAGTTAATGCATAGGTTTAGCAATAAAAATACGTTATCCAAATTTACCTTATTTATTTACTTTTTTTACTACAGTAACTTTTTATAGAACTTAAAAAAAAAGGAACATTTTATAATTAAAAACTTTAACATGCAAAATCAATAAAAAAATGTAACAACGTTCAGTCTAATTGTTATATATATGGCACTTAGGAATATAATAAGTAATTATAATATAAAAATAATTATTTATCTTTGGCACATGTGACACAAAAATCAATTTTATGTTCACCGCATATCGCTACCTTACAATTTGCGCAAATACTTTTAGTCATACGCTTTTTCTTGTAGTGGCACTTCCCACACGTCTTTCTTTTCCGATTTTCTCCTCTTGAAGAAGTTGATGACTCTTCTTCATCAAGAGAAGCTTGGCCTGATGGCTGCTGGTCTTGACTGGTAGTTGGTGGCTGCAATGAAAGAACGCTCCTGATTTTTTCTTTTACTTGCGTTGGCATCGTTGTTTTGGCCAGCCTTGTCTTTAGCCAAGGCTCGACTAGTTGAAAATGAAGTGTTTTCATAAAATTCCTACGTGGAACTAATGGTTACTACAATCTAAAATAAAAAGAAACACAACACACGTCAAAAATATAAATGCACACTCAAATCAAAAAGCTAACGGTAAAGCTAACCATCCGTCGAAACGACGGGTAAAAGTTACGTATCTCAAAAACTGCGGTACTTACCAGTTTGATGCGTGCGCCACTGCAACGAACTCACCGGCGACCGAGTTGACTAAAAGAGCCAAGGCGCTCGGACACGTCGTTAAAAAGAGACAGCGATATTTCTTTGCGCTACCCGTCGATTCGACGGAGGTTAGCTATCTAGGGTTAAAAAAAAAACTTGTGAAAAAGTTGGAACTTTGACCCCCAATATCTCCGTAACCAGAAGGTTCCCAGGTATGGTCTAGAACAAAAAAATAATCGCAATGACGGGGAGAACAAGTGCCTTTCGGCTTCGTTAAGAGTCTGTTTACACCCTTTATTTAGCGAAGGAGGTGGTGCAACATGAGCGGGAGAGAACTTCACGTCCCAGCCGCCGCGGGAGAGGCCCCGGGCGTCGGGGACCACGTAGTGGCTCCCGGCCACCGTAGGCGCGGACCTGTGGACGGTGAGTAATGGCCTAGCTCGCCGTCCGTCCGTTCGTGTTCCACGCGCGCCTCAAAGAAATGTCAGCAATCAAGGAGGGATCCGAAAAGGCCGATGGCTGCCGGGGATGCGGGACTGTTCGAAAGAGATACCGCGGCTCTGGAACACAAAGGAAGGAACATGGATGGGTTTTAGTCAGTACAAGTCTCACACTCCCTTCCGCTTCGCCCAGAGCAGAGCCAATTTACGATTTCTCATCCGAAAAAAAGAGTGTGGTACCTACAAACCATCAAGCTGAACAACTTCCTCCATGGGGCCAAGATCATCATCATCTGCCTAGACTTTTCCCAACTTTGTTGGGGTCGGCTTCCAGTCTAACCGGTTGCAGCTGAATATCGGTGTTTCACCTGAAGCGACTGCCTATCTGACCTCCACAACCCAGCTGGTACAGAGTAATACCATGCCCCTTGGTACGACTGCTTTTCAGACTTTTGGGCCACTGACAACCTGTAACGACTGTCAAAGATCTACTAATGGCAGCCGGGACCAACGGCTTAATGTGCTTTCCGTGGCACTGAGGAAACTCGGTATGAAATGGGTGGTCACCCGTCCACAGCCGAACCTAGGCAAGCGCAGTTTAACCCAAAGATCGTCCTGAGTGGGTGTTATTATTGTCATACTGAGTTTCTTCAGTGCCTCGGAAAGCACGTTAAGACGTTGATCCCAGCTGACACTAGTAGATCTTTCACAAACGTTACAGGTTGCCAGTGGCCCGAAAGTTTGACAACCAGTCTTACCAAGGGGCAGTCGCTCCATGTAAAATACTGATATTCAGCTGCATCCGGTTAGACTAGAACCCGACCCCTACACAGTTAGGAAAAGGCAAGGCAGATGATGATATAAAATTTCGAATATTACGTCGAATATACATAGGAGTACACATTAGTACGTCTTTAAGACTCAATTGTTTTAAGTTACAAAAGACAAAAGAAAATTGGTTCTTTGTGACATCTAAAACGTTCCTTACCTCTGCAGTGCCAGCGGAAATTGTATAGTAATCAAATTTTATCATTCCCTGACACCGTTAACTCTCAAAGGAATTAGAAATGATAGGTTTTCCTCCGTAAATAAGGTTCACTATTGCAGTGTTTATTTAGTAGTTTTATTCTGTAAAGTTAATTTGTAACCTCACAACCTGAGCGCAGACAATTCGAAAGCGAACACGTTTTGTTTTTAGAGGAATTCATCGCGAATTCACAACAAGCGCGCAGGACACACTGTACTGGCCCTGGAACACAAAGGGCAAGGAAGGAACATGGATGGGTTTTAGTCAGTACAAGTCTGACACTCCCTACCGCTCTGCCCAGAGCGGGAGAAGTCATTTGACGATTTTCCATCCGAAAAAAAAAATAGGACACACTGTACTGTTGTGTACCTCAATAGAAAGGAAAGACGTGACTTCATGATACGTCTGTGCGGGCAGGTTCCTTAATGTCCAGTGAATATACATCGTGTAACGTTAAATGCGCAAAACCTGAAAATAGTTTGATCAGAATAACAAGCAGAATCAATTGAACCACTTTTTAATATAGGTCACATTTTTCAAAAAATCTTCTTTAAAAATATTGCCCTGTCTATTTATTAATAGGGCGCAGCGGCCCAGTGAATCCAGTGATATACCTACCTACCGACTCTTCCCTCGACAGAGCGTCGTTGCAGACGCAAGAAACTATCAAAATTGCCAGTAAAACTAAAACAACATAAAAAACATTTTCTTTTGGTTTTTTTTTTTCTCACAATTAGGGCGCCTACACATTACGTCGCAAGCAGTGCGGCAGCAGCGCGGCAGCCGCGCGATAGCAGCGCGGCAGCCGCGCGATAGCAGCGGATGCCTTCTCATTACAAATACAGCTGCGCGACTAAGGGTGGCCAGTTCATTTCCACAATGGACTTAATTAATCATTTACTATTATTGTTATTCATGAATAAACATGTCCAGTTAGGGTCAACTTACGTGTCCCGACCTATACGTACGAAAAGTATCAATAATATAATAAAATAACATATATGTACCCGCTGCACTTTTCTCTGGCCCGGTTTTATTACTGAAATTTGGAATAAACAATTCACATAATTCATTCCAGTTTTTCTTTTTTATGGTCCTGTTGCTGTAATCATCGGTCCTCGAATCCCACAAAGCTGGACGTGTTTGAACTTGAATAATAAATAATTGTTCTGTGTCAAATTCGCTCATTGTGAAATAATGTTCTACCGTACGTATGATTGCAACACCGGCTCGAAGTCAACTGACAGCACGCGGCTGCCGCGCTGCCGTCCAGTATGGACGATCACGTGTCGCGCGGCCGTCGCGCTGCTCTTTTTAGTATGGAATTAGCCGCCTGTGAACAGCGCGTCTGTCGCGCTACTTGCGACGTAATGTGAAGGCGCTCTTAGGTCAATTGAATTAAAAATCATTTGGGGTGTCTGAGGTTTTGCGCATTTAACGTTACACGTTGTATAAATGGTCATGTTATTAGAATGCCGAGATAATCATCCTCTGACCCAATAACATGGGACTGCATTCATCCCACCTGTTAATGATTATGCGAACGACGTGATCGATAATGGAATAAAACGATAGTTAAGACGTTAACTGCATCGTTTCGTAATGGTCTTTGAATTGCTTAATGACGTTTTTTATACGAGGAATAAAAGAAATACTATTCTGTAAAGTTCACAAGTTCACCTCACTCAAGTGAGCGCACACAATTCGAAAGCGAACTCATTTGTTTTTAAAGTAAATCATCGCGGATTTACAACGAGACACCGCTGCACCGGTCAAATTTCGAACGTGATGTTTAGAGAGAATACACTTCTGTTTTTATACAAATAAAACATACAGCTTGAACATAACATAACATCACGCCTGTAATCCCCGTAGGGTTAGGCAGAATTGTGTCTAATATTACACGCACATTTCACCAGTTATGTTTAAGTCCCATGTAATAGGGGGCGAGCCTGCTGCCATGGGCACGAATCCAGACTCCGTGGCTGCTACTAAGAAATTCCTGATGGAAAAACCCTATAATAATTTGCCCGACCGGGAATCTAACCCAAGACTCAGCGTCGTGGTCGACGTCAACAGTAATAATGATTAACGTCTGTCTAACGATTTTTGCAGGCTTTTAAATATCTCTCAATTTAATCAGTGTTTTGAAAAATACGATTGTCAAGTAGTATGTAATAATTTCAGAAAAAATATCCATTTAAATATAGTGTTTATTATGGAAAACCAATCTCTTGTACTTTTTAATTAATTCGACAAACTATGCATTTCATTATCATGATAAACTACTATTGCCACTGTTTGTCTCTCCATCACTCAAAAGACTGACTGCCTGTGACTGGTGCCTATGGCATTAAGTCCGCCTCTGTACTTTGTGCTTGCCGTGTTAAATAAATAAATAAACAAATTTTCTAGTAAGAAAAAAAATATTCTTTATTAGGTTAAACTAACTATATACATTGATAATTAAAAACTATTAAACTAAAATAAATAAACTAACAACAAACTATAACTAAATTATATAAATAAATAATATATAAATAAATTAAAGCTAAACCCATTTTTTCTTGCTTTCAGGTAAATTAGCACTCCAGCAGAACGGTACTTTGTACAGAACCTTGAGTAAAAACATCGGTAGGTAAGTCTGGCTCTTTCTTCATCCATCCTTTCAATATCCGCTTTAGCGACAACTAAAAAAATATGAAAACATGTAGACGAAGCCACGAGATACAACTAGGATGCTGCATGACTGGAATACGTGATTCTTCTCCATACACGCAGAAACGTTGTGAATGGGTAAGAATCAATTTTATTTCCTTGTCGATTATGAGATTGACATTGAAAAATGCCTTTTCTTGACCTCATTTTAATCAATTTGGTACTGGCTACATTCTTCTTTGAGAGCAGCGGTGGCCCAGTGGTAGCGACCCCGACTTACGAACAGTAAGTCGTGGGTTCGAACCGAGGCAGGCGCATTACTTTGTGTAATTTATTTCATCACCACTGCTCTCAAAAACGGTGAAGGAAAACATCGTGAGGAACCCGGCATGTCCTAGAACCAAAAATTCGAAGACATGTGACATCTACCAATCCACACTGGGCCCGCGTGGTAGATTATAGCCCATTCCCTCTCATAGAGAGGAGGCCTGTGTCCCAGCAGTGGGAACATTAAAAAGGCTGATGATGAAGATGATGATGACATTCTTCTTGGGGAAAGCCTATTATAAAATTAAGGAATTCCTAATGGAGTAAGAGTTTTTAAGGTAGTGCAAATTTAATAATAATGTTTTAAAATTGTATTTAGTTATAAGATAATATTTTAAATCTTTTGCATACCTACGAGGTAAAACATGGCTGTACAATTACATTGTGTTTTTTGTCATCGTTTGAGGCTACTCATATTTGCAAAATTCTCTTTACCTTTAAAGAAGAAATTCATACTGGAAAAATGTGGAAACTTCATTCAGAATAACGGAATTTCAAATAAAGGTATTTCAATTTTATAAAGGAATTCCACATACGTGGATTGAAATAGTTTCCATAATAGTAAGGATTCCTTAAGAAATATTCCATATTACAAACAACTACCACATAAGGGTTAGTGCACGCAGAACGGATATGCAGAGTGAAAGTTATTTAACTAGAGCAGATAAACGACAGGCATTTTTGTTAATGCTTAATCATGTATAAGATAATAATTATTATGTCTGTAAATTGATAGAGGAGGAGCTCGTGGCTAAGTAATAACAGCCGCTCGGGTCAATCTTTAGGTTAAGCCGTGCTTGCCTAGGTTGGTCTGTGGATGGGTCACCCATTAAATACCGAGTTTCCTCCGTGCCTCGGAAAGCACGTTAAGCCGTTGGTCCCGGCTGTCATTCAAGCTGTCATGGAAGATCTTTGACAGTCGTTATGTAGTCAGTGGCCCAAAAACGTCTGACAACCAGGCTAACCAAGGGGTATTACCCAGTAGTAACTGGGTTGTGGAGGTCAGATAGGCAGTCGCTCCATGTAAAATACTGGTACCTATTCAGCTGCATCCGGTTAGACTGGAAGCCGACCCCAACATATTTGGGAAAAGGCTAGGCAGATGATGATGAGATACCCATGGCCACCACGTTTGGCCATTTTGCAATTTGGTCGTGTTATGTGATCAGGGTTCGAAGTGATAATTATCTTGATAATTATACTTTGATACCTAGTCTTCTTGATAATAACAATAAACATAATCAATGTCACTTCACGTGTATTCGAAGGTGATTTCTTTTTAGCTTCGAAAATGCCAAAAAATCAAGACTCTGTTTGGACTGAATGAGTGAGTGCATTAAAACAAAATAAAAAGCGTTTTGAGCCAAAAATTTAAGAGGTAAAATTATGAATCGGTATTGATATTTATCAAAGAAAATAATTGTTCTGATTCAAACCCTGGTATAAATATTTACATACTATACAATAGGATTGACATAAGCTTTATATTATGTATACACGGTGGCGCCGACCATATGACAATCAATAAAAATACTGGTATAAATAGTATATAGAAAATTGCTCCAGTTTTTGGCAGCTGTATCAGTACTAACCCTTATTTTTCTAGGAAAACTCGGTTATTACAAAGAAGAGCGAAATTGCAATTGCCAAATGATTGGATACGTCATTTTGGAATTTATGACAAACAGAAGAATATTAGTGCCGTTCGTATTTCCAGTGTGTTCGGCTTTATAATCAGTGGTGTTGGGCTGTATTGAAAATTTCTGATTAATTGTGTGTGTGATGTGAGAGAAATAAATAAATACAGAAATGTTTTCGTTTGTGGGAATCCAGTGGATTTAATTAGAGCTGATGGTCGTTATTTTGTAAACAATTTTAATGACGATATTTTAAGGGAATCCTTTCCCTTCCATAAAAACGCGAAATAATCGTAAGCCGTATCTATCTATCTATCTAAAGGGTTTAGTTTCTGCACTTAGTCCCTAAAGGTGGACCATTGTGCGTGAGCCATGGTGGCCGTTACTCCAACCAGCCCACCTCCCTCCAGGAGCAGATTATATTTCGTGGTCTTCTCAGGGCATCCGCGAGGGATCTCGGTGTACCAAGAGTCTCCTCGCGGATCTGGGTGACACCGGTGCACTCGAGGAGCACATGCGCCACCGTTTCCTCCGCCTCCATGCACGCTCTGCACAGAGGGCTATCCGTGATTCCTAGGGTGTGGAAGTGTTTATTCAGTGAGCAGTGTCCAGTGATGGTCCCCGCCACCAGTCGCAGGCTATCTCTATCCAGGCGCAGAAGGCGCTTGGTCAGCTTTGCATCCAGGGATGGCATAGCTTCCTTGGATTGCCTGCACCCTGGTGTCGAGGTCCACCATTTTTCCGCTTGTGTCTTAGTGTGCTCCATTAGCCAGCCCCTTAGCTGCTTAAACGGAAAGGGCACAATGGGTTCGGGTCCGATGGCCTTTGTGCTGGATCCCCTTTTGGCAAGCTCATCAGCCGCATCGTTTCCGAGTGATCCACTGTGTCCTTTGATCCATTGCAGTGTCATAGTGTTGCGGTTTAGCACCGTAACACGTTCTAGGGCATTGTGACATTCTAGTATTAATTTTGATGTGATTTGGTTTCTCTTTAAGGATTGTAGAACTGAGGCACTGTCTGAAAGTATACGAATATGGGTATCCGTAACTACCCTGGCTTCTATGACGTGTGCCGCTTGGATAATGCCTACACACTCTGCTTGATACACAGAGTTGAGCATTCCCAGGGGTCTGGATATTTTGATGTTTAGGTCGTCAGAGAAAACTCCGACACCTGTCCCATCGTCAGTCTTTGATCCATCCGTGTAGATCCTTAGCTCGTGTGGACCTGAGTAGTCACACATTTCCGCTGTGAGCTCAATGTTATAGTGTTTTTGAAAATAGTGGGCCTTCAGGGTTCTGTCATTGGGTGATGCCATCATAGGCTGTTTGATTGCATCATCCTTTATGCGTGTATGTTTTATTCTGGAGTCGTAACTTAGGGTGCCGGATACTTCAAGCCTGAAGATCCCTAGGGTTGCTTCCTCTCTTACGACGAGGTGTAGAGGTGGCAGTCCCAGCATCACCTGTAGAGCGGCAGTGGGTGATGTCCTCATGCTTCCAGTGATTGCTACACATGCATATCTCTGTAGCTTCTCGAGTTCTTTCTGGGCGGTGCTCAGGTTGGTCCTGGGCCACCAAACTAAAGAGCTGTATGTGATGATTGGTCGGATGACTGTAGTATAAAGCCAGTAGGTGATTTTGGGGCTTAGGCCCCAATTTCTACCGAGCAGTCTTTTACATTGCCATAGGGCTATGCTGGCCCTTGTGGTGATGTAATCGGTGTGCTTTGCCCAGTTCAGCTGTTTGTCCAAATAGATGCCCAGGTATTTGGCTTCAGTTGACAGGCTTAGGGTGGTCCCAAAGAAGCGTGGCAACTGTAGGGTTGCCAGCTTCCTTTTTTTTGTGAAGAGGACAAGTTCTGTCTTGGTAGGATTCACTGCTAGTTTATATTCCTTGCACCAGTCCTCTACTATCTTCAAGGCTTGGCGCATAAGATTACACAGTGTGTTTTCGTGTATGCCATTTATTATTATGGTAATATCATCGGCGTAGCCCACCGTGAAGTAACCTTTGTCGTTTAGACGCCTAATAAGGGTGTCTACCACGAGGTTCCATAGCAGTGGCGAGAGGACGCCCCCTTGAGGGCAACCCTTCGCCACGATGGCTCTGGTGGTGTCGTTTACCGTAACCTGTACGGCTCTCAGTCTGAGCATGTTTGTTATCCATCCTCGCAGGGTCGAGTCCACGCCGTGTTCCTCGAGGGCTGCGTTGATGCTGTGGAAATTGGTTTTGTCAAAAGCTCCTTCTATGTCAATAAAAACAGCTAGTGAGGATCCTTTGGAGTCTACTGCACATTCAATCTTTGAGATCACACTGTGTAGTGCGGATTCTGTTGATTTGCCTGTGGAGTAGGCGTGTTGTTGCCTGTGGAGTGGTAGCTCTCGGAGAGGTCCGTCCCGAATGTGTCGGTCACAGAGTCTCTCGAGGGTTTTCAGTAGGAAGGATGTCAGGCTTATTGGTCGGTACGCTTTAGGTTGTGTATAGTCGGATTTGCCTGGTTTGGGGATGAAAATGACTTTCACCTCTCGCCATTGGAGTGGTACATAGTTATGTGCTAAGCAGGCCTGGAAAGTGACAGCCAGCCATGGCGCAAGGGCGTCTACACCCCATTGCAGCAAGGCCGGGAAAATGTCATCCAAGCCTGCGGATTTGTATGGTTTGAAGGTTTTGATTGCCCATTTTATTCCTTCTGCGGTTACTACCGTGCGGGCTCTGGACCAGTCCTGGTCATTTGGGATGTGCGTTGGCTCACTTGTCCATGCTGTATCTTCGGAGAGATTGCAGCCTGGGAAGTGGGTTTCCAGGAGGACTTTGCTAGTTTCGTAGTCTGATTTTGTGTAGGTGTTGTCTGGGTTTTTCAGCGACCCGAGGGTGCGATCCTGATCGGTAGATAGGATCTTCCTTACTCGCGCGGCTTCGCTGTTAGATTCGATGTCCTCACAGAATTTCCGCCATCGTAAGCCGTATTTAATTGCTCTGCATTCGCCATTTTATTTCAATAAAACAATATGTGGATTTATTTTTTTATTAACAGAGTCATAGACATCAGGCCACAACAATAAAAAATGTGAAATTACGTAGAAATTAATTGCTACCAATCATAAGGTTCAGTTTACGCTGCAATTTCTTCAATAAAAAAAAAAAACATCCTGGTACTAAGATCATTTCATCATACGGATGCAGCTGAATACCAATATTTTATATGAAGCCTATCTGACATCCACAAATCAATAACTTGGATTGATACTCCCTGGCAAGACTGGTAGTCCGATTTTCGGGTACCTTCCTATTCGTAAAGACACTGTGGTGCGCTTGCACCACAATGCATAAATGCGTTGAAACTTAAACAATTTTTTAAATATCATTTTTTTTTTTAAAACAGCTGTTTGTTTCAACTTACATTAAAAAATGAGGCCACGTTCCAGACTTAAACAAATAAAGCCAGCCTAAAAAAACGAGAAGATGAAAAAGTATGAAAAATTAATGTTGACCCTTAAGCCTAAAAAACTTTGCACTAACACCCAAAGACCTTGAACTTGATGGTCATTTTAATAAAAAACTGACCCAGAGTCATATATCTATCTCTCTCACTCCTGAACAATTAATATGCATGAAGTATACTTCATCTCTTTCCCTCGTAAAATCAAAATAGGGATCGACGGAACTGCGTCAATAGTTCGTGACCAGAATCTGTTTCTGGGGATAATGTAGGGTTCTATAATGCAGATAAATTACAACAGAAGGCAAAGAGACAATTTCAGAATGTTGAGTAATTTATTTCACAAGATTATGTCAATCTTGTGAAATAAATTACTCAACATACCACTAGAAAACATACACATACGACACACACATACATAGTACTGACAAATACATTTAAGCTAAATAAATAGAATTTAACAGAAGGTATGTAGACATTGTTTTGGGAGGTTCCTGCACCGAATCGGGCGGGAGGAAATGCCCGGGTGTCATCACTGCGAGGATCGCCCAGAGAACACAGTGGAGCACACGGTGGAGGTCTGCCCCGCCTGGGCGAAGCACCGCCGTGTCCTCGTAGCGGCGATCGGCGGCGGCGACCTATCGCGTCCGGCCCTGGTTCAATCCATGGTTCGGAGCGAGAGGGAATGGAACTGCTTCGCAGACGGAGGTGATTTCGTCTGCGAAGCAGTCATGCTTGAAAAGGAGGTGGCGGAGCGTGAGAGGGAGAGAACCTCTCGTCCCAGCAGCCGCGGGAGACGCCCCGGGCGTTGGGGCTTACGTGGTGGCTTCCGGCCACCGTAGATGCGCACCTGTGGACGGTGAGTAATGGGCTTGCTCGCCGTCCGTCCGTCTTTTGACGACAGGCCGTGTAGACGGCGCGTTCGTGTTCCACGCGCGCCTCAAAGAGATGTCAGCCAACATGGAGGGGCCCGCAAGGGCCGATGCCGATGGGTAACCACTCATGACATACCAAGTTTCCTCCGTGCTTCGGAAAGTACGTTTAGCTGTTGGTTCCGGCAGAAATTTAGCTATCAAGTCTTTTCCTAAGTATGTTGTGGTCGGCTTCCAGTTTAACCGGATGCAACTGAATACCATTATTTTACATGGAGCGACTGCTATCTGACCTCCACAACCAAGTTAGTGCTGGGTAATACGATACCCCTTGTTAAGACTGGTTGTCAGAATTTTCGGGCCAGTGACTACTTAACGACTGTCAAATATCTACAAATGACAGCCGGGACCCATGAAAAAAAAACGGCGGTAATAAATTACTCAACATATTTGCTGAAGTTCTGGAGTGGCAACCGCGAACCGGAAGACGTTGCCTTGGAAGGCCTCCCACTGGTGAAGGTTGCGGGGATCCGCTGGATGCGAGTTGCACGGGACCGGTCAATGTGGTGACACTTGGGGGAGGCCTATGTCCAGCAGTGGACGTCTTTCGGCTGAAATGATGATGATGATGATTTGCTGAAGTGACTTTGACCGTCTTGTTTATCAAGTTGAGGTAACGAAGACTGTCGAGTATAAGGCTTTTTATTAGATCCCTCGGTCGAGCAAATTATTTGGTTGGTCTAGTGATCGCAAGCGTTGGTCCTGGGTTTGATTCCCCGGTCGAGCAAATTGTTTTAGGGTTTTTCCATCAGGAATTTCTCAGTACCTTGGATTTGTGCCCGGTTGATGGCAATAGACTCGTCCCCTTTTACATGGAACTTGAACATAAGTGGCTAAATGTGGGTGCACTATCAGGTACACCTCTGTCTTACCCTGGGATTGCAAGGCGTATTGTTGTTATGTTCAAATAAATAAAAAAAAATATTTAAAAGATATTAACTTCTTATTACTATACAATATCCTTTAAGGTTAAATTCTTTCAGAATATCGGGTTTATATTTGCTGGATTTAAATTAATCTTATCCAGTAATTGCCTCGTTGACCTAGTGTTCGCAAGCACGACTGCTGAGCATGGGATCCTGGGTTTGATTCCCGGGTCGGGCAAAGTGTTATTGGGTATTTCCATCAGGAATTTCTCAGTAATAGGCAACGTTCTGGATTTGCGCCAGGTCGATGGCAATAGGCTCGCCCCCTATTACATGGGACTTAAACATAACATGGCGAAATGTGGATGTACTAGTACAGTACTGTCTAACCCTTCAGGGATTACATGCGTGATGTTATGTTATGTTTATGTCTTATTCATATCAGGTGAGAGCAGCGGTGGCCCAGTGGTACCGACCCGACTTACTAACAGTAAGTCGTGGGTTCGAACCCAGGCAGGTGCATTACTTTGTGTAGTTTATTTCATCACCACTGTTCTCAAAAACGGTGAAGGAAAACTTCGTGAGGAAACCGGCATGTCCTAGAACCAAAAATTCGAAGACATGTGACATCTACCAATCCGCACTGGGCCCGCGTGGTGGATTATAGCCCAATCCCTCTCATAGAGAGGAGGCCTGTGTCCCAGCAGTGGGAACATTATAGGCTGATGGCGATGATATCTTATTCAGTAATAACCTTTTCCTTTTATCTTTATAGTGGTTTTCCTTAAGCAATAAGAATTAGGCGGCTTACTTAGCGAGTTGCTGAAGTTAACGCCAGATAAAGAATATTGTGCTGTCGAAGAAAGTGATCTTTGTGTGGTGTGGGCAGAATCACAAGTAGTACTTAGTGGGTGTTGGAGATGTTTTTAGAGAGTGAACTTTGGTATTAGTGTATGGTGAGATTTTTTCCAATTCGTTTTCATTCTGTAGACTAAAGAATAATAGGGTAGTTTACCAAAAAAATCTAATTAGTCCGTCGCATAGATTTCCAAAAAATATTGGACACGTGTACGGTTGGCCGTCCAGGTATGTGGGTATCCGTAGATTTTTTTCGTTGGACGCCAACCATACATTGGCGTTCAATGGGTAAAATCTACGGATACCCACATACGTGTACGGCCAACCCTACATTGGCCTGGTCCCACGTTGGGCACTAATGTAGGGTTGACAATAATTATATCAGGACAGCTAGGGGAGGTCTTAAGGGCGATAGCCACGCAGTCCCTTTCATCCCTACACTAGTTGCCACCTGATATATGTAAATATTTGTAACCATTGTAAGTATAGTATAAGCAAGTTGCCAATAAAATATCAAAAAGTCAATGAGGCTTTAATTTGACAACTAGCTACCCTACAAACGTATTTTTTTATTTTTTCACGTAAACAAAAAATGAAAACGATACAATGCGTCGAAAACTCGTTTGACGTCTCATTTTGGTACTATTTTTACCGGAAAGAGACCTCAAGGGACTCATGATCTTTGATGCGTTTTCTTTCTCAATTCATATTGATTTGATAAAACAAAAAATACGTATCCAATATTTTTCGATAATCGAACTGACGGAATAAATAGAAGCAATTTTTTTTTATTCAGTAATTTTCCCTATTGTGTACGTTTTCAGGAATACTAAGCGACACCTTATCGTCAAATTCTAACTTACAGTGCTATATATTTAGAGGTATTATTTTGAGAATTAAATAGTGTTATTCAAAAAGGCATTGGTCTTTAAAGCGAAAATACTCGACGTCGTTTTTTGAATTAAGTACCGACACAAAGTTTTACGTCATTCACACGAAAGTTCGTTTGAAATTAAATAATTTCACCAAAGAACTTCTGCGTTCTACGAAATCTTAGAAAGCCTTATTATAACAGGACCCTAAGGACAAGTTACGTTTACTCCTCATGTGACAAAGGGCGAGAATATTGCTAAAAACCGCGCAATAATTCAGGACTCTAAACATAACATAACATCACGCCTGTAATCCCCGTAGGGTTAGATAGAGGGGTACCTAATAGTAAACCCACATTTCGCCAGTTATGTTTAAGTCCCATGTAATAGGGGGCGAGCCTATTGCCATTAACCGAGCTCAAATCCAGACTCCGAATGGCACTTTGCCTGACCTAGGAATCGCACCCAGGATCTCATGCTCAGCAGTCGTGCTTGCGACCACTCGACCAACGAGGCAGGACTCTAAAGTGGTTCATAAAAGAACTTTCTAATGGACTAATTCAATAAATTTTTGCCCAACTAGATCCAAAACTACCAACCGGATAGATATAAGGTTATGACTAGATCTGATACAAAGTAGTCGCGTTTCATATTTATATATATTCATTTTATTGCATCCATACTGTTCAAAGCCTCAAAGAGATGTCAGCAAACAGGGAGGGGCCTGCAAGGGCCCTTACCTGCCAGGGCTGCGGGACTGTTCGAAAGAGATACCACGGCCCTGGAACACAAAGGGCAAGGAAGGAACATGGATGGGTTTTAGTCAGTACAAGTCTGACACTCCCTTCCGCTCTGCCCAGAGCGGGAGAAGTCATTTGATGATTTCACATCAGAAAAAAAAAGGTCCTACAATAGGCTTAAAGCTAAGAACAATATTATGGACCCTGTTAGGGCACAGCAATAAACAATATTTAAATTAAATGTTATGTAGTTATTGAAATCATAGACAGTCATTTCTACTTATAATAAACACTAGACAAACTAGGAAAGCCAACTGAACCATCATCGTTATCCACAGGCTGAAGCCACACACAGCAGGGTATTGGCCCCTTTTTGTGGTAAAATCTACCGTTCTTTTACCAGGCTTAACTAGGTTTTTTCCCCCCATCGCAACAAATATCGGCTATCTGTGGTAGGCAATTTGTATGATTCCACCGTCTACATACGAAGTCGTCAGTTTATAAACGCTCGCAGGTATGTATTATGCCGAAGGTAAAACATTTATATTGTCGTGTCACTTTATAGTACATTTCATCGACAATTCAAGCTCCGCTTACATAATGCCGCGGCAAATTGAAATATTTAGTTCTAGTTCTTGCCACGCGCGTCGCTGTTTAACAAAACAAGAAAAATGGCGTGAGTGGCGTAGTGGTTTCGTGACACAATAAGTTATAGTAGGTAACCATATTTTTTTTTAAACGCATGGGAAATCAGCAATTTTCCTAAAAGTCTTGCTAGCTGGCGTGAGGAGCGTAGGTCGAAGGCCGGCGGAGCGATGACGACATTTGTGACAGAAAGTGGACCGTGTGTAATGTAAAATGCGAGCGTAGCGAGCGCGTGTCACATAGTCGTATATCATGGTCACCCTAAAACTCCAACTAACGTCGAAATTATAACAATTGAACAAGGTTATCATTTTGCTTTCGGCATAATACATAACAGTGAGCGTTTTTAAACTGCCGACGCCGCATGTAAACGATGGAATCATACAAATTGCCTGCGACATCTCCATCTTGCCCCCGGGCGTCCAACATTTATTTTCCTAATCCTGGCCGGTCACAGCTTTACTGAACTTACCTGTCATCACCGTGTTTTTGCCAGTTGTCTTATTTGATTACATCTCAGTGTCCAACTCCATTTCAGTTCTAAACAATACCAATTTGAGTATATTCGATATTTATCTCACAACAAAACTGCGTTCCTCGAACATCCACACTACGATCTCACCCTACTATTAAGGGTCCAACAATAAGACGTTTTACGTTCAAAAGGGTCCCGTATCATTGTGTCGAATGATTAATGATCGAATTGTGATAGACTGCCGATTTTCGAACGCATGGAGAGGATTTAGATGAGTGATAAATGTGGGTCAAAGTTTGGGTGTCAAGTTTTGGTAAGATCTGTTTGTAATGTTACGTAAATTAAGAAGCGCAAATGTCTCTTCAATTCAATTCAATTTATTCAGGAAGAATGCACATTGTGTTTGAAATCATACATCTAAAACTAAATAAATAAATAAAACACATTCATTAAAATTATAAACTAACACAAAAAATATAAAAAATTATAATAATAACATTACAAATTAAGAATTCAATACAACACTAAGACAATCCTCAAGACCATTGTTCTAGCTTTAGATTAAAGAAACGCCCACTGGTATCATTTGGGGCCCTGTTTAACCCTTTAACAGTGCGTCGTTATGTTAATGTTAGGAAGGAAAGTTTAAATGTCACCCAAGTGCGCCAGTTCCCAACATACAGCACCTTGGGTATGTAGGTAGACACTTGAAACAGCTATTGGCTTTTAGGAAAAGTAACTTTGCGAAACGTGGGTGTAAGTTAGTGTTGTCCAAAATCGGCCTTGGTCTTGATCTTGCGAAAATGTAAGAACAAGACCGATTTTTCCCTTTAGCAGTTCCCGCCAGTCTGTAATTACTTTCTTCTGAAAATATACAGTATTTACTTTTTTTTGGTTGTTTTTTGTAATATTAGTCGTTATTGGCAACTTTTATTCTTAACTTGATGTTATGTGTTCATAACCGTAACACATAAAATCCAAACTTTTTTTTTTCTCTGAAATTTTTGCATATACTTTTAATATTTTTATAACTACCCTCGCGATTTTTGTCATCTACTCAAGTATTCAAATACCCTCTGAGTGCCAGTATTCATATTCATACTCATAAATCAATGTTTATGTAGCAGTTAAATGCAAGTTATTCTGTAATTTATTGTGAAAGTGTGCGAGTGTTTGTGAACGAGGAAGATTAACCTGCTGTGATACAGTTTTCACTAGTACGGAGGTCAGTGTGAATCAAGATCAAACAACCACATAACACAGATATTTATAATACGCGATTATATTTGTATATTAATAGACACAAATCACAGGATTGTTGGGATTTGTATGTAAGGTACTTTTAACGGTCAATAAACTTTTTAAACTTTATATAAAAGCGCACACAAAGCACGTAAGTAATGTAAAGATGTAGCGAGTTCAAAGCCCAAAATCGGTTTTGGTCTTGCAGTCTTGGTCTTGTTCTTGCATTTTCGCAAGACCAAGACCAATTTTCGGCAACACTAGTTTAAGTACACTTCTGCCTTACCCTTTGGGGACTACAGGTGTGTTTATTTAAAACTGTAGAAGGCTTACAACAACAAAAATCAGCCAACTAAATTATAAAAAACAGACTGGTAAAGATGGTCTGAATAACACAGCACTGCCCATAAGAAAAAAAACTGGCCAAGTGCGAGTCGGACTCGCGCATGAAGGGTTCCGTACCATAAACCGAAAAAATTACGTTTCTTGTATGGGAGCCCCCTTTAATTATTAAATAATTTATATTCGTATCATTAGTTGTAATAGCGGCAACAAAAATACATCATCTGTTAAAATTTCAACTGTCTAGCTATCACGGTTGATGAGATACAGCCTAGTGACAGGCAGCAAGACAGACAGACAGTGGAGTCTAAGTAATAGGGTCCCGTTTTTACCTTTGAGATACGGAACCCTAAAAAACAGGACAACACCAAATGTTTGAACTAGAAACACAATATCTGTTATTGGAACTTGTATTTACATCTACTGAGGTTACATTTGAACCTACACATTCCTGCAAAATATCAACTATCTAAACTAAAAGAGCTAAAGCTCAGGCACCTTCTGGCCGTGATTCGTATTAGGAGTGATGTTATGTTTATTTCAGTACTAGCTTTTGCCCGTGACTTCGCTAGCGTTAATTTAGAATTTAACAGTCAATTCGGGTTGTACTCTGCTTGTAATCATGATGGCACCACAATTCTTTCGAGACACGTGGTGCCATCTATTAATTATCATAAGAACGTTATTATTGTTTTCCTTGGGAACAGTCCTTTTTTCGGGATGGAAGGTATGTATACATGATCAGGTGTCCTAAAAAAGGACATAGGGTATATCCTTTTTAGGACACCTGATCATGTATATGCAAAATTCAGGATGATCGGTCCTGGGCAAAGGCCCTCCACTCCTGCCATCTCCTTCGTGGCCGGCCGCGACCCCGCCTCACTGTGTCAGGGCACCAGTTACCAGCTAATTTGGCCCACAGTTTGTCGGGCATGTGGCAGATATGTCCTGCCCAGTTCCATTTGAATTGGGCAGCCTTTTGAGCCAGGTCAGCTATATTTGTTTTGAATATTAATCTATACATATAATCTATACATATAATAATACAGTAAAAAAACTGTGTCTGTACATTGAATATATTTAAAAAAAAATTGTGGGGGTTTAGAAACAGTAATAGAGCACGAATCCAAAAAAAAAAGTCTGTCCGTTTGTCTGTTTGTCTGTACACGCTAATCTTCGGAACTACTCGACGGATTTGAATGTTTTTTTTTGTTGTAAAGGTATTAAGTCTGGGCAACATATAGGCTATAATTTATCTTGGAAACTTGAACACCTGATGCAGAACCGCAACAGACCAGCTAAACTATAAGAGATACAAAAATGGTACCATAACAAAAATTGTTCCACGTAATGAGCATTTTCTGCTAAGAGAATAAATTTGAAGATCTGGAACAGCTGATGTGGAACTCCAAGAGCCCAGCCACACTATAACATATATAGGAATGACGTCTTAGCAAGAGACCAATAAGCACGAGAGCAGAGAGTGCTTATTAGTATTGTACAGACTAATAAGCACTCTCTGTTGACGTATAAAAATTGAAGATGTGGAACACCTGTTGTGGAGCTCCAAGAGCCCAGTTACACTATAATATAAATAGGAATGACGTCTTAGCAAAAGTTGTTCAGCCTGATGAGCACTCTCTGTTGACGTATAAACATTTAAGATCTGGAACACCTGATGTGGAAATTAAAGCTATCACTAATTTCAATGTATTTCTACCAAGGGGTATCGTATTACCCAGAACTAACTGGGCTGTGGAGGGAGATAGACAGTCGTTCCATGTAAAATACTGGTATTCAGCTGCATCCGGTTGTACTGGAAGCCGAACCCAACATCACTACATATTGTAACACAATGTGGGTGAGCAGCGGTGGGCCAGTGGTAGCGACCCCGACTTACGAACAGTAAGTCGGGGTTTCCAACCCAGGCAGGCGTATTACTTTGTGTAATTTATTTCATAACCACTGCTCTCAAAAACGGTGGTGGAAAACATCGTGAGGAAACCGGCTTGTCCTAGAACCAAAAATTCGAAGTCATGTGACATCTACCAATCCGCACTGGGCCCGCGTGGTGGATTATAGCCCATTACCTTTCATATAGAGGAGGTTTCATGTTCTTTTAGAATAATTAAAGAATCTTTAAACCGATAATATACTATATCCATTTTAATACTTTGAAAATGGGCAAACTAGGTTCCCATGTGCTTCCTGCCCCTGTGTTTGCCATGCGATGCGAGGGGATGGAGGGGTCAAAGTAAACTACATGCTAGTTACTACTCCAAGAGTCGATTACTCTTCCACCTTTAATTAGCAACATTATATACATAGTTACGACGTGATGTTATGTCGATAATCTACAATCACGTATTCACATACTATCTACCTTAGCATATTATACTACGTGCTGTACGTGACGTGCTGACATCACACCACATCACCCCCCTTAAATAAATAAAAAAAAACTAAATTACAAGGTTTTTTTTCCTCATTACTAACTATCACTCTAACTCTTACAATACAATTTTGTTCTATTCTTATGCACTATATCTATTTTATTTTTATACTTAATCACCACATTTGGTGACTCGTCTTTTACAACTTCAAAAGGTCCATTATAAATACATTCCAATTTGTTGCCAGTTTCATTCTTAATCAAAACTAAATCACCTTCCTTATAGGTTACAGAATTAAGATTCTTATCATAACAATGTTTTCTAGCTAATTTACTCGCTATTAAATTCTCCCTTGCATCATTTTGTGCCCTTTGCAATCTGTACTTAAATTCTAAAGGATAATCATCAAAATTATACAATGGTTCAACACTTTCTCCTTGAAGACTACTTGGTAATCTGCATATTCTTCCAAACACTAATTCATAAGGTGTATATTTGGTAACAGTATTAACTGTCGTATTATAAGAAAAACACCAAAATGGAATCCAAGTACTCCATGATGATGGGTTATTATTCGTCTGTATCCTCAAATATGCACCTAATGTTTTATGTACATTCTCCAATGAACCTATACTCTCATGATGATACGACGTCGACATGACTTTATTGATGTTCAAGATATCACATAGCTCTATCATTACTTTCGAAACGAATTCACTACCCCTATCCGTAGTTATTGTTTTTGGTATTCCATATCTCAAAACAAAATTCTCTGCCAAAGCTTTTGCTACCTCATTTGCGGATTTATTCTTTAACGGATAAGCCTCTACAAACTTCGTAAGTTCACATTGAAGAGTTAATATGTAAACATTGCCCCTTTCGTCTCTATCTAAGGGTCCCACTATGTCTAAATAAACCTTCTCAAACGATGTTGATGCAGTAGTCGTAATCGTCATGGGTTCCCTAGTATTCCTAGAATACTTTTGCTTACAACATTTATCACATTTACCAACGTACTCCACTACGTCTTTCTCTATAGAAGGCCAATAATAATACTTCTTTATATTATTCACCATCCTACGTATGCCTGCATGACCACTCGTGGGTAAAATATGGAAATCATTCAAAATAACCTTCTTCTCATCTTTCCCTTCTATTCTCCGTAAATCCTTCACTACACACAGTTTAAAATCCCCACAAATCGTACTTCTATTTTCCTTCAAATATTTTGCCATTCTTGTAATAAAATCAATGTTATAATGATTTTTCATAATTATTACTTCTTTAATGCCTTCTTCAATACAAAAACTGACTATGTCTTTCGATAACTCGTCTCGCGAAGTTCCCGATAAAGATTCATAGTTTACATAAATACTCGAGTTTTCTGGCATATACACTAAATTGCGCGACTTTGAAAATATCTTCCTACAACCATTTTTATTATTGTTGTTATTATTATTGTTACGTAACATTTTCTCCCAATCATCTAAACAAATCTCAATGTCATTTCCTTGTTTCTTAAGTACTTCCACGATCCTAGGGTGATCAGTCCCAGATACCACGGAGTCCCTATCACAAACATTTGGCTTTCCCAACTGCTTGTACTGCGCCCTCGTCATCACGGATATCGTCTTTTCCCGTATCAATTTCAAATCCTCACTCGTTATCACTATTCTAGAAAGTGCATCCGCTAGAACATTCTCTTTGCCCCTAATATATTCAACCTCGAAATCATACTCCTCTAAACACAAACGAAACTTAGTCAACCTACTGGATGGATCTGTCATGTTAAACAAATACAGTAATGGCCGGTGATCCGTCTTTACAACGAACCTCCGTCCGTACAAATACGGTCTAAAATATTTAACTGACCAAACTATTGCCAACAACTCCTTCTCTATTATCGGATAATTTAACTCACTCTCCCCTAACGACCTACTAGCATATGCGATGGGTTTTCCGTTCCCATTACACAACACACTCCCTATAGCATATCCAGAACTATCGGTTTGCAATATAAAAGTATTGCTATCAGAAAAATCAGGATAATCCAACACCGGTGGATTCATTAACGCTTCCTTAAGCAACAAAAACGACTTCTCGCACTCATCGGACCAACTAAATACAACACCTTTCTTACACAGCCTATTCATAGGTACCACTATATCAGCAAACTGTGGTATGAATTTCCTATAATAATTCGCAAACGCTTCAAATCGCTTCACCTCATCAACCGTCGATGGACGCGGATAACCTCTAATAACTTCTACCTTCTCCGGATCTGGTGAAATACCTTCCGCCGATATTACATGCCCCAAATAAAGCACTTGCTTCTTCAAAAATTCACATTTAGACGGATTCAACTTTAGATTTACTTCCCTCAAGCGTGAAAATACTGACATTAGGTTTCGATTATGTTCATCTAAATTCCGTCCAAAAATAATGAGATCATCCAAATAAATCAGACACCCATCGTAACTCAATCCAGACATGGCCACAGTCATTAATCTACTAAACGAACTCGGACTTATCTTCAACCCCATCGGCAACCTACACATTTGATACTGCCCCTTGCCTGTTGTGAATGCAGTGTACTTCCTACTACTCTCCTCCAAAGCGCACTGATAATAAGATTGTGACAAATCACAGTGACTAAAGTAAACTGCGCCTGACATCGAATCCAAAATCTCAGTTATATTCGGCAATGGAAACTTATCATCCTGTATCTTTTCATTCAACTGCCTATAATCTATAACCACACGCCATTTCTTCTCTCCACTACGATCCGCCTTTTTGGGGACCACCAAAACAGGACTAGACCACTCACTAACCGCCTCCTCAATGATATTACTCTCCAGCATCTCCTGCACTTGCCTATCAACCTCCTTCTTCTGTGCATAAGGTATCCTATACTGCCTCTTGTACACCGGAGTAGCATTCTCTTTCAAGCGTATAGACTGCTCATACACGTTAGTGACAGCTAATTTATCACCCGGGAGATGAAAAACATCCGAAAACTTTGCACACACTTGCTCAATCGACAACCGCTCCTCGGCGTTCAAATAGTCGAGTTTAAGTAAAGAAAGTACCCCTTTTACACGCCCAACGTCCGTCCCTGGCTTCACGAAATTACAACAATCAAAATCACTCAACGGACAAACTTCCACACCGGACATACTACACACAACTTCCTCGGAGTTCGTATTTAAAATCCTAACGGGTACCATCCCGTTTCTAGGCCTTACTATCACATTAGCCAAGAAAACGCCTTCCCGCAATTCCTGCCTTACTACCACACAATCTTCCGCTCTGTTAACGGGGTAATACCTAACCACCTCACAACGTGCCGGAATAGTCAACAAGTAATCATAGGACTTAAGTGGCATCGAAACCACCCGCCGTTCACGATCCCTAAGAGAGAACCTATCCGCCGAAAAATCTACAATACCACCATACTTCTGCAAGAAATCCTGACCCAATATACCAACCGACTTACATGGCAAATCATCAAATATATAAAACTTATGCGCGAAAGAACATCGTCCATATTCCAACGTTAAATATACATAACCTATAGCCCTCAAACTACCTCCTACACCATTAATCACTAATTCTTCCTTAACTACCTTACAGCACAAAGCATTGTTCAACAAGAACCCACTCTTTACAGCCGATATCGACGCGCCCGTATCCACTAACCATTCCGCATCTACATTATTCACTAGAAAATTAACCCAATTAATACTATCGCAAGCTAAAATACGCTTAGCCTCGAAAAAACTGCAACTGGTGGTCAGCTGCTTCATTACGTCGTGACATTGACGTTCCGCCTGAGTCAGCATCACTACGCGCATGCTCGAAATACGCTACACGCCTCCGACCTTGTTGAGTCGAATGACCACGATGAGCATTATTGCTACGACCCCGCATTCCACGATTATGCCATACGGTGGCATTTTTGCGCGTACGCTCAACAGCTGTTTTATGTTGCGCGTATCCACTTCCTACTGTAGACCGCCTATAACCATTTCCGCGACCTCTATTATCAAAACCACCCCTTGCGGGCCAACGCTGATACGCCATAACCTGTGCCGACGATGCACAACCTTCGTCTTCTGCTACCCTGACCGCATCCTTCAAACAAGTCAAATTCCGCGCCGTAATGATCGTACCCAAACGCTGATTGCGAAGCCCGTCAGCAAACTTCCTGATCGCGTACTTTTCGTTCAATGGCCGCAAAATCTCATATGCTTCCAAACTTTCCCCGGCTTGAGAAATAGTCAAATTAACCATTAACTTCTCTATCTCAGCCCCAAAATCCGCGACCGACCTATCATTCTGCCTAGCGCGAGCAAGTTTCGCTTGCACAGCTACGTCCGACTCTACTGTTAACAAATGCTTCTTCATATCAGCTAACAGACAATCTACCGTTGCGTAACTAGAGGACAACCGAATCCTAGCACCCTGGGTAAGTCGCGTAGTCAAAACAAATTTAATTAAAAGTGCATTATCTGCTTCCACTAACATAGAACTATATAATCCTATGGCATCAATTAAGTCTTGCGTAACTTGTTCATCACCACTCATCTTTGGGAGTAGGCCAACTGCCGTTCTCAAAGAAAACTTTTCCGCCGCCATGTTTTGTTCCGTTTCGGTTTCGCTCTCAAACTTAATAGTGTCGACGTATAATGCTTCTATCTTACATACCAACTGAGCCAATTCTTCTGAGAACTTACTAGATTCTGAAACTATACACTTAAATTTACGATAAAGCGCTTTCACCTCACTAATCTTACTATCAAAATTTCTGCCTCTCCGCCTACTAGGGCCTAACTTGACAATAGATTCCCTTAATAACTTAAGTTGTACAAATAGCGACGTTAACTCCACTTCCATTTAAATTAATGTCTCTAAATTTAACGATGAACACAAGCACCGAAACACACTTATTCACTCCCACTTAAGAAACACTTACTTCGTTCCTCCGACGGCTCCTGGTCAAACCATCTGTACAGCCTTCTGGACTTCCCGCTGTCTCATCTTTTCTTCAATCCAGTTGTGGTGACATCTCCGATACATGCGAACCGCCAACCCTATGATGACAACTGCCATACACACAGCCACAAACAGCAACACGGTCTTGATAGCCGCCAGCTGCTCCTGAGTAGCCGTTGCGGTATTTGCACCACTCGTAGACGCCTGAGCGATAATCACCTCTTCCTTGGACGTCGTGCTCCCCATGGCCTGCGACGTGACGCGACTGACGTGATACTCAATGAAGACAATCAAACCGCCAACCACGAACCGTGACTAGCTCCTGGTCGGGCAACTATAACGCCGTCCAGCCGACTGGCAGGGTCGCCATGCCACGCGGCAGACCACGGAGAAGATGGCGGGACGCCTTGGATGGCTTTCTCGGTAATTGGCAAGAAGAGGCACAAAAAAGCTTTTGTAGATTTATTGTATTTTTAATACGTATTTTTTGAATATTTGTTTTGAGTTTATAAATTATTATTTATTTATTATTTTACTAGCTTTTGCCCGCGGCTTCGCTCACGTGAGCGCGTTTTTTTGGGCATTATCAGGGAACATTACATGGGAACGTGAAGTCGTAGTAAATTCTTAACATCCTCCACAAAATAGTGTACCAATATACTGACTTGCAGGAGAATGATGATGATGATGATTATACTGACATACTGTTAAATTAATCTAAAACCTGTTAGTACATCTTTGTTTTATGTACTAAACTAATTCGAAGTCAATTTCTGGGGGGAATAAATTTAGATTGCCATCGACACGTTAAAATAATTTTAAGAACAAAGCAAATAGATGCTATTAATGGTCTCGTCGCTGAGTGTCCTTAAAAAAAAAGTCTTTCAACTCTGAGAGTTTAATCAGCCGATGGAAATAAAAAGTGACAACATGCAAAAACCCCGTTACTGAAAAATACTGTACACGCTTGGATTTAATGAATTTAGTCATAGAAGGAGTATGCGGTTCGGGTGAGGGATTGAGGGTAGAAGTTTTTCACTGAGATAATTCGATAGTTTTGATTGTAATTTTTATGATGTTAAAACGAATTTTAGCACTAGATAACAATAACACACTAGCAAGTACACTCTAGCTAAACTAAGATTGTATTTTTAGCACTTAATTCACTGTTTTAGTAATTATTTTAGGAAAAACTTTGAGAGCACAAGTGCTTCTGACAACAGTTTGACAGAACTGCAGAACTGATTAACACATAGGATACTTTTTATCCCGATAGTATGTGCCCTTGGGACATTTATAGAACTCCACGCGGACGACGCCGCGGGCATAAGCTAGTAAGTAATAATATTCTCATATCATGATAATATTCATAGAACAGTAATTCATGCCACCCTCAGATTTCCTAAAGTTACTTACACATACATACAAATAAAATTTGAATTTGATTTATATGTACTCGTACCTAATTGACATTTTCATGAGATTTACATGTCAAAAGAAGAGGCGTTGCTTTAATTAATGTTAATAAACTTATTACTGAGGATTAATTGAGTAAGGTTGAATTTTATGCCTGCCAGGGCTGCGGGACTGTTTGAAAGAGATACCGCGGCCCTGGAACACAAAGGGCAAGGAAGGAACATGGATGGGTTTTAATCAGTACAAGTCTGACAATCCCTTCCGCTCTGCCCAGACCGGCAGAAATCATTTGATGATTTCCCATCCGAAAAAAAAGGTTGAATTTTATACAGGGTGTCACAAATAGCTAATACAGAGTGGGGGATATTAGCTGTTGTTGGATCTTTGCTCTTCTTTAGAGGGTAGATAATTAATATTTTATCATCCACTTTTCACGACTACCGTCGTTTTGAATCGTGGCCGACACTCGTGCCACCTCCACGCGATGCGGTTGGCCAGTTGGCTTGCGTGATCAGACAGTGGTGCCGATTCCCTTGTTTACAAACTAAACCAAATTTAAGTTCAGTGCATCTTTTCCTTTCTATTTCATTAAGAAAAGGACAGAAGATAAATTTTAGTTTAGTCCTGTCAAATTAACCAGCGCCTGACACAATTTTAGACGTGATTAAGGGAATCGGCACCAGTATCGGTCACGTCTTATTTTTATAGAGAAACTATTCCGTGAATAAACAAATAGACAAATTTAACTCATTTTCTACACTGCTGTGCAGTATCTATTGTGTGAGACGTTCTTGCAGTGCTGTGCCAATTGAGATAGTGTTTTTGGAACGTTCAATGCCTTTGCTCGCCTCCGCCTTCGATACCAGGACCCTTGCCGTGCAAGGCTCTCGTGAAGAAACGTACGAGTGGGAGATTGAGGTAGGTGGCATACTGGATTATCTACCTATTTACGAGCAAAGATGCACTTTCCAAACTGTACCTAACTTTGTTGATACAGTTATTTATTTATTTATTAAGAGCATTAACGACTGACGGCATTTCATACAAATTTTCAAATCGTTTTTTTTTCGAAATTATTGAACCGATATTAATGAAACTTTATAGGCATATTCAGGATACATAGGTGTAAAAAGTGGACAGAGGAATTTTCGAAACGTGTTTCAAAAAAAAAGATAATTGGAAATTTCTGTTTCTATGAAAAAAATAAAATTGGTCTAATTTAGCAGTAACACAATTTTTTTAAAAATACTCTGTCAACTTTTGAGACCTATGTATCCTGCTAATGCGTATAGAGTTTCATTAAAAATCGGTTCAATCATTTCGGAAAAAAAACGATTTGAAAGTTAGTATGAAATGCCGTCAGTCGTAAACGCTCTAAATCTTCGTTCAAAAAAAAAGAATTCACTTTCTTACCAGCCTTCTACAGTCATAGTCAACAGCTGTTAATTTTCTTTGGTGTTTTAACAGTAAGGTATACATTACTTTTTTTTTAGTTTAGTGGTCGTTATCGCGACTGTTGAGCTTTGTTTTGTTGAGGTTAAATTGGGTTCGATTCCCGTGTCAGGCAAATTGTTATTGGGATTTTCCAACAAGAATTTCTCAGTAGCCAGAAAAAAAAGAAAAAAAAAATTAGAAAAAAAAGAAAAGGGGAAAAAAAAAGAAGAAACATAGAAAAAGAAAGAGAGAGAGAAAAAGAGAAAGAGAGAATAGAATAGAATAGAAAGAAGAAAGAGAGAGAATCTCAAAAAAAAAAGAAAGAATCTTAGAGTAGAATTTCTCAGTTTCTCAGTAGTAGAGAAGTCAGGATTTATGCCCAGTTGATGGCAATAGGCTCGCCCCATATTACAAGGGACTTAAACATATCTGCAAAATGTGGGTGTACTATTTAGGTACCTACAGTCTACACCTCTGGTATTACATTCGGGGTTACAGGCGTGATGTTATATATACATTACAATAGTTTCAACACGTTTTAAATTCTTCATCATCATTTCAGCCAAAAGACGTCCACTGCTGGACTTAGTCCTCCCCCAAGTGTCGTCACATTGACCCGGACCCGTGCGTCTCGCATCCAGCGGATCGCCGCAACCTTCACCAGGTTATCGGTTCACCTAATGAAAGGCCTTCTAATCCAACGTCTTCCGGTTCGCGGTCGCCACTCCAGAACTTTTTGGCCCCATCGGCCATCCGTTCTGTGAGCTAAGTGCCCTGCCCATTGCCACTTAAGTTTGGCATTATAAAATTAAACTTAAAGGGGCATATGAATCTGAAGAAAACAATCAGTAAGTGTTCAAAGTATTATGGTTTGCCAAATCTCACGTCAGAAACAATACCACTTGTCACAATATCTATCTATCTATCTATCTATATAAATAAAAATGAATTGCTGTTCGTTAATCTGGCTAAAACTCGAGAACGGCTGAACCGATTTGAATAATTCTTTTTTTGTTTTATTCGTCGAATACAGGGAAGGTTTAAAAACAAAAAAAATATATAGGTAGGTAGGGTAGGTAGGGTAGGTAGGGTAGGTAGGGTAGGTAGGGTAGGTAGGGTAGGTAGGGTAGGTAGGGTAGGTAGGGTAGGTAGGGTAGGTAGGGTAGGTAGGGTAGGTAGGGTAGGTAGGGTAGGTAGGGTAGGTAGGGTAGGTAGGGTAGGTAGGGTAGGTAGGGTAGGTAGGGTAGGTAGGGTAGGTAGGGTAGGTAGGGTAGGTAGGGTAGGTAGGGTAGGTAGGGTAGGTAGGGTAGGTAGGGTAGGTAGGGTAGGTAGGGTAGGTAGGGTAGGTAGGGTAGGTAGGGTAGGTAGGGTAGGTAGGGTAGGTAGGGTAGGTAGGGTAGGTAGGGTAGGCTATGTAGGGTAGGGTAGGGTAGGTAGGGTAGTTAGGTTAGCCAGTTGACGGGAGCGAAGCCGCGGGGACAATTAGTGTTTGATAAATAATTGACGCCGACACTGACAAATGAGAGAAAATCCTACTTTTATATTTTGCCATACAACTAACAGAAACAATATTTGCTCTGCAAAAAAATCTCTCTGTCTCTAATTTTAACACCCAATAAATAAATAAATCAATGTACGAAAAATCACTTAAGCCAATAAAATGGTATATAAATCAATTCACTAAAAGTCACTTACTTTTAAATTCTGTCGCAAATAAAATGGCTAAAATCTTGCTAACACACCAAATAATATAGCACACTGTAAATTGTACTACAGAAGGTTTGCTTTTAGTCAGATCCGAGCCTTTTCCAAACTATGTTGGGGTCGGCTTCCAGTCTAACCGGATGCAGCTGAATACCTATATTTTACATGGAGCGACTGCCTATCTGACCACCACAACCCAGTTAGTACTGGGTAATACGATACCCCTTGGGAAGACTGGCTGTCTGGCTTTCGGGACTCTGAATAAGCTTTAACGACTGTCAAAGATCTAAAAATGACAGCCGAGACAAGCAGGCAACTCGGGTAAGCTAAGCCACGTAAAATTAGGGTTCCTAATCAAAATAATACTACAACTAACATAAAAGGGATGATTCTTGAGTAAAAATGGTATTCAATTCCATCATAAGAATAAGTTTAAAAACGTAGCTCATGATCAAGGACTTAAGTTTCACTTTCATACTTGCAAGGGGACGGCAAGGGTATAGGGGTCCTCAAATCAAACGGAGGTTCCGCGTGTAGTTAGCATTCAGTGAGTGTATTCATATATTCAAACCCTAGAGCGTGCGCTTAGCCATTGCCGAGATAAAAAATCCTGAAGTTTGAAAACTTTTTTTTTTAAATTAAAATCGTTATAAACCATTTCTTTTGAGCTAAACAATAACAGCCGCTTGGGTCGATCTTTAGGTTAAGCCGTGCTTGCCTAGGTTGGTCTGTGGATGGGTGAACACCCATTACATACCGAGTTTCCTCCGTGCCCCTGAAAACACGTTAAGCCGTTGGTCCCGGCTGCCATTTGAAGATCTTTGACAGTCGTTAAAGTAGTCAGTGGCCGAAAAAGTCTGACAACCAGTCTTACCAAGGGGTATCGTATTTCCCAGTAGTAACTGGGTTGTGGAGGTCAGATAGGCACTCGCTCCATGTAAAATACTGGTATTCAGCTGCATCCGGTTAGACTGGAAGCCGACCCCAACATAATTGGGAAAAGGCTAGGCAGATGATAATGACATTATTAAATCCAATAATGTATAAAAGTGCCGTCTCCTTGTTAGCCAAAAGCTCCTCTATCTAATTGGAACTTCTATTCGTATTTTTACTATAGTCAGTAACTTCGTTTGCGATCATTTTGACGTTCGAGCGAGCTAATTGAGTTCCGTGTTTGGTTTTTACGTCGCGTTCGAGTGGGGTGATCCGTGGTGTGGGTTATTTGGGCTTGTGTGTGTTTAGAACATGTGTGTGTGTATGTGAGAGATGTATGTCGAAACAATTATCGGGAATTCGGGGAAAGAGGGATATGTATGTGTATGAAATTGGAGGCAGGGAATTGGGAACAATAGAAGATTAAAAATAATAGGATGCCGATTTTTATCGGTCTCCTTTCTGTGGTTAGTGCCTAACCTCGTGTCAGAATTTTTATGCCATCCATAGGCCTCGGACTTGGCTTTATATGCTGTCAAGAAATATCAATCAGACCTGCTGATGGACACTACCGATAGCGCCAAAACTAGTAGCTCAGTTCTGGGCCGCCACAATATAGATTGCCATCGACACGCTAAGAAGAAGAAGAATCAGACCTGCTGGTTTACTCACGAGGTTTTCCGAAGTAAGTGATAATTATACAATACGCACATGAAACCGAAAAATCAGAGGTGCGTGTCTTGGGTTCGAACTTGAGACGTATGACTTAGAAATGCTATCCTGTTTTGTCGGTTTAAATGGCCTGTTGTAGTTTCCTCCGTGCCTCGGAAACCACGTTAAACTGTTGATCCCGGCTGTCAATGGGGGCTATCGTTTTTAAGCTTACCAGATTGCGCCACTGTCGAGTAAGGTCCTGTCATTAATTCTATTTTATACTTTAAAGTACAAATAACTTCATCAAAGTTTATTTCATTTCGTATATCAACATAGTGTAAACTTCAGATACTTATTTACAAATATTCTCCCTAACGCATTTAACAAGCATGAAACATTTAAAAATCATTCTACCTCCAAGTACTAACAAATAAGATCCTAAGTTGCAACTTAAAATCTTCAAGTCATAAAACATCAGGGATGGCTTAATCTAGATCAGAATCATGAATATTAGTTAAAATACGTGATAAAAAAGCACGCAACGCGCGAACACTCTATGACATCTGACATTTCGGAAGACCTTACACTACACGAACGTCTCTAGTGGCGAATTCATGCGCGATAGCCCCCATTGTACATCTTTGACAGTGGTTAAGTCAGTGGCCGTAAAGTCTGACAACCAGTCTTACCAAAGGGGTATCGTATTACCCAGTAATAACAAGATTGTGGAGGTCAGATAGGCAGTTGCTTCATGTAAGATGCTGGTGTTTAACTGCATCTGGTTAGACTGGAAGCTGACCTCAACATAGTTGGGAAAACGCAAGGCAGATGATGAACAAACAGGGAGGGACCTGCAAGGGCCGATACCTGCCAGGGCTGCGGGACTGTTCGAAAGAGATACCGCGGCCCTGGATCACAAAGGACAAGGAAGGAACATGGATGGGTTTTAGTCAGTACAAGTCTGACACTCCCTTCCGCTTTGCCCAGAGCGGGAGAAATCATTAGAGGGTTTTCGATCCAAAAAAAAAAAAAAGTGTTATGTGGAAATGTCAAAAATCAATTTCCATCCCTTCCTATTTTAGGACCAACCAACCAACCTTGTTGAAAGTCACATTAGAAGTTTCACTTCAAAAAAGTCAGATAATGAATGGTCTAATTTCTAAGCAAGTCTGGGAATTAATGCACATTCCCTCTTTGTATAGGAAGGAGCTTGTACTCTGTAAGCTCTGCAAGTGAACAATTACAAGTTTCTACAAAAGAGCTACTTTCATTTAAGTTCTGAAGCCATGTCTTACACAGTTGTGAAGTTTTGAAGCCAGAGTTTAACAAAAGGTTGAATTGTGCCCGATCTAGATGTAGAATATTATAAGTTCATGTTATACAAGAAGACAATATTCCTTATGTCAATTCAATACATTTATCACTTAAAATCCAAGTCACCAAACTAAGTAACTTTACGCAAAAATTATTGCTGAGAAACGGCTTTTTTTTGGGGTACTAATTCACGTTTTACGGTAGGACTCAATGTAACGCATTCAAAATATTGTGCCGATAGATGGATTGAATAGTACGGGGTTAGTGAAGGTGTTTGAAGTGAAAAAAAATAATTAATAACATGTTACGTATACAATAAAAAAAGTGAGTGTGCTTTAGACCACACGAATGAAGTAAAACTTAAACAAAAGTCGAACAATCGTCTGTCAAATTCAAAAACGTAACTCTGTCTCTTTCTATCTTCACTAACTTATATCTCCCTCTCAACTTCCGTTTGCCTCGTAACGTCATTTACCAGCTTAGTCCCAAGTCAAGCGTGCGTAAGAAGTTTTACTTCAAAAAACCTGTAAAAAAGTTGGAAGTTTGACCCCCAATATCTCCGTAGCTAGAAGGTTCCCAGGTATGGTCTAGATCAAAAAAATTATCAGAATAACGGAGAGACAGGTGGCTTTCGGCTTCGCTAAGAATTATTTTACACCTTAATACATCGCTATTTCTAATTGTGACGCAACGTCGCACGGTGGGCTGAAAATCGGCTTTCATAGACTTAGGGATTTCAATTTGCAAGTGCTTGTTTTTATGCCGGATATCGCTTCTATTAGTCATTACTATGTACAAAAATGACACCCGAGTTAATTCTACCCAAAAACGAAGGAAATATATTTTTTTTACGAAAAATTTGTATGAAGCTAGTATGAAAAATCGAATTATCTCCTAAACGGCATGTTTAACCGTAATATCCTTGGAGATGGTCTTAGTGCTAATTATTTATGATTTTTTGGTTGGCGATTGGACGAAAAATTTAATGCCGTTTTTTTTTAAAAAATCGTCAAAATATTTTTATTTATTTTTACATGTAAAACGATCCCTTTTAGTGTCTAAGTTAAAAAGTTCGATATGTTATTAACCCAAATATTAAGAACACACGAAACAAGAAAAATTCGAACTCAGTTTCCTGAAATTGAATTAAGTCGAGAGTTTCAGCAAAAAAGCTCTGCTTTTTCTTGGCATCTAACTTAGGCCTTTGTGCACTTAGCAAAGGGTCCGAAGAAACAACAAGCATATTTAAAATCTCGAAACAAAGATTTTAGGAGGTTTCGAGAACATCATTCGCGGAAAAGAAGCAGGCAGGATTCCAATCAAGACATTTTAAATATGCTTGTTGTTTCTTCGGACCCTTTGCTAAGTGCACAAAGGCCTAAGTTAGATGCCAAGAAAAAGCAGAGCTTTTTTGCTGAAACTCTCGACTTAATTCAATTTCAGGAAACTGAGTTCGAATTTTTGGATATATCCAATCTGGATGCTGACTCAGAATTGGAGTCTGACAACGAGAGTGATAAGGAAAATTTGTAAAAAAGATATATATGTACATATTTGTAAATTTGTATTTGAGTGTGTTTGGGTTTTTTTGTAATATTTAATGATATGTTTTATTTTTTTTATTTATTTTACTTTATTTTACGAATGCTTAGTATTAATTCCTTAAATTAACTTATTTTGTATAAAATATAACTTCATATGTTACTTCAATATAAATCTTTTTTTATTTAAATTAATATAAATGTGTCAAAAACAGCAATTTTTTTATTTTATTTTTCTTGTTTCGTGTGTTCTTAATATTTGGGTTAATAACATATCGAACTTTTTAACTTAGACACTAAAAGGGATCGTTTTACATGTAAAAATAAATAAAAATATTTTGACGATTTTTTAAAAAAAAACGGCATTAAATTTTTCGTCCAATCGCCAACCAAAAAGTCATAAATAATTAGCACTAAGACCATCTCCAAGGATATTACGGTTAAACATGCCGTTTAGGAGATAATTCGATTTTTCATACTAGCTTCATACAAATTTTTCGTAAAAAAATTATATTTCCTTCGTTTTTGGGTAGAATTAACTCGGGTGTCATTTTTGTACATAGTAATGACTAATAGAAGCGATATCCGGCATAAAAACAAGCACTTGCAAATTGAAATCCCTAAGTCTATGAAAGCCGATTTTCAGCCCACCGTGCGTCGTCGCGTGTATTTGTGGCCGCAAAAATATAATCAGCACTAGAATTATGCAGTACTTTTTGTACCATTTCGGACATAGATTTAGATTTTTACGATATTATGCTTATAGCCCTTTTTTCCGAGGGGAAATCATCAAATGACTCGCCCGCTCTGGGTGGAATGGAAGGGAGTGTCAGACTTGTATTGACTAAAACCCATCCATGTTCCTTCCTTGCCCTTTGTGTTCCAGGGCCGCGGTATCTGTTTCGAACAGTCCCGCAGACCCTGGCAGGAATGCTTAAAGCCCTTAAGACATTAATTTGAATGTCCAAGCATAGCTTACGCATACAACATGCAAAGGAAAGCTGGTCTGATTGCAACCTGTATATTTCAGCGAAGGAAAATCTGGTATATTTCAGAAAAAAATTCAGCAGCTATATTTTATGACAGATAGAAATAAAAGAAGAACGACTTCCTACAGCTGCGAGTGACATTATGACGTATTCAAACGTCATACTTGTTCGTGCAATATTGCCTTCGACTGAATTTATATAAGTTTGATATTATATCAAACTTGAGGCAAAAGGAGTATGTAAGGATCGTAGCAGGTGGCGTTCTGTGGTTTCTGCCTACCCCCATGGGAAAAGGGCGTGATTTTATGTATGTATGTATATCTTATTTTCTTAATTTAAGTCAGTGGTTGTAATTTTGTGATTTTATTTAAATTATTTATTAACTATATTTTAATATTTTTATTCTCTGATTTTTATGACGATAATTATTGATGAAATCTTCTTGTCAAAACCAAATAAGGTTAACATTTCTGCTTCGGAATGTCACAACTCTCTTTTCGAGAATTGCAGACTTCATATTGTTACACATGACGTCAGCTGTCAAAGCCCACTGCCCATAGTTTTAGACGAGCATTAACAGCTACGCCGTAGCATGCTATACTACGCCGTTTCATGCTCTACTACGCCGTGGCATGCCTTACTACGCCGTAGCATGCCTTACTACGCCGTAGCATGGCTTACTACGCCGTAGTATGCCTTACTACGCCGTAGCATGCTTTAGTAAGTAAGTAAGTAAGTAAGATTTTTATTTGTTTAAACATGGTGTACATGATACATTACATGCAAGATAGTAAGATATACAGAAAAGTTCTAACATGTTCAGCCTCATATCGTGGCGTACAAATTGGTAGGAAGAGATGGTGCATAAACCGTGATAATATTCATAAAATTACAAATATAAATTATATAAACATACAAGTATACAATACATCATACAAATTATGTAGCTACTTATTAAATTATCATTATTGATTAAAAATTAGGTTTCATTACAATTCAACAGGCATATTTTTCAGATAAAATTAAATGTCAAAGTAGTTATTAAATAAAATAGTCAATAAAAAAAATATGAATTAATGTCATTAAAATTTCAATTCCAATTTACAATTATTTCACAAAATACAATATCATACATAGCATGTCAAAAATACAACATCGTCATCTCAAAAACGAAGAAAAATTGTCCTCTTTCATAAACTCTGCTATACTGTAATATGCTCTTTCAGTTAGAAAACTCTTCAATTTACTTTTAAGAGCAGATATATTTAATGTTCTCCATGATTTGGGCAATTTATTAAAGATGGTCGGAGCCATGCAAAAGATGCTCTTACGCATAAGAGTGGTTTTAGTGCCGTGAACACAGAGTTTGAAATTATCCCGTCTATTCCTAGGGACAACATCAGACAAAAGCTGAAATAAATGATTATTTGATGAACATTACGGTTTCCAGGATATATAATGAGGGCAATGTCAATATCTTACGTTCTATAAAACAAGATTTACAGCTGTCCGTTGTTTGCAGTCTAAACATCGATCTAATGCACCTTTTTTGTGCCCGAAACGCTATTTAATTGTCCGTGCTATTACCCCAAAAGATGACTCCATATCTAAGAATTGATTCGGCTAAACCATAATAAGCAGTAATTAGCGCATCCATGTTGAGAACCACAGCAAGCTGTTTCAGAGCATAGGCTGCACTACTCAATTTTTTACTAAGTGCCTCTATTTGAGGTTTCCAATTCAATTTAGAATCTATAATTAGTCCCAAAAATGTTGTTGTGTCAGCTTCATTGATATTTATATTATTAAATTGAATATTAAGATTGTTGATTGTTTGTGTACGTTGTCTAAAGTGCATTACGTTAGTCTTTTTTAAATTGATTATTAAATTACGACGAGCTTTGCTTAATTTTTATTTTTTTGGACGAGGTGAGCATCCTGCAGGTATGTATCCGGTCCAATTTCAAGGAGGACGAGATCAGCAGTGGAAAACTGCTACTGTTCCAGTCTTTTGGAAAACTGGACCAGATGCCGTCTCGCCGTAGAGATGGAACCGAGAAGAGTCTGCAAGATATCATTGATATGTTGAAGAAGACTGACCCAGACGACGTACCAGATTTCGTGGCGGAGCAGCTGAGTAAGCTGCCCCCCGTCACGTTTGATCACGTCGACGTTACACGGCTGCTAAAGGACATCATTACATTGAAAGCAGGGATGGCTAAGATGCAGTCCAGAGTGGAGGTTTCAGAAAAAACCAATATCAGTATTGGTTTTTTCTGAAACCTCCATTCTATCCTTCCTCTCCATTCTTCAACGTGCGGAAATAGCGTTATTGCGCAACGTTGGTTCAGTAATTGGGTCACCTGAAGCCTCAAAGGTGAGCACACGTCAAGCGGCGCAAAATGCATCAATCGGCAGTTTTGAATCGGCGAACACAAGTACGTCGCCAGCTGCTGATAATGCTGACCTAGCGCCGCTCGCCGCCGCCGTCGCCCGCACCTCAACACAGGCTGCGGAAACGTCACGCGTAGGTACGTCGATCCCTAAACGTGCCTACGCTGCTATTGTCACCGCTGGCAAATCGGATGCGTCGCAGCCTAAGCGACAATCCAAAATAGGGGTTATAAAGGGTGCTCAACCGGCCCTGTCTGTGGTCCATAGCACCTTGCCAAGAGCGGGCCAAGTCGATGAAGAGGGTTTCACTAAAGTAGAGAGGAAGAAGAGGAAGCCCTGTTCCCGAAACTAGTGCGGTACCGCACCGAGTGGACTCAACATGCTGCTGCGGCCTGCTGTGCCTACGACGCTGCTGTACATTTCGCGTCTGCATTACTCCACGAAGGTTGAAGAAGTCATGGAGTACTTAAGAGTGAAGACCAACTGGACACTGAGGGTCGAAAGGTTGGAATCGCACCACAACACCAACTTTAAGTCGTTCGTGGTACGAGTTCCAACTCACCATCAACAGACCTTCATGAAAGAGGACTTTTGGCCGAAAGGTGTCGTATTCCGACGATTCCGAGGTCGGTTACGCGACACCACGCAGCAGAATACGACGCCGTCTACGATACGTGTTTAGTTGTAATTAAATAAGGTTTTTATTTTTATATGTATAAGATTATTTTGTGTATTTTACCTATGGGCCTTAGTTGCTTGAAATAAATGGGTTATTATTATTATTATTTACTACGCCGTAGCATGCTTTACTACGCCGTAGCTTGCCTTTCTACGCCGTAGCATGTTTTACTATGCCGTAGCTTGCTCCGACATAACAAACAGCAATATCTGCCTGACCTCTCACATGACGTCATCAGTCAGGGCCCACTGCCCGTAGCTTTAGACGAGGGTTGACAGCACAGTAAGGGATGACAATACCCTTGTTACTCGCATGGTTTACGGTTCAAAAATAAATGAATGGTCTTGCATTTAATTTTTGTGGCCACTTTTGGTATACAATGCTGAAAAGGCGATGTTATTATGAGGATTTTGTTTTGTACCTATTCGTGGACAAACGAAAATATTTTGACATAACATTAACCAGTGGCCAGCCACTGGTAAACGTTGTTTGAACTGTCAAGTGTCACTTATGTCACTGTCAATAATGTCAATTTAAGAAACCCGGAGCCTCGAGTACCCAAAAGCGGTTAAGCGTTTTTTATTGCCGGGTTCTGCAGTACCCGCTGGCATTTTAGTGGATAACATCACGCTTGTTATCCCCGTAGGGTTAGGCAAAAACAAAAAAATATATATAATTTAACTCGTTTAAAAATCATTTTTCTTCTCAGTGTGTCGGTGGCAATCTAAATCAATTCAGCCCAAAATTTGGCGACTAGTTTGGCACTTTCAGTCGCGTCCATTAGCTCCTGTCATGTGTAGGCAACAGGATTGGCAGGACACGATATTAAGTGTTATTCCACTTCTCACGATGGTGTGCTTTTTTTCGCCAATTCGCGAGGAATCTATCCAAGGCATCCCATCTTCTCCTCAGTCTACCGCGACCCCGTCTAGCTGCCTCAGGATTCCAGTCTTGCGTTATTCGGACCCACAGCTGTGCCCGCAGACAAGGCCTACCCAGTCCCATTTTAGTCTCGCAGCTTTATAAGCTACGTCGGAATACTAATTTAAACTTTTGAGTAAAATACGGGTCCCTCACAATTTTTTTTCTTTTCATTCAATCTAAATCTGTCTCAATATTCAAGGTATTTAAATAACTCTTTACGGAAACTGCAATTACATTTCCGCTCATAAATGTCAAAAGCCTTTCCAATAGGATGTTTAACGTAATTTATGGAGATGATAGCCGGTTCGTTTTCAATGCGAACCGACCAACGCGCAAGGATGACAGAAAAATTAGATATGGCAGTGAAATAAGAAAAAAATACCTAAACCTGAGTATTTTGCAGAGAGGGATCAACTTTATAAAAATGAAAGAATTAAAACATTTTTATTTGGCGCAACAACGCATTATGAAATTGTTTAGATGCATGATTAAAATACGCTCACCAAGATATAAGTTCAAAAAAAATTATTAGTTACACATTGCCTTACCATCTAGCCTAACTAGATGGCGTTGACGTCGAATTAGAAGTCGATGTTAAGATTCTACGCCATTTAGTTAGGCTCCCGTCAATAGAGTTCAATAAATGGATAAAATTAGATCAGTATAAAGTACTCGGTTTTTTTATTTCAAACTCAACCTTACTTCGGTACTCATGAAGTCATGAAGTTCAGATTACTAGTACAGAATAATACGCCGCGTCCGATACTCGACAAAATTAAAGAAATAAAAAACTGAAATCTAAACAACAACAAAAAAGATTGGGATTTGCATGTGGCTAAGATGGTAATGCTAAGGGAGATGATGGATTAAATAAGAAATGAGTGCGTTAGGGGAACTATAAAAGTGGCGCCGGTGACTGAAAAGATGTGTGGTAATCGATTGTCGCGGTATGGGCGGCTTTTTGGCTTTTTTATGTGATGCAGAGGAATGACAACACGACACTGTCACTTCATGTACAATGGTTTATATTTTCTGGTATTTTATAATTATGTATGATAGTCTGTAAGGTATTTATGTTATGGGTCTTTGACCTGGATTAAATGATATATATATATACATATATATATATATAAACACACAACACACATATATATATATATATGTGTGTTGTGTTATTGTGAGGACAGTAACGTAAAAAAACTTCCAGTTTTGAGTATGAATGTAAGAAAATAAAAAGCTTAGTTTTATCCTATTTATTTCTTGAATCTCGGGATTCGACTCATATATACCTATTTTGCTATCATTGAGCAGTGTGCACTGAAAGAGGAGCTCGTGGCTAAACAATAACAGCCGCTCGGGTCGATCTTTAGGTTAAGCCGTGCTTGCCTAGGTTGGTCTGTGGATGGGTGACCACCCATTACATACCGAGTTTCCTCCGTGCCTCGGAAAGCACGTTAAGCCGTTGGTCCCGGCTGTCATTTGAAGATCTTTGACAGTCGTTAAAGTAGTCAGTGGCCCAAAAAGTCTGACAACCAGTCTTACCAAGGGGTATCGTATTTCCCAGTAGTAACTGGGTTGTGGAGGTCAGATAGGCAGTCGCTCCATGTAAAATACTGGTATTCAGCTGCATCCGGTTAGACTGGAAGCCGACCCCAACATAGTTGGGAAAAGGCTAGGCAGATAATGATGAGCAGTGTGCACTGACGTCCCACGTTCAAAATCGGTTACAATAATAATTTTCTACCGACCTGCCACACTAAGTATCACTTGTAGTAGGATTACCATGACTTCGATGTGTGGGCTACTTTAGCATAATCAGCCTATAAAGTTCCCACTCCTGGGACACACGGCCTCCTCTCTTTGAGAGGGAATGGGCTTTAATCCACCACGCGGGCCTAGTGCTTATTGGTAGATGTCATATGTCTTCAAATTATTGGTTCTAGGACATGCCGGTTTCCTCACGATGTTTTCTTTCACTGTTTTGAGAGTAGTGGTGATCAAATTAATTACACAAATTAATGGGTTTGAACCCATGACTTACTGTTTGTAAGTCAGGGCCGCCACCACTGGGCTACCGCTGCTCTCTACTTCTTTACTAGAACTAAACTTACACTGTCACTTACGGGACATCTTTCGTGATTATCAATTATTGTGAGCTCTCGATATTTTGTCACTTTTGCAAGTCGCTATTTGCTATTTGTCGCTATTTGACTAGAGAACAATATCATTAAAACTAAAATAAATATGAGGCGTAAACGGACACTTCACCAAGCATTCTGCACATCAAACTAACTATCCCTACGCAAGAATTATTGTTCGGAAACGACATTTTTTTTTTGGGGTGAAAAATCACGTTTTACGGCGGAACTCATTGTGCTGGTTGATGTTTTGAGTAGTAAACGGTTCATGAAAGTACAGTTATAACCATAAAAACTAGTATTTAAAAAAAAAAAAACTTGTAAAAAAGTTGGAACTTTGACCATCACTACCTCCATAACTAGAACTAGAAGGTATGGTCCAGAACAAAAAAAATATCGCAATGACGGGGAGAACAAGTAAATGCCTTTCGGCTTCATTATGGGTCTTTTTACACCCATTATAAACCATTTAATGAATAAATATTTATTAAAGTATTAAATGCAGTTAAACTATTTTTTTAAACTGGCCGGAAGAAACTGGATAGCCTTATCACAAAACCGCCAAAAGTGGAGAGATTTGGAAGAGACCTACACTCAGCATTGGGTGGCCAAGGGTTGAAGAAGAGAGAGAGAGAGAAACTATTTTATTTTGCTAAGTGAATAGTATATCCATTAAAAGAAAAAGAATAAAAGAAGCCAGTAAAAGAAGTCTAAAACAAACAAAGAATTTCAGATTAATTATTAAATTATACACAAGCTTATCTTTTGTTTTATCTTTGGCTTTTGTATGTAATGAATTTCCGGGAGTTAACTTTATCAGCAGCACACAGCGTAATTGTATGTACTCACTAGCCCGCGGCCTCACCGAAAGTAGATATTATTTACGATAGTAGACTATCTGTACGATAAGTTAAGTTGGATCGCGAGCGCACGCGAATGTGACAGAAGGCAATGTTCACAGCAACTTGCGACTCGGTCTCATCGCACGGCAGCTTTCAGGGGGAGTTTTCGATATGCAGCATCGAAGATTTGGAATAATCTACCACCATCCATTCGATCATCCAACTCGATTAGCATATTCAGAAAGCGCTTACGTCAATACTTGATTGACTTTCAACGGAAAGTGGACATGGTCAACATTAATTTTTCGCTCATATAATACTCGAATAGTGTCAATTTTCAGCGCAATGTGTAGTATTTACCTATTGTACGTACAGTCTATAAGATATACCTACTTAGCTAAACACGAGTCTGGAGCATTCCTCATGTCAGTTGCACTTCTCACTGACTGTCGATTTCATGGCAACCTTAACCGGTTCATAGCAATTTTTTTTGTCTTTTTTCATTTTTAATTTCAATTTGTTTTTGTAGTTGTCGTCCCGCCTGTACTATTATATTATTTTCTTTCTTTTATTTACACAACATTACTTTATATTTATTATTTGTATTAATTGACATCCGTACACTCACCATTTAGGTTCATTTGAAAACCAGCGTCGGGCACTAATTGTCCGGCATTATGCTGAAATGGGTCTATTTGGCACAGCCGTGAGTCACACAATATTTCTTGTTTAGTTCGTAAGTTTCATTTTGTATCTTTTTTTTTACATATTTTTCATATTGTGTGTACTTGTAGCATGTGCCAATAAACGTTTTTTCTTTCTTTTTTTTCTATATTTTTTACACAATATCTTTTAGACATGGTATTATTTCGACGTTAACTTAGTAAATGTAAAGTATTGTGAAAATCCAACTTCGTCATAAACAAGAATTTGTGTGGTATAGCAAAAACATAATCGGCCTATTATGTTCCCACTGCTGGTACACACGGCCTCCTCTCTATGTGAGGGAATGGGCTATATAATCCACCACGCGGGTCCAGTGCGGGTTGTTAGATGTCACATATCTTCGAATTTTTGGCTTAAAGTAATGCGCCTGCCTGGGTTTGAACCCACGACTTACTAATAAAAATTCCGAGTAATTAAAAATCACGCTCTAAATGAATTCGGGATTTACAAGGTCAAATCGACTCCTCCCGTTGTTGAAATGTTACCCGGACCATAATAATGAATCGATTGACACCTTATGCATCTTAATAGGGTGAATAATCGCTACGGAGGAAAATATGTAAATACAAACATAGACTGCTAAAATCAGAACCCTTCCTTTTGGCTTCTTTGTAGTTGGGTAAAAATCAAAATCGCCGAAAACTTCCAACTACACGTTAAAAAACCCAAACTTATATTTTAATGCTAAAGTAAGTTAGTTTGTTCCCTTTTCACGCCTAAACCACTGAACTGATTATCCTGAAATTTTGCATATAATTATGTACGTTGTTGGTTATGTAGGTGTACAGAAACGGACATAGGGGTACCTTACATCCTGAAAAAAAGTACAGTTCCCGAGGAAAACAACAATAACGTTCTTATGATTATAGATGGCGCCACGTGTCTTTCGAATCATGATTGAATTATATTATTACAAGCAGAGTACATTACATTACCGGATTGATCGTCAAATTCTAAAGCCGCGGGCAAAAGCTAGTTCAGTAATAAAAAGATCAACGACTCAACATGCTCTCATGTACGCTCGTCCAATCACGTCGCATTTTTTCAAAACAAGTGGCTTCACGCTCCAAATACTGGTATAGCTCTATTTTTTTTTTCCTGCCGCTTCGTCATGGTATGCCATCAAATCAATACACGGAACGGTGTTTTTGCCGTTTTTTATATCGTGTTCACAGTTTTTTTTGACGTTATTAAAACTTGTCAGCTTTGACGTGTAGCGCCATCTCCTAGAGCATTGAAATGCGATGGTTTTTCCTTGCTTTTTTATACATATTCGAGCTTCGTTCTATCTGTTATACTGCATTGCGGATGTCTACGTTTTAGATAAGTTTTTGTAGAAATAAATAGGACATCAAAGTGTGTTCGGCTGTAACTATAATGAATTATCATTGAATAAGGGGTTGAAGAGGACCTGCCAGGGCTATGGGACTGTTCGAAAGGGATACCTGGAACAGAGCAAAGGGCAAGAGAGAAAGGGCAAGAAGGGAACATGGATGGGTTTTAGTCAGTACAAGTCTGCGCTCCCTTCCGCTCTGCCCAGAGCGGGAGAAGTCATTTGATGATTTCCCATAGTAACCCAGGGGTGGCGGCTTCAACATACGAGCAGTAAGTCGTGGGTTCGAACCCAAGCGCATTATTTATTGTAATTTATTTCATCACCACTACTGTCAAAACGGTGAAAGAAAATATCGTGAAGAAACCGGCATGTCTTAGAACCAACAATTCGAAGTCATGTGACATCTACCAACCCGCAATGGGCTCGCGTGGTGGATTATAGCCCATTCCCTCTCATAGAGAGGAGGCCTGTGTCCCAGCAGTGGGAACACTACAGGCTGATTATGCTACGAGGTTGAAAGCTAAGCAAAAAGAGCCACCTGGTGGATCTTGAAGGATAAGCAACGCTCAACGAGGTGGGCCGTGGAAGGATGACTATTACATAAAGACACTCCTCGAAAATCATTAAACCAACGGTTCTTATAATCATTTCTAGATTTTTGATAGTCTTAAGTGGATAATTAGAAGCTCAAAAGTCTGACAACCAGTCATACGAAGGTGTTACCCGATCATCATCTGCCTAGCCTTTTCCCAACTATGTCGCGGTCGGACCTGTCTCCTATCTGACCTCCATAACACAACCCAGTACTAACTGGGTTGTGTTGTGGAGGTCAGATAGGCAGTCGCTCCATGTAACATACTGGTATTCAGTCCACGTTTCATTCTGTTTACTCTACTACCAGAAAAATAGTCATTTGTATCGGACCCTCCTCATCATTGTCTGGCTATTCTTTTCCCAGTTATGTTGGGATCAGCTTTTTAGATCAGCATTACATTGTATAATCTAACTGGATTTAGCTGAATAGCATTAACGTACACTGCAATCGAGTAATAAATTAAAACTTTATTTCTAACAATAAAGTTAGAACTTTGCACTGAAACAGTGCAAAGTTCTAACTTTATTGTAATTGTTCTCACATTATTATTATAAGAGATCATATTAACTGCCTCGTTGGTCTAGTGGTCGCAAGCGCGACTGCTGAGCATGAGGTCCTGGGTTCGATTCCCAACTCGGGCAAAATGTTATTGGGTTTTTGTCAGTAGCAGCCGCGGAGTCTAGATTTGTGCTCGGTTGATCTATGGCAATAGGCTCGCCCTTTAGCCACTTATTACATGAGACTTAAACATAACTGCCGAAATGTGGGTGTAATAATTATCACACCTCAGCCTACCCCTTCGGGGATCAGAGGCGTGATGTTATGTTATGGAAGAAATATTATCGCGGCCAATAGACAAATGAACCAGCTAGTCAAAAAAAAAACCTATGCAATTCACAAGTGCCTTCAAAAATGTTGGCTTCAAGATAAACACTGTATAATGCTTCCTATCTCATTTTCTCCCACGTTAAATTATATGAATTTATGTGTCTATCTCTTTTTACTGTTGCTTTTTCGTTTCATCGACTTTCAAATCACAAAGACGTTAAAGAAGTTTCCACTTCAAAAAAAAAAGTATCAACTTTAAAAAAAATGGGTATTGAATACATACCTTTTTCATTTCACAAAGTCACAACACCAAAAAGTTTTACTCAAAAATGTTCCATCTTGTTTCAATTTAACACTCCCAAAGTATTGAGGCAAAAATGTTTAACATGCATAACGAAGTCAATCAGAATAAATTATGTGGAACGAGAAAAGAAGACATCTTTCTTTTGAAACTCAAACTTTGAGGCATGCTCCTATTGTCCCATGTTTAATACAAGAGGGTTCATACATATTTTGTAAGGCACAATAGGCTTTGTATCTTGCTTGGTAGGTATTGAATTTTAGAAAATATTTTTAGATATTTTATTTTGCTTTCACATTTTAGAACATAGAACTCCAGGAGCTCGTGGCTAAAAAATAACAACTGCTTGAATCAATCTCGAATTTATGCCACGCTTCCCTAGGTTGGTTTGTAGATGGGTGACCACCCATTACATACCGAGTTTCCTCCGTGCCTCGGAAAGCAGGTTAAGTCGTTGGTCCTGGCTGTCTTTAGCTGATTTTTTTTTAAAAGTCGTTAAGTAGTCAGTGGCCCGAAAGTCTGACAACCAGTAATTACCTAAGGGTATCGTATTACCCAGTGCTAACTGGGTTGTGAAGGTCAGATAGGCAGTCGCTCCATATAAAATACTATCTTCTTGAATTGATTTATTGAAACAAATCATGAAATTGAATTGAGCATAAGCTTCCTGGAATGAATAATCCTTTGCCCCCACACCAACCACAATCCGTCTATAAAAATATGGAATAAAATATAAACGGACAAAGTAAATATATTTTAGAGTTTGAACGGTCCTTAAACACATAAAATCTAGAGCGCGCTTAACACTAGCTGCACCAGTGATTTACACCCCTATAAAACACTTGAGCCTCAATTTGAACTCCGCAAATAGCTGAAGCATAATATAGTCGCCTCACTTAATAATACTTTGTCATATAATGGCAGTATCTATAAATTAACAGATTGTATGACAGTGCTATTCTGTAAAGTTCACTAGTTCACCTCACTCAAGTGAGCGCACACAGTTCGAAAGCGAACTCATTTGTTTTTAAAGTAAATCATTGCGGATTTATAACGAGACACCGTTTGAATTTCGAACGTGATATTTAGCGAAAAAAAAAACACGATTCGTGTCTTGTAAAATGTATTGTAAATAGGAAGGTTTTTTATAAAGGTTATGTATTTAAAAAAAATATAACGTGTTATGTATTTTGTCTGTGGGCCCAGCAAACTTTAATTTGTTAAAAATGGGTCCCTGAAATATGTAGTTAACATTGTCTGTGGTTGTGATCTGAAACAAAAAACAAAACAAAAACATTAATTATAAAACTCACTTGCCAATACCAGTAGGTGGTATACCATTGCTGCAACTACAAATCTTAAGGCTCCTGCGGACCCTAAAGTGAGCCTGCGTGCCGCCAAGCCGAATACACCGGTGTACATCTCCCGCTTACATTACACCACTAAAAGCGAAGGACATCGTGGAGTACGTGCGCCAAAAGACGAACTATACACCGAGGGTGCAGTTCCTAGAGCGCCGCAATGTCAACTTCAAGGCGTTCGTGGTGCGAGTATCGAATTGTTATCTGCCCCTGGCGATAAGGGAAGACTTTTGGCCGCAGGACGTGGTGTTCCGTCGTTTGCACGGTCAAGTTCCACGGACAGCCAGCACAAGTGAAGTGTCAACAAGTGATGTGCCACTAACATAGTTTTAAGTCTTATTTATTAACACTGTTTTTTGAATGTACTTTATATATGTTAGTCTATGGTATATTATGTCCGGTGGGCTACGGCCCGACAGTTGATGTCGGGTTCTTCTATATACAGGGTGTAAACAGACTCTTCACGAAGCCGTCAACCAAGCATTATGTACATCCAACTAAGTAACTTTACGAAAAAATTTGTGCTGGGAAACGACTTTTTTTTTTTGGGATCTATGGGCCATTGAAGCCTGAAATAAATAATGTTTATTTTTTTTAAGTAATTATGGTACCTATATCTTGTATCATGCAAGCTAGTATACCGGTATGTGAATGTGCAATCAAATGACGCTGTCCCACATTTTCTAAAATAGAATATTATTCAAATTCAATACCTATACCCCGGAAGGTAGTAATGTATAAATGATATTGCCTTTACACAGAAACTTGCCACTTTGCCGGTTCAATAAATGTTAATAAGGTACTTGGAAAGTTCTAGAACCGATACTATCAACTTTGTACAGTTGGTGAGCCCCTGATAGTGTAGACTGTAATGAGTTTAATAGTAGTTTGACATAGATTTTATGAATTGGAAGTTTGACATTACGTGACTTCTGTAATTCCCGATGGATTAAACTGACGTGTATTAATAATAGACCCACATTTCGTCAGTTATTTTTTGGTCCAATTATTTTTTTTGCCTCGTTGGTCGTAAGCATGACTGCTGAGCATGAGGTCCCAGGTTCGATTCCAAGGTCGAGTAAAAGTGTTATTTGGTTTTTCCATCAGGAATTTCTCAGTAGCAGCCAAGGAGTCTGGATTTATGCCCGGTTGATGTCAATTGGCTCGCCCCTCCATTACATGGGACTTAAAGCATAACTAGCAAAATGTGGGTGTGCTTTTGGTGGACCTCTGCCTTGCCCTTCGAGGATTACAGGCGTGATGTTATGTTGTGTTGTGTTTGCTGAAAAAAATCGTTTAATTCACGTCACTCCTTAGTCCGTGCGTTCGAACTACCGGCCTAACTTAGGTCAGCGATAAGATACCAGAAGATAACATAACATAACATCACGCCTTTAATCCCCGTAGGGATAGGCCCAGGTGTATCTAATAGTACACCCACATTTCGCCAGTTATGTTTAAGTCCCATGTAATAGGAGGCGAGCCGATTGCCATCAACTGGGCACAAATCCAGACTCCCATGGCTGCTACTGAGAAATTATTGATAGAAAAACCCAATAGCACTATGCCCGACCTGGGAATCGAACCCAGGACCTCATGATCAGCAGTCGCGCTTGCGACCAAAGAGGCTGTCCAGAAGATAAATTATGCAAATAGCTCTTGGCCGTCCATTGTGTAAACGCAGTACCACCAATTGAAAAAGATTGGGTGTTGAATATGCAAATTTAACAAAAAGGAGGGTAGGAACGAATTCATTGGACGTTCTCTGAGCTGCGCCGGTCGTTGTAAAGGAGATATTCTGTTTTACCCTAATTCTTTTATAAAGTTTGGTGCAATTCGTGAAAAACGTGGCCAGTTTTTTTGTTCGTATGGGAAATCATCAAATGACGGGCGGGAGGAATCCCGCTCTGGGCCGAGCGGGAGGGAGTGTCAGACTTGTTCTGAATAAAACCTATCCATGTTCCTTCCTTGCCCATTGTGTTCCAGGGCCACGGTATCTCTTTCGAACAGTCCCGCAGCCCTGGGGGCCACTTTTGGTTGTGTTCCACTGCAGGGCTTGTCTATAAAAAACGTAAGGGGGACAAACAAATGTTAATACAGGGTGTAAACGAACTCTTCACGAAGCCGTTAACTAAACATTCTCTACATCAAACTAAGTAATTTTACGCAAAAAAATATTGCTGAGAAGGACTTTTTTTTGGGGTAAAAAACACGTTTTACGGTTGGACTTCATGTAACGTATTCAAAATATTGTGCTGATAGATGGATTGAACAGTACGGGGGTTGTAATGGTGTCTTAAGTAAAAAAATACATTAGAAACATGATGTATTTAAAAAAAAACTTGTGAAAATGTTGTAACTGAGCTGAGGTCCTTTTGGCATTATTAGTATTGTTTGTTAATTTATTTTGTGTAATTTTAAGATGCCAAATAAAATTAATTATTTTCTTTCTTTTCTAACTTTGACGCTCAATATCTCCATAACTAGAAGGTTCCCAGGTATGGCCTAGAACAAAAAAATGATCGCAATGACGGAGAGAACAAGTACCTTTCAGTTCCGTTAAGAGTCTTTTATGCCTTTTATTGTTTACCTAGAATGCTCAGTGTAGGTTGGCGATTTCTGTTCATTCTTCCTTCTTTATCGAGGTTAGTGCCTAACCTGGTGTCAGAGTTTTTAAGCCGCTAATGGGCATCTGACTTGCCTTTACATGCCGTCGAAAAATATCTCTCAGGCATGCTGGTTCACTCACGATATTTTCCTTCACCGAAGCAACTGATAACTATGCAATACGCACATGAATTCTAAATATCAGAGTTGCGTGTCTTGGGTTCGAACGTCTGCTAAAAAAAAACAGCGGGTTGCAAACCGGGAGTGCCGGCAGAAGTGAAAATTTGAAACAACGCCATCTAGCTTAAATATCAAAAATTTCAATAGCTTTCTGCAAGAACGAAAGATGTCGCTGCCGTAGAAAACAACTTGAAACAACGCCATCTAGCTTAATTAGAAAGATGTCGCTGCCGTAGAAAAAAACTTGAAACAAGCGCAAGCGCCCTGCGCCGCCGATTCAATCTGACGATCTGACGCGAGTTTAACAGTTTTTACCCATCCCAAAAAGTGCACCGCCGCTAAAGAAGTTTTCACCTCAAAAAGTAAAAAAATCATTCGATTTGATTCTCGCTTCCTTCTATCTCTTCTACCACAACCTAACTCAAGACCCGCCCTCATAAGATCCACAAATTGCTACATCAATCTCCTACATAGTCTTATTGTAAGCGTGTTAAAGAGATTCTTCTCTTTTTATTTCATTTGATTTTCTCTTGTACCTACTTGTGTCAGCCTTTTTATTAAGGTTCTAAGCTTATTGAGTATTTGATTGATTGGTTGGAAAAGGCTTTTGATTTGACCTACTTACTACTTGCATGAATAAATTGGTTGGATTTAAGAGATCGAGCAGACTTCTATTGCTTTTTTTTAAATGAAAACTTAAAAAAAAAACACAATTGAACTCGCGACACAGTTAAACGACTTCTTTTTCGTTGCAGAGTTAGCCGTATTGCTACATATTACAAGCTCAAAAAGATAAATTGTATTTATAGTCAAATGTATAAGTAAAAGACTTATGCATAAATACTTTCTAAAAATAATCCAGAATCTTAAAAAAAAAAGTTTTCACTTCTGTCGGCACTCCCGGAGATATTTCATCGGCCACACTGTTGGTTATCATAGAAATTAGAGAATATATTTTTAAGCAGGTATATGTTTTCTTGTCTCAAAGCTTTCCTAAGATTTTAAACAAAGAGAAAAGATAAGGTGCGAACAAAATAAACAAACGAAACCCAGGTACATTGACAAAATAAACTTGAATTTCCTCTCCTTCGGTTGGCGAGCTTAAAATTCGACAAATATTTGTACAATTTTGTTACCCTCTTGGGTTTAAGGCTAAATTTCTCAGTTTCAAGAAATAAACTGTGAAATTGGGGTGTAAGAAAACCATGAAAATGTAATGATTTTCTTGGTGAGGGGTTGAGAGTTGTTCAAGGAATCTTTTTAAGATTTTGACAGATTTGATTTGTTCAGAACTGAAAACTTACAAGATAACATGATTGCTTAGTTCATCTTAAGTGTATATAGATAGTGGGTCGCCTACATTGAAATAAAGGATTTTTTTTTTTGTAAAAAAAAAACCGAACCTTTCGAAAAAACACAAAAAGTGAATAATATAGTTTAGTTTCGAAGTCGGTGACTTTTGCTTGTTTCATTGACTTTTTTGCCCCCGACTTCCGAATGTAAAGTTATTTTGAAATGAAAAAGAATGACGCAAAGCAGTATTTTTCTTAGCGTGTCGAAGGCAAATTTTTACTAAATACGTTATTGTTGGCCCAAAATTCAGCTACGCAAACTCCGCTCGCTGATGCAGTCAAGAGATCGTCAAATGCGCAAGTGTCAGGGCATGCAGTGCAAGATGGAAGATGGGCCATTGTCTGTGGAGACACATCGCATAAACATTTGAGATCTGAGCCGTGGATGAACCCCCATCTGAAGAGATAATCACGAAGTAGTTATGTTGTGGCATTTTTTAAAATGTTTCTATATAAAAAAAATGTATAAAATAAATTAACTCACTGACACTTATTACAATATTAATACTCCTTTCCATGCCAAACCTAGTTTATCACACCCGCCGCCGACGTGTAATATCATAAGGAAGTCAGTATGGACCTCTTTTGATCCTCCACAACCTCTTAACAGATCCCTCTCGACATTCATGAACCTTTGAGTAGTCGAGGAGCATAATTTTAGCATATTTTTGTACGAGTGATCACTTTTCGGCTGAATCGTGTTTATTTTGGTGGATATTTTGCATGAGGACCGTTTTAAGGGCCCATTTTCAGAGTGTTGAAAAACGGGTTGTCGTGTTTTTGGGTAATTGTTACTATTACTGTGAGTCTGGGTGATTCAACTTCTTAATCGGGTCATTTAATTCCCTTCAATATGGTTAAGCTGAATGGGGCTGATCCATGCGTCATGTTCGTAAACGGGCGCTGTCAGTTGGGACTGGTCATCTCTTAGCTGCCACGGTTTGTTTTAACTACATAACCTTTTACACAACAATTTCAAAATGAATGATGTAACTAAGATTTTGTAACAATATTTTGATTGAAAAGAGTGTCCACGAAGTTTCTTGCCCTTTCTTCTCCATAGAGATCTACGCTTTGGAATGGGCAACTACAGTAGTTCTACAAGTTATTATGCCTTGGGTCTGTGACAGTAGTTTCGCCTTCTTGTTGTTTTTCTGACTTTCAAAAGTGTCTGTTATGTTCTAATTGAAATAAATGCTTCGAGTTTGAGTTTTGAGTTTAACAAAGCCGACAGGCCTTTGCCTAGCAGACTATGACTTCTAAATTTATCGATCTAGGGCTTATGTGGACCACTGGCCGTTAGTTCTGTTCATCTCCTACGAGGTCTACCGTATCTCCTTCTGGCTGTATCAGGGCTACACATCGTGGTTAGTTTGGTCCGCAGCTCATCGGGTTACGGCAGACATGGTCAGCCAAGTCCCACTTCAGCTTAGTGGCTTTTTGAGCAACACCAGAAGCTAGTTTACGAGATTACAAGTAATATAGATGTCTGTTAAAATTAAGACAATGTGTATGGCCATATTTGTATTCGTATAAATCTAACTCACGTCCCTTTACTCGCCAGCCCTTTGGACTATTACAACTTTTCTTTGGACAAAAGGGGTAAACAAGAAAAGATATTTCGTAACTCAACCCCTGTTCCAACAAAGGGTAGAAGTTTGCATACAAAGTCGCAGCCAAGAGCTACTTAAAATATTTCTCTGTTTTACTAAAGTAATGTATATTTCAAAGCGGCCATATTGGATTTGCTGTGACCTCACGTTCCTTATGAGGCTGTCCGGGACGTTGTAAAGGACACCTCATTTATTTCTATGTAGGGATAAGCAGAAAATGTTGAGATTGTGAGGGAAATATAATCAAAACATTGTAACATTTTAATCCTGCATTTCTATATATAAAAGCAAAGCATAAAAACTATGATGGTTCAAAAAGTTTTTATGCAGTTTTGAAGCTGGCATGGGTATCATTTCATGTGTTCATTTTTCAAATTTGAATTCTCGAATTTGAAAAACAAAAGAAAAACGGCCTTGGTTCATTTTAACGCGTTCATTCAGAAACAATTAGTCAGTATTGATGTATTTTACAGATTTCATAGTCTCTGGCAACCATTACATGTCGCAATCGTTTTCAAAGCGTCTCGTTTTTCTACCACGATTTTCAATAGGATTGCCTGTAATGCCAAGGTTTTCGATAGTTCTCTTAAATTCAATACATTTTCGTTATATCTAACCATTATTAGTAGTGGATTCTTCCGATTTAGAGATATTTTGGTTCAGGCTTGGTATGATGAGATGAAAATCAACGTTGCAGAACAGTCCGTTGTTTGATTTTAGCCCTTTTTGAAAACTTAAAGTGGCCCTGCCCGGAGGGGCTCTTTACCTCACCATCATCATCAGATTGATTAAATTTAATGGTGCTGATGAATCCATTGAATAGTAAGAGAGTTGCGGAGGTATTTCAAGTAACGTTACAAAATTAAAAACTTGGAACTTTAACCCCCAATATCTCAGTTACTAGAAGGTTCCCAGGTATGGTCTAGAACAAAAATGTCGCAATGACGTTGAGAAAGTGTCTTCGGCTTTGTTACTGATACACCCATAAGTACACTCAATTTTATAATAAAATCATTATGTACGGCACGGTTGGCGCAGTGGCTGACCGATTGACTGCTGCGCTGCGTGTCGCGGGTTCCATCCCCGCACGAAACAAATATTTGTATGGCCTACAGATAGTTGTTCCGGGTCTGGCTGTTTGTGTATGTGAGTTTAAATGTTTGTAAACGCAACCACGATACAGGAGAAATTCCTACTTTAAAAGAAGAAATATATATTTCCTAGCAGCTGGTGAACTCTGAGAAATGATTTGCATAACACTTCAACCCAGCTTCTATCTCAAATCCCCGATCGTATCAGGGGTTAAGTTTCAATAAGCCCTTTCAGTGCACGTCTAAACTGTCTAAGTAACATTATCTTTTCGTGTTTCGATCTCTTGAAGTTCAGTTAAGTTGTCTACCTTATAGTTTTCGTAACTAAATAACTTCAAATTCACAATCAAAAGTGTCAATCAATTTTGAAGTCTTTAATTGGGCTGCGGGACTGTTCGAAAGAGATACCGCGGCCATGAAACACAAAGGGCAAGGAAGGAACATGGATGGGTTTTAGTCAGTACAAGTCTGACACTCCTTTCCGCTCTGCCCAGAGCGGGAGAAGTCATTTGATTTCCCATCCGAAAAAAAAAAGTCTTTAATAAACATTATCTGCCTAGCCCCAAACTATGTTGGGGTCGGCTTCCAGTCTAGCCGGATGCAGCTGAGTACCAGTATTTTACATGGACCGTCTGCCTATCTGACCTCCACAACCCAGTAACTGGGTAATATAACCCCTTAGTAAGACTGGATGTCAGACTTTCGGATTTTGACTACACGTAACGACTGTCAAAGATCTACAAATGACAGCCGGGACCAACCGGAGGAAAGTCGGTATGTAATGATGGTCACCCATCGACGGACCAATCTCAGCAAGTACAGCTTAACCTTGAAGGCCGACCCGGCCTGCGGCTGTAATTATTTACCCACGAGCTCCTTCGAAGAAATTTTTAATAAATATCACTTCAAACTTCGAACGGTGTCTCGTTGTAAATCCGCGATGATTTACTTTAAAAACAAATGAGTTCGCTTTCGAATTGTGTGCGTTCACTTGAGTGACTGTGAAGTTTACAGAAAAGCACTGGTTTTTCTTATGGCTTTGCAAACTATATCCTCTTTGTAACAAATCTGCTTACAGAGGGATAACAAAAGGGATCGGCTGTATATTCCCGAGAGTCTATACACAATTTGTTTACGTTGGGGTAGTAGTAGTCTTGCTCACTTCTCTGAGCTATTTCCTAGATTTATTGTTGGTACATTTCCGCGTGAAACCGTAAGAAGCTTGGGAAATAAAGGAGTGAAGATTTTCTTTATTGTTTGCTTTATAATTGGATGTCGGATGAAATGGATAGAAGTCTAGATATTTGCGCGTAGGGGTGGGGTGATTGTCACGTGCCTACCTGGGAATGGGTGGGTGTGTGTAACTAAAGGAGTTGTATAATGTTTTAATACATACGTACATAACCCAAGCGAACTTCTACGATCTTTTGAGAGAGTGTAAAAAACTCTTAACGAAGCCGCTAGGTACTTGTTTTCCCTGTCATTACAATCATTTTTTTGTTCTAGACCATACCTGAAAACTTTCTAGTTACGTAGATATTGGGGGTCTAAGTGCCAACTTTGTAACAATTTTTTTTTTAACATTTATTTAATGTATTATTTTTAGTTAAGACACTTTCACGACCGGGCGCACTATTCAATCCATCCATCAGCACAATGTTTTGAATGCTACTAACTTAAAACGTGATTTTTCAGTCGTTTGCCAGCACTGATTTTTGCGTAAAGTTACTTAGTTTGATGGACATAATGCTTGGTTGACGGCTTCGTGAAGAGTCTGTTTACACCTTGTATTTCTTACGTTCTTACATGTTCTGGTTATTCACACATATGAGATTATTTACAGAAATCATAATAATCTGCCTAGCCTTTTCCCAAATTCATTGGGGTTAGATTATTTATAGAAATAATTATAATAACTGTAAAAATATCCCTAACGAAGCCGTAAGGGACTTGTCCTCCCCGTCATTGCATTTATTTTTTTTCTTCTGAACCATACCGGTACTCCGGTATGGTTCAGAAGAAAAAAAACCTACTAATTACGGAGATGAAAGTTTCAAAATTTTCACACAATCTAAACCTAAAACTGCTGCTAAAAATTTTCAGGTAAATGATAAACAAGATTTATTTTATTCTACATTAAATACCCCCATGACCCCCAAACTACTCAATTCATCCATCAGCACAATGTGTTGAGTGCCTGAGATTGAGTCCTACGGTTAAAATTGATATAACATCACGACTGTAATCCCCGTAGGGTTAGGCAGAGGTGTACCTAATAGTACACCCACATTTCGCCAGTAATGTTTAAGTCCCATGTAATAGAGGGCGAGCTTATTGCCATCAACCGGACACAAATCCAGACTCCGTGACTGCTACTGAGAAATTCCTGATGGAAAAACTATTTCATCTAGATATTTCATCCCAAAAAGCAAATCATTTCCCAGACAATATTTTACCGAGGAGATATACAGGGTGTAAACAGACTCTTCACGAAGCCGTTAACCAAGCATTATGTACATCAAACTAAGTAACTTTACGCAAAAATAAGTGCTAGGACTTTTTTTTTTGGGCTGAAAAATCACGTTTTATAGTAGGACTCAATGTAACGCACTCAAAACATTGTGCTAATGAATGGATTGAATAGTGAAAGGGTCCTGGAGGTGTTTAAAGTAAAAATCTTAGATTAAAAACATGTATTTAAAAAACAACTTTTGAAAAAGTTGTAACTTTGACACCCAATATCTCCGTAACTCCAAGGTTCTCAGGTATGGTCTAGAACAAAAAAATAATCGCAATGTCGGGGAAAACAAGTACCTTTCGGCTTCGTTAAGAGTCTGTTTACACCCTTTATAGTTTGATGTACAGAATGCTTGGTTGACGGTTTTATGAAGGAACCGTTTAGGCCTTTTAAAAAGGTATGTACATATTGTGATACGACTTTAGCAGATTTTTTTCACAAAGAGTAACCAAAAATAGAATATCTAACAAAGCTTAGCTTTTCCTTTGAACAAATGAAACCTCTTTAGGCAAAGATTCTTTAATTAGCAATTAGGACCCTTTGTGAGAGCCAAAACCGGTTAAATTAGGTCGTTTTTTCCTTGGCAATCTTTTTTAATTAAATAGGAAATTGTTACAATTTTTTTATTGTGATTAGCTCTTTAAAATCGTCCTAAATGTTTTAATTAAAAGTTGGCATTTCTTAGAACGGTAACAATTGTGTGTTATTGTGGTGAAATAAAATGTTATTCATCGTATAACTGAAAACTTTATCAGCAACAATCAACTTATACCGTTCAGATTGTAAACAAAAGAAAATTGCTGTCACTAATCTAATGGAACTCATATTCTTGGATTCTTAAACGACTTTCTTGAAAAAGTGGAGGTTCTAAATTCGGTTGTATTTTTTTTGTATTATTGTTACTTATAGAATATAAACCTAGAGTTATGGGATATGAAAAAAAAACACGTTGTATAAATAACTCCATAGAAAACCATGTCACTTATTTACATAATAATTTCCTATACAATTCCAGGTCAAGTTATTTTAAAGACCTACAATGAACTACCATACACTTAATTACAGAAAACGTTAAAAAAAAACTACAGCTTACATGTAAAACGCTACCATCACGATCAATTGCACTTTTTACCCTATAAAAGGGGTGCAAAGGGGTAAAAAAAACGGGGTTGAAAGTTGAAGCGTTCATGCGAACGGGTCTATATCGGGGCAATATGCAAATCCGAGCAATTTGTCCTACTGCCCGTGTTTTCAGACTTTGTGAGGTGAATTTTAAGCTGATGTAGGGTTCTCTGTTTTTTATGATTTTGGGTGCAAGTTGGAGTAAGCAGTGTTGGGATGTAAAAAAAAAATATGTGTGCAATCCACACGTGGTAGAAGCTCACTTCTACCACGAAGAAAAAAATAAAAACCTTCAAAAATTTTGGCTTCAAGATGAACACCGTATAATACTTCCTGTCTCATTTTCTCCATCATCGTCTGCCTAGCCTTTTCCCAACTATGTTGGGGTCGGCTTCCAGTCTAACCGGATGAAGCTGAATACCAGTATTTTACATGGAGCGACTGCCTATCTGACCTCCACAACCCAATTACTACTGGGAAATACGATACCCCTTGGTAAGACTGGTTGTCAGACTTTTTGGGCCACTGACTACTTTAACGACTGTCAAAGATCTTCAAATGACAGCCGGGACCAACGGCTTAACGTGCTTTCCGAGGCACGGAGGAAACTCGGTATGTAATGGGTGGTCACCCATCCACAGACCAACCTAGGCAAGCACGGCTTAACCTAAAGTTCGACCCGAGCGGCTGTTATTGTTTAGCCTCTCTCATTTTCTCCATCGTTAAATCTTATAGAATAGAATATATTTATTTGTAAAACATGAGTATACAACAAATAATATGTGCAAGGTCTTAAATAACAGTTAGATCTGCATGTTTTGCCATTTATGGCGTACAAAACAACTTATTTTGGCTTAGAATAAAACCTTATAAAAAATTGAGTCTATACAGCAAACAAGGAAATTTATCAACTTAATCCTAATTAAAAATAAAGTACTTATTGTTTTTACAGATACGGGGGTCAAATTAGGAAAACATCGTATTTGTTGGAATCTATTTAATTAATTGCGGTCATTTAAAAATTCCGATATAGAATAATAGCATTTGGCTATGAGATTTTTTTTTAAATTTATTTTAAACAGCAGTAGGCATTTGTCTAATAGGTTTTGGGATTTTATTATAAAAGATTGGTGCTAAACAAAAAACACTTTTACGCATCAATGCCGTGGTTGATCTTGGTACGCATAATTTATTATTATCCCGTCGATTACGAATAGAAACATCTGAGAGTTTCTTAAATAGGTTAGGATTGGTTCGTATAAAATTAGCTATTTCATAAATAAATAAGGAAGGCAGACTTAGAATGTTATATTTAATAAAATACTGTTTGCAACTATCAGTTATTTTCAAACCAAACATAGCCCTAATACACCTTTTTTGTGACTTAAAAATAATTTCTTGATTAGTAGAGTTTCCCCAAAACATAAATGAATTTATGTGTCTGTCTCTTTTTACTGACGATTTATCGTTTCATCGACTTTCAAATCACAACGATGGTAAAGAAGTTTTCACTTCAAAAACGACCATTAATTAAAAAAAACTGAAAATAACTATATTTTCGAAAGTCGGTGACTTGTTTATTTCATGAACTTTTTTGCCATCGACTTCCGAAATTAAAGTTACCTAACGCTTTTGTAATATTTTTTTTTGGAAGTTGTTGTTTTTTTTTTTGTAAAAATATTTTTTATTTATGTGCAAAAACTCTGACATCAGGTTAGGCACTAACCACACGATAAAGATGAAAGAAGGCCGAGAAGTAAAAATAGTATAGCTTAGGCCCACTTGCACGAAAAACTAAACTCAAAGTTAGTTGCTAATACGAGGTTAAATTGACAGTTTATCACACAATTTTGTCAATTCAACCTCATGTTAGCATTTCACTCTGAGTTAAGTTTTTCGTGAAAGTAGCCCTTAGTGGCGTGTTTAACCCACATTTCAATGTATTTATTTATTTAAAGAATATTTGTAATTAAACTCCACGCTTCATGTATTATTACACCAGTTATAAATAAGTATTACACGAACGGAAACAGAATGAATAAATCACAGTATGACTCGTTGAACAACATTTTCACTTTTCTGTAACGATATTCATTTCAAGCTCTCATTTCTTTTATCTTTTTATTTTAAAAACACGTAATATTTTTTTCTTTTGCACTATGTGATTACGGCAATTTTTTTTTTATTTTGTTCTAGAATACTGCAGAGAGTTTTCGATTTTCAAATAAATACTTTTCATATTCTTCAACGTATGTTTTTGTTTCTCTGTCCAAATCAAAGTGAACTTTATTTAGGTTGAAATAAGTTTGCTGTTAAAGAATTGTAGCGACACTACAAAAAGTACTACAGCAACATACAACAAAACGTACTACAGCGTCATCTATGACACAGTGGATGAACTAAACTTCAAATCCTAAATCGCGCAAGCAAAGTTATCCGCGGTTAAAGACTATACAGAAGAACCCAACGATAACTGTCGGGCAGTAGCCCACCAGACATACCACCCGTCTGGTCGGAGGATCCTCCCTCTCCTATGGGGGATGAAGAACTTTACACCCTGTTGTTGTTGGGGATACCCAAAGAATAAAGAAAGGAAGTAAATATGTTCGGAACATGTCACAAGTAGGAAGGTAAGGTACACGCAATATTTGTTTGGCCTACACGTAGTTGTTCCGAGTCTGGCTGTTTGTGTATGTGAGTTTAAATGTTTGTAAACGCACTCACGATACAGGAGAAATGCTTTTTTTGTTTTTTTTTTTTACATAAAATAAAATAAATCAAGAATACTTTAAAGGAGTATTTAGAGAATAATTTAAATCTAAATAGTTATCTACTTGTGCGCCTTACGGCTGCACCAAATAGGTCAAGTACAGCATTTTTTTTTAAATTACGTAATTTAGAAAGAAATTCTGTTATCGTTAGATTTATGCCATTCTTAAAGTTTTATTTACAAGAAAGTTAAGTTAACACAATTCACAAACATCCATAATCTGGAACAAACGTATGTGTACGAGGTACTAATGTATGGCAAATAGTATCGTTTGTCTCCAGAGCAACGAACTCATGACCCTTTTCTTTCTTTATTTTATTTTTTCGGATGGGAAATCTTCAAATGACTTCTCCCGCTCTGGGCAGAGGAAGGGAGTGTTAGACTTGTACTGACTAAAACCTATCCCTGTTCCTTCCTTGTCCTTTGTGTTCCAGGGCCGTGGTATCTCTTTCGAACAGTCCCGCAGCCCTGGCAGAACCCATGACCCCTTACGTGGAATAGAACATTTAAGTTGGAAAACACCATACACCAATAGATTTCTTAAATTTAATAAGTTTTTGAGCTGGGAAACCTTCTTCCTTCAAGTATATGGAAGATTTATTTATTTGATTAGGCCGGCCTGTGGATTTGATGATATTCATTGAATATTAAAAATAATTCCTACTATTTGGGTTCACCTGTGACCCCATGCGAGCAGTTATGTTATGGTGTCCGTGCGACACTGCCGGTTTCTCTATTCCTTGATCATTTTGTTCTGGAACTATTTCTTCATAGCGTGTCGATGGAAAATTTTTGCTAAATATGTTTGTTCCAAAATTCAGCTACGCGAACTCCGTTCGCTGATGCAGTCAAGAGATCGTCAAATGCACAACTGTCAGCACACACACATTCATGACTGCAAGATAGGAGATGGGCCATTGTCTGTGGAGACACACCGCATACACATTTGAGATCTGAGCCGTCTATGAATCCCCATCTGAAGAGATTGTCTTTGCTACGGCCGACCTGGGTTCGGAGTTTATCCAGAGATTTCCAAGCCGGCCATGGCAAAGTATCCCCAGGTGAAAGGCTTTCCGACGGCTTGATGAAACCATCATGGATCTATTGAAAGTTAGAGTGAATCGGTTTCTTCTAGCAAGCGGTTTCTTTTGGGAAGTGTGCACCACCCTAGGCCTCATTGCCTCACATCTGATGAGTGGCAGCCAAACGCAAGCCTTCTTAAAAAAAAATGTCAAAAATAATTTTAGACAGTTTAAATTTATTTTTGACATGATGGATTGTGTGAGGAATGATATGAAAGAGAAAGGAGTAAATGATGCCGTGACGTCTGACAGGGGAGAATGGAAGAAGAAAACGTGTTGCGCCGACCCCAAATAGAATGGGATAAGGGCAGGAAGATGATGATGATTACACGGGAAAAGGCGTGAGGTTATGTATGTACGTTGATGATTATTGTTTTATATTTTGTTTTATATTATTATTTTTTTAAATTTAACAGAAAGCACGCTAAGCCGTTGGTCCCGGCTGCCATTTGCAGATCTTTGACAGTCCGTAGGTAGTCAGTGGCCCGAAAAAGTCTGACAACCAGTCTCACCAAGGGGTATTGTATTACCCAGTACTAACTGGGTTGTGGAGGTCAGATAGGCAGTTGCTCCATGTAAAATACTGGTATACAGCTGCATCCGGTTAGACTGGAAGCCGACCCCAACATAGTTGGGAAAAGGCTACGCAGATGATAATGATTATTTTAATTTAAATCAATTCAAGCCATTGAATGGTATCAACTGGATGTTTTATTTTTCTTTGGCTTTGTTTTCTTTTCTGTTTCTTGTTATTGGTATTATACCTTCCTTCGTGCAATGTATTATAGATGTCACAGAACGTATCTGCCGTATGACCAGTTGCTCAATAAATACGAGCTTCTGACGCTCAGCTCCAGACGCAAACAATTAGAAGCCATGACCCTGTATAATATTGTTAATGGCAAATTTGACTGCATCGATCTGAATAATGTACTGTGTTATGCAGTCCCCAGAACTATTCATAGACGCCAGGTGCGTGCAGCTACACTATTTGCAATAGGTAACTGCCGATCTAATACTGGCGAACGTTCACCAATTCGGCGAATGGCAGCATCATACAATGCAGAATTCGAATACATAGACATATTTACTTGCTCCATGCAAAAGTTTCGAAGCCTTTTGTATGAGACACTTAAACTCTTGATTAATTAATACTCTAAGCCATATAATTTAGTAATTTCATCATTAGTAGGCATAATCTAATGATGAAATTAACTTTATTTCTTCTCTTTTTGATTTTATAATTTGTTTTAATTGCATCAACAGCTTATTTCCTAGCAATTTAAAGTATAGTCATTAATGGTAATCTGTGAACAGCGCTGTGGGCTACATTATTATTTAAGTTATTTATGTTCATCATCAGCCTTTTTTAATGTTCCCACTGCTGGGACACAGGCCTCCTCTCTACGAGAGGGAATGGGCTATATTCTACCACGCGGGCCCAGTGCGGATTGGTAGATGTCACATGTCTTCGAATTTTTGTTTCTAGGACATGCCGGTTTCCTCACGATGTTTTCCTTCACCGTTTTTGAGAGCAGTAATGTGCCTGCCTGGGTTCGAACCCACAACTTACTGTTCGTAAGTCAGGGTCGCTACCACAGGGCCACCGCTGCTCCTGCTGCGTTATTTATGTTATCATATTGTAATATTCCATAATGTAGCTGTTTGTTGTTAATATTTGATAAAAAAAAAAAAAAAAAAAACCGTTTTAATTAACTAAATGATAAAGAAGACGAATGCTAATAAATTTTAATGATACTGCATACCCACAGTTTGAGCCAGTAAAGACAGATTGACACGAAATCACAAAGTGATGTGGCATTGATTATGTGTGCATCGCCATTGGTTACATAATGTTTTACTCAAGTTATAGGGGTCGAGTTGTCGAGGTCATGCTTCGGTGCGGCAGGGGATGCCCGGGTTGAGTTGTCTCGAGGTCAACTTATCGTAAATTTAATGCAGATCCTCCAGTTTCCTTACAAAGTCTTCAAATATTTAAGGTCCCATTAAAATAGATGGACAAAATTTTAGAAATCATTCAGACCAACAAAATAAGGACAATGGTAAAAAAAAAATAAAAAAAACACATTAGATACTTACAAGAAAATAAAATCAGCTAACAAAAATAAACTAAAAATGCCGGCAATTTATTATTTTATGTCAGAATATAATCATTTTAATCAGTGTTATTTTTGCTTGGATATCTTTGGTTAGACGTACTGAACGATGTATTAAAATTTGTCCATCTATTTTAATGGGCCCTTATAGTTTTGGCATTAATATTTCAACCGTCTTCGGTGGCCTGAAGTTTGTTAATTGAGTTAGAGTTTCGGCTTTAGGTTGGTTGTAAATATACTCGTCTAATCGGTTAGTGGGTAAGGGTTTTATTGTTTGACAAGTTACATTACAACAAGTTCTATTATATTATTCAACAAGTTATTTCAACAAGTTCTATTATATTGTAATATTATTGGTGGCTGTACACTCTCGCTGAGTTACTCAAAGGTACAGTAGACAGAAATACTTACGAATAGGACACCTACATTTAGACAGTTTTGTTAAAAAATTAAAGAAATGTCTAAAGCTAATGTCTATTTTTTTTTTGGTTAGCCTTAAGTGTCCCACTCCTGGGCAAAGGCCTCCCCCCATTCCTTCAACTTTTCCCAATGACTATTATGAAATTAAAATCCTATATTATTATATAAGTTGCCTGATAGAAATATTTACGCACTGGTACTCGAGCATTGAGAATTTAACAGAATTAATCACTAAGTAGTACATTAAAAAGGATATTGTTGAAATTTCAACACCCAGTGCTACGCCGAGATTTGAAAATCCAGTGCATGGGGCCAAAATTACGGCCAACTGCGACTCATGCATGAAAGCTTCCGTAGCATGGTAGTAGGGGAGCCCCCTTTAATTTTGAATTTATTTTTATTATTTGTTGTTCTAACGGCAACAGAAATACACATTCTGTGAAAATTTTAACTTTTTTTTTTGTTTTTTTTTTTTTTATTTAAAAAAACGTTAACCCATACTATGAATTTCTCCTGTATCGTGGGTGCGTTTACAAACATTTATACTCACATGACACAAACAGCCAGACCCGGAACAACTATATGTAGACAAATATTTGCTCCGTGCGGGGATCGAACCCGCGACACGCAGCACAGCAGTTAATCGCTCAAATAAATTCAGTTAAATTAAATGAACTGTCAACCTAGTACGGATTACGAGATGCAGCCCGCTGACTGACAGACGGACGGATGGACTGACGGACGTATGGACTGCGGAGGCTTGGTAATAGGGTCCCGTTGGTTACCCTGAAAACGCCTGGGTAAGAAACCCTGAAAATGCCACCAATCCCTTACTGAACTTAAAATAACAATATTTTCCTCTCAACTTTAATTCTAAACCTATTTACAAAACAGATATACCAGGTACAGGATACATTGCTAGACATACGAGCTACTTCTTGCATTTAAATTACTGTTTTGTAAACTTTTTTGTTCAAGATACTGTTACAGGATATACCGATCTTGCTATACTGTGAGTCTAGTAACTAAAGGGTGTAAAAAGACTTTTAACGAAACCGAAAGGTACTTATTCTCCCCGTCATTGCGATCATTTTTTTGGTTCTAGACCATACCTGGGAACACTCTAGTTACGGAGATATTAGGGGTCAAAGTTCCAACTTCTTCACAAGTCTTTTTTTTTATACGTGTTTTTAATGTATTTTTTTTACTTAAGACACTTTCTCCGCCCCCGTTCTATCTAATCCATCCATCAGCACAATATTTTGAATGCGTGACATTGAGTCATATCGTAAAAAGTGATTTTTCAAGTCGTTTCGCACTAATAATTTAATTTTTGCGTAAAATTACTTAGTTTGATGTACATTATGCTTCGTAGACAGCTTTGAGAAGATTCCGTTTACATCATGTATAGGGGAATGAGAAATGTCGATCCTATACTTTCTTTGTTGGGCAAAAGCCTCCCTCTTAACACTGCTCGGTTTTGAATTTTTTTTTTATCAAAAACGAGCAGTGTTAAGGGGGACAGACAGACTGACGGACAACAAAATGGTCCTATAAGGGTTCCGTTTTTACTTTTGAGGCACGAAACCCTAAAAACTCGATGATTCCATAACGCGAAGATTATTACTATAAATTGAGTTCCCTCCAATCGAAACCCCAAGGAAATATAAGTTCATTCACTCGTTCAAAATCGAATGAGTTTTGAAAATCAACTGAATGGATTCGGTCATGTTTGAAATTAGAATCGCTCGTTTTCGTTCACTCCGGTGACCTTGAAAAGGCGATGGACGCTCTATTTATTTATTTGATTTGTGATTTCAGTGGAGCCCGTGGCTAAATAATAACAGCCGATTGGATCGATCTAGAGGGTAAGCCGCGCTTGCCTAACCTAGGCAGGCGCGGTCCTGTGATAGTTGACCACCCATAACATACTATGTTTTCTCCGTGCCTCGGAAAGCACGTTAAGCCATTGGTGATCTTTGACAGTCGTTATAGGTAGTCAGTGGCTCAAAAGTCTGACAACCAGTCTTACCTAGGGGTTCCGTATTACCTAGTACTAACCTCAAATATGTAGTTTAAAAAAAAAATACCTACAAGTATACAGGGTGTAAATAGACTCTTCACGAAGCCGTCAACCAAGCATTATGTACATCAAACTAAGTAACTTTACGCAAAAATTAGTGCTGGGAAACGACTTTTGTGCTGAAAAATCACGTTTGTGCTGATGGATGGATTGAATAGAAAGGGGGTCCTGGAGGTGTTTAAAGTAAAAATCTTACATTAAAAACATGTATTTAAAAAAAACTTGTGATAAAGTTGGAACTTTGACCCTCAATATCTCCCTAACTAGAAGCCTGGGAAGCTTCTAGTTAGAGAGATACAGGTCTAGAAAAAAAAAAGATCGCTATTTACGGGAGAACAAGTGCTTTTCGGCTTCCTTAAAAGTCTGTTTCATACGGAATCCTCGGTGCGCGAGTCCAACTCGCACTTGGTCGGTTTTTTTAACTCAAAAGCAACAGAAAAGTTTAAACTTAGTGCACTCATTATACTTTTGTGAATAAAATGAAAGAAATACAATACCCGGAAACTTTGCAAATGTAAAATTTAAATAAAAAACTTCTTTCAAAAGTTTTTCAATTATATTCTTTTATTGAGTTTTATTTCGTAAGCGGAAAAGATAAAGAAAGAAGAATTAACGATTTTGTCTGGGTTGTGTAAATAAATTGCCATGCAAGAACGAATGCTTCGATGAGATAGTACATTCATTCACTGATAGAAAATCATCATCACCAGCATCATATCAGTCGAAAGACGTCCACTGCTGGACATAAGCCTCCCCAAGTGTCGCCAGTTTGACCGGTCCCGTGCGACTCGCATCCAGCGGATCCCCGCAACCTTTACCAGGTCATCGGTCCACCTAGTGGGAAGCCTTCCAACGGAACGTGTGCCGGTTCGCGGTCGCCACTCCAGAACTTTGCGGCCTCATCGGTTATCCGTTCTGCGAGCAATGTGCCCTGCCCACCTGCCACTTAACTCATTCAGTGCCCAGAACCCAGCATATGAGTCGAACAATAATTTGTATGTTCGCACAATCCGTATCCGTAGCTATGGACTCGCTAGTCGGGTTCTGGGCATGAATACAAGTCATCTATAGTTCATTATAACGACGACTCGGATTCGGATTGTGGGCACGCGAACGAAAATCACGCAGTTTTCGCGAAGTACTGGGCAGTGAATGGGATAAGTTTGGTATTTCTATGCCAAACTTAAGTGGTAAGGTTACCTTGGTTATCTTGCGGATCTTAATGCGCTGCCCAAGCCTCAAGTGTAAGTAAACAAGAAAGTTTACACACGAATTTTTGATAAACTACACAATTGAGCACTAAACCGGCCATAGACGATAGGTTTTCCATGACAATTTTCAAAAATACAAGGTGTAAAGGCCCCTTTACGAAGCCGTCAACCAAGCATTCTGTACATCAAACTAAGTAATTCTACGCAAAAAATACTACTATGGAAACACCTTCCACCATCATTAGTAGAAGGTTAAAATGGCGTTGAGCAGGACATATGTTACGGTATACGAAAGAAAATTGGACCAAAATAATAACAGAGTGGTACCCTAGGGTCGACAAAAGAAATAAAAGCAAATATTGAAATAGCATTAGATGAGTAAATTATATTTGTCAAAATGTGAATTATGGTTGAATTATTCGAACATTACATGTTAGCGGAGCTTCATTTGTATTCATATCGGTATATATATTGGACGTGGAGGAGGAATAATTATTTTACTTTTATTTTACTATTTTTTTTTTAAAATTATATTAATGAAAACTTAAGAAAGGAATATTTCTATTAAATTTAATAGAAATATTCCTTTCTTAAGTTTTCATTAATTTAAAATAAAAGTAAAATAATTAATATATATTTTTTTTAATATTATTTATTTATTTTTTTTGTATAATTATACAAAAAAATAAATAAATAATATTAAAAAAAAAATTAAAGAAATTGGTAAATATCTTTTGCAAGCTAATAGTGTAATCGATGGGAAGACGACTTCAGACAAATTGCCAGGCCTAAGTGGACCCTAATAGCTTTAGATCGAGCTGCACGGAAGTCCTTGGAGGAGGCTTTTGTCGAGAGACAAGCTGCTACAGAAAATTAAACCGATTACCGATCACTACATAGGATAAAACAAAGTCGCTTCCCGCTGTCTGTCCCTATGTATGCTTAGATCTTTAAAACTACGTAACGGATTTTGATGCGGGTTTTTTGAGTAGATAGAGTGATTCAAGAGGAAGGTTTACATGCATAACATTGCACCCGCGCAAAGCCGTGGCGGATCGCTAGTATATTTTAAAGACCATAATTAGGTGTAACGTGTATTAAAGTAATTAGCGATTCGTAGCGATCCAATTTTTTTCGATAATCTAACTGATGGGGTAAATCAAATCATATTTTTTTCGATAATCTAACTGATGGGGTAAATCAAATCATATTTTTTTCGATAATCTAACTGATGGGGTAAATCAAATCATATTTTTTTCGATAATCTAACTGATGGGGTAAATCAAATCATATTTTTTTCGATAATCTAACTGTTGGGGTAAATCAAATCATATTTTTTTCGATAATCTAACTGATGGGGTAAATCAAATCATATTTTTTTCGATAATCTAACTGATGGGGTAAATCAAATCATATTTTTTTCGATAATCTAACTGATGGGGTAAATCAAATCATATTTTTTTCGATAATCTAACTGATGGGGTAAATCAAATCATATTTTTTTCGATAATCTAACTGATGGGGTAAATCAAATCATATTTTTTTCTATAATCTAACTGATGGGGTAAATCAAATCATATTTTTTTCGATAATCTAACTGATGGGGTAAATCAAATCATATTTTTTTACTCAGAAAACATACCTATTGGGAAAAAGCTAGCCAGATGATGAATGTACATAATAACTGAAATTGGTAGGTAATGCGCTGACTACCCCGGACGGACAAGCTCTTTCATAAAAACCCGTTTCACGTAGGTACCCTTTTGGTCTTTCTACCAAAACATTATGGCCTAATCTAGCCTTAGGGCATCCACAAGAGATACGTACACTGTTCGTATCTAAATACACTCTGAGATCAAAGGGCTCGCTCATGTGAGAGTGACCTTATAAAGGGCTGTCAGTCCAAGGTTTTCGGACTTGTATGTGACTGTGGTTTTGCTTGAGCCCCGGCCAGGTCTTTGTACACCATACTTAAAAATGGGGAAACACAATTAAAGCAGTTTTCAATCATCCAATTACTTTAAATTGACTTTGTTTGGTAGGCAAGCACAAGAATGTACATACACTTGAAATTGCAACACACAACAAAAACCCGTCATGGCGGTAAGCTGTCATGTTGATTGATTATTGACATTTGACTCGTTTATTTCTGTCATATTACATTGTCAGAGAGAATCATTACGTAAATTAGTGGCAGTAGACAATTCACGATCTATGATCAATGGTCGATCAATGGTTTACTGTCATTGTTTTTTAACCACAGAGTACCTAAATTGGCGAGACGCCATATTGAAAGTCGATAAAAATAAATGATAAATATCAAACAAACGGAAAAATATATCTGTATTTTTCCCGAATTTCACGGATTTTCTAGATGTTTCGAGGTACTGTACATATACTTGGTTCATTTTGAAACATCTCCTTTGGCTTTGAATTGGATACGTATTTTTTGTTTTATCAAATCAATTAAAACTGACGAAGATAAAACGCATCAAGAGTGGGGGCTTGTGACGTCACTTCGCTGGTAAAAGTGTATTGACATAGTGACGTCACACGAGTTTTCGACGCTCTGTATTACCTTAATTTTTTATTTACGTGAAAAGAGAAAAAGTACGTGTCCAATATTTTTTAGAAATCTATCTGATGGACTAATTAGCTGCGCGACAATTTGCCGCGGCAACGGAGTTTCCCCCGGCGTAGTACCTCCACGTGCCACTGGTGTAGGCGCGCGAAGACTATCGCCTCCAGATCCCATGGCGGCAATCCGGCAAGGAGGCTCGCCGCCTCGCCGGAGATCGTGCGGTACCCTCGGACTAGCCTTACGGCTACCACCTTCTGGGGCGCGTTCAGGTAGTGGGCGGCTCGCCGCCTCAAGGAACGCGCCCACACCGGGGCCCCGTAAAGGGCCATGGACCGCACATTAAGTTCACGCTATGGTTTACTTTTCATTAATTTATAAGACCTTTTAGACACTCATGCGATAACAAAATAAATATCTTTATCTATGTTTAAAAGGTCTAAAGGAAAAATATCTATGATACTCTACTGGAATAACAATGACAGTTGTCAAAAATAAATGACATAAACTACCTAAAACCTCATGTTGAAATTTGCTATTGAAACTCTTTGAAAGAAATTACTATTTCTCTAGGACATTAGGTTTGAAAAAAAAAATACTAAAATATATAACAAAATACTTCTTACGTTTGTAACGCACCAAAAAGCTTTGGCAGGGTGTTTATAAAATCAAATCAGAAACTCTGCTTTAATAACTTCTCTTGCAAAACCACTAATTGAGTTCTCATAAAAGCGAACAACCTAACGCCATCTACCGAGCTACAATGGAACCTCAAGCCGAAAAGTGCCACAACAAAGTGAAGCTTACCTTTTTAAATACTCAAACGTATTTAATAATAATTACGGCCTGTTTCTTTATAACTACTACTTACCGAATAAATTCAAAAATGGAACAGAATTTGTATAAAATTATCTGCCAAGTAAATTAACGGAAAATTAATAGTAACTGGTGAAACAGGCCCTTGATCTTATAGTTTAATTCTTATAATTCAGTGCACGTTTTTTACACAAAACTTTAATAACTATTTTATTAATTTATTAGTCCACAATATGGCAAAAACCAAAGTTTATGAAATACAAATGAAATAAAAACAGAGAGTTAGCAAAAAAAAAAAATTTTCTACGACGAGTTTTTTTTTTCCAACATTAAAACAAAATAACAAATTAACAGACTATTATCAAAGCTAAGCCATTTAAGACCTTATCAACAAAATCTATCCCTGCCAAACTAAGATAGGACGTTGTAAATCACTAAGGAAGCTTAGTATATTATCTGAGAATCGATTGGTATTATTTTAGGAGTGGGTCCGTTATCTATCTTTGTCGCTGTGGCGTTTGAATGGGAGAGTTTACTTGCTTGGTTACTGGCTTGTTCACTAACTTGTAGAAGCGAGTTGGCTACATCGACAAATCTAATTGTTTTGTGGAAATTATAACAAAAAGTCATCATGATTTCTTATTCAAATAAATTCTTAGTCCATTGCTTCACATGCTCAAACCGTTATAACACAAAGATTGTTGAATTCTCAAAATTATTTTTTATAAATAATAATTATGTTGGAATTCATGCTGGAATGAATAATAAATACTTCACCGCAATTGTTAATGCTGTGATTCGCAATGAATCCGCAGGATAGATTTATTTGCGGTTTCTTAGTTAGACACACTAACAACAAATAAATTATTAGCTGTTCTAACAACCACTAGCCGAGTTACTTATGAGATATTTTGTAGACTTACGGATGTAAAATAAGTCTTTTGGTATTCCGCGATCTTTTCAAACTACCAAGAATCAATTTGATTGTGTCTGTAGTTAAAATAATAAAAATTAGAAAATCTTACTGTCTAGATATAAATCCACATACAACTTTCAATAAAACACACATAGATAACGTAATAAACATAGATAACCACAAATACATATAACACATTCACAACACATACTTTAAGAGGCAGCGAATACTTTACATGATGCCGTAAATGTTACCAACTCATTTTATTTCATTAAATACAAAACCAAGGTAATTTAGGAATAATCCAACAGTAAGCTTAAAAAAACATTAAATAAAGAAAATATTCTTTTTGTATGCCAGTTGCCCTACAAGTGTCAATCGCTATCATAGGGTTTCTAATTAATTCTACCTAAACAACGATATTTAACACCTCTCAACTGATATCAGCTGTTGTTGGCAGCAAGCAGGCTTATTTCAGTCCTATACATTTTTGACTGTTTTAAAAGTGATGGAATGTTTTTATTTAAGGGCTTCAAAAAGTTTTGTTATTATGTTATTACTCAGGTGTTTGAACTAATTCTTGACTGCGGTGAACATTTCCTTTCAAAGTGATTGGAATTTAATCAGGACTAAATAATTATTTGATTATAAGTCTAGCAAGTTGGTGTAACTACTGGCGCGAGTCAACTCGCTCGTTCAAACACACTCGGGTCGATGACGGCTCCGCAGCACCGCATCGCAATCCGCATAGGATGGGGCCAAGAAGAGAGCGCTTTATAGTCAACATAAGCGATAGCGTTTATTTATCACAAGTATATTTTAAAGGATTGATTAACACACATGAGGAGCTCGTGGCTAAATAATAACAGCAGCTCAGGTTGATCTTTAGGTTAAGCCGCACTTGCCTAGGTTTGTTCGTGGATGGGTGACAACACATTATATACCGAGTTTCCTCCGTGTTTTGCCAAGCTCGTTAAGCCGTTGGTCCCGGCTGTCTGTCATTCGTAGATCTTTGACAGGTGTATAGGGATTCTGTGGCTCGAAAGTCTGACAACCAGTCTTACCAAAGGTTGTACTAGTATTCAGCTGCATCCGTTTAGACTGGAAGTCAACCCGAACGTACTTGGGAGAAGGCGGTATTTCAAATAAAGGATCAATATTAAGTTTAAGGAGAGCAGCGGTGGCCCAGTGGTAGCGACCCCGACTTACGAACAGTAAGTCGTGGGTTCGAACCCAAGCAGGCGCATTACTTTGTGTAATTTATTTCATCACCACTGCTCTCAACAACGGTGAAGGAAAACATCGTGAGGAAACCGGCATGTCCTAGAACCAAAAATTCGAAGACATGTGACATCTACCAATCCGCACTGGGCCCGCGTGGTGGATTATAGCCCATTCCCTCTCATAGAGAGGAGGCCTGTGTCCCAGCAGGGGGAACATTAAAAGGCTGATGATGATGATGATGATTAAGTTTTAAGTCTGGAATAATTGTTTTCTGGTTTATATTATAATTATGGGTGTTAATAGCTGCGACACAGTTGTAAACTTTTGTAGCTATCATCTTTCTTTGTAATTGTGCCAATTGTATAAGTTTCAAAATAAAACTTTTTACTTTTTTACATTTAAAAAAATATAAACTTTAAAAAAATATATATTTAATAGGAGACCACCTTATTGCCGCCAACCGGACGTAAAAGCTGATTCTGGATTGGTACTGAGAAACGCTATCGCTTAAGAACTACCCATAATCGCCGATTTCATAGCCGTTCACTCAAAACCTTTTCTGTTTTTGCCCCCAATTTAGCGTGAACCGTCCTGGGTTCGAATCTGGATTGACGTAAAAAGGGTTTTGCGCACAATTTCTGAAAAAAAATAGCCGTTGACTTGGCCAACCCTTTCTCTGATTTATTAGTGTGCGCTACGTAATCAAAAAATATTTTTGTAGTTTTTTTTAAAGGAATTCTTGCTTTCTTACTTTAATATTATATATACGAAAGTAAGTTTGTTTGTTTGCTTATTACCTTTTCACGCCTAAGCCACTAACTAAACCAGTCATCCTGAAATTTCATGTATACATTGTCAGGTGTACAGAAACGGACATAGGGTACCTTTCATCCCGAAGAAAACTACTGTTCCCGAGAAAAACAACAAAAACGTTCTTATAATAATAGATGGCGCCACGTGTCTTTCGAATAATAATTGAATTCTATTTTTACAAGCAGAGTACAACTCGAATTGACTATCAAATTCTAAATTAACGCGAGCGAAGCTGCGGGAAAAAGCTAGTAAACTATAACTGTAGTACTTACTTCCTAGTAGGAGCAGTAATGAACTAGTAAAATGAGGGCTATCGCGCATGAATTCACCGCTAGAGGCATTCGTGTAGAGTAAGGTCTTCCGAAATGTCAGATGTCATAGAGTTTTCGCGCGTTGCGTGCTTTTTTATCACGTATTCTAACTAATATTCATTCATGATTCCGGTCTAGATTGAGCCATTCGTGATTAATAACTTGAAGATTTTAAGTAGCAACTTAGGATTTTATTTGCTAGTACTTGGAGGTAGAATGATTTTTAAATGTTTCATGCTTGTTAATGTTAGGGAGAATATTTGTAAATATGTATCCGAAGTTTACACTACGTTAATATACGAAATGAAATAAACTGTTTTATGAAGTTATTTGTACTTTAAAGTATAAAATAGAATTCATGACAGGAACTTACACGACAGTGGCGCCATCTGGTGAGCTGAAAAACGATAGCCCCCATTGGGTGCGGCTTATGAGAGGCGTAGGATCGAACAAGCACAAGCACTTTTTATTTGTAAATTAATTCATAAGCCTCGACTGACAGACTGATTAACTTCGACTGTTAGTATAGTGGTCGTAAGCGCGACTGCTAAGCATTGGTTTCCCGAGCTGGGTAATTTTTTTTGGGTTTTTCCATTAGGAATTTCTCAGTATCAGCCACGGAGTCTGGATTTCTAACCGGTTGATGGCAATAGGCTCGCCCCTATTACATGTTACTTAAACATACACCTCTGCCGTTCGGGGATTGCAGGCGTGATGTTATGTTATGTTATTTTGACAGCAGTGTCAAAACGGCAAAAGTACTGACAAAACCACTAACTCCTAGAACAGGGGTGGCGAACCTTTATAGATCAACGTGCCATATTTTTTAAAGAAATGTTTGATGAGGTCATAGACGTGCCATCAAATAATTTTGACAAGTTATTATTGGGCAAATAATTAAACTAAAAAGTCTTAATTTATTATCAAATATACATTTTGCACTTATGTTGATAAATGTTTATGTGAAGGTAATTCAAATTAAAGTAGGTAACATTATTAATGTGACTTCTGTTGTTGCAGATTAGGTGATAAATAACTTATATTAGGGTTGTAACTACTTATAAGAGGTTACTTTTAATAGAATGTATGGTGAACCTAGTTATTTTAAACTAAAATGCAAACGATTTTAATCGGTGGCGTGCCCAAAATATTGTGTTGCGTGCCATCAATAGAACACGTGCCATTGGTTCGCTATCCCTGTCCTAGAACAAAAAAATCAAGGTAGGTATGAGAAACCTACCAACCCTCACCAGGCTCCTGAGGTGGCTTACAGTCAATTACCTTTCACAGAAACGAGTACCAGAACTCACAGTAATGAGAACAATATAGGATACTACGTGATGCCCGCGGCATCGCCCGCGTGGATGTCCGTTATCACGACCAAAAGTAATCATAAAATTTGAATCCCGTTTCCGCAACAAAAACTTGACAAATCATATACTAAAACCTTCCTCGAGAACCACTCTATCCATAGGTGAAAACAGCATAAAAATCGGTGCAGTAGTTTTTGAGTTTATCGCGAACAGACAGACGCGACGGAGGACTTTGTTTTATAATATGTAGTGATAGTGTTAAAGCTAGTTTTCTGTTTACTAATACCATTAAACCAGATCTACCTATCTGTTTTATCCAGTTAGCCTTTTTATAACTAGATTTGAGCCAGCTGCCAGACTAACTAGCTTTAACCTAATTGAATTATTTTAAAATCTAGAATCTAGTTCTAAAATCTAGAATCTTCAAAACTATCTATCTACCTATCTTTTTCTACCTATCACCTACCTACCTGTTTTTTTAACTATCTATCTATCTTTTTCTTTCTAATTCTAGAATCTTCATCTGCCTAGCCTTTTCCCAACTATGTTTGGTTCGGCTTTCAGTCTAACTAGATACATCTTAAGAGGAAACACGGATGGTATTTGAAGAAACTATCGCTGTCGCTCTGCGAGTGTGATGTCGACATTGGTGCGTTAAGGCCAACTATAGTAAAAAAGTAATAGTTCTGGATTTGGCCCTCGACTAATAATATCCTCCTCCAATATTCGACCAATTTAAAAGATATTTCATAAACTGAATAAGAAGGATATATTATACTGTGTCTTTATGATTTTCGATTTTCATTAATAGTTGTCAAATTTGTACACTAAGCCTTTGGTGACAGGCGATCTAAATAGGCAATTTTGAGCATTTTGTAAAGGTTCTAGTGCTTATACAGATTATGTATCATCAAAAAGGAAAACATAAGGATATAGAAGAGGTCAATATTTATTTAACGGTTCAAAATCATAGCTTTAAAATCAGAAACCAGAAAGAAAACAGTCGAGAGCGTTTGTATGGAAAAAACACCACCCTCATTGCCTCTTAATACCAATATTTTACACTAGCGGACGTCACGCGGTTTCACCCGCGTAGTTCCCGTTCCCGTGGGAATACGGGGATAAAATATAGCCTACGTTACTCGCTGATAATGTAGCTATCCATTGCTGAAAGAATTTTTCAAATCGGTCCAGTAGTTTTTAAGTTTATTTGTATCATACGAAAATACAAATCTTTCTTCTTTATAATCTTATATATCTTCTGGTTAAAATATATAAATTATTACGCGTCACGTTGTTTGCCCGCGATGGACTCCTAAACTAGTTAATCAATTTTAATCAAATTTGCACACCGTGTGTAGTTTGATCCAACTTGAAAGATAGCATAGCTTACATCTCAATTTACAGTCGCAAAATTATTTAATTGCATCCTGTGACGCAGACGAAGTTGCGCGGGTCAGCTAGTATTAGTATAGATGGAGCATCGGCCGTTTGACCTTCACAACTAATTACTAAGCTGTCTAAAGTTAATCTAGCCTAGGACTTCAGACTACTTACAAAGTTTGTTGTAGATATTAGTATGGTGATTGAGACTGACGGTTTGCCATTTGTACATCTTTGACAGTCGTTATAGGTAGTCAGTGGCCCAAAAAGTCTGACAACCAGTCTTACCAAGAGGTATCGTATTACCCAGTATTAACTGGGTTGTGGAGGTAAGATAGACAGTCGCTCCATGTAAAATACTGGTATTTCAGCTGCATCCGGTTAGACTGGAAGCCGACCCCAACATAGTTGGGAAAAGGCTAGGCAGATGATGATTGAGACTGACGGTTTACACAAATAGGGGTAGGCAGGCATATATAAACTATAGATACATTACCCGCGCTCTGTAGTGGCAACATGAATGGAAGGTAATTACCGCACGTCCATTTAGTCGCGTACCAACCAGTGCCGCGGCTGTACGTGATAATAAAATAACTTGTGTGAATAACTTCCGCAAAAAGCAAAAAAAAAGTGCCGTCCTGTGTTTTTAGGAAATGTAAAAATTATACTGCTACTGTGAAAGATAAAAAACTATCATTTCATGCGTAAGTATCAAGAAAACTGTATTTTATGTTGATTTATTTCGATGGCTTCTAATGGCGGCTGGCGCCGGAGGTATGTCACGTGCCATGCGTACAGAATGACAAAATAATTATAGAAATATATTTATTTCTCTCTAACAACAGGAATTCCGTAGATGCCTATCTAGCTATCGATAAGTTTTAAGCTTTTCGAGTGCCGTGATGTTAATGCGTGACGCGTCTATTTATTATACGTCATTGCGGGTAGGCAGATACCAAAGTACGCCACCTCGTACGACCTTTTTATAATACTAGCTTAGGCCCGCGGCTTTGCCCGCGCCGAGTTCGGCAATTATTCTACGGGATCGCGTACTACCGGGACAAAAGGTATCCTATATGTTCATCCAGGTTATAAACTATCTGTACGCCAAATTTCACCCAAATCCGTTCAATCGTTTTTGCGTGAAAGAGGCACAAACATCCATACATCCTCACTAACTTTAGCATTTGTTATAGTAAGCAAAAAGATATTCTTTTTTCTTTGACCACGTAACACATTCTGTTCATACACGCACAAAGCACTTGTGTTTAATTAAATGCCATTTAAGCTACTAAACAGCTTGGCAGAGCACCAAAAATACTTCAAATACCGTTTGCCATTGTACTATGTATGATGCAGTGAGTGCAAAATAATCTTCCAAAATAAGTCTATACACAATAGAAACCAAAATGCACAAGGATTGACTAATTGCCTTTTTTTTTGTTTTGGGATGGGGAATCATCAAATTAATGACTTCTCCCGCTATGGGCAGAGCGGAAGGGAGTGTCAAGACTTGTACTGACTATAACCCATTCATGTTCCTTCCTTGCCCTTTGTGTTCCAGGGCCGCGGTATCTCTTTCAAACAGTCCCGCAGCCCTGGCAGGATTGACTAATTGCCTGAGGATTGACTTTTTACACTACTTTACGTGAACTCGATTTCTGCTCGGAATAGATTCATTATTGATGTCCAAACCAAGATGGCAGTGGCGAAAGCTCTGTACATCTTGATTCCCACCGGCTTCCCTTTGAAAAATGGCACAGCCAGTATTCTATAAATAAATAATATTAACATAACATAAAACATAACATCACGCCTGTAATCCCCAAAGGGTTAGGCCGAAATGTACCTAATAGTACACCCACATTTCGCCAGTGATGTTTTTAAGTCGCATGTAATAGGGGGCGAGCCTATTGCCATCAACCGGGCACAAATCGAGACTCCGTAGCTGCTTTTGAGAAATTCCTGATGGTAAAACCCAATAATAAATAATAATAATAACCTGGCAACCCCGTATGTCAATCACATCGGTTATAATTATCGTCGTCATTTTTATTGTTGTTTTACTATAAATATTGGTTTAAATATAAAGGTTTTTACAATAGATCATTAATAACAGTGAAAGCAGACTTTTTTTACAAATACATACTAGCAAATTGGAAAACGACTAATAAGTGAAAAATTAAACCAGTTCTTTGACAATGACGTCTGTCAGCGGCGTCAACACAAAAATTAAAAATTCCCAAAACAATGAATGAGATGATTGAATAACCAAATGATTACGAGGGCTGCTTCCCGACGCGCACGCATACCATCCCCGGACTCGTCGCTCAGCTCCGCCTCGCCGCCGCCGGATCCCGGATCACCGGCAGCGGCAGTCGCGTCGAGCTCGAGCGACGAATATTTCTCTCCGCCGACGTCGCCAACACCTGTACGTCGGCAGGGGAGAGGCCGACCACCGAAGAGCTTGGGACTTAGGGGCCATCCGGCCCCAAGTCGGGTCCCCGCTGCCGGTGGTTGTGTGCAGCGCATGAAATGGACTCAGTCAATAAATGAGAACGTCATGCGCGCATACTATGGGTCTACAGAGGGGGGAACTAACCTCACTGCGTACCGTGTTAGGATGCTGTCTATGTTTCAGGATCTTGAACCAACCGTCAACGTCTCGGCCCAACGACTGTCGGATCAGGTGCGGGTCATCCAACGCAATCACATGTTGGACGATGCCGCACTTGATAGGCTGCGCTCAGAGGTACTGAGCAACCGTATCATCTTGACTCAACCACCAACGCTTACAGCGCCAGCTATTCCAATCCCACTGCGTTTTAGTCCTGCAGTTGAAGAGCAAGATGATAGGGTTGCCACGGTAAGTAGCCAGTGCAACGACCGATTGAGGAGCGCTCTGGAAGATGCGCTTCGCGAATATCGATTCAATCCTACCGAACTTAGGCCCCGATTACCACGGTTACCCATGCATAAGAAAAATAGGGCGCTGGTGTGTGCCTTGGACTCGCAACTCAAGAGTATATTCGAGAGTAGCGAGGACCTCGTTGATACACACTCGATCCTGTACTGTGGGGCTGTTGCGGCATGTCGTTTAGCTAATGTCAGGTTTCCAAATTGTGACGTAGCTACTCGACCAAGACCAGCCGTACCAGCCTGGCAGCGCAGGATCGAGCGCCGTATCGACGGGGCCAGGGTACTCATCGGCAAACTATACTGCTTCAGGGAGGGCAATACTCGACCACGTGTGATGCGCTTTGTGAGGCGGGCATTCTCGGGGACTGGACTCAGCCCTCAAGAATACATGTCCCGTGTCACAGAGCGCATTGACTTCCTGAAGCAGAAAGTTTATGCATGGGCGAACCGTATTCGGCGGTATAAGCGGCGGGTTGATCGGTACTCGCAGAATCGCATGTTCCAGAGCGATGAAAGGTGGGTATACAGAGCTTGGGAGCGAACCGAGCAAAATATGACAGACGTGTGCCGCCCAGATGATGCCGCCACGAGTTCTTTCTGGCGCAGCATCTGGTCGGTGCCCGTCTGTCATACTGAGGCTGACTGGATGCGTGATGTCGAGCGAGTGTGTGAACCTATACCAGAAATGGAGCCAGTTTTGGTTACACCATTAGATGTAGCCAGAGCAGTTCGTCCGTTACCGAACTGGAAGTCACCGGGACCGGACGGACTGCATAACTTCTGGCTCAAATGGCTTAGTAGTTCACACACTTGCCTGGCATCCCAATTCCAGTCATCCTTAGAGTCTGGGTTACTACCACAGTTTCTAACAACAGGCGTTACCCACCTGCTCCATAAGTCAGGTAGTCCCGCGGCACCCAAGAATTATAGACCGATCACGTGTTTGTCGACGGTCTATAAACTTCTTACATCCATTTTGAGAGCGAAAATTAATACACACATTGACAAAAACTTCATTATGTCTGCTTCTCAAAATGGATGTAGGAATGGATCCCGCGGTACTAAGGAGCTACTCCTCATCGACATGGCCATTAGCCAACAGGTTCGTCGCTCTCGCAAGGATCTGGCGACATGCTGGATAGATTATAAGAAGGCCTACGACTCGGTGCCACATACATGGCTCATGAGGGTGCTGGAGTTGTACAAGATAGATGCAACTCTACGCGCCTTCCTTGAGTCGTGTATGGGGCAATGGAGGACGGTCCTTCGATATCCAGGATGTCGACAGATCCAGGGGAACGATGAGCCTGTATGGATTAAACGGGGAATATTCCAGGGCGACAGTCTGAGTCCTCTTTGGTTCTGTCTAGCCCTGAATCCTCTAAGCACATTGCTGGAGGATTCAGGTCTAGGCTACCGGTTGAGAAGAGATGGTCAGGTCATATCTCACCTGCTTTACATGGATGATCTGAAACTCTTTGCCCCCAACAAATTGCGTCTGATGGAGTTACTGAGAGTAACTGAAACTTTTAGTAGCGCCATCAGGATGGAATTTGGTGTGGACAAATGTGCAGTTATGTATGTAAAGCGAGGGGAGATTATGGCATCCGAGGGAATTCAGCTCTCGGATTCCATACACCTGAGATCCCTCTCCTCAGCCGAAAGCTATAAGTATTTGGGTATGTCGGAAGCGTTGGGCATTAATGTGACTGACATGAAGCAATCGTTGAGGGAGCGCTTCTTTGGACGCCTGAAGAAGGTATTAAATAGCCTTCTTTCAGGTGGGAACAAGGTGCGCGCCTTCAACGGTTGGGTCATGCCGGTTTTAATGTACTCTTTCGGCATACTCAAATGGACTCAGACGGAACTCGATACCCTGGACAGGAGAGTCCGTACACTGCTGACGGCAAACCGGATGCATCACCCACGATCATCAGTGATGAGACTGTACATCCCGCGGAAGTGCGGAGGTCGAGGCTTTTTAAATGCGAAGACCCTCCACAACCGCGAGGTGTGCAGTCTCAGAGAATATTTTTTAGAAACCGATGTGGGTATGCACCGAGATGTGGTCGCAGTGGACAAGGGACTGACCCCGCTGTCCATGGCTAAAGAGAACTGGCGCAAACCTGTAGTACTTACTACTGTTGAACGCAAGGAAGTATGGCAAGGCAAGGAGCTTCACGGGCGCTTCTTCCGGGCTCTTCATGGGCCCGATGTAGATTTTCTAGCGTCCGTGTCCTGGCTACGTTTCGGTGACCTCTTTGGGGAAACTGAAGGTTTTGTCTGTGCGATTATGGACGAAGTTATGTTGACGAACAACTACCGGAAATATATTATGAAGGACGGGACGGTTGACGTGTGTCGGGCATGCCACCGTCCGGGTGAGTCCATTAGACATATTATTTCTGGTTGTTCTCGTCTGGCTAACGGCGAGTACTTGCACAGGCACAACCAAGTAGCCAGGATTATTCACCAGCAACTTGCCTTGAAATATAAACTTGTGGAATCTGAGGTACCGTACTACAAGTATGTGCCCGACCCAGTTCTCGAGAAAGACCATGTCACACTGTACTGGGATCGGTCTATCATTACTGACAGGATTATTGTAGCCAATAAGCCTGACATAGTGGTAATAGACCGATCAGCGCGCCGCGTAATGATAATCGATGTCACCATCCCGCATGACGAGAACCTCGTGAAAGCTGAGAAAGAGAAACAAATAAAATATCTCGACTTGGCACACGAGGTTGTCGACATGTGGAATGTGAACTCGGCTGTCATTGTGCCGATTGTCGTAACGGCCAATGGCCTTATGGCTAAGAGCCTCGACGACCATCTTTCGAAGCTCTCCTTAGGCGGTTGGATCAAGGGCCTGATTCAGAAGGCAGTACTCCTCGATACGGCTCGCATTGTGAGGAGGTTCCTGTCTCTGGAGCCCTAACCACCGGTAGCTTGGACCCTGTTCCCGACACCGGCGGACCGCTATTTTTTTATATTTTTAAATGTTTTTTATATGGATTTTTGTAAGAAATATTTAAAAATGTTAAAACATGTGTATATACAAATGAATAAACGGAATAATAATATCACTAATAAAATATAAATAAATAGCACTTTGCTTGACCCGGGAATCGAACCCACGACCTCATGCTCAGCAGTCGCACTTGCGACCACTAGACCAACGAGGCAGTAAAAAAAAACAAATAATATTATTACAGATAATTATGTACTAGGGTTAACCTCTAGCAAAAATTGACCCTTCGCTACTGGAGTTTTAGTCTTCCGAACCGCATTTCAGCCATTGCCGCCAATCTCAAGGGAAACTGGCCATCGGTTCGGGAGATATTGTAGTGCATGAGGTACGGTTATGGACGTTAAGAAGTCTACACCGGGCCCATGTAGAGCCCGATTAAAGCGTCCATGAAGCTCCTTGCTTTGCCAGTTCAGGAGTAAGTGTCCACTGTGACCACACCTCAGTGCATCCCCACGTTGGCTTCTAGAAAGTATTCCCTGAGACTGCATACCTCACCATTGTGCAGGGCCTTAGCATTTAAGAATCTATAACCTCATCACCGACGACCATGGGTGCTGCATACGATTTGCAGTCAGCATTTCGCGGACCCTCCTATCCAGGGCATACAGTTCAAGATGTTTGCGCAAACCCAGGTTACCTGTCTGATGGTCTGTCTCATCGCAAGTTGCAGAAGAATATCTGTTTATGTTCTCCTTTTCTCTTCTTCAACCCTTAGCCACCCAATGCTGAGTGTAGGTCTCTTCCAAATCTCTCCATTTTTGGCGGTTTTCTGACATGGCTATCCAGTTTCTTCCAGCCACTTTGAAGAGATCGTCTGTCCACCTAGTCGGTTGTCTTCCCACATTCCTCCGTCCCGCCCGTGGTCTCCACTCCAGCATTTTCTTCCCCCATCTTCCTATATGGCCCGCCCACTTCCACTTTCGTTTTGCTATCACTTCCTATTTTTGTTATTCAGCTGCATCTAGTGAGTTAGCGATAATGGCAGATGATAATCCTGACAAAGAATAACGTTTTCTAAACCTTAAGTAGGTCACACTCACACCCAGTCCTAATCTAACCTAGAATTAAAAACTACTTTACTAATTACCCCCGATAATAATGAAAACGGACTCCCAAAGAAACTTTCTTCGGGATTAAGTTGAAAGTTTCGCAATAAGTGAAAATCCCTTTTTTATCTAGTTTTACCAAACCACAGTTTAAGCCAGTTTTTGGCTGAAACCCAGCGGTTAGCTGGAGCTATTATGTTGCCTTTTTCACTTGAGTATCCGGAATACCGGTGGACGGATATTGCCAATTTTGTCTTTTTGGAACATATGGTGAATGTTCACACCAATGTATGGTTTGGTTCATGATTTTTAAGGGCGCGTTTGCAAATCAGGCAAAATTACACTGTTTTTAAGTACATTAAATGGCATAACTAAACAAAATTCAATATAACTAATAACTACCTCGTAAAAATTGGTTTTTCATCTTCAAATGAAAAGAGCTTTATTGTAGATAATTTTAGTTTTTTTTATAATGCAACATCGATCTTTCGTTACCATTTTTCACAAAATTAACGATACAGGGTTGTGTTCAGGTACATTTTTTGTGCTATTATTAACATATTTAACCATTTCTAAAAATACTATAAACAACAAACATTATTCAATTCTTAATGCTAGTATTTTTTTTTAATCTAAATGCTATAAATAGCCACAGAAAAAAAGAAAACCGAAACTTATTTTTTCACATTTATTGCTATTCCTGATGATACTTTTTATTTCATAAGACGCAACACAGGTACACTCCTTTGTTGATCTAGTTAACACCTGCGTAACCTTTTTACGACTCTGTTGGGGACGTTGTCCAGTCTACCAAGATGCAGCTAAATACCAATATCGAACACGGAGCAACTGCCTATCTGACCTCCAAAACCCACATGTCCACTGCTGGAAATAGGCCTCTCCAAAAGGGTTTTGCCAAAAAAAAATCGCGACGCCTGGCTTGCGGGTTCGCAATCGCAGTACGGTTGTTAAGAAAACACAGAGAACGCTGCACAACCAGTTTATTAACTCAGTTATACGATACCCCTTGGTAAGACTGTTTGTCAGACTTACGGGCCACAGGGAGGGGCCCGCAAGGACCGATGCCTGCCAGAGCTGCGGGACTGTTCGAAAGAGATACCGCGGCCATGAACACACAAAGGGCAAGGAAGGAACATAGATAGGTTTTAGTCAGTACAAGTCTGACACTCCCTTCCGCTCTGCCCAGAGCGAGAGAAGTCATTTGATGATTTCCCATCCGAAAAAAAAAGACTTATGAGCCACGTACTGACTACTTACAACGGCTGTCAAAGATCTACAAATGACAGTCGGGACTACCGGCTTAACGTGCTTTCTGAGACACGGAGGAAAACCAAAAACCCATCCATGGACCAAGCTAGGCAAGCACGGCTTAACCTGTATTGACTCAAGTGCTGTTATTATTTAGCCACGAAGTCTGAGCACGACGAGCAGCAAGAGTTTCATTCAAGTACGCACGGTGACCAGTTACCAGAAAACCAGTTTATATAGATCTCTTATTGTACGGGAAATCTATACAAAGCGAGGCTATGTTATACTGGAAATGTAGAGCTTGATGTGCCACTGTGTGTACTATTAGGTATTTATTAGCAAGTTACAGGGGTTTTCGTCATCGACCCGTATTATTTGACCGCGAGTGTAGTTTTCGTATCGAAACTATTATGCCGGACTAATAATGAACTCAAACTCAAAACTCAAACGCAAAAGCATTTATTTCAATTAAACCATTACAGACACTTTTGAATGTCTGAAAAACAAATTAGGCTAAGCTACAGTCACAGACACAAGGCATAATGACTTGTGAAAGTACTGTAGTTGCCCATTCCAAAGCGTAGATCTCTATGGAAAAGAATGGGCAAGAAACTCCATGGACACTCTTTTCAATCAAAATATTGTTACAAAATCTTGGTTACATCATTCATATTGAGATTATACATATATGTGAGAACGATGTAGAAATACGTGCACGTTAAGAGCGTCCAGAGTAAAATATTATATCAACAATTTAAAAACAAAGTAAGTAGTTAAAATAAACCGTGGCAGCTTAGAGATGACGAGTCCCAACCGACAGCGCCCGTTCACGAGCATGACGCATGGTTCAGCCCCATTCAGCTCAACCATATTGAAGGAAGCTAAATGACCCGACACACCCACCACCATCAGCGAGACATTTTAGTGAGCATGACATTCTCTCATCCACCAGGGTAAATTCAAGACAATGAAAGATAACCAAAATAATGTAAATGGTAGCTTTACAGTACATAGTACTCACACATGTGCTATGCAATTATATAATACTAAGATATTGAGTCTATACAATGCAAAGATATTATTACAATCTTCTGCAGCTTCCACAATAACTTCACATGGTAATCAATTAGTTTGCCCCTATGGTTGTGGAGCAGGACCACTAAACCAACGACATAAGTACCTACCTAAAACTACTAATTTCCTCCTATTTTCAAGCATTTCAGCTGCTTTTTCAGCAATTGCATTAAAAGCAAATTACATGCATGCTGTGTTTTATTGCCATAACTGTGTTTTGGCACTTTTCCAGGAATTCCCAGTGAAGGGCTTTGCAAATGTAATGTTTGCGGTTTAGATGGACCCTATTCTTTCAGTATTAAGGTTGAGAGTTTTTTTTGAAAGTTTGTTTTTGTGGTCAAGCTTTATCTGCTGCTAAGTTTTTTTTAAAATAGGTAATATATAGTGATGAAATTTGTAATTTTTTTTATTCAATAATGACTGAAATGAATATAAATTAAACTCCGTCAATCTAACAGACTCATTCCACCATTAATCACCACTGAACCCCATTAATATGACTGCCTCGTTGGTTTAGTGGTCGCAATTGTGTGCTGCAGTGTGTCTGTTGTGCTAGTGGTCTGCTTAGCCAGTTTCCAAACTATTTTGGGCAGTGGGCAGGGCACATTGCTCGCAGAACAGATGGCCGATGGGGCCGAAAAATAAGTGGCGACCGCAAACCGGAAGACGTTGCGTTGGAAGGCCTCCCACTAGGTGGAACACCTGGTGAAGAATCCACTGGATGCGTATCGCACGGGACCGGTCAATGTGGTGATACTTGGGGGAAGCCTATGTCCAGCAGTGGACGTCTTTCAGCTGAAATGATGATGACGATTGGGGTCGGTTTCCTATCTTACCGGATGCAGCTGAATGCCAGTATTTTACATGGAGCGATTGACTATCTGACCTCCACAACCAAGTTAGTAGTGGGTATTACGATACCCCTTGGTAAGATTGGTGGTCACACTTACGGGTCACTAATGGCCGTCTGCCTGGCTGTCTGTCACCAGGCTGTATCTCATGAAACGTGTTTTTTTTTAGTACAGGTTTCTTGTATGGGAGTCCTCTTTAAAAAATATTTTATATTTTTATTATTTGTTGTTATGGCGGCAAAAGAATACATTATCTGTGAAAATGTCAACTGTCTAGCTATTACGGTTCATGAGAGACAGCCAGAAACGTGTTTTTTTCGGTTTATGGTACGGAACCCTTCGTGCGCGAGTCCGACTCGTACTTGGTCAGTTTTAATAAGATAATCTACAGTTAGCCTATCCTCTGCCAGGGCTGCGAGACTGTTCGAAAGAGTTACCGCGGCCCTGGAACACAAAGGCCAAGGAAGGAACATGGATGGGTTTTAGTCAGTACAAGTCTAACACTCCCTTCCGCTCCGCCCAGAGCGGGAGAAGTCATTTGATGATTTCCCATCCGAAAAAAAAAGACGTGTGGCACACCTAACCTAGCCAACCCTACCTAACACTACGTGCCACACACAGGTACACGTGTAACACTACGTGCGAACCTAGCTAACACTACGTGTTAGGCACTAGGTGTTAGGTTATTTTCGTTACGGAATTTTCATTATAGAATTTCTGGATTCGGTCTCCACGCTCAAAGCCCGCGATAGAAGCTATGCAATTGCTTAAAAAAAAAGCCTATCCTCAGGAACTGAAATCTCTCTGATATTAACCTTTTCCCTTCTTCAACAGATCAGTATGAAGACCCGTACAGTTGTGCTGGTGATCATCCTGGGATGTGGCGCGGCCGCCATCTTGTTCGCAGTGGCTGCCTACCTCTATATACGAAGGAGGAGGAAAAAGAGGGAAGACGAGGAGGACGGCACTAGTTGTGCTATCAGGTAAGTGCAGTTAGTGTTGTAAGTTTTGGTGAAGATGGGTTCGCAAAAGGTTTTTACGCTACGTGTGTGGGGAAACTTTAGCTGGTACTGGCATTGAAGCAATGTCTTCGTCTGATTGTTTCTTGGAATTCAATGAAAAGCTTCACAAACGGTTGCGTGTTGCTGGAATTCGCAGATCAAACGCTGATGCATCGGTCGGAAATGTCAGGATTATTCCGTTAGGCATTATGTGGGCAGACGATGGGTTTCGTGCTGTGAAAACACACTGCGATACATTGTTTCTAGCAAAACTAACTAATTACTTGAAATTACAACTTAACACAATAACACAGGACACAATGAATCGGGTACAGTTCCAAAAGGTCCCAACTCGGCCATGATCAGACACTGACTGTCGTCCAAGCGTCGAGCCGAAAACATCAATGCTCTGCAAAGCACGTTAGGTGGGGTAAGTAGGACGTGTGACCTCACCACAAGCGTACATTTATAGCACAGCGATTCATTTTAAGTCCATACCAATGACCGCGCGGCTCCGACACATCTATAATGTTCCCACTGGTAGGACACAGGCCGTCTTACCTCCCTGAGTCTGAATCCAGGGCCTACTGGTAAGTTGGAACAGTAACCAGTTTGATCCCTACTGCTCGTGGTACTATGTAATGATTGGCGACCATTCTGTGCATTTTCTTCTTCTTTGCGTGTCGGTAGACTCAAATAATATCCGACCAGTATATAGCCACCTCCTGTTCAAGTCTTTCTTTGGGTTCGTTTAAATCCTGAACTGCGCAGACTGTGCAGGAGGGGCCACAAAGTAGGTGAGGCGTATGCGTAGGGGTTCCAAACTAGCATTGTATTTGGGACGGGTCGATGAAACCCCATTTGGCCAAATTATTTGTAGACCGGCCGACTTGCGCCCGCAAATGGTTAAGAGATTTCCGAATTGGCCACTGCAATTCCTTCCGTGCAGACGATTCCGGTTGGTATATTTTTTACGACACTAGCTACAGTTACTCTGTAAATTTCAGTGGAAGCCTCGCAGTCGACTGACAAAGCAGCAAGCAAGCGAATGCATTTGTTTTAAAAGTAAATCATCGCGGATTCGCAACGAGATACCGTTTGAATTTCGAACGTGATGTTTAGGGAGTAACACTTTTGAAATAGAAATGGTATTTACGACCAAACGGTATTTAGGTTAGGAGCTGTCGTTTCGTGTTACATATTCATATTTAGCCGTATCTTGGTTAAACTGGAATCTGACTCAATCTACATAACTATGAACATCACATCACATCACATCTTTGAATTTGGGAACAATTCTATTTGAAATGAAAACTTCTTTATGCGCGTTTGGCATTTTTGAGATGGGGAAAAGCAATTGAACTCGCGACACCGTTAAACGACCGCTTTTTCGTTGCAGAGTTAGCCGTATTGCTACATATTACAAGCCCAAAAACAAAATATATAGTGTTTAATCAATAAGTAAAAGACTTATGCAAAAATATTTTCTAAAAATAATCCAGAATCTTGAAAAAATAATAAGTTTTCACTACTATCGGCACTCCCGGAGTAGTTGGTTTTTTTTTTAATAACTGACGTAAACTACCCCAATAATATGATGAATATTTATGAAAACAGTTTGCGCGTCGGTGTTCCTTACACCGTGTATATTCAAGGAAATACACTAAAATTTTCTGCTACAAATATTTTTTTAAAAGAAAGACGCGAATGTGCTATGAACTAAACGAATTCTTTCATAACGGCTATCAAATATGGCGACCAGCCAGCGTCATATTTTAAAACGACACACCCCGTCCGTGCAGTTTTTGAAAATATTAAAAGATTTAGAAGAAATATTTCACTGTAAATGACCAGTAAACTCAGATTGTAGAACGTTGTGAATCCGTTCGTACTGCTATTCTCTAAAGTTCACTAGTTCATCTCACTCAAATTAGCGCACACAGTTTGGAAGCGAACTCATTTGTTTTTAAAGTAAATCATCGCGTATTCACAGCGAGACAACGTTCGAATTCCGTAATGATATTTAAATAGCGTTACCCATTCTATTGGAACATTCTCATTCTTATTCTTAATTGCACAAAAAAATAAAAATTATACAATTATAAATTGCAACACACAGCTATTTGGTGTACACGCAGAAATATTCACAATCCTAGTACACTGACAATATTGTTTGCAATTTTAAAACTTTTGTCATTAAGACTCAGTCTGTTATTGACAAAAGCTTTATAAAATAAAATTTGGACAAGTATACACTTCGAGATTGGATTGTGAATATTTCCGCGAGTATACCAAATAACTAGTTCGACCGTACAATGGCGAGCTTAACCTAGAATTGGGTTTGTACATACACATTCGATTCCGTTTTCAAATATGATCCTTCCGATTTGACTATGAGAGTGAGTGACGCATAATCAAAATCAAAATCAAAATATTTTATTTCACATAGGCCCAGGTGGGTACTTATAAAACGTCGACAAAAAGGTGCACGGTTCGGTTGGTAGTTTCCTATGGAGAAGAACCGGCAAGAAACTACATGGGTACTTTTCGAATCATTTGGTGTTACAATATTATCATGTTACAGCATTAGTACTTAAGTATGGGGGAACAGAGTAGGCCTGACAATAAGTCACTGCGTATTACACAAAAAATAAAAAATAAACAAGATAAAAAGTTAACAAAAGTTAACCAGCATCTGGGAATCTACAAAGTCTACCGTGTTCACACATTCACAAAAGATCGGTAAATAAGATTCTACACAAAGGTAAGAAAAAATTGTAAAATACTATAAATAAACAAGTGACACAAATATTGGTATCAGTGCTGTAACTATTCTGAGCAAAAGATGTACAAATGATTTGAAAATTATTGTAAAAAAGTCTGATTAGAATGAAGAGAAAATATGAGATTGAGAATAGTTAGAGACATCCACATATTTGTGCCGTTTATGAGCTACCAGGGAAGCCGCATGCGCTGAAGGTACTAAAGCCAAACTTCTTTATCTTCAACGTAGTCCTTGATTTTGTAATATGCTTTTTTAATAAGGACACGTTTGATGTAGTTTTTGAACTTTCCATCAGTCAGTTGTTTAGCTAAATTCGGCAACTTGTTATAAAAGCGTATACTGTTATTAAGAAAAGACTTGCTAGTTTTTGCTAATCTGAATTTAGGTATTAAAATTTCGTGTTTACTGCGTGTATTTATATTGTGGAAGTCGCTTCTAATTTTGAAAAGGCCTTGATTTTTGCGGACATATAAAATACATTCTAAGATATAAAGTGAAGGCAGAGTCAGTATATCGATCTCTTTCAATTTTTCTCTGAGGGACTCGCGAGGACCCATTTTATAGATCGCGCGGACTGCTCTCTTTTGTAAAATGAAAATGGAGTCAACGTCTGCGGCCAATCCCCACAGCAGAATGCCATAAGACATAATACTACGGAAATAAGCATAGTATACTAACCTAGCCGTGGCTACATCAGTCAACTGCCTTATTTTCCTTACTGCATATGCAGCTGAGCTTAACCTACCCGAAAGAGTTCCAATATGCGCGCCCCACTGCAATTTTGAATCTATAGTAATCCCTAAGAATACAGTTTCCACTATAAACTCAAGTTTTTTGCCGTCAAGATTTAAGTTTAGATCCCGTTGTGATACATTTGGTAGAGAGAACTTTAGACATTATGTTTTGTTCGCATTCAGTAAAAGATTGTTAGCTGCGAACCATTCCGAGAGAACAGTTAGACTTTCGTTGACATGTAAGACATCCGTATCTTTTCTATTTATTTTAAAAATTAGCGAAGTGTCATCAGCAAATAGAATTATATCCGATAATTTGGCCATCATATAAGGGAGATCATTAATGTAAACAAGAAACAGGAGAGAGCCGAGAATTGAACCTTGGGGCACGCCCATCTTAACTAGAGACCCGGAGGAAGTCACCCCATTAACATTTACTTTTTGCTGCCTGTTTGATAAATAGGAAAGAACAAGATCAGCAGCTTGTCCACGAATTCCGTAATGGTGTAATTTACAGATCAGTGTGTTGTGGTCTACGCAGTCGAACGCTTTTGAGAGATCACAGGAGATGCCAATGGAATCCTGGGACTTCTCCCAGGATTCCAAAATGTGACTAATGAGTTTTACCCCCGCGTCCGTTGTCGACCTATCCTTCGTGAAACCAAACTGTTGACTATGCAGAATCCCATTTAAGTTGAAGTGATACAACATCTGGCCCAGCATGATTTTTTCATAGATTTTACTCAATGCTGGAAGCACAGATATAGGTCTATAATTAGAAGGATCACGCTTACAACCTGATTTGAAAATTGGTACTACTTTACTATGTTTCATGAGATCAGGAAACTTGCCGCTGTCCAAACATTGATTGAATATGCCTGTTAAGAAAGGAGCAATTGTGTCAATAATATCTCCAAGAACCTTGACGGATATCCCACATAAGTCTTCAGTAATTTTTATGTTGAGACTTTTAAATGCGTTTTTAATTGTAGAAATATCTATTGGTTTGAATTTAAAGTTTGGTATGTCCTTAGTAAAGTTTTCTTTAAGAAGAGCTTCAGCTAATTTAGATGAAGAGGGGAAAGATTTCGTAACCTCTAACGGAATGTTGGTAAATAAATTTTTTAGTGTCTCAGCGACTTCTAGCTTATCAAAAATGGTCTGATTATTTGTTTTCAAAGACAAATCATTCTGATCTCGTTGTTTTGCCTTTCCAGTTTCTTTGTTAATTACCTGCCACACCGTTTTTTTTTTATTATTAGAAATACCAATTTTGTTAATTATTATGTGTGATATTGCTTGAGCACAGACACTTTTAAATATTTTTGAATAGTTTCTAACATAAGTATGAAAAACCTGATCTTTAGTCAAAGATTTTTCATGATATAAATTATATAAACTATCCCTGCTTTTTCTTATTCCCGGAGTGGCCCAATCACTAAATTTGGATTTAGAATTGACTTTAACTGTTTTCAAAGGACACGTTTTGTTGAATTGTTGGCAAACTGTAGAAAATAGTGTGCCGTAGTTTATATTGGGGTCTTTTGAATCTAAACGAGCGTTACAAAGGTTGCTAAGAAAATTATTATTAAAAAAATATATATATATTTTTAGTTAGAGGTCCTAATTGAATAGTTTTAGTTAGGTCTAACTTTTTGTCTAACTCAAAAGATACAAGTTGACCAGTATGGTCTGACCTAACGCCACTAACTAAGAACGAATCTTTAACGTTACAATTAGTAAATACATTATCTATGCATGAAGCTAAAGTTGCTGTTATTCTAGTTGCTTCATTAAATAAATATTTTAAATTGAATGATTTAAACAATGAGATGAGTTTTCATTTTTCGGGTGAATTGACTAACAGATCAATATTTAAGTCACCACAAACTCAAACCAATTTATTATCTCTAAAAAGTTTACTTAATATTTCTTCCATTGACAAGTTTGATGTTGGGGGTCTATAGACACTTGTATACTACATATAATATCTTTCACGCCGATGGTTAGTTTTCGCTGAGATTGGCTGCCGTAATCGAGATAAAAAAAAGCAGTACGGAGAAGTATTAATATTTGTTGAACAGCAAAACTGACCTGAAGCAATAGGGATGTTTCCTGAGTTAAAAAAATATAATTCTACTAGCTGTTTCCCACGACTTCATCCGCGTGGAATTCGGTTTTACTTGAGATGTAAGCTATCCTATATTTCAAGTTGGATCACTGCACACGGTGTGCAAATTTGATTAAAATCGTTTAAGTAGTTTAGGAGTCTATCCCGGACAAACAACGTGACGCGTAATTTATATATATTAAGGTTTAGTCCGTCAGTTAGATTATCAAAAAATATTGGATACGTATTTTTTGTTTTATCAGATCAATAAAAAATAACAAAGATAATACGCATCAAAGTTCATGAAAGGGGGGCTTGTGACGTCACTTATCGCTAAAAACTGTACCGAAATGAGACGTCACACGAGCTTTCGATGCACTGCATCATCCTTATTTTTAGTTAACGAGAAAAAAAAAATACGTGTCCAATATGTTTTGGAAATCTATCTGACGGATTTATTAGATTTTTTTGGTCAACTACCCTATTATTACATTATCATCTGCCTAACTTTCCAAATAAGTTGGTGTCGAATTCTAGTCGAACGGAATGCAGCTGAACACCAGTATTTTACATGGGGCGACTGCTTATCTGACCTCCACAACAAGTACATAGTGGCTAGTACTGAGTAGACTGGTTGTCAGACTTTCGGCCCACTGACTACTTGTAACGTTTGTCAAAGATCTACACATGACAGCCAAGACTAATGGCTTGTGACTAATGTGATTTCCGAGGCATGGAGAAAATCCTGTATGTAATGAATGGTCACCCATCCATCAACTGACCTCGGTAAACGTTGCTTAACCTTGAAGACCGACTAGTGCGGCTGTTATTTTATGTTTCTAGCACGCCTAAGCCCCCAAAAAACGCTTAAGAACTTCAAAGGGTTTCCAAGTTTTGTAGCCGCAAGGTCGAAGACTAATGCCGTGGCAAACGAACGTCAAAAACTATATCGAAGTCATAAATCAGCTTTCTTACTTTTGTGGCTTCTTTGCAAAAGTTGATACGCAAACCTCTTAAGGGCGAAATTCACAGACGGTACCTTTGTTTTTTTTTAGGATGGGAAGTCATCAAATGACCCCTGAAAAGTGTTAGACTTGTACTGACAAAAACCCATCCATGTTCCTTCCTTGCATTTTGTGTTCCAGGGCCGCGGTATCTCTTTCGAACAGTCCCGCAGCCCTGGTCGAACTGGTGGACTACCCTGGTGCCCTTGTGGACTTTACTTTTTAAGGGTATGAGGGACAGGATGTAAAGTTCCTTATCCTCGTTGGAACAGGGAGGATCCTTTGACCAAACGGATTTTGTGTCTAGGGAACTACAGCTAAATCAAGGTCACTCAGCGAGTTATGGAACGGGCTATGGGCTTTAGAGTCTCTATGAACGATTGCATCCAGAACAAGGTGATTCAACAAGGAACCAGAGTTGTCGACATAGTTCACAGAATAAGCAAGCTGATGTGGCAATGGGCCAACAACGGAACAACGGCAACGAACCACACCGCTACTTTGGGACAGTGTAGTATCATCCTCATTATCATCGTTTCAGTCAAAAGACGTCCACTGCTGGACACAGGCCTCCCCCAAGTGTTGCCACATTGACCAGTCCCGTGCGACTCGCATCCAGTGAATCCCCGCAACCTATACCAGGTGATCTGTCCACCTAGTGGGAGGCCTCCCAACGCAAAGTCTTCCAGTTCGCGGTCGCTACTCCAGAACTTTTCTGTGTGGTATGCGGTACGCATTTTCTTTGTCAAAAGAAAAAAAGAACGTGGATACTGGTAGATGACGAAGCGGTCACTACGCATATGACCCTTATTTCAACGCGGCTAATGTTCAAATCACTATGAGCAAATGTTAATAACAGTTTCAAGCTTATTTAAACTTTAATTCATTACGTGTAATGTTGATATTAGAATGAAAAATCTACTTTACTTTGGAACGAAAAATCTAAGATCGATCTCTGAATTGAGCCCTAAGGAGTCATGCACAGAGGTGAAATTGAATCGGAAATTGGAAGCAAAGACATACTTTGATGTACACCGTTTTGAAATGAAATATACAGGGTGTAAGGGATATTGACGTGCAAATTGTTACCGTAAAAATGTACATGATTCTAGATCCCCCAGCATAGAAAATTGAAATCGTTTATTAAGAAATACTACAAAATAACTAAATTTAATATTTAGACGATCTAAATGTATGGCACTATATATAATAATATACATAAATATATTGAAGTTATACTTCTTTAGGCGCGTTATGAAAAAATGATGAGGGTGAAATTTTAAGATTTGCGCGCATCAGTGTAACACAAAAGTAACAGGTTGAAGTTAGCTAGTCAACATACACCCTGAAGTTAGCTTAGTGTCAGATATTGACAAGCCTAGGTTATTATTTTTAATCTACTGCTGGAGCTAGGAGGTTAGGTTGTATAGGTAATTGATATTAGACCTTATTTCTACAAACGTAGGATAAGGCGAAAGGTAAAAATTTTAAAAATAATTTTAAAAAGATTGTTATCTTGTTACGCCAAGGAATTATAACTTCTAACGCGTGTACATAAGTACACACATACTTTTTATTTTCATGGGATTATATAGAGACATGAGATATAAAGACGTCCACTGCTGGACATAGGCCTGCCCCAAGAGAACCAAGGTTACCAACGTAGCCAGAAGAATTGCCAAACTTAAGTGGCAGTGAGCAGGGCACATTGCTCGCAGAACGGATGGCCGATGGGGCCGTAAAGTTCTGGAGTGGCGACCGGGAACCGGAAGACGGTGCGTTGGAAGGCCTCCCTCTAGGTGGAGCGATGACCTGGTGAAGGTTGCGGGGATCCGCTGGATGCGAGTCGCACGGGACCGGTTAATGTGGCGATCTAAATAATAAATAATTATGTTTACAATTCATCCGCTCACTAATATTTACCAACGAAGGTCAGATGTATACGAAGCTGAACTTATCTAACACCAACTTATTTCTAACTTAAGGTTTTGGCAACAACCTTACTTAATTCTTACAAAGCTTTATGTTTAAGTTATTAAGTCAGGTGGAAATTAAATCTTTGTTCAATTCCCAGTTATAACTTAAGTTACTTATTAACTGCTTATTTCCGTGGTTAAGTAAGAACTTAACAAAGGTTGGGAACTTGAAAATTGTTCAAAGTTTATTAGGTAAAAGGTGATTTTATCTCAACCGGCATTTTCTCCTATTTTAGTCGCACTTGCATGAGACCCTGGGTTCGATTCCCAGGTCGGGCAAAGTGCTATTGGGTTTTTCCATCAGGAATTTTTCAATAACAGCCACGGAGTCTAGATTTGTGCCCGGTGATGGCAATAGGCTCGCCCCCCTATTACATGGGACTTAAACATAACTGGCGAAATGTACTATTAGATACACCTCTGCCTAACCCTACGAGCATTACAGGCGTGATGTTATGTTATGTTAGTAGCACTTGTCCCCAGTTTCAGTCAAATCCTAGACAAACTAATTCGTATACCCGGATTCAAATTATCTTTAACAAAACAAAATTCCTGACAAAGGACTTTCAAAATTAAAAAAAACACGAAACAATTTAATAACAATATTTTTAACGCTCATACATAGGTCAATTGGTAAAAAGTAACTGACTGATAGACTGACAGACTGACAAAGTGACAGACTGACCGATTGACGAACTGACAGACTGACAGACTGGCATACTGACAGACCGACGGACTGACAAACTGACACTGACAGACTGACAGTTGCAAAAAACACGCCCGACTGATATTCTTTGCATAAAATTTAACATCATCATATCAGCCCGTTGTGTCCACTGCTGAACATAGGCCTCCCCAATCGATTTCCAACGTGTCCGGTCCAATGCCACCTTCATCCAGCTACTCCCTGCACTTTTGACAAGGTCGTCGGTCCATTTGGCAGGTGGCTGTCCCACGCTACGCTTTGCAATGCGTGGTCTCCACTCCAGTATCTGTTTGCCCTATCGGCCGTCCGATCTTCGCGCTATGTGGCCTGCCCATTACATAAGTATACCAAGACATAATTCCAAGAATCCAAACTACGAATTACAACCATCATCTGCTTGCCTTTTCCCAACTATGTTGAGGTCGGCTTCCAGTCTAACTGGATGCAGCTGAATACCAGTACTTTACATGGAGCGACTGCTTACCTGACCTTCACAACCAAGTTAATACTGGGTGATACGATACCCCTAGGTAAGAGTGGTTTTCTGACTTACAAGTCCGGACCAGCGGCTTAGCGAGCTTTCCGAAGCACGGAGGAAACGTAGTATTTAATAAGTGGCCACCGATCCATGGATCCATCTAGGTAAGAGCGACTTAACCTAAGATCAACACGAGCGGCTGTTATTATTCCCCTACGAGCTTCTCCACCACGAATTACTAATGATAATCTAATCCAACTTCCACAAAATATGTAAGCAAACATTTTGAGCATGTTTTTCCGAACTTATTTTCCAAGAAACAAACAGTATAATAAATCTTGTTGCCAACATCCCAAATGTTACGTGATGTTGCTTTTAACTAATGTTTGGCTACTTAGAAATGTTTTTAAGATTCTAGTGTGTTAATATGACGAAAAAACCTAGTGGAATACTAGAGAGGCTTTTTAAAAAGGCATTTTTTAAATATCCCAGAATTAATATCCCCATTTTTATATAACCAAATCTATCCCGGGGTTGCCCCCCAAATCTGTCTTGTAAATACCTTTTGTTAGTGCTCTCACTGATTCTCTCCATATGACCAAACCATCTAAGTATGCTTTTTTAAAATTTTGTCACTACATCGTCATTTAATGTTCTACGAAAAATATTGTAATTTTTTTCTTTGTTGGTTTTTTTTCTCGCGTCCTGTGTTCAAAGCCAATCTCTCAGATATATCTGTGAATGAGTCAATAAGAATCCCAGAATCTGTCATTCAGTAATTCAGCTCATATCTTAACGACAGTCCACTTACAGAGCAGACAGAAAAGTTTTTCGTATTTGTTTGTTAGAGCAAGTCCGACGAAAACATCGTTAGGTTGAATAGTTTATTATTTTTTGGGGTTCTGTATCAAATTCGTCGGATAGGAAATCGTTCTTTATTTCTTTTGAGAATCGAGTTCGTATTTTTGTTTGATTTGTGGAGGAACGTTGCAACGAGTGAAAGTTTGTCTGCCGCGTTGGTCTAGTGGTCGCAAGTGCGACTGCTGAGCATGGGGTCTTGAGTTTGATTCCCAGGTCGGGCAAAGTGTTATTGGGTTTTTCCATCAGAAATTTCTCAGTAGCAGCCACGGTCTGGATTTGTGCCCTGTTGATGGCAATAGGCTCGCCTAATATTGAATAAGACTTAAATAAACTGGCTAAATGAGGGTGAACTATAGGGTACACCTCTGCCTTACCCTTCGGGGATTACAGGCGTTAATAGACCAACGAAATTACAACAAAAATAAACTTATTTATTGTAGCGTGTTAAAAAACTTAACCATGAAACCTTTTCAGGCAATTACAAACAAAAACATATTTACCTTATCAAACAAATATTTAATTTAACACAATAAACATCATGACGCGGACGGTAAAACAGATTTAGTACTAAAAAAACACTGAACGTATTTACCGGTGGAAAATGTATACAGGGTGTTGACATAATTCACAATTTCCGTTACAGGGTGTTAAGTTTCACGGTAGGTAGGTATTGGAGCAAAAAAAGTGTGCCAAGTAGTATTTTACGATTTTATCGTCACTCATTTGCGCCCGAATTTTACGAGGCAAAGCCGCCAATGGTACAAATTACTGGTTTATACACGCCATGCCGAAAGACCCTAAAATCTTTTGCAAATATAAGCGAGTCACATAATATCGGAACTGTAAATTGCTTCTTTAGATTTGCCAGCGACGATGGAGCCCAGCATAATAGGTGTCAAGCGATCACAAGAGAAACACCGCCCTTTTTTTTCGGATAGGAAGCCATCAGATGACTTCTCCCGCTCTGGGCAGATTGGAAGGGAGTGTCAGACTTGTACTGACTAAAACCTATCCATGTTCCTTCCTTGTCCTTTGTGTTCCAGGGCCGCGGTATCTCTTTCGAAAAGTCCCGCAGCCCTGGTAGGCATCGGCCCTTGCGCCTCTCTGTTGGCTGACATCTCTTTGAGGCGCTCTGGAAAACGAACGCGCCGTCAACACGGCCTGTCGTCAAAAGACGGACGGACGGCGAGCTATACCATTACTCACCGTCCACAGGTCCGCATCTATGGTGGCCGGAAGTCACCTCGTGACCCCCGATACCCGGAGTGTCTCCCGCGGCGGCTGGGACAAGAGGTTCTCTCCCTCTCACGCTCCACCACCTCCTTTGCTAGCATGACTGCTTCGCAGAAGGAGGTGACGGCGTCCCATTCCCTCTCGCTCCGGACCATAGATTGAACCAGGGCCGGATGCAAAAGGTCGCCGCCGCCGATCGCCGCTACAGAAACACCACCCTGCGCTGCATAATTATTCGTAAGTAGCTGATGTTGGAGTTAAAACAGTCAAGCTGAAGTAGGAGTGGGCTGGCCACGCCGCACGGATGCACCCAGAGAGGTGGGCAAAGACACTCTCTGGAAATCTGAAGATCAACCGCAACGAACATCATGTTCGCGGGCCAAACGTGGCCAGAAATAGCACAAAGCAGAGTGGAAAGGAGAAGGCAAGACCTTTGGGTGGGACACAGTACAGGCTATGAAAAAGAAGATTGCTTTTGTTTTCTCTCACTCTTTTGAGTGATATCTCCAAATAAAAAAAAACGAGGAAAATGAGGTTATACAGAAACGTTGCGGTTTAAAAGAAAATGTAGTGACAAAAATTTAAAAGAGTATACTTAGATGGTTTGGTCATGTGGAGAGGATGAGTGAAAGGCGACTAAAAAAAGGTATTTACAAGGCAGATGTGAGTGGCAACGCCGGGAGGGGACGCCTTAGAAGGACATACGCTGACCTCATTGGTGAGGTTCTTAAGAAAGGTCAGGTGCGTAGTACTCGCAACCGGCGTGCGTGTATGACCAGATGTATGAACGTGGACGAGCCAAAGGAGTATATAAGGATCGTAGCAGGTGGCGTTCTGTGGCTTCTGCCTACCCCCATGGGAAACAGGCGTAAGTTTATGTATGTCTGTGTATGTAAAAATAAAATATATAAAAAAAAGAAATTGAAATTGGGACTACTCAGCAATCTGGTTTCACCCGACAGCGTTTGAATGAATATTTTTCTTTCCTTTTTAAATTGCGGCTACTATTTGAGCCAACAATTCGAGCCAACACAGGCATGTTTCCCGAACTATTATCCTATACCGGAAGTATTTACTCGGGGTTACAAGTTTAACGTACAATGGAAATTGCCGAGGTCACATAATAAGCCATAAGCCTGGAAGTCAATAATATTTATTTTATTAAAGTACCAAGTGTATTCACGATGATATCACACACTTTGAATAATTAGTACAGTCGAACGAAGTGTTGGTATACAAGTACTCTAGAATTATACAAGTCTTCAGAACTAAGTATAATTCGTATATGAGAACTAGCCAAGTCAGACCTTAAGATTCAATATATTATCCTAAGTTATAAGAAGAAATGCTATTTTAAGTTGTTATAAAATATTTCATGTTATAAATAAATTTCAGGACTGACCATTGAACTTGACATCCATTTAGATCTCACTTCTTTTGTCGTTGAAGTCGACAACTGAGGTATATGTATAATAATATTGAACTTGGCTCTTATTTCACGTTAAGGTTTTTGATGGGATTCATATTTTCTTATCCATGTTTTAGTAATTTTATATTCAAATGGGTCCCGCCAGCTTTGTTTATATATATTCATTCATTTTTGAGGAGCTCGTGGCAAAATAATAACTGCCGCTCGGGTCGATCTTTAGGTTAAGCCGTGTTTGCCTAGGTTGGTCTGTGGATGGGTGACCACCCAATACATACCGAGTTTCCCCCGTGCCTCCGAAAGCACGCTAAGCCGTTGGTCCCGGCTGTCATTTGCACATCTTTGATAGTCGTTACAGGTAGTCAGTGGCCAAAAAAGTCTGACAACCAGTCTTACCAAGAGGTATCGTATTAACCAGTCTTACTAAGAGGTATCGTATTACCCAGAGCTTTATATCAAAAGCATTTGACTAAGCGAACAAACACTTAACCACTATGACAAATTGGCCTAAAATACTGGGGTGTTTTAGACAAATTGACTTCATAGTATTTACCAACAATTTTATATAAATCAAGAACGTTCGTGGTTCTGCCCAAATTATAGCTTTTAAAGGTCGGTATTATTAACCTAGAAATGGCAGTTTTCGAATGGAAGTAAAATCGATTCTTATCTTTTTGAAAGGAAAAGATAATAATTATATCCGTCTAGACAAAAGCACTAAGATTGATCAAGGTTTCAGATTAACCTCTGCTGACAAAAATAATCATAATATTTTATTGATAATAAAAAGATTTATAAGGATCTTTTTTAAATTAGCTGTTGCCCGAGACCTTCGTCCGAGTGAAATTATTTTGGGGGTGTGCTAAACCGGGTGTAAAGTTCTTCATCTCCCATAGAAAGGGAGTTTCCTCCGACCAGACGGGTGTTGTGTCTGGTGGGCTACTGCCCGACAGTTCTTGTTGGGTTCTTGTATAATTATAGTCTTAAGTCGCGGATAACTTTCCTTGCGTGATCTAGGATTTTGTTGATTAGTTCATCCGCTCCGTCGTAGATGGCGCTGTAGTACTTTTTGTTCTATGTTGCTTAGTATTTTTTGTAGCGCCGCTACATTATTATAAAAATATTACTTCTTTAGTTAAATCGGATTTTGTTAACTATTTCAAAGGTTTTTTGGAACATGGAACTTTAAACTCTGAGTTTAGTTTTCAGGTGACTAATCTATCTACTAATAAACTTGGTGCCTAGGAGAACATAAGTTTGAATATTAACTGTTAACACTGATCTAGTGATTGCAAGTGCGACTGCTGAGCATGAAGTCCTGGGTTCGATTCCGAGGTCGGGCAAAATGCTATTGGGTTTTTCCATCAGCAGTTTGTGACCGGTTGATGGCAATAGGCTCGCCCCCTATTACATGGGACTTACATGTTTGTTTATGGGACAGTTATGTGTAGCTGTGTTCTTCGCGGATTACAGGCACGATATTATGCTATTTTATGTATTCTTTCGTTGTGGTCTCTCATGCAAATCGTAAAGCCATTTCACGTGAAAAGTCTCGATCTTCACAAGAAAATAAAATAAAATATCCTACAAACAAATGTACGGAACACAAATAAAACGAATCAACTCGCTATCACAATATTCGGGGACAATAGTGGCGACACAAAGGAGAACTCTAGTTGTTAGTGCAAACTGATTGTATGAGACTTTTGAAAAATTTCGTTTGAATGTCTTCACTACATATTATAAAACAAAGTCCTCCGCCGCGTCTGTCTGTCTGTTCGCGAAAAACACAAAAACTACTATACCGATTTTCATGCTGTTTTCACTAATGGATATAATCGTATTCGAGGAAGGTTTTTATATAAATTGGCTAAAATATAATGATATTTGTTGGAGGTGTCGGAAAAAAAATAAACCGTCTGGGAACTTTCAACGAAAACGCTGCCTAAACCCTTTGAGATAGAAAAAAATGGTGTATGGTGGAATTGTGTATCTTATATAGGTCTACAGAAAAGTCCCCGATGGCATATGTCTCTCTTACATCCACGCGAGTGAAGCCGCGGGCATCAGCTAGTATTGTATAAAGAAACTAGCTGACCCGCGCAACTTCGTTTGCGTCACATAATGCAACTAAATAATATTTCGACTACCCTACCCTACCTACCCTACCCTACCTACCCTACCTACTCTACCTACTCTACCTACTCTACCTACCCTACCTACTCTACCTACCCTACCTACCCTACCTACCCTACCTACCCTACCTACCCTACTTACCCTACCTACCCCACCTACCCTACCTACCCTACCTACCCTACCTACCCTACCTACTCTACCTACCCTACCTACTCTACCTACCCTACCTACCCTACCTACCCTACCTACCCTACCTACCCTACCTACCCTACCTACCCTACCTACCCTACCTACCCTACCTACCCTACCTACCCTACCTACCCTACCTACCCTACCTACCCTACCTACCCTACCTACCCTACCTACCCTACCTACCCTACCTACCCTACCTACCCTACCTACCCTACCTACCCTACCTACCCTACCTACCCTACCTACCCTACCTACCCTACCTACCCTACCTACCCTACCTACCCTACCTACCCTACCTACCCTACCTACCCTACCTACCCTACCTACCCTACCTACCCTACCTACCCTACCTACCCTACCTACCCTACCTACCCTACCTACCCTTTATTATATTAAGTATATTTAGAGATTTTCAAAAAAATCTGAGTTACTCCCTAGTCGCGCCTAAAGAAGTTTTACTTCAAAAACTTTGACTTTGATTTTATTTGCCTGAAATATGGTGTTTTACAGATTTTATAACACAAACATAGTTCTTTCGCCTACTAAAAACGGCATGCAAATAATGCGAGGAAATGAATTAAAAATTTCAAAATCAATGATGCACACGAACAACAATATTTTTTCTCGCGTTGATGAGTTCATTTGTTTTTTTTTCAATAAACTGCTTTCTATTTGCAAGCCAATTCGATATTTAAATAAAACCTTTGATAAGTTGGCTCCTTGGTTGCCATGCTTTTGAGTATAAGATTGTTCCATTTTTAAATATAACATCTGTTAGAATCATTTGGAGTTAACAGATAATTGTGACTGTCAAATAATAACAGACAAATAATTAGCAATAAATTAAAATTGCGACTATAATTTGAGATTTAAACTATCCTATCTCTCAAGTTGGATCGAACTGCACATGGTGTGCGAATTTTATTATAATCGGTTAAGTGGTTTAGGAGTCCATTGAGGACAAACATTGTGACACGAGATTTATATATATTAAGACTAGCTGACCCGCGCAACTTCGTTTGCGTCACATAATGCAATTAAATAATATTGCGACTACCCTACCCTACCTACCCTACTAACCCTACCTACCCTACCTAAACTACCTAAACTACCTACCCTACCTAAACTACCTACCCTACTTACCCTACCTATCCAACCTACCCTACCTATCCAACCTACCCTACCTATCCAACCTACCCTACCTACCCTACCCTACCCTACCCTACCTACCCTGCCCTACCCTACCCTACCTACCCTACTTACCCTACTTACCCTACCTACCCTACCTAAACTACCTACTCTACTTACCATACCTACCCAACCTACTCTACCTACCCTACCCTACCCTACCCTGCCCTACCTACCCTACCCTACCTACCTCCCTAGTACCTACCTCCCTAGTAGCTACCTACTTACCCTACCTACCTCCCTAGTACCTACCTACCCTAGCCCTACCTACCTACCCTAGCCCTACCTACCTACCCTTCCTACCTACATTCCTAGTACCTACCTACCCTTCCTACCTACATTCCTAGTACCTACCTACCCTACCTCCCTAGTACCTACCTACGTGACGTGGGGTATCAGTTGCGCTAATTTATTTAAAAACGCTTTTATTCATTTTTTTTTTTCCGTGAATGCGGTCGTCGGGATAAAAAGTCTGCTTTCTATTTGCAAGCCAATTCGATATTTAAATAAAACCTTTGATAAGTTGGCTCCTTGGTTGCCATGCTTTTGAGTATAAGATCGTTCCATTTTTAAATATAGTAAAGGTATCGACATCTGTTAGAATCATTTGGAGTTAACAGATAATTGTGACTGTCAAATAATAACAGACAAATAATTAGCAATAAATTAAAATTGCGACTATAATTTGATATTTAAACTATCCTATCTCTCAAGTTGGAACGAACTGCACATGGTGTGCGAATTTTATTATAATCGGTTAAGTGGTTTAGGAGTCCATTGAGGACAAACATTGTTACACGAGATTTATATATATTAAGAAGATAGGGATTGATGTAGACAAGTGAAGTTTCTATTTAGAAACTGTTCGTCTATTGCTTAATCGATGGGTGTTGGGCTCGCAAGCGAAGAAAAAAAGGTTTTGAGACTTACAATTTCATCTTCATCTGCCTAGCCTTTCCCAAATATGTTGGAATCGACTTCCAGTCTAACCGGCTGCGGCTGAATACCAGTATTTTACATGGAGCGACTGCCTATCTGACCCCCACAACCCAGTTAGTAGTAGGTAAGACTGGTTGTCAGACTTTTCGGGCCACTGACTACCTGTAACGGCAAAGATCTACAAATGATAGCTGGGACCAACGGCTTAACGTGCTTTCCAAGGCATGGAGGAGCATCCACAGAGCAACCTAGGCAAGCACGGCTTAACCTAAAGATCGACCCGAGCGGCTGTTATTAGACTTACAATGTATTGTGTATTATTGTAGTTGTCTATACATACACAGTTCGACGCACGAAAAAGTTGAACGTCAAAGTTCCAATTTTTTTACGTTTTTTTGAATACAAGTCTTAATGTTAATACTAAAATTTAAATATCCCATTAACCCACGCGTGCCTCAAAGAGATGTCAGCAAACAGGCAGGGGCCTGCAAGGGCCGATGCCTGCCAGAGCTACGGGACCGTTCGAAAGAGATACCGCGGCCCTGGAACACAAGGGGCAAGGAAGGAACATGGATGGGTTTTAGTCAGTACAAGTCCGACACTCCCTTCCGCTGCGCTCAAAGCGGGAGAAGTCATTTGATGACTTCCCATCCTAAAAAAAACCTGTTCTGTTGCATGTACCTATGTTTTTTGGTGGCACAATGCGCTACAGTGATTTTCCACACACCAAAAATAAGAATCATTTCCAAACATAACTGGTTCTTAACAATAAACCACTAATCTAATTTTATACAAAAACATTGTCCTTACAACTTGATTAGCACATTGAATTAGCCTAAAAATCAGACAAACGTCGCCTTTGACAAAACTTTGTCATTTAAACAAACCCAATTGTGTCTACTATCTAAAGCAAACCATTTTCAACCTTAATCTAATAAGCATAAAGCTTTGATGTCACACTTATTATTACCTGATACGAACGAAGCCAATTCTAGAGAATTCGAACGACGAACGATTTTGAATTATACATAGGAAATGTTAAGGTATAAATTGTATTGAAGAACCTGATACAACCATAGTCAATTTCGGAGGATTAGAACACCAACCGATTCTGAATTTTAGATAGGATAGGTTAAGGTGTAAATTATATTGAACAATTAACGTATACAAATAAATAGTTATCTATCCGAGAATGGCCAGTTAGTTTGTCTGTTGAAAACGCGAAGTTATTTTGAAGTCAAACTGGAGTTTCGTCGGCTTTTCATTGATGTTTGACTGCGGTGTAGTTTGGCTTTAAATGTATCCTTTATCGGTTCTAATTTAAATGGGTAACTATCCGGGCTAAGTAATTACCCAGAGAGATAGTGGAGTAAGTAGTTCAATTCGTTGCTTTACTTCAATGAATTGAATTGGATAAAGAAATAATCTTGTTTCAAATTCAAGTACGTTTGGGTTTTTGTATAATATTTCATACTATAGTTGCTGCCAGATATGATCGCAATAGCGGTCATTGACCCACTTACATTTATTCAAGTTCTTAACTTTGAAAACCGAAAACAAGCCTGTTCATGTCTTGAATCGTCATCTATCGTCTTCTTCAACATTGTTTCTTATGAAAAACGATACATGGTTCATTTAATTTTGGATCGTACGAAGAGATATTAGGGAAAGGGCAATGACCACTATTTGCCATCTTATCTGGTAGCAACTATAGCGGTTGCCTCCCTGTAAAAGTCGTCTTAATCAGTACAGCCGGAGACTAGCCAGAACAAATAGACAGATTGACAGACTGACAAACTGACGAACTGACAGACTGACATATTAACAGACTGACGGACTCACACACTGACAGACTGACAGACAGACAAAAAAAAAATGTTTTGTTTTAAGTACCGTTTTTACAAACAGATACTTCCATTATTGTTTATATGTATACATAATTGACACGATCAACCAGTAATTAGTCCAATATATATGCATATAGATACAAAAATAGAATATCTTACTGTTTATCTGCCTTTTTTTCCCAAATATGTTTGGGTTGGCTCCAGTCTGCAGTCAGCAGCTGCCTATCTGACCTTCAAAACCCAGTAGGTTACACGATTCTCCTTAGTAAGACTGGTTGAAAGTGCTCACTGATCTCGTTCAAAAACCTTAGAAAGAATTCTTAAACTCAGTCGGGGTGAGGTGAAAAATGAAAATAATTGTTCACTTCAACCATTTTGTAAGGAGTTCACGGAAAACTACACCAGTAATAAGGGCTGAGATATGTAGAAACTCGCTGGAATTTTCTTAGTTATTAAATGCGTATAGTGAGAAGAAAATCAGTTTCATGATATAACAGAGCCGGTTCTACATAAAAATACTTCATAACATAACATAACATCTCGCCTGTAATCCCCGTAGGGTTAGGCAGAGGTGTACCTAATAGTACACCCACATTTCGCCAGTTTTTACGTTTAAGTCCCATGTAACAGGGGGCGAGCCTATTGGCATCAACCGGGCACAAGTGAAAATGCTTCATTGAGCAAGTATTATACTGAACTTGGTTTTTAACACAGGATACACCGGTCTAGTGGTCGCAAGCGCGACTGCGGAGCATGGGATATTGTGTTCGATTCCCAGGTCGGGCAAATTGTTATTAGGTTTTTCCATCAGGAATTTATTAGTAGCAGCCACGGAGTCTGGATTTGCGCCTAGTGATGGCAATAAGCTCCCTTTATTACATGAGACTTAAACATAACTGGCGAAATGTCGGTGTACTATTAGGTACACCTCTGCCTAACCATTTGCGGATTACAAGCGATGTTTATGTTATGTTGAGGTTTTTAAGCACTCCGTAACATCAGTACTTGAAATGTTTTGAATTGACATAGGAGTATGTTTAAATCTCTCTCATTTATTTACAAACTAGTTTTTTTCTGTAGCTTCTCTCACGTGTATTTTCAAAGTTATCCCACAGTTATGTGTGATATATTTAAACTAGTTTTACAGTTTTATTTCAAATCAAAATTATTTTTGTACTTAAAATAATAATAGCAATTCGCCTGCGACTTCATCCGTAAAAAAATGTGATAGCTCGCTTAAATGCTTGATATGTGTATACATATAATTTATAGCCTATAAGCACCCACGAATAATGTAGTTATCTGCCTGTGAAATATGATTTAGAATTGAATCATCATTTCTGGAGATATCCTCCTACATACAAACTTACAAACAAAAAAGATGTTATAATACTTACCGTATAATTATACTTTCATAACAATGCATTCTGTTAAAGCTTCAATTTTATTCATTTGTATTATAAGATATAGATTAAAGCATAATGCTCTATCTCAGTTTGATTTGTACGTAGCAGGGATGTTATGGAGCTCCGTAACCGTAACCGAAACTATCGGATATCCGAAATAAAAATATATCCGTAACCATAACCGTATCCGTAGCCGTTTCACAAGTTTCGGATAGTTTTGTATAAGGACAGAGTTCAAATAAAACGACATGTTTCGACAGGCTTTTGTTTCACCGCTCGCGCGCCACGTGAATCTTGCAGTTTGTTTGTTATTTCTAGTCATAACATAACCTCTTTCATAACTAGTTAGTTTTTTATTATATCCGTAACCGAAACTATCCGAAACTAACGGATAGTCCGAAATAATTACATATCCGTATCCAGATCCGAAATATCATATCCATAACATCTCTGGTACGTAGAATATACCTACCTATTTGAAATTCGGTACAAGAATACATCCATCTTAGGCATAAATCGTTAGACCATTTATCTCAATAAATTGATGGGAATGGGATACCCCCAAACTGTGGTCTAGCCTTTGTGAAGTTAGACAATAGATTCGTACCTTAGGCTCTGTTTGAAACCAAGGTATTGTATTCTGAGAGCCTAATCAGCTAATCTGCTATCAAATTCTATCCTTGCTATTAAAGTAAGTTTACCCAGATAAGGTAAACCAGCATAAAGGGTGTAAAAATACTTTTAACGAAGCCGACAGGCACTTGATCTCTACGTCATTGCGATCATTTCTTTGTTCTAGACCATACCTGGGAACCCTCTAGTTACGGAGATATTGGGGGACAAAGTTACTACTTTTCAGATGTGATTTTTAAATACATGTTTTAAAGTAACATTTTTACTTTAAACACCTCCAGGATCCCCTGACTATTCAATTCATCCATCAGCACAATGTTTTGAGTGCGTTACATTGAGTCCTACTGTAAAACGTGATTTTCCACCTTAAAAAAAAGTCGTTTCCCAGCAATATTTTTTGTGTAAAGTTAGTTTGATGTACATAATGCTTGGTTGACGGCTTCGTGAAGAGTCCGTTTACACTCTGTATAAATTTTATTGACGTATGTTAGGCATTTTTTCTGCGAAATGACTAAGTCACTCTTATACGTTGACTGCCTCGTTGGTCAAGTGGTCGCAAGCGCGACTGCTGAACTTGAGGTCTTTGGTTCGATTCCCGGGTTGGGCAAGATGTTATTGGGTTTTTCTATCAGGAATTTTTCAGTTGAAGCCACGGAGTCTGGATTTGTGCCCGTTTGATGGCAATAGGCTTGCCCCCTATTACATGGGACTTACACCCACATTTAACCTAACACATAACATAATTTAATATTTTTATTTTAGCTCCGTGGCTGCTGTTAAGAAATTCCTGTTGGAAAAACCCAATAACACTCTGGCTGACCTGGGAATCGAACCCAGGACCTCATGCTTAGCATCGCACTTACGACCACTAGACGAGCGAGTTGAGGAAATGAAATATTTTATAGGCTTTTGAAAACCGTTTTTGAATGAGAGCAAGATGCAAACAAAGCCGTATCTATTATTGATATTGTTTGCTTTCTAACATACCAAGGAAAAAGAAAAAAACAACATATGCGGAAATAAATATAACGAGCAAAACCACAATCGAAACCTAGTCAAGCCTTCAGCTAATTTCGTATTGTACTGCAATTGAATATCCACATTCTAAAACCAACCCTAAGAGACCCACGTTAAAGTTCACAATGCTTTGAACAAACGGATAAGGGTGACTTGTAAGTTAGTTACAGCAGAGGAATTTGGGTTGTATATTCAAGAAGGTTAAGTTTATTTTCATTTGAAGCGGTTTTCAGGAATAGGTTCTGATGTCGTACGAGCTTTCAGTTCGCCGGTGAGGTTCGGGCATCAAAGTTGTTTCGGACAAATTCGGTAAAAAAATACGAACGGACACTATACAGTCTGTTTATGTTTGTCGTGTTGTATACATGGTGTTTTATTTTGTGAATGCAAGTGTTTTGTGAAAAAAAAAGACTATAATATTAAATTTTTATTTTTTGTTTTTGCTTAAAATGTGTTCTGTTAACAACAAACTTTACCATTTGTTTTTTTATAAATTTCAGTCCATCAGAGCTTTTTTTTTGTATTTTGAATATGAATTTTGGGACATATTTGTAACTGAAGGTTTTCCCCCGAAAATAGAACCAAACTATCCTGAAATAGACTTTCTCAAAGCGTTATCTTTGCCTCAATAGAATTAATATATTAAATAATTATGAAATTACTGGCTCGTGAAGGTCGGACTGGCTTAAAGCTTATAATCAGGTACACCAGGGTAGATTGGGAGACGACCTTAACAGTACAGGATCAATGTTAGGCAGTTACGATGATTAACATGTTTTTAAAATACATTACATAAAAAATGTATTTTTTTGATTTATGACTTTTTAAGTTCAGAATCAGGATATTTATTTATGAAACATAGGTATTTACATAAAGGTTAATTATTCCATTTATTCATTTTATATACACATTTTTCTATATTTTACATATTTGTGAAAGGTTAATTATTATTAGCGCTATGTTTTGCCGTGAAGGCGTACAAACATTATTAAGGATAAAACAATAAAACAAAAATCTAACAGAAAAAGCAAAATAAACAAAATTAAATACTAAATAAAGAAAATAAAAAACTAAATTTAACCTAAAAGAGAAAAAGATTTCTTAAAAATATTTAAAAAATGAAAAGAAATGGTCATTGCACATAAATTATTTTATTTTTGAATTGTTTATTTTTTTTTTGTGATTACTATGGACACTTTTAACGTGCACAGTGCACATCTTGCTACATCGTTCTCACATAATGTACCATCTCAACATGAATGATGTAACCAAGGTTTTTGTAAAAATATACAGATTTAAAAGAGTGTCCATGGAGTTTCTTGCCCGTTCTTCTCCATAGAGATCTACGCTAGGGAATGGGCAACTACAGTACTTTCACAGTTTTTATGCCTTGTGACTGGGACTGTAGCTTCATTACATTTTTATCTAGTCGACAATTCAAAAGTGCCTGTAACTGGCCTACTTGAAATAAATGCTTTGATTTTGATTTTGATTGAATATTAAAAAGTTATTAAGAACTTAAGTTTAACAATACAATGATAGATGGGTGTAAAAGTACTCTTAACAAAGCCGAAAGGCACTTATTCTCTCCATCATTGCCTTAAACCTTCTAGTTACGGAGATATTCGGGGTAAAAGTTCCAACTTTTTTACAAGTTCGTTTTTAATTAATGTTTTAACTTTATTTTAAATACCTCCACAACCCTCGTACTATTCAATGTATCCATCAGCACAATGTTTTGAGTTCGTTGTATTGTAAAACGTGATTTTTCACTCCAAATAAAAAGTCGTTTCCCAGTAATAATTGTTGTGTAGTTAGTTTGATGTACAGAAGGCTTGGTTGACAGTTTTGTGAAGAGGCCTACATCTTGTATAATTACTTTTCTTACTCCGGAGTCAAAGGGATTAGTACTAAGAGGATTAAAATCTACAAAAACAATCGCAAATCCTCTTTAGATAAACTATCCAGACAGTTGATAACATCTTTTAGATTTTTACGATTTTGTTTACCATGAAAGGTGGGCAGAGATCCAAAGAATATTCACTAGGTACTGTTAAAACCTAGAACTTCGTCCAATAGTATCCAATTTATTGTAAGAGCTATCGATGAATATAAAACTACTGTTAATATGGCATGTTTTAATATTACAAAAAGGTTATTTATTTAATCTTCATGTGCAGTAGTGGTACATAACAAGGTATTCGCTGTCAGTTAACCTTTGAGTTAAATAGGACAACATTGTGTTGGTATAAATAACAATATGTAGCTATTTTTTTTGTTCAAGACCATACCTGTGTTCTAGTTACGGAGATAATTATTAGGACTGAAAGTTTCAACTTTTTCACATGTTTTTAAAAACAAGTTCTTTAAATACCTCCACGGCCCCGTACTATTCAATGCATCAATCAGCACAATGTTTTGAGTGCGTTACATTGAGTCCAACCTTAAAACGTGATTTTTCACCCCAAAAAGAAAGTCGTTTCCAAGCAATAATTTTTGCGTAGAGTTACTCAATTCGATGTACAGAATGCTTGGTTGCTGGATACCTAGAACAGATCATCATCTGCCTACCCTTTTCCCAACTATGTTGGGGTCGGCTTCCAGTCTCACCAGATGCAGCTGACTACCAGTATTTTGGATGGAGCGACTGCCTATCTGACCTCCACAACCCAGTTAGTAGTGGATACCTGGAATAGATATTCTTATAATAAATGGATGAGTACTGAAACGAATCTAGGAAGTGCATCCTATAATATTTAGAAACTTTCTCAGATAGGTAGCCAGCAATGTCTTTGAATATTATTTTTAGCATAGATTTATTGTATTGTTACCAACTGAGTCAAGTAAATAGACAGGATTCAACTGTTAACGGAAATCTAGAAATATAGTAATTATTTTTATTTTAGTATTATTTTTGTATATTTTTTTCGATGCATTTTTATTTTTTATTTTTATTATTTTTCCTTTTTTTTTAGAGATATAAATTCATTAACATAAGCATTATTCATATGCATGTTATTCCCTCATTATTATTTGTTTATTAAAGGAAAGTTTATAAAAAATAAATAAATCATCTATAATCTAGATCTATTCAAAGTTCAAGTGAATCGGTTTCGTCGAGGGCCTAGAACTTTTAATGGTTCTAGTGACTAGTTAATGATTACGACGCACGGTTTCATGATGGAACTATTGTTGTTTTTTTTTAAAATCACTAGATCCATTTTAAAAGAATTTGATAATAATGGAACTAATTTTGAATTTTATTATCATTAGTTCCATAATATTATTTTAAGCACTTCCTAGGCTGCATCATCACTTCACATGAGGCGAGTTGTGGGCAAACGCAAGCCTATTTTGGATAAAAAAAGGTTGAATAAGCAACAAAGTTTTATAACAACTCATATACAAATTTATTCATCTCCCAAATACCCTTCCATCCCCCCATATCTCATGGTCCTTCCTTATCTGTTTGTCAAACTTCATGCAATATAAAAGGAACAACACGGCGTCGACTTTTGTTTTCTTTCCAAGTTATAGTTCCATTTTTAGGGTTCCGTACCCAAAGGGTAAAAACTGGACTCTATTATTAAGACTCCACTGTCATGTCCGTCTGTTTGTCAACAGGCTATTTCTCATGAACGGTGATAGTGACAGTTGAAATTTTCTCAGATGATGTATTTCTGTTGCCGCTATAACAACAAATAATAAAAATATAAATTACTAGCGGACGTCACGCGGTTTCACCCGCGTAGTACCCCGATCCCGTGGGAGTACGGGGATAAAATATAGCCTATGTTAATCGCTGATAATGTAGCTATCCATTGCTAAAATATTTTTTCAAATCGGTCCAATAGTTTTTAAGTTTATTCGTTAATACAAAATTATAAAAATACAAATCTTTCCTCTTTATAATATTATTAGTATAGATTTAATAATTAAAGGGGGCTCGCCATACAAGAAACGTGTTTTTTTTCGGTTTATGGTACGGAAACCTTTTTTTTTTCGGGTGCGAAGTCATCAAATGATTTCTCCCGCTCTGGGCAGAGCGGAAGGGACTGTCAGACTTGTACTGACTAAAACCCATCCATGTTCCTTCTTTGCCCACTGTGCTCCAGGGCCACGGTATCTCTTTCGAACAGTCCCGCAGCCCGCGAACAGTCCCGCTGCCCGTGGTACGGAACCCTTCGTGTGAGAGTTCGACTCGCACTTGGCTGGTTTTTATTTCTTTTCCTCCCAAACCTATGTACCATTCAAATGTCATAAACCTGTGTTATTGTTAGCTTATAGCTTATGTGATAGAAAGTGGTGTGACCGTCGGACTGTTAAGTCATAGGTCTCGAGTTCAAGCCGAAGACACGCACCTCTGATTTTTCGGTTTCATGTGCGTATTGTATAATTATCACTTGCTTCGGTGAAGGAAAACATCGTGAGGAAACCAGCATGCTGGAGAGATATTTCTTGACGGCATGTAATGTCAAGTCAGAGGCCCATGGGCGGCATAAAAACACTGACATCAGGTTAGGTACTAACCACATGATAATGAAAGAAAGGCTGTTAGTGTGCCACTGCTGGACAAAGGTCTCCCTCCAAGACTTTCAGTTTTACCGAAACCTGTATATTTCTCCGATCCTCAGAACGCGATTTAATTGGTCCCGCCATTTTCTTTTTCAAAAAAAAAAGGTGAAGAAACCAAACGCAAATTGCAGGCTTTTGTTTGTCTTACAATACTGAATAATCATTTTAGTATAGCCCCGAAAAACTTGTAATAAGTATCGAAATATAATTTTGTTTTTTTTTTTTTTTATTGCAAAAAGTGAAAAACCAAGCGCCAACATCTTTTATTTTCTTTTTCAGTGCTTCTAAATAATTGGTACGGATCCTGTGAGTAGTGAAAGAGCTTTTAAAAGCCAGTCGATGTTTACTGTTGACGTCTAACAAAAAGTGACAGACAGCTGTGACTGAAAAAGTGATTTTGTGGATTTGAAAAGTAGCGGAGTACCATCATGAGTTTGAGACGGTAAGATTAGTAATAAGAAACATTAAATTTTTTATTATTAAATAATAAACACAGAGAACCACATGAATTTCATTAGCTAGTGTTATTTCTTAAACATCTGCATGACTTCGAAATTCGAACGGTGTCTCGTTGTGAACTCACGATGATTTTGAAAACAAATGCGTTCACTTTTGCCGAGTTCTCTTGAAATCTCACTCAACTGAGCGCACGCAATTTGCAAACAAACTCATTTGTTTTTAATACCATTATAATTAGGTGTCTCAAATGATTTTTTGTTTCGTACTTTTTTTGTAGATATATCAAAAATCAATCCTCTGGGTGTGATACTGAAGTCGTTAATCTTAAGCCATCAAGCATGGAAAATACTTCATTTAATTAAGAAATTAAAAACAAAGGATTGTCAGAGTTTTAAGTACAGCATATTATAGATGTCACATTGGAGGTGGACCGCGGCGAAGGTGGTGTGAAGATCTGATCATGTTCGAGGGCAAGTTTGGCCAGAAATGGTACAAAATAGAGAGGTTTGAAAGGATAAAGGGGAGGCCTTTGCCCAGCAGTGGGACACAATATACGTTACTAGCAATTCGCCCCGGATTCGCACGGGTAGAGTAGAGCAAGGCGGCTTGTCAATTTCCGACACGTCCTACAATTAACTATCAATTAATTCTTATTATTAATTATTATTATTGATCGTCATATTTCAACCAATATACACAAAACCTACAAAGTATATACCTTAACCTTCCTCGTGAATTACTCTATCTATTGGTAAAAACCGCATGAAAATCCGTTCAATAGTTTTTGAGTCTGAGAGTGTCTGTTTGCGATAAACTCAAAAACTACTGCACCGATTTTCTTGTTATTTTCACCAATAGATAGAATGGTTCTTGAGAATGGTTTTAGTATATAATTTGTCAAGTTTTTGTAAACATTGGCTAAAATATAATGATATTATTTGTTGGAGGTATCGGAAAATCATAAGCCGTCTGGGAGCCTTTTAACGAAAAAGCTGCCCAACCCTTTGAGATATAACAAAATGATGTTTGCCATGATTTCCATGGGTTGCGGGAACGGGATCAAAATTTCATAATTACTTTTATTTGCGATAACCGAAATCCACGCGGGCGAAGCCGCGGCCATCAGCTAGTGTTTTGATAAAAAGACTAACATTTTCGGAGTAAAGCTACTATAGCCTTTCACATTACCCAGAACAGCTCATACCGAGAAACACATTAGGTACAAAAGCACAATTTCAAATGCACACTGCATTCATTTACAGTTTAAATTAGATCAAGAAACAAAACAAAAGCTACTGAAACTAACTGGTCACTTAAATTAGCTGCAATGAACAGAAAATGTAGCTTCCAAAACATTTGGTTAGAGGAGAGAAATAATTAAATTATATTCAATTAGCGGGACTGAAATTGTTATTGAATAAATTAAAATGTAACATAAATAATAAATAACATAAAACGCAAGGAATTAAGCAGAAGTGTACGTAATAGTACACCTACATTTCGCCAATTATGTTTAAATTTTAAATAGTTTAATTTTTAATAATTTTAAATATAATAATTTGTAATAGGGGCCGAGCCTTTTGCCATTAACTGGGCACAAAATATCTAGACTCTGGGGCTGCTACTGACAAATTCCTGATGGAAAACCCCAATAACAATTTGGCCGACTTGGGAATCGAACCCAAGACCTCATGCTCAGCAGTCGTGCTTGCCACCACTACACCAATGAAAGCTAATGTGAGCGGATAGTGGCTTTGCATTGATAAAACCACATTCAAATATTTCAATCAATCAACTCATTTATTTCAGATATCAATATCCATAATTTTGTTAATAGAACCACTTAAAACTAAAAACAAAAGAGACAAATAAAATAAAAACACAAATATACAACACACACACACATACACACACAAACACATACACATTATATATACACACATTTTTTTTTATTATTTATACATATATATTTAATTACTGTAGTAAATTTACATAACATCACGCCTGTAATCCCCGAAAGGCTAGGTAGAGGTGTACTTAATAGTAGACCCACATTAGCGAGTTATGTTTACATCCCATGAAATAATAATAAGGGACGAGCCTAACGCCATTAACCGGACACAAATCCAGAATTCGTGGCTGCTACAATATTTTTCTCGACCTGGAAATCGGACCCAGGACCTCATGTTCGCTTGCGACCACTACGCCACTGAAGCAGTCTTGCATTTATAGTTTTTAGTTAGCTACAGAAACTAAGTGGGCACTTAGGTGGAATGAGCTGGAAATGCAGCTTCCAAAACATTTGGTTAGATGAAAGAGATATCGTTACTTGCTAACTATATATATATTAATATTATAAATGTGAAAGTAAGTTTGTTTGTTTGCTTATTACCTTTTCACGCCAAAACTACAAAGCCGATCATCCTTAATTTTTGCATACACGTTGTCAGGTGTACAGAAACGGACATAGGGTACCGTTCTTGGAGAAAAAAAGTACTAAATTGGAAATCCCACATACAAAAACTTAGATCAAAAATTTAAAGATTTTCATATGCTCTCCGTGAAATATAAAAAACCACCAATCTTCAAACAGCGCTCACCACCTACTATGCGTACGCCTATGCATGGCTAAGCTACGGTGTAACCCTTTGGGGAAATAGCACAGATGCAACAACACTATTTACCCTTCAGAAAAAAATAGTTAGAATCCTAGCAAATATTGATCAAACTGACAGCTGCAAACCTTACTTCCAAAATTATAATATTTTAACACTCCCCAGTACTTACATACTGGGGAGTGTTAAAATATTATAATTTAGGAAGTAAGGTTTGCAGCTGTCAGTAGCAGCCCCAGAGTCTAGATATTTTGTGCCCAGTTAATGGCAAAACGCTCGGCCCCTATTACAAATTATTATATTTAAAATTAAACTATTTAAAAAAATGTATGTATTAAAAACCTGTAAATTTGTTCGAAAATATCAAGAATTTTATACAAAGCGCGAGGACATACAATCACGATACGCACTCCGACACAAATCAAGACTAAACATTCCACTTTCTCGGCAAAAAATACATTCAACAAGCCCCTATGTAATGTCAATAAAAATTTATAACAAGCTACCTGGATTAATACAAAAAGAAGATAAAATTAACTTGTTGATTAAAAACTAAAACAATTTTTAACAAAATAATGCTATTATAGTATACAAGAATATTTAAGCGATAAAGAATCCTATGCAGATGTAAAGAATCCATAATATTATATAATTGGACTATATACATTGATAATTAAAAACTATTAAATTACAATAGATAAACTAACAACAAACTATAAAAGGGCATCGAAAAACTCCTCCTCAACGCTGTCAGATGGTAATGTGCCCAAGAGACTGGCGGCGTTGCCACGTTGTATGGCAACACTTAGCCTCTGGCCAAAGTAAAAGCCAGCCCTTGGGTCACGGGAAGCGTCAACTAGGCGTTTCGAAATTTCCTTAAATAGGCTATGAGCACTCGGACCCCACGGCCCTAGAGTTTCAACCCCAAACGGCTCTAAAATATAGTTACCACACAGGTTTCTATATTTACGCCGCTTGAGGTTCTCTGCAGCCGCAGCGGCAGCACCAGCACAGCACGATGAGCTTGGAAGATGGGATGGCGCAAGAGTATCGACGCATGTTGCGTCCCACACTAAAGGCCTACCCATCTACCCATTGGACTTAGTTTGGAGATTGGTAATTGGCTATTTAAAGCTTCCTCTCTCCTACTATATTTGTTTTTTGCTGTGCCCGACAGGGTCCATAATGATCAAAATTTCTTTTAAGTTATAACCTAAGAACACATTGTGGAATGCAAATAAAGATTGAGTATTGAGTACTGTTCCCGAGAAAAACAACACTAACGTTCTAATCATAATAGATGGCGCCACGTGTTTTTCGAGTACAACCGGAGTTGACAGTCAAATTCTTTATTAACGCGAGCGAAGTCGCAGGTAAAAGTTATAAACTAATGTAGAGTTTGTGAAATTGGTTCCCTTGTACACAAACTAAACTAAATTTAAGTTGAATGCATCTTTTTCTTTCTATTTCATTATGAAAAGGACAGACGTTAAATATTAGTTTAGTCCTGTCAAATTAGTTAGCACCTGACGTACTTTGATGTAATTTTAAGGACTAAACTAAAATTTATCTTCTGTCATTTACTTAATGAAATAGAATGAAAAAGATGCACTGAACTTAAATTTGGTTTAGTTTGTAAACAAGGGAATCGGCACCAGTGCCTAACCTGGTGTCAGGGTTTTTATGCCGCACATGGGCCACTGACTTGGCTTTACATATCCTCAAGAAATATCTCTCAGGCATGCAGGTTTCCTCACGATGTTTTCCTTCACCGAACCAAGTGATAATTATACAATACGAAAATGAATCCGAAAATCAGAGGTCTTTTTTTTTTACGGATGGGAAATCATCAAATTACTTCTCCCGCTCTGGGCAGAGCGGAAAAGGGAGTTTGAAGACTTGTACTGACTAAAACCCATCCATGTTCCTTCCTTGCCCTTTGTGTTCATCATCTGCCTAGTCCAGTCTAACTGCATGCAGTTGAATACAAGTATTTTACATGGAGCGACTGCCTATCTGACCTCCACAACCCAGTTAGTACTGGGTAATAGGATACCTTTTTTTTTTTTCTGATGTGAAGTCATCAAAGAACTTCCCCCGCTCTAGGCCGCTCTGCCCAGAGCGGGAGAAGGGAGTGTCAGACTTGTACTGACTAAAACCCATCCATGTTCCTTCCTAGCCTTTTGTGTTCCAGGGCCGTGGTATCTCTTTCAAACAGCCCGCAGCCCAAAATCAGAGGTCTTGGGTTCGAACTTAAGACCTATGACTGGTTAAACTATTATGAGGATCGTACAGGAACGTAGTGGAGCCTTATTCTTATTTTTTAATGCACACAAATTAAATATATACATACAAATTGCAATAGTATAGCTTATGTACAATGGCGAGCTTAACCCAGAATTAGGTTTTCTTACAGCAAACCTAATTTTGATTGCGAGATTCGCAAAAGAGGATACACTTAATTATGTGCATTAACATTAAATTCTGTTACTCAAATTAATTAATTTTAAAAACTAGACTACATACATACATTATAATAAAAGGTGTAAAAAGTCTCTTGACGAAGACGAAAGGCACTTATTCTTTCATCATTGTGATATTTTTTTTTCTTGACCATACCTGCAAAGATATTGGGGGGTCAAAGTTCCAACTTATTCACAAGTTTTTTTTTTTAAATACATGTTTTTAATTGTATTTTTTTTACTTAAGACACCTTTACGACCCCGTACTATTCAATCCATCCATGAGCACAATGTCTTGAATGCGTTACATGGAGTCCTACCGTGACTTTTTTTTTTTTTTAACGTGATTTTTCACCCCAAAAAAAAAAGTCGTTTCCCAGCAATATTTTTTGCGTAAAGTTACTTAGTTTGATGTACAGAATGCTTGAAGAGTCTGTTTACACCCTGTATACGTAATACATACAGTACATAGCCACCACACACACACACCCACTACGTAGCCTTAATTAATATTCCGAAATGCTTTGAATTTTATTTCTAAAAACAGTATTACAAAGCTTATACAACTTTGCAGAGTCTTTGTTATTTCAAATAATGTGAAAATTAGCTACATACTCTATTTCGGCCGCATGTAAGTTTAATTTTCCTTAGTAAAAATTATTTCTATACTAAGCTCTTAGTTTCGACCTTAACTTAAACGCAATAAGATAGTTTTTTAAAAATCCTGGGTAGGGTTGGTAGTTCTCTTCACCAAATACATCCCTGAGGAAACCTGAAGATGATTGAATGGTGTGGATTAAACCTTCGTGATATACAAAGGGAGACTTTAATCCAAGGTATTGCGGTTCCAATTAATTTGTACGCCATGAGATTTAAATCTAATAGCTACCTGGTTTCCGTATCCTATCCTATAATAGGCTGTTTTTATTTTAAATTCTATTGACAGTGTCCCCATGGCTAAATAATACACGGGCGGGTCAATCTTCAAAGTTAAGCAGTGGTTACGAAGGTCGATCCGTGGATGGGTGACCATACCGAGATTCCTCAGTGCCTCGGAAAGTACGGTAAGCTGTTGGTCCCGGCTGCCATTTGTAGATTTTTGCTAGACGTTAATATCAGTTTGTGGCCCGAAGGTCTAACAACTAGTCTTACCAAGGGGTAACGTATTACCCAGTACTAAGTGGGTTGTGGAGGTCAGATAGGCAGTCCTTCCTAGTGAAATGCCAAAGCGCCTAAAGAAGTTTTCACTAAAAAAAAATACCTACCGATTTTATTATTGATTCGGGTCGAGAATCGTTACCTTCTTGAATTTGACGAGAATGCTATGCCTGTGACCACAATCATAATTTTCCTTTCTTTATTTCAATTTAAAAAATCTCATCTCTCTCTCTATCTTTTTTTTTATTTTTGTTTGATACAGTGAGGAATGAGGTTATACGGAAACGTTGCGGCTTAAAAGAAGATGTAGTGACAAAAATTGAAAAAAGTATGCTTAGATGGTTTGGTCATGTGGAGAGGATGAGTGAAAGGCGACTAACAAAAGGTATTTACAAGGCAGATGTGAGTGGCAACGCCGGGAGGGGACGCCCTAGAAGAACATACGCTGACCTCATTGGTAAGGTTCTTCAGAAAGGTCAGGTGCGTAGTACTCGCCGGCGTGCGTGTATGACCAGATGTATGAACGTGGACGAGGCAAAAGGAGTATGTAAGGATCGTAGCAGGTGGCGTTCTGTGGTTTCTGCCTACCCCCATGGGAAAAGGGCGAGAGTGTATGTATGTATGTATTTCAATTTATTTGGCGCCGGCGCAGCATGTATTCTTCTTCCATACTTCTCTATTACGCATAATCTCATCAGACACCTCCTTTTTTACCTTAACATCTTCACACAGTCCATCCATCGTTTCTTAGGTCTTCCTCTACTTTTATACCCAAATAAAAGAACACAATAATATCTAGAAAATAATAATTCATACCCGCGGCTCCGCCCGCGTGGAGTTCGATCATTAAGTCCCACAGGATCATACTACCGGAATAAAAGCAATAATGCGGGATAATGCGGCCTAGCATTCGTGATGTGAAGACCATTTCACTGTTCAAAGCCAGAGTGAAAGATCATTACCTTTGCTCTCAATTGTTATTATTTATTATATACATATATATTTTTACTAGTTTATATATCTTAGCATTATGTATTTATATAAGTATGTATTATTATTTACTTATATGTGTAATTATATTTAATATTATAGGTTAAGTTAGGTAAGGCACATAAACGCATTATTCTTGTCCTTTTCTCACACACTTTGTCTACGTTTCTTTTTCATTTCTCCTTTTGCAGGTCTGCTGGCAGAAATTTCTTAAGAAATAAGCAGTACCTTTGTACTCATATTTTATAATGTTATTCTCCTGTGTTGTCTACTGTGTGTACATAAATAGTAAAATAAATAAATAAAAAGTATTCTATGTGTTAATCCAGGTTAAAAGCTATCCTGCCAGGGCTGCAGGACTGTTCGAAAGAGATACCGCGGCCCTGGAACACAAAGGGCAAGGAAGGAACATGGATGGGTTTTAGTCAGTACAAGTCTGACACTCCCTTCTGCTCCGCCCAGAGCGGGTAATAAGACAGTGTAACGATCTGATCAAGTTCGCGGGCAAGCGTAGCCAGAAATTGCTAAAAATAGAAAGGTTTGGAAGGATAAAGGGGAGGCCTTTGCCCAGCAGTGGGACACAACATACGTGACTAGCGAATCGCCCCGGCTTCGCACGGGTAATAATAATAATAATATCTAGCGACAACCAACACACCACCATCTGATCCCAAACTAGGCAGAGCCTGTACTATGGCAACCAGACAACTGATAAACATACTTATATATTTCTAAATACATACATATTATAGATAAATTATACACCCAGATACAGAACAAATAATCGTACTCATCGCACAAAGATTTGTCCTGTGTGGGAATCGAACCCACGACCTCCGTCCTAGCAGTCAGGGTCACTAACCACTAGACCAACAGGCCAATTAAAGAGAGAACAAGGCATGTCTTCTTCTACCATATTTCTCTATTACTCGCCATCTCATCAGACACCTCCTTTCTTGTCATAACATCCTTTACACAATCCATCCATCGTTTCTTTAGTCTTTTTCTACTCATAAACCCAAATAAAAGATATCTCGAACTAGCTTATGCCGCGGCTTCACTCGCGTGGAGTTCGATAATTCTCCCACGGGATCATAATAATATATCCAGGTTATAAGCTATCTGTATGTTAAATTGCATCTAAATCCGTTCTGTAGTTTTGCGTGAAAGAGTAACAAACTTCCATCCATCCGTACTCATTTCGCATTTATAATAGACTAGCTTATGTCCGCGGCTTTGCTTGCGTGGAGTTCGGTAATGTCCCACGGGATCGTGCTGCCGGGATAAAGTATCCTATGTGTTAATCCAGTTTATAAACTATCTGTGCGCCAAAATTCATTCAAATCTGGTTAGTAGTTTTTGCGTGAAAGAGTAATGAACATCCATCTATTCCTCCTCACAAACTTTAATATTTATAATATTAGCTGATGCCCACGGCTTCGCCTGCGTGGATGGCGATTATCGCGACCAAAAGTAATCATGAAATTTTGATCCCGTTCCCGCAACCCATGGAAAATATCATTATATTTTAGCCAATGTATACAAAAACTTGACAAATTATATACTAAAACCTTCTTCGAGAACCACTCTATCCAATGGTCAAAACAACACGAAAATCGGTGCAGTGGTTTTTGAGTTTATCGCAAACAGACAGACAGACGCGGCGGAGGACTTTGTTTTATAATATGTAGTAATAATGATTTAGTTGTCTGGTAGTGAAAACGTACATAGTGCCATTAAGGCTAGAATAACCAAGAGGGCTTACAAAACGAATTAACTTTGATTTAAATAAACTGAATTGTTAAATAAATCAAACCTAAACTCGGTAAGAAAAAACAATTGTTTCCCCTCCGCTTTTGAGTAACTGAAAATATTTGTGTTTTTCAGTTAGTTTAAAGTGAGCTGAATTATTTATCTGGTTATTCAATTTTGTTTTCAACTATGTTAATCAGTCTCTTAAATAAATATTGTTCAAGGTTTTCTACTTTCAGTTACATTTTTTTCAATATTCTTACTGTTTGTATTTTTATTTGCTTTTGAAGTGAAAACTTCTTTAGCGGCGTTGTGCACTTTTTGGGATGGGTAAAAACTGAAACTTAAACTCGCGTCAGATCGTCAGATTGAATCGGCGGCGCAGGCCGCTTTCGTGAGTGTGCGTGAAGTTTAAGCTAGATAGCGTTGTTTCAAGTTTTTTTCTACGGCAGCGACATCTTTCGTTCTTACAGAAAGCTATTGAAATTTCTCGTATTTAAGCTAGATGGCGTTGTTTCAAGTTTTCACTTCTGCCGACACTCCCGGAGTGCAACCCGTTGTTATTTTTTTGTGGACCGATGACCTGGTGAAGGTTGCGGGGATTCGCTGGATGCGAGTCGCACGGGACCGGTCAATGTGGCGACACTTGGAGGAGGTTTATGTCCAGCAGTGGACGTCTTTCGGCTGAAATGATGATGATGAATGATGTATTTTTTATGGTTCTGTACAAAAAATGGTATTTTAAGGAACCCTACGGCCGAGGTTGTTTTGTGATTTTATCTGTCTGTCTTATAACGCAACTCTTTAACTTAGGTAGCATCGAAACCTCCTGCCAGGGCTGCGGGACTGTTCGAAAGAGATACCGCGGCCCTGGAACACAAAGGGCAAGGAAGAAACATTGCCCAAGCTGGGAATTGAACCCAGGATTTCATGCTCACCAGTCACGTTGACGACCATTTGACTAACGAGGCAGTACCAAAAAGGAAATTTTGAAGTAAAAACTTCTTAAGCGGCGTTGTGCACTTTTTGGGAGGGGTAAAAACTGTTCAACTCGCGTCAGATCGAAACGACGGCGCAAGGCGCGAGTGTGCGTGTAGTTTAAGCTAGATGGCGTTGTTTCAAGTTTTTTCTACGACAGCGACATCTTTCGTTCTTGCAGAAAACTATTGAAATTTCTGATATTTAAGCTGGATGGCGTTGTTTTGTCAAAGCGGGACGCTTGCGGAATTCGACAAAAAATAAAATAAAAGTTATTTTACTAGTTATATTTATTAAATAAAAATCATCAGTGCTCTGTGTCATCTGCTTTCCTTGAAGTGTCATAAACAAATAACACATAAATAACTGTATAATCATAATAATCAGCTCTATTTCAAGGCAATGAGTTTAATTATTTATTACACAAATTGACACCACACCAAGCAATTCATGCGAAATTATTCCCTAACCATTCCAAAATGCACAACGTTAATGTTCAAGTTTTCACTTCTACCGGAGTGCAACCCGTTTTTTTTTAATCTTTTAATAATCAAGAAACATTATTACAAACATGTTACAAACTATTATGAAAAAACACAAACATACCGCACGTGAGATTAACGGTGGTTTGCCAGACATGGCAACTCGTTGCCACAACATTATTGACGAGTACTTAACTAGGTATTTTACAGTATAATTATTAAGGGTGTTAACAGACTCTTAACGAAGCCGAAAGGCACTTGTTCTCCCCGTCATTGCGATTATTTTTTTGTTCTAGACTATACCTGGGAAACATCTAGTTACGGAGATGTTGGGAGTCAAAGTTCCAACTTTTTCACATGTTTTTTTTTTAAATACATGTTTTTAATGTAAGGTTTTTACTTTAAACATCTCCAGGATAGCACCCCTTGCTATTTAATCCATCCATCAGCACAATGTTTTGAGTCTTACTGTAAAACGTGATTTTTCAGCCCAAAAAAAAAGTCGTTTCCCAGCACTAATTTTTGCGTAAAGTTACTTAGTTTGATTTACATAATGCTTGGTAGACGGCTTGGTGAAGAGTCTGTTTACACCCTGTATATGTAGGGTAGTGTATTAAAATAATTGATTTGACATTGACACCTCTCTGCGACAAATATTTCCAAAAACATTCAATTTAATTATTGTAAGCCTATCCTATTCTTTGCCTTTCTCCATTCAATTGTATTCGTCAAACAAACACATTACTAAATCCATCATAATATAAATATGTACATATTATATTTATTATATTTGTTCCGTCAGAACATACGAAGACATCACATCGAGTTACTATAACGAGATCAACATTATTTGTGAGTGAAATAGTTGTTTTGACATTCTCAGAGAAAAGCTTTGATATTGTCTTTGGATATGGTACAAGGAAAATGGTGTTGGCGTTATAATTTAGTATGTACTAGAAGTTACCCACGACTTTCGTACGTGTTTAATTATAATAAAAAAACATGTGTGCAATTCACACGTGGTAGAAGTGAAACCTTCAAAAATGTTGGCTTCAAGATAAATACTGTATAATGCTTCCTATCTCATTTTCTCCCACGTCAAATCTTATGAATTTCCGTGTCTGTCTCTTTTTACTTCCGCTTTTTCGTTTCATCGACTTTCCAATCACAACGATGCTAAAGAAGTTTTCACTTAAAAATATTACTTTCTTATTTGAATCGGATTTTGTTTACAATTTTATGGGCTGCAATTTTTTTGCACAAAAACCTTCTTGTTACGGAGATATTGGGGATCAAAATTACAACATTTTCACCAGTTTTTTTTTAATGTTATTTAATATAACTTCACTTTAAATACCTCAAAATTCCCCGTACTATGCAATGCATACATGAAGCACAGTATTTTGAGTGTTTTACATGAAGTCCTACAGTAAAACGTGATTTTTCGCCCCAAAATAAAAGTCGATTATTTTTTGCGTAGAGTTATTTAGTTTGATATACAGAATGTTTGGTTGGCTAGGTAAAGGGTCGGTTTACATCTAGTATAATACCTAAGACCTATACTACCAGGGCTGCGGACTGTTCGAAAGAGATACCGCGGCCCTGGGCACTGAGGGCAAAGAAGGAACATGGATGGGTTTTAGTTAGTACAAGTCTGATACTCCCTTCCGCTCCGCTCAGAGCGGGAGAAGTCATTTGATGATTTCCCATCCGAAAAAAAAAAGGACTACTCTACCACTTTGGAGAACACAGCTGTGATATTACATCAGATATTTTTATTTATGACGGTATTTCACGCACAATACACCATCCGGCCAGAAAAAAAAATGAAATTGAAAAAGTCACTTTGGAATATTACTTTTTCCGCAAACTTCCACCAATACGTAATCCATACAAATACAGGGTGTAATGGACAGCCCTCCACAAACTGACAGGGTGAATTCAGCTCCTTATTTTGAATCATATTCCACCGGAATTTTTCTCAGTTAGTTTTTTTTTCCATTTATTATTCCTTTATTTCAATGTAAAATTACATTCCCTGTACGCAGCCATTTATGTAAATAATACGGCTAAAATCAAAAATCCAACAATGGATGTTGACATGCTCTAACGAACGACGCGTGAAATCAGCTGTTCACTTCCTGTCTAGCTAAAGAGTTCATCGAACTCGTCGTCGCGCTTACCGTTCGCTACGTGCGTTTTTTCATCTTAGTATGATATACTGAATTCACCCCATCAGTTTGTGGAGGGCTGTCCCTTACATCCTGTATTATAAGAAGCAAGTGGCGCTCTGGTGTTTTTTAATCCCATAAAAAAATTCGTGAATTTAGGTATAAATGTATTTTTACAAGCTTTTATTTAACTTCTGGACTACCTGGTTGGTCTAGTGGTCGCAATCGTGACTGCAGAGCATGAGGTCCTGAGTTTGATTCCCAGGTAGGGCAAATTGATATTGGGTTTTTCCATCAGGAATTTCCCAGTAGCAGCTACAGAGTCTGGATTTGTACCCGGTTGATGGCTATAGGATCGCCCCCTATTTGCCTTGAACATAACTGGCAAAATGTGGGTTTCCCCACTATTAGGTACATCTCTGCCTAACCTTTCGGGGATTACAGGCGTGATGTTAAGTTCTGTAATATTTACAAACCTATGTGTTTGGAAGACTTTAAAAGATACCTTTTTGTTGACACGGCAGACACAACGACAGTAAAGGGTGTAAAAAGACTCATAACGAAGCCGAAAGGCACTTATTCTCCCCATCATTGCGATCATTTTTTTGTTCTAGACCATACCTGGGAACCTTCTAGTTACGGAGATATTGGGGTCAAAGTTCGTTTTAATTGTATATTATTTTTACTTAAGACACCTCCGCGACCCCCGTACTATTCAATCTATCCATCAGCACAATGTTTTGAATGCGTTACATTGAGTCCTACAGTAAAACGTGATTTATCACTCCAAAAAAAAAAGTCGTTTCCCAGCTATAATTTTTGCGTAAAGTTACTTAGTTTGATGTACATATTGCTTGATTAACGGCTTCGTGAAGAGTCTGTTTACACCCCATATAACAAGAGAAAACACATAACCTCTTTTTTCGAAGTTGGAATCATAAATATAGTCATAATGTACATATTTGTATGATGTAACATCCTGAGCTGACGATGTGTGTAGAAGCATTCTTTTGGAACTAATGTCTCCAGCGTTTATCATTCCTTTCTCTGTTTGATATAATATTGTCGCTGAGAAAATGTTGTAAGCGTATTTGCGTTATACGAGTTTATTGTTGAACGTCAACTTTTTTGAAGGTAAGAATCGTACTTAGGTAGTCAATGCTAAAATGTGCAATTTATATAATGAGGGAAAGGATATCAATAAGTAACCATGGAGTTTCTTGCCGGTTCTTCTCCATTAGAAACGACCAACCCGAACCGTGCACCTTTTTGTCGACGTTTTATAAGTCCATTTGGGCCTATGTGAAATAAAATATTTTGATTTTGTACCAAGTGTGTACTGGTTGTCAGATTGACAACCAGTACACACTTGGTACTGTGTTACACAGTAACTGGGTTGTGGAGGACAGATAGGCAGTCGCTCTTTTTAAAATACTGATAATCAGTTTCACCCAGATAAACTAAAAGAGGCAAGGTAGATGACGAAGAATGTAGGCATGGATTGTCACCTACTTCGAAGAAAATGTTTTTGAAGTTATACTTCTTTTGGCGCGTTAGGGAAAAATGATGAGAGTAAATTTTTTCGATGCGCGTGCGCACCGTCACGAAAAACTGACACCCTGAAGTTAGCTAGTCAACGTACACCCTGAAGTTAGTTAGTCAACATTTTAGTTTCATACACCAAAGAAGTATAACTTCTTACGTGCGTAGTAAGTACACACACACTTTTTTTTTTAATTTTCCTGATTGTATGTAATTTATTTTTCAGCTAGTTCCCAGAAGATTTGAGTTCCAACGTTCATATATATAACATTTATCATTCAGAGTTGAATGTCAATCATTGGAATTTCTCAAAGGAATGCTCTTAGAAAATTCATGTTTCTGTGATATCATGTTATTAAAACATTTGTATTATTGGCATTTAATGTAATTGTACGTTTCCTAAAATAAATATGAATATTCCGACCTGAGGATTGAATCTAGGTTCATCTAACTAGTACACCCACACACCGGCGTTAAGGTGAATTAGTTAGTTCGTTATAAATGGGTTAACGCCAGTGTAGCCGGTTTTTTAAATTTATCGTAATTATCAGGCTGTATGACTATTTCATGAAAAACTAATTCAATGAAATGAAATAAACTAAGAAGGTTGTATTGAAATTTTAATGATTATAATTCTGTAAATACATATTTACAGAATCGTTACATTTTTACAACATACAGAATGAGACTGAATGGCAAATTGCAAAACACATAAAAATCAATCCAGGACCTCACACTGAGAAAAGTGCACGTCAATCAAGTGACTTTTTAGCTTGTTTCACGATATCTTGTTTAGATTAATCAAATTCTTAGTTAAGTTTATCATCAAGACATGATTGCACCAATACTAGTTCAAATGATTGAACGCTCAAACAAGTTTCTTGATCACCCTTAACCCTTAATGTAGAAGAGTTAAAAAGTGTGTGTGTATGTACTTATGTACACGCGTTAGAAGTTATACTTCTTTTGCGTAACAAGATAAAAATCTTTTTCAAATTCTTTTAAAAAAAATTATCTGTCGCCTTATCCTAGGTTTGTAGAAACTAGGTCTAATATCAATTACCTATACAACCTAACCTCCTAGCTCCAGCACTAGATTAAAAATAATAACCTAGGCTTGTCAATATCTGACACTAAGCTAACTTCAGGGTGCATGTTGACTAGCTAACTTCAACCTGTTACTTTTGTGTTACAGTGATGCGCGCGCATCTTAAAATTTCACTCTCATCATTTTTTCATAACGCGCCAAAAGAAGTATAACTTCAAAAAGAGACAATCTTTTTGAAGTAATCAAAATGCTTGCTTGACACAACTAACCTACTTTTGACTTGATTGCTGCAAATAGGTTTTGTGATAACTCCAAACAAGATCCCGTTTCAAATCTCAATCAAATTAAAGTAGTAGCTGTGATCATTGTGCTTGATAGGCTATGCAAACAAGTTACTTAGTCATTCTAAACAAAATCTTGATTGTGGCAACTACTTTTTTTTTCAGTGCATGCTTTGCAGTTATCCTTGGAGAAACACAAGCATGATGTAATATTACAATGCCCACATAATTCTGACACGTGTCCAACAAGAGGTAGAACATGCTAATTGCCTTCTTGAATGTGGGTAATATTGAATTATACCAGTCGAGAGTGTCATGCAGGCTTCCTAATGGAACACACCATCTATACTACTGGTATTCAGCTACATGCGGTTAGACTGGAAACTGACCGACATAGTTTGGGAAAAGGCTTGACAGATGACAATGATTCCCTTCCGCTCTGCCCAGAGCGGGAGAAGTCATTTGATGAGTTCCCATCCGAAAAAAAGGCAATATTTAATGCGCAGATGATGACGATTCTTGGGTGGTATCGCTCATCATCTGCCTAGCCTATTCCCAATACACCCGTTTTAGGGCGTCTTCCAATCTAACCAGATGCAGCTGAAGGTCAGAAAGGCAGTCTCCCATATAGTCCCCTGTAAAATCCTGGCATTTAGCTGCTTTCGCTTAGACAGTAAGACAATCCCTTTTAGTTGAAAAAAGGTTAAAAAAAAAAATCATTTATTGCAGGTCCGAGACCCATATAAAACAATGACAGATAACAATACAAATCACACACAAATTATTATGACTCAAACTCAATATTTTGCCTGTAATTTTCAAATTCTACGTTTCAATATGAGTCATCTTCAATTATTCCATTCGACAAGAATTCCGACGTTCAATTCCGTACTGAAAGTTTGTGTAGCAATTACTTAGCCAATAGTACTTTACAATTAAAATACTATTAGTTAGATAATTGCTACCCATATCAATCAACGTCACTACAACAATTTTGTAATCGATTTGATTCGTTCTCGATTCCTGAATCGGTTATGCGAGGGTAAGTTTGATAATGTTATTACTGGCTCGGTGATATCGAACCAAACTTACGTGTCATGGGTTTGAACCCAGGCAGGGAGTTTATGGAATTTAAAAACGAATACACGTATCACTGGTCAGTTTATTTTATTCCAGTTTCGTTGATTAATCAGTTTCGCTAATTAGACAGTTTTGTTAATTAGATAGTTGAGCCAATTAGACAGTTTTGTTAATTAGACAGTTGCGCCAATTAGACATTTTCCAGTATTTACCAATTTCTTACGATCACGGCTATCGTCTGAACATCACCATAAATATTTATTATGTATATAACGTGTTACTTGTTAATTTGAAAGACGATAAATATTGAATGTTTTGTATGTACATAACAAATTTTAGACGAGAAAATTTTATTGTTTCATATTTTTTCGAGCGTGATTGACAATAGTCGGGTTTTAGTTTTTGAACTTATCTTTTTTTACTTTTACGTGAACAAAATCAATATAAACCACGGTAAAACTAAATTCTAAGTTAACTTATAAATACAACGTTACAGCGCCATTTCGATTTTCCTACTTTCGTTCGAATCACAAAGTAGGGTAGCGCGCCTAATTATAGGCCGAGCTACACTTTATTGTTATTTCGTCGATTCACCTGAAATAAGAATCTTTTAAGTTGAGACTGAAATAATTAAGGCACATAATTTACTTTGGAAGGTAACTTAAGTTGTCCTTTACAAGTTTAAAGTGTAAAGTTGCTATAAATTATAAACTGTTTTAAGAAATAATTAATTTAAAATGAGGTCCATAAATTACAGGAAAGCTTAATTTCGGGAAATACATTAATTATTTGTCGCAACCTGGTTTTGGTGTAGTCAGCGTAAAATGTCGAAGGGTTTAACTTACTTTTACCCGCGCCTTCATCCGCGTTACATTATTATAAAAATATGACCTGCCTATTTGAATTCTCGCCTATTTGGGTTTTAATTTTTTTGCACGGAACCCTAATCCTTTTTCTAAACTAAAATTAGCTTAAGTAACTCCTTATAATATCAGCTATCTGCCAGTAAAAGTCGTGTCAAAATCGGTTCAGCTGTTTTGGGGATTAGCCGGAACAAACAGAAAGGGAGACAAACATTTAAAAAATAGTTTTTTGTAAAAAGTACCGTATGACTTCATATTCAATAAAAACCTGTTTTTGGATTACCTAACTACTTTCTATTTTTGTTTTGGGTTAGTTAATAGTTAATTGATAAATTATATGTATATGACGTAAATGATTCCGCAATAATGAGAATCAATGAGTTTTTTTTACAGACTCAATTACGTAATAATGTTATTTTCAGATTCGAACAAATTATTTATTAAAATCTCGTAGCATGTTATCGATAATCGAGAGTTACTGTTGCCAAATTATTATCAATAAAATTAATTAAAAAACCCTTTATTGGAATGGTTACAATCACAAACATACGATGAAATTGAACTTTTATTAACTAGAATTTTCTAAAGAACCTGTAACCAATCTGCACATACATCAAGCGATCAATCATTAACACACACACTCACACTCACACGCCTTTTCGCCTTTTTTGATCACTAATTTGAAGAACAAATAGATATAAGTACAAGAAGAAACTATTTGTGAATTATCTCGAGAGTATAGAATAATCCTACAACTACAAAATATCGTTCAAGCTACCATGAAACGTAACAAAACCAAATAGAAACCTACATCAAATCATCAAAATCCAATAATAATTTCCTGAACGGACGATAACAGGTGCGCTCGCCCTGTATTATTTTCCGCACGCAAGAATCAAACGTACCTTACGAAGTAAATCGACATTTTATTATCTGTCGTAGAAACTTGAATTATATCTATGTTTATGTCTACTTGAATAGCAGTCAAATAGAATTTACTAGCAATAATCATCGTAGGGATATTCAGAGCTCGTGGTTAAGCAACGCTTTCCGAGGTTGATCCATGGATTTGTGAACATGTTTTTTCTGAAGGAAAAACCCAATTACAATTTGCCCGAGCTGGGAATCGAACCCAGGACCTCATGCTGAGTATTTGCGCTTACGACCACTAGGCTAACGAGGCAGTCAAGAAAAAGTATAGGCTAAATGATAACGCACGGAGTTTCAGACCCATTCCTAAACCACAGTGAATGCATACAATTCGAAAGCGAACTCATTTGTTTTTAAAGTAAATCATCGCGGATTCACAACGAGACACTGTTCGAATTTCGAAGTGGTGATTAGAGATTATGGGTAACAGAGTTTGGTAAAGCAATTTATTTTAATATTGTTTTAATCAGACAGGAAGAAGCTTTTACAATAATTTTGACGGAATTTCTAAAGAAGATTGAAATTAAAATTAATTTAGCTGTTGCTACGAAATAGATCGCGTAGCCGCGTAGCGTTGTGAGCGCTACGGCGTAGCAAATAACGTAGACTCGACGAAATAATGTTTGTCATAAGATTCTTGAGAATATAATACCTATATTTTCTAGGCTGGGTGACACATGAATTAATATTTATTAGTAAACTTTAAAGTGCTGAATATCTCCAAAACTTCTCTCTTCAATTCAGCTATTGCGATTAAATCAACTCAGTCTAACTAGGAAAGATATTGCTAAATAATGTCACGTCGTCTGCTTTACGTATAAACTCTAGAATACGTTCGAATCTAGAATATTTCACTATGGAACTGTGTGAAAGATTGAAGAATAATCATAGAATCCAAAATCAAAAAAAAATTAAGTAGGTCAGTTACAGGCACTTTTTAGGGTTCCGAACCCAAGCTTAAAACGGGACCCTATTACTAAAACCCCACTGTACGTGCATCTGTTTGTCTGTCCGTATTTCACCAGGCTGTGTCTCATGAACCGTATGTTGCCGCTATAACAAAAATACTAAAACAAGAATAAAATAAATGTCGAAGGGATTCCCATATGACAAACGTGATTGTTTTGCCGGTTTTTTCCAATGTTGTATAGATAATGGTACGGAACCCTTCGTGCGCGAGTCCAACTCGCACTTGGCCAGTTTTTGTCGAAACTAAGACAACAACGTAATGTAGCTACAGTCCTAGTCACACACAAAGCATAAAAACTGTGTGTGAATTTCCTTGTAGGGTCGATCGGCATATAAATAGCCGTCGAGTTTGCGGGAGCAGACAGTCTGATTTTGGCTAAACAACAAAACGAATCGAATTGAACTACACGTGTGATATATAAGTGGGTAGTGATCTGTAGTGAATTTATGATTGAATTAGTTTTGTGTATGAAGATATTTTGGTATTTAACTGGTAGTGTTTCAATTTTTCCCATATCCAGCCAGTAATAGTAGTTTCTCTCGACACTCACACTCACCTACACATACACACAAAACACACACACACACACGCACAATACACACCCATCCTCGTACACATATTCACAATCACATAATAGAATCACGTGAATAACGTGATTCTATTATGTTCTATTATGTAAAATTATGTTGCTATGGAAGAGCGGAGTCTTCTAATACAGGTATTTTTTACTTAAAAGAAGGCTCCAATCGTCAACTTGTTGGCTTGATTTGGTTACGAAATGAACAAATTTTAATTTATGTTTTTAATATCCTTTATTCAAATATAAAACAAAAACATTTAAAAATATTAAAAATAGTGGCCCACCGGTATCGGGAACAGGGTCCAAGCTACCGGCGGTCAGGGCTCCAGAGAAAGGAATCTCCTAACAATACGAGCCGTGTCCAGGAGTACCGCTTTCTGAATCAACCCCTTGATCCAGCTGCCTAACGAGAGCCTCCTCAGGTATTGGTCGAGGCTCTTGGCAATTAAGCCATGGGCTGATACGACTACCGGCACAATGATCGATAAGTCCACATCCCACATGTCGACAACCTCGCGAGCCAAGTCAAGATACTTGATTTGTTTATCTTTCTCAGCTTTCACGAGGTCTTCAACATTTTTTTTAATTATTTATTACTAGCTGACCCGTGCAGAGAGCAGCGGTGGCCCAGTGGTAGCGACCCCGACTGACGAACAGTAAGTCGAGGGTTCGAACCCAGGCAGGCGCATTACTTTGTGTAATTTATTTCATCACCACTGCTCTCAAAAACGGTGAAGGAAAACATCGTGAGGAAACCGGCATGTCCTAGAACCAAAAATTCGAAGACATGTGACATCTACCAATCCGCACTGGGCCCGCGTGGTGGATTATAGCCCATTCCCTCTCATAAGAGAGGAGGCCTGAGTCCCAGCAGTGGGAACATTATAAGGCTGATGATGATGATGATGACCCACGCAACTTCGTCTGCATCACATAATGCAATTAAATAATATTGCGACTTTAAATTGAGAAGTAAGTTATCCTATCTTTCAAGTTGGATTTAACTACACACGGTGTGCAAATTTGATTAAAATCGGTTAAGTAGTTTAGGAGTCCATCGCGGACAAACAACGTGACGCGTAATTTATATTATATTAAGATTACTGTATTCAGCTTAGAGTACTAGAAAATTCAAAAATGTCTAAAATCTTTCGCCCATCTTCCCTTACTAAAATCAGAACTAAAGTACCTACAAACTTCACACCGCAATATTTTATTGTTGACTTTTTACTTTGGTGTTCATGCCTGCATAGCTGATTTGCCGGCGTAACAACGAATTCATCGACAGTTTTATGAAAATGAGCTTTAAAGTTATAGAACTAGCAATCAAAACTAGGTTTTTTGTTATTTGTCGCTTGATTCGTTTTTTTTTCACAATAGTAAGTTGTGATCGTGCAAGCAACTTTATTATATTGTTGTGGAATTACACGCCAACTTTGTGTTATTCATTTGGTTTAGACACGAATAGGCAAAAGTGCAGGTTAGTGATATTTTTATGGGTATTATTATTCTAGGATTAAAAGACAATCTACTTTTTGTTACAACCCCTCAATAGTAATATTATATTTAGCATTGGATAGATAATTTTAATAGGTCAATATTTACTATTAACAGTGCTCCGCCGCGACTGTCTTTCTGTTCGAGATAAACGCAAAAACTACTGCACCAATTTTTATGCTGTTTTCACCAATTGATAAAGTAGTTCTCGAGAAAGGTTTAAGTATATAATTTGTCAAGATTTTGTTGCGGGAACGGGATCAACATTTCATGATTACTTTTGGTCGCGATAATCAACACCCACGCGGGCGAAGCCGCAGGCATCAGCTAGTTATATTATAAATTATGTTTTGTGCATGCACTTGGTTGGTGACATATTGCGATACGAATTCATGCAACGGTTGGGGCAAAGATAATTTCACAATACTATATGTACGAGTATGTTAAAATATTATAAACAGTTTAATTTATACATTTAAATAACCTTTACTAACTAACTTAACAATAAATTAAAAAAATGACGGCAAAAATTTCACGCTGTCAATTGATAACGTGGCAACGCTAAGCCTCTGGACAGCCCTTGAATCACGGGAAGTGTCAACTAAGCGTTTTAAAAGTTCCTTGAAAAGGCTGTGAGCACTCAGACCCCACGGTCCTAGAGTTCCAAACGGCTTGAAAATATACTTACTAATAAAGTTATAAAGGGTGTAAAAAGACTCTTAACGAAGTCAAAAGGAACCTTCGAGTTACGGAGATATTGGGGGCCAAAGTTACAACTTTTTCACAACTTTTTTTTTTATTTATGTTTTTAATGTATTTTTTTACTTAAGACACTTTCACGACTCCCGTACTATTCAATCCAATCCCAAATCCAAGCAAAAATATATCAGCATAATGTTTTGAACGCGTTACATTGAGTCCTACCGTAAAACGTGATTTTTCACCCCAAAAAAAAAGCCGTTTCCTAGCAATAATTTTTACGTAAAGTTACTTAGTTTGATGTACAGAATGCTTGGATGACGGCTTCGTGAAGAGTCCGTTTACACCCTGCATTTACGCCGCTTGAGGTTCTCCGCAGCCGCAGTGACAATAACTAATATAATTATGATGTTCCCACTGTGCGGGTTGACGTCACATGTTTTGGAATTTTTGGTCCTAAGATGGATGAATTTGGATGATGAAATCATGGATTTCTTAGAGAATGTGTCGAACAACCCAGGGCTAGTTTCTACTAGCCCAAACTATGTGAGTGTGTGTGTGTTTGTATATTTGGCTTCTGCCAAGAACAAAGATTTCCTAAGAAAATTTGCTGTTTTCTTTCTTCGCCGTTTTGAAAGTAGTAAATTACACAATTACTGCCTCGTTGGTCTAGTGGTCGCAAGCGCGACTGCTGAGCATGAGGTCCTGGGTTCAATTCCCGGGTCGGGCAAAGTGCTATTGGGTTTTTCCATCAGGAATTTCACAATAGCAGCTACGGAGTCTGGATTTGTGCCCAGTTTATGGCAATAGGCTCGCCCCCTATTACATGGGACTTAAAAACATAACTGGCGAAATGTGGGTGTACTATTAGGTACACTTCTGCTGAACCCTTCGGGGATTACAGGCGTGATGTTATGTTATGTAAATTACACAATAACCTTTTCCGGGGAATCAAAATATATCTATATGGAGTGGTCCATATAGATAAATCCAACTTACAAGAAAACTATAATCTATCAACAATCAGCACTTAACATACAAAACTTATATTCGAATAGTAAGACATCAAAATTAAGGTCAACGCAGACATAATCCGATCAAATTAAGCCGAATATGTGCCCATATTCGGGGAAATCATTGGCGTAGTTTTGAAAATTGGTACAGTTATACCTTGCGGTATTCAGATAAACATACTTAAAGTCCTCAATGGTGGGGGGTGTGCTAAGGGTGTAAGAAGTGGTTGAAGGTACCTTTTTTTAGGTTTTTGCTCATATCTCGAATATCAGTAGGAATAGCATCATTATTACTTCTGACAAAAGTTTCTACATTAAATTTTCTACGAATTTGGTCATATTTATTTTGGCTCTACGATCCCCTTTTACACCCTCAGCACACCCCCCACTCTTGAGGATATTTAATATGTTCATCTGGATACCGCAAGGTATAACTGCAACAATTTACAAAACTACACGAATTATTTCCCCTGATTTTATTAATTTTTCTAGACTAACAAGGTAACAAAATGTTGAGATTTGTGTTGATGATTTATTATATTGATGAATTAAATACAGTTTAAGAAAATTTATTTCGCTCAAAAAGAATTCTACGAGGAAAGATATAATACTTAAGATACAAATAAGCGACGACAAAACAAAAATTAATATACAGAAACGGCAAAAACTTCCAATTTATACAGGTGGTGCTTTAACAGCCTTTTAAAATTTGGAGGTGAAAGAATATATAAAATAAATCATAAACGTAACCAAATAGAGTTGAAAATAGCGTGCGGAGTTGCGCATAAAATAAGCATGCATATAGTGTATAAGATTCCTAACGTAGTGCACAGATTTTTTCTCTCTTGGAGGGAGTACACCGTAACCACCACGTGGGCGTATTTGTAAGGGAGCGCATATGTATTTATTTGAATTTTTGGTCTTAAGACATGTTGGTTTCTTGACGACGTTTTCTTTTACCTTTATGATGAAATAAATAAAACAAAGAAAAGTACTCGTACATAATAGACGTTAAACGAACAGATCGCGTCAGAAGCACCACCCTTTCTTTTTGATATTTTTTTTCGGATAAGAAATCATCAAATGACTCCTCCCGCTCTGGGCGCAGTGGAAGGTAGTGTCAGACTTGTACTGACTAAAACCCATCCATGTTCCTTCCTTGCCCTTTGTGTTCAGAGACCGCAGTATCTCTTTCGAAAAGACCCGCAGCCCTGGCAGGCCTTGGCCCTTGCGGGCCCCACCCTGTTTGCTGACATCTCTTTGAGCCGCGCGTGGAACACAAACACGCCGTTACACGGCCTGTCGTCATAAGACGGACGGCGAGCTAGCCTATTACTCACCGTCCACAGGTTTGTGTCTACGGTGGCCGGAAGCCACCACGTGACCCCCGACGCCCGGGGCGTCTCCCGCGGCGGCTGGGACGTGAGGTTCTCTCCCTCAGAAACACCAACCTGCACTCAATAACTCAGGTTTCAGATATTGAGGAAAAAAAAGCCCAGGTATGGTAGGAGTGGGCTGACTACGTAGCACGAAAGTACCCGGCGAGGTGAGCATGGATCGTCACTTACTGAACACCTGATGGAGGAAATTGCCGCCTAGGTAGACGCAACGAAGGTGGTGTGACAATCTGATTTTGTTTGCATGGCGAACATGGCTAGAAATCGCAGAGAGGTTTACAGAAGAAAGAGCAGGCCTTTGCCCATTAGTGGGACAATAATGGGTTAGCAAAAAAAACCCAAGCACTCCGGGGGTGCGGACAGAAGTGAAAACTTTTTTTTTTTCAAGATTCTGTATTGTTTTTAGAAAATATTTTTGCATAACTCTTTTACTTATACATTTGACTATACAGTGGTGCCGATTCCCTTGTTCACAAACTAAACTAAATTTAAGTTGAGTGCATCTTTTTCTTTCTATTTCATTATGAAAAGGACAGAACATAAATATTAGTTTAGTCCTAAATCCAAATTAGTCAGCACCTGAAGTAATCTGATGTAATTTTAGTAGTCAACTTTTTAATCACGTCTAAACTTGTGTCAGGCGCTGGTTAATTTGACAGGACTAAACTAAAATTTATCTTCTGTCCTTTTCTTAATGAAATAGAAAGAAAAAGATGCACTCAACTTAAATTAGTTTAGTTTGTGAACAAGGGAATCGGCGCCATTGTATTTTTTTGGGCTTGTAATATTATGAAGCAATACGGCTAACGTTGAAGTTTTCACTTTAAAAATGCACTCGCCCTCTCTAGCTTTGAATTCATGACCTACACTTCGACCTCGTAGCGCATATTTTCATTCATTTAACAGCAGAGAACATACTCTTCATGCGCTTACCCTAAAATGAGGGCTGAGGGGGAAAAACTTGTGAGTTATGGCCAAAGTTTGGCTCAATATCTTTGGCCAAGGAATAAAAGTCTAACAACAGTTCCAAAGTGTTTTATTTTGTTAGTAAAACTAAATCGCTGGAAGAATATTATGTGTTACTATTTTGTGTGTTTTGCAAGTAAATATAATAAATAAAATGAGGACAGTGGGCAGGGCACATTGCTCGCAGAACGGATGGCCGATGGGGCCGCAAAGTTCTGTAGTGGCGACCGCGAACCGGAAGACATTGCGTTGGAAGGCCTCCCACTAGGTGAACCGATGACCTAGTGGAGGTTGCGGGGATCCGCTGGATGCGAGTCGCTCGGGACCGGTCAATGTGGCGACACTTGGGGGAGGCCTATGTCCAGCAGTGGACGTCTTTTGGATGAAATGACGATGATGATAATAAATAATGTACTTAGCTACTATTGTATGGTAGTTTCAATATTGTGGGCTCTTAGTTAATATTGTGGTACTCCGGAATGGACTAATCGAATGGAGTGATAGTCAATTGCAAGACTCAAATAAATCATTGTAATCAAATAATTTGTTATGGCAATTCAATACTAAAGTGTGCCTACCAGTAGCGAAGGGTCAATTTTTGTAGGAGGTAAGCCGGAATACATGTCTTTCATGTGATTATATTATTTGTCTATAGAATACTGACTGTGCCATTTTGAAAAGGGAAGCCGTTAGGAATCGAGTTGTATAGAACCTTCGCCACTGGTACCTACTTGACGTAATTTTTTCCTTAATAAGAACTTTTGATACTGATTTCACCATTGAAACTGAAAGCATTATCACATCTAAACGGCGTTCAAGAGTTACGAATGTCATCATTGTTATAAAATATTGACATTAAACGGTCTTAAACTCGGTTAGAATGAGTTTAGTTTCGGTGATATTGACTTTAAGATGGGTGAATCTGTTTTTGTTGTATTATAATCAAAATTGGTTTTATCCTTTGGGTTGGAGTTTTTAAAACCTATCTCATACTTGAGTTACTCAGTTTTATTAACTCTGCAAGCAAAATACGCGCTTGGACGTGGAGTTGTGGACACCAGCCCGTTATACAAAACAATACTAGGTTTTAATTTAAATTTCTACAACTTACGCAAGGTCTAAGCTCGAATATCTTATGAAATATAAATCGCATTTGTAAAATATCATATTAAAATAATAATATTATGAACTTCAAATGTATATAATTATAAATCAATTCATACACATAAATGATTACATATATCCATATATAAAATATACTATTACATATATAGATAGTTAAAAACTATTAAACTAAAATAGATAAACTAACAACAAACTATAAAAGGGCATCGAAAAACTCCTCCTCAACGCTGCCAGATGGTAATGTGCCCAAGAGACTGGCGGCGTTGCCACGTTGTATGGCAACACTTAGCCTCTGGCCAAAGTAAAAGCCAGCCCTTGGGTCACGGGAAGCGTCAACTAGGCGTTTCGAAATTTCCTTAAATAGGCTATGAGCACTCGGACCCCACGGCCCTAGAGTTTCAACCCCAAACGGCTGGAAAATATAGTTACCACACAGGTTTCTATATTTACGCCGCTTGAGGTTCTCTGCAGCCGCAGCGGCAGCACCAGCACAGCACGATGAGCTTGGAAGATGGGATGGCGCAAGAGTATCGACGCATGTTGCGTCCCACACTAAAGGCCTACCCATCTTCCAAGGAAACAAAGACATGCCGTCCGGTCTCTTGCCATCGTCGCGTGCCAAGCCATTGGGTTCTACAACAGCTGGGACGCCGACGGTGACAAGAGCTCGTCTGATAATGTCGTTTATATTTGCGTGCCGTGCAAAACGGCCCGCACTTCGGCTGCATGACAGGCCGTGGTGACCGAGGTTGTTGACAGCTTCACCGCAGTGACAGCGATGAGGAGAACAGCAAGCGGCACCAAGGCGTAAAGAAACAGCGAGGCGGAAGGTTGTGTCGTCGAACAATGTGCCTATGCTCGACGACGGTAGTGCGTGAAGCCAAAGACCCGACTCCCACTCACCCACAGCCCGCAGGCGCGCACGCTCAGCAGTAGTAGCAGATGTGTTCAGCAGATTGCTCTGAACTACTCTGCAGAGCGGCTCGTCCCACTGTCTCTGGGAAAATGGATGGTCGCGTTCTTCAGTATTCGGGCAAGCGAGTTTCCAAGCATCGATAGCCTCGGGCATGCACGGCACATCAAAATAAATCAGTGTGGAAGACAGGATATTCCTGATTAATTTCTTAGTGCCGTGGACCGAGGATATAAAAGCCGGTAAACTAATACTGGAAATTTTGCGGACGCCGAGTCCTCCCATGCGAATAGGAAGAGTAGCTTGTGCCCAAACTCGGTCGTCCAAAGCCACATTTAAAATTGACGTTAGAGTATGTCTGATAATTTCATCCATTTTGTCCAAAAGGCGAGTGTGCTTCCATAAAGGGGAAGCACGAAGGAAATACGTTAATTTTGGACTGAAACAGCAGTAACGAATTATTGTGATGGCCGAATGTATGTTAATTTCGAGCAATCTTTCCGAAACATCATATATAATATTATTGTCATATATTATATTTTTATTGACATTTCTTCAACATCTCCCTGCCCTTGCTCACGCCACTTGAGGTCGGCGCAACTTTTTTTTTTTTAATTGTCATTTTTTATTCTGACTACCTCATTGGTCGAGTGGTATGTGGGTGTGCTATTAGGTACACCTCTGCCTAACCCTACGGGATTACAGGCGTGATGTTATGTTATGTTATTTTAATTGAAATTTTATATTTGTAGTAGTAGTTTAATTGTCTTTTTATATTTTAATTTGTATATCTGTATACTAAAGACAAAATATAGGTAGAACCTTAATGTTGATACCTATGTTTGACAAAATATAAATGATTTGATTCTGATTATAAATCATTAGTGAAAACCAATTCGTATTCCTACCAAAAAGTTCCGATTCGTGAGTGTTTAGGCAAGCTCGAAATAGGCTCTAATGCAATATTTTTAACGAAATTTCCCCATATAAATTCGGCAGCCAATCCGAGCTGATTTCACATCTCATATCCGATACATTATCGCTCACATAAAGTTTCTTAAAGGAGAAATAATACGAGCTGAGTCAAGCTTAGATATTATTTTCGGAGTAATTTCGAACAAGAGCAGAGTGAGTTTCCTCTGTTAAGCCGTTGATCTTGGCTGTCATTTGTAGGTCTTTGACAGTCGTAACGTAAGAGAGAGCAGCGGTGGCCCAGTGGTAGCGACCCAGGCAGGCATTACTTTGTGTAATTTATTTCATCACCACTGCTCTCAAAAAGGTGAAGGAAAACATCGTGAGAAAACCGGCATGTCCTAGAACCAAAACTTCGAAGTCATGTGACATCTACTAATCCGCACTGGGCCCGCGTGGTGGATTATAGCCCATTCCCTCTCATAGTGAGGAGGCCTGTGTCCAAGCAGAGGGAACATTGTAGGCTGATAATGATGATGATGATGACAGTCGTAACAGGTAGTTAAAGTCTGGCCCTGGAACACAAAGGGCAAGGAAGGAACATGGATGGGTTTTAGTCAGTACAAGTCTGACACTCCCTTCCGCTCTGCCCAGAGCGGGAGAAGTTATTTGACGATTTCCCATCCGTAAAAAAAAGGGTATCGTATTACTGGGTTGCGAAGTTCAGATAGGTAGTCGACTTTGGGGTTGATAGACGTGATGTCTTTCTCCACAATATTGTATACCGATTGAATACAAATTAAGGTCGGAATAAGTACGTTGAAGGCACAGATGTTTCGAATGTCTTAGATTCAATTTCTTAGTCCAACAATGCTTTTGTTGGTTGTCGTTCGAAAATTCCCAGATGTCGACAGAATTTTAGAACTGTAGCAAGCAGTTCATTAGGATTGTGACCAGATTTAATGGATTAAGTCCATCATCATCGGCCAAGCCTTTTTCCAACTAAGTTGGGTTGGATTTCAGTCTAACCGATGCAGCTGAATACCAGTATTTTACATGGAGCGACTGCCGTTCTGACCTCCACAACACAGTTAGTACCGAGTCCTAGAATACCCTTTAGTAAGACTGCTTGTCAGACTTTCGGGCCACTAACTACCTGTAACGACTGTCAAACATCTACGAATGACAGCCGGGATCAACAGCTGTAGGTCTGCTTTGCACCATCCACGGACCAACCTAAGCAAGCGCGGCTTAACCTAAAGGGTCCGAGTGGCTGTTATTGTTTAGCCATGAGCTCCTCAATATTAATTAATAAAAACTGGCCAAGTGTGAGTCAGAATCGCGCACGAAAGGTTCCGTATCATAAACTAAAAAAATCACCTTTCTAGAATGGGAGCCCCTTTAATTATTAAATAATTTTTATTTTTATTATTTTTTGTTATAGCGGCAACAGAAATCCATCATCTGCGAAAATTTCAACTGTCTAGCTATCACGGTTTATGAGATACAGCCTGGTGACAGACGGACAGCGGAGTCTTAGTAATTGAGTCCTGTTTTAGCCTTTGGGTACGGAACCCTAAAAGGCAGTAAAATAGAAATTTCACTTTGACGAATAAAACACAAGAACCTCACTCAAGTGAGCGCACACAATTCAAAAGCGAACTCATTTGTTTTTAAAGTAAATCATCGCGGATTCACAACGAAACACCGTTCGAAATTACCTATTCAATCATTTAGAGTGAATAAACAAATAACAACTAATTTTTACACGTTTTTTGACGCATATTATTGACTAACGTTAATATGCGTCGGGAGGAGCTCGTGGTAAAATAATAACAGCCACTCGGGTCGATCTTTAGGTTAAGCCGTGCTTGCCTAGGTTGGTTTGTGGATGGGTGACCACCCATTACATACCGAGTTTCCTCCGTGCCTCGGAAAGCATGTTAAGCATTTGGTCTTGGCTGTCATTTGTACATCTTTGACAGTCGATACAGGTAGTCATTAGTCCAAAAAGTCTAACTACCAGTGTTACCAAGAGGTTTCATATTACCCGGTATCAACTGGGTTGTGGAGGTCAGATAGGTAGTCGCTCCATGTAAAATACTGGTATTCAGCTGCATCCAGTTAGACTGGAAGCCGACCCCAACATAGAAGGGAAAAGGCTTGGGAGTTGACGATATTATTTATGTAACTCATGTATTATTAACATACCTAAATAAATTACTGAAATTTTCCTCCTTTATTTTTCGAGGTCAAGCAGTAGTAGTTGTCTACATCAAAGTCTAATTTAATAAGTCAAACCTTTTAGGAGAAAGGAGCTTCTGACAGACACTCGCACGCACATGTCATACTAATAATATACCCTTGTCCCTTTGATGTACACCTACAGAAGTAATAAAACAAAGTGCCTAGTAGACTTGGACTGAAAATAAGGTGTTTTATTTTGTTCGGCGCGTGTCAAAGATATTTTTTTTTTCCATTCTCAAAATATTTCGTATTTAATTAAATGCTGCCAGCCTTCTGGGCACTTTTCCTGTTGACGACGCTGTGGACGAATTTTTTGACGCCCTGTAACCTTTTTTTTTTACTTGTACATATTTTTTTACTGCCCTTGTCCCACTCCTGGGCAAAGGCCTCCCCCTCCACTCCTTTTCTTTACTAATAAAGATTAATTGTAGTTTGTAAGTAATGCAAAGATTTATATATTAAAAAAAAAAGATTGAGAGTTGGATTCGCGCACCGAAGGTTTCGTATAAACTTGTACACAGGTATTTGGTTATTAATCTACATATTTACGGTTTACAGATGATTCTAGAATTTCCATTTTTGCCGACTGAGGTATAGAATCCTAAAAAAACAACGTTACAGTCAATAAAAATCAATTATACGTAATTAAACTTGTAAATGTACTAACCACAAGCCGTATGCCTGATGAGATTTCCCATAGTTGTGACGTCATTTTTTATTCGTATTTTTCTCAGTAAACCTTTGAATTGATACCCATATCATGTATATGCATAAAAAAAAATAGTCCGCCATATTGGATTGAGAATAACGTCACTTAGCTAACCATGCATCCGAACTTAATAGATACGTAATTATTATATGAAAAATTTCAGCGAGGGTAACTGTTTTAAATTGCATGATTTGACATATGCAAAAAAACAGCAAGTTAAATATATTTTAAAAACTTGCTAAAAATAGGGTTTTGTGCCTGTGTGTTTGATTAAAGCTATATTCCTGAGTAAATATCGTTTAAGAAATCTCACATATTCAAACGCCTAACCCAAAATCGTATTTGTAAGAGATACAAATATTTTAAGGCCATAAAATAAAATGTATGCAGCTGTTGCTACGACGTAGCTCGCGTAACGAGTGTACCGTAGCGCGAGCTACGCCGTAGCCATCTCGTAGCAAAGACTCAAGTTGCCTCGAGTTTAATTTCATTGTTCGTGCTCTTAACGTAATCTCTTAGTAACTTTTAACTGCATAGATGCACGTCAAGATCTTTCGTCATCATCATCATCATCATTTCAGCCGAAAGACGTCCACTGCTGGACATAGGCCTCCCCCAAGTGTCGCCACATTGACCGGTCCCGTGCCACTCACATCCAGCGGATCCACGCGACCTTCACCAGGTCATCGGTCCACCTAGTGGGAGGCCTTCCAATGCAGCGCCTTCCGGTTCGCGGTCGCCACTCCAGAACTCTACGGCCCCATCGGCCATCCGTTCTGCGAGCAATGTGCCCTGCCCACTGCCACTTAAGTTTGGCAATTCTTCGGGCTACGTCGGTAACTTTGGTTCTCTTGCGGATGTCCTCATTTCTGATTCGATCGCGCAAGGAAACTCCGAGCATAGCCCTCTCCATTGCCCTTTGGGTGACTTAAAGCTTTCTGATGTGGCCCATTGTGAGCGACCACGTTTCGGTCCCGTATGTAATCACTGAAGATCTTTTGTATGTGATCCTAACTATTCAAAGGAACATGGGTGGGTTTTAGTCAGTACAAGTCTGACACTCCCTTCTCCTCCGCTCAGAGCGGGAGGGGTAATTAATTGATTTCCCATCCGGAAAAAAAGGGGTGTGCTATAATACATATTTGATTTGGATCGAAGACTATACAGGATGGAAGGGACACCGACGCACAAACGGTCACGTATTCTGAACACCATGTATAGCATTTTGAAGGTATTTTTTTTAATGTGTTGTTCTATAAATTTTGACCGTGTACGTATATTACTTTTGTAGGAATCAGCAGATTTGTTTTTAATTTATTTATTTATTACAACTTTATGCACATAATGTACAAAGGCGGACTTAATGCCTTGGGCATTTTCTACCAGTCTACCTTAGGGTGATGCAGAGACAAAACAGTAGGTGCAATAGTATAGAAAATTTCCAAGAATAAAATATAATAATAAATACATATATACATACATACAACAAAATATATAAAGTAAAGAGAGATATAAAAATACATAGATGAAGAAAAACAACAAATTAATTGTGAGACGGGTCTACCAACTTCTTATGAAAGTGTTCGCGAACTTTTACCTTAAAAGTGAACCGACTGGTTGCCATCCTGATATTCAGAGGGAGCGCATTCCAAAGGAAAACCGCCTGGACAAGAAAAGAAGATTTAAGAAAACCAGAGCGGTGAGTAGGACATCGTAGAAGACGATTATTAGAAGATCCAAGAGTCTTGCTGTGCGCAGAGCATAAATATTGGAAGTGAGAAGTCAGATAAGAAGGAGAAGTGGGTTTGTCTAAAAGAGAAAACAAGGTTGTCAAAGCCCTTAACGCTCTGCGCTGTAATTACCTATAAAGTACATTTCGTGGGGGGTTCAGAATTATTGTTCTGAATACGTAGTACCTTTTTAGCCAAAGGATCAGCATTGCTATCCAACGTGGCAATGCTGCCAGCCTTCTGGGCACTTTTCGTGTTGACAGCAATGTGGACAATTTTTTTGACGCCCTGTAACCTTTTTTTTATATATATAGATTTATAGTTTGAAAATAATGTAAATAAACTTAAACGTAAAAAAACACAGTGTTTTTGTGAAAGTTAGTTTACTTTTGTCCATAGGATACCTGAAATACAAGTAGAACGATCCTGTGGGGTAGTTTTGGGCATCCTTGCAGGTGAAGCCGCGGTCAAAAGTTGCTGTATTTTTTTGGGAAGAAACTGCTCAGTTTAGTTCGAATTACGCATTGAAATTGGGTACAAAACCCATATATAGATCAACTAGCTGATGCCCGCGGTTTCGACTGCGTGGATGTCGATTATCGCGACCAAAAGTAATCATGAAATTTTGATCCCGTTCCCGCAACCCCATATTTTACCCAATGTATACAAAAAGAGAGCAGCGGTGGCCCAGTGGTAGCGACCCCGACTTACGAACAGTAAGTCGAGGGTTCGAACCCAGACAGGCGCATTACTTTGTGTAATTTATTTCATCACCACTGCTCTCAAAAACGGTGAAGGAAAACATCGTGAGGAAACCGGCATGTCCTAGAACCAAAAATTCGAAGACATGTAACATCTACCAATCCGCACTGGGCCCGCGTGGTGGATTATAGCCCATTCCCTCTCATAAGAGAGGAGGCCTGAGTCCCAGCAGTGGGAACATTATAAGGCTGATGATGATGATGATGATACAAAAAGTTGACAGATTATATACTTAAACCTTTCTCTAGAACCACTCTATCCATTGGTGAAAACAACATGAAAATCGGTGCAGGAGTTTTTGAGTTTATCGCGAACAGACAGACAGACGCGGCGGAGGACTTTGTTTTATAATATGTAGTGATCGTGAAGTGATAGATTATGACTTGTCTCCACCGGGAACCGGACCGATTTTAATTAATAATTTAATTTATCCGTCCGAAAGTTACAAGTTAAACTATAAATAAATGTATTTAAAGTATAAAATCATATAAAACTGAAACTTGCTAAGCAGCTGGTCCATAAATTTTCGCCTGAAATTGGTGCTTCACCTAGGGTTGACACTTCCATTTTAGAAGTTAAAGCAGCTATAAATTCTGGAGATTAATTTTTTCAGGAATTTTCTTTATAAATGTGATGCCTTCTGTGGAAAAGAGTAATGGTCACCCAGTGGTTTCTATTATCGCAGGAGTCAGAGTTTCCCACATACCTTGTACAATGTTTTTATGTTAGTAAATATTTTTTGAGAGCAGCGGTGGCCCAGTGGTAGCGACCCCGACTTACGAACAGTAAGTCGTGGGTTCGAACCCAGGCAGGCGCTTTACTTTTTCATCACCACTGCTCTCAAAAACGGTGAAGGAAAACATCGTGAGGAAACCGGCATATCCTAGAACCAAAAATTCGAAGACATGTGACATCTACCAATCCGCACTGGACCCGCGTGGTGGATTATAGCCCATTCCCTCTCATAGAGAGGAGGCCAGTGTCCCAGCAGTGGGAACATTAAAAGGCAGATGATGATGATGATGAAATATTTTTGAAGGGAAAACTTTTTAAGCGGCGTTGTGCACTTTTTGGGATGGGTAAAAACTGTTAAACTCGCGTCAGATCGTCAGATTGAATCAGCGGCGCAGGGCGCTTGCGCGAGTGTGCGTGTAGTTGAAACTAGATGGCGTTGTTTCCAGTTTTTTCTACGGCAGCGACATCTTTCGTTCTTGCAAAAAGCTATTGAAATTTGTGATATTTAAGCTAGATGGCGTTGTTTTAAGTTTTCACTTTTCCGGCACTCCCAGAGTGCAAGGCGTTGTTTTTTATTTGGAGGAGCTCGTACTTAAATAAAAACAGCCGCTCGGGTTGAACTTTATGATGGGCGACCACCAATTACACATCGAGTTTCCTCCGTGCCTCGGAAAGCACGTTAAGCCGTTGGCCCCGACTGTCATTTGCAGATTTTTGACAGTCGTTACAAGTAGTCAGTGGCCTGAAAGTCTGACAACCAGTCTTAGCAAGGGGTATCGTATTACCCAGTACTAACTGGGTTGTGGAGGTCAGTTAGGCAGTCGCTCCATATAAAATACTGGTATTCAGCTGCATACGGGTATACTGTGAGTAAATAAACCTCTGTTAATACTTCCTATTCGTCCAGATTTTTGTTTGTGAAATAAAGGGTGTAAACAGACTCTTAACGAAGCCGAAAAGCACTTATTTCTCCCGTCATTGTGATAATTTTTTTGTTCTAGATCATACCTGGGAACCTTTTAGTTATGGAGATATTTCCAAACCGTCAAAGTTCCAACTTTTTCACAAGGTTTTTTTAAATACATGTTTTTAATGTAAGATGTTTACTTTAAACACCTCCAGGAACCCCTTACTATTCAATCCATCCATCAGCACAATGTTTTGAGTGCGTTACATTGAGTCCTACTGTAAAACGTGATTCTTCAGCCCAAAAAAAAATGTCGTTTCCCAGCACTAATTTTTGCGTAAAGTTATTTAGTTTGATGTACATAATGCTTGGTTGACGGTTTCGTGAAGAGTCTGTTTACACCCTGTATGTTTCTTGCCACCCCTAAAAACTAACACGAACTCAATTTTCTCCCCGTGCCTCCCTTCCATACATACAAACTAGCTATTAACGACGTCTAGCGGTCAAGTCTGCAATTAATGGTTTTTCTAAGTACCTTTGTAGTGTAGTGATTCCAACTATTATCAAGATGGATTAGAGTGCTATTGACAAGGAACTTTCGGTTTTTCCTGGAGAATATTGTTGTTTTGACAATCTGGATGTCTTGTCATGTCATAACCAGACGTTTCCAGTTACGGAAGATTATTGGAATTTCCCGAAGTGTTAAGCAGAGTTGTACACTCACATTTATTTTGAAATGTTTAATAAACATGAAAATACCAAAACAGTGCTCTTAAGAGGCACATTACAAAAAAGACGCGAAATTGCAAGATTTCCTCGTTGAAATTGTATGGTTTTCTTTCGTTGCTTGAAATAACAATTACTTGTTAAAAATAGTTCGTTTTCTCTACTAAAATAATAATAAAGCGAATTTTAGAAAACTTATTTATTGATTTATTTAATAATAATGATTCTCTCGATGCATGTTTAGGCAAAATTTCATGGAAACCTGATTTGAAACCTCTAATTTGTAGATTCTATTTTTCCAACATCCCCTATACTTCGTTAATATTCCTTTTAGATTCATTGTAAAATCAGCATAACGCCGAAATATAAAAGAGCTCTTAAACAACAGATTTGTTAAGTTTAAGTAAACCTATTTTTTTTTGTTAGTCTTCTCTGCCCCACTGCTGGGTAAAGACCAGCCCATGGCTTTCCAACCCTGTTTACATCTCCGACCAATCCGTTAAGAATGAGTAAACCTATATCAAAATAAAGTAGACAATAGACTGACAATATCGCGGGTTAAGATTTAAGCCCCGATAGACCCTTCTCAAATAAAAAGAGTAAATAAACTTGATACATATATCGATAGAAACCATAGTTCGATTCTGATGTTTAAGTGTGTATTTAGTTTTAAACACATAATTTTGTTTTTTTTTTTGTTTTTTTTTTTTTTTGTGTATACACACGGCGGCACATCAAGCTTTACATTAGTATAACGTGGCCTCGCTTTGTATAAATTTTCTGTACAATGAGAGATCCGCATAAACTGGTTTTGTATAGTTTGATCAGCCGTCGTGCGTACATAAATAAATAATTATAACAACCACTGGGATTCACAATTTTTTTTTTGTTTTCTTTGGTAAACTTTAGACCTTCTAGAAGATGGCGAGCTCCAGCTGCCCACATTAGTTCTGGATCAAAACAACTGGACGACCTGCGGAGAGGCCTTTGCCCAACACTGGGATCGGACCGGCTAACAGTATCACTATCGGTAAACCTTATAAAAGCATTTGGGCTTGTGAGGTCTTTGGGGATAAGACAAACAGGTGTGACATTTTACCTGCCTTCAAAGCAAGAGTGAACAGGCATCTTCTGGGCACACTCGTTCTATCATAGACCTCATCCATCACTTTCGATCGAGGATCGAGATCAAAAGCAGGCCCATCTTGTAATAATAAAAAAAACCGCATAAAAACCACCCCAACCACACTCCACACAATGGAAGGACGCACCGCTTGCTCTTTAACCCTTAATAGGGCGGAGATAAAATTATTGAAAAACCAGGATTTGTGTTATTATTTTTACGTTTTTTGTTTATTTCTCTATGGTCAAAAAGCTGAGGTGGTAAGCAATTGCCCTTTGCCTTATTAAGGGTTAAAGAACCTGAACCTTGTCGTACACCTACCTATCGCCTTGTCGTGTACATGCTTAAGTTCGGGGTAACGGGGAGTGAGCCGAAGCCTGCCGCTGAGTTTAAGGATAAGTTCATTTTCATCCTCGACGACATGTATAGCCAAATTAGAGGGTCATGGGTGGCATAAATACTCTGACACCAGGTTACGCACTAATCACACGAGAAAAATTTTGCTGAACGGCATTTTGCTGACTTGGGCTTATTTGACGCAGCCGTGAGGAAAACAGTTATATTTCTTGTTTTTAATCAAGTCTTTTTTTTTACTTTTTGGTATAACATTTTTGTTTTTATTGAGTGTACTAGTAGCATGTGCCAAATAAACGAATTTTCTATTTTTTTCTTTCAAAAATAAAATTGTTTACACTTTACCCAACCTAGGAATAAAACTCTAGACCACAGCTTACCCCATACATGAGACTTTAACATGACTCATGGGACGACGGTTGTGAATACATAACATAACAACACGCCTGTAATCCCCGAAGGGTTAGGCAGAAGTGTACCTAATACATTTATTATACATCTACGTTTCGCCAGTTATGTTTTTAAGTCTCATGTAATGGGGGGCGAGCCTATTGCCATGAACCGGGCACAAATCCAGACTCCGGAGCTGCTATTAAGAAATTCCTGATGGAAAAACCCAATAGCACTTTGCCCGACCCGGGAATCGAACCCAGGACCTCATGCTCAGCAGTCGTGCTTGCGACCACTAGACCAACGAGGCAGTCATCGGTTGTGAATGTACCATAGATACACCTCTAACTAATTTTTCAGGGAATACTGATTTTATTTACAAAAAGCAAATCTTAGTAAGACAGTAAACAAACTCATTATCAAGCAGTTTGTTACATAATTTATCAATATAATAGAACACATAGCTCAAATAAGTATCTGTTAGTGCGTGATTCACCTTGACCTTCAAACTTGTTTTGTTCAGAGATATAATTTATATTATAGGTTACGAATACAGAGAAAACAACGAGTAAAGGTTATTTTTCTCATTCTAGTCTGACGCATTTACATATTAACACACACACACACACACATAAACAAACATTCAAGCATAAGTAGAATGAGTAATATTTTGACGTGATAACGTCTTATAAATCGATGAACGCCGGCTGCAAAATTCCGCCTGAGCCAAGTGTGCAAGCGAGAGCGCGGAACAAGCGATAGAGAGGCACGATAGGCTTAAGCGTTCAGCTTGTGACGTATCTACGTATTATACAAAATAATGATAATTCAGTGATAATAATTCAATTAAATTCATAAAAGTATGCAATTTTTCATCAATGTTTTCTTATGACGTTATCACGTAAAATTATCGTCCGTAAACTGACTTCACAGAGAACAATTTTTTTTTTTAATTCAATGTATAAATTTTTGTTTCTTTGATTTTTTTGACATAAAACAGTTGGGTTGTTTTATTAGGGGAGGACACTGGCGTCTGCAACATAGTTTCAACTACAGCAGGAGTCAGAAAATTACACACACTGTTTACAATTTTTTTTTATTGTTAACATTGTTTTTTGCCAAAAAAAATTGTATACAGTTGTTGATAATTAATAAAATACATGCAGGTGGAGCCGGCCAAAGCTAGTCACAAATATTTAAAAGCAAGATATTTCCATTACTTTTTCAATTTTCACATACTGCATGAAGACATACTTTTCAAAAACGTAGAAAACTTATCGTAATATTTCTTCTGGAATGGCTGCAGCGGAAATTTTCTGGAACATTTTCCCAGAAAATGCAACCGTGTTGCGGTTTCTAAAATTCTGTCCGAAACGCTTATGAGATATACATAAATGTATGTTTATTACTGTCTCTATGCATAGCTATAGTTGACTTTTTTTTTTTGGATGGGAAATCATCAAATGACTTCTCCCGCTGAGCAAAAGGGAGTGTCAGACTTGTATTATCTAAAACCCATCCAAGTTTCTTCCTTGCTCTTTGTGTTCCAGGGCCGCGGTATCTCTTTCGAACAGTCCCGCGGCCCTGGAGCTATAGTTGACTTCATATTACAAAGTATAAACGGACTCCTTACGAAGCTGTCAACGTAAGTTACTCTACGTAAAAATTATTGCTGAAAAACTACTTTTTTTGTGTAAATAAATCACGGTTTCTAGACAGTGTGTTGATGGATGCATTGAAAAGCACAGTAGGATGGAGGTATACAAAGTAAAGTTAAAAGTTGTATCTTGCACTGTCAATGTTTCCGTAACTTGAAGGTTCCCAGATCTTATAGTCCAAAACAAATAACATAATGACAGGAAGAAGGCTTCGTTAAATAATCGTTTAATAATTATATTTCTTTAAAGAACTTGCAATCCAGTATTACTACTCACTGGATGCTTGTTTTGTACAATCTTTATGTTGCCGTGCCCTAGCCGGGTTTTATGTTGGAACTTACTTACATATATGTAACAACTAAATGTACACATGAATGCAATAAAGAGTTTGAGTTTGAGTTTAAGGTTCTTTTAACATGCATTAAAATTGCTTTACCACCCAAAGGTTTAATATCACTAGTATAGTCTTTATAAAAATCTACAAGAGGATCTAGTAACAATCAGTTTCAAAGCGTTTCTTATTTCTACGAAATTTTTTAAAAGGATATATATAAACATATACCCTTAATATATCTTACTAACTTTACTTGGGTAGTTTATGAGTTCGCTTTTGTAAAAATATGTAGGTCGTGTGACCTCACTACAGGTGTACTTCGATTCATTTTAGGTCCATATCAATGACCGGATTCGAAATGTTTACATTCCTCACAAACGTAACAGTGAACAGGAATTACTCAATCTAATTCACAGAGTATACATAAACGTATAAAACTAAATTAGATTAATAACTTAGCAACTCATCCTAAGATAATGTTGTTAATCAACCATCAAGATATCTATGGTCAGTGTTCATTTCGATAGTCTTTTTATTTTTGTTATCATATTTATTTATTTTATTTTATAGTGTGTGTGTTTTGTTTTTGTGTGTGTGTTGTGTGTGTGTTTTTTATTTGTCTTTTTTATTTTATTTTGTGTGTTCAATTTTACTGCGGAATGTTTTGTAATATGCATGTCCTCCTAGTAGTCTATAACCACGCACAGGAGTCAGATCACAAAGTTGTGTGTTGACTACACACAAAGTTGTGTGTAGTCAACACAAAACTTTGTGATCACTTTCTTGTGTAATAAAAATTATTGATTATTAATTTCTCAAGACTTCTGGTACCCAGCGTCCTAATCTTGAAAACTGAACTGCATCACATCTCTCTGTTACAACAACACTGCCTGCAATATCTAGGCTAGACCATTTGTTACGGCTGTCTACGACAAATGGTCTAAAACGACGTCCAAAATAATAGCTACTATCATTGAAGACAGATACTAGTTAATAGTTATACTATAACAGATATAACACGTATGAAATCTAATGTTATACTGTAAAGCGTTTACAGTGAGTTACCTGTGATCATTTACTATCCTGTGGTTCAACATAAACATTTTTCTATCTTTTTTACCGATTTCTAAAACAGGAGGAGGTTATGTATTCAGCTGGTATCTTTTTTCTTCTAATATTATGTACAGCGATAACTACAACAACAACATTCATTTATTTAGAGGCAACTTTGGCCCAAAGATATATGTATGTGGGGATGACAGTATTGAGTAAGTGAGAACGAGAATGTGTGAGAGAGAAAGAGGACTACTTGAATAATGTCAGGGAGTGTAGAATTTGACGTAAGACGAAAAAGACGGTAAAGAATAATGTTAAGACTTTATATTTAAATAAAAATAGTTATAAGTAATAGACAGTGTTTTGATTTTCCACATGTATATCTTACAGACTAATATACATATAATAAAATACAAATTGTGTTGGTAAAAAAAAACTGCCGGCGTGCGTGTATGACCAGATGTATGAACGTGGACGAGGCAAAAGGAGTATGTAAGGATCGTAGCAGGTGGCGTTCTGTGGTTTCTGCCTACCCCCATGGGAATAGGGCGTGAGTTTATGTATGTATGTGTATGTAAAAAGAAACTTATAAGTAATAACTACGTTAGTAACACTTCACTTGTGTACTGTACACTGTGCGTTCATGTGGCACTTGCCCGTGGAAGCGACGGAACACCACTCCCTGCGGTCAAAAGTCCTCTTCTAAGACGAGGTGCAGATAACGTCTAGGCATTCGCACCACAAACGCCTTAAGGTTGACGTTGCGGCGCGACGTACTTGGTATACGTGATTACTGGGCCGATATGGTTACTACCATTTTAAAAGCCTTCTTTTGGTATAGTCTGTTAATGAATGAATTTCAGATTTTTAAAGAAAGAAAGAAAATACATTTATTCGGCTCATGCCACAAGTGCACACAGTAAAAACAAAAAAAAAAACAAAATATAACAAAAAGGTAAAAAATATTTAGAAATGTAACAAGGCTGCGCCAAAGAGGCCCAGTAAGGCTTTTACGTATCTCTGTTGCCAGTTCAAGTGATAATTGGCTCAGTGTCCATCAATTAACTGTCAAAAGCTTAGTTTGTTATCGGCTATGACCAGTGACTATCAAATATGACGTCATTGGCGCTCATCGTCGCTGATAGTCACCGTGACTCGTTTTGACAGTTGTTTTCGTATCGATACTTGTATTATTGCGATTGTGTAAGCATAATGGATATCAAATTGATGTTCACTGAGGTTGAAGTTGCTTTCGTGAAAGACGCTACTCAAAGGTAATGTTTTTCAAATTCAGTAATGAACACCGATATTAAATGTTAACATAAAGTTTCTTGTTGTTTTATTGTTGTGCAGTACAACAATGCTTTCAGGATACTGTTAGGGCTTCCGCGGTTCTGTAGTGCTTCGACTATGTTTGCTGAGGCGCGGACCGATGATTTTTTCGCAATTATAAGGAAGCGGAGTGCTTCATTATTAAGTCGCCTACGTAGCAGCTCGAACAGTCTCCTGAAGGTATTGTCCGAGCGGTGGGACCTATCCCTGATACAGAGGTGGATGCAGCTTCACGTTAGCGCCTCTCGTCGTGTTTTTTAAAATGCGTAGATTATGTGCATTTAAATTAATTTTATTTTTATTTCTTTGATTATTTTAATGTACTTGTCTTTTTATTGGGATTTTTTTTTTGTCTAATGTATGGACTGTGTCTGAATTAAATGAAATTATTATTATTATTGTTATGTGTGTTGGTGGTGAAGTATGGCACGTAAAAAAGTGCTAGAATTTGCTGAAGAAGAGAGAAAAAAAAGTCGCCTGGTGACACCGCGCTGCCTACGCGCTTATGGAATGCTAGAGATAATTTATAATATTCTGTCTAAAGCTTGTGATGTTTTTAAATGTTCATTTTCTTGCATTAATATTTGTTTTTTTATTGATTATTTTATGAATAAAATCGGAAGTAATGGAATGGTATCGTTAGTTCAGATTCTAGCCACACGCCACAATATCCTTGTACAGTTACAAATGAAAAGGTTTGATTTATTAAAGATGGTAGTTTTATAAATAGTTATTAATACTTTTACCCTAACTTCACTTTTCTACATAATGTAAGTATATTTTTGTTTAAAAGATGTTCAAAAAAAGGCAATTAACCCAATTAATAATAATCCTGTACGAACATTTTATTGTTTGAATTATTTTAATGTAAGTATTATACTAGTTTATATAAAAATTTGTTTACTTTTTGGCCCACAGTAGGTGCCTGTATTAAACTATGTTAGGCCTCTTCTTCGTGCAGGCATCTTAAGGAAGGGTTAAATAAACTTACAGGGTTACATTTATGATTTTCATGATTATTTCTGTAACTACATACGTGTTACTGGCGCGACTCATTTTTTGTCAACGTACAACCTTACACTGACTTGCAAATTACAAGAAAAAACGTAAGAAAATTTGAATTTCGCGGGCTACCCTGACGCAACCACCTTAAGTAGTAAACGTTACTAAATATAATTGTTATGTTTGTATAAATTAAGTGGTAAAAAAATAAAGGTATTATTTAAAGAAGTTATTCAGAAATAAACACTGACTACACAAAATAATTTACAATAACCATTTCACATGTAATACATATATTAAACCGCCAAATATAAAATGTTCCCTTAAATCAAGTATTATAACGCTCAAATGGTGCTACTCAACTTAGCCGCATAATAGTCGATAAAAATTAGAGGCGTCAAGTACTGAACCAAAAGCACCGTACCCGGTCTGTTAGCCACCGTAACGTGATGTCCACTCAATGTGATACGCAATACCAATAATATGACATTCTCGGTTGCCAACAAACTTCGGTGTACAACTGAAGCTTGATAGCCACCACCTATCAAAAAGATACATAATAGCCCTGCAGGTCAGCGAAATGCCGGGCAACTAGTGTCCGACGCTGATTTTCAAATGGACCTGGATTACTACCTGGATTTTACTATATTCCATGACGCCTAAGAGTGAAAACCTCGTAAGTTCCATATTCATTAATAAAAGGCATAAATTTTACAGCACACTTTTTTCTTCCTCGTGAAAAGTTACTTTTTTACACTTACGAGGTTTTCACTCTAAGGCGTCGATAAATGGTTACACATCATTTGGTCGGGTTTTGTTGGTAGTGGTTTATGGGTTCAAGGTCATCATCATAATGCACAGCCCGACTTCATCTACGGCCGGGTGAAGCTTGGAGCCAAGCTCCAGGTTCTTGTGCCAGGCCAGCCTCATCCAGGATATTCCCGCAATGGCAACTATGTCGTTTGCCCATCTTGCCACCGGACAATCAACAGTTCTCTCTCCAGCTCTTGGGCGTCCAAGGACACTCGGTCACAGCTTTAGTCCACCTGCCATCACCGCGCCTTGCGCTAGGTTCAAGGTACTAAGGTGTTATTTCAAGAAAAGTAACATTATTACATCGTACCTACCTTATCATCATAATCTGCGTAGTCTTTTCCGAACTATGTTGGGGTCGACTTCCAGTGCAACCGGATGCAGCTGAATACCGGTATTTTACATGGAGCGACTGCCTATCTGACCTCCACAACCCAGTTAATACTGGGTAATAACGATACCTCTTGGTAAGACTGGTTGTCAGACTTTTTGAGCCACTGACTACCTGTAACGACTGTCAAAGATATACAAATGACAGCCGGGACCAACGGCTTAACGTGCTTTCCGAGGCACGGAGGAAACTCGGTATGTAATGGGTGGTCACCCATCCACAGACCAACCTAGGCAAGCACGGCTTAACCTAACGATCGACCCGACCGGCTGTTATTATTTTGCCACGAGCTCCTCGTACATCGTACCTACATATTTTGTGAAAAATAATTCAACTTAACGTCCAAAATACCACTCCTAGACAAAATAATATCCTACTGCTAAACACGAACGGTACCAACACAGCTCTTGGCACCATTTAAAGATATTATCAACATTTAAAACAATAGACAGACTTGCACGCTAACAGTGCCAATTTTACTTCTAATCAGTACAGTTTATCTAGTGAGATATAAACAAATAACTTACTATTCTGTTTATTTCAATTGGAAGTCAAGTGAGCGCTCACAATTCCAAAGCGAACTCATTTGTTTTTAAAGTAAATCATCGCCGATTCACAATGAGACACCGTTCGAATTTCAAAATGATGTTTAGAGAAAGATACTATTATATTAAAAGAAGGATTGATATACTACAGATATTATTATAGTATCTCAGAGATATACTACCTTATTATTATTTTCCTTTATTTATTTACATACATATTCATTTCATTTTTAAATATTTAAATAAAAAACCACTTAAAAAAACATTTAAAAATATAAAAAATAGTAGCCCACCAGCATTGGGAACAGGGTCCGAGCTACCGGTGGTAAGGGCTGTTGAGAGAGGAACCTCCTGACAATACGCGCCGTGTCCAGAAGTACTGCTTTCTGAATCAAGCCCTTGATCCAGCTGCCAAGCGAGAGCCTCCTTAGATGTTGGTCGAGGCTACTGGCTATTGATCCATTGGCTGACACGACTATCGGCACAATATCTGCTGTACTCACATCCCACATGTCGACAACCTCGCGAGCCAGATCTAGATACTTGAACTGCTTATCTTTTTCTGCTTTCACGAGGTTCTCGTCATGCGGGACTTATATTATTATTATTATCTATAGCATACCCACATTTCCTTTTGAGCAGTTTTACAGTGCTTTTTGTTATTCCATGCGGACTCTCTCAGTAGCATCCCTGAGTCTGGATTTGTGTCCGGTTGATGGGAATTAGGTTGAACTTATGTCTGACATGGGATAATAAAAGACGCAAAGGTAGATCTTCGAGTTCCCTCCGTACCTCGGAAAAAATATAAAGCCGTTTCCCGCTGTCATGTACGCCACATGTCACATCAAAATTGGGCAAATATATCTACGGATTGGGTTCCGAACAACAAGAATAGGCGACGTGTTAGGGCCAGAAGGAGATAGGGTGATGAGCTGGACTGCTACTTAAAAAAGGATGAAATAGCTCGGCTTTGCTGGCTCTCAGAAGAATGGAAGGGAGGCCTTTGCCCTGTTGTTGTGTGCCACTGGCTAATAATAAAAAAAAACCGGCCAAGTGCATATCGGGTCACGCACTATGTAGGGTTCCGTAGTAGCCCATCAAATTATGCGGACTAACTAAACTGATTCGCTGAATTTAATTTAAATTCAAATAGCAATAATAAAAAGCAAACTTACATTTGCATATGAAAAAACTGTGCTCCCATACATTATGTTTAGGTAAATATTATGTTATTCAAGTCCATTTTATAAGTTGGTCGATTATTACTCGTAAACCTGTAAAGCCTACTTAGCTGTGAAAGTTCCCCTAACTTCGTTATGAATACTACCACCATGAATTTTTTCTCACACGCAAACAACTGTTTAGCTGGTAGAGGGACGCTCGAGTCTCACAAAAATTAGCACTTTTAAGCTTAATATTTCACAAACGAACCCCTTAATAGAAAAATTACTTCAACAAACTCGCAATATTTTTTAAAGACTCTTCACGAAGCCGTCAACCAAGCATTATATACATCAAACTATGTAACTTTACGCAAAGGTTAGTGCTGGGAAACGACTTTTTTTTTGGGCTGAAATATCACGTTTTACAGTAGGACTCAATGTGACGCACTCAAAACATTGTGCTGATGGATGGATTGAATAGTAAGGGAGTCCTGGAGGTGTTTAAAGTAAAAATCTTACATTAAAAACATGTATTTTAAAAAAAAAGTTGTGATCAAGTTGAAACTTTGACCCCCAATATCTCCGTTACTATAAGGTTCCCATAACGGGGAGAATAAGTGCCTTTCGGCTTCGTTAAGAGTCTGTTTACACCCTTTATTCATGCCAAATTACAGCTTTCTAGTACTCAGAGTCTTTGAGCTAAGCTGCGGACAGACGGACGGACATGGCGAAACTATAAGGGTTCCTTATTGATTATGGAACCTTAAAAAACAATTCACCGTTATCGCTGATCGCTCTGCCGTCTGAAGATTAACAAAAATGGACTGTTTAGAGATAAATTATCCGTTTTCAAGAATCATTAGTCAAGATGAGTAAGGATCAAGAAGAGTAATTGGAAAATAGGATCACCGTCGAAAACAATTCTGAACTTGCTTTCTAGTTAACATAACATCACGCCTGTAATCCCTAAACGGTTAGGCAGAGGTGTACCTAATAGTACACTGACATTTCGTCAGTTACGTTTGAGTGTCATGTAATATGGGGCAAGCCTACTGCCATCAATCGGACACAAAACCAGACTTCGTGGCTTGTACTGAGAAATTCCTGAAGGATAGACCCCATAACACTTTGCCCGATCCGGGAATCGAACCCAGGACCTCATGCTCAGCAGTCACGCTTGCGACTACTAGACCAACGAGGCAGTCCAAATGGAAATTAGACTCATCCATTATAATATCAAACTAATAAAATTAATTGGCGAAATGTTCAAGTTATCTTTAAATACCCCAAATAAACTTTTAATGTGAAAATATACCCACAGCAATAAAAACTATAAACTTGAAATCAGCGAATTAAACGATTTATTGGCATTAAAAGAAAATTACCCGTCCTAACGACATAAGAAATGTTTTAATAGTTCAAATTAAATTACTACATAATTACGCGTCATCATCATCTGGCTAGCCTTTTCCCATGTTGGGTTCGGCTTCCAGTCTTTTTTTTTTTAATATATCGTCGGGGATAGTGCAAATCCGCGTATGTAGCATTGGATAATTCCGCGTATCTAGCTTTGGATAATTCCGCGTAGCATGGCGGTTAAATTAATCATTGTAACGGATGATCTATGGTAAAAATAAAAAGAAAACATCAATTATTACTATCTACGTAAAAATGAGGCCATTTGCCCTTAAAATAACGATATTATACAGTTTTAACCTGTCCCTGTAAAATTAGATCAAATGCAGATACGCGGCCTTTACCTATGGTAGATTCGTGGCTTTGCATTATCCCCGACGATATGTTTTTTCTTACCTAAGATACCTTCACGACCCCCGCACTATTCAATCCATCCATCAGCACAATGTTTTGAATGCGTTACATTGAGTCCTAGCGTAAAACGTGATTTTCCACCCCAAAAAAAAAGTCGTTTCCCAGCAATAATTTTTGCGTAAAGTTACTAAGTTTGATATGTACATAATGCTTGGTTTACCGGCTTCATGAAGAGTGTGTTTACACCCCGTATGCATAAATCAAATCATATTCATATTCATATTCATATTCATATCTTCATTTATTTCAGATATCACTATCCATAATTTTGTTAAAAGGCACACTTAAAAATAATGTTAGTAAGTAAAAAAAAAAACAAAACAGAGACTTATAAAGATAAAAATTAAAATAATAGATATAAAATAACTTAATACAATAGTTTTCATATCAAATAACTGTCTATACTCCAAATTAAAAAATTAAATTAAAAATTATGGTCACTTGTACATTATAAATTAATTAATAAATTAAATTCCTTTAACAATCATTTCCTTTTTTTTGTATAATCTCAACATAAATCATGTAACTAAGATTTTGTAACACTAATTTGATTTAAAAGAGTGTCCATGGAGTTTCTTACCCATTCTTCTCCATAGAGACCTACGCTTTGGAATGTGCAACTACAGTACTTTCACAAGTTATTATGCCTCGTGACATTGACTGTAGCTTCGTTTTTTTTTGACATTCAAATGTGCCTGATATGATCTTATTCAAATAAATGCTTTGAGTTTGAGTTTACGAGCTCCTCTTATTTATTATTAGTAAGCGTGATGTTAGGAGCAAATAAATGGTTTTTCTTTCTTACTATTTCTACTGTCCGATAAAACTGCTGATAACGGAAAAATAAAGGGAAAACAAAGACATTAATAATGGACCGCTGCCAGCCGTGTCGAGGGGATCAATTATTCACGTTCTTGCAGCTTTTCTTATTTTTTGGTCATGAGATAATGAGCTTTATTTATTTAGCCTAAAATTGTTTACACATTACATTTCTTTTAAAAGTGCACGATATACTTATACATTTATAAGTGCAACAATGACTTACAGGCTAACACCACAAATGCACTATTTTATTTATTTTCATTATTGCAATTAGTTGTGTAATCATAAATGATAGAATAAGTGTAAAACAAAGCATATATCTAAAAATTTTACATATAAATCAAGATATAGCCTTGAACGATGTGTGGGTGATTATTTCAGGATTAAATGTTTCATAATAGGGTAGAGGCTAAATGACATTAGCCGCAAGGGTTTATCGAAAGTTAAGTCACGCAAGAGGTCAATCAGTAGGTGGGGTCGTTTATTTTACCTAAGCGTTAGGCAGAGGTGTACCTAATAGTACAGCCACATCATCATTGTTGTGAAATAACATAACAACATCACGCCAGTAATCCCCGTAGGGTAAGGCAGAGGTTTACCAAGTACACCCACATTTCGCCAGTTATGTTTAAGTCCCATGTAATAAGGGGCAAGCCTATTGCTGTCAACCGGGCACAAATCCATACTTCATGGCTGCTACTGAGAAACTCCGGATAGAAAAACCCAATAACACTTTGCCCGACCTACGAATCGAATCTAGAACCTCATGCTCGGCAGTCGCGATTGCGAAATGTCTCAGATAGGACCCCTAGTTATCGGGGCCAAATTTGTTGCAAATGAGCTCTAGTATCAACCATTTGAAGGCCTGCACCCAATTACCAATCACCCTCAATATGAAAGTGACAGGTCGCTCACTCTCTCTCTCTTTCTCTTCTTCAACCCTTGGGCACCCAATGCTGAGTGTAGGTCTCTTTCCAGTCGGTCCAGTAGGTCTCTCTCCAAATCTCTCCACTTTTGGCGGTTTTGTGATATGGCTCACTCACTCACTCATCATTAAATATCGAAAACCGCTTGACGTATAAAGATGAAATTTGGCAGGGAGTTAGTTTATAGTTAGTAGACGTCCGCTAAGAACAAATTTTACGACAGGGTCGGATTAAGGAGGTCTAAGGGCTCTCGCAAGTTTCTATAGAAGTCCTTCATTATTTGTGCTATAAACTTGAAATTTGGCAGGGAGGTAGCCACGCAGACGAAAATGCGGGCAACAGCTAGTCTATAACTATAATAATTGGTTAGCCCAAGGGTTCGACGTGCGCCTCAAATAAATGTCAGCAAACAGGGAGGGGCCCGCAAGGGCCGATGCCTGCCAGGGCTGCGGGACTGTTCGAAAGAGATACCGTGGCCCTGGAACACAAAGAGCAAGGAAGGAACAAGGATGGGTTTTAGTCAGTACAAGACTGACACTCCCTTCCGCTCTGCCCAGAGCGGGAGAAGTCATTTGATGATTTCCCATCCGAAAAAAAAAGGTAGCCACGCGGACGAAGTCACGGGCTACAGCGACCTCCCGATGTGTAAAACAAAAAAGGTGCAAATCATTCTCAAAAACCGTCCCCACTGGTCCACATTTCATCTGAGTTCCATCCCGGTTGTATATCCGTTATAATAACGCTACTCTCAACGGATGATTTAATGTAATTTACAAATTAAACAGTTCCTACTTTCTGGTGTAATGGAAACGGGCTGCTTTGTTACATCATGTGTTGTGGACGTGGAAGGGTTTGGAGTATGGTACTATCCACCTTATCATTAATTGATTTACCATGTTTACTATTTAACACGTTAACTGCCATGTCAGGCACCGGTGCCTGACAGACTCACTATCTGTTCAGGCCATGTCAGGCACCGGTGACTGACACCGAAGCATCAAATTAAACTGACCACAGTGCGCCACCTGGCACGTAGTTTTTTTTACCATTTTTTCATCCAAATAACGAAAAGGGAACACTTTTTTTATACATAACTATTCAATATAAACCAAGAATCAATACGTAAGAAATGAAATTTGGATGGTAGAGAAAATATTATACCTTGGCAGTTTACGTGTTAAGCGCCATGATCATGAGTTTATCCGTGATCACTGCAGCGCTTGCAGCGGGCCTATTACGAACTTTTAAAAAACCAGGCAAGTTCCAGGCAGTTCATTTTACTGGCTGGTTTAATTTCGTATTATGACATTACTAATTCTGACCGACTTTTCGCTGGGCCGATAGTCTATGGCTGGCTTGTAGTTCTCCGCCATAACGTTCCGAAACACAATTAAATCTTTATCGGTAAGTTACGGTTATATTTAAGTCACGTATTTTATGATAAAAATAATATTAATACATAATAATCTAGTTGCTCTACTATAAAAATGAACGCAATGTATAATTGTGCAATATATAATTAATTCATAATATCATTTTCGTGTTTGTAAACTGTAACGCGATATTAAGTTTCCGAACGTACACGTACTCTACAAGTTCAGCGGAGATCTCAGTTTCAATAAAAGGAATAGGTGGTTGCGTCAGGGTAGCCCGCGTAATTCAAATTTGCTTACGTTTTTTGCAATTTGCAGATCAGTGGTAGGTTTATGTTGATGAAAAATGAGTCGCGCCAGTAACACGTATGTAGTTACAAAATTACAATCGTGAAAATCATCAATACAACCCTCTAAGTTCATGTAATCCTATTCAATGAATATTTCATGAAAAAGTAATTCAATAGGATTATATGGACTTACAGGGTTATATTGATGATTTTCATCATTGTGATTCTGTAACTACATACGTGTTACGGGCGCGACTCATTTTTCATCAACATACAACCTGACAATCACCTGAAAATCACAAAAAAACGAAAGAAAATTTCGCGGGCTACCCTGACGCAACCACCTTAAATAAGAACGCTATGGTATTGTTTGTTTCGTAAGATTTTAGGAGTTTATGCAAAAATACGGCGTGTTAGTGTTATTGAGTGTTTTTAATGAATATTCTGTTTTAGCATGATATAATAACAATTTATTATTGTTCCGTTTATTCATTTATATACACATTTTTTAACATTTCTTATAAAAAATCATATAAAAAACATTTAAAATATAAAAAAATAGCGGTCCACCGGTGTCGGGAACAGGGTCCAAGCTACCGGTGGTTAGGGCTCCAGAGACAGGAACCTCCTCACAATGCGAGCCGTATCGATTACTGCCTTCTGAATCAGGCCCTTGATCCAGCCACCTAAGGTGAGCTTCGAGAGATGGTCGTCGAGGCTCTTAGCCATAAGGCCATTGGCCGTTACGACAATCGGCACAATGATAGCCGAGTTCACATTCCACATGTCGAGATATTTTATTATTGTAATTATTATACTTTAGTGGATGAGAGTTCTCGTCGGCGTCGGCGCGAAACCTATGTTCAGTTAGAAACATTGTGGGAGTTCTTGCATTCTAACAGAGAAGTGGCGATGGGGTACAACAAATTGATCTTGTAGGCCCCGACATATGAGGTCTCAGCTCCTCACAAAGATTCAGTACTAAGGTTTTGTAAGGCGATATCTTTGAATGAATTGCACATCATCCATGTCGAACACTTGCATTTATCACGAAGTTGTCTTCTTTTTTCCTTGATGCACTATTTTGGTGAGATAAGTCACTTTCCAGGAACTCAAACACTTCATACTCGTCACACATGATATTTTATTTTGATAGCGAGATAGCACACGAACAATTTCGCCAAATAAACCCAAAACAATTCAATAAAAGCTCCTCTGATGCAGCGTAAACAGAATGGATTGTGAGGTTACTTTTTGACAGTTGTAATAGGAAAAGAAATGTCAAACGAACGTTCATAATACGGTATTGCCAGGCAATATTCGGGCAGAAGTCGGCCAGGGTGTCACGTGACCGCTGACTGGCTTGTTTGGCTAGTTCATAATACGAAACAGTTTTGTTTACGCCGTAAACTGTCTGGAAATAAGAGTTCGTAATAAGCTCCCAGTAGTGCTGAAATATCGGGAACTGAAAACAAATAGTACACAGCCCGTTTTAGTGACAAAAGAAAAATTAAAGAATGAAATTTCCGAACTACATCATAATAATAATTATAAAGTACACCCACATTTCGCCAGTATTGCTTAAGTCTCATGTGATAAGGGGCGAGCCTATTGCCATCAACTGGGCACAAATCGAGACAAAAACAAAAACCCAATAGTACGGAACGGACCCGGAAATCGAACCCAGGACCTCAAGCTCAGCAGTCGCGCCTGCGACCACTAGACACACGAGCCAGTCGGTTCCAATATTAGTATGGATTATTCATGAGCTCCGCATGTACTCGTAAAACGTCCCATTGCGCCTATCATCGTTAATTGGGCACTGCTCCAATTCCAGCGTATACCACAGTAGCTAGTTATAGATTACATACTAGTATAGTTAGTTAGTGCTGTCATCCGGTTTGGTGATATCGGTATTCTGTTTAGGGATTTAGTTAGGAGATTCTAATTACAGTTATTTTAGTAATTCAGGAATAGTAATACAGCAATTTGGGTACATTTTCTAATAATTTGAGCTAGACGCACGTGCGATACGTCCAGAGACGCGTCTCCGCGCGGGCTAGCGATCTGCGAAATAAAACGTGGTAGGTGCCAAAGAAAATTCTGGAGTTATGGTCAAAAAACCAGTTTTTGAACCAAAAAATTTAGGTTATCAGCCTCCAACTGGGACGCCGGCTCACGGAACGCGGACCGGGACACAGGGATGAAGGGTGAGTACTATTGTATATTACTTGGGTTCGATTCTCAAGTCAGGCAAAGTATTATTTCCAAGGCTGCTGTACGAAAGAGATACCGCCGCCCTGGGACACAAAGGGCAAGGAAGGAACATGGATGGGTTTTAGTCAGTAGAAGTCTGACATTCCTTTCCGCTCTGCCCAGAGCGGGAGAAGTCATTTGATGATTTCCCATCCGAAAAAAAAAGGCAGTGCTATTTAGTTTTTCCATCAGGAATTTCTTGGTAGCAGCCATGGAGTCGGGAGTTGTACCCGGTGGAGGGCATCTGTGTTCCCTCCCACATTTAACTCGTCTGCCTTCAAAGCAAGAGTGAACAGGCATCTTGTGGGCACGCTCGTTCCATCATAGACCTCGTCCATCGCGTTCCATCAGGCGGAATCGAGGTCAAGAACAACACCATCATGATATAAATCATTGGCTCGACACTTTTATTACACGGAACTTAAACATAACTGACGAAATGTGGGTGTACTATTAGGTACACCTCTGCCTAACCCTTCGAGGATTACAAGCATGATGTTATGTTATGTTAGAAATGTTATGCAAAGAGAATTTAGATACATTTTGTATAGGGCTGCGGGACTGTTCGAAAGAGATACCACGGCCCTGGAACACAAAGGGCACAAAGGGCAACGAAGGAACATGGATGGGTTTTAGTCAGTACAATTAGTCTGACACTTCCTTCCGGCCAGAGCGGGAGAAGTCATTTGATGAATTACCACGCGAAAAAAAAATGGTACATTTTGTATAGGGCTGCGGGATAAAAACATGGAGAATATAAGAATATATAAGAATACCCTCCCAAAAATAGGGGAGAGCTTATATGTGTGTGCAAAAAAACAGATCATCAAGCCGTCATTAAGCAACAGCACATCAAGGTGTGTTGCGCAAAAGAGTTTGATTTTTTTTAAACCTTAGCTTTTTTTAACTCGCACTGTATATGGGTTGTAAACGGACCTTTCAAGCCGTTAACAAAGCATTCTGTAAATCAAACTATAATTTTTGCGTCAAAGTTACTCTGACGCAAAAATTATTGCTGAGAAATGACTTTTAGCGACTATTCATCCAGAACAAAATTTAAAATATCGGAATGACGTCCCGAGAACTAATCTAGAAGAGTGCCATTCGGCTTCATTAAGGGTATTTTACACCCATTATGTAGTCTGCTTCTATAACTAAAAAGACAAACATAAACAACAAGAAAGAAATCTCACATAAAAGTAAAGAACTATTACAGAAACGTAAGGAACTACTACAAAGAGAGAAAACTAAAGACAACCGAAAAAAAATAACAGAAAGAAGCAAAATGATTAGCGAACAACTACGGAGAGAAAGAAAAACAAAACGGTCTAATACGATGAAAAATTATATACAGAAAACAGGAGGAATAAAAAAGGCACTAAAAGAACTCAATTGCAAAAAGGATTGGATACCAAGTAGAAAAAGTAAAGACGGTAAGAGTACAGGGAAGAGATCCGAGATACTAAAAGCTGCTACAAAATTTTACCGAAATCTTTACCAAAGCCAAAAGATGGGAAAAGCTGTAAAAGAATACGATGTAACAAGCAATGAAGAGGAAATACCTGAAATATTAAAAGAAGAAATTATAAAAGCCATTAATACACAAAAGAGCGATAAAGCTCCCGGATCAGACCTCGTTACAAATGAATTATTGAAAACAACACTACCAGTGATTGCTTCGAAGCTTACAGATATATTTAACGAAATTGTCATAACGGAAAGCATCCCTAAGGATTGGACTAAATCGAGCATTGTACTTATACACAAAAAAGGTGACAAAGGGGATATAGCAAATTACAGGCCCATAAGTTTAATGTCTAATGTATATAAGATATTTTCAAAAATAATACTATCGAGAATTGCAAACACTCTTGAAGAAAATCAACCTAAAGAACAAGCTGGGTCCCGTCGAAATTTTTCAACCATAGATCATATTCACGCACTTAGACAAATATTAGAAAAATATAAAGAATTTATAACAAAACTTACTATCTAGGGTTTGTGGATTTTAACAAAGCATTCGACACACTAGAACACGGGTTTATCTGGGATGCGCTAAAAACGCAGGGCGTACAAACAAAATACATACGAATACTCCAAAATGTATACACCAAGAGTACTGCGCAAGTAAAGCTAGAAGCCATAGGCGAAGAATTCCCTATCAGAAGAGGCGTTCGACAAGGAGACCCTATCTCGCCCAAACTATTCTCAGCCGTCCTAGAAATGATATTCAGGAACTTGGATTGGATGAATACAGGACTAAATATAAACGGCGAAAACCTGAGCCACTTACGTTTTGCAGACGACTTAATCATATTCTCAGAGAGCCCAAATACATTAGAAATAATGCTACAACAACTAGCCGATGAAAGCGACAAAGCAGGGCTAACAATGAATCTGAGTAAAACAAAAATTATGTCAAACTCATTGCAAACAGACACCATAAAAATGAATGATGAACAGATAGAATATGTAGATGCCCTGTCCACCTCCACTTTTGTTAGAGAGAAGAAAGAAAAATGGACAAGACTAATAACAGACTGGTACCCGCTAGACAGCAAAAGAAACAGAGGTAGACAGACCAAGAGATGGGAGGATGACTTCAAAAAAATAGCGGGTCGAACATGGACTCGAACAGCAAAGAATAGGACAGAATGGAAATCTTTAGAGGAGGCCTTTGCCGGAAGACAAGTTGAAAATTAAAAACAAAAGAAAACCGTTTGCCGACCATTAACACAGAAATTAAAAGTTTATTTAGGGAATAAAATATTAATATTAAGGTCAATAGTATATTAGTTAATAATTTAGTTAGATAAGTAATTCTAGGCACACAGAAAAAAAAAACATTGTAATGTAAACTAAGTTCAACAATAAAGGCTTTTTATTTATTTATTTTATTATGTAGTCTGCACGGTGTGTACTGTATTACATACAGTTTAGACTATACTCGCTAAGCCTAGCACGCATTAAGCTACGGCGTAGCACACTAAGCTACGACTTAGCACACTAAGCTACGGCGTAGCACACTCAGCTACGACGTAGCACACTAGCTACGGCGTAGCACACTAAGCTACGGCGTAGTACGCACTGCTACTATTATGTGTTGATGCTTGGGTTCCTCAAAGCACCGTTCAGTATCTTTGCTTTAGCATATTAAGATGCATATCATAATATGCATATATATATATATCTATATTATCTACCTAGGCTTTTCCCAACTATGTTGGGGTCGGCTTCCAGTGGAACCAGACTCAGATGAATGCATAATATAGGGTCCCATTAAAATAGATGGACAAACTTTTAGAAATCATTCAGACCACCAAAATAACGACAATGGTAAAAAAATAATAAGAAAAACATATTTAATAACTTACAAGAAAAAAAACAGTTAATGAAAATACACTAAAAGAATTTATTATTTTAGGTCAAAATAAAATCACTTTAATCAGTGTTTTTTTTGGATATCTTTGGTTAGACGTACTGAACGATGTGTTAAAATTTGTCCATCTATTTTAATGGGACCTTATACAAGGTGTAAAAGACTCTTCACGAAGCCGTCAACCAAGTATTATGTACATCAAACTAAGTAACTTTACGCAAAAATTAGTGCTGGGAAACGACTTTTTTTTTAGCTGAAAAATCACGTTTCACAGTAGGACTCAATATAACGCACGCAAAACATTGTGCTGATGGATGGTTTGAATAGTAAGGGGGTTCTGGAGGTGTTTAAAGTAAAAATCTTACATTAAAAACATGTATTTTAAAAAAAAAACCTGTGAAAAAGTTGGACCTTTGACCTCGAATATCTCCGTAACTAGAAGGTTCCCAGTTATGGTCTAGAACAAACAAATGATTGCAATGACGGGGAGAACTAGTGCCTTTCGGCTTCGTTAAGAGTTTGTTTACACCCTTTATAGATGTACACTAGCTTATTTTAGTGTTATGAGTTTGGTTGTGGTCTCACGGGATGTGTTAATCTAGATTATTTATTTATTAAAACAGATACTTGCTGCACCGCAAGCGCGACTGCTGAGCATGAGGTCCTGGGTTCGATTCCCAGGTCGGGCAAAGTGCTATTGGGTTTTTCTATTAGGAATTTCTCAGTAATAATATATTTTTTTATTTAATGTTTTTTTTTATGTCGTTTTATATTTAAATATTTGTAAATGTAAAAAATATGTATATAAATAAATAAAGGAATAATAATAATAATATCTTGGGACAACCAACACACTGCCATCTGATCCCAAACTAGGCAGAGCCTGTACTATGGCAACCAGACAACTGATAAACATACTTATATATTTCTAAATACATACATATTATAGATAAATTACACACCCAGATACAGAAGATAAGAACATATCTAGATCCGGTTCCTGAGCAATCAGGGCGTTTAGAATATACACTGCCTGTTTTATAAATTATAGCAGCGCCGCGCGGTTCCACCCGTTTAGTCCCCGTTCTCGTGAGAATACAGGGATAAAATATAGGTTATGTTATTTACTGATAATGTAGTTTTCCATTAGTGAAAAATTTTTTGAAATCGGTCCAGTAGTTTTTGACTTAAATTGTAACAAACAAATAATGAAATCTTTCCTTTTTATAAGATATTCGTTTAGATCTATGTGCCAATTTTCATACAAATTCGTTTAATAGTTTTTGCGTGAAACAAACATTTTCACCAAATTTACATAACATAACATCACGCCTGTAATCCCCGTAGGGTTAGGCAGAGATGTACCTAATAGTACACCCACATTTTGCCAGTTATGTCTCAGTCCCATGTAATAAGGAGCGAGCATATTGCTATCAACCGGGCACAAATCCAGACTCCGTAGCTGCTACTGAGAAATTCCTGATAGAAAAACCCAATAGCACTTTGCCCGACATGGGAATCGAACCCAGGACCTCATGCTCAGCAGTCGCGCTTGCGACCACTTGACCAACGAGGCAGTGAACTAATATTTCACCAAATTTGGTATTTTAAATATGTAATAGTAAATTAAGTTTGCTCTCAAAATAAGACCGTATTTCCAAAATATCCTCTCTATCTATGCAAAGGGTCTCTACCAATAAAACATAATTAACTAAATCATCCCTTTCAGCGTCGGGTCAAAGATAAAGTGGCGAAATGTCAATATTGAGTAGAATTTGTTGAAATTAGGTTTAAACTAATAAACGGGCCGTGTGTCGACAAATACGCTGCCGTTAAACGTAATTCACAAGGTTCGGTGTAAGGTATAAACTTGTGTCTGAAAATATGATTAATTATAAAGAAAACCTTACGCTAATTCCTGAACGGTTAAGCACAGGTATATACAAACATATATTGAGGAGCTCGTGGCTAAAACCATAACAGCCGCTCGGGTCGATCTGTAGGTTAAGCCGTGCTTGCCTAGGTTGGTCTGTGGATGGGTGACCACCCATTACATACCGAGTTTCCTCCGTGCCTCGGAAAGCACGTTAAGCCGTTGGTCCCGGCTGTCATTTGAAGATCTTTGACAGTCGTTAAAGTAGTCAGTGGCCTAAAAAGTCTGACAACCAGTCTTACCAAGGGGTATCGTATTTCCCAGTAGTAACTGGGTTGTGGAGGTCAGATAGGCAGTCGCTCCATGTAAAATACTGGTATTCAGCTGCATCCGGTTAGACTGGAAGCCGACCCCAACATAGTTGGGAAAAGGCTAGGCAGATGATGATGATATACAAACATATATAAGGTCCCATTAAAATAGATGGACTAATTCTAACACAGCGTTCAGTACGTCTAAAAAAAGATATTCCAGCAAAAAAAACACTGATTAAAGTGATTTTATTTTGACCTAAAATAATAAATTTTTAGTGTATTTTCGTTAGTTTTTTCTAGTAAGTTATCTAACGTGTTTTTCTTACAATTTTTTTTACCATTGTCCTTATTTCGGTGATTTGAATGATTTCTAAAAGTTTGTCCATCTATTTTAATGGGACCTTTTATAATAGCCGGCGAGTGTATATCGTGTAAAGGACATCCCTTCACAAACTGACAGGGTGCATTCAACTCCTTATTTTGAATCATATTTCACCGGAATTTATATATATATATTTTTTTTCTGTTACTATTCCTTTATTTCAATGTAAAATTACGTTCCCTGTACACAGCACTCCATTTATGTGAATAATACGGCTAATATCAAAAAACCAACATTGGATGTGGAAATACTCTAACGAACGACGCGTGAAATCAGCTGTTCACTTCCTGCCTAGCCACAGAGTTTACCGAACTCGTCGTCGCGCTTGCCTTTCGCTATTATATTATACATTGCGTATGCTGAAATAGAACAAATCAAATTTAAATAGATTACCAGAAATAATTCCTTGTACCTATCATCTTAGTATGATATACTGAATTCACCCCATCAGTTTGTGGAGGGCTGCCCTTACACCTTGTATTATCATCAACCAGACGTAAGTCCTGACTCCGGGCGTTTACTGAGATTCCTGCTGCAGTATTCTGTTCTTTAAAAACATTGACATAAGTGAGTACTGGGTAATTCGACACCCCTTGGTAAGACTGATTGGCAGACTTTCGGGTCACTAAACGACAACGACACACTAACGACTGTTAAAGATCTACAAATGACAGCCGGAACCAACGGCTTAACGTGCTTCCCGAGGTACGAAGGAAACTCAGTATGTAATGCGTGGTCACCCATGCACGAACTGACCTAAGCAAGCGCAGCTTAACACTATTATATATAACAATATTTAAAAAAAATTGTGAAAAAGTTGGAACTTTGACCCCCAATATCTCCGTAACTAGAAGGTTCACAGGTATGATCTAGAGCAAAATAATGATCGCAATGATGGGGAGAACAAGTGTCTTTCGGCTTCGTTAAGAGTCTTTTTACACCTTTTATATCTCCAAAAATCACCTCTAACGTAAAGATCCATTGCACACAGTGTTTTTATGCACACGTTCAATATGTAACAAGAATCATAGGTGCATTTTTAGTGCAAAAATGTTTATTTTTTTATTTTACCCTGTTTAGTTGAAATACTGAGGAGCTCGTGGCTAAAACAATAACAGCCGCTCGGGTCGATCTTTAGGTTAAGCCGTGCTTGCCTAGGTTGGTCTGTGGATGGGTGACCACCCATTACATACCGAGTTTCCTCCGTGCCTCGGAAAGCACGTTAAGCCGTTGGTCCCGGCTGTCATTTGAAGATCTTTGACAGTCGTTAAAGTAGTCAGTGGCCTAAAAAGTCTGACAACCAGTCTTACCAAGGGGTATCGTATTTCCCAGTAGTAACTGGGTTGTGGAGGTCAGATAGGCAGTCGCTCCATGTAAAATACTGGTATTCAGCTGCATCCGGTTAGACTGGAAGCCGACCCCAACATAGTTGGGAAAAGGCTAGGCAAATGAATGAGTTGAAATACTCTTTACAATTTTTTATCATTAATATATAAATATAAATTGTAACGAGAAATTATTATGATTTAATCATATCAATAACATAAAAGAAGAAGAAAAAATAGGTATTAGAGAAAATAACTCATAAACTACCGAAGTTAAGTAAATAACATTTATAATATGGAACTACAGCACGTGCTCCTTCTACCAAATCTAAGAAGAATCACAAAAATCGGGCCAGTAATCAGGGAAAATATTTGATTGGCCTGTTGGTCTAGTGGTTAGTGACCCTGACTGCTAGGACGGAGGTCATGGGTTCGATTCCCACACAGGACAAATCTTTGTGCGATGAGTACGATTATTTGTTCTAGATCTGGGTGTAAATTTATCTATAATATGTATGTATTTAGAAATATATAAGTATGTTTATCAGTTGTCGGGTTGCCATAGTACAGGCTCTGCCTAGTTTGGGATCAGATGGCGGTGTGTTGGTTGTCCCAAGATATTATTATTATGAAAAAAGTTCTCGTGAAATACCTTCTCCTTTTTTAAAAGTCGGTTAAAACACAGCAGCTGTTAAAATAAAAATAAACCGCATTATCTCATAACTTGGACCGCCCAGCTAATATAGAGGGTACTAAGCGGCGCGACATCTGTCGGTGACGGTTTTAACTAACAAACAACCCGGCGCTGCTTGCTTTGTGAAATACGAGTTTAGAAAGTGGAGAAAATTATGTGGTTGTCTTGTCTTTACCTAGTGGGTAAAGTCAGCATTTAAATCTCGAATGTCAGGTTTTATTCCGTTAGGCTCGAGCATTATGTGGGCAGCCGATGGGTTTCGTGCTATGAAAACACACTGGGTGCGATACACTGTTTCTAGCAAAACTAACAAAGTACTTGAGATTACAACTCAACACAATAACACGGGACACAATGAATCGGGTGCAGTTCCAAGAGGTCTCAAGTCGGCCGCGTTCAAACACTGACTGTCGTTGTCGCGTCGATCTGTCAACATCATGGCTCTGTAAAATAACGCTGTGGTGTGGGTAAGTAGGTCGCGTGATGTCACTACAGACGTACTGCGATTTATTTTAAGTCCATACCAATGACCGGATCCGACGTATTCAATTCATTTGCATTAGATACTTCCCGCGGGTGCAGGGTGAGTAAAAAGATAAGAGGAAGCTATCTACGTGTAGTAGTCATCTATTAACAAGTTCATTATATTTTATTACATGGAAATAGGTAGTTTGTTTCTAAAACATAATAACTAACTTCATCCAGTAGCAGAAACGCCACCAATAGGGTATTTTACCAAAAAAAAATCTAATGACCCCGTCAGATAGATTTCCAAAAAATATTGGACATGTATTTTTTTGTGCGTCGAAAACTCGTATGAGTCACAATGTCAGTACACTTTTACTTGCGAATTGACGTCACAAGCTCCCCACTCATGATCTTTGATGCGTTTTATCTTCGTCAGTTTTTATTGATTTCGCGTGATTTTTCACCTCAAAAAGAAATCGTAGCAATAATGTTTGCGTAGAGTTACTTAGTTTGATGTACAGAATGCTTGATTGACGGCTTCATGAAGGGTGTCATGAATGCTTATACAGTGTGTCAGTTTAAACGAGGGACATACTTTAAGGGAGTGTAGTACTCATGAAAATGGACAACTTTTTAAGACGCGGATACAAAAAAAACTGCTGTTCCCTACATTTTGTCCAGCTTTGCGAACATAAATGTATAGAGCGGCTGGTTTTATTTTCTTGATTTCAGTGTTGGTCTCTGAGTAAAAGTTGTTCATTTTCATGGGTACTACACTCCCTTAAAGTATGTCCCTCGTTTAACCTGACACACTGTTGTTTATGTGACATAAAATATTTTGAAAATGATTTACACGATGACCAATATCAGTGTCATAAACTTTAGTCTAGCATCACTAGTCTAGACATATGTAGGTAAGCATTACACACATCATTGTCAGACTATAATGTTCCCACTAATGGGACACAGGCCTCCTTTCTATTAAAGCGAATGGGCCCAGTGTGGTTTGGTAGATGTCACATGTCTTCGAATTTTTGGTGCTAGGATGGTGGTTTCCTCCCGATGTTTTCCTTCACCGTTTTGAGAGCAGTGGTGTTGAAATAAATTACACAAAGTAATGCGCCTGTCTGGGTTCGAACCCACGACTTACTGCTCGTAGATCGGGCCCACCACCATTGGGCCACCGCTGCATTACACACAGCACAGTGCTAATGAAATAGGCCTCCATTTCACAATTCACTTACTTAACTTACATATTCCGCAGAACACTCCATTAGGGAGCCTACATGACACTTAGACTTGTATAATTCAATATTGGCCACCACAGAACACGGAGAAGATGCTAGAGGTGGCATTAGCAACATTTCCATACTAAAACAAGCATGTCACCATTTACTCGCGCTTTATAGCGCTTTTTAGCGTTCCGTACCCAAAGGGTAAAACGGGACCCTATTACTTTGACTCCGATGTCGGTCCGTCCGTCTGTCTGTCTGTCTGTCTGTCCGTCTGTCACCAGGCTCTATCTCATGAACCGTGATAGACAGTTGAAATTTTCACAGATGATGTATTTTTGTTGCCGCTTTAACAACAAATACTAAAAACTGAATAACATAAATATTAAACGGGAGCTCCAATACAATAAACGTGATTTTTTGCCGTTTTTATCTAATGTTGTATAGATAATGGTACAGAACCGTTTGTGCGCGAGTTCGAGTCCTGGGTTTGGTTCCCAGGTCGGGCAAAGTGTTATTGGGTGTTTTCACCAGGAATTTCTCAGTAGCAGCCACGGAATCTGGATTTGTGCCCGGCGAAGCCGAAAGGCACTTGTTGTCCCCGCTATTGCTATATATTGTTTTGTTCTGGACCATAACTAAGTATTAAGTCCGCCTTTGTACAGTTTTTTTTACTTGTACCGTACATAAAGTTTAAAATAAATAACTGGGAACCTTCTAGTTACAGAAAGAACAGTTCTAGTTAGTTGACGTAGGTTAAAGTTCCAAATTTTTACACAATTTTTTTTATACAAGTTTTTAATTATATAACTTTACTTTAAATACTTCCATGAGCTCCGCACTATTCAATATATCCATCAGCACAATGTTTTGAGTGCGTTACAATAAGTACTACCATAAAAAGTGATTTTTCACCCCAAAAAAATAATCGTTTCCCAGCAATAAGTTTTGCGTATAGTTACTTAGTTTGATGTACATAATGCTTGGTTGACGGCTTCGGGAAGGGCCCGTTTACACGTTGTATAGTCCTGCCCGTTGAAAGGAATGGAGGGAGGCCTTTGCCCAGCAGTGGGACAATATGGGCTAGCTATAATAATATAGTCCTGCCCGTCTCCAGACGCAGTCATTCCTTGCTCTATGTAACCCACATATTGTTCGGGAGAAGGTAATTAGCATGTTCTACCGTTCTTCGAAACGTGTCAGAACATGTAGGAATGGTGAGAATCGTACATTACATCACGCCTGTGATTCTCAAAGAGGAAGGTTTGAAGTAAACACACATTTCAAGTAGTATTCGCATTTTTTAAGTATGTGTGTATATTCAGAATGTATGTAGTACGAAGGCGGTTTGTAAGACCGTGACTTTTAAGGTTCAATAAAATCTTTTTTCATAATTTATTGTTGTTTCTTAATTAAGACCTTCTTACTAAGCTACAGCTTTTTTGATCGGCGCGAAAATAATAATTTTATTGACAAAAAGGTAATTGCGGTCGGAACATTCTTGGAAAATGGAGAAAAATAAATTGAGAGCGCCAATTCAACATTACTTTTTACGTGGTGAAACAATTAAATAGACGGAAAATAAACTGAAAAAGTAATATGAGAAATCTGCCCCGTCTCATGGAATGGATAATAAGTGGTTCAATAAATCTGAACTTGGGGGTCAAAGTTTCGACTTTTTAACAAGTTTTTCTTGAAACACATGTTTCGAATGTAGGTATTTTTTTTTAAATTGAGACACTTTCATGACCCCGTACTATTCAATACATCCATCAGCACAATATTATGAATGAGTTACATTAAGTCCTACCGTAAAACGTGACTATTCACCCCAAAAAAGAAAATCGTTTCCCAGCAATAATTTTTACGTAAAGTTTGATGTACATAATGCTTGGTTGACGGCTTCGTGAAGAGTCTGTTTACACCCTCTAGATAACCACGGAAATAAAAGTAAAGGAAAACTAACCTTACATTTTCAAACATCCTGCTATCTATACAGATGTACCTATGTATATAGCACCCGATAGGCACTTGGGTCCATATCTATTACGTATCTTCATCACGGTATAACGAGATTTGCGACTGACAGATACGGGTCGAAACGTACATTTGAGTATGAATTAGCTGTAGTTAGAGCCAATCAAAAACACTGTCAGTTTTCGCCAGCAAATGCAAGTGTCGCTTTGAAATAGATTAATGTACTTACCAGTTACGTTATGGAACTCAACTGGATGGACTGGTTGGGCAGGACATCTAGCAAGCCGCGGTAGTTGCAGGCAGAGTAAAGCGGTTACCTAGTGGCGTCCAAGAGCTGAAAAAAATGTGAGCTGTCACGCGACGCCTGGTAATTGTGAAACATCGAAATTATTTTATACAAGTTATATTCATAAGAGAACAGTACACAGTAACAGTACTGTGTATACAAGGTGTAACATAATAAACGCAAGACCTCTCGTGTGGTGTCTCAGACCATGAAACTGAACAAGTTTTGTTCAACGACTTTTAGAAATTCATTACTTTTTTTTAGTTTTACCATACATGTTGATCAGCTGATCGAGTCTGTTCCTATACAAAGTCTAATTTTTTTTTGCGAATTTCAATAACTCGTAGAACAAAAGTTGATCAGTTCCCGCATAGCGTGGCGACGCATGCTGTGGTGACGCGTCACCACGCTCGGTTCGACCCGCTGCTATAGATGTTTCACATCAAAAGGTGTTGATCGTCCGGCGTTGAGATGGGATGGATGATATTGTTGCCATCACGGAAATATCTTGGAAAAGGCTGGCCCAAGAACGTGGATGATTGGCACGAGCAAAGAGAGGCCCAGCAGTGACACCTATGAGATAGCTATGCGTTGCAAGTAGTCTTATCTGGATAACTTGATACGATATTAAAAACCCATATCAAAAAAATTACAAACTTAAATTAGTGGTGGCTTAAAACAGAGGTAAAGGGTAAAAATGGGACCCTATTACTAATACTCCACTGTCCGTCTGTCTGGCTGGCTGTCACCAGGCTTTATCTCATGAACAGTGACAGCTAGACAGTTGAAATTTTCACAGATGATGTATTTCTATTGTCGCTATAACAACAAATAAATAAATAAATTATAAATTTATTTTATAATAAATATATAATAAAATAAATGATTTAATAATTAAAGACCCAATTAACCGAAAAAAACACGTTTCTTGCATGTGAGCCCCACATGCAAGAAACGTGTTTTTTTCGGTTTATGGTATGGAAACCTTCGTGCGAGAGTCCGTTTCGCACTTGGCCAGCTCTTTAAAACTTATCTTATTCTTCGAGGTATTTTACTCAAAATTAAATTAAATGTAAATGACACGGGACTTAATCATAACAGGAGAAATGAGAGTGTACTATTAGGTCCAACTCTCGGAACCGTCGACCCTCGGTCATCCTTCCGAATTTACAGGACTTCGGAAGTTATCCTATCAGACGGTTAAACCAGTAACTTTCTTCTATTTTTCCGTCGTAGTTTAAGCAGGATCAGGACTATAGAGAACTATAACCTAAATTATCGCTCTAAAGGGTGTAAACAGACTCTTAACGAAGCCGAAAGGCACTTGTTCTCCCGTCAGTGCGATTATTTTTTTGTTCTAGACCATACCTTCTAGTTACGGAAATATTGGGGGTCAAAATTCCAACTTTTTCACAAGTTTTTTTTTTAAATACCTGTTTTTAATGTCAGATTTTTACTTTAAACATCTCCAGGACCCCCTTCCTATTAAATCCGTCCATCAGCACAATGTTTTGAGTGTGTTACATTGTGTCCTACTGTAAACGTGATTTTTCGGCCCAAAAAAAAGAAAGTCGTTTCCCAGCACTAATTTTTGCGTAAAGTTACTAAGTTTGATGTACATAATGCTTGGTTGACGACTTCGTGAAGAGTCTGTTTACACTTTGTGTAGCTTGTGATATGAATACTCCAACGTCCTATACTTCATGCTTATGCCTGGACACGGTTTTTCACTCACATCCGACTGAAGCCAGAGAGGCTATACTAACAGACAGTGATTTGAAGCTATTTTTAAGCCTTTTCAGCATAGCTGTAAATATTGGAATTGACGGGAATTCTCTCTGAAAGTTCACAAACTAAATATAATGTTGGTTAATAATTGATTTGCAGGTCATAGGTCTCGAGTTCGAACTCAAGATCCATATACATATTGTATAATTATCAATTGCTTCGGTAAAGGAAAACATCGTGAAAAAACCAGATGCATCTTAGAAATATATCTTGACGTCAGGTAAAGTCAAGTGGCTGCGGGCTGTTCGGAAGAGATACCGCGGCCCTGGAACACAAAGGGCAAGCAAGGAATATGGATGGGTTTTAGTCAGTACAAGTCTAACACTCCCTTCCGCTCTGCCCAGAGCGGGAGAAGTCATTTGATGATTTCTCATCCATAAAAAAAAAAGGTAAAGTCAAGTCAGAGGCCCATGGGCGGCATAAAAAGTGACACCAGGTTAGGCACTAGTCACAAGAAAAAGAAAGAAGAATTGGTAAAGAAATTGTGAATATTTATCTAGTGGTTACTGTTGAGCATGTATGTGCATGTGTGGCTTCGATTCTTAAGTCGGGCAAACTGCTAATGAGTTATTCCATCAGAAATTCTTCAGTTGCAACCCCGAGTTTCGATATATTGATTGGCTATCAGATTACCTCACTATATTTTATTCTGCTTTGTTTAGCTGGAAGTCTTCCATATTTCATAAATGAATAAGTATGTCCGGTCAATGGCAAACGGCTCGTCTCCTATACAGGGAACTTTACGGGTGTACCATAGATACACATCTGCCAAACCTTTCGGAAACACAGGCGTAACGTTCGCAGTCCTCTCATATTATTTTGGGGGATCGAACCAATCTGACCTCTTTAAGAAACCCTTCTTACAAACCATCTACGATTAAAAGCCTTCCACTCCGTTCAAAAGTAAAATACCCTTCCCCATGATGACCAAGCAAAAAATCTACCTAAAGAAAGTCAGGGGTGCTACACAGATTTTCGGATCGGCACCACCGATTTGGCAATTTTTGTTGACCAAAGAGACAAGTAAAATATGCCAAAGAAACCAGGGCCGTTCTAGAGTTCGTTGGGTCGACGATATCGTCAAAGTCGCGGGAAACACCTGGATAAGTGACGCACAGAACCGGGAAGTGTGGTAGATAAAAAGGGAGGTTTATACTCAGCAGTGGCTGATGATGATGAAGTAAAATATTCAGCTCCGAAAGTCCTTTGTCCAGTCATGCTATCCTGGCATTGGTCGCAAACAGGCTGGACTGCCCTTATGTCCGGCATTGCTGTGGCAGCCATGTTGCTGTTCCAGTGCCAGTAAGAAAATGATAATTATTGTGTTTCTTTTGTTTTTATGACCAATAATGTAACAAATACAAATAAAAAATAATAATATAGTAATAGTAATATGTATAATTAATAACGTATAATGAATTTTGACTGAGTTTAATTAAATTGTATATCTTGTACTATGTTTGTGTTATGATTGAAATTTTGTGCCAAATAATGAGTTACTTGATCATTAATCAATAATATTAACTGATAGACAGAAGCGCTATACGCGTCTATCATCATTGAATCATATTCCGGTTTGTTAGGCACAATCAATCTAAGCCGAGGGAATTTTTCCGTTATTGACATAATTCATTTTTGACTATCTGTGCCCCTCGACCTTTGTACGCTTGATATTATTATAAACAAATTACTTCCTATTTGAATCGGATTTTGTTAACAATTTTAAGGGTTTAATTTTTTTGCACGGAAACCTAATCCTTATGCTTAAATAAAAGTAGCCTAAATTGCTCCTTATAACATTAGCTAACAGCCAGTAAAAGTCTCGTCAAAATCGGTCGAGTCGTTTTAGAGATTAGCCGGAACAATCAGACAGACAAAAAAAAAATTTTTTTTTGTTATTAAATACCGTATTATACTTTCATATGCATTTAGTATAACGGGTGTTATTTTTTAATTACAAACAGACACTTCAATTTTATTATTTTGTATAATTATTACCTCCCGACTGACGGAATAATACCGACTCGAATACATTTTGTAACAACCCTATAGAAACGTAACAACACCATAATATTTTATTCCAAAGGAAATGGCTATTATAGGCGTAACACAAATACTATGACAAAGTGGCTCGACCTTGGTATTTAATGGTAGTTATAAAGCTATGGGGTATAGCAGGTTGTAGACCATTAATTTTCGTCATGTCAACTAGAATTTTAATGGGGGACTGTAAAAAGAGCCATCGTCTAGGTACAGACGCACATCAGCTACTACAATTTGTGAGATTTCTCTAGATTATCGACTTTATAGCTTAAACATTAGGTTCAAGGTTGATTGGGAAAATCTGACAGTTTCGGGTAGCTTGACCTGCTGGCGTCTGTACTACATTAAACTACGTAACTGCCGATCGAGCAAAAAATATTCCTCGAAAACAGTTTTTATTGATACGTAAAGCCGGTGTTCCCGGCTGTCATTTATAAATCTTTGACATTCGTTACAGGTAGCAAGTGGCCCGAAAGTCTGACAACCAGTCTTACCAAGAAGTAACGTATTACTCAGTATTAACTGGGTTGTGAAGGTTAGAGAGACAGTCATTCCGTGTAAAATGAATAGTATTTAGCTGAATCCGGTAAGACTGGAAGCCGACCCCGACATAGTTGGGAAAAGGCTAAGCAGATGATAATGAGTACCAGTGTATACTATTTTTATTTATTTTTTCGGATGGGAAGTCATCAAATGACTCCTCCCGCTCTGAGCGGAGCGGAAGGGAGTGTCAGACTTGTACTGACTAAAACCCATCCATGTTCCTTCCTTGCCCTTTGTGTTCCAGTTTATACTTAACACCTTTAGTTGTAGTAGAAACAACCGAAATCTATAATTTACAATGATTACCAAAAAATCGTATTTCAATTTATTATTATGCAAATTTGTTAAAGGTAACTCCAATCATTTGGTTTATTATAGAGATTTACATAATTACCGTAAATTACAATGTATGCCTCTGTAAGTCGTTTATTATGTAGATACCTATTACCAATTCAATAATTTATTATGAAAATTATACCCAATTATGTATCCAAGGTTTCCGACTGTAATTCTTTTATTTTAGGTTTTAATGATGATATGTTCAACATATTGATGTTTTGCAGATTTTAAAACAGCAAATTTTAAGCAGATTTTAAAACTGCAGATTGCGAACAATATATGTAATTTGTTCAAAACCACTGAAATGCGAATGGTAAAAATATTATATACCTGAAAATCCTTATTTGTTCTACTGTCTTGTTATTTATATAAGCGCCATCTATTGACCGCATGTGAAACTTATTAAGAGCCGACTTTCTCAACAAGTTTGTGTTAGTTCTAGTTTTAAAAGAGAGATGGCAGTATTCGTTATTCTTGTAGCATACAATTTTAGTGCTGTATATTTTAATTTGTTCTCGAAAGCGTAACATTTAAATAACAATGTTCTCTTTATCTTCAGGCCTGACCAGTCTTCCTCCGATGGAGCGCGAGAGAAGAACACAAGCAGGCTGAACGGCTTCCTCAACTTGAAGACACCCCTGATTAGCACAAAGACTCTTGGGTAAGTTTAGATTGAATTATTTTATTTTTTAACGAAAACACTGCCTTTGACTGCATACTCATTTCTTTTGAGAAAATTAGCAAAGAAGAATAACTTATTTTTTAGGTGTAAACGGAAGACAGTGTAGAAAAAATAAGGACAGAAAGATGCCTACATTACTGGTAAAATTATATTCTTTCGTTGAGCGCCATCTGGACTATAAAAGTAAAACTAACTGTCAGGCGTGCTTTTGAATTAGTTCGGGCTGTAAATCATAGATGGCGTTTTACTGGCTGGACTTGAGCTAAACCCAACGCGTTTTTCCGATTTCAATAAAACCTCTAGTTTGTAGGAAATTATAATATCGCTTATTACGTAAACGATAGCCGATAGATGTAACAACCGGATATTTGCAAGGTAAAACGAATTAAATTCGAAGGTTTTATTGAAAATGACTAAGTACTTACGTGCTTTTTGTGCTCGTAAGTGAGATTTTCGTAACCAAAGTATTGCGTAACTTAAGCTTTGTATATCCGATGTCTAGAAGTTTAGGTGTACACCTACAACAATGACTTTCATCAATTTTACTCACTTTCTTGAAAGTGTTAAGAAATCTACTGCAGAATGAGCTTCTTCAAGCTAGAAAATGGTCTACCTTAAAAATAATACATTTTAGGACTGTTGCTCATTTTGGCGAGCCACGCAGCAAAGTAAAAAATCTTCTACATCACTTTCCTGATTTTTTTTTAAACATCGTACACTACAAGTGCGCTTGAGCCATGTTGACGATTATAAGTTTGAACTGTTAATCGTCAACATGGCTGTAATGTGCTCTTGTCTGTAACATAATAAAGATTGTATTTAGGTATTTGATACTAATATAGCCTTCTGTTTCACGCCACGTCGTTCAGGGAAGCAATAAGGTAATATTTGTGAGTCTTGTGGCCCTAGTATCGTCCTAAATGTAAGAGACTGTGGCCCTAGCACTACGCCCTACCTCTCCAACTCGTAAAATATACCTCAATTAAAAATAACCCGTTTGAAACCCGCACTTCCAACCCAAAACAAGATTTAAATCAAAATTTATGTTTCAATCTAAAATACGAGCTTGTATTTTGAATAATCAAATTAATGTTTAAATATTTAAACCTCATAAAATCAGCCAATCAAAGCACGTATCCTCATGCTGCGTCCTAACCAAAGTGAGCATGGCCCGAACATACGACGTTTGCAATAGCAGAGCAGGTTTCCGAAAAAAAAATTGTCATAACCTACTTATAAATGTGACAGTCCTGTATTTGCTGACATGTTACGCCCTCGACCTCAATCGATGCAACTTGTATCGACTTCGTGTGACACTCGCATCTGGCACTCATTTTCTCCACGTGACTACCGTCGCGTCGTGCTGTCTTGTGGCATGCTTCAAGCAATTTTTACAAGCTTTCATTTAACTTGCAATGTTTGTTTGTTTGTTGAGGTCAAATCTTGCAAATGAAATTTTTAAAAAGATACCCCGTACCGATCAAAATGAAATGCATACTAAAATGTTTACATTTTTGACAATGCATGGTTAGCTACGTCATACTAAATCCAATATGGCGGAGTTCAAAAGATGGTGGATTAGTTATGTTTATGCACACCCATGATATGGGTATCAATGAAAAGGTTTAGCTGAGAAGAGCTTTTTTTTTACTATACCGAAGTTTGTTCTTCGTTGGTTTCCCCTCTAGTCATTGTAAGAATAGGTATGTCACTAGAGCGTATAACTCGGCCAAGCATGCACATACAAACGCGATGACTATCCAATCGCGCGACTAATCGCTTTAGTTAGTACGCGGGTACAGACGCCATGTTGTGTCGTCATCATTTAAAAATTACCTACAACATATAAAATACCCTTAGAAGACCCTCGACCCTCTGGGAAAGAACCTCATAAAACTGAAATTGGATACTTATTACCCATTTTATTACATTATACCCTTATTTTATTTGACCAGTTTGATTATAAAATGGATATTTATAAAATATTTACCTATATTTGTTGGTTAAAATGTCGTTTGATTTTATGTAAGAAAGATGGAACGCTTCTGGTTTGAAAAAACCTAATTAACCTTAGAACTTAAACTGATATATATAAGTCAAATATGTACTGAATGGACATAAATAGGCTGTCTTTTTTTTTCGGTTGGAAAATCATCAAATGATTTCTCCCGCTCTGGGCAGAGCCGAAGGGAGTGTCAGACTTGTACTGACTAAAACCCATCCATGTTCCTTCCTTGCCTTTTGTGTTCCAGGGCCGCGGTATCTCTTTCGAACAGTCCCGCAGCACTGGTAGGCCCTTGCGGACTCTCCTCGTTTGCTGATATCTCTTTGAGGCGCGCGTGGAACACGTACGCGCCGTCAACACGGCCTGTCGTCATTAGACGGACGGACGGCGAGCTAGCCCGTTATAAACAAGCTGCCTCAAAGTTTAATATAAATAATGTTACAACTCGGTGCTATACGAAAAGACTTGAAGGCGATCGGTACATATACGAGTTGGAAGGGACCCCAACATACAAACACATAGAAAATTTTCGTCGATAATAAAAAAAAAACCAACCACTCCGGAAGTGCCGACAGAAATGAAAAGATTTTTTTTTTCAAGATTCTGTATTATTTTTAGAAAATATTTTTGCATAAGTATTTTACCTATACATTTCACTATACACTGTATTTTTTTGGGCTTGTAATATGTAGCAATACGGCTAACTCTGCAACGAAAAAGAGGTCGTTTAACGGTGTCGCAAGTTCAATTGTTTTTTGACCATCTCAAAAATGCCCAACGCGCCTAAAGAAGTTTTCACTTCAAAAATACTAGCTGTTCCATACATTTTGACGTTTAAGTATTACAGTTCGTATTTTAAAATAACCGATGAAAAATGTCTATGTGTCTCTTCTACCCTGATTTTCCCGCATCAGCAGTTTCAGTTCCTCATCCGGATAATTTCATTCCATACCAATTCAAGAAAAGGAAAATTCTAAATATAATAACATAAGCTTAAAAAACGACGTACATCCGCACGTTATTAGGAAATACCCGCATATCGTAACACGCTGTATATGCGGTATATACGTATAAATATTTCGGTGGAATATGACAGAGGTACGTGCGACATGGGAGCAGAATTGAGGGTGCGCATGGTTCAGTACTTTTGGGTGAGAGTTTCTTGATAAGCTGTAGCGGGAACAAGAATAAAACTAACAAATTAGTTACGTTTATATGGCACTAAGTGACTGTAACTTTTATACAGCTGCCATGGAGTTCCGAGCGGAAAATTTGCCATGAAATAGTGCTCATTGTTTTGTTATTATTAAAGAATCGGTAATCTCAATCGCAGCAAAGCTTTCAGCAAACAATCTCATTTTAATGAGATTGTTTGCTGAAAGCTTAATTGAAATCTGTAGGCCAAAGAAATACGTAATTGTTCCGTACGGGGTTCAAACCTGCAACACGCAGCGCAGCAGTCAATCCCCAACCAAGCTGTCACCTCTTTCCAAAGTTTTTATATTTTTATAGGGATTCCTTTAGAACCTAGAAACCTTAATGCAACATTTCATTAAGAACCGTCCAGAGGTTGGAACAGGTAACAAGCAGAGATAATAGATATAGAAGGTACTTTAACATAATATGTTAAAGTACCTTCTATATCTATTATCTCTGTAATCCATAGAATACATTAGTTCCCTTTATATATTATATAAAGGGAACTAATGTATTCTATGGATTACTGTAAAAAGAAAACTAATTTATAAGAGATGGCGAGCAATAAACGTCTTAAACATTCACAGAGTAAAAAGGTTTACAGTACTTTATCATCACTTCTTTTTTTTTCGGATGGGAAATCATCAAATGACTTCTCCCGTTCTGGGCAGAGCGGAAGAGAGTGCCAGACTTGTACTGACTAAAACCCATCCATGTTTCTTCCTTGCCCTTTATGTTCCAGGGCCGCGGTATCTCTTTCGAACAGTCCTGCAGCCCAGCAATTCCACCTCCTTTCTAACCATATCATCCTTCACACAGTCCATCCATCGTTTCTTGCAAGGTTAGAGTAATTGTACCTATGCATTTCCACTTCCGCCACCGCTACTCCTAAGCCACGACCTTACCTCAAGGCCAAACAAATAAAAAGCAGAATTTATTTGGAGCCAAACGTACTCAGTGATTGACAAGTGAGACCGCGAGATGATTCTATTTTCGCTGAGATTTATATTATTGCCAGAGGTTTTCTCGCGACTTCGTCTTGTAGATTTCATATTTTGGTTTACGAATTCGACACACCATACTTTCATCTTTGTAGGGGTTGATTTAGTCCAAAGGAAAAATGTAAACGACCTGTCATACTGATCAAAATAGTGGGCCATAAGAAAGACATATAAAAAAAGATTGCATATAGCGGAGATTCGTATTCTGAAACGATTGAATGAAGTGACAAGAATGGATCATCATCATCTGCCTAGCCTTTTCCCAACTAAGTTGGGGTCGGCTTCCAGTCTAACCGGATTCAGCTGTATACCAGTATTTTACATGGACTGCCTGTCTATCTGACCTCCATAATCCAGTTAGTACTGGGTACTGCAATACCCATTGCAAAGACAGGTTGTGAGGACTTTCGGGCCAAAACGGTAAAGTTAAAAACATACTGACAGAAATATACAGTTTTCCTTCTACCGATAATAAGACTGTATAAAGAAAGAATTTCTGTATTTCATGGTTTCAGTAATATTTTTGGAACCCCATATTTTATTGCAAAATACTATTTGTGTTGGGTTTGTAGACATAATATTGTGTTGTTTGCAGTGGAAATACATGTAGCTACACTAGCAGCCAATTGAAGGATAAAACATAAGGAACAGAATTTGTTAGTGTAGGGTTCCGTATCTCAAAATAAACACGGAACCATTCGGTATAAGGTCACTCGTGCGTAAAACCGCGCGTTTGTTACAGACGTTTTTCTCATTGATTAGAGGAAATAGAGTTTGAAATCGCTACTTCGGTACTGAAGGGCATTTCTCTATAATCTATTTACAATTATTCTCATAGATACTCGATTAAAGAGAAATTCTATTCTATTATTTTTGAGAATATCATAGAAGTTTAGTCTTGATTTTCATATTTATAAACTCAATACTATGTACATTATAAAGGGTCATACTGACTCTTAACGAAGCCGATAGGCACTTGTTTTCCCCGTCGCCGTCGTTGCGATCATTTTTTTGTTCTAGACCATACTTGGGAACCTTCTAGTTACGGAGATATTGATGGTCAAAGTTCCAACTTTTTTACAAGTTTGTTTTGGATACATGTTTTTAATGTAAGATTTTTACTTTTAACACCTCCAGGACCCTCTTACTATCCAATCTATCCATCAATACAATGTTTTGAGTGCGTAACATTGAGTCCTACTGTAAAACGTGATTTTTCAGCCCAAAAAAAAGTCGTTTCCCAGCACTAATTTTTGGGTAAAGTTGCTATATTAATATACGTACATAATGCTTGGTTGACGGCTTCGTGATGAGTCTGTTTACATCCTGTATACAGACTACAAATAGAACAAAAATAATGCTAAAAAAAGAAGACTAAAAGTAATTACTTACATATTTACAACGGCAACAATAGGACACTTAGGCGTCAAAGTACTCCTCCGCATCACTGTCATCTAAACGTACCCAGACTGGCAGCATTACTGCGTTGAATGGCACTGCTAATTCTTTGGTCAAAGAAAGAGCCGGGCCCTCTGGTCACGCGAAGTGTCGACCAATCGGCGAGATATTTCCTTAAAAAGGAATAATTCTATTCTATTCTATTCTTATACAATGACACAATAAGACGCAGCGAAATACCAGGATTTTACATGGAGCGACTGCCTATCTGACCCCACAACCCAGTCACTACTGGGTACCCCTTCGAAAGACTGGTTGTAACGACTGTCAAAGATATACAAATGACAGCCAGGATCAACGTCTTAACATGCTTTCCGAGGCACAGAGGAAACCTAGTATATTACAATGGTCACCCATCCATAGATCGACCTAGGCAAACGTCGCTTAACCTTGAAGATCAACCTGTGCGGCTGTTATTATTTAGCCACGACCTTCTGTCTGTCTAGACTTCAATTTTCTCAAAAGTTAGGTTCTCTGAAGACGCATAGATTAGATTTTCATATTAGATCTAGGTTCTAAAGACTTACCCTACCCTACACTTGAGCTAGATTATGCCATTCGCCTATGATTACGTAATTAGGTAAGATTAACTAAGATTATTGTCAGTTTCTAAGTTATTATATTATATTAAGCTATTTGAGTGGGTTCATTGAAAGAGATTTAGATTTTCACGTATTCATGCAGAAATTATTTTCGCAATTACCATTTCAATGAGATTTATTTATTATTTATTTATTATTTATTATATATTTATTTTTAGTACAATGGTGAGTTTTCTTGCAAAAAATATTTAGGTGTAGCGTTGTTTTTACGAATCACAGCTCATAGTAAACAATAAAAATCACCAGTCGTGTCATCTATATATTATAATACATACATACATAATTCGCACCCATTTTTTCTATAGGGGTAGACAAAATCTAAAGAACGGAGAAGCTATAAATGAAAGAAATGTCTCGCTATAATATTGATTAAAGTTCTATTACAAGAAGATAGACACCCAAAACGGATTTTTGTTAAACCATTTGACTACCAACTAATATAGTCGCCACGCATTTTATTATTCATGTAAAAAACTATTTATCTGTACGTTTTTTCACGGGTGTCCACTGAAAACCAGCGCTGTGCTGTGGGCCCCCCATGGCACAGCAGCATGCTGAGTGTCACAATACAGTGCATAGTCAAATTTATAAGCAAAAGACTTATGCATTTTTTTTTCTATAAATAAACCAGAATCTTGAAAAAAAAAAAAATCTCTTCTGTTGACACTCCTGGAGTGGTTGGGTTTTATTTTTTGTCATTTTGTATGAAGCAAGTCATGTCCCTCCGACAACTAAATATTTTATCTTTCTTTCTTCTAACTGCTACGAGCCTTTTTTTTTTCGGATGGGAAATCATCAAATGACTTCTCCCGCTCTGGGCAGAGCGGGAGTGTCAGACTTGTACTGACTAAAACCCATATATGTTCCTTCCTTGCGCATGGTGTTCCAAGGCTGCGGTATTTCTTTCGAACAGTCCTGCAGCCCTGGCAGGCATCGGCCCTTGCGGGCCCCTCTCTGTTTGCTGACATCTCTTTGAGGCGCGCGTGGCGAACACGAACGCGCCGTCAACATGGCCTGTCGTCAAAAGACGGATGGACGGCGAGCTAGCCCAATACTTACCGTCCACAGGTCCGCGTCAACGGTGGCCGGAAGCCACCACGTGACCCCCGACGCCCGGGGCGTCTCCCGCGGTGGCTGGGACGAGAGTCCCATTCCCTCACCTGTTACGAGCCTTACATGCTCCTTTCACCTCATCCACTTTCATACATCTGGTCATACACGCATGTCACGCGTCGGTTGCCAGTACTATGCATCCGACCTTTCCGAAGAACCTCACTAATAAGGTCAGTGTAAGTCCTTCTAGGGTGTCTCCCGGAGTTGCATTTATTTTTACCTAACAATATAATGTTGTGCCTCTAGTGGAAAGGGGTATAAGTCCTATTTAATCTGTATGGTACTTATACCTATTTTCACATGAGGCACAGAATTTATTTTTCAATACTCAATACTTTTATTGCATTTCACAAGTAGGTATTCTTAGGTGGCTAACTTATAGTTAGATCATGTGGACCCTGTCGGGCACAGCAAAGTGGATTAGGAGAGAGGAAGCATTTCTAAATGATATCTACAAAATTTCATAGGTATTTCCTGAGGTAATAGCTGTAATACAAAATATAAATAGGTATAACATTAATTCAAAAACGTCGCAACATAATTTAAAAACAAAGAAATTAGAAGATTAATAGAAAAAATAATTAATAAATCAAATACAATTTTAAAATCTCGAGTACTCAAGCTATGACTTTATAATAAGTCTATCGTTTAGATATTCGTTTACTGAGTAGTAGCTTTTATTTACCAAAAAAAATCTGAGTTTTTTTTTAAATATGTTAATTTTTGCTTCTTTTTTTATTGTTGCGGGTAGTTTATTATATAATTTAATGGACATTACATAGGATATTTTAGAGTGCATTTTTAATCGAGAACTTGATAAGTTTAGCCTATGTCGGTGTCTGAGTAGATAGCGTGTCTGAATGTCTTCCCAGTTTTTAATAAAATTCTTGATGTTTTCGCACAAATTTGCATGTTTCTAAAGTGTATATACAGGGAAGGGTTAACATGTTATTTTTTTTAAAGAAAGGTTTGCAACTATCTGTTTGCTCGATGTTTACCAGGATTCTGACCAATTTATTTTGCAGGGTGAAAAGTGTTTGTGCACCTGTGCTGTTTCCCCAAAGGGTGACACCGTAGCTAAGCCATGCATAAGCAAAAGCATAACAGATGTTGAGAGCTGTTTGAAGATTGGTGGTCTTTTTTATTTCACGAAGGGCGTAAGAGCATTTTGAAATTTTTGAGTGAGTTTTCTGTATGTGTGATTTCCAGTTTATGTGTGTACCTATAACTAGTCCGAGTAAGGTAAATTCGTTAACGGTTTCTAATTTTGAGTCGCTGAAAATAAAATCTAAAGTTAAGGTGTTTTTTGGTAAGGGTGGAAAGTTATTAATTTTGTTTTGGAGTAGTTTATCTCGGGTTCATTCATCCAGTTGCATGTTTTAGTAAGTATGGTATTTAGAGTTTCTTCTATGTTTAAATTGTCTTGGCATGAGACTAATATGGATATGTCGTCCGCGAATAAGACACTCTTCTTTAATATCTTCTCTAATCTTTAACTTCTTCAATCTTTAAATCCAAAAGCCTTTCTTCCTAGAATTAACTAACCGCTAATTAAATTTTTTATCAACTTACAGTCTCCGACAAACTGAATACCTTATTAACTGTCTCCTACCTAACCTACTTTAACAAAGATCAAAAAAAGCAAAGAATTAACTTGTTCCAGTCTCTTCCAGTTGAGTTAATTAGAAGAACAGGTCTAAGAAGATTAATTACAAGAAAACGGACACGGGGTAAGGCACTGGTCTTACCGTCGACGATTAGTGTGAAGCGTGAGCTTTCAACTAAAAACGTATGGTCAACGAGGAAGTGACTAATCTACTGATGATTATCTCAGCCATGGTACGTACAAAAGATTATAGGGTCGGTTTAAGTAAAAGAGATACTTATGTTAATACTACCGCCGTAAGTAAAATGGGTCATCATCATCATATCAGCCCGTTTCTGTCCACTGCTGAACATAGGCCTCCCCAATAGATTTCCAACGTGTCCGGTCCAATGCCACCTGCATCCAGCGACTCCCTGCAGTTTTTACAATGTCGTCGGTCCATCTGGCAGGTTGCCGTCCCACGCTGCGCTTTCCAATGCGTGGTCTCCACTCCAGTATCTGTTTGCCCCATCGGCCGTCCGATCTTCGCGCTATGTGGCCTGCCCATTGCCACTTCAGCTTGCTTATCCGCTGGGCTATGTCGATGACCTTGGTTCGTCTACGGATTTCCTCGTTTCTGATTCTATCACGTAGAGAAACGCTGAGCATAGCCCTCTCCATAGCCCGCTGAGCGACTTTGAGCTTCTGTATAAGACCTACTGTGAGAGACCACGTTTCCGATCCGTAAGTCATCACTGGTAACACACACTGGTTATAAACACTACTTTTGAGGCACTGAGGTATTCTGGACGAGAAGACATCGCGTAGTTTCCCGAACGCTGCCCAGCCGAGTTGGATTCGACGATTGATCTCTCTCTCGAAGTTGGACCTACCTAACCGGACCGCCTGTCCTAGGTAAATATATTTGTCGACAGCTTCGAGAGTGGTGTTCCCAACTGCGAGTAAAATGGGTACAGCTGCGGAAATAAAAAAGACAATAAAGGTGAATGCTAACACCAGCTGTGAGAGTCTTGCTTGATGTATACCCATAGCATTATAGCATAGCCTGCCTATAACGTTTTATGTTCCCACTGTATACAGGCTTCCTTTCTATGAGAAGGAATAGGTTTTAATACACCGAGCAGTCTAAGTGTGGTTTGGTAGATGTCTGGTGTCGTTACAAATCAAACTGGTTTGTTTCACTTAAAAACCACTTTCGGAAAATCGGTCAATAGCTATATTCACAATAATCCTATAGGGCTATGATTGCCATACCGTCTAATGTTTTAGAGTAATGGTTTAGAAGTCATGCTAGGTAAACAAAAGATGCCAATTTCATCCGGATGTTTTCCTTCACCGTTTTTCGAGCAGCGGTGATGCAATTATTTGTACAAAGAAATGCGACTACCTGGTTTCAAACTCAATCGTAAGTTTGGGCTATTACCACATGACCACCACAACTCGTTTGCTCGGTTTTACTCGCTTCTCGCTAATCGCTGGTTGTGGGAGACGAGTCTTAACTAGTCCGTTACAAAATAAAGGGTGTTTTCTACTTTCGCTTGTTTACATTTTGTTTTCAATTAAAACAATTTGTTGTGTTGCTATGCTTATATGTTTGTGTTGTTTTGATAATGTAAACAAAAGTTTTATTAATTTCGTGATGGAGCTCGTGGCTAGGTAGCAACAGTCGATTGAAGGTTGGGTTATGTTTACCGACGTTGTCGCTACGTGAATAGATTTTTGACAGTCGTTACAGCTAGTCAGAACTCCGAAATTCTGACAACTAGTCTTACTAAGGGGTATTTATTAGGGCTGCGGGACTGTTTGAAAGAGATACCGCGGCCCTGGAACACAAAGGGCAAGGAAGGGTTTTAGTCAGTACAAGTCTGACACTTTCTTCCACTCCGCCCAGAGTGGGAGAAGTCATTTGATGATTTATCCCGAAAAAAAGGGGTATTTTTTAAGGTCAGATAGGTAGTCGTTCCATATAAAATACTAGTTAATGCCCACGTGAAATTGTTATAAAAATACTATTTTTCCCATTGATGCTCCGCTCCTTTGGGTCACTGCATGATGTTAAATAACCTATAGTCTCCCTCGGTAAATGGGCTATCCAACACTAAAAGAATTCGAACCAGTACTTCCTGAGATAAGTGCGTTCAGCCAAACAAACTTCAGCTTAATATTAGTATAGACTCTCTGGTCAAAGCCATTTTGCTGACATCATAAAAAACACATGCCATGCTTTGGCTTAGACATGATCCCTTTGTCTTGCACTTGAAGTTAGCCTAAGTTCCTGTTACGTAAAGTTTGTAGAACACAAACTCACCCATACTTTCCCAAATCAGTTGCAAAACAAAAGATAGTCAAATAAACAAATAAACACACCAGCCGCCCAAAAGTCCTCGCCAAAGTAGTCGCCTTTGTACATAAGCTATTTATCATTATTTTGTGTTATTTCTCTTTTTTGTGTGCAATAAAGAATAAGAATAAAGTCCTCAGCCGCGTCTGTCTGTCTGTTCGCGATAAACTCAAAAACTACTGCACCGATTTTGCTGTTTTTACCAATGGACAGAGTGGTTCTTGAGAAAGGTTTTAGTACATAATTTGTCAAGTTTTTGTATACATTGGCTAAAATATAATGATATTTTTTGGAAGTGTCGAAAAAAATAAGCCATCTGGGAGCTTCGAACGAAAACGCTGCCTTTGAGATATAACAAAATTTTGTATGGTGGAATTGTGTATCTTATATAGGTCTACAGAAAAGTTCGTGATGGCATATATCTATCTGTTACTTTCAGTCGTGATAACCAACATCCACGCGGGCGAAGCCGCGGGCATCAGCTAGTTTTACATATTTTCCTGGGCGCGTATACCGCATAGCTATATCTTACTAAACTCGTTCTGTGTAGAGCTTTACGACTTGGTACGTATTTCAGAGCTCTGGAATTTGTTACGATGATTGATTTTCGTGGGAATATGAAGGAAATCATATCAAATTGTATCTCTGAGGATGATCTGTTTCTGAACTTCCATAATTAATAAATATTGGTTGGTGATTGTTAATTTGTTATCACCAGGGATTAGAATAGGAAGAGTTCTGACTCCCAAGATACAGGTTTTCCTAGTTTGGGGGTCAGGGTTTCAGTTTTGTACGCCTTAACTATTGTAAACTTTGCTAGGAATTAAGTATATTGTAAGGATTTGTATAAAGAAAGTATTATTATTATTCCGTTTATTCATGTATATAGGTACATATTTTTTAACATTTTTAAATATTTCTTAAAACAAACCATATAAAAACATTAAAAAATATAAAAAATAGCGGTCCGCCGGTGTCGGGAACAGGGTCCAAGCTACCGGTGGTTAGGGCTCCAGAGACAGGAACCTCCTCACAATGCGAGCCGTATCGAGGAGTACTGCCTTCTGAATCAGGCCCTTGATCCAACTGCCTAAGGAGAGCCTTGAAAGATGGTCGTCGAAGCTCTTAGCCATAAGGCCATTGGCCGTTACGAAAATCGGCACAATGATATTATTATTTCCTTTATTCATCTTTATACACATTTTTAACATTATAAATATAAAAAATAGTAGCCCACCGGTATCGGGAATAGGGTCCAAGCTACCGGCGGTCAGGGCTCCAGAGAGAGGAACCTCCTAACAATACGAGCCGTGTCCAGGAGTACCGCTTTCTGGATCAAGCCCTTGATCCAGCTGCCTAACGAGAGCCTCCTCAGGTGTTGGTCGAGGCTCTTGGCAATTAAGCCATGGGCTGATACGACTACCGGCACAATGATCGCTGAGTCCACATCCCACATGTCGACAACCTCGCGAGCTAAGTCAAGATACTTGATTTGTTTATCTTTCTCGGCTTTCACGAGGTTCTCGTCATGCGGGACCGTAATGTCAACAATCATTGCGCGCCGCTCTGATCGATCCACCACCACTATATCAGGCTTATTGGCTACAATAGTCCTGTCAGTGATGATGGATCGATCCCAGTACAGTGTGATATTGCCATTATCGAGAACTGGATCGGGCACATACCTATAGTACGGCACTTCCGATTCCACAAGGCTGTATTTTAGAGCAAGTTGCTGATGGATAATCCTGGCTACAAGGTTGTGTCTATGCAAGTACTCTCCGTTAGCCAGACGAGAACACCCGGAGATAATGTGACGGATTGATTCACCTGGACGGTGGCATGCCCGACATATGTCAACCGTGCCGTCCTTCACAATAAATCTCCGGTAGTTATTCGTCATCATAACTTCATCCATAATTGCACAGACAAAACCTTCGGTTTCTCCAAAGAGGTCCCCGGAACGTAGCCAGGCTACGGACTCTGATAGGTCTACATCGGGCCCATGCAGGGCCCGGAAAAAGCGTCCGTGGAGCTCCTTACTCTGCCATACTCCCCTGCGGTCGTTAGTGTCAAGTACTACAGGTTTGCGCCAGTTCTCTTTAGCCAAGGAGAGCGGGGTGAGGCCCTTGTCCACCGCGACCACATCTCGATGCATCCCCACGTCGGCTTCTAGGAAATATTCCCTGAGACTGCATATCTCGCGATTGTGAAGAGTCTTAGCATTTAAAAAGCCTCGACCCCCACACTTCCGCGGGAAATACAGTCTCATAACCGAAGAACGTGGGTGATGCATATTATTATTATTATTAGTTAATTGGCCTAGACTTGAAGGAAGTAAGTCATTATCAACATTATCATCCTGCCATTGTCCCATTCTACTAGCACATCCAAAACATGACACAATCCATAACTTCGAACAAAATAATTAAACTTAGTCAACTCATCATCTGCCAGTCTAACTGGAAGATTTTACATGGAGAGACTGCCTGTCTGACCTCCACAACCCAGTTATCACTGGGTAATACGATACCCCTTGGTAAGATTTGGTTGTCAGACTTTCAGGCCACTGACATGTCCTGTAACGACTGTCAAAGATCCACAATTGATAGCTGAGACCAACGGCTTAACGTGGTTTTCGACGCACGGCAGAAACTTCCAATGGTTCGCTTCAGAAGGGCTTTACACAGATGGTTAATTCAGAATCCCTTCTATAAAATAAAAATAAAAATTCCTTCAGTTTAAATTTAAATAATCTAACTGTATGTACCAAAAATTTGGATGTCATTTTTTTATGATTGAATTATGTTAAACCACTATTAAACTACCATTGTAGGAACTTTTGCAATTTTAACTTTAACTTTTAAATTTTACTATGGACACTTTTAACGTGCACACTGCACATCTTGCTACATCGTTCTCACATAATGTACCATCTCAACATGAATGATGTAACCAAGGTTTTTGTAAAAATATACTGATTTAAAAGAGTGTCCATGGAGTTTCTTGCCCGTTCTTCTCCATAGAGATCTACGCTAGGGAATGGGCAACTACAGTACTTTCACAGTTTTTATGCCTTGTGACTGGGACTGTAGCTTCATTACATTTTTACATTGTCGACAATTCAAAAGTGCCTGTAACTGGCCTACTTGAAATAAATGCTTTGATTTTGATTTTGCAACCATATATTTTATCGACAAATAAATCTTTGACTTTGCCTTGACAGGTGGTCCCCATCCACAGATCAACCTAGGCAAGTGCGGCTTAACCTGAAGATCGAGAGTAATTAAACTTAGTCAATTAATAACAGAAAAGCCTTTAGTTAAAAGGTTACATGGCATGTTCAATAATACAGTGAAACTCTTGGCTCGCTTGAATTTAATACGAGATTGAAGAAGGTTCCGTACCCTTGTTAGATTTTCAAACATTGGATATATATTGACTTCCGAACGTATCTAAATTGTGGTCAAATATTTTTTGTAAATGTATGAAAGTCTTAGCCTTGTACCTATAGGGCTGCAAGACTATTCGAAAAGGGCAAAGAAGGAACATGGATCGGTTTTAGTCAGTACAAGTCTGACACTCCCTTCCGCTCTGCCCAGAGCGGGAGAAGTCATTTGATGATTTCCCATCCAAAAAAAAAAAGCCTTATACCTATTGGACCGACAAGTTTCTGGTCTCGAATTCGAACCCAAGACACGAACCTCTGATTTTCCGGATTCATGAGCGACTGAGCGTGTCGATAATTATCACTTGCTTTGGTGAAGGAAAACATCGTGAGGGAACCAGCACGCCTTTTTTTTTCAGATGTTGAAATCATCCAATGACTAATTCTCCCGCTCTGGGCAGAGTGGAAGGGAGTGTCAGACTTGTACTGTCTAAAACCCATCTATGTTCCTTCCGTGCCCTTTGTGTTCCAGGGCCGCGGTATCTCTTTCGAACAGTCGCGCAGCTCGTTGCGGGGTCCAACACAGTTAAATTGTTTCTCTGGGACTTCATCTTGGCGTTTTTCTAGTGGTCGCAACTGTTGATTCTGGCTTTCAGGAGTTGCAGTGATTTAAGAATTGGTGGCGGGCTTGTCTCAAATATAAAAAAAAACCTATGCCTAACCCTTCGGGGATTACAGGCGTGATGTCATGTAAAACGTTTAATTATAGTTTGCATAAGGAAACTCAAGCCAGCTGCAAAATAGCATTCTCGATGCGGTCCGTGCAGTTGACATAGCAGCATTTAAACTGTTTACCGACTACGCGGAACACAGTTCGCTTGCAGTTTCAATAACTTTGAAGTGTTAGCAAAGTTGCAATGGTTGAAGTGAACTTTAAATTCTGTGCTAGGTATTTAAGTTGCCCGATTAAACTGTCTTGCAGTGACACATTGATGAATCATCTTAATCGTCTTTTCGAATTGATTTGATCAATTTATTTTGCATTTGCAGTTCTTAAAGTCGGAATGAGTTTAAGAACGTTGACAAATGGGGGCTATCGTTTTTAAGCTCACTAGATAGCACCACTGTCGAGTAAGGTCCTGTCATTAATTCTATTTTAAACTTTAAAGTACAAATAACTTTATAAAAAGTTTATTTCATTTCGTATATCAACATAGTGTAAACTTCAGATACATATATTTACAAATATTCTCCCTAACAGTAACAAGCATGAATCATTTAAAAATCATTCTAATTCCGAGTACTAACAAACAAGATCCTAAGTTGCTGCTTAAAATCTTCAAGTCATAATTAATCAGGAATGGCTCAATCTAGACCAGAATCATGAATATTAGTTAAAATACGTGATAAAAAAGCACGCAACGCGCGAACACTCTATGACATCTGACATTTCTGAAGACCTCACTCTACACGAACGCCTCTAGCGGCGAATTCATGTGCGATAGCCCCCATTGTAAAACGATACTGTTTTTGTAGATAACTGTAGGATATCAAAAAGTTTTGGTTCTACATAAAACATGCTAGTTTCACGTTTTTTTCCTTCAAGGTGTGAGAGAGCATTGGTGAAAATACTTATTTCTTATCCACGCCTGCTTTAGCTTTAAGAGCTGAAGTTTAGAAAGGTACTGTTTAGCTAGTGACATTACACAGTTCATTGGGCATGCGGCAGACGAAACCGGTTGACGAAGTGAATTATGTTCAGGTTTTGCAGACACGTGGTAAGTAAACGACGGCGATATCCATTGTAATGAAAGATACAATTCTTACTTGCCTAGCCGAATTCAACGAAATATTATTATTTTTAATAAATAATTTATGCTTATTATATACGGGCTGGCTTTTTTTACAAAGGGGTGCAGTCCAATAAGTTTAGGTGGCTTTTCCGCTGTGGTCGGACAGGAACAGGACAGGAAAATATATTAGATGACTACCCTTAACTTTGGCAGGCATTTAAGCTACTTGCTTTAACTGCGCCGTCCAAAAATCAATCCTGTAATGAGCGCAATACACTCTTTGAACTCTGAGAAGATCTCAAAAGTACTCAGCGACAAGCCTTCGCAAAACAATTCCATTAACACGTGGCAGAAGTGAATTTTTCAAAAATGTTGGCTTCAAGATAAACACTGTATAATGCTTCCTATCTCATTTTCTCCCACGTTAAATCTTATGAATTTATAATGTGTCTGTCTCTTTTTACTGTCGCTTTTTCATTTCATCGACTTTCAAATCACAACGATGCTAAAGAAACTCACTCACTTTCACTTCAAAAACAACAGATCACAGAAGCTTAACTCAACTCTCATTTTCAGAAAAAAAACGTGTTATAAAACCCTTGTTTCCAACAAAAATACTCCTTTTAACCTAATGGTGGATGATTGGAAAGTCATAGGTTCTTCAATAATTCATTGGGAACATCGCTTGTGCGATGCAGCCGTTACAACGCCATCTGTTGGCTGGAGAACGTAACTTTTGACCTACATGAATTTAATGTTAAATTCATCGGATGCTATGTTTAGTAGGATTGGATTTTTGTGGCATCGGTCATCTTCTGCCAAGCCTTTTAAGTGTGTTGGGGTTACCAATTTAATTGGAAGCAGCTGAATACCAGTATTTTGTATTTTACGAGTGCTTATCTGAAATTAACAACTCAATTACTGATTTAGTGTTTCGTAGTAGCAGTAAAAATAATAAAGAACTGGGCGTTTTTAGTACCCCTAAACAATGAGGATCATCATCTTCATTTCAGCCGAAAGACGTCCACTGCTGGACATAGGCCTCCCCCAAGTGTCACCACATTGACCGGTCCCGTGTGACTCGCATCCAGCGGATCCCCGCAATCTTCACCAGGTCATCGGTCCACCTAGTGGGAGGCCTTCCAACGCAACGTCTTCCGGTTCGCGGTCGCCACTCCAGAACTTTTCGGCCTCATCGGCTATCTGTTCTGCGAGTAATGTGGCCTGCTCACTGCCACTTAAGTTAACTATGAGGTTACATTGGACTTAAACATAACCGGCGAAATGAGGGTGTACTATTAACTGCACTTCTGTTTAACTCTTCAGGGATTACAGGTGTGATGTTATGTGATGTAAGCGCAAAAAAAAAATTCTTTGATGATGATATTTAATGTTACTTCTTGGATTGTAAAAGCAACTAACTTTAGTTCATTTTCTCTTTGCATACTGAGTTTTCTTCGTGCCTCGGAAAGCCCGTTAAGAGGGTTATCACAAAATTAAAGAATTCATTTTAGTTAAATTAGACGGCATGCGGCAGTGCATGCGCAAGTGTGCATCTAGCGAGGTATACTACGCACACAGCCAAACAAGCTAAGGTCCGCCCGTTCCGAGATTTATATTGATTTTTAACATTGCATAAAACAATTGTTTTCAAGTAGTATTTTACTTTTAAATGCTCTAATTATTTTTTTCAAGCAAGGGAAGATAGTAACCTTACTTATTAAATATTTTTTCTTTGAATTTGGATTATATCTTCATAGATAAAAAATATCATTTCGGATGAAAAAAGGTCAGTATCTTTCTGTTTTACGGATTTTTTTTTGGTGTATTTCTGTATGAAACAAAAAAATGATTAAAGCATTCCGAAGTACACTACTCAATTGTACCATGGACATTTTTATAATATATTTATTTTTTTATTATAATTTAATATCATTATATCTTTTATGTAACAAAGCATCAAAGATGCCCAAAAGTAGGACTTTATGGAACATCCTTTGCAGAGACAAGGTTTTTACTCATGTACGTAAATAAATTGAAATATTTGTTTAAAACATTCCCGAGAAAAATAATCAAACTTTCTCGGGCATATTTTTTTTTTAATTTTGTGGCCATATATAAACCATAATCACACATCAAAAATCAAATAAAACGCTCAAATACAAGAAAACATGTGATAGCCTTCTTAAGCTATTGGTCCCGGCTATCATTTGTAGATCTTTGACAGTCGTTACAGGTAGTCTATGTCTCGAAAGTCTGACAACAAGTCTTACCAAGGCGTATCGTATTACCCAGTACTAACTGGGTTGTGGAGGTCAGACAGGCAGTTGCTCCATGTAAAATACTGGTATTCAGCAAGAAGCTGACTCCAACATAGTTGGGTAAACGCTAGGCAGATGATGAATGCTTTCATGTTACTAGATATAAACGAGAATTCATTTTAATTACACTGTATTTATAATGAAAAAAAAACCATAGCAGCGATGTGCCAAATTATCGTTCCCACAAAACAATTTTGTATTAACAGCAGTATCGAGTATCAAAGGATCCAATATTTATAAGTGAAATCCGCTGAATCTAGGTCATAAATAAAATAATAAAAAGGCTATCTGCAGGTCAGTGTTTTTATCAGTTTTACATCGGATGGACAGGCTTTATTTATTGGTGTTTCTGACAAATTTCATTTCATTTATTTATTCACCAAACAGTTTACACTGTGTTTGAATGTTTACAAAATAATTACACAAAAACGTAGATACATAATAGAATTGAAAAAAATATGCTTAGACGGTTTGGTCATGTGGAGAAGATGAGTGAAAGGCGACTAACAAAAGGCAAACAAGGCAGATGTGATTGGCAACGCCGGGAGGGGACGCTCTAGAAGAACATACGCTGACCTCATTGGTGAGGTTATTCATGAAGGTCAGGTGCGTAGTACTCGCAACCGGCGTTCGTCTAGACCAGATGTATGAACGTGGACGAGGCAAAAGGAGTATGTAAGGATCGTATATAGCAGGGGGCGTTCTGTGGTTTCTGCCTACCCCCATGGGAAAAGGGCGTGAGTTTATGTATGTATGTATGTAGGTAGATACCTACAGTCTGTTATAGTTCTTGTTTCCTATTGATGGAATTACACGAACAACAATACTACTACTACAAACCACCATTCCTACAAACAATACTATAAACAATTATCGACTTTTTCATAATCTTTACTATGTATAAAAAAAGTCGCTCCCGCTGTTTGTACGCGTAAATCTTGTAAACTACGCATCGGATTTAAATGCAGTTTTCAGAAATAGATAGGGTGATTCAAGAGGAAGGTTTATATGTATAACACTGCAACCGGGCTGGGCCGCTAGTGTCAAATAAGTTGGTTTTAGAATGACTAGTATTGAGATTGTCTTACAGTGATATTTAACACACAATGTAACGCACAATGTCCTTTTCCCAACTATGTTGAAGTCAGGTTTCAGTCTAACTGGATCCAGCTGAATACCAGTGTTTTACATGAAGTGACTGCCTATCTGACCCCCACAACCTAATTAGAACTGGATGATACAATACCCTTTGGTAAGACTGGTTTTCAGACTTTTGGGCCATGACTGACTACCCGTAACGACTAGGTCTACAAATGACAGCCGGGACAGTGTCATAATATCAGTGTATGTCCTTCTAAGCGTTTAGGCGCAGAATGTCCAGTTCGCAAAATGTCCAGCGATGGAAAGAAGTCTAATTCGCAGAGTGTCCAGTTCGCAAAAGGTCCAGTTTGCAGAATACTAAGGCGTCCCCTCCCGGCGTTGCCTTAAATATATTTTGTTAGTCGCCTTTTACTCATACTCTCTGGCAAAAACCATCTAAGCATACTTTTTTCAATTTTTGTCACTTTTTAATCTTATAAGCAGTAACGAATTATTAAAATCTTTGAGTAATACCTATTTGACTATTTAATCAACTATCTAGGAATCCTGCCTACCCCTGTAGTAATAAACAGAGCACTACAAATTCAACATCGACTAAAACTTTACATAATTCATAGCGCTCTCTAAAATTACGTCATGAAACTAACAGATTGAATCGTCATGCAAATTCCTATCTTGGAAGATTGAATTAAAGTTCAGAGTTTGTTGATTGGATTCGTGAATCAGCAACTCTGTGATACACTGTAGTTCTGATTGGTTGAGCGTTTTGTTGAGTCATTATTATTACAGGGTTCTATTTGAAGAAGAGCTGAAATGCCTTTACACCTGTTTCACAGTTATCGATCACCATCATCCTGGTCTTGAGAGCAGTGGAAATCTATTAGTATCCTAAAGGATATTATATAACAGGGTAAAGTAAAATTCTTAAGCACTACATATTATAAAACAAAATCCTCCGCCGGGTCTGTCTGTCTGTTCGCGATAAACTCGAAAACTACTGCGCCGATTTTCATTTTGTTTCCACCAATGGATAGAATGGTTCTGGAGGAAGGTTTTAGTATATAACTTGTCAAGTTTTTGTACCTATACATTGGCTAAAATATAATGATATTTGTTGGAGGTGTCGGAAAAAAATCTCTAATAATCTGGCTGAGATTTGGTACAGGGATAGATTATAGTCTGGAACAAGACACGCTACTTTTTATCCCTGGAATAGGTTCCCATGGGTTGCGGGAACGGGATCAAAATGTCATGATTACTTTTGGTCGCGGTAACCGACATCCATGCGGGCGAAGCCGCGGGCATCGACTAGTCTTCGTGAAGAGTATGTTTACACCCTATATGTACTAGTATAGTATGCCTTGTGTCTGTACTGTAGCTTCGCCTTTTTTTGTTTTTTTTCTGACTTTCAAAAGTGCCTGTTATGGCCTAATTGAAATAAATACTTTGAGTTTGAATCAGTATTATCCCACTTCTGAGAAAAAGGCCTCTTCCAGTACTTCCTTACTCTTATTGCACAAAGTAAAATACCTGCGACAATTCGAACCCACCAATCACAAAGCAAAATAAATCCAGAATTTATCTGTCCCCACAAATTGTAAGTCAACTAAAGAAAACCGGGTTATTTTTATGAGTACGAATGCTTACCTACTCGCAAACTATTGACAGAATCAATGTTTTCGTTAGGTATCTGCCACAAATGTTTTTATTCAAGTCCGTTTGCTATCCTCGGCAAGAAATAGGTTAAGAGCTCACCTTAAGAAGATACTACAGGACTACGGTTCGTAATATAAATTTATTACGAATAGTGGTCCTGTAGTACCTAACCTAATCCTACCTAATTAAATAATTAACAATAACTAATTAAGTACCTAATTTAATCGTACCCACCCAAATAATCGTTTTTGAAGTTATACTTCTTTTGGCGCGTTAAGGAACAATTATGAGGATAAATTTTTACGATGCGCGCGCACACCGTCACGAAAAACCGACACCCTGATGTAAGCTAGTCAACATACACCCTGAAGTTAGCTTAGTATCAGATATTTACAAGTCTTGGTTGTTATTTTTAATCTACTGCTGGAGCTAGGAAGTTAGGTTGTATATTGGTAATTGATATTAGACCTTGTTTCTACAAACGTAGGATAAGGCGAAAGATATTTTTTTTTAAAAGATTTTAATCTTGTTACGCCAAAGAAGTATAACTTCTAACGCGTGTACGTAAGTAACACACAACTTTTTTTTAAATAATTATGTCAATAAATTTCACACGAACAACGGTCTTGGGCTAGTACATTACGAAATTCCGAAAATACATCGCCAATTCCGAACTGTCAAAGACATTGTTATGAATAAAAATACCTACGTTTGACCTTTGGCTCAATATATATTTTTAGAAGCGTTTTACGTCTTGACTTTTGACCGTATTCATAAAGTTATGAAATTGTAAACAAAACAAGGTGGGCAAAATAATTTTCTATTTCCTTTGGATTTCAAACTCAAACTCAAAGCATTTATTTAAATTAGACCTAACAGGCACTTTTGAATGTGAAAAAAAACAAAGAAGTCGAAGCTACAGCCACAGACACAGGGCATAATAACTTGTGAAAGTACTGTAGTTCACCATTCCAAAGCGTAGATCTCTATGGAGAAGTATGGGCAAGAAACTCCAAGGACACTCTTTTCAATCATAATATTTTTACAAGAGCTTGGTTCATCATTCATGTTGAGATTATACATATATTATGTAAGAACGATGTAGAAAGACGTGCACATTAAGAGCGTCCAGAGTAAAGGATCAACAATTTAAAAGCTAAGTAGTTAAAATAAACCGAGGCAGCTAAGAGATGTCCAGTTCCAACTGACAGCTTTCAGATTTGTCAGCTTTCTTCTTTCTTTTGTAGTTAGGGCCCAACCTGGTGTCAGAGTATTTTATGCCACTCATGGGCCTCTGACTTGGCTTTACATGCCATCGAGAAATATCTCTCAGGCATGCTGGTTTCCTCACAGTGTTTTCGAAGCAAGTAATAATTCTGCAATACGCACATGAATCTGAAAAATCAGAGGTCTTGGGTTCGAAGTTTTGAATTCGAGACCCATGACTTAGCAGTTCGACGGTCATACCACTATGCTATCACTGCTGACTTATAAAGGGCGTGACTCTTAACGAAGCCGAAAGGCGCTTGCTCTCCCCGTCATTGCGATCATTTTTTTGTTCTAGACCATACCTGGGAACCTTCTAGTTCCGGAGATATTGGGGGTCAAAGTTCCAACTTTTTTTTTTAAATACATGTTTTTAATGTGAGATTTTTACTTTGAACACCTCCACGACCCGTGTACTATTCAATCCATCCATCAGCACAATGTTTTAGGCGTTGAGTCCTACCGTAAAACATGATTTTTAACCCCAAAAAAAAGTCGCTTTGCATTTTGATGTACAGAATGCTTGGTTGACGGCTTCGTGAAGAGTTTTCTTACACCCTGTATAGACTTATTATGTTGCGCTCCGTTTGGCTTTCCAATTCATCTATCCGTATGTCCCAAGTCCCTTCATCCGAACCCCAGCTATTCGTCTTAGTAATCTCTAAATAGTGACGGCTAAAATAAATGTCTTCTCCTTTTACAATTTGATTCTGGAGTCATGATAACGAGACATCTCCGAAATGACCAAGTCATAGTATTTTATTACTTACTCTCCGGTTTTTAATTGCGAAGTTTCTGGCTACCGAGAATAGTGTTATAAAAGATGGATGGCACATGAATACAGCTCAAAGTTGTATAAGTTTTAGTTGACAAAATAGGGGTTTACTTTTGTTATCATACTAGCGGCCCGTCCCGGCTTCGCACGTGTGGACATTTTTTTTAATATAACCTATGACACAAATAATGTGACTTTTTATTGGTAAAAGAATTTTCAAAATCGGTTAAGTAGATCCAGAGATTACCCTCTACAACATCACAAACTCAAAAACTTTACTTTTTTATAAATTTAAGTATAGAAGAAAGGACGAAGCTACAAGCTGACTCACGCCACCCAATGCTCGGTTGGTTATGTACCAGTGCCCCAGAGGCTGAAAAGCCGTAAAAGCTTCTTTGGCTGCGCTGGTCCAGCTAATAGCAATGCCTCCACAGCGAGATGTGATCTCTGGCGGGAGCTGCTTAAGCCCCCTGATGGTTTCATCGAGCCGTCTGAAAGCCTTCCACCTGGGGATGCTTTGCCATGGCCGACTTGGAAATCTCTGAATAGACTCCGAACCCAAGTCGACCGTAGCAAAGACAATGTCTTCAGATGGGGGTTCATAGACGGCTCAGATCTCAAATGTGTATAAGTGTGTCTCCACAGACAATGGCCCATCTTCCATCTTGCACTGCATGCCCTGACACTTGCGCACTTGACGATCACTTGACTGCATCAGCGAGCGGAGTTCGCGTAGCTGAGTTTTGTGCCAAACATATTTAGTAGAAATTTGCCATCAACACGCTAGGAAGAAGAAGAAGAACGTTATTGTTGTTTTCCTTGGCATCAGTACTTTTTTTCGGGACGAGAAGTTATGTCCGTTTTCAGAATGATCGGTTTCGTGGTTGGCGTGAAAAGGTAACAAACAAACTTACTTTCGCCTTTATATTAAGTAAGGGTTGTTTGACTTATCCAGTTTGGACATGAAAACATAACATAACATCACGCCTGTAATCCTTGTAGGGTTAGGCAGAAGTGTATCTAATAGTACACCCACAATTCGCCAGTAATGTTTAAATCCCATGTAATAGTGGGCGAGCCTATTGCCATCAACCGGACACAAATCCAGACTCCGTGGCTGCTACTGAGAAAATCCTGACGGAAAAACCCAATAGCACTTTGCCCGACTTGGGAATCGAACCCAAGACCTCATGCTCAGCAGTCACGCTTGCGACCACTCGACCAACGAGGCAGTTGGACGTGAAAACTTCCTAAATAAATTCGAGTCTATTTATTCACTACACAACTTCAAAGGCAACCTTCCATCTTAATACCTTGCTTAACTTATCATCACCACTCAGTTTTAATCCAGCAAAAATAGAAGAAAACATTTATCCTTAAGCACAACTTACCTAACTATTGCATGTAACGTGAAAGTGCTCCCTACTTAGTTCTTAATCTGCTTGAAGTGACCTCTTAGCGGCTAACTAAAAGACAAATTGGATCGTATTTATATACTTCAAAAGGAATAATTTTGTATGTGTGGGTTTGGGGATAAAAATATCGCCATCTTAATTATATTTGGTTTCGTTGAATGTAGTTGGTTTTAGGATGAAAATGCGCCAGCTCTGCTATTTTTGATCCGATGATTCCCGATGTCCCCCCCCCCCCACTGGTGGACATTGACACAGTTCTTTAAAATAGTTTTCAATGTCCACCAGATGGTGAACGGCGACATAATCTTTAAAATTATTCTCCTTAGGCACGATTGATGGACAGGACACTACTTTTTTATCATCTATTTCCCGGACAGTGAGAATTATTTTATAAAATTGTGTTACTGTCCACCAGTGGGGGACAAGCAGGTGGGGGTATCGGGAACATGTAACGATTGTCATACATCAACAAAAATGACACCCGGGACCAACGGCTTAACTTGTTTTACGAGGCACGGAGGAAATTCGGTATGTAATGGATGGTCACCCATCCACGAATCGCTCTTGGCAAGCGTGGCTTATCCTGAAGATCGTTCCGTGCAGCTGTTATTAACAAAAATAGTAATATTATTTCCCATATAGGCGTAAAATAGGGGATGAAAGTCGGCCTATGTACCACCATTGTACATGCAGTTTAAATCTATATCTATACAAATATATATTATATATTATTATATAATTGAAATGTCTGTTTGTAATTTCAAAACTACAGATTTTTACTGAATGCATTTGAAAGTGTATACGGTATGTATAACAAATTATTTTAATTTTTTGCCTGTCTGTCTGTCTCTATGTCAGTTTGTTCCAGCTAATCTCCGAAACCGCTGGACCGATTTTGACGGGACTTTTACTGGCAGATAACTAATAAGGAGTAACTTAAGCTACTTTTATTTTTAAAACTTTTAATTGTTAACCAAATCCGATCCAAGCAAGGAAGTCATATTTTTTAAATTTTTTCACGCGAATAAATAAACAAATGTTTGCCATTTTTGCCGGCAATACTTTTCAATAAACTGCAAACATCACTACTAAGTCGTCAAAAACAGTAGCCATTTTATTTCTTGATGACGTAAGAATACGAAGCTCTGGTCAAAACAAGATTATTGATTGGACCATTCGCTTGCAGATATTTGTATTGGTGAAGTAATCGTAGATTGTAACGAATAACCTGTCAATTGCAGGATTTTGTTGTTTAGGTTATTCGATAACTTAGTCAATTATAGATTTGTTGATAGTTATTTTAGGTAAAGAAGAAGGGTCACGCACCCATTGGAAATTTACCCAGGCCCGACGCAAAAGGAACGTATCTCAGCTATTTACAAATTAACACTATTCTGAATATCAGTAACTGACACCTCCATATTGCCGTTTGATTTTGTTCAAGCTAAATATTTTTTGAAGAATAGCAATTATATTTATTTAAAATGACGCCAATTTAGATAAAAACACAAAAAATAGATAGTCATCAACCTTTTAGCTCCTCTAGAGCTAAAATATTCCTAGTGGAACACTATACACTTTTGTTCTCTATTTTTATAGATCTCATAACTACCGAGCTTCAGTGTGCGTATCATCTCAACGCCGACGACTTGCAACTATACCGTCGGGCAGGTGTTGACAGCTTATCCGGTGCGGTCGTGGAGCTAAACCGGGATCTACGCGTCGTTAAAAACTGGTCTGATCGTTTCGGTGTGGCGGTTAACCCAAACAAGTGCCAGGCTATCATTGTGGGGAGCCCCCATAGCTTGAGAAGGCTGAATGGTTTAACGGTGCCACCGGTTACCTTTGACGGCACAGTGATTCCGTTTAGCTCTGACGTCAAGGATCTGGGTTTGCATGTTGACACTTGCCTTGATTGGTGTAAGCAGGTGGCGATTGTGAGCAAGAAGGTCACTGGAACGTTGCGGTCGCTCTATCGGCTGAAAAATATTCTCCCAACACACATTAAGGCAATGCTTGTACAGTCCCTTATCTTCCCCATAATTGACTATGGTGATGTGTGCTACTATGACCTGAATGCAGAGCTCCTCAATAAGCTTGACCGACTTCTAAATAACTGCATTCGATTCGTCTTCAATCTCCGCAAGTATGATCATGTATCTGCACATCGATCGCTGTTAAGGTGGTTACCCATCCGGCAGCGCAGAGCATTGAGGGCTTTGACAACCCTGTTTTCTCTTCTTCACAAACCCACTTCTCCTTCTTATCTGACTTTCCATTTTCAATACTTATGCTCTGCGCATAGCAAGAATCTTCGTTCCTCCAATAACTGTCTTTTACGATGTCCTTCTCACCGATCTGGTTTTATAAAATCTTCTTTCTTTGTCCAGGCGGTCTTCCTTTGGAATGCGCTCCCTGAGAGTATCAGGACGGTGACCAATCGGTTCAATTTCAAAATAAAAGCTCGAGAGCATATTCATAAGAAGTTGGCAGATTCGTCTCAGAATTAAGTTGTTTTAGTTTTTTTTTTTTTTCCTATCTTAACTTTATACATTTTGATATATGTATGTATATATGTATTTATTATTATTATATGTTTATAAATATTTTCTAGTCTCTTTTTCTGTTTTTGCACCTACTGTGTATTGTCTCTGCATCACCCTAAGGTAGACTGGTAGAAAATGCCCAAGGCATTAAGTCCGCCTTTGTACAGTAATTTTACTTGTGCATAAAGTTTTAATAAATAAATAAATAAATATACAGGGTATTTTTTTAAAGTGGGCGTGTATGATCAAATCCGAAACTATGCAATAGAGTTAAAAAAGTACTCAAAATCGGACTTTTCGGGATCGGGATGTTGAGTATTTTTCGATTTTGATAAAAACTCAAAAAAGTGCATCATTAGATTATTGAAAAAGGGGTATTAAAAAAATCGCCTGAACAAAAACATAAGGCAATATTTTGGTGTTAGCCATTAATTTCGAATATAAAAAATCTATATTTTAGCTATATTTAAAATAACAAAAAAACTAAGATAATATGTCTCTTTCGTGTCAGGTCTGGGTCACAAATGACCGTTCTTCTTTTAGATACATCTTATATTTTTTGAAGTTATACTTCTTTTGGCGCGTTAGGGAAAAATGATGAGAGTCATTTTTTACGATGCGCGCGCACACCGACACGAAAAACCTACACCCTGAAGTTAGCTAGTCAACATACACCCTGAAGTAAGCTAGTCAACATTTTAGTTTGATACGCCAAATAAGTATAACTTCTTACGTGTGTAATAAGTACACACACACTTTTTTTTTTTTTTTTTTTCTATCCCGCGATCATGGCGCTTGAAGATACCCCGTAAGTGAGGAGCTTGTGGCTAAATAATAAAAAGCCACTCGGATCGTTAGATTAAGCCGCGCTTGCTTAAGTTGGTCTGATGATGAGTGATGCCAGGGCTGCGGGCTGTTCGAAAGAGATACCGCGGCCCTGGAACGCAAAGGGCAAGGAAGGAACATGGATGGGTTTTAGTCAGTACAAGTCTGACACTCCCTTCCGCTGAAAAAAAAAAAAAAAAAAAAAAAAAATGATGAGTGATTACCCATTACATACCGAGTTTCCTCCGTGCCTCAGAAGGCATGTAAAGTCGCTGGTACCAGCTAATATTTGTAGATCTTTGACAGTCGTTACAGGTAGTCAGAGGCCCGGAAGTGACAATCAACCAAGGGGTATCGTATTACTTAGTACTAACTGTAAAATACTGGTATTCAGCTGCATCTGCTTAGACTGGAAACTGACCCCAACATAGTTGGAAACGTATAATTACGTATGATGTTTAGATAATGACATCACGTAATATGCCTAATCCATTGCACATCTAACCAGAATTTCGTTCGGCGCAAAAGCTGTTTTTCGTATCCGATTAAAATGGAATCCAAATCCTCTTACTGCAACTATAAAAATTCTCAAATACGGAACTGACCAGAAAATTAAAGTTTTTCAACCGGAAAATTTGTCACTCATCCCCACTTCCAGTTTTTAAATCAAAAAGAGATAGTAGTTGCTACTTATTGTAGGAGAACAGCCGGTAAGGTCTTTTTTTTGAAGTTATACTTCTTTTGGCGCGTTAGGGAAAAAAGACGGCATAGTTTTATACGCCAAAGAAGCATAACTTCTTACGTGCGAAATAAGTCCAACACACTTTTTTTTTTTCGTTTGGGAAGTCGTCAAATGACTTCTCCCGCTCTGGGCGGAGCGGAAGGGAATGTCAGACTTGTACTTACTAAAACCCATCCATGTTCCTTCCTTGCCCTTTGTGTTACAGGGCCGCGGTATCTCTTTCGAACAGTCCCGCAGCCCTGGCAAGAGCCGCTCGGGTCTATATTCAGGTTAAGCTGCGGTTGCCTAGGTTGGTCTGTGCACCCAATAATTGAGAGATTCCTCTGTGGCTCGGAAAGCACGTTAAGCCGTTGGCGGGCTGCGGGACTGTTCGAAAGAGATACCGCGGCCCTGGAACACAACGGCTAGGAAGGAACATGGATGGGTTTTAAAAAGTCTAGAGCGGGAGAAAGTCATTTGATGATTTCCCATCCGAAAAAAAAAGCCGTTGGTCCAAGCTAATGTTTGTAGATCTTTGACAGTCGTTACAGGTATTAAGTGGCCCGAAAGTCCGAGACGGCAACCCAATAACAATTTGCCCGACCTAGGAATCAAACCCAGGATCTAATGCTCAGCAGTCGTGCTTGCGACCTCTAGACCAACGAGGTAGTTAAATTAGTAATGAATACTAATCAATCAATAATAACCCAACACTAAGAAAATTCCTTATTTTTCGTTTGCCGCAATATACAGGGTGTCAACAGACTCTTCACGAAGCCGTAAACCAAGCATTATGTACATCAAGCTAAGTAACTTTACGCAAAAATTAGTGATGGGAAACGACTTTTTTTTGGGTTTAAAATTACGTTTTACGGTACGAGTCAATGTAACGCACTCAAAACATTGTGCTAATTGATGGATTGAAAAGTACGGGGGTCGTGGAGGTGTTAAAAGTAAAAATCTTAAATTAAAAACATGTATTTAAAAAAAACTTGTGAAAAAGTTGAAACATTGACCCCCAATATCTCCGTAACTAGAAGGTTCCCAGGTATAGTCTAGAACAAAGAAATGATCGCAATGACGAGGAGAACCAGTGCCTTCCGGCTTCGTTGAGAGTCCTTTTACACCCTTAATTTTACTAGCTCACCATTTTGTGAAGACTACGCCTGAATAAGATATTTCATCCAAAATGTTACGGTGAGGTTTAAATTATGTATGCCAGCTTTATTTACCTTCCTTTTGAATAATTAATGGGCGTGTTCATAGATTAGGAGACGTAGCGGGGTTTATTTAGTACTAGCTTAAGCCAGCGGCTTCGCCCGCGCAGTAGTTCGGTAATTGTCAAAAAATTATTTGTAAGTTAACCACTATATTTTTGTATGCCAACAGGCAGAATATACTGGGAATATATCTGAAACTAACACCATAACTGTAACACCTGCATTCTATACAAATAAATAAATTATTATTATTATTATTCCGTTTATTCATTTATATATACACATTTTTTAAATTTTTTAAATATTTCTTAAAAGAATCCATATAAAAAACATTTAAAAATATAAAAAAATAGCGGTCCGCCGGTGTCGGGAACAGGGTCCAATCTACCGGTGGTTAGGGCTCCAGAGGCAGGAACCTCCTCACAATGCGAACTGTATCGAGGAGTACTGCCTTCTGAATCAGGCCCTTGATCCAACCGCCTAAGGAGAGCTTCGAAAGATGGTCGTCGAGGCTTTTAGCCATAAGGCCATTGGCCGTTACGACAATCGGCACAATGACAGCCGAGTTCACATTCCACATGTCGACAACCTCGTGTGCCAAGTCGAGATATTTTATTTGTTTCTCTTTTTCAGCTTTCACGAGGTTCTCGTCATGCGGGATGGGATTATTATTATTATTGTCCTACGGGATCATATTACCGGGATAAAAAGTATTTTATGAGTTACCCCAAGTTATAAACAATTTATGTGACAAATTTCATCCGAATCCGTTTAGTAGTTTTCGCGTGAAAGAGTAATAAACATCCATACATCCTCAGAAACAATTTCGCATTTATAATAGCTGATGCCCGCGGCTTTGCCTGCGTGGATGTCGGTTATCGCGATCAAAAGTAGTCGTGAAATTTTGATTCTATTCCCGCAACCCATGGGGAATATCATTATTTTTTAGCCAATTTATACAAAAATTTGACAAATTATATACTAAAACCTTCCTCGAGAACCACCAATGGATAGCCATTGGTGAAAACAGCATGAAAATCGGTGCAGCAGTTTTTGAGTTTATCACGAACAGATAGATTTGTTTTATAATAATATATGTAGTGATAGTGATATATATTAAGAAATAAGATTATAGATTGTAGAGGATTGTAAAGGAGCTCGTGGCTAAATAATAACAACAGCTCGGGGCGATCTTCAAGGTTAAGTCGCGCTCGCTTAGGTTAGTCGGTAGATGGGTGACCTATTACATACCATGTTCATCCTTGCCTCGGAAAGCAAGTTAAGCCGTTGATCTTGGTTGTCATTTGTAGATCTTTGACAGTCGTTACAGGTAGTCAGTGGTTTGACAGTCTGTCAAGCAGTCTGACCAAGGGGTATCGTATCACCCAGTACTAACTGGGCTATGGAGGACAGATAGGTTGTCGCTCCATTTAAAATACTGGTATAGAGCTAAATTAGGTTGGGCTGGAAGCTGAACCCCATGGTTGAGAAGAGGCTAGGTAGTTGATCATGGTATGGTGGATTCACTGTCAGTGAGGAATTGGAGACGGAGTCCAACACATCCATTACTTCTACGACTTCTGTTTCAATTGATTTGAAGAAACAGGTTCTGGTCTATTATGTGGTTCCTATTTGGTGAAGATCCAGCTAGGATAACACAAAACCGCCAAAAGTGGAGAGAATTGGAAGAGACCTACACTCAGCATTGGGTGGCCATGCTTGAAGAAGAGAGAGAGAGAGAGAAGCTAGGATATCCTATACGGAGAACTGATAACGAGGTTTTTAGGTTCCTGCGTTGACAAAAGAGTATTTTCCTAGCTAGATGAACGACGGGTGTTGCGTTTGGCGGGCAAAAACAAAAACATAAAACCTTTTTAATTCCAAGTTCAAAATCTGTCTATCTGGAAAAAAAAATGTGATGAAAGAGTATTTATTTATATTTACTAAAATGTTGATGCAGTAGACTAAAAACAAATGGTTGTGTGTGAAGTCGGTTTACGAACGATAATTTTACGTGATAACGTCATAGTAAAACTTTGATGAAAAATTGCATACTATTATGAATTGAATTATTATCACTGAATTATCATTATTTTGTAAAATACATAGATGCGTCACAAGCTGAACGCTTAGGCCGATCGTGCCTCCCTATCGCTTGTTCCGCGCTCTCGTTTGCACGCTCGGCTCAGGCGAAACGTGTCACTTTTTCATGCGTGCAGCCGGCGTTCATCGATTTGTAAGACGTTATCACGTCAATATGATATAAACCCTTATAGTAAGAAAACTATTTTAAGTTGGGATTTACACTAAGTCGTTTGAATTATTCATTTCATCATGTTTTGAATACCAAATTGTTGAAAAAATTAACAGCCATTTTTAATCCGAAAACTGTATTTTTAGTTCTTAATATTTGCTTAGTATTAATTTTAATATTCTTTCAATTTCAATTTTGATGAGATCATGAATGTTAAATACATTTTTGTATTTATTTTATGCTTCAAATAATTTGTTACTTGGCATTCCTTTCATGGAATTCAAACAGGGAAGGTCGCCACCTGAGATCTGGTTTTGTTCCCAGCTGATGGCAATAGGCTCGCCCGTGGTACAGGGGATTGGATCATAGGTTGCAGAATGTGGGAGTGCGATACAGTTCTTAGAAAAAAATACAAACGAGATGTTATATGGATAATATTTAGTCGGCTTCAGATTCTACCAAATGCAGCTGTATACAGATTTAGACCGATTGAGACCCCAAAAATGTGTGTGAGTTACAGCTCGTAAGTTGACCTAGCGCCACGTATCTTTCGAATCAGGATTGAATTATACGCAAAGCACTACCCGAATTGATTGTCAAATTCTGAGCAAAAGCTAGTCAATAATACAACAAAAGACAAATGAAAAATATTTACCTAAAAAGGCATTTGAAATTCATAATTATTCCCACAGAAATAAGCTCAGTTTATTTTGTAATCCAATTACAAACTTAAAATTAATGATACAAAGCATTGTTTTCAGTTCAATTCATTGAGTATTAAAAGCAGGTAGTTTGTCCGCCATTCCGATTCGAGCCACGTTCTATTTATTTAACTAGGTAATCCTGAATCACCGAATGGCTGTGTCAGTCGAGCTGTTATTTTAAGTAACGATTGTTTTAAAGCTGTATCAGTTTCAGGGGATAAAATTGCAGACTTTGTGTTTTAAATACTGTTACTGTCGGCCTACATCCTGAACTATGCATAGATCCCTGCGTCATGTTCGTGAACGCTGGCGTGGGCGCTGTCAGTTGGGACTGGTCATCTCTAAGCTGCCACGGTTTATTTTAACTACTTACTTTGTTTTTAAAGTTTTGATATAATCTTTTACTCTGGACGCTCTTAATGTGCACGTATTTCTACATCGTTCTCACATATATGTATAATCTCAACATGAATGATGTAACTAAGATTTTGTAACAATATTTTGATTGAAAAGAGTGTCCATGGAGTTTCTTGCCCATTCTTCTCCATAAAGATCTACGCTTTGGAATGGGCACAGTACTATCACAAGTTATTATGCCTTGTTTCTATGACTGTAGCTTAAACTTCTTTGGTTTTCTGACATCCAAAAGTGCCTATAATAGTCTAATTGAAATTAATGCCTTTGAGTTTGAGTTTGAACTATTACTGTAAGCAGTGATAGGCTAGTGGTGTCACCGTCGGACTGTCAAGTCATAGGTTTCAAGTTCGAACCCCTGATTTTTCGACTTCTTGTGCGTATTGTATAATTTTCACTTGCTTCGGTGAAAGAAAACTTTGAAAGGAAACCAGCATGCCTGAGTGTTATTTATCGACGGCATGTAAAGTCAAGTCAGAAACCCATTGGTGGCATAAAAACTCTGACTCCAGGTTAGGCACTAACGATACAAGAAAGAAAGAAGAGATATGTATCTCATGATTTATAACCTTGCCGCTGACAGACAGACGGACGGACGGACAGCGGAGGCTTAGTAATAGGGTTCCGTTGGTTACTCCTCGGGTACGGAACCTTAAAAAACCAGCAACAACAACAGGAGCACAGCACAGAATATTTTTTTCCGTTCCTCGCAACTTGAAGCAAGATGGATACCAGTGTTGATGCAATCTGATGCTAGTATAGTTAGTTATTTACTGCCAAGCTTCACCGTATTGCAAGCTATAAATTGTGTGGCTAGTTCTAACGAGATTGTTTAAAGGTAGGTCGTGTTAAGTTTGGATGGGTGGATTGACTAGCAGTACTGATGTGAATAATATAAAGTCTAAAACTGTATCTACAATAAACATCCCCTGAAAATGTCCAAAATCAAAATCCTAATCAGAATCAAAGCATTTATTTCAAGTGGACCACTTTTCAGGCACTTTTAAACTGCCATAGGTATCAATCAAAAACAAATGAAACTGCAACCACAAGATATAATAGCTGTGAAAGCACTGTAGTTGCCCATTCCAAGGTTTAGATGTATGATGTATTCTGTATGGAAAAGAACGGGTGTGAAACTCTATGAACACTCTTTTAAATCATCAGCCGGTAATGTTCTCACTGCTGAAACACCAACTATGTGGGAGATACAGTGGGTCATAATCCACCACGTGGGGCCCAATGTCCGATCATCATCTTCTGCCTAGCCTTTTCCCAACTATTTTGGGATCGGCTTCCAGTCTAACCGGATGCAGCTGAATACCAGTATTTTACATGGAGCGACTGCCTATCTGACCTCCCAGTTAGTACGGGATAATACGATACCCCTTGGTTAGACTGGTTGTCAGACTTTTTTGGGGGCCCAATGTCCGATATTATATTGAAATTGTGTTTTTTTTTCAATCTTAAAAAGACCCTACGTATTGTAAGTTTCAAAAACCAATTCTTTTTATTTTAAGTAGGTAATATTTTCTATTGCCAACTAAAAGGATAATGACTGCCAACAAAATCCCTAGTATTTCAATTTATCTAGTCTGAGTGACAATTTGTTTTAAACCCTAGCGGTTAAAGGGTTAACACTGACGAATTACTTTTAAACAGAAGTAGTTTGTTGTGTGTAGGGTCCAAATATCTACGTGGGGCTAAAATATCTACGTGGGGCTAAACTATAGCAAATGATGGCCCAGAGATAACAGCCCCAACTTACCGGCCGTGGTGGGTAGTTAGGCCATTCAGGCAGATACTTTGACTTGTGTTATTTACATATTAAATTTAAGGGTGTAAAAAGACTCTTAACGAAGCCGAAAGGCACTTGTTCTCCCCGTCATTGCGATCGTTTTTTGTTCTAGACCATACCTGGGAACCTTCTAGTTACGGAGATATTGGGGGTCAGTTCCAACTATTTCACAAGTTTTTTTTTTTTTTATAAATACATGTTTTGTATGTAAGATGTTTAGTTTAAATACTTCCACGACCCCCATACTATTCAATCCATATATCAGCACAATGTTTTGTGTGCGTTACATTGAGTCCTACCGTCCCCTTTTCTATTCAGTGCAATGAAAAAATTATATTTATTCATCGAAATTTAATGCATCTTCAAATTTATTTATTCATCAAAATTTAATGCATCTTCAAATTTTATTTATTCATCAAAATTTAATGCATCTTCAAATTTTGTTATCCGTGCTATTTATTTATTTCCATTGATTAGTTGAGAAGACTGGCTAAACAATAACAGCCGCTCGGGTCGATCTTTAGGTTAAGCCGTGCTTGCCTAGGTTGGTCTGTGGATGGGTGACCACCCATTACATACCGAGTTTCCTCCGTGCCTCGGAAAGCTCGTTAAGCCGTTGGTCCCGGCTGTCATTTGAAGATCTTTGACAGTCGTTAAAGTAGTCAGTGGCCCAAAAAGTCTGACAACCAGTCTTACCAAGGGGTATCGTATTTCCCAGTAGTAACTGGGTTGTGGAGGTCAGATAGGCAGTCGCTCCATGTAAAATACTAATATTCAGCTGCATCCGGTTAGACTGGAAGCCGACCCCAACATAGTTGGGAAAAGGCTAGGCAGATGATGATGATGATGAGTTGAGAAGACGATCTGGCTGCGAGATGAGCTCAAATGAGGCTAAATCATTGTATTGTCATCGGTCCTTGATAAGTGTGCGAAGTTTCAGTTCAACCCGACGTTTTGAAGTGGTTGGAAATCAAGTTCAAAGAATCCTTTTATATACATAGATATAACCAAGCTAATAATAGTGTGTTAAAAAATAAGTGTTTTCCCATTTATCGTTTTTACATTGAGTTACTTCGGTTGATATACAGAATGATTGGTAGACGGCTTGGTGAAGGATTTGTTTACAAATTCAAATTCAAATTATTTATTCTTTAATGCGAACTAAATGTATAGCCTTGAAGATGTTAACGGTACAATAGGTAGGGTCTAAGAACTTAGTTGCCTGTTAAGGCATTGCAGTAAATGCAACTAGCTGATGCCTGCGGCTTCGCCCGCGTGGCTGTCGGTTATCGCAACCAGAAGTAATCATGAAATTTTGATCCCGTTCCCGCAACAAAAACTTGACAAATTATATACTAAGACCTTCCTCCAGAACCACTCTATCCATTAGTGAAAACAACATAAAAATCGGTGCAGTAGTTTTTGAGTTTATCGCGAACAGACAGACAGACGCGGCGGAGGACTTGGTTTTATAATATGTAGTGATAATAGTGATAGGCATTGTAATTTACACCTTGTAATAAGCTCGTAATTATTACCTAACTGTTTGTTCGCAAAGTATAAAAAAAAACTTAAACGACCGCACATCTTCATGAACTAACTTACTGAGAAACAAGCTCCTCAATCAAGGTAAAGTCGTGTTTCTAATCGGGAACCGTAACTTAACAGTTAATCCCCTTAGTCTCGTACAAACGATTTAATGAAATGGATAGGGGACCATTGTAATAGTTTAGTGCTGTCAGTGCGATTTGGTTCGTTTATTCATTTCCTTGCTTACTTTTTACATCTTTCAATATTCCTCTAAAAATCCATAAAAAAAAAACATATAAAAATATGAAAAAATTAAAAAAAAAATACCCGACTGCGTAAAAAATAACTAATAATTAAATAAAAACTGAAAAGAGAAAAACAAGTTCAGTCCAGAAGTGTTGAAAGCAATTTAATTTAAACTGCAACAGTCGGGACCCATATTGGATAGAATGATTTCGGTCTGGATTATTATATTTTTATTTTTTAAATTTATTATTTTTATTTTACACCTTTTAGTTACATGGTCATGATATACCATTTTAAAATCCTCATGATGAGCCCTTTAATTTGATACCCATATAGCAGTATCTAAAAAAAAAAATGTACTTTAATCTATAGCGTCTCACAGTCGTCATGTTGGTTTTTTTTTCATGTCATCTATCTAAGAACACTTAGGTTATCAAGACGAATCCAACGAAATGTTAATTAAATAAATCCGTGCAGCGGTTTGGAAGATATGAGGTTATAAAGAATATTACATGCATACATACATACATAATAAGATACGCGCGAAAAACATAACCCTTCTTTGGCAGTCGGGTCAGGTAAAAAAGGAGCCACTATTTCCATTAATAAAATTAAATCATTTTAATTCTAGCTGGATTTATTATTAAACCAAATCATAATAATATTATATCACTACATATTATAAAACAAAGTCCTCCGCCTCGTCTGTCAGTCTGTGACCGATGTTGCTTTCACCAATGGATAGAGTGGTTTTCGAGGAAAGTTTTAGTATATAATTTGTCAAGTTTTTGTGTACATTGGCTAAAATATAATGATATTTGTTGGAGGAGTCGAAAAAAATAAGCCGTCTGGGAGCTTTCAACGAAAACGCTGCCTAAACCCTTTGAGATATAACAAAATGATGTCTGGTGGAATTGTGTATCTTATATAGGTCTACAGAAAAGTCCGCGATGACATAATTATGTCAATCTCGTAAGGATAACACATACATACCATCTCCATTTTAATACTTCAAAAAATAGGCAATTATAAAACGGTAACTGGAAAGCTATTTACACAAATCCGGTATTAATCCTTATCATTTTAAATAAGTTAGAGGCTTTAAGCATTTTATGCACATTATTTTAATTATTAGCTCAGAAGTAAGATCCCGTGGGCAATTCCCAAAATCCACGCGAGCGATGCCGGGGGCAAAAGGTAGTACATTTATAAATTAATTTAAACAATTCAATTAAAATAGATAATTAAATTAAAATTATAGCTGGATGGTTATCATCAGTAAACACAGTCATTATTACTGCGTCTTTCAATTTGAAAATTCCCTGGCTTTGTATCTGTTTAATTTATTGTAATTAGCAGTGGTCGGAGTAGGTAGAGCTGTTTGGGGTGATTGACCGCAAACATTGATGTTAACATGGATATGCCTCTGAAATCTCGGGATTTTGAAATTGTCGATTGATTTAAGTGACTTAATATGGGTAAGTGGGCAGTTATGAGCAGGTAGTAGGTGAGCACCCAAACAGTATATACTTACTTATATACATACACAGGGATCCTGGAATGTTGTTGGAGGTAGCTTCGTGAAATATGAATTAATTAAGTAAAACTGTTAGAAACAATACTAAATATACTTTACTGCACAAAGAATTCCCGGGATTCCGGGAAATATTTGGCATATCCATGTTATGTCCGCATGTCGTAAGTAGCAAAAACAGCTCTACCTACTCCGACCACTAGTAATTAGATCACTTACTACTTATCTTAATGCTTTGTGATAAATATCACCCCTGGTCACGCTACGGTCTAGACAAATTACAGTCTATCAGTGTTATTATGGCCAATTTATTTATTTAACACTTCAAGCACAAAGTACAGAGGCGGACTTAATACTATACGTTTAGTCCCCTTGACCCCTAAAAAATTATTTGTTTATTTGTTTCCTCTCAACCCTTAAACATAGTTAAAATATACGTAAATATAGGAATGAATAAAGTCATATCAATGAAACTAAAAGTTATATAATGGTGCCGATTCCCTTGTTCACAAACTAAACTAAATTTAAGTTGAGTGCATCTTTATCTTTCTATTTCATTATGAAAAGGACAGAAGATAAATATTAGTTTAATCCTGTCAATTTAGTCAGCACCTGACGTAATTTGATGTAATTTTAGTAGTCAACTTTTTAGTCACGTCTAAACTTGTGTCAGGCGCTGGTTAATTTGACAGGACTCAACTAAAATTTATCTTCTGTCCTTTTCTTAATGAAATAGAAAGAAAAAGATGCACTGAACTTAAATTTAGTTTAGTTTGTAAACAAGGGAATTGGCACCAATATATCACAAAATTTCATTTTTTCTAAAATTGCCTAAGTTCTTACTCTTTGTTGTTACTGTTGCGATTAAAGTCGGACGTAGGGTACTTAGCAAAAAATATTAATAGAATACTTGATAGTAACTAATTTGTCTACCCACATTTTATACTGAGCACATAAATTATTTATATATATAAAATATTTGCCTTGTTATGTTTAGTTGAGTATAGTGTAATTACACTATACTCAACTAACGCGACTAACGTCTAAGATACAGGCTCGGCCTAGTTTAGACGTTAGGGTTCATTTTGATTTGTTTACTTACTTGATGTGTTAAGTGTAAATGTGTTTCCTCTTTTTTCAATGAAGATTATTATTATTAGTTCACATTCAACCCCTAGGGGGTCAAGTGTAGACTGACTAACGGTTAGGCATTTTCTACCAGATAACCTGTCCATTCTCTCTGGTCAACCAAATTTGAGCATTATCTGCCTAAAATTTAGTTGGGGTCGGCTTTTAGTCAGCTGAATACCAGTTTTTTACATGGAGCGACTGCCTATTTGTCCTCGCCTAATAACTGGGTAAGACGATACCCCTTGGTTAGCTTGTTAACCAGGATTGGACTGCCATAAAATGTTAACGAAAAGCTTAGTTGGAAGTCGTTGCATAAATATGTAACGGCTGGCTTATGCCTGTGGCTTCGCCCGCGTGGAGTTCTGTAACTGTCCCACGCAATCGTACAACCAGGATACAATGTATCCTATGTGTTAAAACAGGTTATAAACTATCTGTCTGCCAAATATCATTCAAATCCGGTCAGTACTTTTTGAGTGAAAGAGTAATAAATATCCAGACATTCATAAACCCCTTACAAACTTTCGCATTGATAATATTAGTAAGATTTGAAAGCGGTGGTCACTCTTGTTCTTTTTGTAAAGTGAACCGTGACATAATTTAAGATAACTTCAATAAATAAAAACGCTAAAAATCACCTTCCACAGAAAAAACTCCTACACTACGATACCATAATCTCCAACGTTGACCGCTTAAAGTTTGCATATAAAAATAGTCTAAGAGCGGGTATTGTTTTGCTTTGTATATGTAAATAGGTGGGGTTAGACAAAGAGCTAGGTTCACACATATGAATGCAGAACTTAACACTAGAGAGGAGGGTTCGCAGAAGAGGTGATTAAACTTTTAAATTATTTTTTGTAATTAAAAACAGCTCGGTAGGCATAAAATGTATCCATTTTTTTTCGATCCCTTTTTCTTAGAGTAAATGGCCCGAAAGTCAGACAACCAGTCTTACCTAGGGGTATCGTATTACCCAGTACTAACTGGGTTGTGGAGGTCAGACAGGCAGTCGCTCCATATAAAATTTTGGTTTTTAGCTGTATCCGGTTAGACTGGAAGTCGACCCCATTATTGTTGTAAAGTTGACCCCATTATTGAGAAAAGGCTAGGCAGATGATGAAGTGGTCCAGTTTGATGGTCTGATTGACTGTGTAAGAGGTATTGCGTTTTTAGGGGCCTCGTGCACTACGCGACCACAATTTTGAACCAAACTGGTCGTACGACCAAACTTTTTTCTTGGTTCCGACCAAAAATCGTTTCTACGGCCAAAGTAGTGACAATGGCCGCGTATTGCACGAGGTCTCCTAGAGTTACACCTTGTATACTGATAATAGGAATCATTCCCTCTACAGGGTGTACACGGACTCTTCACGAAGCCGTCAACCAAGCATTAAGTACATCAAGCTAAGTAACTTTACGCAAAAATTGTTGCTGGGAAACGACTTTTTTTTTGGGGTAAAAAATCACGTTTTACGGTAGGACTCAATGTAACACGTTCAAAACATTGTGCTGGTGGATGGATTGCCTTTCGGCTTCGTTATGAGTCTTTTTACACCCTTTATGTCGATTCAAGCTATATCGATTCGCGAAACAAAAGTAGGTAATGGTACCTACCATTACATAATAAAGTATATCTATACAAATAAATAAAACAGAAATGACTGTTTGTAATTGCAAAATAACAGTATATATGAAAGTATATACGGTACTTACTGAAGAAAAACACTTTTTTTTTGTCTAGGTATTGTTTGTTTGTTCCGGCTAATCTCCGAAACAGCTGGATAGATTTTGACGGGACTTTTATAGGCAGATAGCTGATTTTATAAGGATTACAAGTTACTCCTATTTTTATTTATGGAAAAGAATTAGGGTTACTCCAAAAATAATTAAATCTCTTGAAATTGTTAACAAAATCCGATTCAAATAGAGAAGTAATATTTTAATAATAACTTTACGCGGATTAAGATTGCGGGGCACAGCTAGTTATGAAATATCATATTCAGTCGTCAATGCCTAGACTCAAACAATAGGCATGAAACATTTTTATAAAATATTAACTGGAAAACCAAACAATACTATGCTATTCATTATATTCAGTAAATCCCCGTAGGGTTTCCTTATAATCATGTACATAATAATGAAGAACTGATGAATGAGAATAATGATGACTGCCTCGTTGGCTTAGTGGTCGTAAGCGCGACTGCTGAGCATGAGGTCCTGGGTTCGATTCCCAGGTCGGGCCAAGTATTATTGGGTTTTTCCTTCAGGAATTTCTCAGTAGCAGCCACGGAGTCTGGATTTGTGCCCGGTTGATGGCAATAGGCTCGCCCCCTATTACATGGGACTTAAAACATAACTGGCGAAATGTGGGTGTACTATTAGGTACACCTGTGCCTAACCCTACGGGGATTACAGGCGTGATGTTATGTTATGTTATGTTATGTAATAATGAAGAACGAAAACCTTTTTTCACATAACCATTCTTATATTATTTAAAAGCTTTTGAATAGAATAATTGTATGTAAAGGTCAACGAAAGTGCTGTTAATATCATATGAAAATAAATTCCTTTTTTTATAATACAGCGTGTAAAGGTCTGCTTATATTTTAGTGGTGTTACGATCGGACTGCCTAGTCATAGGTCTTGAGTTCGAACCCAAGACACGCACCTCTGATTTTTCGGATTAATGTACGTATTGATTAATTATCACTGCCTTCGGTGAAGGAAAACATCGTGAGGAAACCAGCATGCCTGAGAAATATTTCCCATTGGCATGTAAAGTGAGAACAGGGGTGGCCCAGTGGTAGCGACTCCGACTTATGAACAGTAAGTCGTGGATTCGAACCCAGGCAGGCGAATTACTTTGTGTAATTTATTTCATCACCACTGCTCTCAAAAACGGTGAAGGAAAACATCGTGAGGAAACCGGCATGTCCTAGAACCAAAAATTCGAAGACATGTGACATCTACCAATCCGCACTGGGCCCGCGTGGTGGATTATAGCCCATTCCCTCTCATAGAGAGGAGGCCTGTGTCCCAGCAGTGGGAATATTATAGGCTGATGATGTGATGTGATGATGTAAAGTCAAGAGGCAGCATAAAAACTGACACCAGGTTAGAAACTAATCATGCAAAAAAAATCTCTCTGGTAAGATTGTTGTCAGTGTAACTACTGTAAAAGATTTTCAAACGAGAGTCATCTCTCCTAAAAAATTCCACAAAATAAAAGAGTTTTTTATTTTATGATGTATCAAATCTAGCATTTAAGTAATTTATATTATTTTGGCTTACATTGCTTGTCGAGAAGTCTTCATTTAGGTATAGAAAATGCCTGTAGTTGCAGGCTCCGCTCTTCCCTTACATTATAAATTTACAAATAGGTAATTAACAAAAGAGAGAGAAAAACCCAACCATTCCGGGAGTGCCGACAGAAGTGAAAACTTTTTTTTTTTTTTTTCATTTCCTGGATTATTTTTAGAAAATATTTTTGCATAAGTTTTTTACTTTAGACTGCATTTTTTTGGGCTTGTAATATGTAGCAATACGGGTAACTTTGAAACGAAAAAAGAAACTCTTTTTTTCAAGATTCTGGATTAATTTTAGAATATATTTTTGCATAAGCCTTTTTTTACCTTTGACTATACTTTGTATTTTTTAGCCTTGTAATATGTAGCAATACGGCTAACTCTGCAAGAAAAAGAGGTCGTTTAACGGTGTCGCGAGTTCAATTGTTTTTCCCCATCTCAAAAATGCCCAACGCGCCTAAAGAAGTTTTCAGTTAAAAAATAAAAGAAAATACGATCAGCTTGTATAAGAGATTGTGAGTGCGCGCGTGTGTATACTATCAATCATTTTCCAGATTTGACAGTACACAATTACTTGTCTATAAATCCATCCCCATTTTATCTCAGTTCAACGCCCTCTTAATGTCCAATAATAACAATAATAGCTACGAGTATCTTGGACATTATGGACACTTCAGACAATTTATGTTGAATGGACTTTCTAGGAAAAGTACCCAAGTTAAGATAGTTTTGAGTAGATACTCGATGGATTATCTACTCAAGTTTAGATAGGTTTGAGTTGGTATTCCTGCTTTAACTGCCTCGTTGGGCGAGTGGTAGTAAACGCGGCTGCTGTGCATGAGAACATAGGTTCGATTCGCGGATCGGGCAAAGACTTAGTGGGTTTTTCCACCAAGAATTTTTAAGTAGCCACGGAGTTAGGATTCGTGCTTTTTGAAGGCAATAGGCCCCTATTATGTGGGACTTTATCTTATGTGGTATATGTGTTTTATGTGGGTGTACTATTAGGAACACTTATTTTAAAAAAAATGTCTTCAGTTTAACTTTGAAAGTATCGTACAAGAAAACCTCTAAAAATACTTCTAAGAAAAAAATCTAAACCAAAATATTTCTTTCACACATTCGCCTTTTTTCCCAACTGTACCCGATGACGTAACCGACGGTGTCTCAGTTTATTCCGGCTGAATATTTCAGGCCGTAATTACAGCCTCTTTTCAGCCATTCACGGCCGTGGCTTGCCCTTAATTCGAGCTCAGGGCACACAGTATAAAATATTCAGTAGATCAACTCTGTGTCACGCGGTAATTCTTTGTGTTTGTTGGGTATTTAAAAGGTTAGACTTTTGTGATTTTTTTGGTTAATTAATGCTTGTTAATAATTTATTTTTGTCTTTTTATGTTACTGCTTCGTTGGTCTAGTGATCGCAAGTGCAAATGCTGAGCATGTGGTCCCGGGTTCAATTCCCAGGTAAAGCAAAGTGTTATTCAGTTTTTCTATTAGGAATTTCTCAGTAGCAGCCACGGAGTCTGGATGCAATAGGACTGGAAGAACTCAGGGCCTAAATAATAACAGCAGCTAAGGACGTTCTTGAGGTTAAGCCGCGTTTGCCTAGGTTCGTCCGTGGATGGGTCACAACCTATTACATATCGAGTTTCCTCCATGCTCCAGAAAGAACGCTAAGCCCTTGGTCCCAGCTGTCATTTTCAGATTGTTGACATAGTCATTTTAGGTAGTCAGTGGCCCAAAAGTCGGTTATCAGACTTTTTACCAAGGGGTATCGTATTACACAGTACTAACTGGGTGGTAAAGGTCAGATAGGCAGTCGCTCCATGTAAAATACTGGTATTAAGCTGCATACGGTTAGTCTGGAAGCCGACACCAACATAGTTGGGAAAAGGCTAGGCAGATGATGAGGTAACATTCTAGTACATTTCCTTTGTATACGAGTAATTTAGTCAAAAAGATAAAACTTCAAGTACAATACGTTGCTTTTCGGGTTAATCACTTCTGGGCGCTTATAAATCTTTCTAAGATGTGACTCAATTACACCCTTAGAACTAAGTTTTAATTAGTTCCAAAATCTAGTTCTGAACTGGAATAATATTGTATTTCTAGGGACCCCGAGGTTTAGGATCTTGGTAAAATCCATTTGGGATTGCGTGTAATTTTGATTGTATTTTGAGCAAACTTTATTTATCTGTAAAGTTAGGTACGAAATCATAGTAAAATGTATTGCAACATTTTACCAATAACACTAGTTCATGTTTCTAAATTACTGGATACCCGACTAATTAGTTTTAATTTGGAACAAAACTGACACTTTACTAGACTTTATTTCGGCTGTTTCTTCTCAGAGTAGTCAGGTACAAAACACCGACCTCATCTAGTTTAAAAAAAACCGGCCAAGTGCGAGTTGGACTCGTGCACCGAGGGTTCCGAATAAACTTGTAGCAATATTGTCATTAAACTACATATTTGCGGTTTTTAACAGAGTGGGCTGACATAAAAAAAAAAAACATTGGCCCAATTCGCTCTAAACACAAACACTACACCAACATTTTCAACACCTACCCACTCAATGTAAACAATCCAAAAAACGTAAACAATTAAGAGCAAAAACTTCAAAATTCCAGGATAAAAATAACATCGTACCGATATGGACCAAGAGTCTACACAAACAAAGGTTGTTGATCTACTCCGTGTACTGACGTCGGAAAGATAAATATTATGGTCGTATTTTAGATAAAAGTAGACGTAACATAAGGTTGTAGACAGACTCGGCTGACGTAGGCTAGACTAGCACACTATGACGCCTTCAACGTCCTGCGCGTACAATACAACAACGCTTTCAGAATGCAGTTGCGATTGCCTCGACGTTGCAGTGCATTGGGAATGTTTGTTGCAGCTCATACGGATGGCTTTCACGCCATCATGCGTAAGTGTGTAATAACATATATATTTGTTTTTATAGGAAATCAATGATGTTTAAGTATTTACATATATATACTTTGCTGGACAAATTACTCTCCCCATGACTTTTTCCTAATCCTTCGATCCAGGGCCATTGTGACATTGACCACTGGTCGATAGTTCATTCCAGCTCGTCGCACCATCTCCTGCAAGGTCTACCACGTCGCCTACCCACTGTGTCATGTCAGGGCTCCACATCTTGGTTATTTTGGTCCACAGCTCATTGGCTATATGGCAGACATGGCCAGCCCAATGTGAACCCACTTATCAGCCTAGCGTCTTTTTCAGCAACGTCATTAATTGGTGTTTAGGAACGTTTGACTAGGATATTGCGTTCCATTGCACGTTGACAAAGCTTGAGCTTTTTAATGTTTGTTAATGATCAAATCTGGAATCCATATGTCAAAATGGGAAGAATGCACATGTCCATGATTTTTCACTAGAGTGACAGAGAGAGATTTCCTAGAATATGCTCTTTCATGGACCGGTGGCTCTTTCAGGCATTTTCGGTGTATCTTATGAAGTCCTTATCTGGTCTCGCTCGACTGGAAAGAGAGTAACTGGCCAAATAGATGTATCCATGGACATATTGACACCATTCTGTTTATTTTTTCGGATGGGAAATCATCATAATTGACTTCCCGCTCTGGGCAGAGCGGAAGGGAGTGTCAGACTTGTACTGACTAAAACCCATCCATGTTCCTTCCTTGCTCTTTGTGTTCCAGGGCCGCGGTATCTCTTTCAAACACTCCCGCAGCTTCACCATTCCCTCGGATTAGTATTAGGTGGTGTTTGATATCAGTTTGGTCTTTGATGAGGTCATCGGGAGTCCAACCTCAAGACTTGCAACGGAACGGAACGGTGGAATGGAACGGAACGGTTTAGGAGTTATGAGGGAACAAAGAAACGGACATACATACAAGTCAAAAATCTGACCTAACCTACTGTTTAAAAATATACTATGAAGCCGACTATTATAAACTTCAACTCAGTGTGATTTTCACTCATTGACTACCTGCCGTTTTTAATTAATCTTAGATTGGAAAAAAACTCGATTATCTTAATTTTTTTTTTGAACCAGTTATATAAGAAAAAACATACATTTGTGAAATTATTTCCAAGTATAAATTGATCATTAAATGATCGAGAGATCATAAATATTAAAATGATAACAAATACTGATAGCATTTAAAGGACTTTGTCATCTGCCTAGCCTTTTCCCATGTTAGGGTCGGCTTCCAGTCTAACCGGATGCAGCTGAATACCAGTATTTTACATGGAGCGACTGCCTGTCTGACAACCACAACCCAGTTAGTACTAGGTAATACGAAACCCCTTGGTAAGACTGGTTGTCAGACTTTTTGGACCACTGAGTACGTAACGACTGTCAAGGATCTACAAATGACAGCCGGGACCAACGGCTTAACGTGATTTCAGAGTCATGGAGTCATGGACGAACGGCATGGAGTCGGTATGTAATGGGTGGTCACCCATCCACAGACCAACCTAGGCAAGCCCGGCTTAACCTAAAAATCGACCCGAGCGGCTTTTATTATTTAGTCATGAGATCCTCAAAAGTCTTTTGTAAAACATGTTGAACAATACATGTCTGAAATAATTACAATACTTACATTATGAACGAAATATTTGTATCAACTCTATTACGAAATTTGTCGACAACCAGTATCACAACTTTTAAACAAGGCCTCAGGAACATAATGCTGCCATACACATAAATATCATACCTTTTACGAAATTCTTTCAATTTTATCCTCTTACCGAACAACAGCCTTTGTAACATAATTTAACGGGTAGCATTCTTCCAATTTTCAGGGGTCTCCAATGTTCGGGGGTCTTATCGATTGGGACCCTAAAGCGTTACCTTAAAGAGGTCAATTTTTGGGGCCCTGAAGGTCCCAATAGATACTGTGATTGCTCGAATTTATTTCATGATCGTTCGATGATAATATGATTTCATTTTTGTAGGAGTATCGTTTATATGTAACAGTTTTGTTGTTAAGTTAGACATAACACGCCTGTAATTTTTGAAGAGTTAAGCAGAGTATTTTAAGTTTCAAATCGGCGTTTTACCGTTACGATTACACCGCGCGGTCGTGCGAGGGCCTAAGTTTATTCGTTTAAACGCCATTTATTTATTACACTATATCACTACATTCACACAACACACATCAAATCCTCTCAGTACTTATACCTACCTTGCGCCAGATAGGTTTTCATTTTGTATACAGGGTGTAAACAGACTCTTCACGAAGCCGTCAACCAAGCATTATGTACATCAAACTAAGTAACTTTACGCAAAAATTAGTGCTGGGAAACGACTTCTTTTTTGGGCTGAAAAATCACGTTTTACAGTAGGACTCAATGAAACGCACTCAAAACATTGTGCTGATGGATGAATTGAATAGTAAGGGGGTCCTGGAGGTATTTAAAGTAAAAATCGTACATTAAAAACATGTATTTAAAAAAAAACTTGTCAAAAAGTTGGAACTTTGACCCCCAATATCTCCGTAACTAGAAGGTTCCCAGGTATGGTCTAGAACAAAAAAATTATCGCAATGACGGGGAGAACAAGTGCCTTTCGGCTTCGTTAAGGGTCTGTTTACACCCTTTATGTTTCCTAACAAAAAAAAATGTTATTCTTTCTTTCTCATTATTCAATATTAAGAATATCGTTTTTCATGCTTATCTTGCAGAAAATCCCTGAAAATAAACTTCGTAAATTATAGGGGAGGAGGAAAATGAGTCAAAGGGATCAAATTAAATTCGGATAATTTATTTTCATGCTCCGTTTTACTCGGGAAATAAGATCATTTTCCTTACAGTATAACTAGCACTTTTCTTACCAAACTATGCAGTCAGTTACATTGGGTATTATAATATTATCTACACTCGCGAGCAAAAGTATGGAATCACTTATTCGGAATTGATTCCGCGCGATCTTGAGTACTTAATAACTAGGTAAGAATAACAAAAATGGTACCATTTTAAAGGTTAAATTGTTAACTTTAAATTGATACCAAATTCATTTAAAGCTCGCCAGGATTTAAAGAGCTATCCCGGTTAGAGCGAAGAAGTTAGGAAACCATAAGGATAATGGAAAAATAATAAATGAAGCAAACAACAAAAATTAAGTGATAAAAAATTTAATTGGCCTTAAAATTAATTTTCATTATTTTATGTTCCCTCCCCTCGCCCTAATTACTGCTCGAAGACGGTTCTTCATTGACCTAATCAGCTTCTGAATCGATTCTTGCGGGATACCTTCCCACTCTTCTATCAAAGCCAATTTCAGCTCATTTACACTTGAAGGAGCAGGATTTCTGGAACGAACCCTCCTCTTCAGTTCATCCCACACGTGCTCAATGGTATTCAAGTCCGGGCTGAGCGCTGGCCAGTCCAATGTGGCGATACCGACTTCTCCGAGGAATTCAGTTGTGGCACGGGAAGTGTGACAACGAGCGTTATCGTGCATAAGGAGGAAGTCATCACCGATATATCCCGCATAAGGAACGACATGATCCAGCAGAATATCGGAAATGTAGCAGTCTGAAGTTAGACCGCCTCCTCGTCCCCCGCCAGGCACGAAAACAAGCTCCGTTTTACCGTCGAAGGAAATCACCCACATCATACAAGAACCGCCCCCATAAGCCACTGTCTCAGCGAAACAGCACTGCGCAAATCGCTCCCCAGGCCGCCTGTAGACCCGACCCCTTCGATCGCTGCCGTGCAAACACATTCTGCACTCGTCGGAGAACAGAACTCGCCTTCATTGCTCAACCTCCCAATCAAGATGGAAGCGAGCAAATTGAAGGCGTGCTTGTCGATGACCTGCCGTCAGTTTCGGGCCTGTGGCAGGCGTTTTTGGAGTCAAATTAGCTTGCTTAAGTCTTCGACGAACTGTCCACTGGCTGGCAGCTACCCCTCGAACATTTCGGAGCTCCTGTTGGACGTCGACACCAGTCATATGTCGATTTCGGAGAGAGGTTGACACGATAAAACGGTCATCCCTCTCCGATGTGCACTGGCGCCGTCCAGATCTTGGTCTCGGGATAAAGCCACCAGTCTCCCAAAAGCGTTTATAAACTTTCGAAACACAGGACTGGCTTATGTGGAGCTGACGTGCGACAGCCCGCTGGCTGAGTCCTTCTTGCAAAAGGGCGACGATTCGTGCTGCTTCTGTAGGTGTAGTATCCATTGTCTTCCAAGTTCAAGGGTCACAAGTAGCGGAGATGTGTACCGGTCAACGTGTGAAAGCCGACTGATAAAAAAAATCCGATAACACGTGCTTTTATAGGGGGTCAATAGGGTGCACCTCGCGGCGTATCAAACAATTGAAACATATCTTTTTCCTTACTTCTTCACGTATTCCGGGATAGCTTCTTAAATAATGACGTGATGTGGATGAATTTGGTAATAATTTAAATGTAACAGTTAAACCTTTAAAATGGTATAATTTTTATTATTCTTAACTAGTTATTAAGTACTCAAGATCGCGCGGAATCAAGTCCAAGTAAGTGATTCCATACTTTTGCTCGCGAGTGTAGTTAAACATAATATTATCACAATCGTCAATGTCCCGCCCTTTTTAGGATGGGATCATAAAATGACTTCTCCCGCTCTGGGCAGAGCGGAAGGGAGTGTCAGACTTGTACTGACTAAAACCCATCCATGTTCCTTCCTTGCCCTTTGTACCTACGTGATACTTTTGTCGTTGATTATTTATTTCTTCTGTTTGTGTACATTCTTTGTTACAGATCCTAAATAAATAAATAGACACCTAATTTTCTGCCATATCATCCTTCACATAGTCCATATATTGAATATCATTTGTTTATTTAAATGTGTACACACAAAAACTTATCGTAAATATGTACACACAAAAACTTATCTATACATATAATAAGACAGTAAAAAAACTGTGTCTGTACATTTAATATATAAAAAAAAATGGGGGGTGTTTAGAAAAAGTAATAGAGCACGAATCCAAAAAAAAAATTCTGTCTGTTTGTCTGTACACGCTAATCTTCGGAACTACTCGACGGATTTGATTTTTTTTTTTTTGTTGTATAGGTATTAAGTCTGGGCAACATATCGTCCCCGTAGTTGGAAAACTAAATAACTGCGATTTTCTAGTTTTGAGATAAACGTGATTTAGTGTTTTTTTTTCAATTAATGTTCATTTGTTAAAAAAATTGTGACAATTTTACCGTCGGTAATTTTATATTTTGTGGACCTGATTATCTTTAACATTATGCTTAAACAAACTGGACTCTATTTCAACAATAACTAAATAAAATATATAAAACCAAGTTGTTTAATTTTGCCACAACTACTTTTTGTAACGTAACTGCAATTAGTTATTTATTTCGGCTATTTATTTAGTTTTCCTACAACCTAGATCCATCTGGTAGAGTAAAAGAAGGTGAAATAAATGCAGTTATTGAATTTATCAAACTTGAAATATGTTTAAATGTAAAAGTTGAACGTTTATTACTTTGATATTGTTTAACTGTTATTGGTGCCATTAAAAATAATAAGCTGTATTTTGACATAAAATAGACTTTATTAAAAAATGAACAACAAATCAAAGCTATACCTTTGATTTAATCATTATAAAACTTTAAAACAACTCAATTCAAATAAAAATAATTCTTCATTGGTAATTTAGGAAACACAACTAAAATAAAACTCAAAAAATAATATGTACAAAAATCAACAAACTTCTAATATCAATTACTTAAGACTATTGATACAATTAAGTAAAATAAAACATTTAAAATTCAAAACAATTTTAATGTCTGTACTTAATCAATACTGAAAGGTAAATGTAAGAGACCTAAACAAAAGTACAGCAACTTAAAATAAAAACTACCTTCAAACACATTAAATAAAACACGGCGTATGTATGTAATTTAAAATCACGTAAATTTAACAATGTAAATCCCTAAAAACTCAAATAATTTTGTTTGTGTTGTTAGGTTTCAAAAGATCACCAGAATGTAGAGCAGGGGTCAAAATAAGTTTAATCATCGACTTCAGATGAATCAGTGCAGGGTGGAGTACTCTGGTCTTCGTTTAAACATGGTAAACCTTCGTACCAGCCATGAAGCTCTTTAGGAATTATATTTTTCTTACAAAGCTGTAAAAGATCTTTCTTTTTTTGTTTTGTTATAGGAAGACATTGTTTATATGCCCGGGGAAGATCTTCAGTGTTTATAGTTGGCATTTCAGAGTTTTGAGTTCTTCTAGTCGGTCTCCCTAGTTTACAAAGAGCATTTAATAAATTATATGGCCCATCGTAATCGTATCTGTATTTAATAATACCAGGTAAATCCTTTTGATCTTAGACATTTTATTTTCAACCAACACACCTTCTCCCCATTCTCCGCTATAGTTTTGTTTTTAATTATTTTTGAAGAAAGTGATTTTACATCAATCATGTCTTGATACGACAACTCATTTACTTTATACGGATTTACATTTTTATTTTGTCTTTTGGATCTTGCCCGTTGCATAATTCCCTTCCAATCTATTATAGAAAACGTGTCTGTGTACTTTTTTTCTTTTTCTATTGCGCTGTGCATCGAATCTACCTCCATATAACTATGACCACTTTCGAGATACTTTTGTTCTAACACTTTTACTGTCCCATGTGTATGTACTAAGTACAATAAAAATGCTGCTATGTACTGGTTCCGGTTTTGTCCCGAGCATGTGTCTGAATAAAGGGTGACGTGCGTGACAGCCTCGGGTCGATTCTTAATCCATAAATAAATAGCAGATGCTATTTCCACACTGCCTCTTTTGCCGTTTATTTTCGTCCAGATCATACAGTGAGCGTCGTTTTGTGGAGGTTTAAACTCATAAATAGATAAATTATATAAATTTAATTTTCTGGAATAATACATTAGACTATCTGCAGTCGATGGAATCTGCAGTAGACTTTGCAAGTCCATGGTGACACACAAATATGAATCATCTTCTTCCGACCTCTTCTTATCCAGCTCTTTAGATCTATAAGACGCCTCTTTTCGCTCTATATGCTGAGTATATTCAATTAGGATATTTATATTACTTTTATCTTTATTGTAATTATTACACGTGCTACATTGGTCCTTCTTGGGATGATAGAACGCTAAATTGTATTGTGTGCCAAATACTTTCTTATAAATGTTAAATTTAACTGGCACTTTATTGTTTTTTTTTTTCATTCTCTGCACATACAAATCATACATTTTTGATATTGATAAGGTAGGCTCTAAGTATTTCCTGTTTGATTTTTTTCTACAGTAATGGGAATCCATTACAGGAAAACTTTCAATGTGACCTCAGATGAATTATCTTCTTCTTGGCACATTTTCACCATAAATCTACCCCGCGAATACATTATAGTGTAAAACTCTCACTCTGGTCACTGACGTCAACGCAATTGAAGGTTACGCATTACACTAAAATGCTTGTGACGCGAGCGATGCATCAGTCACACGCGCTGACACCCGCGCTTCCCCCGCGCACTTCCTTGTTCCGATTCATTGAATAGACACTACAATATTTCGCGTGGCAATTATAAATAACTTAATCTATTTGATTTTATTTGCCTATCATCTTGTAATTAATAATTATCTAGTTGTAGAAGAAATAGATAACATCAAGTGTTTATAAAGTAATGTACGTTTTGACAGAATTCTGAGTAGCAAAATTAAATAAGTAGAGTTATTTAGTTTTCCTAGAACTTTGTTAGTTTTATGATAGAATTTGTAAATTGAAGAAAAAATCAACAACTTATTTTATTTAATTTATTAAAAATGTAACTAATCATTGACCACAGTTATTGATTTATTTATTGAGTTGTTTATTTTTCCTTCAAAAAATTAGAATTAGTTTGAAGATATGCATTATTCCATCTGAACGACAAAAATGGCTATATTTTTGGAACGGAATAAGATAAGTAAATTCCTGTAAGACTCAAATATGCGTCATGTTTTGGATTAATTAAAAATAGGGAAAAGACAAAATCGCCAAAAACGAAGTTATTTTGTTTTCCAAATACGGGGACGATATAGGCTATAATTTATCTTGGAAACTTGAACACCTGATGCAGAACCGCAACAGACCAGCTAAACTATAAGAGATACAAAAATGGTACCATAGCAAAAATTGTTCCACGTAATGAGCATTTTCTGCTAAGAGAATACATTTGAAGATCTGGAACAGCTGATGTGGAACTCCAAGAGCCCAGCCACACTAAAACATATATAGGAATGACGTCTCAGCAAGAGCTGTTTAGACTGATAAGCACTCTCTGTTGACGTATAAAAATTGAAGATGTGGAACACCTGTCGTGGAGCTCCAAGAGCCGAGTTACACTATAATATCTATAGGAATGACGTCTTAGCAAAAGTTGTTCAGCCTGATGAGCACTCTCTGTTGACGTATAAAAATTGAAGATCTGGAAAACCTGATACTGACTGATATTTGTTGGAGGTTTTGGAAAAAAATACGCCGTCTGGGGGAGCTTTCAACGAAAACGCTGCCCTTTAATATATAACAAAATGATGAATGGTAGAATTGTATATCTTATATAGGTCTACAGAAAAATCCGCGATGGCTTATGTCTATCTCTTAAGGATAATATACTATATCCATTTTAATACTTTGAAAATGGGCAAACTAGGTTCCCATGAGTTGAGGAAATGGGATCATAATGATTACTTTTGGTCGCGATAACCGACATCCACGCAGGCGAAGCCGCGGGCATCAACTAGTCGTAAATATAGCAGAGCACAAAGTTACAAGAAATTGCTTTAAGAGTTGGATAAAAAATGTAGACACTATGTTTAAAAAATATTAAACAGAAAAAATTTAATAAGAGCTCAACCATATAAGAGGATAATTAATTTGTTATTAATTAAACATACATACGAGTACGTCATTCATCTCCCATTTTTCCAACTACATAATGTTTCAGTCAGCAATGTTGGGGTCGGCTTCCAGTCTAACTGGATGCAGCTGAGTACCAGTATTTTACATGGAGCGACTGCCTGTCTGACCTCCTCATTCAGTTACTAGCCAAAATGAATGAATATTTAGAAAAGTCAGTTATTCCATGTAACATACTGTTAATCAGCCTTATATGGTTAAACTGGACCCATAGTTGGAAAAAGGGAGGTTCACCTTAGCTTTAGATGAAATTAATAACTAGCCTTTGAATAAAACCTTTTTTTACATCTTGTTACTAGCGATAGCAACTCGACCGCGAAACAATATTATAATTTGAGGAAAAAACCTTGCTATAAAATACATCTCTTTTGTTATTCTTGTGGAAGTGGAAGAGAAAAGGAAAAAATAATAAATTATCTCTCCTAGACTTTAATTATTTGAAGTACTTAAAGCATATTAATTTTAAAAGTATATTTGTAACAACATCTGGCATGGCGGTTGGATCTTTAATTTCTTACAATGAAGAGATAAATAATGGTTTTAATAGGACAAGTTGCAAACGCGAATGCTGAGCATGAGGTCCTTGGTTCGATTACCGGTTCGAACAAAGAGTTATCGAGTTTTTCCATCAGGAAATTGTCAGTGGCAACCACCGAGTTTGGATTTGTGCCCAGTTGATGGCAATAAGCTCGCCCTTTATTATTTGCAACGCATAGGCAAAGTAGCTTGGCCGGTTATAAGAAATAGGCTCATCATGGATTTCTGGACACGCATCACAATATGCTTACTTTGTGTGTTTTAGGAACATCTATCCTTTCTGAAGATCTACAAAGACACTATGTTTGTAATAATATTGTAGACTAATAGCTGTGCCTTCGTCCGCGTTGAATAGTGCCTTTGGGCAGCATTTTTTGGTAATAATCAATAATTTTAATTAAGTTTTGTAAAGTTTCAGTCAATGTTACTGAACAGAGAAAGAATGTAGATAGATATAGATAAATAATGTAACAAATGTTCGACGTAATTCTTTAAACTGGCATAACTTTTTTATTTATGAACCGATTGACATGAAACAAACACTAAATGTTAAGTGAAGCTTACCATAATATATTAGTGAAAATCACATCTAAATCGGATAAGGCATTTCTGAGATTAGCGTGCACTAACGCACAGACAAACAGACAAAAATTCTAACAATCATTGTTTTCGGTGCTATTTGCGTTGATAAAGGTCCCAATAATATTTTTTACTCATATATCTTCCATGTACAGACAGCTATCCGTTACATTTTTATTATATGTATAGATATAGACTATTCACCACCCTTTTATTTTAAACTGTGTTTTTGACTTATAAAAGTACACAAAACTTCATGTAAAGATGCAATCTTGATAACCTCACACCCACTCCCGAAGTATCATTCACAAAGTACCTACACACACTTACCAAACGATATTGATAACCCAAGCTATATGCCGATAACACCTTTACACCCAAAAGGGAGCTAACAGAAAGATAAGAAAAGTGAAAAGATACGATATTCTTAGACTGAATAGTATTTTAGAAGACGTTACTGACAGTCAATGGTGGCGAGATAAAAATAACGGTCTGTCGCCGCCATCTTGGATCCGTGAGACGTAAATAGTTTTGGGGATGTTATTTGAGTTGAGTTAGGTAAGTGATGTTTTAAGTTTATTTGATTTATGATCAAGGTTACCGACGTAGCCCGAAGAATTGCCAGACTTAAGTGGCAGTGGGCAGGGCACATTGCTCGCAGTACGGATGGCCAATGGGGCCGTGAAGTTCTGGAGTGGCGACCGCGAACCGGAAGACGTTGCGTTGGAAGGCCTCCCACTAGGTGGGCCGATGACCTGGTGAAAGTTGCGGGGATCCGCTGGATGCAAGTCGCACGGGACCGGTCAATGTGGCGAAACTTGGGGGTGGCCTATGTCCAGCAGTGGACGTCATTCGGCTGAAACAATGATGATGATTTATGATTGAAAATTATTATTTTTAAATGTATGCGATTTTCATTAATGCCGGAATGAAAGCCATTAAGGAGTGAAAGATAATTACTTTTTGATAATCAAATGACTGTTTACCGATACCTCGTAGCAGTTATGTTATTTTCTTCTTAATCTTGTGGTTTGGTGACTCACCTAATGTCAGTTTTTATTCCGCTCATGGGCCTCTGACTGAGCCTACATGTCGTCGAGAAATATCTCTCAGGTATACTGTTTTCCTTCACCGAAGCAAGTGATAATAAAATTATACAATATGCACATGAATGCGAAAAATCAGAGGTGTGTCTTTGGTTCGAACTTGAAACCTAGAACTTAGCAGTGCGGTGATCACACTATTAGGCCTTCAATGGTTTTTAGTAATGTTATATTATTTATTATTCAATAATACACAGACAGTAACAAATATCCTCTCAATAGAGGATATTTCGTACTGTCTCACGTAAAATTAGTAAAAGTATTTGGAGGAAATTTGAAGTACTGATAGTTTGTAACTTGGATAAACACATAGGATAGTTTTTATCCCTGGCAGTGCGATCTCGTGGGACGATTACAGACGTCCACGTGGGTGAAGCCTCGCGCATTGGCTAGTTCAAAATACAATGAGAAAGTTCCTTTGTGAGAATCATCATTTGTGAAAGTCATGTTGATTTAATTAAATTCCAGTGATTTTCCTCAAGCCCAGTTACTAATGAAATCGCGTACATACTGTTACAATTATATGTATTTACATAAAGGGTGTAAAAATACTCTTAGCGAAGCCGAAAGGCACTTGTTCTTCCCGTCATTGCGATCATTTTTTTGTTCTAGACAAAGGTCAAAGTTCCAACTTTTTCACAAGTTTTTTTTTAAATAAATGGTATTTGTTGTGGAATGAAACGAAGATATTCAGACTCAATAATATAATTAGGATGTGAACAGTATCACAGATAGATTGACAGTGAAGACGGATACAGACATAGACAAAGACATAGACAAGACATAGTGCTGTACATAACATTAACTTACTAACTAGTGATGTTACAACAGTTTTAATGTAACATTTTTACTTTAAACACTTCCACAACCCCCTTACTATTCAATCCATTCATCAGCACAGTGTTTTGAGTGCGTAACTTTGAGTCCTACCGTAAAACGTGATTTTTTAGCCCAAAAAAAAGTCGTTTCCCAGCAGTAATTTTTGAGCAAAGTTACTTAGTTTGATGTCCATAATGCTTGGTTGACGGCTTCGTGAGGAGTCTGTTTACACCCTGTATCTTGTGTGTATGAATATGTATTTTTCTTCAAATTATTTTTTTAAAGTTTTCCAAATAAACCCGTTATGAATTAACATTTCTATTTTAATTCTTAAAATAAATTTACTGCTATTATAAGGAATGGAACTGACTGGTCAAGGTCAAATAAAATCGTAATAGATATCTATACCTTTTGTTTCTATCCTCTAGATAAATTCCTTCTTTTGTGACGTATAAGGAAAAACGTAGGAATTCAGTCAGGAGGGGGAGTTTAGGAGTTCAGTCCCATTATTCATGTTGTCTCTTTAGATAGACAGTGATAATAAATAATAGGAAAGGTATTAATTAACCTAATAAGATAACATAACATCACGCCTGTAATCCCCCAAGGGTTAGGCAGAAGTGTACCTAATAGAACACCCACATTTTGCCAGTTATGTTTTAAGTTCCATGTAATAGGGAGCGAGCCTATTGCCATCAACTGGACACAAATCCAGACTCCGTAGCTGCTATTGAGAAATTCCTCATGGAAAAACACAACTGCACTTTGCCCGACCCGGGAATCTAACCAAGGACCTCATGCTCAGCAGTCGCGCTTGCGACCACTAGACCAACGAGGTAGTCTTTAACCTAATAATATCCGGTTATTGTGCTAGTTCTCATTTAAACTAGTATCATCACCTGCCTTTTCCCAACTAGGTTCGGGTCAGTTATCAGTCCCAGATACAGATGAATACCAGTATTTTTCATAGAGCGACTGCCTATCTGACCTTCACAAGTTTACTACCTATTTGATTACTACTTATTTGATATTTGATTGGCCTGTTGGTGTAGTGGTTAGTGACCCTGACTGCTAGGACGGAGGTCGTGGGTTCGATTCCCACACAGGACAAATCTTTGTGCGATGAGTACGATTATTTGTTCTGTATCTGGGTGTAAAATTTATCTATAATATGTATGTATGTAGAAATATATAAGTATGTTTATCAGTTGTCTGTTTTCCATAGTAGAGGCTCTGCCTAGTTTGGGATCAGATGGCAGTGTGTTGGTTGTCCCAAGATATTATTATTATTTACCGAGTTACACGATACCCCAAAAATCAGTACAAAAATTGTATACTCATTAATGACTAACATCCAAAAGCCCAAACTCTAGGTTCGTAAAAGTACTCTGGCGAACAGTATCTTAGGTGTAAAATTAACAGATCATGTTCAAATCACTACACTGCTTCGCAGCTCAAAAGGCTGCCAAACTTAAATGGTTCCATGCTGAACGGGTTGGGGCCCGTAAAGCTCAGGACTGTTGTCCTGAAACAGTAACAAGAGGTTGCGGCAGGCCACGAAGGAGATGGCGGGCCAGCTGTAACAATAATAATTCCCATTAATGCAGTAGTCACTTACGTAACAACAAATAATATCGACAACTAATTTAATTAACTAAACACCCACCTTTTTTTTCTCAACAAACATACATACTATGGTCCCAATAGCACCTACTACCTACGGAACCCTAAAAAAACAAAAGCAACTCAGCTGAACGTTCGAAACGCCTTGTTATTACATAGTACTGACTGAAACGACCCAAATTTGTCATAGTCAACTGGGAAAACAGGATTCGGGACGAAAATAAACAATGAATGGTGGACGACTTCCGGTTTGGTTTGTGTAGAGGTACTTAGGTTTGTTTACATGCAAAAATAGTATGCTCAATGTTTTGGTGATTAATAGCATTTCCAATTTTTTATTTTTTTAACATGATCCGGCTCGAAGGACCATATATAATTTTGTATACAGCTGTGGCGCTGGTGATTGAGGGAAAAGGCTCGCATAAAACATGTGTTTTTCTTCAAGAGGGTAAATCCAATAAAGTCTTTTAATGACAAGACTGATTTGACAACATGCACGTAGTGTTGCAAAAAAAAAACGTCAGTGATGTTTTTTCTGAAATAATAGTAAAGTATTCGTAGTTAGACTTGTTCTTTGGTCTAGTGGTCGCAATCGCAACTGCTGAGCATGAGGTCCTGGCTCCGATTTCCAGGTCGGGTAAATTGTTATTGGCTTTTTCCATCAGGAATTTGGCAATAGCAGCCGCAGAGTCTGGATTTGTGCCCGGTTAGTGGGAATTAGGTACACCATTGTTTAACCCTTCGGGGATTACAGGCGTGATGTTATGTTATGTATTTAAACTATTAAAACATAGTAATTGAACAGTGTTGAAGCTATCCGTAATACAAATAACCCAACCTAAGTTTCTAATACAAGAACAGGTTTCCTCACGACAATTTAAATCGACAAACCATTATATTCATAAAAAAATAAATAAAAGTAAAACAGGAAAAAAATGGATCTAATTCAATTTCCCAGTTCTAATAAGTCCTTTATAAAAATAATCCCTTCGGGAGGGATGGTAGCATTAAATTGTTTCACTGAAAATATTATTTTTATGATTCAATTGTTTAATTTTGTTTTATTTGGCGGACCTTTGGTTCTTGCGGGGATTACGGGTCGACAGTTATTATGGTAGGCTTATTATTATTTTTTTGGATTATTTATAACATGATTGTATTTGTGAATGTCTCGTTGGTCTAGTGGTCGGAATCGCGACTGCTGAGCATGAAGTCCTGGGTTCGATTTCCGGGTCGGACAAATTATTATTGGGGATTTCCATCAAGAGTTTGGCAAATTACTGCCGCCATAAGGAAAAAGGGCACAACTAAATTTTTTTCCGAAATTGAGTTATATATACGTTCTATTCGGAATCGGATAAAAAAAGCACAGCCACCAGATTTTTTTACTTAATTTGGGAAATAATGTTAGTTGTAGCTTTTTTCCCTATAACACCAGAATAGCAGCCATAGAGTCTGAATATGTGACCAGTTGATGGGAATAAGGTACAGCTTTGTCTAACCCTTCGGGGATTACAGGCGTGATGTTATGTTATGTATTTTAACTATTAAGTGGGTGTTTTTTTAGGTACAGACACATGCATTAAAATGAATATACTAAGCAAAATTCAAAATCGATTCTCTTGTGAAACATGGATTGCAACTATAAAATAAAACCTATTTTTAGGGTTCCCAAAGGGTAAAACGGGACCCGATTACTAAGACTCCGCTGTCCGTCCGTCTGTCTGTCTGTCCGACTGTCACCAGGCTGTATCTCATGAGCCGATAGCTAGACAGTTGACATTTTCACAAATGATGTATTTCTGTTGCCACTATAACAACAAATACTAAAAACAGAATAAAAAGCGTGATTTTTGGGCATTTTTTTGGTGGATGTTTATATCGGCGGCGGCGACCTATCGCGTCCGGCCCTTGTCCAGTCCATGGTCCGGAGCGAGAGGGAATGGGACGCCGTCACCTCCTTCTGCGAAGCAGTCATGCTAGCGAAGGAGGTGGCGGAGCGTGAGAGGGAGAGAACCTCTCGTCCCAGCCGCCGCGGGAGACGCCTCGGGCGTCGGGGGTCACGTGGTGGCTTCCGGCCACCGTAGACGTGGACCTGTGGACGGTGAATAATGGGCTAGCTCGCCGTCCGTCCGTCTTTTGACGACAGGCCGTGTTGACGGCGCGTTCGTGTTCCACGCGCGCCTCAAAGAGATGTCAGCAAATAGGAAGGGGCCCGCAAGGGCCGATGCCTGCCAGGGCTGCGGGCTGTTCGGAAGAGATACCGCGGCCCTGGAACACAAAGGGCAAGGAAGGGACATGGATGGGTTTTAGTCAGTACAAGTCTGACACTCAGGAGGAGGACAAACGGGATTTTTTGCCGTTTTTGTCTAATGTTGTACAGATATGGCGCACGAAGCGGTACGGACCGTTTCGTGCGTGAGTCCAACTCGTACTTGGCCAGTTTTTCAATAGTCATCATCTGCCGAGCCTTTTCCCAACTATGTTGCATGGAGTGACTGCCTATCTGACCTTCACATCCCAGTTAGTACTGCGTAATACGAGACCCTTGGGTAAGACTAGTAAATAAGGTTTTAAGTATGCGCCACGTAATTCCTCAAACCCTTGATGACAAATAAAAATGAAGTATATCCGGCACACCCTAGGCCGTCAACCCCGCTAACAAATTTGCTGACTGGCAATATTTGTACTACGGTATTATATTATTGAGTGTATTTTTCAATATTTGGCGAAAGAAAAACATACTCTGTTTTTTGTATATTTAGTAATAAGCCTAAAAAGTTGGAAAATCTTATGTTACATGTATTTTTCTGGGGCTAAGAAATATGTTTTCATTTTTATAAATTAATCATCACTAACTTTCGTCACAAATTAATTATTATAATAATCAGAAAATATGCAACAATTTAACTACGTGTATCACACTTTTTATCTCATTAAAATTACTATACAATTCGAACTCCATTACAGAAAGACGCTACATAACACTAAAATACAATTCCAAAAGCGATAAAACTCAAAGTACCTCTTATACAATGCAAATTCTACCCCTAAAATATAAGAGACATCAAACTGAAGTTGGCGTAGCACCTCTACGAGATTTCGTAGCGGCTCTACGAGATCTCGTAGCATCCCGCTACGCGCATCTACGGGCTTTAGTTACACTCCGTGTGTCGAAGCGACAGGGTGTTCCCGTTTTTTCTCTCGCTTTCAAAACTCTTCTTGTGAAAAAAAAGTCTTTCTCTCTTCGTCTTGAAGCAAAAAATAGAGTTCGTTCGTTCGTTGTTCAGTGTTTTCTGTGCTGATTTTTTTTTTGTATATTTTTCAAGAAATTTGCTGTCGTGCCTCCGTTTGTTATGTAATGAGTAAGTATATAAGTTTTGTTTATGTAAAATAACTTGGAAGCTCGTTTCATGTAAAAAATGATGAGCATTTCCAGGTATTTTTTTGTGTAGCGAGTTTTTGTCCCAAAAGTACTTTGTTTGATCAAATATTTAAGAGTGAGTTTAAAAATTTTTGTGTGCCTGTTTTTAATGAAATTTTAGGGTGTTTAACTCGTTTGGGTTTTTTAATTAATGTTGTGTCATTAACTTTGCCGTGTTAGCGGATTTTAGAATTATTTTCGAGAAATTCATTTAATGAATTTTACTTTCACATTATTCTGTGAAAATGAATGAATGAATGTGTACTGACTAATTGAATAAATTCAATCAATGGCAATAATATGAAGCAGGGTAATAACAATTCCGAAAATAATTTGGAAACAGTAATGGTTTCAGCATTTAATCCCCAAGGGGAGCGTTCGGTGAAAATGCTGGCGTCCAACGATGTACCAAATTACCAACAAAACGAAAAAGTTAATTTTCGAATTCACATCTGTCATAATTAATTTTTGTTTTTCGAATTCGGTGAATATTTTATGGCATTTTTTTGTTCAGGGACATCTATTTTTTAACCTGTAAAACTGGCCTGTATTTATCGAGGACAAAAACCTTTTTATATGTATTTACTTACACAGCCTTCTATAAAAAAAATAATACAGAAGTATACCTTATTCAGTAGAACAGAAGCCTAATTAGTATCAATATCTTACTTTCTGTCTTTTTTTTTGCATTATTTTTGTTCTATTTGTAGTCTGTACCGTATAATGTACATAAAATGTAATAAATGGGTTACAAAACTGCTAAAAACAATACAAGTATCAATACATACATATTAATTAATCTATATAACTGTAGAAATTTTACATAAAGTGACACAATAGGTGATCTCATCTATACATATAAAATTCAAAGTCCTAAATCTTCAATTCAAAAAACATCTTTGAGACCAAAACCTACATCTTTCTTAACACCAGTCATAAAACACAATAATTCAAATATTTCACAAAGAAGAATTTGCTTACACAAATAATATTATGTTTCTACAAAATCGTAGCCAGGTAAATGTACCAATATTTTATTTATTCCTTACAGAGTGATTGTTTAAGAATTAAATGCAAAATCGACTTTCTGAGCTTGTTTCCGTTTCGATATTCTTTGTTATGATATTTCGATAAAATATACCGGTGACTTATCTTTAAATATTCGGTTTAAGAAAATTTATTTAGCTTAAAAGGAATACAATTATTCATTTCTATGAGAAAAACATAATACTTAAGATAAAATAAGTGACGGTTTCGCTGGGTCATCATCTGCCTAGCCCTTTCCCAACTATGTTGGGGTCGGCTTCCAGTCTAACTGGATGCAGCTGAATACCAGTATTTTACATAGAGCGACTGCCTACCAGACCTCCACAACCCAGTACTAAGTAATACGATACCCCTTGGTAAGACTGGTTGTCAGACTTTTTAGGCCACTGACTACCTGTAACGACTGTCAAAGATCTACAAATGACAGCCGGGACCAACGGCTTAACGTGCTTTCTATGGCACGGCTGAAACTCGGTATGTAATGGGTGGTCACACATTCACAGACCAACCAAGGTAAGCACGGCTTAACCTAAAGATTGACTCGAGCGGCTGTTATTATTTAGCCACGAACTCCTCGACGGTTTCGCTTGGTAATAAACTAAAATTCCATATACTCTACTTATTAAAGCCTTGTACTGGCTTGTGAGGGTCAGAACCATGAGGTCCTGAGTTTTATCTCTTTTTTTTCCTAGCCTGCTCTGTCCCACTCCTGGGTGAAGGCTTCTCTCCACTCCTCGCGAACCCAGGCATCCTCCTTCCAGTTCTGACGGTACTTGTCCAGTTCGTCCCGACGTGTCCTTCATGGCCAGCAGCAACCCCGTCTCACCGTATCAGGGCAACAGTTTCCTGCTATTTTGGCCCATAGTTCTGCGGCAGACATGTTTTATTCCAAGGTGATTAAAGTGATTACGTAATCATATAAGAGGTGATATGTGATGCCGCTCCATTAGTTAATTTAGTTCTGTGTTTTCGTGCCTGCACAGATAAGTCGATTGAAGTATTACGTTAATATTAATCTCGTATCCAGTGTCTACTTCTTTCTTTGCTATCCAATGCGAAATCAACAAAAACATTACCTACTATAATCTCTCTAGTTATCATAAATGTTCGCAGTGTGCTGTTATTAGAAGACAGAAGGACGCTGTGTCCATCTTTGTGATATGACACGACATAATCAGATTGTATAACACTTAGATGAGAAAATAGAGCCTTAACACCAGTATATTAAGGTTTCGAATGTCTTTAATTACGACGTAAGCCAACTAACCTCTCTGCCAGTAGTCATGTTCGTCGATCTGATTCTTCCATTCTCCCCTGTCAACTGTCACGCTATGATTTACTCCTTTTTCTTTTAAACTCAACTGCCAGTAGTGTCATCACGTTTGAAATTCGAACGGTGTCTCGTTGTGAATCCGCGATGATTTACTTTTAAAACAAATGAGTTCTGAGACTTTTGAATTGTGTGCGTTCACATAAATGAGGTTATAAGTGAATTTTACAGAATAGCACCCCTGTTTTCAGATTTTGAAGAGGCGTATGTGAGGGACGTCCTAGAAGGACATACACTGATATTTATGGTGAAGTTCTTTAAAAGATCAGGTGCGTAGTACTCGCAATCGACGTGCGTGAATGACCTATTGTACGAACATCGAAAAACTTACCCAACTGACTGCTAACTGGTTAACTGTTAGCTGACTAACTGTTATATAAATAAATAGCTCGCTGCCTCGTTGGCCTAGTTGTCGCAAGCACGAACATAAGGTTCTAGGTTCGATTCTCAGGTTGTGCAAAATGTTATTGGGTTTTTACATCAATAATTTCTCAGTAGCAGCCATATTTGTGCACGTTTGGTGGCAATAGACTCGCTCTCTATTACATGGGATTTTAACATAAATGGCGAAATGTGGGTGTATTATTAGGTACACCTCTGCCTAAACCTTCGGGGAATACAGGCGTGATATTAAGTAGAGCAAATAGTATACCCACATTTCGCCAGCTATATTTAAGTCCCATGTAATAAGGGGCAAGCCTATTGCCATCAACCGGGTACAAATCCAGACTCCGTGGCTGCTACTGAGAAATTCCTATTGGAAAAACATAATAGCACTTTGCCCGACCAGGAAATCGAACCCAGGACCTCATATTATGTAGTATTTATGAGAATCCCAAAAAATCTGAAAATCAGTCTCAATAAGGGTTAGTTTAGTATGTCAGAATCGTAACGATTGGTAGTGTCTGCTTACCTACCCCCAAGGGAAAAGTCGTGAGCTTATATATATTTATGTATGTGTGATGGAAGTGAGCGTCAGAAATGATTCATTCCCCGCGTGATAGTGTACTGGCATGCAGAATGTACTGTTTTTTATTATGCATGCGTTTTCGCAAGCCTATATGTGAGCATACATTTGTAATGGCCGCGAGACCAGCTTCAGAAACGTTTGAGGTTTCGGCGTAAAAGTCGGCTGTAAATCTGTTATTACTTTGCCCTTGTAACAGGGTTGTTTTGAATTTAGGAAGACAGAATATGATGTGTTTGAACCCCATCCCTTGATACAACTTTTTTTTTATATCCCGTAACTTATATTCTCATAAAAATAATACATTCTCATAAAGGGTTATATTCTCATAAAAATAATACATTCTCATAAAGGGTTATATTCTCATAAAAATAATACATTCTCATAAAGGGTTATATTCTCATAAAAATAATACAAAAAGTCCTAGATTATGTGGTCAATAATGCTTAGTTTAAAAGATTGAAATTAATATAGTTAATTTAGTTCCGTTTAAATTTCATTGGAAAATACGAGTAATTCATTTTAATTCAAACCAATCATTCATATGTACGACGTAGCCCGAAGAATTGCCAAACTTAAGTGGCAGTGGGCAGGGCACATTGCTCGCAGAACGGATAACCGATGGGGCCGTAAAGTTCTGGAGTGGCGACCGCGAACCGGAAGACGTTGCGTTGGAAGGCCTCCCACTAGGTGGACCGATGTCCTGATGAAGGTTGCAGGGATCCGCTGGATGCGAGTCGCACGGTACCGGTCAATGTGGCGACACTTGGGGGAGGCCTATGTCCAGCAGTGGACGTCTTTTGGCTGAAATGATGGTGATGATGAATCATTCATATTTAAAGTTAAGAAATGCGACGTTTTCATATTTCACTTAAGGTGTTTTTTATTAATACCACACTAGTGCAGAACAAGTCGATATCATGGAACATAGAAAGTTTATTGAAATTACGTGCACTCCTTATGGAAAAAACATTTTTCAAAAATCATTTTTCATATGTAGCAATACGGCTAACTCTGCAACGAAAAAGAGGTCGTTTAACAGTTTCGCGAGTTGAATTGTTTTCCCCATCTCAAAAATGCCCAACGCGCCTAAAGAAGTTTTCACTTCAAAAACGTTGTATACTGAAGTGAACTTACTGTAAAACCAATTACGGTATAGATTTCCTGCTTGCTGCTCAGGTTGCAAGGGAATTAAAAAAAACCCTAATTCTATTTCCTTTTAATTACCGGTTTAAACCACCCACCATACTTAACTTATACGCTTATTGGTATCTCTTTGTTGTGGCTGTACTGTAATGGGTACAACTCTGCCTAACCCTTCGGGGATTACAGGCGTGATGTTATGTGGTCTTGCACCAGTTTGACAGTTGTGTGACAGTTGTAAGAATAGATTGACTTATAGTACGGTGGGCTGCATCAATTGGGTACCCCAGTTGGGAACGTAGGTGCTTTCAAGAGGGGGGTACCCACATGGTGACGCTGACTGTATATACGTGCTTAATAACGTTTATAAATCTCAGCTTAACTGTCGGTTTCTAAATTCAAAGAACGTGTCTAAATCTACCTAAGCAGTATCGGTAAAGTGGTTCCTTCTTTTCCAGTTTCTATCAAACAACTCCAAATTCTTCAAAATCAAAATTGCCCATTCCCTAGAGTAGATCTCTATGGAGAAGAACGGGCAAGAAACTCCATGGACACTCTTTTAAATCAGTATATTTTTACAAAAACCTTGGTTACATCATTCATGTTGAGATGGTACATTATGTGAGAACGATGTAGCAAGATGTGCAGTGTGCACGTTAAAAGTGTCCATAGTAAAAACAAAAAAAAAACAATTCAAAAATAAAATAATTAATTCAAATAAGCCGTGGCAACCAAGAGATAACCAGTCACAACTGACAGCGCCCGTTCACGAACATGACGCATGTATCAGTACCATTCAACTCCAGCAACCATTTTGAAGGGAACTAAATGATCCGACACACGCGCCACCATCAGCGAGACCTTTGAGTGAGCATGACATACTCCTAACCGCCAGGGCACATTCAAGTCAAGAAAAGTCACCAGAGGTTACCAGTGAACGATAGCTATCTAGTACAAAGTACTCACACAATATGGGCTATGCGGCTATATTCAGAACCGAGTGTTTATCTTTTACATTACCGCTGACTAACTCTTTAAGATACAAGGTGTAAATGGACCGTCCACGAAGCCGTCAACCTAGCATTCTGTACATCAAACTAAGTAACAGTGCGCAAAACTTATCACTGGGATATAACTTCTTTTTTTTGGGTGAAAATCACGTAAAACTCAATGTAACGCACTCAAAACATTGTGCTCATGGATGCTTTAAATAGTACAGGGGTCTAGGGGGTATTTAAATTAAAGTTATAACATTAAAAACTTGTATTAAAAAAAAAACACTTATGAAGAATGTTGGTACTTTGACCCCTAATAACTCCGTAACTAGAAGGTATGGTCTAGAAAAAAAACAATATTGCAATGTCGGAAAAAACAAGAGCCTTTCGGCTTCGTTTATAATAAATAGCACTTCGCTCGCGACTTTGTCCGCAAAAATGTGATAGCTCGGCTAATATGCATGATACAAATAGAATTTATAGCATTTATGAATATTGTAGCTTTCTACCAGTGAAAGAATTTTTAGAGTTGGATTATTAGTTCCGGAGATTACCCCTTAAATACAAACTTACAAACAAACAAACAAATTTTTCGTAAGAATATTAATAGTATTAGTCTAGATATAGGTAACTCACATTCAGACATAATCATATTAAACTAAACAAAAGTTATTCTAAAATACAAAAACGAAAATTTTACCAAAACATTTAGATACCCAAATTCATCACGTAATACGCCTGAACGTTTGGAACAGTAACTTTTCTTTTTATATTTAGATCAGTGGGAAGGGCGAAGCAAAGTGATCGTTTGCACCCAAGGTCAAGTTTGAACCATTTAGATAAACATTCGTTTGACCTATATCATATATTTTCTGCGTAGGGCTTTTGTGTTATTTGTTTGCGAAAATTATACTTATAACTATTCTTATGTAAGTTGAACGTTGACTGGATAGACAATGCCATCACCCAAAGGTTGACTGGTAGAAAATGCATATGGCATTAAGTCCGCCTCTGTATTTTGTGCTTGAAGTGTTAAATAAATAAATAATGACGAAAAGTGTCAATTATGAATCGAGATTATTGGTAATGTTCTTCAGAAAGGTCAGGTGGGTAGTGCTCGCAACTAGCGTGTGTGTATGACCAGTTGTATGAGCGTGGACGAAACGTAATGCGTCACACCAATGCAATCTATTAATAATTCAATTTGTATGACATCAACGAGTAATTAAATTTTAATTAAATTTTAATGAATAATTAATTTAATTAGTATGAAATTAATGTAGTACCTATAACTTAATTTTATATATATATTTTTTTAAATCTGGCATTGTGAATTAAGAGCAGCGGTGGCCCAGTGGTAGCGACCCCGACTTACGAACAGTAAGTCGTGGGTTCGAACCCAGGCCGGCGCATTACTTACTGTGTAATTTATTTCATCACCACTGCTCTCAAAAACGGTGCAGGAAAACATCGTGAGGAAACCGGCATGTCCTGGAACTAAAAATTCGAAGACATGTGACATCTACCAATCCGCACTGGGCCCGCGTGGTAGATTATAGCCTATTCCCTCTCATAGAGAGGAAGCCTGTGTCCCAGCAGTGGGAACTATAAAAAGGCTGATGATGATGATGATGATGAATGAAGAACTTATATTAATGCATGATGAATGATGGACGTTGACTTAATGATTTCAATGTTAAATAACTATAGAAGCACCTTTAAATATTGTACACCTTATAGGTATGTTAAAGCGATCCACTATATTATTATAAGAACTGATATTTCACCTGTGACAAACAATAAATGAATTTGAATTGAATTGAAAAAACGTGTCTGAAAAATAGGTAACACGAAACAAAAATAATCAGTTTTTTTTTTCCTATCTTCAATAATTCATCATCATCATCATTATATCAGCCCGTTGCTGACCACTGCTGAACAGAGGCCTCCCCAATAGATTTCCAACGTGTCCGGTCCAATGCCACCTGCATCCAGCGACTCCCTGCAATTTTTACAATGTCGTCGGTCCATCTAGCAGGTGGCCGTCCCACGCTGCGCTTTCCAATGCGTGGTCTCCACTCCAGTATCTGTTTGCCCCATCGGCCGTCCGATCTTCGCGATATGTGGCCTGCTCATTGCCACTTCAGCTTGCTTATCCGCTGGGCTATGTCGATGACCAAATCAATAATTACTGAGATATAAAACGTTAAAGTACAGCCTCGTCGGCAATAACGTGTGATGTCACACCGCGAACTGTGAATCGAATTATATAATAAGTGCAAACCACTTTACAAATAAAAAATGTATGAACGTAAACACTCGTAAAGTATAAAATAATAAGCGCAAAGAAAGTTGAGTGTGTTTACGCACATATTCATAAAAGAAACACTTTTATTTTCCACAAACCAGACGCCTACAACTTAAAAGATGCGCCTCCCTGCTCACTCACGTTCGTGGCAGTACCAACAACATACTACGAGTATTTTATTTTTATTAATTTTTTTAAAGTAACGTTGCCCCACACTAGGAATTTCTCCTGTATCGTGGGTGCGTTTACAAACATTTAAATTCACATACACAAACAGCCAGACCCGGAACAATTATCTGTAGGCCATCCAAATATTTGTTCCTTGCGGGGATCGAACCCGCGACACGCAGCGCAGCAGTCAATCGCTCAGCCACTGCGCCAACCGTGCCGTCTGGATGTGTTCACTGATCGGTGGGAGTCCCCCATGCTGCAAAGGTGGCTGCGTCTTCATGTCATAATTTAATTTCTTTTCTATACTAACATTAGTTTTTTTAAGTACATTGTTACTAACAAAATATGGACCTTGTCTGAAATAAATGTTTATTATTATCATAAAATAAACATAAAAACACCCAGTAATACAAGTAGCAGAAAACCTAAATGCTTTTACATAAATCTGTTGTTCTAGAATTGGGGCTTTTGATATTGGCCATTTCTATCTAGGATAGCAGAGAAAACATCAATATTTTAAGCAAAACCACTGACCTCTAAACCTAGGCAGTATCAACCAGTTCATCATCTGCCAAACCTTCTCCAATTATGTTAGGTTGGCTAACCTGATGCAGCTGAATACCAGTGTTTTACATGGAGCGATGGCCTATCTGAACTCCACAACCCAGTTAGTACTGAGTAATACAATACCGTTTTTTTTTGTTTTCGGATTCGAAATTATCAAATGACTCCTCCCGCTCTGGGCGGAGCGGTAGGGAGTGTCAGACTTGTACTGACTAAAACCCATCCTTGTTCTTTCTTAGTGCCCTTTGTATTCCAGGGCCGCGGTATCTCTTTCGAACAGTCCCGCAGCAGTACAATATGTACCCCTTGGAAAGACTGGTTGTCAGACTTTCAACCCACTGACTATCAGTAACAACTGTCAAAGATCTATAAATGACAGTTGGGACCTACGGCTTAACATGATTTCTGAGGCCCAGAGAAAACTCGGTATGTAATTGTAGTCACTCATTCACGGACCAGCCTAGTCAAACGCAGCTTAACCTGGAGATCGACCCGAGCAGCTGTTATTATTTAGCCAATAACTCCTCGTACCCTTACATGGGGCTTAAACATAACTGGTGAAATGTGGGTGTACTATTAGGTATACCTCTGCCTAACCCTTCGGGGATTACAGGCGCGATGTTATGTTATATAATTTTTCATGAAATCATTTCACTTCTACTATAGAGGCAAATTGTTATATGTATTCAGTTCGAATTTTATCATAAAGACTTGTTGACATTAGAATTTTCATGAAAATATTCATGCGTTTTTATGTAAACATTATTTTGTGAATGTGGGATTAAATTGGTGTCTCCAAGATAAGTTTTCTAAATAACATGTTCACAATTTAATCTGTTTATGTTTGCTTTGTTTGCGGTTTTAAACACATACATAAAGGGTGTAAACAGACTCTTAACGAAGCCGAAAGGCACTTGTTCTCCCCGTCATTGCGATCATTTTTTTGTTCTAAACCATACCTGGGAACCTTCTAGTTACGGAGATATTGGGGGTCAAAGTTCCAACTTTTTCACAAGTTTTTTTTTAAATACGTTTTTAATGTAAGATTTTTACTTTAAACACCTCCAGGACCCTGTTACTATTCAATCCATCCATCAGCACAATGTTTTGAGTGCGTTACATTGAGTCCTACTCTAAAACGTGATTTTTCAGTCCAAAAAAAAAGTCGTTACCCAGCACTAATTTTTGGGTAAAGTTACTTAGTTTGATGTACATAATGCTTGGTTGACGGCTTCGTGATGAGTCTGTTTACACCCTGTATAAGTATTTATTACATCAGTAATCTTTTGCTAGTCAAGGAGATTCTCTCCACCATTTTTGATATTGATAGAATTTATGAATGCCTCGTTCTTGTAGTGGCCGAGAGCGCGACTGCTGAACATTAGGTCTTGGTTTCGATTCTCAGGTCGGGTACAGTGCTATAGGATTTTTCCATCAGGAATTTCTAAATAGCAGCCACGGAGTCTGAATTTGTGCGCGGTTAATGCAAATAGGTTTGCCCCCTATTACATGACACTTAAACATAACTGGAGAAATTTGGGTGTTTTATTAAGAACACCAGCTCTGTCTAACCATTCGTGGTGTAACGTAAAATTTATGAGTATTTAGAAGCCCGCAAATCTGACAGTCAGTATCGCCAAGGGTTCCACCCATGTTAGTAGGTTATGAAGTCAGATAAGTGATGGCTTTATGAGAATAAAACCGTGAACAACTTCTGGTCTAAAACGGAAATGTAGAATATAGTGTGTAAATCAAACAAAACATTCGAAGACATGTGATATCTACCTGGCCTTTTACAATTATGTTGGGGTCGGGTTCCATTCTAACCAGATGCAGCTGAGTACCAGTATTTTATATGGAGCGACTGCCTATCTGACATCCACAACCCAGTTAGTACTGGGTAATACGATAATCTCCTGATAAGACTGGTTGTCAGACTTTCGGGCCACTTCTTTTCTTAGCGTTTCTATGGCAATCTATATAGTGTCGGCCTAGAACTGAGCCACTAGTTTGGCGCTGTCGTAGTGTCCATCAGTTCCTGTAGTGAACAAAAAACAGGACACGCAAGACACGATATTTAATGCCCCATTGTTGGTGGTACACAACCACATTTACACTCCAGGACAGAGTCATTAATGAATCTCCACCTGAGCAGGTTTTCTTTGCTGCGGCCAACCTGAGTCCGGAGTCTATTTAAAGACTTCCAGGTCAGCCATGGCACTCTTGTCCAGTTGGGAGATTTTCAGCGGGTGGAACGAATGGGTAAGGTAAGGATGCACTGCCTCGCCACAACTTTAGTTTTTCTGTGGACCGCTCGCCAGTGAGTGGGGAGACACTCTTCAGAAAGCTGTTTCGGGCCACCAACTACATTGTTACTTTTTCACAAAACTAAACTAACTACTACTATAACACAGTCACACTTAAAACTGCCAAAGAATTCGTCACACTTCGGAGACGCCTATTACGTGTTATGAAATTTTATCACAATTGAAGCGTTGGGCAATTTAGGTCGCGCTCAAATTGCGTGGAGAAGCTTAGAAGTTGAGATAGCATTCATAAATAAAAAATAAATGAAGAATTCATGAAGGAACTTTCACACATTTAGCTAAAATTTCTTTGGTAATGTCATCATATCATCATCTGCCTAGCCTTTTCCCAACTATGTTGGGGTCGGCTTCCAGTCTTTCCGGATGCAGCTGAATACCAGTATTTTACATGGAGCGACTGCCTATCTGACCTCCACAACCCAGTTACTACTGGGAAATACGATACCCTTGGTAAGACTGGTTATCAGACTTTTTAGGCCACTGACTACTTTAACGACTGTCAAAGATCTTCAAATGACAGCCGGGACCAACGGCTTAACGTGCTTTCCGAGGCACGGAGGAAACTCGGTATGTAATGGGTGGTCACCCATCCACAGACCAACCTAGGCAAGCAGGGCTTAACCTAAAGATCGACCCGAGCGGCTGTTATTGTTTAGCCACGAGCTCCTGTCATGTCATGCTCCTGTCATGTAATGTCATGATATATTAGTGAAATGACAACAAGTTATATTGTTTCATTTGAGTACTAAGTTGGCAGAAACTACATAAGACCACGCCTGTAATCCCCGAAGGGTTAGGCTGAGGTGTACCTAGGTAAACCCACATTTCGCCAGTTATGTTTAAGTTCCTTTTAAAAGGGGGTGAGCCTATTGCCATCAACCAGGCACAAATACTAAAAACCCAAAAACACTTTGTTCGACCCGGGAATCATCGTGGTCATGCTCAGCAGTTACGTTTGCGAACACCGAGGCAGTCAGAAACCCATCATCATCATCATTTCATCCAAAAGACGTCCACTGCTGGACATAGGCCTCCCCCAAGTGTCGCCACATTGACCGGTCCCGTGCGACTCGCATCCAGCGGATCCCCGCAACCTTCACCAGGTCATCGGTCCACCTAGTGGGAGGCCTTCCAACGCAACGTCTTCCGGTTCGCGGTCGCCACTCCAGAACTTTACGGCCCCATCGGTCATCCGTTCTGCGAGCAATGTACCCTGCCCATTGCCAGTTAAGTATGGCAATTCTTCGGGCTACGTCGGTAACCTTGGTCAGTCAGAAACTAATTAAGAAAAAAATGATCATACCGTTACCTCATAGCTGGCTGGCAAGTCTTTTTAAAATGTCGTAAAGTCATCAGGAAGCATTCCACCATGTCCTGGATCAAAAATTTACTATTATTTTCCTACTCGTCCGCTATTGACTGCCTCGTTGGTCGAGTGGTCGCAAGCGCGACTGCTGAGCATGAGGTCCTGGGTTCGATTCCCAGGTCGGGCAAAGTGCTTTTGGGTTTTTCCATCAGGAATTTCTCAGTAGCAGCCACGGAGTCTGGAGTTGTGCCCGATTGATAGCAATAGGCTCGCCCCCTACTACATGGGACTTAAACATAACTGGCGAAATGTGGGAGTACTGTTAGGTACACCTCTGCCTAACCCTACGAGGATTACAGGCGTGATGTTTATGTCGTCCGCTATTCTGATTCATTTTATTGCGGGATCTAAGACAGTCTAATTGTTTCTCTGGGACTTCGTCGAGCTACATAGTCTCAGCACTTTTCTGATGGTTGCCACTGCTGATTCTGGAGTTGCACTTGTCTAGGAATAGACGTTGTGGCGGGCTTGTCTCATCTATAGATAGATAGATAGATAAACCATTTATTCAGTGCACACAAAAGACAGCACAACACACAGAAACACAATTAAAAAGGTACTAATTACATGACTATATAAAAACAGGGTGCCAATATAAAAAGAAAACACATATTTACTTAAAGAAGCATGGTAACACCATGACATACTTCAGTAAAATCACGAGTATACAAGGCTCAGTGTGCGTCTCAAAGTTGCACCAAATCGGAGTCCAACTCAGCATGTGTCAGGCATACCTGCGGGCGGGATACCTGACGCTGCTATTCTGCTGGATCCCTGCAGTGACATACGGACGTTGAGCATCGATATAGGGGGTTTGTGTCCCAGCAGTGGAAAAATTATAGTCTGATTACTAATGGTCCTTAACTGATTTGACATCCAATTAGATTAAGAATAAGTCCATTACTTGCTTTGTATTAAATCTTCAGAAAACCCTGTAATTACGCTACAGTCTCTTTTAAAAATATTTAACTTTATACAAAAAAAAATTTACACTCCGTTGAACTCAAAAACTGGCCAAGTGCGAGTCGGACTCGTGCACGAAGGGTTCCGTACCACAAACCGAAAAAAACACGTTTCATGAATGAGAGCCCCCTTTAAGTATTAAATAATTTAGTTTTTTATTATTTTTTGTTATAGCGACAACGGAAATACATCATCTGTGATAATTTCAACTGTCTAGCTATCACGGTTCATGAGAGACAGCCTGGTAACAGACAGACGGACGGACAGTCAGCAAAGTCTTAGTCATAGGGTCCCGTTTTTTACCTTTTGGGTACGGAACTCTAAAAATGTAAATTATTTGCTACCAAATTGTAATCATGTCTTCAAGATTTGAGCACAAACTACATTGCGTGCGTCTTATGATTACTTTCTTAATAAATTATGAAGATTACGAGTTTGTGATGTAAGACAATGTATCTTGTATTCATATGCTTGAAATATGTATGTCGAGGATGAGCAAAATAATAATTTGTGATTTCATAAAAGTATTATTTTTTGTGTTTTTGTGATAATAATATCATATACATACGTAACATCACGCCTGCAATCCCCGAAGGATTAGGCAGAAGTGTACCATAGTACGAAAAAATACACCCACATTTCGCCAGTTGTTTATTTAAGTCCTATGTAATGGGGGCAAGCCTATTGCTATCAACCGGGCACAAATCCAGACTCCGTAGCTGCTACTGAGGAATTCCTGATGGAAACGACCGCGCACTGCCCGACCCGGGAATCGAACCCAGGACCTCATACTCAGCAGTCGCATGTGACCACTAGACTAAACGGCCAGTCTGATGATAATAAAATTATTTAGCTAATACAGCCACGACTTTGACTGTGTTCAAAACGACTGCAAAAGCATAATATCCTGGGTTTTATTCTGGTCTAGCAAAGTGATTACAGGCATAACTATATAATCGGTGACACACGGGTGATGGCCGTCCATGTAACTAGTATTCAGCTGCATCTAGTTAAACTGGAAGCCGACCCCAACATAGTTGGGAAAAGGCTTGACAGATACTGATGTGAGCTTTGAGTGTTCTAAATTGGAAATAGTCTTAGTTCATACCAGGTTTTGAAGCCGCAGAACTACGTATGAATAGAAATGAACAAAAGGCTTTGTGTACCAGTTGCTTCAACGCGATATAGATTTTGGCAATATGCCAACAACATAATAATTTTTATCTCTTGGATGTGTGAGGAAAGATATGAGAGAGAAAGGAGTAAATGATGCCGTGACGTCTGACAGGGGAGAATGGAAGAAGAAACGTGTTGCGCCGACCCCGAGTAGAATGTGACAACACGAGGAAGATAATGATGATGATAATGAATGATTTCTATCTCTGCCTGTTATTCTCCCACCGGAAGACGTTGCGTTGGAAGGCCTCCCACTAGGTGGACCAAGGACCTGGTGAAGGTTGCGGGGATCCGCTAAATGTGAGTCGCACGGGACCGGTCAATGTGGCGACACTTGGGGGAGACCTATGTCCAGCAGTGCACGTCTTTCGGTTGATGATGATAATGATTCTCCCTCATTTACCGCCTACATCCCTTCGTAACGATAGTTTAGTACGTGGGTCGCATTCTAGACATCAGAACAAGAGCTAGACTTTTAAAAACCCAATCACTCCGGGAGAGCCGACAGAAGGTTTTTTCAAGATTCTGGAATATTTTTAGAAAATATTTTTACATAAGTAGCAATACGGCTAACTATGCAACGAAAAAACATTTTTTTTTTCATGATTCTGGATTAGTTTTAAAAAATATTGTTGCTTCGGCCTTTTACTTATACACTTGACTATACACTGTATTTTTTTGGGTTTGTAATATGTAGCAATACGGCTAACTATGCAACGAAAAAACTTTTTTTTTTTTATTTCAATATTCTGGATTATTTTTAGAAAATATTTTTGCATAAGCCTTTTACTTATACACTTGGCTATACACTGTATTTTTTTTGGTTTGTAATACGAGTATGTAGCAATACGGATAACTAGGCAACGAAAAAAAAATTTTTTTTTTATTTCAATATTCTGGATTATTTTTAGAAAATATTGTTGCTTAGGCCTTTTACTTATACACTTGACTATACACTGCATTTTTTTTTTGTTTGTATTATGTAGCAATACGGATAACTAGGCAACGAAAAAAAATTTTTTTTTTTTATTTCAATATTCTGGATTATTTTTAGAAAATATTGTTGCTTAGGCCTTTTACTTATACACTTGACTATACACTGTATTTTTTTTTTTGGTTTGTATTATGTAGCAATACGGATAACTAGGCAACGAAAAAAAAAATTTTTTTTTTATTTCATTATTCTGGATTATTTTTAGAAAATATTTTTGCATAAGCCTTTTACTTATACATTTGACTATACACTGTATTTTTTTGGGCTTGTAATATGTAGCAATACGGCTAACTCATCAACGAAAAAGAGGTCATTTAACGGTGTCGCGAGTTCAATTGTTTTTCCCCATCTCAAAAATGCCCAACGCGCCTAAAGAAGTATTCACTTCAAAAAGCTAGGTACAAGATGAGCCAAAACATTTTGTATAATTTCAGGTCATTACACAGGCAATCTTTTATTGACCTATTTTTATTGCATTACCTGCACTGACTGATTTAAAACTTTTTTTTAAGTCAGTCATAGCTCTGCCTCGTTGGACGAGTGGTCGCAAGGCTTCTGAGCATGAGGTCCTAGGTTCAATTCCCAGGTCGGGCAAAATGCTTTTGCATTTTTCTATCAGGAATTTCTCAGTAGCAGCCATGGAGTTTGGATTTGTGTTGATGGGTAACTGGCGAAATGTGGGTGTACTATTAGGTACACCTCTGCCTAACTTTTCGGGGATTACAGGTATGATGTTATGTTACGTTATTTCTTAAAACTTAAATTTCCCTTTCGTGTGTAAGCCAAATTCATAATGGAGGTTTCTACTCTAAATTCTTTTTGTATTAGAATTCCACTGGCATGTATCCAAACTTGTAATATTTAGGTTTCTCTCCACCTGGCTGCAGCAGCAGGTGGCTAGTTTTACTGGATGTCCTATTGATATCTATTCTGTAAAGTTCACTAGTTCACCTCACTCAAGTGAGCGCACACAATTCGAAAGCGAACTCATTTGTTTTTAAAAGTAAATCATCGCAGATTCACAACGAGACACTGTTTGAATTTCGAACGCGATGTCTTAAAAACCGCGATGTTTTAGTAGTCTTACAACGGCAGTTCACTTAATGTATCCAATGACTACTAAACATGCATTAAAAAAAAATAGGTATTTATGAGACTTGAATCATCATCATCATCATCTGCCTAGCCTTTTCCCAACTATGTTGGGGTCGGCTTCCAGTCTAACCGGATGCAGCTGAATACCAGTATTTTACATGGAGCGACTGCCTATCTGACCTCCACAACCCAGTTAATACTGGGTAATACGATACCTCTTGGTAAGACTGGTTGTCAGACTTTTTGGGTCATGATTGATTTGGGATTGGCTTAGGCCAATCGTGCCTCTCTATCGCTTGCTCCGCGCTCTCACTTGCACGGTCGGCTCGTTTTCGTGCAGTCGGTGTCATCGATTTATATTTATAGAAATACCTGATTAACACACTTGTAAATCAGAAATACAAACACGTTCCCAAAAACAAATCGTAATATCTCGCCTGCAATCCCAAAAAGGTTGGGGAGAGATGTTCCAAACCCACATTTCGCCAACAATGTTGTAGATCTGTTTTTTTACATCAATCGTGCACAAATCCACTAATGAGTAATATCTGATGGAAAAACTCAATAACACTTTGCCCGTTCTGAAAATCGAGCTCAAGGTCTCATGTTCAGCAGTCGCACTTGCGAAAAACAACCGAATAACATTAAATATCTAATCCATCCAAATATACTCAATCATTCAACGAGAAAAAAACATTTCCAAATTCACACCACTCACCCGAAAGTACAGACACTTACGTTCTCAAATTCACTGCGTAAGCATCAAAAGATTGATTACTGACAAAAAAAAAACATTATCATTTGCGTTCTGAAAGCGATTAGATTCCAAGATACATCGACCGCAGAACAGAAAATTGTAGAAGGTGAGAACTATCAAGCTCTTTCTAGCCTTTTCTCAGTTGTGTTGAGACAGCTGAAAGACGTCCACTGCTGGACATAGGCCTCCCCCAAGTGTCGCCTCATTGACCGGTCCCGTGTGATTCGCATCCAGCGTATCCCCGCAACCTTCACCAGGTCATCGGTCCACCTAGTGGGCGGCTTTCCAATGCAGCATCTTCCGGTTCGCGGGTGCCACTCCAGAACTTTTTGGCTCCATCGGCCATCTGTTCTGCGAGCAATGTGCCCTGCTAACTGCCACTTAAGTTTGGCAATTCTTTAGGCTACGTCGGTAACCTTGGTTCTCTTGCGGATGTCCTCATTTCTGCTTTCATTTTTACAGTTTACCTAATAACAGCCGCGCGATTTTAGTTCAGCTACTCTTGCTGAGTTCGGTCCGTTAATGAGAAACCAACGATTACATACCGAGACTCACTCGGGAAACACTACAAGCAGTTGGTCGTAATTTCATCTGTGGTATTTTTTACAGTCGTACGTGCAGTCAAAACTGCCTGGGACTCCAACAACCAATCTTGCGAAGTAGTATCGTGTAAGCCAGACAATGATTTGTGAAATAGCCAGTTGCTCCATGTTAAGTAATGGTATCATACTACATTCAGTTAGACTGGAAGCTGACCCCGATATAAAGGGTGTAATCAGACTCTTAACGAAGCCGAAAGACACTTGTTCTCCCCGTCATTGCGATCTTTTTTTTGTTCTAGACCATACCTGGAAACCTTCTAGTTACGGAGATATTGGAGTCAAAGTTCCAACTTTTTCCCAAGTTTTTTTTTTAATTCATGTATTACTATTACTTAAGACACTTTCATGACCCCCGTACTATTCAATCCATCCATCAGCACAAGGTTTTGAATGCGTTACATTGAGTCCTACCGTAAAACGGGATTTTTCAGCCCAAAAAAGAAAGTCGTTTCCCAGCACTTATTTTTGCGTAAAGTCGTCGTCCTCCGGCCCCTTTACGTAAACTAGATATTTTGACAATTATCTTAGTCACTACATCGACACCCAGACCCTTGTTTTATCGGGGTTATCAAAGTTGTCAGCAGAGTTGTTCCCTAATACACCTCTATTTTGGCTTTTATATTATGTCCCACGTAATATGAGACCGCATTTCCAATAAAATACTTGTAGTGACTATCTATGGTGTAAAAAAAACACTTAAGTAATGAAGCCGAAAGAAACTTGTTCTCCCCGTCATTGCAATCATTTTTTTGTTCTAGACCATACCTGGGAACCTTCTAGTTGCTACGGAGATATTGGGGGTCAAAATTCCAACTTTTTCACAAGTTTTTTTTTTTTAAATACATGTTCTTATGTAAGATTTTACTTTAAAAACCTCCAGGGCCCCTTTACTAATCAATCCATCCATCAGCACAATGTTTTGAATGCGTTACATTGAGACGTACTGAAAAAAGTGATTACTCAGCCCAAAAAAAATTTGGTCTTGTTTGGTAGATGATGTTTGAAGCTGAACTACTGATCTATTCTGTGGCTTGAATTCTCTATTTTCCTGAGAGTTTTGCACGTCGGCCGTCACTCACAGTCTGCCTTTTGTGGTAGACGCAAAAATTAATGGCTAACTTGCATTTTGGTGAGTGATCAATTAGGGCTTGTAAAAACTTGTGGAGGGGAATTGAATGTGATTTAGGCTAACTTAACATAATGTATATTTTGAACAGAGCATAACATCGCGCCTGTTATTCCCGAAAGGTCAGGCAGAATTGTACCTAAAAGTACACCCACATTTCGCCACTTCCATTTATGTCCCACGTAATAGGGAACGAGCCTATAGCCATCAACCGAGCACAAATCCAGACACCGTAACTATTACTGGAAAATTCCTGATGGAAAACCCAATAACAATTTGCCCGACCCGGGAATCGAACCCAGGACCTCACGGTTAACAGTCGCCAATGCAACCACTAGACCAATGAGGCACTCAAATTTTAGATAGTAGATATTTTAAAGTTCTCCGTTATAATATCTATCATACAGAGTGTAAACGGACTATACGAAGCCGTCAACCAGGCATTATGTACATCAAACTAAGTAACTTTACGCAAAAATTATTGCTGGGAACGACTTGTTTTCGGGTTAAATAAATCAGGTTTTACGGTTGGACTTAATGTAACCCATTCAAAATTGTGCTGATGGATGGATTGAATAGTACGGGGGTCGTTAAGGTGTCTTAACTAAAAAAAATACATACATTAAAAATATGTATACAGGGTGTAAACAGACTTCACGAAGCCGTCAACCAAGCATTATGTAGTACATCAAACTAAGGAACTTTACGCAAAAATTAGTGTTGGGAAACGACTTTTTTTTTGGGCTGAAAAATCACGTTTTACGGTAGGACTCAATGTAACGCACTCAAACCATTGTGCTGATGGATGGATTGAATAGTAAAGGGTTCCTGGAGGTGTTTAAAGTAAAAATCTTACATTAAAAACATGTATTTAAAAAAAAAAAGTTGGAACTTTGACCCCCAATATCTCCGTAACTAGAAGTTTCCCAGGTATGGTCTAGAACAAAAAAATGATTGCAATGACGGGGAGAACAAGTTTCTTTTGGCTTCATTACTTAAGTGTTTTTTTTACACCATAGATAGTCACTACAAGTATTTTGTATAAGTAAGTGTAAGTTATTGGATTTTCCCAGAAACAGCTTTTCAGTAGCAGTCCGAAATTTGAATATGTGCCCAATTGATGGCAATAGGCTTGCCCCCTATTACGTGGGACATAATATAAAAGCCAAAATAGAGGTGTATTAGGGAACAACTCTGCTTATCACTTTGATAACCCCGTGAGCCATGAAGCTATTTTTATAAAAAAATAACGAAGAACTTATAACCTACCCTGTTTAATAACCGCAAACTACAATATACCTAGTACACAATAATACAGAAATAATAATAATTAGTTTTCTTAAGACACAAAGCTTGACTCGGCCATTGTCACTTAGGAACCTAATAACCACAACTATTCTATTGTTGTTTTTGTGCCATGCTGCCTTTATCAATATAGTTTCCGAGATAATCAGTCATGACGGATTAAGGCACCGACAGAATCCACAGGCGTTGCGATTTGTTTCAAGCGACAAACGCGTGCGTCAGCCATGAGCCTTCCCGTGAGTACTGTCGCTGCGAACAACGCGATTTGTGATAAGCGACAAACGGGAGCGTCACTTGTTACTTTCACATAACGTTACTCTGCACAGCGCTTCGTAGTGGTGAGGTACGCTCAAACGACATGCGGTTTACGACAGCGACAGCGAAGAGAACAACTGAAAGAATTTATTTATACCACGCTACGATCAGAAGTAGTGTCAGTTTTTTTTACGATTCAGAATTGTTTAAAAGTTGCAATTGATCAAACAACAAGAAAGGATATTCGAACCTACTTTTAGCCTTCTATCACCATATACAAAGATTTTAGAAACGCTTTAAAATAGCGTTTTTTATTTATCGAGTGATTAGTGCCTATACCTCTAAAAATACCTCTCAGGTATGCTGGTTTCCTCACAATGTTTTCCTTCGCTAAAGCCAATACAATAAGCACATGCATCTTGGGTTCGAACTTGAGACCTATGACTTGGTAGTCCGTCAGTCACATAACTCGGATATCATGCACTGAGCGCTTTTTTAGTGCATGATTTACGATTTTAAAAGCGCTGTGGATCATCACAATATAAAAATATAAAAAAAAATCCTTCGAAGTATGTCTCGATTTACCTACTCTCAATATAACAAAGTTTAAAGAAAATTATCTTTGTCAGTAAAACTGACTTGCGGAGCAATGATGCTCACGCAAAAGAGTCCAGTGACGCGCGCGTTTTGCTCTTGATGCCAGTCGCATTGCCTAACGCCGTGAAAAGGGCCTTATGCCTCGTCTACGGAGACGTGGCGCGTCGGGCGGTGCGCTGGGCGGCGCGTTGCGCGTTTTTTGCGTTTACGGAGAGGCGACGCGTGCAGCCGCCCGCATTATCACACGCCCAAACACAAACATAATTATGGCAATGTATGATGTTGTTTACGAAGACGCGGGGCGTGCACCAACGCGTTGAATGCCGCTTGCGACGCGGCAGTGTCACTGCCATATGTCCGTATTTCCGCGTGCGACGCCGCATTTGACGCGGCGGTGTCATCTGCGGGTAACGCTGCATTTCAAGCAAACGCGCGTAATAGATCGCTTCTCCGTAAACGCTCTCATAAATCGCCATATGTTTGATTTGAAAGGGGGTCGCGCCGCAGAACGCGCCCCACGACGCGCCGCGTCTCTGTAAACGAGCCCTTAGGGATAAATCCCTTAAACAATGGACAACAAAGACATGTCTGAAGGTTGGGGGACCAAAGGGTATTGTTTAGGCTCCTGCAAGATTACGTTAATAGTTGATTAACTTCTGCTAGACTAGGGAAAGAAATTGGGTTTGCTTGTTGATAAAAACGCATTCCATCATTTTAGACTTGCGGAACTGCATTATCCCAGTGATGGGCATAACCTTCTCCTTAGACTTCTAATTCTTTCGATTCGGGCTAATGTGGGCTACTGATCGATGATTTTGTCAAGCGCGAGCCAAAAACTATAAAAATCACGCCTGTAATCCCCGTAGGATTAGGCAGAGGTGTACCTAATAGTACACCTACATTTCGCCAGCTATGTTTAAGTCCCAAGTAATAATAAGGGGCGAGCCTATTGCCATCAACCGGGCACAATCTAGACTCTGTAGCTGCTACTGAGAAATTCCTGATTGAAAAACCCAATAACACTTTGCCCGACCAGGGAATCGAACCCAGAACCTCATGCTCAGCAGTCACGCTTGTGACCATTCGACCAACGAGGCAGTCATGTGAACGTTCCTTGAAATACAAGAATTGCCTCGGATATGCTAATCATAGACTTGATCCAATTTCAAAAACTCCGGATGCTACACAGCTCAATTCCATACCAGCAATAAAGCTCAAAGTTAATGTTTATCCCATACAAAAACACGCCTTAAACTACCAATATTTCACAAATCTTTCAATTTCCTGACTCGAAGCGCGCACTCCGAGGACTCAAGACACTCTTTCTTTACTTTTAATATCAAAACCCTCTGACAAAATATTTCATAAAATTTAAAATTTTCATCCGAGATTTTCATATCAACGTCAAATATTATGGGCAACTCAATAAGTGGGATATGAAATGTGAAAAGGCGAGGACTTTTCCCATTGGAAGACCCTCACTTCCTATTTTGTATGAATATATGAAAGTCTATATGTTCGTAAAGTTTATTTGTTAATGAAAAATGGCTCGACGTGAAATAATAACAGGCGCTCGGGTCGATCTTCAGGTTAAACTGCGCTTGCCCAGGTTGGTCCGTCCAGGTTCCCCACCCATTGCACACCAAGTTCCTTCCGTGCTCCGGAAAGCACGTTAAGCCGTTGGTCCGGCTGTCCTTTGGCAGTAGTTACAGGTAGTCAGTGGCCCTAAAATCTGGAAACCAGTCAGTCTGGTTACCAAGGGGTATCGTATTACCCAGTTCTAACCCGGTTGTGGTGCTGGTCAGTCGCTCCGTGTTCTGGGATTCAGTTACGCGTAAGTCAGGCTAGACAGTAAGTCGGCCCCAACATAGTTGGGAAAGAGATTAGCGCGTTCAAAGAAACGAGCTTTTCAGGTTAACAATAACCTGAAAACTGATACTTAGTTGGAGGTTAGTTGATACTTAGTGAGGGGTTAGTTGATACTTAGCTGGAGGTTTGTTAGTTGGATGGTTACTTAGTAGGAGGTTTTTGTTTTAATGAGTTAACTGCAGACATGAGTCCGCGCCCTTTTTTAATTTATTTTATTGTTGGCTTGTTTTTTATTTCTAAAAATTACATTCGTGCTTCTACATTGGACACGTTACTTTATACTAAAAGTTATTAGAATACCTTAAAATCGACGTGAGTCTATTTAGTTGGTGATTAGTTGATACTTAACTATGGGTTAGTTGATACTTAGTTGGGAGTTAGTTGATACCTAGTTAGGGGTTAGTTGATACTTAGCCAACTAATTTAGGGGGTTAGTGGATACTTGAGTAAAAGTCGTTATTAAAGATACGATTTTTGTTCTGTAGTTTAGTAATTGCTTGATGTTAGAACTGGCAAAAGCTATAATTCTTAGCTATGCTTTCTTTGACGGTTCTAACTTCTTTTAAATTCTTGCCTGTTGCATTAAAATGTTTGCATAAGTAATTACTTAAACTCAAGTAATTAATTTAACTTGACTATGAATACGGGTGTTAGTGGGGGGTAAGTTGATTCTTACTTGGTGGTTAGTTGATACTTAGTTAGGGGTTAGTGGATACTTAGTTGAGGTTAAGTTGATTCTTAATTGGTGGTTGGTTGATACTTAGGCTTTTTTCTTTTAAATGAGTTACTACCGCATACATGGTGGGCTGCAGCCTTTTTTGAATTATTTAATGGTTGCAATGATAATTCACAGGCATAGCCACAGGCAATGTTTAGTTATAAAAATATCTCTTTTGAATTCATCTTGAGGTCGGTGAAGTGGGGTATTAAAAGATGTGTATTTGTTGAGGTTTACAAAGCGATATATCGTTTCTTAAGTAGCGAGTTAAGGGAGGAAGGAAATAGCGTTTTGGGGATGATCATTTTCTTTTATAAAGATTCTCGCATACTGTATTTTATCGTTTTTATTTTTGGTGAATTTATTTTACAATAAACTTCAGTTGGCTTTTTGTAATTTTATTCTGTTGAAGTTCATTTGGAACCATGATAAAAGAATATTAGTTGAGTGAACTACCTTATTTGAAAGCGAACTCATTTTGTTTTTACCCGACTGAGGAGGGTAGGTAATGTGTTTATCAGCTATTATACATGTATGTTTGTTCGTTTATAGCACTCTAGAGACAAAACACTTAGGCCGATTTTGATGATTCATACGTCAATCCATTTTTCTCAATATTGCGAGTGTCACTGAAGACATGACAGTTATTAAAATTCAATATGGTGACAACGAGATGTCATATTGTGAAAATTAAGTCGAAGAACTATGTCGGGCTATCATTGAATAGATATTTGAAAATCATCATTATTCATTGAATTATTTGATTCATTATTATGAAGTAGCTGGGTTGCTGAAGCTGGAGGATCTCGTGGCTCAATATTAACAGCCGCTCGGGTTGATCTTTAGGTTAAGCCGTGCTTGCCTACGTTGATCTGTGGATTGGTGACCACCCATTACATACCGAGTTTCCTCCGTGCCTCGGAAAGCACGTCAAGCCGTTGGTCCCGGCTGTCATTTGAGGATCTTTGACAGTCGTTAGGTAGTCAGTGGCCTAAAAATGTCTGAAAACCTGGCACACCAAGGGGTATCGTATTACTCAGTACTAACTGGGTTGTGGAGGTCAGATAGGCAGTCGCTCCATGTAAAATACTGGTATTGAGCTGCATCCGGTAAGACTGGAAGCTGACCCCAACATAGTTGGGCAAAGGCTAGGCAGATGATGATGAGCTGGGTTGCTGAAGTCAGATAAGGATTCACAAGTCAATATAAAATGTAGAATGCAAAGGACTAACAAGTCAATATTATGGTATACAAAACTAATCTAAAACGCATAAAGTACTAGAGCGACATAAACCGATTACAAAGCACAGGTCTAGCGCAAAATAGTGTGTCGACAATCTGCTAATAAGCACGCCAGTTCACGCATGAATAATTTAAGCCCGTTCACAGCACCTCCTAGCTATGTATGCGCGCCTAGTACTTCACTAAATGTTTACCTGTATATTTGAGAATCTATAATAAAAAAAATATAGCATAGTTTTAGTTGGGATCATTATTGTTTGGTGTATATTTTGAACCCGTTACATAAGGAGGGATGAAACACATGTGACTAAAAGAGTGATGGACATGAATGTTGATGGATGGAGAGGGAGAGGCAGGCCAAAGAAAAGAGATGTATTGTGTGAGGAATGATATGAAAGAGAAAGGAGTAAATGATGCCGTGAAGTCTTACAGAGGAGAATGGAAGATTAAAACGTGTTGCGACGACCTCAAATAGATCTTTATCTTACCCTTTTCTAATCATCTTTCTCAGTCTAATGTAATGTTAGACTAAACACCAGACGCCACGGCATCATTTACTCCTTTCTCCTCCATATAATTCCTCACACAATCCATCCATCTTTTCTTTGGCCTTACTCTCCCTCTCCATGCATCAACATGAGTCAAGTTGTAAGTATTCTGATTTAAATTCAAGTTCCCCTACAAAAACATTCCTATACTAAAAAAAATATTCTCATACAATACAAATTAATATTCTCCTGAAATCATTTTAAATATTAAAGGACCGTTTCGCTTGAGATCGCTACTCCGCAATACCCACAATTGTCTTTGACGTCAAAAGGAAAGCAGTCATTAATATTGTAGGAAAGATTGTATTGACTCAATCCTATAAAAGAATCGGCCGTTTGAGTATCTGTTTTGAATTTTAAAAGCATTAAGTTGTTGCTATTTTCGGTTGACTTGAATTTTTATTTCTGCTTCGAAATAAAAACTGGGTTGTATGTCTCTTTGTGAATCTGCGATGATTTAAAAACAAACGAGTTTGATTTCGAATTGTGTGCGCTCACTTGAGTGAGGTGAACTAGTGAACTTTACAGAACAGCACTTAATCTAGACGTATGCTGCTGAATATCAATATTTTACTTGGAGCGACTGCCTAATCCACAGCCCAGTTACATAGCTGTGGAAGTAACACGATACCGCTAACTAAGACTGGTGGTCAGACTTTCATATATCAGTTTAGACTTAAAATGACTATGAACATTCTCGTTAACATACATTTCTCAGTTGAAAATGAACTTTCATGCTAGTGCAATTGGCTTCACGCATTTGCATGCAATTTTCATTCAGAACTCGTTGTAATGGCTGCAATCAAGCGTCAATTTTCTTTGTATGCTGTGCATTGAAATCTTGTCTGAGCCTTAGAGAAAGGAATTCCTCACGTCAAAATGCTTATTGGAAAAATAAACATAATTCCTTCCATGCTGATCTGGGAGCAATAGAAAAACGTAGAATATGTCAGCTGCTTATCATCCTGCGCAAGTCGTAAAAGTCGGGAAACGTTAACATTACCATCTTTAAGTAAACACAGCCAATTTAGGGCATGCGAACTGCCTCAGTTTGCAAATGGCTTAAGTTGGACAGTTGGCGTTAGAACAGGACGTCAATTAGGGTGGTTACGGAAAACATTAACCTTAATGTAATCTACAGCACCCATGAACCGAGTTAACAGGTTCACTGTTCACCCATCAACCCGCATTGGGCAAGCGTGATGGGCGTCTATTCCACTCCAGAAACATGATGCCGAAGAAAAACATAATATCACGCCTGTTTTTTCCGAAGAGCAGTCTGGCACCCTTTTTTGAGGTCGTGGCTAAATAGTAACAGCCACTCGGGTTTATCTTTAGGTTAACCCGCGCTAGCCTAGGTTGGTCCGTAGATGAGTGACCACCCATTACATACCGAGTTTCTTCCGTGCCTCTGAAAACAGCCGTTGATTCCGGTTGTTATTTATTTGTTTAAACAGTTACCGCACTTACAATTTGCACCAAAGCGTGCAGCAAGCCAACAGCATAGCGTACTACCTAACTAAACTTAACTACTACCATTTAACAATTATATGCAATAATTAAGCATAGCTTCACTGCTACTCATAAGCAGGTCTAGATCCGGCTCCTGAGCAATCACGGCGTTAAGTAAATTCATCGCAATTTGTAGAACTTTGACAGTAGTTACAGGTAGTCAGTGGCCCGATCCTCAGACAACTAGTCTTACCAAGGGGTATCGTATTACCCAGTACTTACTGGGTTGTGGAGGTAAGTGTGGAGGTAATTCTGGTATTCAACTGCATCCGGTTAGACTGCAAGCCGACTCCTAATATAGTTGGGAAAAGGCTAGGCAGATGATGAGTCTGGCATCCTTATTTTGCCAGTTTGAGACACATGTAACAGGGAGCGAGCCCATAGGCCTCCATCAACCAGGCACAAACCCAGGCTGCCTGGAACCAGACCTCATGAAAAACCCAATAACATTTTGCCCGACCCGGGAATTGAACCCAGGACCTCATGCTCAGCAGTCGTGCTTGCGACCACTAGACCAAAGAGGCAGTAGTTATAGTTCATAACAATACCAATATAACAATAAATACATAAAATATAAACTAGCCGCCATACATTTTTATGCCCCCATAACGAACTTTTGACACCGACAAAAGTCCTTACAGTAACTGTAACTATGGGCCGTTTTGACCCGTGTATAGATATACACGGGTCAAAACGTAAGGTAATAAAACGAAAACAAGGCAGTGCCAGGGTCAATTAGACCGGACGATGTTGCGTAACAGACTTTTGTACGTGGGTTGATCGTTGGTGGTATGGAGGAGGTAGACGATGGAGTGATCAGGCATGTTTTAAATCGGCATTTTCATCGGAGACTCGAATGGGGATTTCTATATTTGGTTTGCCTAAATTCCGCCATTTTGTTTAATTTAAAAACTAGCTGATGCCCGCGGCTTTGCCCGCGTGGATATCGGTTATCGCGACCAAAAGTAATAATGAAATTTTAATCCCGTTTCCGCAACAAAAACTTGCTAAATTATATACTAAAACTTTTCTCGAGAACAACTCTATCCATTGGTGAAAACAGCATAAAAATCGGTGCAGTAGTTTTTGAGTTTATCGCCTACATATAGTCAGACGCGGTGGAGGACTTTGTTTTATAATATGTAGTGATAGTGATAGCAGCCATGCATAAAATCTGTACTAATCAATAGCTGGCATTAATACCAACAAATTTAGAACGTCACATTTACGAGATTTAGGCTATCGAAGTTACAATCTTTGCCATCAGTACGTTATTGGTAGCTTATTATTTCGTGTGGCTGCAATTTTATTAATAAAATAAAATGACGGAAGTTAGACAGGGCTGTCGTCATACAAAATATTTCCAACCCCTTTTTAAATATATAATAGTTTACGGTTGGCTAGCACTGTCTTAAATAACCTTCCTACAACCCATCTATTGTAAATTCCAAGTTTTACAAAATTATAAGGCCTTATGATTTCTGTTATACCATAATTTATTGAATAGACAATTAGAGTCTTTGGCCATCTACCATATAGTGGTATGTCTGTCAAAATTAACAAAATTACACGCAAAAATCTTAGATCAGCCATTTACAGTAACTGGTAATATTATTAAGCTGAAAAGTTCAGCAAAAACTTCTCGATTAATTAAAACTTCACTCATCGCCACTAACTTACCCATATTTTTCACGACAAAACGTTCATAGGAGCAAAAGTAGAAACAAAACAAGATTTTCACGATATTACTCCACGATCTAACTATTCCGTGGCGCTCAACCATTAACTAGAAATAAGGGTAATACAATGGCCGTACACCACAATATATTTTTATCCAATAGCCAAAGTTAATGTTTAACCTTCATTAATTGAAGAGGAAAGAAAAATATAAGTGCGATTAGTATTCCAGGAGTGTTATGCGAATTTGGGAAAGAGTGTCTGTAACTCGATGAGATTTGAGTGCCTTATTCAATGGTATTAGGGTTCATAATGGGTATGGTTGTAGGGGGTCAAGCAGAATGAAATTTGAAATTTGTTCAATGTTGTTTAGTAATTATTTCTTACCGCATCGACTAATTTCGATGATTTCTTTTTGTTTGAAAGGGGATATTTCAAGAGTGGTCTATTAGCTGTATAGACGGCGTGTTCGTGTTCCACGCGCGCCTCAAAGAGATGTCAGCAAACAGGGAGGGGCCCGCAAGGGCTGATGCCTACCAGGGCTGCGGGACTGTTCGAAAGAGATACCGCGGCCCTGGAACACAAAGGGCAAGGAAGGAACATGGATGGGTTTTAGTCAGTACAAGTCTGACACTCCCTTCCGCTCTGCCCGAAGCGGGAGAAGTCATTTGATGACTTCCCATCCGAAAAAAAAATGGGTGGTCTATTAGCAAAGTTCTGACGAGGACTTGTGAAGTTGGCTTCCATAATACGATATTTCATCTACCTTGACTATTTTTTATGTTGGAATACTTGATACCATTACCTGCTGTGTAATAACTTAGTATTATGACTGTATTCCCCGAAGGGTTAGTCAGAGGTGCACCTAATACTGATACCACATTTCACCGGTTATATTTAAGCCCTTTGTAATAGGGGGCGAACCTATTACCATCAACCAGGTACAAATTCAGGCTACTGAGAGATTCCTGATGGAAAAACCCAATAACACTTTGCACGAGCTGGGAAACGAACCCAGGACCTCATGCTCAGCAGTCACGCTTGTGACCACTCGACCAACGAGGCAGTCAAATGCTGTCAAAGAAAAAACCAGGTTTCTTGTATAGGAGCCCCCTTTAATTATTAAATAATTTATATTTTTAATATTTTTTGTTATAGCGACAACAGAAATACATCATCTGTGAAAATTTCAACTGTCTAGCTATCATAATTCATGAGATACAGCCTGGTGACAGACTGCCAGACTGCCAGATAGACAGTCTTAGTAATAGGGTTTTTACCCTTTGGGTACGAACTCTAAAAAAACACGAATTTGTACTGTTTTGACTGACTCGAAAGGTTTTAGATAAAAAGTTTTTAAATACGAAGGATTATTGTTCTTTTGTTAAGAAAATAATTCTTCACATTTTCAATAAAATAAAGATAAAATAGAACAAAGGACAATATCGAAATAAATGTCAAACTTTAACTAAAACACTTGAACTACGTTGAATACGAAATTGTCTGTTAAGACCTCGCAGATAATTATGAAAATTAGTTTGTCTAGACTTTATTAATAAGATTATTACCGTAACTTACTAAGTTGTCCTATTCAAAATAAAACCATTCTGCATCTTAGAGCTATTCTATAAAGGTCACTAGTTCATCTCGATGAAGTGAGCGCACACAATCGTTTTTAAGCTCACCAGATGGCGCCACTGTCGAGTAAGCTTCTGTCATTAATTCTATTTTATACTTTAAAGTACAAATAACTTCATGAAAAGTTTATTTCATTTCGTATATTAACATAGTGTAAACTTAAGATACATATTTACAAATATTATCCCTAACATTAACAAGCATGAAACATTTAAAAATCATTATTTCTCCAAGTACTAACAAATAAGATCCTAAGTGGCTACTTAAAGTCTTTAAGTCGTAATTAATCAGGAATGGCTCAATCTAGACCATCATGAATATTAGTTAAAATACGTGATAAAAAAGCACGCAACGCGCGAAAACTCTATGACATCTGACATTTCGGAAGACCTTACTCTACACGGACGCCTCTAGCGGCGAATTCATGCGCAATCCATGTGAAAGTGAATTCATTTGTTTTTAAAGTAAATCATCGCGGATTCACAACGAGACTCCGTTCGAATTTTCGAATGTGATGTTTAGAGAGCTGAGACCTAGTGTAAAGTGTCGATATCTTAGACGAATCTTAGAAATAAATGTAGCTATTGGCCTTACGCCAAATGGACCGCCATTTTGTTTTTAAAACGACATTGTGTCTTCTCTTTAGTAATTCTTATCGCGTCTTGGTCTAGTTCTAAAATGTTAATTTAGTAATTAAGTAATTGAATTCTATTCATTAAATTAAATAAAAGGTACCATTTCAATTTATTTTATTAGCCCTTTTTAATTGATTGGTGATACGTTTGGTGAGTTTGTATAATTAGCCAATTTGTATTCAGGTTATGTATACATAATGGAAATAAACAATATTTGTTCCAGCCTGTGATACTTATTTCGCTCAAAAAAACTTTAACTTTACTTTCCTGATTTACGAGGTTTATTGAGAGTACCAGTCTGACAACCAGTCTTACCAAGGAGTATCGTATTATCCAATATTAACTGGGTTGTGGAGGTCAGATAAGCAGTCGCTCCATGTAAAATACTGGTATTCAGCTGTATCAGCTTAGACTTGAAACCGACCCCAACATTTTTGGGAAAAGACTAGGCAATGATGATGACTGAGAGCACCAATTTGAAGAGCACTCATGCGAATGGCACCCAGAATTTTCCATATTGCACACCCATGATTTTTCGCATGAGCTCGAATTCCTTTTTCTTTACTCTTTTTTTTTTAATTACTGTTATTTTTTAATTTTCGATGTAGAAATTGCACTTATTTTTATTAGTATAAGTATATACAGGGTGTAAACAGACTCTTCACGAAGCCAACAACGAATTCAACCAAGCATTATGTACATGAAACCAAGTAACTTTACGCAAAAATTTGTGCCGAGAAACGACTTTTTTTTTTGGACTGAAAAATCATGTTTTACAGTAGGACTCAATGTAACGCACTCAAAACATTGTGCTGATGGATAGAATGAATAATAAGGGGGTCCTGGAGGTGTTTAAAGTAAAAATCTCACATAAAAAACATGTATTTAAAAAAAAGCTTGTGAAAATGTTGGAACTTTGACCCCCAATATCTCCGTAACTAGAAGGTTCCCCGATATGGTATAGAGCAAAAAAATGATTGCAATGACGGGGAGAATAAGCACCCTTAAACATTATTCTGTTTATGCTAATTTAATTTTAACCCTAACTTTTGTTGTAAATCAAACCTAATAGGGTTTTAAAATTCAGAAACCTTACGAGGCGAAAAAGGGTTAGTTAGGGTCCTTATATCAAAGTAGATATTTATTTTAGCTCTCGTCCTAAGCAAATATTTATGTTTTACGGTAAGATCGAAATTTTTGTTAAGCTACTAAGATTTTAGTTACGATACTGTAAACATACTCGTTTGTTTTTGAGATGATAGAAAAATATTGTGGTTGTAAATTAAAAGAAAATTGGATAAATGATAAATTATGTTTATTATGCAAATAGGTTTTTACAAACACTTTTACATGTCATATTTTTTAAAACTAGATCGGGCCGGTGTTTCGTTTGCCTGACAACTCTGAGAAGAAACAGCCGAAAGAAACGCAGAGGTCATAGTCTCTTTTAAAGTCCAGACATAGTCTTGGTCAAATCACATGAGGACTATGCAGATTAGTGACTGAGATAATCTTTTGAAGAAAGAACCATACAGATTTGAGTGGACCTGTCCAGTCAGTGCAAGCATTTGTCAGTGATCGTGTAGCTCGACTTAAAACTCAAGAAGCTCAACGACACGACAAACAATACCAAAGAAAGGACATTTGGGTAGGTCGCATAACACCCAAACTGCCAGACAATCGTGGGAAAAAATAAACAAAAAAAAATACCTACATGTTCCTTTTTTTTTACGGATGGGAAATCATCAAATGACTTCTCCCGCTCTGGGCAGAGCGGAAGGGAGTATCCGACTTGTACTGACTTAAACCCATCCATGTTCCTTCCGTGCCCTTTGTGTTCCAGGGCCGCGGTATCTCTTTCGAACAGCCCGCAGCCCTGGCAGACCTACATGGTCCTTACATTTACAATAATCAAATAAAATTAATAATAGTTTACATAATCATCATCTTCCTGCCCTTATCCCATTCTATTTGGGGTCGGCGCAACACGTTTTCTTCTTCTATTCTCCCGTCAAACATCACTGCGTCATTTATTCCTTTCTCTTTCATATCAGTCTTCACACAATCCATCCATCTTTTCTTTGGCCTTCCTCTCCCTCTCCATCCATCAACATTCATGTCCATCACTCTTTTAGTCACATGCGTTTCATCCCTCCTCCATGGTCTGAATGTAAGTAGGACCAAAACAGAATACTTTTTCTGTGATTTCGGCGGTCTCTCATAATATTTTACAAAATAAATGTCAATGAAGATCATAAAATCACCTTTCACAAAAAAAATAGTAAAATACTTACCAAAGTAAGTATTCCTAAGAAGTTAAGTACAGGTTTATACTTATTGGGCTGCGGGCTGTTCGAAAGAGATACCGCGGCCCTGGAACACAAAGGGCAAGGAAGGAACATGGATGGGTTTTAGTCAGTACAAGTCTGACACTCCCTTCCGCTCTGCCCAGAGCGGGAGAAGTCACTTGATGATTTCCCATCCGTAAAAAGAAACAAAAAGGTGTATACTTATTAGTCATGGAAAAACGCCAGGTTGCCTAACATAGTTGGGAAAAGGCTAGCCACATGATGACTCGCCTTACAGAGTGTACAGAGACCGTCTGGACCTTCGACATATTAAGCTTTTCAATTACATAATATGTCAATCGAAGACATATGAGAAAAGTTTAGTTTTTTTTTCAATTATCTCGAATTCGCAAATTTTATTTTATCATCTTACAAGAAAATTTTAATTTCGCGGGATATCGTGGCGCTTTCACCTTAAGAAATGTGGGAATGCTTGATAAACTAAGCTCTCTTTACACTACAAAATAAGCTCTCTTTTACACTATCAACTAAGCTCTTTTTTACACTGTAAACTAAGCTCTCTTTTACACTATAAACTAAGCTCTCTTTTATACTGTAAAGTAAGCTCTCTTTTACACTGTAAAGTAAGCTCTCTTTTACACTGTAAAGTAAGCTCTCTTTTACACTGTAAAGTAAGCTCTCTTTTACACTGTAAAGTAAGCTCTCTTTTACACTGTAAACGAAGCTCTCTTTTACACTATAAACTAAGCTCTCTTTTACACTGTAAACTAAGCTCTCTTTTACACTATAAACTAAGCTCTCTTTTACACTGTAAACTAAGCTCTCTTTTACACTGTAAACTAAGCTCTCTTTTACACTGTAAACTAAGCTCTCTTTTACACTGCAAACTAAGCTCTCTTTTACACTATAAACTAAGCTCTCTTTTACACTATAAACTAAGCTCTCTTTTACACTGCAAACTAAGCTCTCTTTTACACTGTAAACTAAGCTCTATTTTACACTATAAACTAAGCTCTCTTTTACACTATAAATTAAGCGCTCTTTTACACTATAAATTAAGCGCTCTTTTACATGGGACTTCTAACTATTAAAATGTGCGCACTTCTGCTTTCCTCCATCGAGAAAAACAGGCGTAATTTTATATTCCATGATTAAGTATCTCTACTTCACCATAATTGAACCAGGGATGATAATCCACTTTCAACTTAAACGGTATGGTATGAGAGTTCACAAAAATGTGTTGAGTCATTTCTGCAGTGTTAAAATTCTAGTGAGGTACGGACCTATGTATGTTTGTGACGTAAGTAGGTTGAGAAATGTGAGAAAAGGTATGTTGTATGCACGTGACGGAATGGATCGACATGGTTCATCTATGACTCTTATACAGGGTGTAAACGGACTCTTCACGAAGCCATCAACCAAGCATTTTGTACATCAAACTAAGTAATTTTACAATCTTCTATCCAACCGTGCTAAACAATAATATTATATGATTGATTACGAAATACCCCTAGATTCATTAAATGTGTATCTAAGAAACATTTGAAACTCAAATACAATAAAATGACAACGAACAATGCAATACAATTTTATGTCAACTCTCTAAAGATTCATTCAAATGTAAAATATAGAATTTTACTCATAATAATTATAATGTTCTCTGTACAGTTATTACAATAGGCTTCTGAAAAGCTTTTGTTTTTGAAAATGTATTTATTTTTGAAATTCGAACGGTGTCTCGTTGTGAATCCGCGATGATTTACTTTAAAAACTAATGAGTCCGCTTTCGAATTGTGTGCGCTCACTTGAGTGAGGTGAACTAGTGAACTTTACAGAGTAGCATTTTCATGACGATGCCATTCATGGTGCCTGTTTTCATTCTTCCCAAACCTGTTTTGTCGCAACTACAAGGATTTATTTCCCTATGCCGAGTTGGCAGGTACACAAGCTATTATACTGTCAAAGAGGTCGATTGATTGTAACTTATCAAAAAAAGCAATCGCTTTCAAAGCCTTTCGTATATCTAGTCATTGTATAAAAGGTGTAACGGACAGTATTAGTTCAGTATGTACTCGTATGTCTATCTAATATTGTTTTGAATTTTCCACCATCATTATAGTAAACAGTAATTTTCGAGACACTAGTTTCTTAAGCTAACGTTAACATCGTTCTCACAAAGTAGCACTGTCTCAAGAGGTTTCCTCATCCTTTGCGACACATTTTGTGATTGCGTAACATTACATAGAGCCACATAAAGATATACGTACAGAAAGACTACTACATAGAACAATCGAAAATGCACGCACACATGGAGACGCTTCACGTACAGCGAGTGCAAGCGTACTCGCAACTGGTATTTATTTGAGATTTCGCTGCATATACGCGTCTGTGTACAGATATGTAAGATAAAGTATGCGCTTCGGTCGAATCATCGTATGTCGTTGGAAATATGAACGCTTGATGATGAGATGTTATAAGGAGGAAGCATTGATTAGAGAGTTTAAATTAAATATTCTGGATGTTGGGCTAACTCAAATCATTTTGGCAAACCCTACATCAACCAGGGCTGCAGGCTGTTCGAAAGACATACCGCGGCCCTGGAACACAAAGGGCAAGGAAGGAACATGGATGGGTTTTACTCAGTACAAGTCTGACACTCCCTTCCGCTCTGCCCAGAGCGGGAGAAGTCATTTGATGATTTCCCATCCGTAAAAAAAAAATACCCTACATCAACGATTGCAAAGAGGTTATGTGGCTTGGTGAAGACATCTAATCAATGATTCTCCTTCTTATATATAGTCCATATTTGTCATATTCAAAATTTGTAAATAGTTCATAAGGTACGATGGGGTTGGCATATCCGTATGGATAAAAACCCCCTTTTTTTCGTCAATAAGGAATTTAAAAAAAAAATGTTATATGGAGATGTTACGACCATGAAATTGATTACCAATTTTGTATTACCATAATTCCGAAAACGAAGGCTAACAACTCTATGCAATTCCAAAAATCATTGCAAGACTTATGAGTGACGAAGTTCGATCAGTGACCTGTGCAGGTAACCGAAATGAGAAAAAGCTACATACAAACGCATAATGATGGTGCACTCCAGCAGAAACAAACTTTGAAACCTTGCTTTCGTGGCGTTACTCTGACGCGATGTTCATGATTGTTCAGAAAAACGAAGATTTCCGAAGCGCACGCTTTTTCTAGTTTAACTGTACATGCGTTTATTTCCTACGCAACCTTTTTATAGCTATTACGCCTTACAGCTGAACTGTAGCTTTATCTTTTTTAACAATTCAAAAGTGCCTATAACTGGTTTATGCCATCATAATCATTCATTGCCTTTATCCCAATTTTTTTTGGGGTCGGCGCAGCATGTTTTCTTCTTCCATACTTCTCATTACTCGTCATCTTAGCAGTCACCTCCTTTCTAGCCATATCATCGTTCACACAGTCCATCCATCGTTTCCTTGGTCTTCCTCTACTCTTATCATCATCATCATTGTTCGACTTGCTCGTTTGGGGTAATAAAAGGCTTAGTGGACTGTATAGAAAGGCTTGCTGTATTGCCGATAGATTTACAATTTGTAACCGTCCCGGACAAATATAAAATATAAGGTCTGAGTATCGTCCGTCGCGGAGGTCTCCGAGAAAGCGAGTGTCCGTCGGCGCCCGGCCGGCTCCCCACGCCGCACCTCCGCTCACTCGCGGACGGTGATGACGCGTAGCTCGGTCACGTCGGCTGCGCGTGCCGGCCGCGTGTATGTTGGGTTCGAGTCCCAACATTCGCCGATGGAGATGATGCGTAGGCCGATCACGTTGCCTGCGCGTGCCGGCTGCGTGGATGTTGGGTGCGATTCCCAACATGCTGCCCGGGTTGAAGTGAAGGCTTCAAAAATCTGGAAGGGGGCAAATATTATTGAAAGCCCTCCTTATGGTGCCCCTCTTTGTCTTTACCTCTGCAACTCTTGCTACGCCGTCGCTGCCAGGGTAAACCTTTGTAACCCTTCCTAAAGACCAGAGTAGAGGAGGCAAAGCTCTATCTTTAATGAGTACAAGAGAGCCTTACTTCAGCTCTGTCTTCGAAGAGCGCCACTTCACCTTCTGCTGCAGTAGAGCTACGTATTCCAGTGAGAAACGCTGCCAGAAGTGCTGTTTGACGTGCTCTATTCTCTTGAAGCGCTCTAGGCGATTAATGTTGCAATCAGAGACCTGTGGATGAGGTATAGCATTAAGTGGCCGTCCAATTAGAAAGTGAGAAGGTGTCAGAGCGGAAAAATCAAGGGGTTCTGAGGAAAGAGGAGTAATAGGACGGGAGTTCAAAATAGCTTCTATTTGGGTGAGGCACGTAGCCATTTCCTCGTAAGTGAGATGAGTCGATTGCAATAACCTTTTTAGATGGTGTTTTGTGGAACGAACAGCTGCCTCGGCTAAGCCGTTGAAGTGGGGACTGTATGCAGGTACGAATTTAAATTCTATACCTTCTTGAGCTATATGACCCTCAAGATCAGACTGTACAAGAAACTTTGATAGTTCATTGTAAGTGCCGACAAAGTTAGTGCCGTTATCGGACGTAATACTTTGCGGTTTCCCCCGACGTGACACAAAACGATTAAGAGCGGCTAAATAGGCTTCACTAGATAGTGCAGTAACAAGCTCGATATGACAGGCTTTTGTCGAGTTACAGATGAAGATTGCCAAAAACGATTTAATAAGTCTACAACCTCTGCCTTTCCTGTCCGCGATCATCACTGGCCCTGCGTAATCAACACTACAATGTAAGAAAGGATATTCTAACTCAGTTCGAGTTGTTGGTAACTGTCCCATAATGGGTTGCACTGATTCCGCCTTGTACCGACAACATCGAACACACTGATCTTTGTAAATGAATTAAATTAGATCTATTGTTAATCAAACTACTTATCGAATCTACATTAAAAGGACTGTTAGTTACTACGACAGAACAAGATACCAATTCTGGTAGATCGTGTCTCTCGTTACGATTGGGCATTTTTGGCCATTCACGTTCATCTTTCTCTAAGAAAGTGGGACCAGACCACCACAAGGATGAACCACTGATGGAATCAGCCTTCAGCCCACGGGAAACAAGATCCGCCGGATTGTCTTTCGACGGTACGTAGCCCCACACGTGACCCTCTGTGCTCTCTTGAATTTCGTGGATTCGGTTACGAACGAAATTTTTTAGTTGCAGTGGGGGTGTAGATAACCACCCTAGAACTATAGTAGAGTCACACCAAAATCTACATTTGCTTACCTTTAGAGTAAGAGAGGTTAATACTTTTGTACACAACCTTGCAGCCAACAAGGCTCCGCAAAGCTCTAAGCGAGGTATCGTCGTAGGCTTTATCGGCGCTATCCTACTTTTAGAGGTTAAGAGGTGTATTTTTACTAAACCTGATTGATCCTCAGAACGAATGTACAGACAAGCGCCGTACGCTCGCTCTGAAGCGTCTGAAAAAACATGAATTTCATGAATTCCTGAGTTGTCACTAAGAACCCATCGAGGAATTCTTAATTGATTCAGAAGGGGTAAAGTGTCAGCAAATGTAAACCATAAATGTTTGGAGTCTTGTGAGACCTCATCATCCCATGAATATTGATCGATCCACAATCTCTGCATAATGAATTTGGCTTCGACAATACATGGGCCGACGAGTCCCAATGGGTCGAAGATCTGACTTATAACTGAAAGTATGTGTCGTTTTGTAACTTTTTTATTTAACTGTATATTAATTGAAAACGACAAAGTGTCCGTATCACAAATCCAGTTCAGACCAAGAGTTTTTGATGAGACATCCATGTTTGTTTGTGAAAAGTCTAAAATATTGTCATCTAAATTATTATAAGAAGACGAAATTTGCTCTAAAATAAATTTATTATTTGATTTAAATTTTCTTAAATTAAATTGTGCTGATTTTAAAGTAGATATGACTCCCTGAGCAATTTCGATTGTTTTATTTATAGAGTCAGAGCCACCCAGATAATCGTCAACATAAAAGTCTCTTTGAATTGATTGTTTGACGTCATCATCAGGGGCATTGGAAGCTAAGCTAACCAAACATTTGGTGGCTAAGTAAGGCGCACTTGCCGTGCCATAAGTCACTGTGTTGAGAGTGTAGGTTTTTAAAGGCTCTTTAGAATCAGAGCGGAAGATAATCTTTTGTAAGGAGCGTTGAGAAGGATGAAGTTCAATCGCTCTGTACATTTTTTCTACGTCACCAGTTACAACATATTTATGCTGGCGAAAGCGTAGCAGTATAGAAAAAATATCTTCTTGTACAGTCGGACCAACCATTTGGAGGTCATTTAGTGACACACCAGTACTAGTGGTGGCCGATGCATCGAAAACTGTACGAAGCTTGGTAGTTGTGCTTGACTCACGGATGACGCCGTGATGTGGTAAATAATAGGTATTCTCCTGAAGACAGCCCGGCGAAGACTCCTTATCTTTAGTCATGTGACCTAGGCGTTCATACTCTTGCATGAACTCAACGTACCTGCTTTTGAAGGCAGGGTCTCTAAGAAACTTACGCTCTAGTGACATGAACCGACACTTTGCCTTAGAAAAGGAATCGCCTAAGACTGAAGGATCTTTCTTCAGTGGCATGGTTACGACAAAGCGTCCGTCGTCTTTACGAGTGGTATGTTTCTTAAAGCTCTGCTCACAGGCACGCTCCTCAGGAGATAAGGAGTGCTTGGCTGCAATGGTATCTAATTCCCAAAAACGAGATAAGTCTGGGTCGGCGTTCTCATTTAAAAAATGACAAACGGGAGAAGAAGAGTGTGACTTATGACGGGCAACGTACCCTGACACTAACCAACCCAATTTCGTTTCATATAACTTAGGCTGATTTTTACCTAAGTCTATAGAATTATTACATAAGACGGACCAAAATACTTCGGCCCCAACAAGGATATCAATAGCTGACGGTATATTAAATGTTGGGTCAGCTAGACTTATTCCCAATGGAATAGGAATATTATCTAAGTCTATGAATGAAGACGGCAAAGCTCTAGTGATCTGAGGTAAAATATGACAGTCTATAGTAAGTTTACAGTCGTCATCATAGTGGGACGTAATAGTAAGGTTGCAAGACTGTGTACAATAAGAAGTATTATTATTTATACCTGTCACGGTGGCGCTCGCATTACGTCGCGACAAACCCAGCTTACCGCATAGTGACTCATCTATGAAGTTGCCCGTACTACCGTTGTCGAGCAGTACTCGGGCAGTGTGCACGTCGCCCTTGTTGTCAACCACTCTCACGATCGCTGTGGAAAGCAAAACATTCGGAGGAGTAGTAAACTGCTGAACACTAGTTGAACCGGCAAAGTTATTGACGGGAATAACTGGAGTAGGAGTTGTTTCTGCCTCATGTAAATGAAGCAGAGTACTGTGCGTTTTCTTGCAATATTTGCAAGGTACAAGATTGCATCTTGATTCTACGTGCCCTGGTCGTAGACAATTAAGACAGACCTTTGCCTCTTTGGCCTTTTGTATACGAGCTTCAATAGTTAGGGCCCTAAAGGCATCACAATTGAATAAGAAATGAGTCTGAGTGCACATAGGACATGTATACGTATTTTTTCTATTATTGTGTTTTTTATTTTTAATATTGTTGTTGTCATTTGTTTTTTGATCTGATTTTGAAGCTGTAAGTAGGTTAGAATTATGTTTGCAAGTGTCTGCCTGTTGTGTTTTATTGTTATTTGTTTTATGTTCTTGCAATGTTTCTAATAAATCTGCTCTGTTGCTTAGGAACTTTAAAAAAAAATCTAAGGGGGGTGGATTATTTAACGTGTTTCGATGTTCTTCCCATTCCCTACGTGTGACACTGTCCAGTTTTTCGGACATCATGTGGATTATGAGGGTATCTCGTAAATTAAATTCACTGTCCTGACCTAACGTTGTCAAGGCACGAAGGTTTTTATTTGTGACATCAATCAGGTTACGAATAGAAGAACACGATTCACTCTGCATATATTCAACGCTAAATAATGCACGAACATGATTATTAACGAGCAATCTTTTGTTGTCGTATCTTTCACACAATAAATTCCAAGCTGACTCATAATTCTGTGCTCTAAAATCTAGATTATCTATTACTAGTAACGCACTACCTTTAAGAGAAGCACGCAGGTAGTGTAACTTATTAACATTGTCCATGTCCTTTCGTGAATGAATAAGTGAAATGTAAGTGTCTCTAAACTCGAGCCAGTGTTGATAGTGACCGTGAAAAACTGGTAAATTTATTTTTGGCAACCTAACACAATTGGATTTAAAGCCACCTGCCTGTACATCCTCGTCACCCGTTACGTAACCATCTTGTTGACTGCCAGACTGGGGGGGACGAGCACCGAGCAGACTCCGCGCCGTCGCCACCAGTTTATAATACTGATTCTCAAACTGCTCACGCTCCTTGCTCTCGTCATCAGGGTTCTCCAGCAACATCTCGATGTCACACTGTAATTTGTCGAAATCCACATATAAGCTATCAAATTTATTAAATCTAGTTTCTAAATCTAATAGTTGTAAGCTGCTAAGTTCGTCGCAACTTTCAAGCATGTGAAGGTAGTTGCCAAAAATGGTGAGCTTAGATTTCATACAGCTGCGTTTTTTAACGAGTTTTTCGACTTTTTCGTCAGCCATAGCTACAAGCGATAATCACAAACAAGTAATGAAAGATAAGAAACCAGTTTATAAAATGCGAAGTAAAAAAATAACGTAGCTAGCTAATGAGGTATGACTCAATAGTGCGAACAAAAGAACACCTGGCGCGCAGGTAGTTAGCCGAGCGATCAGCTGTTATAGTAAACGTAACCAGATGGAGTAATTTAAAGGTTATATAGTAGCTTTATAAGCAGAATGGTTGAGTTTTAAGAAATGCAATGCTATAAAATAACGGAAGGCACTCACTCAATTTTTGCTATTTGACATGAAATATGATAAAGAATAGGAAAAGATATAAGGGACAAATTGGAACGAACTCACTGAATGTTTAAACCATCCACAGGATAACCGATGATGCTTCAAGTTCCTCTTTGTCCTTGACGATGACTCGAACTTTCGACAGGTCCAAAGTCCGTTTTACGGCCGACCTCTAGATGACTTCTTCTCTGGGCGTGTACGGTAGCTATGCGCAGTTTCTTCGACAGGAAATTGACGGCTCCTGCAGGAACTGTCGCCGCTGAAGACCGCAACCGAAGAGCTTCGAGTTTGAAGTTTTTTCTTCCGTGACCGTTGCTTTTTGAAAGAATACCGGCGAGATCCTCGAAGGACCAATGTTCGACTTGCTCGTTTGGGGTAATAAAAGGCTTAGTGGACTGTATAGAAAGGCTTGCTGTATTGCCGATAGATTTACAATTTGTAACCGTCCCGGACAAACATAAAATATAAGGTCTGAGTATCGTCCGTCGCGGAGGTCTCCGAGAAAGCGAGTGTCCGTCGGCGCCCGGCCGGCTCCCCACGCCGCACCTCCGCTCACTCGCGGACGGTGATGACGCGTAGCTCGGTCACGTCGGCTGCGCGTGCCGGCCGCGTGTATGTTGGGTTCGAGTCCCAACATTCGCCGATGGAGATGATGCGTAGGCCGATCACGTTGCCTGCGCGTGCCGGCTGCGTGGATGTTGGGTGCGATTCCCAACATCATCATCATCATCATCATCAGCCTATAATGTTCCCACTGCTGGGACACTTTCATACTCAACATTTTCTTCACTACATTTTCCATCCTTCTTCTTCGTCGTGTCGAACATCTCCCTTTTTTTTTTTTAATTAAATTAGTTTTGACCAGTACTCTGCCACCTCGACGGCGTTTTCCATTGCAACTGGTCTATGTCAAATAGACTATTGAGTTTCACTCGTTTTGTATACCTTCTGAACTGTTATGTGACATAACTCTGCGTGTTCTACATACAGAGGTACATAATAAAGTAGATACCTAAGTAGGACACAAGTTCTCGACGACAGTTAGTTATTTATACGATGCGTGTCGCGCTACCTGCAAGATGGAAAATGTTTCACATTTGGCTTGGTTTTATGGTATTATTTATGAAGGTACCTTTGAACAGGTTCCTCTGAAAGCCTGGTCATTTTCTGACCAGTAAATCTGTCTGCGGTTTTGTGTGACTATTTACATAGGACTAGCTGTGCCCGGCCTACCTACCTTACCCTACGCCACCCTACCTACGAGTATCTACCTACCTACCTTACCCGAACCTACCCTACCTAACTTACCCTACTCTTCCTACCCTTCCATACCTACCTACCAAGTACTTAACCTACCTTACCTACCTTAGCCCAACCTACCTACATTACTAGTACCTACCTACCTTACCTACCTAGTACCCTACCCTACCTACCTCCCTAGTACCTACCTTCTTACGTAACGTGAGCTATCAATTGCGCTAATTTATTGAAAAATGCGTTTCTTCATTTTTTTTTCTTGAACTTTACTAACACGACTTTGTTTTATATATATAGATTTATCCCAAGGAGATATAATACCAGCTTATTGCTGTCCCACTGCTAGTTAAAGGTCTCTTCTAGTACAGCAAAGGAACGAGCATTCGTCACCACACTGGCTCAAGATGGGTTGGCGATCTCAAACTTATAAAATTACTAGCTGTGCCCGCGACTTCGTCCGCGTGGACTTAGATCTTTCTCAAACTGTTATTGTGATAATTTACACCATTGTTTTGGAGATTGTTAACTGAGCAGGTTATACACTTGATTTAAATTTAAAACATTTATTTTAATAAATAGACCCGTACCAAAGTGCCTGTGTAAGTAACAGGCTGAGAAAGATCTAAGTCCACGCGGACGTCCGGGTGTCCGGTCCAATGCCATCTGCATCCAGCGATTCCCTGCAGTTTTAACAAGCATGAGCATAATCAGCTTATAATGTTCCCACAGCTGGGACACAAGCCTCTATGAGAGATAAAGGGCTATAATCCACCACGCGGGCCCAGTGCAGGTTGGTAGATGTCACTTATCTTCTTTTTTGGTTCTAGCACACCGGTTTCCTCACGATGTTTTCCTTCACCGTTTTGAGAGCAGTGGTGATAACAAAATAATGATCATTTGAATGAACGTCAAATATCTAAAAAAAATTGAAAGCCGGAACCATCCACAACGGTCACCCATCCTCGGACCGACCTTGGCAAGCGCGGCTTAACCATAAATATCGATTCGTGCGACTGTTATTATTTAACCACTGTGCTGGACAGTGAAATAAAACCATATCCATGACGTAATAATCAATAAGTTCTGCCTGAAAACAATATAGTTCATTAACCTTACATGGAGTTAATTTGGGTCAATCTTTATTGCAAAATGCAATTATTGCGAGTCGTGTTATCGATAAGTGAATTCATGGAAGGAGAAAATTGTGCGGAATACATATTGCTATATTATTATTGGCTTTATCGGTGACTGTGTATTTTGTGTTAAAAAAATTTACTGTACTTTTTCACAATGTGTGATTGTCATGGTCCAGATGTTAAATCTTCGCCTGACATACACGAGGTCGGAAGTTGTGGGTTCAAATATACCAATACGACTTTTTCAATGCATATCGGTTCAAGAGGAAGGCCAAAGAGACAATGGATGGACAGTGTAAAAGATGATATGGCTAGAAAGGAGGTGTCTGATGAGACGACAAGTAATAGAGAAGTATGGAAGAAGAAGACATGCTGCGCCGACCTTAAATATATAAATTGCAATAAGGGCAGGAAACTGATGATAATTACTGATATCTGTAAAGGCAAAACATCATGAGGAAACCTGGACATATAATCGGCTATTTTTTGGCGGTTTTGTGTCATGGCTATTCAGTGTCGTCTTAAATACGGCTTATTATCGAATAAATCACACACTCCTCCATTAGCAACTCACTCAATTTCACTACACACTATACATTCGTACTCAAATACCACCCTGTACCATTTAATTGCATTTTGCAATAAAAGCCTGACCCAAATTGATGCGACATGCTTTAAGTAAACACGCTGTATATAGTCCGTTTCGGCACACACTGTATATGGGTCGAGTGCTCATTGGTCAGTTATACCCGTCAGGATTCGTGACGTCATCGTCAGGTCGAGAGTTCAACCGAACGTTTCGCTACTGAAGTCTATTTTTCGATTTAAAATTCATGTCAAGTGTCGTATCGGGGAAATATTTCGATTTCGTATTTATTTTATTGAAAAGCTTAAATTAAAAAGTTAAGCTTAGCTTAAAAAGTTGTGGGTATGGTAAAAAGCTTTATAGAATGTGGTTTATTTTCCATACTTAAATTGCCACTATGCCCACTAAAGAGCAGTGGTGGCCGAGAGTAGCCTAGTGGTGGCGGCCCCGACTTACGAACAGTAAGTCGTGGGTTGGAACCGAGACAGGCGCATTACTTTGTGTAACTTATTTCATCACCACTGCTCTCAAAACGGTGAACAATAACATCGTGAGGAAACCGACATGTCTCAGAACCCAAAATTCGAAGACATGACGTGTCATATGCCAACCTGCACTGGGCCCGGGTGTTGGATTATAACGCATTCCTTCTCATAGAGCCTCCTGAGCAGCCTCCACAACCCAGTTTGCACTGGGTAATACGATACCCCTTGGTAAGACTGGTTGTCAGACTTACCTTATTTTACCGATAAACGATCACTAATTATAATCTCCAATGGTCTTAACATTCCCACTCCCTTTTAATCGCGAGCGTCTGTCGATCCTATTTTGGTTAAACAACGGTTTAGTTAAACGGACAGATCCAATGGTGCGTTCGGGCTGTGGTCGGCATCCCGTTTACTAGAGTTGTGACTATAGTTGGCTACTTCATGTATCTGTCTGTGAATTTCGAATTTGGAGAGGTCTTAAATTCTGTTGGATTATTCGGACAGAAAAAAAAAACTTGCATTGGAGATTACAGAAGATTTCTTTAAATAAGTAGAAATAACAAAAAGCACATACAATCTCATTGATGGCGGACCAAAGAGAAGAAAGTGTCAAAATCAAAATGACAGATGACAGATGACACTACAATGACAGTGACGTTATAGATTGCGTTTACAAACTTTACAATACTAACAAAATCAACTAAGAAACTTGCTTTTTAATACGTTTTTGGTAAGTTCACGTAACACGTCAGTAACTATGTATAAAAATCCTAGAAGTTAAATTTGACCCAATTCTCGGTTTCCGATTGAGCTGAAATTTTGCATACATGTTTAGTTTGGATGTCAATGTATGGTTAGCTAAGTGGCATCATTCTAAATCAAATATGGCGGACTCCCAAAGATGGCGGACTAATTATTTTAGGCTTATGTTTAACCAAACACCAGATTTAGTAAAATGTAACGGCAAAAAAATCACTTTTGATTGCCAAAAATAGTAAATGATCACCAAAATTGGATCCCCATTTTAACGTGATTTTAGAACCAAAAATAGTTAATGCACACCAGAAATTGAACTGTTGTGCTCTTGCATCCTAGTCGAGGGAGACCCGGTCGACGAAGCCCCGCCTGGCGGGGCTTCTACTTCTGAATGGTTTATAAAAAAGAAACCGCTTCTAACCTAACCTATCCGTGTTGTGGTGCCCCAAGTCGGCCTAGGCAAAACTATTTGTTATCAACCAGCTCATTAAAATTTGGTGCTCATTGATGATCAATTTATATTTTAGGTGATAGATGTTACTGGGCACAAAATTATTTTTGGTGGTCATTATATTTATCCCCATTATTTTTTATGCATGATATATGGATATCAAATGGAAAGGTTTGCTAGGAAGGATACGAGAAATAAAATGACGTTACTCTAAAGCGTCATTTTTAGTTTGTGTTTTTTTTACTATTTCATTTTGTTATAAATGCATCTGCTCAACGCGTGTTGAATAAATCAAATCCTTGTTTTTTTGTTTTCTATAAAAACCGGGTAAGAACCAAAAGTACTTTCAGTTAAATACTTTCAGACTCCTGGACATTTCTACCTACCCTTTTACCAAATACAGTCGTAATGGTATGTTGTTAACTACAAGCAAAGCCTCTGACTTAGTTTTCCAACTATCCTTAAAAGTAATTATGCATACCAACTCAGGTATGGAGCTAAGTAAGTTCTCATACAAACTTGTTAATTACGTTGTTGTTAGCAGAGTTGACGATATAAGTGCTTATGTACACACAAAAGTCCTGTGCGTACATACATACATAAACTCACGGTTTTTTCCCATGGGGGTAGGCAGAAACCACAGAACGCCACCTACTACGATCCTTTTTTTTATGATGGGAAATCATCAAATGATTTCTCCCGCTCTGGGCAGAGCGGAAGGGAGTGTCAGACTTGTACTGACTAAATCCCATCCATGTTCTTTCCTTGCCCTTTGTGTTCCACAGCCGCGGTATCTCTTTCGAACAGTCCCGCAGCCCTGGCAGGCATCGGCGCTTGCGGGCCCCTCCCTGTTTGCTGACATCTCTTTGAGGCGCGCGTGGACCACAAACGCGCCGTCAACACGGCCTGTCGTTAAAAGACGGCCGGACGGCGAGCTAGCCCATTACTCACCATCCACAGGTCTGCGTCTACGGTGATCCACCGTGTCCTCTGGTCGATCCTCACAGTGATAACACCCGGGCGTACGTGCTACGATCCTTACATACTTCTTTTGCCTCATCCACGTTCATACATCTGATCACACACGCACGCCGGTTGCGAGTACGGAGCACCTGACCTATCTGAACAACCTCAACAATAAGGTCAGTGCGTGTGTAGTAATTTCACATTACTGTACCCCACTAAGTTTTTACTTGTAATTTTGGTATTCAACTCTCTCGAAGTCAAGCGTGGATGCATAATGAAAGTCATCATTTCAGCCGAAAGACGTCCACTGCTGGACAAAGGCCGCCCCCAAGTGTCGCAACATTGACCGGTTCCGTGCGTCTCGCATAAAGCGGATCGCCGCAACATTCATTATATCATAAAAATCAAAATCAAAGCATTTATTTCAAGTAGGCCAGTTACAGGGACTTCTGAATTGTCGACAAGATAACAATGTAATGAAGCTACAGTCCCAGTCAAAAGGCATAAAAACTGTGAAAGTACTGTAGTTGCCCATTCCCTAGCGTAGACCTCTATGGAGACGAACGGGCAAGAAACTCCATGGACACTCTTTTACATCAGTATATTTTTACAAAAACCTTGGATACATCATTCATGTTGAGATGGTACATTATGTGAGAACGTTGCAGCAAGATGTGCAGTGTGCACGTTAAAAGAGTCCATAGCAACAAAAAATAATAAACAATTCAAAAATAAAATAATTGATTCAAATAAGCCGTGGCAACCAAGAGATGAGTTCATCTTGTGACATTTTACCCGACCTGGGAATCGAACTCAGGACCTCATACTCTGTAGTCGCGCTTGCAACCACTAGACCAACGAGGCAGCACTCATATCTACATTGTAAATACCCACATGAAAGGAGTATGTAAAGTGGTTGACTAAAAGCCACCCAGATAACCCAATTTGTGAGGTTAAGCCAGGCTTATCACATTTATTCCAAGGGTAATCATGCTGGACACAAAAAGACCCCTACGTGCTTTGTAAGTCAAACGCCTCTAAGCACAAAACAGTAGTACTCTCCTCTAAACATCAGTTCGAAATTCGAACGGTGTCTCGTTGTGAATCCGCGATGATTTACTTTAAAAACAAATGAGTTCGCTTTCGAATTGTGTGCGCTCACTTGAGTGAGGTGAACTAGTGAGCTTTACGGAATAGCACTACTGTGTTATTGTGGCCAGTAATTTATGTGTCGGTAGTTGGTAGGCTATGTTATCTACGTAATTAAATCTAGAATCAATCTGCCTGGCCTTTTAAACTTCTACTGTAATCAGAAATACCTGAATAATCAGTATTGTATATTAAGCCAGAGTATGCTTAGAAGGTTTGGTCATGTGGAGATGATGAGTGAAAGGCGACTAACAATAGATAATAGGTATTTATAAGGCAGATGTGAGTGGCAACACCTGGAGGGGGCACCCTAGCAGGACATACCCTGACCTTATTGGTCTTCAGAAAGATCAGGTGCGTAGTACTTGCAACCGGCGTGCGTGTATGACCAGATGTATAAACGTGGACGAGTCAAAAGAAGTATGTAAGGATCGTAGCAGGTGGCGGTATGTGGGACCCCCATGGAAAAAACGGGTAAGTTTATGTATGTGTATGACGCCACTACCTATTTGACCTCTATAAACCAGTTACTGGCAGTATAATAATAAAGGGGTATCGACATACCCTTCGATAAGACTGGTTGTCAGCAGGGCTTCGGGACTGTTCGAAAGAGATACCGCGGCCCTGGAACACAAAGGGCAAGGAAGGAACATGGATAGGTGTTAGTCAGTACAAGTCTGACACTCGCTTCGGCTTTGCCCAGAGCCGGAGAAGTCATTTGATGAATTCCCATCCAAAAAAAAAATTAAGTACTGGTTAGTGGTGGTCAGTTTACGTAAACTTATCTACAAACATCAACCAGGATCAACGATTTAACGCACTCTCACGGGCCCTGAAGGGTCTCGGGAATGGTCACCTATTCACAAACTGACCTCAACAACCGGAGCTTAACCGTGCTCGTGCAGCTGTTACTATTAAAGCACGAGTCCCTTGTTATGGATAAATAGTAGTTGTGTGCAAACGACACGAACAAATAGTTTACCTAACTCTGAACCCCCGATCAATCAGACGGTTGTGTCAACGGGCGCCGTCGACTGCAGACAACGCGAATGTTGAGTCTCGATTGATGTCGGTTGAAAGAGGACAAACGTCGAAATTGTGGAAGTAAAAATAGCTGGTTTGGTGAAGAATGATTTGGGGAAACCATTGATGGTAAAATTATCATCTGCCTAGCCTTTTCCCAACTATGTTGGGGTCGGCTTCCAGTCTAATCGGATGCAGCTGAATACCAGTATTTTACATGGAGCGACTGCCTATTTGACCTCCACAACCCAGTTAATACTGGGTAATATGATACTTCTTAGTAAGACTGGTTGTCACACTTTTCTTGGGCTACTGACTACCTGTAACGACAATTAAAGATGTACAAATGACAGACGGGACCAACGGCTTAACGTGCTTTCCGAGGCACGGAGGAAACTCGGTATGTAATGGGTGGTCACCCATCCACAGACCAACCTAGGCAAGCACGGCTTAACCTAAAGATTGACCCGAGCGGCTGTTATTATTTTTCCACGAGCTTCTCTACAAATCAATTGACAGGAAAATACTGACATAAAAATTTACATATACAAACATAAAAAAAATTACATTTACATATACAAATATATACTTGGAATCAGCAATCGTTTTCGTGTTAACGAAAATCTAAACAAACAAAAATAGGACTACCTCGTTGGTCGAGTGGTCGCAAGTGTGATTACTGAGCAGGAGGTTCTGATTGGAGGTTTTTCCATCAGTAATTTATCAGTAGCAGCCACAGACTTAAGATTTGCGCCCGATTGATGGCACTTAGCCTTTTGTAGTCCAAGATCATAAAATTTTAAATTACTTTTGGCATATGACAGGTTTAAACAAATAAAAAAACACGTATTTCTCAAAATTTAAAAAGATATTTATTATTTATTTGACATTTTAGACTAAAAGAAAATGTACTATAATACAATCGTTTAAACATTATTTACAAACTAAAATGTATATATATTAGTAAAAAAATATATGTACAAGTAAAAATAAAAAAAAGGTTAGAGGGCGTTAAAAAATTCTTCCACATCACCGTCAACAGGAAAAGTACTTGTGTGATATGGAAGAATCATGAGACCATGGAGGACCTCAGTACAATGCTCGATGGCCTCAGTAGAGCTTCCGGAAGAGTGGGTCTTAAAATGTACATGGACAAAACCAAGGTCATGTTGAATGCCCATGTAACACCCACTCCTATCAAGATCGGAGACTCTACAATCGAAGTTGTAGACGATTATGTCTACCTGGGACAAACAGTCCAGTTAGGTAGGTCTAACTTCGAGAAAGAGGTCAATCGTCGAATCCGACTCGGCTGGGCAGCGTTCGGGAAGTTGCGTGGTATCTTCTCGTCCAACTTACCGCAGTGTCTCAAGACGAAAGTCTGTGACCAGTGTGTGTTGCCAGTGATTACATACGGGACCGAAACGTGGTCGCTCACAATAGGCCTAATTAGAAAGCTTAAAGTCACCCAAAGGGCAATGGAGAGGGCTATGCTCGAAGTTTCCTTGCGTGATCGAATCAGAAATGAGGACATCCGCAAGAGAACCAAGGTTACCGACGTAGCCCGAAGAATTGCCAAACTTAAGTGGCAGTGGGCAGGGCACATTGCTCGCAGAACGGATGGCCGATGGGGCCGTAAAGTTCTGGAGTGGCGACCGCGAACCGGAAGACGTTGCGTTGGAAGGCCTCCCACTAGGTGGACCGATGACCTGATAAAGGTTACAGGGATCCGCTGGATGCGAGTCGCACGGGACCGGTCAATGTGGCGACACTTGGGGGAGGCCTATGTCCAGCAGTGGACGTCTTTTGGCTGAAATGATGATGATGGAAGAATCTAAAACAATTATTTTGTTTGCAAACTAATGCTTCTTCATATTTTTCGCAAATTGTTTGTGATACAACAGTACATTTGGGAAACCTCCAGCGAACCCTTTTTTCTACACAACATTCTACATCATCATCATTAGCCTATAATGTTCCCACTGCTGGGACACAGGCCTCCTTTCTATGAGAGGGATTGGGCTATAATCCACCACGCGGGCCCAGTGCGGATTGTATTTGATACTAAAATGTTCGGTTTGGTATGTTACAATACAGTGACACTGATTTAAATGAACTTAATATTATAGTATATATTTTAGCGGGATTATTGAGATTTGTTACAGAAATGTCACACGGTACTTCAAAGGGTTAAACATGACTGGCGATATGTGGGTTGTGGGTGTACTATTAGGTACACATCTTTATCTGAGTTCCATCGCTCTCGTTGCTTTTACAATTCAACCCACCAATTATCGCCAAAAAATAATTGCCGGAGGTAATGAAGTAATAAGAGCAATCATGTTAATTTGCGGAAAAAGTACGCACTTCAATTATACCGGGAATATTCTTAATTGCTCCATATTCTGCGAAAGCTATCGATCTTAAGGCTGTGACAGATATGGTACCAATAGTATTTAGATGGATCTGATACAAAAAAAAGTGCGAGTTAGACTCGCGCACGAAGGGTTCCGTACCATAAACCGTTTCTGACTGTCACCAGGCTTTATCTCATGAACCGTATCACGAACCATACAAGAAACCCGTACTTTAAACCGAAAAAAAACACTTTTTTTTTCGAGTCCCCTTTAATTATTAAATAATTTATATTTTTATTATTTGTTATTATAGCGGCAACAGAAATACATCATCTGTGAAAATTTCAGCTATCACGGTGCAAGAGATACAGCCTGGTGACAGACAGCCAGACAGACAGACAGACAGAGAGACGGACAGCGGAGTCTTAGTAATAGGGTCCCGTTTTTCCCTTTGGGTACGGAACCCTAAAAACGGTGAAGGAAAACACCATGAGAAAATAATGGTATGTTCTTAATGAGGAAGACATTCAACCTGAACTGCAACCCCGGAAAGGCAGAAGTGTACCTAATAGTACACTCACATTTCACCCATGTAATAAGGGGCGAGCCTATTGCCATCAACCGGGTACAAATTTAGACTCTGTGACTGCTATTGAGAAATCCTTAATAGAAAAACCCAATAATACTTGGTCCGACCTGGGAATCGAACCATACCTCATGTTCAACTGTCACGCTTGCGACCACTAGACACGTGAGGCAGTCACAAAAACATAGGTACAGTTCGGTTCAAACTTTATGGCGGCTCGGAAGTTAGCTGCGAATTACGGTCTGCACATTATACAGTCAAGACAATGCATCCTCTGCACCCCGTTCATACCTAAAATTGTGTTCTGTGCAGATTTAAGTTAGATGTTTCGAGCCAAAATAACATTTGCACCGTCATAATTGCGCCGATTGTCACTCGCAGCTAACTTCCGAACCTCCATAAAGTTTGAACCGAACTGTACATGCAAAAAATCTATAATTTAATACTCGCTAGTCGCCTCGCCCGAGGCCGTGGGTGCCTAGCAAAGTTAAGTAGTTACACTAGACCATTTCAAGAATGAGTGACGTCACATAAAACAATGGAATGTAATTTCTGTTTCCTGTACATTGGCTTTTATTATTTGTTTACGAACAGGGCTCTTGTTTTTATTGTCTGGGGTAAGGCTGTGTTAAGTAGCGGAGCGGGAGCGACAGGAATTTCGAGATCTTATAATTATACAAGTCCCTGATTGGAGCTTTCATACTGCCCTATGGATCGGAACCAAGGTTTTGTAAAAATATACTGATTTAAAAGAGTGTCCATGGAGTTTCTTGCCCGTCCTTCTCCATAGCGATCTACGCTAGGGAATGGGCAACTACAGTACTTTCACAGTTTTTATGCCTTGTGACGTGGACTGTAGCTTCATTACATTGTTATCTTGTCGACAATTCAAAAGTGCCTGTAACTGGCCTACTTGAAATAAATGCTTTGGTTTTGATTTTGAATGCTGGGCTGTGAAAAAGATGGATAAAAAAGATTGCATATAGCGGAGAGAAGAATGTCGAGGAAGATGTTAGTTGTGACAAGAATGGATAAAATACTGTAATGTGACTAAATGAGTAATGAATATAAATGTGGATATATAAGGAGAGGGAGAAGAATGATATGAAAAAAAAACTGGCCATGTGCGAATTGAACTCGCGCACGAAGGGTTTCCGTACCATTATACCCCCCTTAAACATTAATTTTATTTTAATTTAACTATTTATTTTTAAAGTGAATATACAACTAAATATTCTGTGAATATTTCAAGCGTCTACCTGTCGCCGTTATTAATATCGAGCAAAAAAACGGCAAAAAAATCACTTTTGTTGTATGGGAGCCCACTTTAAATATTTATTTTATTCTGTTTTAGAAATACAATCATCATCTGTAAAAAAATCATCAGTCTAGTTATCACGGTTCATGAGATACAGCCTGGTTACAGACAGACAGACAGACGGACAGTGGAGCCTTAGTAATAGGGTCCCGTTTTTACCCTTTGAGTGCGGAACCCTAAAATTATACGTGTTGTGACAGGCCTACACTGCAGGACTGTTCGAAAGAGATACCGTGGCCCTGGAACACAAAGGGCAAGGAAGGAACATGGACGGGTTTTAGTCAGTACAAGTCTGACACTCCCTTCCGCTCCGCCCAGAGCGGAAGAAGTCATTTGATGATTTCCCATCAAAATTAACGTGCCAACGTCGATCGAGTGGAAGAGAGATAGATGCGGCGCATGCGTACGATGAGCGTAACGGGACAATGAGCGTAACGGGACCCTTTTTCGTTCATCCATTTATAAGACGATGTCACGTCAAAAAAAAAAAGTGACAGGCCTGTATTGCTCCGCCATCTCTCTTGCTAACACTATAGCGTAACCCTAAAAGCGAAGGATTTGTGGGGTCACTTACTTTTATTGTAAGAAATGTGTGTCAATGGGCGCTATTGTTTTCTATTATATTCCCGTGTTTAGCCTGAGGGTGGTCTTAAAACAAAACGTTGTTTACACTTTATTTGTTCTGCTGAAATCGAGGGTGAAAATAGTTGGGGCTGTTTTTTTATACCTTTTGTTGTGTTGTTACGTTGGGAATAAATTGAATTTTGCTTTGCGAAGGCATTCTGTTAATGAATATTGATGGGGAATATTTTTTCTTTTGCTCTCTGATTTTTCTTTTGTTACCATGTAATTTTATTTTATTTCATTTGTTTTTTTTTTTATTTGCCACCATGTGTTTATACAAGGTGTAAACGGACACTTTCACGAAGCTGTCAACCCAGCATTCTGTACATCAAAGTAAGTTACGCACAAATTATTAATGGGAAACGATTTTTTTTTTGGTGTCTAAAATTACGTTTCACGGTAGGAGTCAATGTCACGCACTCAAAACATTGTGCTGATTGATGCATTGGGTAATACAGGGTCATGGAGGTATTTAAAGAAAAGTTATAACATTGCAAACATGTTTTAAAAAAAAATGTAGTAAAAAGGTTGTATATTTGACCTCCGATAACTCCAACACAAAATTTTGATATTAGTACTTCCTTTGTAGCATAAATGGCGTTGTAGTACTTTTTTAACTGTCTGCTACAAAACTATTCCTGGTAACTTTCTCAAAATATCCCAATTCTGGACAAACGACCTATGAATAAATAAACATAGGCTTATTTAAGTTTCCCTTCTTGACAATAAGACTAACATCCCTAAACTCGAAAGGGATAGAATATATATAGAAGGAATGTAAACGATTGGCTGAAGAGGCCGAGCCTAAAATAGATGTAAGGGAAATTTTCGAACATCACGTTCGAAATTCGAACGGTGTCTCGTTGTGAATCCGCGATGATTTACTTTAAAAACAAATGAGTTCGCTTTCGAACTTCGTGTGCGCTCACTTGAGTGAGGTTTTGACTTTGACAGTGGTTACAGGTAAACAGAGTGGCTCGAAAGTCTGACAACTAGTCATACCAAGGAGTATCGTATTACCCAGCACTTATTGGGTTGCGGTGTTCAGATAGGCAGTCGCTCCATAAAAAATACTGGTATTCCTGGTTAGACTGGAAGCCAACCCTAACATAGTTGGGAAAAGGCTACGGCTAAGGGGATGACTTGATTGAGCTTCCAAGTTTTTGTTTTTTATTTGATTCAAGTGAAGTTGAAAGAATAGCAGTTCTATTAATCACCATCATCTGCATAGCCTCTTTGTGAATACGGTGGAGGTACTTCAAGTTTTACTGGATACATCTGAATACCCATTATTCCCGTCTACCCCCACCGGTGGAGGACCCAGTGGAGGCAGTTGCCACTATTTGTGGCATCTACCACCACTGGTGGTGGTCGCGTACCAGTATTGTTAAAGTCAAAGTCAATGTCAAAGATTTTTATTGTGAAACAGTGGTCACAGAGTTATTTTTATGTGCGATGCTCTGCCATGTTTGGCATACAATAGTTTAAACAAATTAGTTTGCTTAGTATTATCTTTTTGTTTTTTTTTTCGGATGGGAAATCATCAAATGACTTCTCCCGCTCTGGGCTGAGCGGAAGGGAGTGTCAGACTTGTACTGACTAAAACCCATCCATGTTCCTTCCTTGCCCTTTGTGTTCCAGGGCCGCGGAATCTCTTTCAAACAGTCCCCATCTTAGATAAGTGATATAAATATATTAATTCAAATAGACATTTTAATTGAAATGAGAGTTATATTTTGAAACATAAAAACAGTTTGGCGCTAACTCATCACGAAACTGTCGGACAAAATTATGGTGTGATATGATGTGTTCATGAAGTGACTGCTTATCTGACCTTCTATTACCCAGTTTGTAGTTAAAATTGTACCCATTGATAAGATTTGTTTTCGTTCTTAGATAAATATAATATAGATTTGAGTTATAAATAGGCTTAAAATAAACGATTGCCTGAGCCTAAAATAGCTATAAGTGGCTTCGGAAACCCTTCATTCTCTACCAATATTGATATAACCTTTCCGTTTTGATCATCATGAATCAGTTTGAAGTATACATAATAATATGTAGTTAATATAGATAGGTACAGTTTAAAACAAAGCCATTATTTGTGTTTGTCTATTTGACTGCTATGTTCTTCTGGCTATTCATATTGATGCTTTCATCATTATGTGAATTTATTCCAACATGTTTATATTTATGGGTACCGTAATATTAAAGCTTTTTTTGAAGGGAAAACTTGTTTAGGCGCTTTGGGAATTTTTGAGATGGGGAAAAACAATTGAACTCGCGACACCGAGGAATATTTTTTCGCAGAGTTATCCGTATTGCTACATATTACAAGCCCAAAAAAAATACAGTGTATAGCCAGATGTATAAGTGAAAGACTTATGCAAAAATATTTTCTAAAAATAATCCAGAATCTTGAAAAAAAAAAGATTTCACTTCTGTCGGCACTCCCGGAGTTGTTGGGTTTTTTTTTAGTTAGTCCGTATTATGTTATTCCTTGGAAAAAGCCTCCTCCCATTAATTCCACGATGGTGTGCTTCTTCTCGCCCATTCATGAGGAAGCCATCCAAGACGTCCTGCCATCTTCTCCGCGGTTTACCGCGACCTGGTCTAGCTGTCTCAGGGCCAGCAGGGTCAGGGGGTGGGTGTCCAGTCTTGCGATTATAGCATAATCAGCCTATAATTATCCCAAGGCTGCGGGACTGTTCGAATGAGATACCATGGCCCTGGAACACAAAGGGCAAGGAAGGAACATGGATGGGTTTTAGTCAGTACAAGTCTGACACTCCCGTCCGCTCAGCCCAGAGCGGGAGAAGTCATTTGATAATTTCCGATCCGAATAAAAAAAAGCCTATAATTATCCGGTTGCTGTCTTATAAGTCGGATGTAGGCCTATAATCCACCACGGGCCTAGTGCGGGTTGGTGAACGTCCAATGTCTTTAAATTTTCAGTGTTAGTGTATGGTGGTTTCCTCACATTCTTTTCCTCTTCCCGTTTTGAGAGCAGGGGTAATGAAATAAGGATCTTGTATGGATTGGAACCATCGACGCATAGGTATGGGGTGTTTCCACTGTTCATCAATAAGGCCTACCATTTAGAAAGAAAAAGAAAAAATATTCATTTATCGCAGAGACATTGCATACAAAATAAGAAAAAAATACACAGTAAACATACATCGCATAACAAAACATTTAGAGTACAACAGAACTGAACAAAAAAAAAAAGACGTGTGCAATTGACACGTGGTGGTAGAAGTGAAACCTTCAAACATTTTAGCTTCAAGATAAACACTGTATAATGGCTTCCTATCTCATTTTCTCCCACGTTAAATCTTATGAATTTATGTGTCTGTCTCTTTTTACTGTCACTTTTTCGTTTCATCGACTTTCAAATCACAACGATGCTAAAGAAGTTTTCACTTCAAAAATTATAACTTCACAGCTTGCACGTCGTGAGTGCGACAAACAGGTTACCACTCAGCATGATGCTGTGCTATGGGGGGCCCACCACACACGACTTTCCGTGTTGGTGTTCCCTCAGATGTTTATTATTTTTTAACTTAATTTCAACCAAGTCAAGGTTGATTTTGGCTGGGCTGAAAAGCCCGCTGTTTTGCGTATCACCAGATCTGCGTTCGCCCTTAGTAGAACAGAGAATTTATGTTGTTTTCAAGGGTCATAAATTTAACGGTTTGAGGCCAGCAGAATTTCAAGTGCGGGAGTTTCTGAAGGAGGGGAAATTAATCAACCATCGTTTACAATTATACTGGTGTTATTTAAAGTTTTATGGCAATACGTCCTTTTTAATTTGGATGGTTTAAAGGTCATGTATTGTTTGCGAGCAGCGGTGGCCCAGTGGTGGCGGCTCCGACTTACGAGCATTAAGTCGTGGGTTGGACCCCAGACAGGCGCATTATTTTGTGTAATTTATTTCATCACCACTGCTCTCAAAACGGTGAAGGAAAAAACGTGAGGAAACCTATACGTCCTAGAACCAAAGATTTGAAGACATGACTCGTCTACCAACCCGCATTGGGATCGCGTGATGGCCCATTCCCTCTCATAGAGAGGAGGCCCATGTCCCAGCAGTGGGAACAATATAGGCTGATTATGCTTGTGCTATGCTATTTTTTACTGACTTGCTATTTAATATTGTTCATCTATATTAAAAACTGGCCAAGTGCGAGTCGGACTCGCGCACGAAGGTTCCGTACCATAAACCGAAAAAAACACGTTTCTGGATATCTGTCACTAGGCTGCATCTCATGACCCGTGATAGCCAGCCAGTTGAGCGAGTTGGCAGCTAGATAGTTGAATTTTTCACAGATGATATATTTCTGTTGCCGCTATAATAACAAATAATAAAAAACGTTTGTGCTATAGACCACACGACTGAAGTTAAACTTAAACAAAGCTGAAAAATGGTCTGTCAAATTAAAAAACGGAACTCTCTCTCTTTTTATCTTCACTAACTTGAACTTCCGTTTGCCTGGTAACGTAACGTAACGCATTCACCAGCTTACTCCCCGTAAAGAAGTTTTACATCAAAAATATAAATTATATAATAATTAAAGGGGGTATTAAGGGGGCCATACAAGAAACCAGTACCACAAACCGAAAAAAACACATTTCTTGTATGGGAGCCCGAGCCTGGTGACAGACAGCCAGCTAGACAGATAGACAGACAGACGGAGTCTTAGTAATAGGGTCCCGTTTTTACCTTTTGGATACGGAACCATAAAAACAAGACTGTAGAAATTGTCATGATTGATGAAAAGACGACAACTCGTAAACACCAATTATAATCAAAGTACCATTTTCTGTCACGTACAAATCTCTAAAACTATTACAGTAAAACCAGTACTATCTAGATCTTTATCCTAATATAGATTTGATAGGGTCCCGAGAGACCTATAATACCGACTATTACTACAAATCATATCAAACTATAACATTGAGCCTTACTGTACGTAACTATACAGGGTGTAAACAGTCAACCAAGCATTGTGTACAGACGCCAGCAGGTCAACCTAACCGAAACTGTCAGATTTTCCCAACCAACCTTGAACCTAATGCTATAGAGATAATGTTGAAAATCTATTAAAGAAATTTGACGGATTGTAGTAGCTTGATGTGCTGGCGTCTGTACATCAAACTAAGTAACATTACGCAAAAATTAGTGCTGGGAAACGACTATTTTTTTGGGCTGCAAAATCACGTTTTACAGTAGGACTCAATGTAACGCACTCAAAAGTGCTGATTGATGGATTGAATAGTGTGGGGGTCGTGTAGGTATCTTAAGTAAAAAAATACATTAAAAACATCTATTTAAAAAAAAATACTTGTGATAAAGTTGGAACTTTGAGCCCCAAAATCTCTGTAACTAGAAGGTTCTCAGGTATGGTCTAGAACAAAAAAGAACAAGTGCCGGCTTCGTTAAGAGTCTTAATACACCTTTATAATACCGACTATTACTTCAAATCATACCAGACTATAACATTGTAAGTACTTGTTTCACCCCGATTCGGACGGGTTAGGTTCGAAGGGGTTGTTGGGATCTAGATAAAGAGCGAAGTAAGCGAACTAAGACCCCGCCATCCCCTCCATGTAGTGTAGGGTTAGGTTAGCTAGAATGTAACTACCAACAAAGATGATGTTTAAATAAAAGTGGCTAGCAAAACTTAACTTACCAGTTACGCTAGGTTACAGGGTTACCAACTCCCAAAAATATTTATCCCTAAAGTTAAAGACCCTTTATATTAGCCACAGTAACTTGAAAATTCCCCTAAAATAGTAAGTACACTTTACGTTTTATACCGTTCTTCAAATTAAAATATTAAATAATTTATACATTATTTAATATTTTAATTTAAAATATAGAGCCCCTTAACAATTAAACAACACCTATTTGAACCTTCAAAGTTAGGGGGTAATTTAATTAGACGTTGTTTATCTAACAACAGTGAGTTTTAACACAAATATCCAAAAAACTGTTCTAAGAAAAATCCATTACTATCTAGATCAGTGTCTGACCACGGATTCATATATATTGGCCTGTTGGTCTAGTGGTTAATTACCCTGACTGCTAGGACGGAGGTCGTTGGTTCGATTCCCACACAGGACAAATCTTTGTGCGATGAGTAGGTACGATTATTTGTTCTGTATCTGGGTGTATAATTTATCTATAATATGTATGTATTTAGAAATATATAAGTATGTTTATCAGTTGTCTGGTTGCCATAGTACAGGCTCTGCCTAGTTTGGGATCAGATGGCGGTGTGTTGGTTGTCCCAAGATATTATTATTATTCCGTGTATTCATTTATATATACACATTTTTTAACATTTTTAAATATTTCTTAAAAAAATCCATATAAATAACATTTAAAAATATAAAAAAATAGCGGTCCACCGGTGTCGGGAACAGGGTCCAAGCTACCGGTGGTTAGGGCTTCAGAGACAGGAATATATATAATTATTATTTCCTTTATTTATTTACATACATATTCATTTCATTTTTAAATATTTAAATAAAAAACAACTTAAAAAAACATTTAAAAATATAAAAAATAGTAGCCCACCAGCATTGGGAACAGGGTCCGAGCTACCGGTGGTCAGGGCTAGTGAGAGAGGAACCTCCTGACAATACGCGCCGTGTCCAGAAGTACTGCTTTCTGAATCAAGCCCTTGATTTAGCTGCCAAGCGAGAGGCTCCTTAGATGTTGGTCGAGGCTACTATTATTATTATTATTATTCATTCGTATCCCTAAAGACCTATAATACCGACTATTACTTCAAATCATATATCAGACTATAACATTGAGCCTAACTAGGTAATAACAAGAGGGTCTACAGGTCTGAAATATAGCTTAATCATAGCGACATGTTAGCTCATTGTCTACTTGTATGAAAAGTAGCTTTTACCTGGGACTCACTTTCAAAAACACTTAGATATCTAAATCATGAAGGTTTTTGATATTATAACTATGTTGGAATTTAAATTTTTAGGGTTTCGTAGTTCTACAAGGAAGCTTTGAAGCAGGCGTTTGTGTTTTTTTTTGTCTCTCATGGCCAAAATCGAAATTGTTTATAGTTAAACATTGATAGTGTTGCTCTTTCTATTTATTTAATTATATTCTCCAGCGGTATGTTTTTTTTTTTTTTTTTGCCTTGTTATTTTCCCCACCTAAAACAAAATAAATTAAAAAAAGAAAAATTGTAAATAATTTAATTTTAAGACCGCGCTATCGCATTAGGGATACACCTGTATTGATAATGGTAAGGGAGATTTTAATAAATAATAAATATTCTTTTGTAATCTGTAGGCATTTATAAACAATTTCATAATATCTTTTGGGCACCACCGCAGTTGGGTTATAAAGACTAAAATTGCTTTACCCACAACTCAAATAACAGGCCTTAAATAACAGCCAAAAGGAGAAAATATCGCACAAAATAATATCATGAAACAATATCTAAACTAAAAGAAAAAAGAAAAAAATCGTCACGTACGTGTAAAAACGTGAGGATCTTTTGAAATACGTGTTCTTTTATATGAATGTAGACCTTGGGCTGACTCGGCGTTTAGATTGAGCTATATTTTACACCATATAGCTATTTATCTAACCTATTCTTTTATAAAAAGCTTTCAAACTTACTTTATCATTCCCTCGCCATTATCACAATTCAGAGCAGCGGTTGAGAGCAGCGGTGGCCCAGTGGTAGCGACCCCGACTTACGAACTACGACTACGACTACGACTTAGTCGTGGGTTCGAACCCAGGCAGGCGCATTACTTTGTGTAATTTATTTCATCACCACTGCTCTCAAAAACGGTGAAGGGAATCACCGTGAGGAAACCGGGCATGTCCTAGAACCAAAAATTCGAAGACATCTACCAATCCGCACTGGGCCCACGTGGTGTATTATAGCCCATTCCCTCTCATTGAGAGGAGGCCTGTATCTCAGCAGTGGGAACATTATAAGCTGATGATGTTGATGATCACAATTCATTTGAGGTCGGCGCAGCATGTCTTCTTCTTCCTTACTTCTTTATTACTCGTCATCTCATCAGATACCTCCTTTCTTGCCATATCCTCCTTTACAAAGTCCATCCATAGTTTTATTGGTGTTCCTCTACTCTTATACCCATCCACATTCATAGTCAAAACTTTTTTCACGACATTTAGCTCATTCGTCCGCATCACATGCTGATACCCACGACAGCCGATTACCACACAATATTTCAGTCACCGGCGCCACTTTCAAACTTCTCCTTATCTGCTTTAAAACTGACTTACACTTCGGTTAAACCAGTACGGACTAATTCCTGATCAGTTCCGGACACAGATTCCTCTATACAAATAAATAATTTTTGAAGTATCTTCTGTCAGTATCCACGTCCGGAGCTTCGTCCGCAATTGTTACGTACCCGTGTGGCTGATCCTAAATGACATCGAACAATTTGTTTATTATTGATGTTATTATTGTTGATTATATATGTATTTGTTTAGCATTTTATTTAATGTTGGATAGAGGAGAAATAAAAATGATGGATTGTCTGAAGGATAGATAGAAAAATATATATAAATGTAAAAACATATATTAACCGATTTAAAAGTATAAATACAGACGTTCAAGTCCAAAAGCGTATAATTTGGTAGTGTAGACTCCGTACACACTACAATACCATACCCCTTGGAAAAAAACAACTTTCTATTTTCATTTGACCCAAGGCTGGGTTTAAATTGAGCGATATTTTAGGACAGAGACCCAACTTATTACCTAGTTACGAAAAGCTAATCTTTTGAACTGTTCCACAACGTTTATCTTACAGATGACTTCATGTATATAGGTTGGTAGTTAGTAGGTATAAAGGGTGTAAAAATACTCTTAACGAAGCCGAAAAGCACTTACTTGTTCTCCCCGTCATTGCGAACATTTTTTTGTTCTAGACCATACCTGGGAACCTAGTTACGGAGATTTTGGGGGTCAAAGTTCCAACTTATTTACAATTCTTTTTTAAATAAATGTTTTTAATGTGAGATTTTTACTTTAAACTCCTCCACGACCACCGCTCTATTAAATCCATCCATCAGCACAATGTATTGAATGCGTTACATTGAGTCCTACTGTAAAACGTGATTTTTCAGCCCAAAAAAAAAATTGTTTCCCAGCTCTAATTTTTGCGTAAAGTTACTTAATTTGATGTACATAATGCTTGGTTGTTTGCTGAGAAACGAGTTGAGTGGCGTGTGATTGAGGAGGCCTATGTCCAGCAGTGGACTGCTATAGGCTGATGATGATGATGATGATGAATGCATGGTTGACGGCTTTGTGAAGAGTCTGTTTAGATAATTCGTTTTCTCCATTCGGTCGACCAGGTTCTAAATATTTTAAGAGCATTGTCTCTTAAAATATAATCAGCTTCTTGGGAAAAGGCAGAAATTTCATAACGCCACCTGCTACAATCCCTACATGTCATACTCATTTTACTTCGTCCACTACTTCTGCCTACGTAGGCAGAAGTGAAATAAATAGTAAAATAGTGACAATTGAAATAGTAACACTAGGCTTATATTCGCCCAACGGACTTCCGTTGGGCGAATATAAGCCTAGTGTTTAAACCTTGGCACTTTTAAACATTTTTCAGTCTATATCTACTTCCGTTACCTAAGTGACTAAATGTAACCATTTTTAACCGGAAACGGAAACCATTGTGCAAAGTAGAGAGATTTCAGGCCATTTTATTGGCTAAAAGAGAGGCTATAATAAAATGGGTCGGCTAAGGAATAAATTGTAGGTTCCTTTTTAGGTTTATATCGAGTTCGAATGTGTAACTAGGTTTTATAGGTTGAATTGGAGACATGTGCTAACTTCCTAACAAATATATATATATATATCTATCTTCTTCTTCTTCTAATACAGGGTGTAAACAGACTCTTCACGAAGCCGTCAACCAATGACTCAATGTAACGCACTCAAAACATTGTGCTGATGGATGGATTGGATAGTAAGCGAGTTGTGGAGGTGTTTAAAGTACGAGTAAAAATCTTACATTAAAAGCATGTATTTTAAAAAAAACTTGTGAAAAAGGTGGAACTTTGACCCCCAATATCTCCGTAACTAGAAGGTTCCCAGGTATGGTCTAGAACAAAAAAATGATCGCAATTACGGGGAGAAAAAGAGTCTTTCAGCTTCGTTAAGAGTCTGTTTACACCCTTTATATAAAATTCTCGCGTCGCGGTGTTTGTTACCAAACTCCTCCGAAACAGCTGAACCAATTTGTATGAAATTTTGTGTGCATATCGGGTAGGTTTGAGAATCGGCCAACATCTATTTTCCATACCCCTAAATGGTAAGGGTGACCCACCCCTAAATATTATTTTTATTTTTTTGTCAATTTTTAATATTTTATTTTATTATGCGGTAGGTAGTAGGTCAATACGTATTCAATATTTATAGTTGACAGGACAACGTCTGTCGGGTCAGCTAGTAATAATATTATAAATGCGAAAGTAAGTTTGTTTGTTACCTTTTCACGCCTAAACCACTGAACCGATCATCCTGAAATTTTGCATCTACGTTGTCAGGTGTACAGAAACAGACATAGGGTACCTTTCATCCCAGAAAAAAGTACTGTTCCCGAGGACAACCACAATAACGTTCTAATGTCAATAGATGGCGCCACGTGTCTTTTGAATCATGATTGATTATATTATTATAGTGCGTTAAGAGATTCTTTTTAACCGAATTGATTGTCAAATTCTAAATAAACGCGAGTAAAAGCTAGTCTTCTATAATTTTGGAGAAATATCTACCAACATCATCATTTTGTCTGAACAGACTATCTGCTGTGCAGCTCTATACCAGTATTTTACACAATCCTGTAAGTTCTGGGTGATACGACAAGATTATAACTTCAAAAATCATCATCTGCCTAGCCTTTTCCCAACTACGTTGGGGTCGGCTTCCAGTCTAACCGGATGCAGCTGAATACCAGTATTTTACATGGAGCGACTGCCTGTCTGACCTCCACAACCCAGTTAGTACTGGGTAATACGATACCCCTTGGTTAGACTGGTTGTCAGACTTTTTTGGGCCACTGACTACCTAACGACTGTCAAAGATCTTCAAATGACAGCCGGGGCCAACGGCTTAACGTGCTTTCCGAGGCACGGAGGAAACTCGATTTGTAATGGGTGGTCACCCATTTACAGACCAACCTAGGCAAGCACGGCTTAACCTAAAGATCGACCCGAGCGGCTGTTATTATTTAGCCATGAGTTCCTCAAAAATAAGATGACATTAATAAGATACTTCAAAAATAAAATGATATTAATATTTACTCTTTGACAATAAAAGGCAAAAGTAATCCGTTTCAAACAAAGTTATTGTTATCTCTATTGTAACTGTACTAAGTCTATATTAAGATGACAAAGCAACCACTCAGCTAAATTGCCAATGAGTCGGAATGGCACACTGAAACTCAGCTCGGCATTTTTAGGCCACAAACAATTGTTACTTTTTAATTTCTTTGGGAAAATTGGAAGTTTTTCTGTAGTAGGTATTTTATAACTAGCTTTTTATTACTTTCTTTTTATAGCTTTTTTATGGCAGTAATATAATAAGGTGGTGTGACAGTCCGACTGCAAAGTCATAGGTCTTTTTTTTTCGGATGGGAGTTGATCAAATGTTTTCACCCGCTCTGGGCAGAGCGGAAGGGAGTGTCAGACTTGTACTGACTAAAACCCATCCATGTTCCTTCCTTGCCCTTTGTGTTCCAGGGCCGCGGTATCTCTTTCGAACAGTCCCGCAGCCTGGCATCCTCCCTTGCGGGCCCCTCCCTGTTTGCTGACATCTCTTTGAGGCGCGCGTGGAACACGAACATGCCGTCAACACAACTCGAGTTTGAACCCAACACACGCACTTCTGATTTTTCGGATTCATGAGCGTATTGTATAATTTTATTATCACTTGCTTCGGTGCTTCATACAGGGTGTAAACGGACTCGTCACGAAGCCGTCAACCAAGCATTATGTACATCAAACTAAGTAACTTTACGCAAAAAATATTGCTGGGAAACGACTTTTTTTTTGGGTATGGTCTAGAACAAAAAAATGATTGCAATATAGGGGAAAACAAATGCCTTTCGGCTTCGTTAAGAGTCTATTTACACCCTTTATATATATATTTTTTTTATTCCATTTTCCCTTATACTAATTATGCCAGGTACAAAGTTTCCACTAAAACTTGTGAATTGGGTCGTTGCAAGCAAAGTTGACGTTTTAGTCCGAAAACTTCGTTGCTAATTTATATTGAATGCGGGCGAAACTAGTTTAATGCTGACTGGTTGAAACTTGGTCTTTGGGGAGGAAACGGAATTGGTCACATGTGTGAATTATTATTTTGGATAAAAAATTCTAACTTGCTATATAACATAACATGACATCACTCTAATGCCTAAGGGGTTAGGCAGAGGTGTACCTAATAGTACACCCACATTTCGCCAGATATGTTTAAGTCCCATGTAATAGGGGGCGAGCCTATTGCCATCAACCGGGCACGATTCCAGACTCCGTGGCTGCTACTGAGAAATTGCACATTGCATTCCCGACCCGGGAATCGAACCTAGGACCACATGCTCAGCAGTCAAGCTGGCGCCCACTCGACGACAAGGCATAACAGCAATAATGTATCATTACAAAAGTTTCTTCGTCATCAAAAAGTTTTAAATCAACACAGAAACACGAATACCTCTTCACATTTCCCCCGCGCTGTAATTTAAATAAAAACATAGAGGTTTAAAATATAAAAATATTAACACAGAAAGCGAACAGATCGCGTTAGAAACACCACACTGCGCTCCATAACTCACGTAGCTGATGTTGGAGAAAAAACAGCCAGGCTGAAGTGGGAATGGGCAGGCCACGTGGCACGGATGCACCCGGAGAGATGGGCAAGGATCGTCACACACTGGTCGCCTGAAGAAGGACAGCGCCGTCGAGGTCGACCTCGGCGAAGGTGGCGTGACGATCTGATTGTGTTTGTGAGAGGTATGGAAGGAGAAAGGGGAGGCCTTTGCTCAGCAGTGGGACACCATGTAGGCTAGAAAAAAAAAAACACAAATGAACTTGATGTAGAAAACGTACAATCACAAGTATGTCACATCGTTTTAGTAATTATGCTAGGCTTATGTCACATGAGTGGGGAGCGGTGTTTGTGATAAGCGGGAGCGTTGAATACGGGGTGTAAGGGACAGCCCTCCACAAACTGATGGGGTGAATTCAGTATATTATACTAAGATGACCGGTACAAGAAATTATTTCAGGAAGGTTATGGGAATCCAATAAATTTGATTTGTTTTATTTCCTCATACGCAATGAGCCGTTTCGTTACCGTGGCAAATCGTAGCGAACGGCAAGCGCGACGACGAGTTCGATTAACTCTTTAGCTAGACAGGAAGTAAAGACCTGATTATATGTATCGTTCGTTAGAGTATTTTAACATCAAAATGTTGGTTTTTTGATTTAAAATAAAAAAAAAATGGAGAAAATTTCCGGTGGAATATGATTCAAAATAAGAAGCTGAATGCACCCTTTCAGAATGTGGTGTGCTGTCCCTTACATCCTGTATAGTACAGTCACTAAAGCCAAAAAAAATGGGTCAACCTTGATTATAAACTGGAAACTTGAATAAAATAAACCTTTATTTTGGCATTCTAAAAGATGTTCAGACCTAAATAATAATAAAAATATTTACATGGAAGAAAGCGTCAAAACATTATTTAGCAGAACAGTCACTGGGAACTGATGGCAATGCTGTTTTTTTTTGGCCAAGAAATAGGCCAGCCCTATGGTCACGAGGAGAGTCAACCAAGCACTTGGCGATATCTCGAAATACTAGGTGGGTGGGCACTCAGGCGTCTTGAGTTTTATAATAAGTGTTGTGGTTTCAGTGTTTTCAATGAAACTCCCGTATTGAGGTAGGGTGGTTTAATTCGTTTTATAACTGGATTTACAATAAAAAATATGCGGAGCGTGATGTTGCCGCGACGGAGAAAAGTTTTGGACACACAAGTAAAAAATGTAGGTGGTAGAATAAAAAATCACAATATTAATTAGTTGAAACGGAATAGTGCGCCTAGTAATTTTGAATAGCAAAGCGCGACACACACACTACACGTCTCCACACTGAACGCACAGGCGTAAACAATAAGTATTTCACTTGATAAGTTTGTGGCAACCAGTTTCCCAACCTTAAAAAAATAACATATAATTGAGATGAAAAGATAAATAATTATTGTTTTTTTTTTAAACATGATTATCATAGGAATCATTCTTTCACGTCACATCACGTATTTTTTAGGCAAAAGAAACGATGGATTCTTTGTGTGAGAGTAATATGTAATAGTCGAAAATCGCTACAGTTTATGACCTAGTACCATATGTCAAAGGTCTTGATATAATGAGCATGAATCACTACACAAGAAGTGTGATGAGTTGGGTCTGATTAATCATCACGCTTCTTACTCAAAACTGGTTAACAGAACCGTCAGACAACCTCCTGAAATTGAACGTAAATAAGTGTTGTCCTTTTACGAAAACTTTGAAAATATAGATAAATCAAGACACAGTTTTGCGTGAAAGATAATTATCTCAGAAAATGACTGTCCTACTTGTTTTTAGGATTCCGTAGTCACGCAGACACGGAACTTATAGATTCGTCCTGTCCGTCCGTATGTCACAGCCGTTTCACTCCGAGACTGTTGGCTCCACACAGCTGAAATTCGGAGAGCTGGTGTCTTCTACGATTTATTACATTTTTTTATTGTTTATTAATTAAAGAACAAAACAAAAAATAAACAGAAATATAACAAAAACCTCAATAGGTTTATCCGGGTACCAAATAGATTGGAATAGGTAGTGTTCAGGTATTTGCCTTAACTTCAGGGAGTAAGTAACATTGAGTTAATTCCTTCCTCATTTTTTTAAATATTCAAAACTTGCGTGGCTTGCGTTTGGCTCCAACTCCTCTCATGTGAAGTGATGATGCGGCCTAGGTTGTAGCACGCTTGCCTAGAAGAAACCAATTCAGGCTCTTATTTAACAGCTTTATTTCAGAACTTAAAAACCATGTCGGGGTTTTATAGTCAAGGCAATCAAGGCAAATACACTCTGCCTATCCCGATGTCTGTGTATGACGTGTTTTCGTACTATTTTTACTATCACTTATATTTACCAAATTTTATTCAAACTACACTAGTACTAGTGTACTAGTACTTCATAATATTGCATCAAATCGAATATATCCATTTGCCGGTGGTATTTCACACATTTCCTTTTTTCTCAAAAAAAAACCTTATTACATACTAGTTTATTATGATACAAGGTTGCCAGTTGAAGAGAATATATTATTTCAAAATATGAATACTGCCTCCAAAAAAAATATTCTGTAACACAACAAAATAATTTTTTAAACCAACTCGCCTTTTCAATGAACCGTCTTCAAAAGTCCATCCATTAATTTATTTTAAAATAAGGCACCAAAGATTCGTTTCCACAGATAATCAAACAAAGTACTTTTGGGAAATATCCAAGAAATGAACAAATGAAGAAGAATACCTTTCTTTCCAGGTCTGTGAAAACATTCTACCAACTGTTCTGAAAGCTGTATTTTAAAAACAAAACATCGAGATACTGTGTCTGTGATAAAAAGAGAGATTTCTTAAAAAAAAACAATACTTTTTTGTTGACTGTTCAAAAAAAAAACATTTTTTCGCGTGTTATCTGTTGCGATTTAAAAAAAATTACGTTCGATGTTGGGTTCTCAATTTAAAAAGTAAGTGTTACCAAAAATTTATTCCTCATTCAAATCAGTGTTCTTTTTTTTTGAAGTGAAATAAAAACACTTGTTTTTTTCTGGGATATTGTTATAGTTGTTGTTGTTGAAGTGTTGCCAGTGTTTATAATTTAATTTGTGTGTGGTTTTGTGTGACAATAGTGACGTCACAGGAATCGACAATGACGAAGAACTTTTTGACGGTGACCAACATTGTGAACGAAGGGATCAAAGGGAGCAAGATCTCTAAGCTTGGGTTGTCCAAGTACCTCTCTCAATCTCTGTAAGTACCTAGTATTAGTTTGTTACTCACTTGAGACCTAAAAATGAGTATTTTTTACTTAAAAATTATAATACACAATAATTATAAAAAGTAAAAAAAAAATCGTCCTCGTAATTAATACGTAACTGCGCTCCGTAATTCAAATAGCTGATGTTGGAGTTTAAGCCAAGCTAAAGTAGGAATGGGCCCCTAAGACGACCCACTGACCGTTCCGGAGAAAGAGATATTTTTCATATCCATTTGGTCCATCTAGCTGCAATCCAGGACTCATCTTTCCCATCAGTGCTTCAACAGACTTGGCCAATTAGCAAATCAGCCGGCCATCTGCCACGTCAGCTCACTTAGTCTGCAAGCTATGTCCAAGTGTGTGTATTTTCGATTAGCAATAGAAAAAACTTCCAAGTACTTTATAACAGAAACATCAAAAAATCCACTACAAATTCCAATATATAAACTCAAGAATTTACTAACCGAATCAAACCTGCTGTACCAGAATTGGAACCTTAACGTCAAAAGCATTTCGTTCGACGTAAAAATATCGTCGATTAAACATAGTTGCAGGAAATGGCGACCTCGCTACTGTTGGCGATAAATTTGATGTGGAATGTTTGAGTTACAAAATATTAAGGTTGTTTAGCAATGTATCAAATGGCTTGAACCAAATGCATTTACAGATCGCGGTACGTAAATTGAAACAAAATGACGGTGGTCCGCGCAGGGACAATTATGGATTGAGACCGATTGGGACCCGAAAATGTGTTACTGCGTATTCAAGGTCAACTTACGTGTCGCGAGTTGTAACACACACATTTTCGGGTCTCAATCGGCCTCAAACCATAATTGTACCCGCGCGGACGACCGCCATTTTGGTTCAACTTACGTGCCGCGATCTGTACCATGCCTTTGCCCAACTATTTTGGGGTCGGCGTCCAGTGTATTTGGATGCATCTGAATACCAGTGATTTATATGGAGCGACTGCACTCCACAGTCTTCACATGGTAACACGATACCCCTTGATGAGACTGTTTGCCAGACTTTCAGGTGTGTGATAAGTTGATAGCCCGTAACGACTGTCAAAGTTTCTCATGGCAATTAAAACCAATGTACTAACGATCATCGACCAATGTCACCTATTTCTGAGTGACTCAGAGTAATTTCGGTGTGTAAAGTTATCACCCATCCGAAGACCGGCTTCGGCAAGTGTTGCATAACATGATAAGTCGACCCTATATCGGTCGAGCTGTAATGATTACTGATACTGATATCCTGCTTCATCCCACTGCGGGGCAAAGGCCTCTCCCCACGACTTCCAGTTGTTTCTATCCAGGGTTAATGTAGGCCACTGGGCGTTGGTTTTGTCCAGTTCGTCCCGCCATCTTCTACGAGGTCTGCCGCAACGCCTCCTGGCTGCTTCAGGGCTCCAGAAAGTGGTTATTTTGGCTCACAGCTATTTTATTCTGATGATTGCTCGTGGTCAAATAATACCAGCTGCACGTTGAGACACCAACCTGGGGTAACCAGACGGCTCATACGCGTGTTAATCAATTTCAAAACGTATCGTATTGTTACGTCGGTTACTTTACGAGAACATTCTAGATTACATGCGAGTCTCGAATGATCTACTATTGAACTGTCTAAGACGACTCAAGTCTAGAATGTTCTAGTATAGAAATTTCTAGACGATTCGAGAGAGTTGTGGAACCTTCTCGAAGGACAGTGTTCACTATGGAACTGTCTAGAACATTCGAGAAAGACGTCGAAGTTTATCGAAGGATGATGTTCCATTGTGCCACTGTGAAAAAGGTTCGAGAAGGATCGGTCGACCTATAAATAGCCGTCATGTTTGCGGGAACAGGCAGTCTGATTATGGCTACACAACGAAGCGAATCGAAGTGAACTGGAAGTGCGATATTTAAGTGACTAGTGATCAATAGTGTAATTGTAATTGAGTTTAAAGTGTTTTGTGTTTATTAAAGTTATTTGTTTTTTAATCGGTGGTAATTCATCTATCCCATACCCAGCTAGTAACAGTAAATCTACAATGACATTCAACAGGAATGTATAAGCTTTTCGGTAGCTTATGTCAATCTAATACATTTTTGACGTTTCTACCATTGTTACCGCAGATAGAACGTCACTTTATCTATGCCCTCAGGTTGATGAACCTTAAACATTTCCACACTCACGTGGTCTTTAATAGAAACTATTTGTCCTCGAGACATATGCATCTACCTTACTCCGAAGACATTTAACAAAAACGTATTCCGAAAGACAATTTCACCAATCATTAAATTGCTATCTTTTTTAGGGTTCTGTTCCCAAAGGGTGCGAATACTTTACTGAAGCTTTGCTGTCCGTCCGTCTGTCACGGGGCCTTATATTTTGAACCGTAATAGATATTATTTCCTTTATTTATCTTTATACATATTGATTACATTTTTATATATTCAAATATAAAACATTATAAAAAAAATCTACCTCCTAACGAAACGCGCCGTATCTAGAAGTACTGCTTTCTGGATCAAATCCTTGATCCAGCTGCCAAGTGAGAGCCTCCTCAGATGTTGTTCAAGGCTATTGGCTATTGAGCCATTGGCCGACACGACTATCGGCACAATGACTGCTGTATTCACGTCCCACATGTCGATAACCTCGTAAGTTTGTATTGTCCCACTGTTGGGCAAAGGCCTCCCTTCCCTACTTCCACTTTTCGTGATCTAGTGCAATTGTAGGCCAATCCTTTGTGAAAGAGTCCAGCTCATCCTGCCATCTCTTTCTGGCCTGCCATCTCTATCATCTCTGCCGCGTTGTCGTTTCCTGCTATTTGGTATCCACTAAGTGGTAATTTTTCACCATGATATTTTCATTGAAAGCACGGCTTGTAGACTGGCGAGGTTCAGTTGATCGAGCATTAGGCCTTAGCTCAGCTCATAATAGATAAATACTTTATGGATCCTAGAATATATAATAAGTTGCCCAAAAATGTAAAGGAAGCAAAAACTTTTATTTCATTTAAACATCAATTAAAAATGTATTTGATTAATAAAGCCTACTATTCAATTCATGATTATTTAAATGATAAATGTAATTAATTCATGAATTTATAATGTTATCTATGTGTAAAATGACAATTGTTTATTATTATTGACATCCCATTTACTCGTGTTTTGTTTTAGATTTTTATTTTGATGTATGACCCAATTTTGCACACCTGTTAGGGTAGGATATGGTTTAAAGGTCTATTATTTGTATTTTTTCATCCATATGTGTACCCATATTTCATGCAATAAATTATTTGAATTTGAAAAATATTTAGTTTTCAAAGAATATGTATTACTATTGACATCCTCATGATTTATCATCTTTCCCTTATCCCAATTTATTTGGGAGCTATTGATGACATATATTATGATAATGGCATTTCCTATTTATCCATCCTATTATTCGTCGTCTCAACAGTCACCATCTTTCTAGCCATGTCAGCCGCTATAAAAACAAATGTTATAAAATGTTCGGATTTTGATCAACCTATTTAAATAAAATATTTGCTGGCGGCTTATGAGACTAAAAATAACGAAAGTAGAGTATTCGTGGGTGAAAATCGTTCGTTCCTACTATCTCCAAGAAGGCAATTGAACACCACTTACCTTGTCTCAACTCCCAGGTCAGCAGAAGAGCTGCAGCATGCACGGCACGCCACAGATAGGTAGTCTGGATGATTCAGGGTTCAAAGTTCTCGAAGGTCGCACACCACACGGTAGTGAGTCCACAAACACTATAAATGCTAGAATGTCCAGCTTGGAGACACGATCACAAAGCGAGGAAGAAACGTATTTTCACCTCAGCGCGTAAAATCGTACTGTCCGTCACGGATATATATCGCCGCGACGCATGTCGAGAGCAAGTTCAGTAATGATTTACCAACTACCCTCAATTCGATATTAGGAATCGAACATAAAGAAAATATAGTTAAAAAACAAGTCCCTCTTTATTTTTGAACTTTAATTAATTTTGGATAAAAAAGGAGGTTTTTTAGCGACCCGTGGTACGAAACCTTTCGTATGTGCGTCCGTCTCACGCTTGGCCAGTTTACTTTTTTACTATTGCAAAGGGTTTGTCCTTTGCGTGTGTCCCAGTAAATTGTCTGCCATTTTGTTAAATTGGATGCAATTTACGTTCAAACTAGTTTCGCGGATAGTTTTACTACAAGAAGTGAACTGAAGACTAAGCAATTTAAATTTAATGATGATTGTTGCTATAAAACTATCAGGCTTTTATTTAGCAATATAACATAACATCACGCCTGTTATCCCCGAAGGGTTAGGCAGAGGTGTACCTAATTAACCAACCACATTTCGCCAGTTATGTTTAAGTCCCATATAATAGGGGGCAAGCCTATTGGGATCAACCAGGCACCGTGGATGTTACATAGAAATTCCTGATGAAAAAATCCAATAACAATTTACCCAACCTGGGAATCGAACCCAGGACCTCATGTTCAGCAGTCGCGATTGAGTCCACTAGACCAATGAGGTAGTCACTTCAGAGGCAGACCACTATTTATAAGGTATAAAATGTAAAAATGAGTTAAAATGCCGGAAAATAATGTTCATATTTTTTTGCAAACAGTTTTCACTTAGTTGCTCTATCAACTCTTTTTACGAGCATACGCTGGTAATTAGCACTCAGTGTCGAGTATTTCAATGAAATGAATATATCACAGACGCCAGCCATGGCCAGATGCTAAACGTGCTCTCTACAGATCATGCCTCGCTTTGTTGTTTGTTAGGGTTGACCACCCGTCTACGGATTACGGATCAATCATGGGGAGCGTTGTTTAACCTTGAAGATTATGTAAATTGGTACTTTATTTTTTTTTGGATGGGAAATCATCAAATGACTTCTCCCGCTTTGGACAGAGCGGAAGGGAGTGTCAGACTTGTACTGACTAAAACCCATCCATGTTCCTTCCTTGCCCTTTGTGTTCCAGGGCCGCGGTATCTCTTTCGAAGAGTCCCGCAGTCCTGACAGCGTCGTTGAGCTCCTTGAGTTATGAATCCAGCTACATGATCACTGACAAATGCTTGCACTAGCTGGATAAGTCCACTCCAATCTGCGTGACTCTTTCTTTAACGTGACACTTGTCGACATTTTTTCCATAGAAATTTCTAGTTTTCAAAAGACGACGTGTTTAAGTATGTATAAAAACCTATTTACAAAATATACATAATTTATCATTTACCAGAAAATGTCGAAATTCAAAACAATAGGAGTCAGGGTACACGCACATATCCAATTACACAATCGTTTTGAGTCATCACTTTGTATTGAACGGACAGCGCGATTGGCATCTAGAATCGTTTTATTTTGGTGCCCTTCTAATGTTTATTTCGGGGTGTATGTCACACTGTGTCTGGAAAGTTTAATTTTTACATATCATGCCTATAGGACCAAAAGGGACCAGTTATGTTTAATTCACGTGTTATAATAGGGGCTAGCCTATTACAATCAACAGAGCACAAATCCAGACTCCATGGCTGCTACTGAGAAAATCCTGATGGAAAAACCCAATAACACTTTCCCGACCTGGGAATCGAACCCAGGACCTCTTACTCAGCAGTCGCTCTTGCGACCACTAGACCAACGAGCCAGATTCGCATAGAAATAGTATCAAAATCATAAGTATTTTTTTTTTTCGGATGCGTAATCATTAATGATATCATCAAATGACTTCTCCCGCTCTGGGCAGAGCGGTAGAGAGTGTCAGACTTGTGCTGACTAAAACCCATCCATCTTCCTTCCTTGGCCTTTGTGTTCCAGGGCCGCGGTATCTCTTTCGAACAGTCCCGCCGCCCTAATCATAATGTTTGCCTAACAAAATCTTTTAACATTTGATCTACATAACATATGAATCTTATAGCCACATGAAACCAGGACGATAGCGATACCGTCCTTAGGTGTTAACCGACTTTCAAGATAGCAGTTAATATGCTAGTGGCATGTACTAACCACGCCTGGTCGTATTAATTACTTGGCCAAATTGTTTTACCTCTTCATCATAGCTTGATGGGGTTTATAATATGGGCGACAGCGATTTGAAACCGAAGCGTCAATCAAAAATTAAATAGGTTCGTACAGTGTTAACGAAATTGCTGTTTTATACAGAAACATTCTGTCGATCGCCGTTTCCATACTCAAATCGTTTTAAATGAGCAAAACAAGTGAATTTCTACTTGTCCCAAAAACTCGCAATGCCTAGCCTATTTTTAGCTATGTTGGGGTCAGTTTTCAGTCTAACCGGATGCAGCTGAATACCAGTATTTTACATGAAGCAACTGTTAGTACTGGGTAATACGATACCACTTAATAAGACTGGTTGTCAGACTTTCGGGCTTCTACCTACCTAATAACTTTCAAAGATCAACAATTGACAATTAAGACCAACGGCTTAGCGTGCTTTCAGAGGCACAAAGGAATCTCGGTATGTAGTGGGTAGTCACCCATCCACGAACCAACCTAGGCCTGAGGATCGACCCAAGCGGCTGTCATCATTTGTATTCTTCTCCACGCCAATTAGTATAGTAATAGTAAGTAGTAATAGTAATAGTATTGTTTTTATTAGTTTATTTTTGTTTATTTTTTATTTATTTTAATTTTAGTTATTTTGTTTCTGTTTTTTTCTGTAAACGTGGCGTCACCAATGGGCCCTGTCAGAATACCAGCGCTTTGACATTTGTCTCAAATGTTACAGCACCATGCTGAGATAGTGGCCTTTTGGTTTCGCACGGGACTAATTTAATATATATATAATTACTAGTTGACCCGCGCAACTTCGTTTGCGTCACATAATGCAATTAAATAATATATCCACTACTCTACCATACCTAACCTACCCTGCCCTACCTAGCTACCTACCCTACCCTACCTACCCTACCCTACCTACCTTACCTACCCTACCCTACCTACCCTACCCTACCTACCCTACCCTACCTACCCTACTCTACCTACCCTACCCTACCTACTCTACCTACCCTACAGAAGAATTATATATATAAAGAATATATGAAGATGTCCTAATTTTAAGTGTATCTCATGTTTACTTTGTTAACTTTTAATTTTTGGCCAATGCGTTCAAGTCCTGTTGTGAAATCAATAAATACTTTTTCTTTCTTCTTTCTTTCTTTCTAGTATACTTACTGAACACAGAAAACACAATGATCGTTAATATCTCATCACTTGTACCACACATAACTTAAAGGTCCCTCATGAATCGCTCTTATTTTAATGGCCTTTTGGAGTGGGCAGCGATTGTGCTAGCTTATATACAGAATGAACTATTATAATATGGTAGTTTTTAATTTATCATGTGTGTTGACCGGTCAGGTGGTTATAAACGAGGGTAGCAGCAGCGTTTTTTGCAGACAATTCCAAGTCGTCGCTTAAAATAATGAACCTGTAATGTAGTTATCCACCGCTGGGACACCCTTGACTATTTCTTTAGTATTTATCAGTTATTTTTTACGCAGTCGGGCTTTTTTTTTATTTTTTAAATTTATTTTGTTTCTTTATCGTGAAGTGTCAGAGTTTTTATGCTACGAAGCCTCTGACTTGGCTTTAACTGCCGTCGAGAAATATCTCTAACCTAGTATATAGCCACCGGCACAGCTTTTTCGTTTAAATCTTGGAAGGTGCAGGTGGCTGTACAGGATGGGCAAGAAAGGAGGTGGGATATATATGATATCTTGCAGAGGGGCTCCACACTGGCATTGTATTTGGGTCGGGTTGGTAAATTTATGAATTTACCATGAATACCGATAGATTAACGTGGTTGATAACTTGACATTTAGTAAACAGTCTTACACACATGAAACAAAAGTAATTTAATTGAAATCCAGTGAACTCTTGACATTTCAACACGCGTGTATTTCTACTAATTGAAATTAAAGGTTTCCAACGACTTACGGTGAATCAAAAGCAGCTTTTATTCTCAGTAATCATTAAATTCAAAGTTCTGTTTAGTAATTAGAAATAATTAGGAAATAGATTGCTTGTTGCCAAGAAATCTTGCTGATTCATTAGAATTTCTGGGCTCTTGCAATGGTTTTCGATAAAGCCATTAAAGATTTCTGTGTTAAAATGTATTTATAAATTCGAATAAAGCATTCTTCTGAAGACTGATTGTGTGAAGACTGATATGAAAGAAAAAGGAGTAAATGATGCCGTGACGTCTGACAGGGGAGAATGGAAGAAGAAAACGTGTTACGCCGACCCCCAATAGAATGGGATAAGGGCAAGAAGATTAGCTTAGTCACCCAAAATGCACTGGGGAGGGCTATGTCCGGAGGTTCCTAGCGTGATCAAATTAGAAATGAGGACATCCGCAAGAGAACCAAGGTTACCGACGTACCCCGAAGAATTGCCAAACTTAAGTGGCAGTAGGCAGGGCACATTGCTCGCAGAACGGATGGCCGATGCAGCCGAAAAGTTCTGGAGTGGCGACCGCGAACCGGAAGACGTTACGTTGGAAGGCCTCCCACTAGGTGGACCGATGACCTGGTGAAGGTTGCGGGGATCTGCTGGATGCGAGTCAAATGGGGCTGGTGAATGTGGCGACACTTTGGGAGGCCTATGTCCAGCAGTGAACGTCTTTCGGCTGAAATGACGATGATGCCTCGTTCGGCTCGCTCACTCACTCGCTAGCTGACGGTGCGGCTTGCATTTAGGGCAATGGGCTCACAGTCTCGCACCCTGTTCCATGGAACTTAGACGTATCTAACAAAATATTTGTGTTCTATCAGCTACAACGCTGTTTAACTCTTCGGAATTACAGCCGTTAGTAATATCAGTCTCCGAAAAATTCTACTGCTAGGAACATGTTTTTTAGGGTTCTGTATCCAAAGGGAGAAACGGGACCCTATAACTAAGACTCCGCTGTCCGTCCGTCTGTCCTCAGGCTGTATCTCATGAACCGTGATAGTTAGACAGTTGAAATTTTCATAGATTATGTATTTCTGTTGCCGCTATAACAACAAATACTAAAAAACAGAATAGAATAAATATTTAAGGGAGCTCCCATACAACAAACGTGATTTCTTTGCCATTTTTGTCTAATGTTGTATAGATAATGGTACAAAACCGTTCGTGCTGCGCGAATCCGACTCGCACTTGGTCAGTTTTTTTTTCATATAGATAACAATAATAAACACAGTATTCTAGAATTATATTATGTGTACTATGAACCATCTGATTTATCGCAAAAATAAAAGACTAAAATCATCATACATCACCGCATTCCATTAACTTAAGTAAACCATTACCAATATTAATATTTTAATAGGCGGCAAAAAATATTATAAAGTACTACATTATTTAAACCCTTTTGAAATTAATAGCACATTCATGAGCACAGCCATTAGAAACTAAAACATAACATAACATCACGCCTGTAATTCCCAAAGGGTGAGGCAGAGGTGTACCTAATAATTCACTCACATTTCGCAAGTTATATCCCATGTAATAGAGAGCGAGCCTATTGCCATCAACCGAGTACAAATTCTGACTTCGTGGCTGATACTGAGAAATCTCAGATGGAACCAATACGACTTTGCCTGACCTGGGAATCAAACTCAGGTCTTCTTTTGATCAGCAGAACACTTGCACCACTAAACCAACGTGGGTGTCAAAAATGAGGACCAGTATTCCTATAAGCCTCTTCAACTGCAAATGTGACGTAAATACGACAATTTTGAAATTAAAAAAGCTTGTTTCATGTAGGTATATTTTTTAAATAATTTTAAGAATTTATTTGTATCATCTATAAGATATTTGATCCATCGATGATTCTGATTATGCTTGCTGCAAACAATCCTAACTAAAATATTATAAATGCGAAAGTAAGTTTGTTTATTTGTTACCTTTTCACGCCTAAACCACTGAACCGGTCATCCTGAAATTTTGCAAATATGTTATCAGGTGTACAGAAACGGACATAGGGTACCAATTATCCCGAAAAAATTACTGTTCCCGAGGAAAACCACAATAACATTCTTATGATAACAGATGGCGCCACGTGTCTTTCGAATCATGAGTGAATTATATTATTACAAGCAGAGTACAACTCAAATTCTAAATTAACGCGAGCGAAGTCGCGGGCGAAAGCCAGTTTTTCTATTTTCAATTTTAAGAATTTCTCAATTTCTATTGATAATACTAATTGGGCTAGTTGCAGTCAATTTAACTAAAATGGTAAAGATAAATTGTATTTTCGATTTAAAAATCGACGTACATAATTCACGTTACGTTTACACCGCACGCTAGTTAGTGCTAGGGCCTTAGGTCTAAGCTAATACAATAATATTTAAAAAAGTCTCAGGACACCTATTAAAAGTAATTGCCAAGTCTATCCAAACCCTCGATCTTCAGCCTTAACGACAAAAAGTAAAGAGCCTAAATTCAAGGACTTATAAACTTACATAGTACACCTGGGACTATTTAAATATTATTCTTAACCTTCTCAGCAAAGTCTGTTATAATTTTCAAGGCATTTTTGTGAAAGTTACAAAACTGTGTGCTTTCCATAGAGCGATGAAAGGGATAGAAGTGGCCAGGTCATTGACATATCATCACGCCTTTAATCCCCAAAGGTTAAGCCAGATGTGTACCTGATGGTACACCCACATTTCGCTGGTTATGTTTAAGTGCAATGTAATAGGGGGCGAGCCTATTGCAATCAACCGGGCACAAATACAGACTCCATGGCTGCTACTGGGAAATTCCTGGTGGAAAAATCCAATAACACTTTGCTGGAATTGGGAATCGAACTCAGGACCTCATGCTCAGCAATCGCGTTTGCGACCACTAGACCAACGAGGCAGTCAATAAATTCTTGGGAAATGACATAATTATATTAAGCACTATAATTATACATATAGATCTTTGATAGGGTTAGCTTCCAGTCTCACCGGATGCCGCTGAATAATAGTATTCCTCCACAAACCAGTTAACAGGTGCTGGGCAATACAATACCCCTTGGTAAGACTGATTGTCAGTCTTTCGGGCCACTGACTACCTGTAACGACTGTCAAAGACAAATGACAGCCGGGACCAACGGCTTACGTGTTTCCCAAGGTATGATGGAAACTCGGTTTGTAATGGGCCATCCATGGACTAACCTAGGCAAAATTATAAACTAGGCACGAGCTCCTTCAAAAAACAACTTTTAAACTTTTACAGTTAAACAGAAAAGATAATACAACAGTTACGTTGTATCTTTATTCACCGTCTTACAACTCATCAATCTTTATTTTATCTAAACTGCACAGTCCAAGCGATTAGCTACCTAATGACTTGCATGCAAACACTGGAATGAAATGGAAAGCCAGTGGTGGCCCTGTGGTATCGGACCTTCATTTTATTTTTGTCCATGCGTCATGTTCGTGAAAGTGAACGCGCTATCAGTTGGGACTGGTCATCTCTAAGCTGCCACGGTTTATTTTAACTACTTACTTTGTTTTTTAATTTTTGATATAATCTTTCACTCTAGTGTGAACGCTCTTAACGTGCACGTATTTCTACATCGTTTTCACATACGGGGTGTAAACAGACTCTTCACGAAGCCGTTAACCAAGCATTATGTACATCAAACTAAGTAACTTAACGCAAAAATTATTGCTGGGAAACTACTTTTTTTTTGGGGTGAAAAATCACGTGTTACGGTAGGACTCTATGTAAAGCATTCAAAACATTTTGCTGATAGATGGATTCAATAGTACGGGGATCGTGAAGGTGTCTTAAGTAAAAAAAAATACATTAAAAACATGTATTTAAAAAAAAACTTGTGTAAAAGTCGGAACTTTGACCCCCAAGATCTCCGTAACTAGAAGGTTCCCAGGTATGGTCTAGAACAAAAAAAAATTCGCAATGACGGGGAGAACAAGTGCCTTTCGGCTTTGTTAAGAGTCTGTTTACACCTTTTATGTGTATAATCCAAGATTTTGTAACAATATTTTGATTGAAAATAGTGTCCGTAGAGTTTCTTGCCCATTCTTCTCCATAGAGATCTACGTTTTGGAATGGCCAACTACAGTACTTTCACAAGTTATTATGCCTTGTGTCTGTGACTGTAACTTAGCCTTCTTTGTTTTTCTGACATTCTAAAGTACCTGTAATGGTCTAATTGAAATAAATGCTCTTGAGTTTGAGTTTGAGTTTAAGTTTCGAGTTGTAGATCCGTAATATGTACAATCTCAACATGAATGATATATACCAAGGAATTGTAACAATATTCAGATTTAAAAGAGTGTCCATGGGGTTTCTAGCGCATTCTTCTCCATAGAATGTTACGCTATGGAATGGACCACTACAGCACTTTCACAATTATTATGCCTTGTGACTAGGACTGTAGCTTCATTTTTGTCTTTGTTTCGACAGTACAAAGGTAACTGGCCTACTTAAAATAAAAGCTTTGATTTTTATTTTGAGAGTTCGAATTCGAATTTATTTCATCTTATACGCCATGAGCTATTTCTCGTACAACTCCGACAAGAAACTAAAAGACACAAAACAAAAGGTGTCACCAATTCTAGCTTATTTATATGCTCTGTAGCACACTCACAATTTTGTCTCGCCTACTTATTACTTTAAGCGACGACCCGCGAGATCTTTGTATGCTAATTCAGCCATTTTGGAAAATAAAAGGAGTATTTTTTTTTGTGTTTCGTTTAACTTGCCTTTTTAGAGTTTCGTGCCAACGGGACCCTGTAGTTAAGGCTCCGTCCATCTGTCGGTCTATCTGTCACAGGGCTGCATCTTCTGAACCTTAATAAGTAGTAAACATTAGAGTTTCAATTTTATATTCTATAGCCGCTGTAACAACAATAAAAAAGTTACAAATTAAAATGTTTTTTATGTAGCATTTTCTGCTTGATATTAACAATGATGACGTATTCTTTTCTTCTACTTCAATCTTTGGACAGTCAATAGTGAGTGTTAGTCTCTGACAAATCTCTCCAGTTTTAGTAGTTTTGTGTTATGGAAATCCAGTTTCTTCCGGCAACTTTAACAAGGTCGTCTGTTTACCTAGTCATGACGTATTAAGTAGTGCTAAAAACTAATATTATAAATGCCAAAGTAAGTGAGTTTGTTTGTTTGTTACCTTTTCACGCCTAAACCACTGAACCGATAATCCTGAAATTTGGCATATACGTTGTCAGGTGTACAGAAATGAACATAGGGTACCTTTCATCCCGAAAAAAAGTACTGTTCCCGAGGAAACAACAATAACATTCTTATGATAATAGATGGCGCCACGTGTCTTCCAAATCATGATTGAATTATATTATTACAAACAGAGTACAACCCGAACTGATTGTCAAATTCTAAATTAACGCGAGCGAAGTCGCGGGTAAAAGCTAGTGTTAAATATTATACGGTGGTACGGAATCTTTCGTATGCGAGTCCAACTCGCGCTTAGTTGGTTTTTTGTTCGGTATTGTTAACTTTGCGTTTTTCCACTGTGTGGTAGGCTTGAAGTCACGTTATGTGGTAAATAGCAGTAATATTGTGGGTTAACGCATGAAAGATCGAAGCTGCGTGTGTTTGAATGGAGATTATAATACATAAGGACTCTAATTTTGGGTGTTTTAGTAGGCTGTTGACATAAGCGATTTTGAAAATAAGAGGCATGTTTTTTTTATCTCATAATATTTTGTAAACGCATTTATTTCACAGAGGAACGAGTAAAAAATGTGTGTTGTTTTTTTCAGTGTCACAACTTTATTATCATCAAAGGATTCTACTCCACCCGCCATTAACACTCTTCACCAAGACTCCTGCCCATCTTCACTTCAGGGTCACTATCTGCCATACAAAATCCTGGACTTTAGTCCACTTACCGTTGTAATTTTTCTGTCCGTTTGACAGCAATAGATCGTTCCCTATTATCGTCATCTGATTAGCCTTCTCCCAACTATATTGGGGTCGGCTTCCAGTCTAACCGGATGCAGCTGAATACCAGTATTTTACATGGAGCGACTGCCTATCTCTCCTCCACAACCCAGTTAGTACTGGATAATATGATACTCCTTGGTACCAAACGGCTTAACGTGCTTTCCAAGGCACGGAGGAAACTCGGTGTGTAATGGATGAATTGAAATAGTAGTTATGACTTTCTGTTTCAAATGATTTATCACTGAACATTGTTTTATGTTATTGTTGGTCTATAAAATTAGTTAACACTAGTATCTTAGTTAATGATCATATTGCATATTATGACATGGTTTAATTATTGTGATTTTTATTAATTTGATTTGTAATAATGATGGTGAAGGTATTTTTTTGTCTTAAGTATGTATTATTATTTTTATGTAACACATTCAGACACAATTTATTGTTAATTTATAAATGAAATTAAATGAAATGGGTGGTCATCCAGCCACGGAGCAACCTAGGCAAGCGCGGCTTAACCTAAAGATCGACCCGAGTGGCTGTTATTTAGCCACGAACTCTAAATCATAACTGGCAAAATGTGGGTATTATATAACGTCAAAAAAGCAAGCGGGATGTTATATTGCTTTAGCTTTATCGGCAATTGCTAATGTAACTACTTTGCATCACTTGGGCCATTAGCCCGCTTAAAACGAAAGTTATAATCTCTCCCCAAAATTCATCGCAGTTATTTGGTGGATATATTTTATATCGACAAACTTGTTGACTCTGGCAATATGCCAGTCAGTGGCAAATTACTTTAACCATATTTCACGGTATTTGAGTAGTGTTGAGTTGCTAATGGGATCTATTTTTTATGACTGCCTCGTTGGTCGAGTGACGCAAGTGCGACTGCTGAGCTTGAGGTCCTGGGTTCGATTCCCGGGTCGGGCAAAGAGTTACTGGGTTCTCAGTAGCAGCCACGGAGTCTGGACTTCTGCCTTGTTGATGGCAATAGGCTCGCCCCCTATGACATGGGGCTTAAAACATAACTGGTGAAATGTGGGTGTACTATTAGATACACCTCTGCCTAACCCTTCGGGGATTACAGGCGTGATGTTATGATATGTATATATATATATTTTAATATGGAACGCAACATGTGTTGATCCAATCACATCTTCCATGATCATCGTGCTGTGCTGGCGCTGCCGGTCGCAAGTACGATTGCTGAGGATGAGGTACTGGGTTCGACTCCCAAGTCGGGCAAAGTGTTGGTAGCTTTTTCAATCAGGAATTTCTCAATAGTTGCCACGGAGTCTAGATTACGAGGTCTAATGTTATGTTTATAATGAATACAAAAGTATTTATTTTCAATGCTAAAGTATATACATAAGAGTGAGTCTGTCTGTTTATTAATTTGTCTACGTAGATATGTTTGTCTCTCATCCACCTGTAACGTTTTTTTTGTTATTTGGCACTAAGACCACAGACCATGACCTAGGTTGGGATGTAGGATATTTTTTATCCTGATAGTACATTCCCTTGGATTAATTCCTGACTCCTACACGTTTGTTGATATAACAATACCTTACATCGGTAATGGCGAACCAATGGCACACAACACACTATTTTGGGCACGCCACCGATCAAAATCATTTGCATTTTAGTTCAAAATAACTAGGTTCACCATATATTCCACTAAAAGTAACTTCTTATAAGAAGTTAAACCCTAATATAATTGTCATCTAATCTGCAACAACAGAAATCACACTAGTGTTGGGTACCTACTTTAGTTTGAATTACCTACACGTAAATATTTATCAACATTCAGTGCAAAATGTATATTTGGTTGTCAATTAAGAGTTTTTAGTAGATAATGGTGCCGATTCCCTTGTTCACAAACTAAACTAAAATTAAGTTGAGTGCATCTTTTTCTTTATATATCATTAAGAAAAGGACAGAAGATATATATTAGTTTAGTCCTGTCAAATTAGTCAGCACCTGACGTAATTTGATGTAATTTTAGTAGTCAACTTTTTAATCACGTCTAAACTTGTGTCAGGCGTTGGTTAATTTGACAGGACTAAACTAAAATGTATCTTCTGTCCTTTTCTTAATGATATAGAAAGAAAAAGATGCACTGAACTCAAATTTGGTTTAGTTTGTAAACAAGGGAATCGGCACCAGTACCTATTTAGTTTAATTATTTGCCCAATAATCAAATTATTTGATGGAACGTCTATGGCCTCATTAAACATTTCTTTAGAAAATATGGCACGTTGATCCTTATAGGTTCCCCACCCCTGCCTTACATACAAAAGCAATAAACATCATACTAAAACTAGGTTCCTCTAAAATGTGTAGCAGAACACAATTTGTATTTTCTGCTACAAGTTCTTAACCTGGAAAATTGAGCATCTCCCCGGAGACTATTTCAGAAAAGTCTTGTCTTCACAATTTATTTGCCACGTGTTTCAATTTAGTAACTATCAGGAGATAAAATAGAGAGAGGAGCTCGTGGATAAATAATAACAGCCTCTCAGGTCGATCTTTAGGTTAGGCCACACTTGCCTAGGTTGGTCCGTAGATTGGTGACCACCCGTTACATGCCGAATTTCCTCCGTGCCTCGGAAAGCAGATTAAGCCGTTTAGTCCTGGCTGTCATTTGTACATCTTTGACAGTCGTTACAGGTAGTCAGTGGCCTGAAAGACTGATAACCAGTCTTACCAAGGGGTATAGTATTACCCAGTACTAACTGGGTTGTGAAAGTCAGATGGGCAGTCGCTCTATGTATAATACAAGCATTCAGCTGCATCTGGTTAGACTGGAAGCCGACCCCAACATAGTTGGGAGAATTGTGCCTTCGTGCAAAGTTATAGAAATAGTGCTGCCTTTTTTAATCTTCAAAGTTCTAGCTGTCGGCTTCGATCAAAACTGTGTAGACTTCAATATTCCTTACAAGGTACGGTACGGTACAATTTGTTTATAAGTTTTTATGTAGTGGGTAATCTCCGGAACAAATAAACCAATTCTAAAAAAAAATCACTGGCAGAAAGCATAATTCATGGATGCTATAGGCTATAAATTATATTAACATCATGCATATTAGCCGAGCTATCAAAATTTTTGCCGACAAAGTCGCGGGCGAAGCGCTAGTGCCATATATTCTTACATAAACTTGCTTTGTCAGGCTACAAAGTTCGACTCGCTACAAGGATACCAAATGACACTTCTTTCTTGAACTTCTAAGAAAGACAAACTTCGTAACAGTTTATGTGATTTATTTTGTAAAAAGGCTGCTGATATAATATTTATGTTTTTTTTTTTAAGTAAAACGAGAATCAAGATTAGAGGCAATTTCTAACTGTTTCATATTTCTATACATTTAATTTTCGATAGCTTATGTCAATTCAATACGTTATAAAGAAGTAATTTTGTATGTTGGGGATAATCTCCGGACATATGATCCAATTCTAAACGTTCACTGATAGAAAACCACATTATTCTATAAATTATATTTATATCATGAATGATTAGGAGAGCCGACCCCATTTATAGATGGATATAAATAAAAACCCAAGGGCTCCAGGGCTCTGCCAGGGCTGCGGGCTGTTCGAAAGAGATACCGCGGCCCTGGAACACAAAGGGCAAGGAAGGAACATGGATGGGTGTTAGTCAGTACAAGTCTGACACTCCCTTCCGCTCTGCCCAGAGCGGGAGAAGTCATTTGATGATTTCCCATCCGGAAAAAAAAGGTAGGACTTAATGCAACGCACTCAAAACATTGTGCTGATAGATTCATTTTTTTGTAATTATTTTGTAGTTGCGGACACCAGACCGTTATACAATGCAATACAATGGTAAAACATAATAAATTTTTCAATTTCATGTGGAATATAGCGAAAGACTTCTTTTGCATTGAAATCTGTATTTTTCTGTCTGGCTTTGTAAATATTCATAAAAATACAAATTGTGAAATAAATAAAACCTCAAAAGTCGTACCAGAAAGAAAACACTTCACAATTTTTTATACAAAAATACTAAAAAAATCTTTTCACTAGCAACTAAGTACAGACGGTCTCAGAAGTGCTAGTAAGTCTTAACTAGAAAATAATTTGCATTCATTATAACAGAAAATATTTTACAGTATTGTGTCTGAAAATATTGTTGAGAATCACAAAGCATAAAGATGTCTTGGCGACCGCTTTTAAAGGCGGTATTGTTAACATTTTCACGCAAATATTCGGGTTTCGGTCAAACTCGGGAGTTCCCAGGTTTAACATAAGGGATCGCAACCGGGTTCCGCATGCCCTACATAAACCAAGCGTGTCACCGTTTACTTGAAAGACGACAGAATCGTCTTTTTGCCTTTGTCTACGTTACTTGGGGTAGGTGAAACACGATTTTAACATACTTTTAATAGTTACACCTGTAACTAGGTAATAAAATCTTAGAAGTTATATTTGACCCAGTTTCCGGTTTTCGATTGAGCTGAAATTTTGCTTATATGTTTAGTTTGGATGACAATGCACGGTGGCTAAGTGACATCATTGTTAATCTAATATGGCCGACTCCCAAAGATGGCGGATTAGTAATTTTTTATGCATTCCCATGATATGGGTATTGAATAAAAGGGTTTGTAGAGAAAAATACAGCCGTTAGGCTATCGTTTACTCCTTTTTTTCTAATGGCTTTAAATACGATCCGTGAAAGATGATATACGCCCAATGAATGTTCGACTCCAAATATTTTATTTCATACTAGCGGACATCACGCGGTTTCCCGTTCCCGTTCCCGTGGGAGTACGGGGATAAAATATAGCCCATGGTTCTCGCTAATAATGTAGCAATCTATTTCTAGAAGATTTTTTCAAATCAGTCAAGTAGTTTTTAAGTTTATTTGTTACATACAAAAATACAAATCTCTCCTTTTTATAATATTAATATAGAAGACTAGCACTTTGCCTGCGACTTCGTCCGCAAAAATTGTGTTTGCTCAGCTATATACATGATATAAATAATTGATGACACTCACGAATAATGTAGCTTTCTGTCAGTGAAAGAATTTTTAGAATTGGATCATTAGTTCCGGAGAATACCCTCTACTTACAAACTAACAAACAAATTTTACCTCTTTAAAATATTAGTATAGACTCTAGAAGCTACTTAAAAGAAACTTATTTAAAGTATTATGTAAGAAGTGAAGGCTTTTATGATAACAGAGAAAAACTAGTTTTTTTTTGTCTGCAAAAAGTTTTCATCTCTTCATTTCAAAAGGTTTTAATGAAAACAGTAAAAATTGTATAAAATTTCGGCTGGTTTTTTTTTAAATATTCTTGAAATTTTGAGTGAAAATGTCTTTCATTTGTCAAAATTATTTAGGCCATTAAAAATAAATGACTGTGAAAGAATTTAAACGTGTACTTTGTTGAATGCCAAGTAAGCTTGTTAGCTTAGACATTTCATAAACTCGCTTTTCAAGCTCTATGTTTTAGGTTTTAAAATGGCCGGTCCAATTATAATTTGTTTTTATATCACATAAAGTAATTTACTCTTTATATTTAGATATTTCTTAGAAATTACTTAACTTTTATTCAACATTTATTTTTTATTTTATTTTATTCAACAGCGGTTTCTGAATGAAGTATTTGATGTGTATAGAACCCGTCAAACACAATTTTTTCTCAAATCCAAATAATTATATAACATAACATCACGCCTGTAATCCCAGAAGGCCTAGGCAGAGGTGTACCTAATAGTACACCCACATTTCGCCAGTTATGTTAAAGTCCCATGTAGTAGAGGGTGAGCCTTTTGCCATCAACCGGGCACAAATCCAGACTTCGTGGCTGCAACTGAGAACTTCTTAATGGAAAAACCCAATAATAATTTGCCCGACCTGGGGACCCAGAACCTCATGCTCTGCAGTTGCGCTTGCGATCACTAGACCAACGAGGTGGTCTCAACGAGGAACTTCAAATACATAACTCAGAAACTGACTGGGTACTACAATGGGTGTAAACAGACTCTTAACGAAGCGGAAAGGCACTTGTTCTCCCCGTCATTGCGATCATTTTTTTGTTCTAGACCATACCTGGGAACCTTCTAGTTACGGAGATATGAGGGGTTAATGTTCCACCTTATTAATTTTTTTTTTAATACATGTTTTGAATGTAAGATTTTTACTTTAAACACCTCCAGGACCCCCTTACTATTCAATCCATCCATGAGCACAATGTTTCGAATGCGTTACATTGAGTCCTACCGTAAAACGTGATTTTTCACCCAAAAGAAAAAAGTCGTTACCCAGCACTAATTTTTGCGTACAGTTACTGAGTTTGATGTACATAATGCTTGGTTGACGGCTTCGTGAAGAGTCTGTTTACACCCTGTATAGTCTATGTAAGTACATAGTAACAAAAGTCGTTCCCGGTCCATGTATGTACATAGTAACAAAGTCGTTCCCGCTCTTTGTACGCTTAGATCTTTAAAACTACGCAACGGATTTTAATACAGCTTTCAACAATAGATAGAGTGATTCAAGAGGAAGGTTTATTTATATGAATAATTGCACCCGTGAGAAGCCGCGGGTTGCTTGTACAACATAAATGGCCAAGTACTCATTCATTCATTTCATTTATTCATTAACAATAAATTGTGTCTGAATGTGTTACATAAAAATAAAAATACATACTTAAGACAAAAAAAAAACCTACACCATCATTATTACAAATCAAATTAATAAAAATCACAATAATTAAACAATGTCATAATATGCAATATGATCATTAACTAAGATACTAGTGTTAACTAATTTTATAGACCAACCATAACATAAAACAACTTTCATAACAACAGTCATAATAATCATAACATAATAGTTCATAATAGTCATAACTACTATTTCAATTCATCCATTGTGAAAAAAAAACAACTTCTCAACGCCTGACTTTGTCAACCCTTACAGTTAAATAGTCGTAACGTTATATTAAGTACTAGCAGCGCCCCGCGGTTTCACCCGCGTAGTTCCCGTTCCCGTGAGAATACGGGGATAAAAATATATAGGTTATGTTATTTGCTGATAATATAGCTTTCCATTAGAGAAACAGTTTTTGAAATCGGTCCAGTAGTTTTTGACTTAAATCGTAGCAAGCAAACAAACAAAAAATCAAATCTTTCCTCTTTATAATATTAGTTTAGACTAGTTATGCCCCGCGACCGTCGTCCGCGTGAAATTATTATAAAAGTATTGCTTCTCTATTTGAATCGGATTTTGTTAATAATTTCAAGGGTTATTTTTTTTTTGCACGTTTTCTTTTTCTAAAATAAAAGTAGCCTTAGTTACTTCTTATAATATCAACTATATGCCAACAGACAGACAAAATAAAATAAAAAATATAATAATCATATTATTTTTTATTTTATTTTATTTAAAATATTATTAAAATATTATAATAGAAATAAAAACCAGATAATTATCTCCAAACAGTTTTAAACGTAATTAAAAATAACACATCGAACTAAAAACTATAGGAAACATCTTCAACACAAATTTGCCAAGCTTGGCCGACTTTGCAATTAATTCCTGCCAAGTGGCGGGCATACTGCCAAGTATTGCCAAGTAGACAAGTCTGCTTACCGCTTGTTAGTTACCATGAAGTTTGAGCCTTTGGGAATTAAACCGGTATCTTGGTATTACAGTATCGGGAAACGATGATAATGTAAAGAGAGTATTGTTTAAGATGGTTTTGTTTATAGTTTACCCGACAGCGGTGGAGACCAAAAGGAGGGTAATGTTTTCACTTATGAGTTTAATTACTTTATTAATGCTTTAGTTCGCAAAAAGGGTCAAGTGTTCGGAGCGTCCTGTAAAGCATATCGCATAACACAAACAAAAGGGGATCAAGTCGAAATAAGACAATTATTTTTAGCTTTTCGCAATGCGTAATCAGCCTATAATGTTCCCACTGTTGGGACACAGGCCTCCTCTCTATGAGAGGGCAATAATCGCAAAAATAGTTTGTTTTTCTACAAACAGGAAGTTTCTTTAAACTATAATCTTATACCTTTAAACGAGCAATTCTTGTTTTTATATATATAATCTGAATCTCAGAAACGGCTCCAACGATTTTCGATTTTAGTATGCAGGAGTGTCGGGGGCGATAAATCGATCTAGCTAGGTTTCATTTTTAGAAAACGTCAAAAGAGCAAGGCTCCGTCATCCAGGTACTATTTTAGTATTCTATCAAATATTTGTAGGTGCCACTTTTTTGTAAAAGTCATTATCAATAACTTCTCGTTTCACCTCGTCTTCAATCAGTGCGTCCTGCCTGTTATGACTTACGGGGCCGAAACTTGGACACTCACGGTACGGCTGATCCATCATTTCAAGGTCGCTCAGCGAACTATGGAACGGGCTATGCTCGGAGTCTCTCTGAGGGATCGCATCCAAAACGAGGTGATCCGACAGAGAACCAGTGTTGTCGACATAGCTCACAGAATAGTAAGCTGAAGTGTTAATGGGCCGGTTATATTAGCCGTAGAACCGATGACCGTTGGGGTAGACGTGTCCTTGAGTGGAGACCGCGAATTGGCAAACGTAAGGTGGGACGCCCTCAGGCTCGGTGGAGTGACGATCTTTGCAGGGTGGCTGGTAGCAATTGGATAAGAGTTGCTGAGAATCGAGTTGAGTGGCGTGCGATTGAGGAAGCCTATGTCCAGCAGTGGACTGCTGTAAGCTGATGATGATTATCAATAACTTGAGGTCTCCGGTAGCACTTCACTTTTCATACTTTTCTTGTTACTTAAGATCTACAACAAAAAACAAAAACCTTTAAAAATGACTCCCACGTGTACCAAAGTTCTAACTCATTCTGACAGCGCCGTGACCTAATTAATCAGACGAGAAAAAAGTAGGACTACTTACCTTTTGGTACAAAAAACAGTGGAAGAAGGGTCTTCAATAATGCTGGCATTTTTTTTTTGTAAATGGAGTTTCTGCCGAATTTCTTATAAGGACACACAATAACATCAAGGTTAGGTAAAGGTATAATTAACAAATACACCCACATTTTGCCAGTAATGTTTAAGTTCTAGGCAGCGAGCCCATTGCCAACAACCTTGCACGAATCCAGACTCCGTGGCTATTACTGAAAAAATTCTGATGGAAAATCCCAATAACACTTTACCTGATCCGGGAATCGAATTCAGATCCTCATGCTGAGCAGTCGCGCTTGCGACCACTAGACCAACGAGGAAGCGATAATGAAATACTTAGCTTAATTCATATGTAATGTGTTTGTAAGCAAATATTATTTTTTAATTTTACAATCCAGTGACGACATTGTTAATGACATTTTTGAAGAAAAACATACAGAAAATTTGTCTCACAAAATATGTCCCTTGGCTCACACACCTGCGACTTAGGAGACGAAAATTCAACACTTGGTAAGGCCAGCTTCCAAGATTACCTATTAACCCAATTGATTCTTTACTAAACATCATCATCTGCCTAGCCTTTTCCCAATTATATTGGGGTCGGCTTCCAGTCTAACCGGATGCAGCTGAATACCAGTATTTTACATGGAGCGACTGCTTGTCTGAACTCCACAACCCCCTTTTTTGGGCCACTGACTATGTAACGACTGTCAAAGATTTACAAATGACAGCCGGGACCAACGGCTTAACGTGATTTCCGAGACACGGAGGAAACTCGTTATGCAATGGGTGGTCACCCATCCACAGACCAACCTAGGCAAGCAAGGCTTAACCTAAAAATCGACCCGAGCGGCTGTTATTATTTAGCCACGAGCTTCTCACACATCTGCGACTTGGGACCGAAAATTCAACACTTGATAAGGCCAGCTTCCAAGATAAGCTATTAACCCAATTGATTCCATATTAAACATCTATAAGAAAAGGGTTTCAACTCAACTATTTTGTAATGCTAACGTTTCGCCAAAACGCTTCAAAGTTTAGGTATTGCCTCTGGAGACCTAGGACGTGTTTGGAACTATAAACTCCACAAGACCTAGGTCTAGTGCTAATTAAAATGACCAAGCCTACCCTAAAACAATCTTGGGTCTTGACTTATTAGTAACATGTGGGTAGGTAGTTATTATAGTTCACATAGTATATACTACTGAGTCCAGCGAGGGTCGACCACTATTCAATCTTATTACTTAGCCCATAAGGGTGAAATTGGCAGACCATCAGTGAACAAGGTAGTACCTACTAATACTAGAGAGGCCCGTGGCTAAATAATAAAAGCTGTTACGTTAAGCAACGTTTGGCGAGGTCCGTCTGTGGATGGGTAACTGTTTTAACATGGTGAGGTCCTTCCAAAATACAGAAAGCAAGTAAAGATGTTGGTCTCAGCTGTCTTTTTAACCGACTTTCTTCAAAAAGGAGGAGGTTCTCAATTCGGTTGTATGTTTTTTTTTTTTTTTGTGTTTGTTACCTCATATCTCCGTCGTTTCTTAACCGATTTCAAAAATTCTTCTTTTATGTGAAAGGATATACTTCCCGATTGGCCCCATTCATCAAAATCGGTTCAGTAATTTGGTATGTTTTCACGTTAATTGCTATATCACGCGACGACGCCTGAAGTTTTACGTGTTTAATTTGACACACTTTCAGATTTCCGATTGAATTAAAAATTTGCACACTTATGTATATCGCGTAATAGCACAGTATATCGATGACGTGGAGCTGATCTGATGATGGAGCTGGACGGCGGCCTTAGGAACTCCGTTATGAAACGACATAACCCCATCGAGTTTGGGCTCGTATGATTCGTCTTGACGAGTACTTTGTCTCTAGATGATATCCAGGGTCTGATGATGAACCTGGAAGGTGGCCATAGGATCTCCATGATAAAACGACGTAACCGCATCAAGTTTGAACTCGTTTGATTCATCTAAAAGAGTAGTTTGTCTATAGATAGTATCTAGGGTCTGATGATGGAGCTTGAAGGTGGCCATAGGATCTCCGTGATAAAACGACGTAACCGCATCGAGTTTGGACTCGTTTGATTCGTCTGGACGAGTATAACTAAAAAGGGTAAAATAAAAAACTTTCTGCGAAAAAAAACCGACTTCCAAAAAAACACAAAAAAAAACTAAAATAACTTTTTTTAAATTACTTTCGGAAGTCGGTGACAAAAATTACAATGAAACAAACAAAGTCACCGACTTCCGAAAGCAATTTAAAAAAAGTTATTTTCGTTTTTTTTTGGAAGTCGGTTTTTTTTCGCAGAAAGTTTTTGTAGATTTATTTTTCTATTCTTTTCTAAGGGTTTGGTTTCCGCACTTAGTCCTTAAAGGTGGACCATTGTACGTGAGCCATGGTGGCCGTTACTCCAACCAGCCTACCTCCCTCCAGAAGCAGATCAGACTTCCCGATCTTCTCAGGGTATCCGCGAGGGATCTCGGTGTACCAAGAGTCTCCTCGCAGATCTGGGTGGCACCGGTGCACTCGAGGAGCACATGCGCCACCGTTTCCTCCGCCTCCATGCACGCTCTGCACAGAGAATTATCCGCGATTCCTAGGGTGTGGGAGTGTTTGTTCAGTGAGCAGTGTCCAGTGATGGGCCCCGCCACCAGTAGCAGGTTATCTCTATCCAGGCGCAGAAGGCGCTTGGTCAGCTTTGCATCTTTTGTAGATCTCTGACAGTCGTTGCGGTTAGTCAGTGTCCCGAAAGCCTGACAATCAGAACGCATTCAAAACATTGTGCTTGATGGATGGATTGAATAGAACGAGGGTTAAGAGTCTGTTTACACCCTTTATAATTGAACTGAGGCTAGGCAGATGATGCCAAATGTGTATAGTATCTTGTCTTCTAGATTTGTTTGGAGTGATAAAAACAAGCCTGTAATATTATGCATGTGTAGAGGAAATTCGTGGAATATTTTTTTTTTTATTTGAGTCTATTAGAAAAGGCTTTCAACTCATATGTACTGTAGCATAGCCTTCTTTGTTTTTCTGACATTAAAAAGTGCCTGTAATGGTCTAATTGAAATAAATGCTTTTGAGTTTTTTTTTTTTGAGTATTAAGTTTGTACGCTCAAAATATTAAAAAAAATACGCTTGAATAACAGGAGTTTTAATATTGCATGGTTTAATAACTAGATTTCCAATAACGGTAAAATTCGTGGAAAAAAATAACGCACGCGAACGGAGAGTTTTCGTGCATAAAATTCAATTCACAGCTTCCAAACTGTAAAACCTGATATTGCAAATGTTATTGTTAATCAAACATTCCCGAAAAGCCGATTCTATTTTTTTCTGTAGTGTCTGAAAAAGGAAGCCTTATGTTTTTTTAACTAGCAGTTTCTTGTGACATTGTTTTCATGTTTGGAATCTTCGTTTGACAAGTTTATGTCGTTTCACAAATATTAATTGACACACGTAAAGGTACAACCTTCGCAGCTTCGAGATTTGCTACTTGATGTTTAGTAAGCAAATAGGTTTTTACAAACACTTTTACACGTCTTTTTTTTTTAACTGGATGGGACCGGTGTTTCGTACCTGATTACTCTGAGAAGAAACAGCCGAAACAAAGTCAGAGGTCATAGTTTCGTTTAAGGTCCAGACATAATCTTGGTAAAATCACTTTGGACTATGGACATTAGAGTCTAAGATGATCTTATGAAGAATGAACCTCTAAGCCCTTTTCAAATCTACTTCTTAGCGTGTCGATGGCAATCTAGACTGCGTCGGCCCAGAACTGAGCAACTAGTTTGGCGCTTTGGGTAGCGTCCATCAGTTCCTGTAGTGAACAAACAACAGCTCACGCAGGGCACGATATTAAGTGCCCGATCGTTTGTGGAACAGCAGCACATTTACATTTTATTTTATTTTTTTGTAATTTTAATTTATAATTGTAACTTTTTAATATTATTATTATTTTTTAAATATATTAATACGTAAAGTTTTTTAAAGTCGTTTTTACTAACACACTATGGACCAATGTCTGAAATAAAAAGATTTTATTTTTATTTTCACACTTCAGGGCAGAGTCTATCATTTATCTCCACCTGAGCTGGTTTTCCTTGCTGCATCCAACCTTTGCAAATGAGAAATAATTAAACAATAACTATTTAAAATACCCCTGAAAAAAGAATGTATCAGTATTAATTAAAATCAACACCAAAAAAACAGTTTCTCCCAACCAACCCAACAATATCCACCCAAACAAGACTACTTGGTATTCTAAGCAATTTTCGTCAATCGAAACTTGTTGATAGCTTGGCCCTCTGCCAACCCTATAACTGTTGGAAGATGTTGATAGTGGAAGATGGTGAGTTTCTGTTGGAACTGGAGTGGGTGAGGGGGGTGAGGAGCTTGAAATTGGTATTGGAATGGGAGGCTTGAAGATTTTGGAATTGCATGCTTTAAGATTTCGAGACACAGATTATTAAAAAGATAATAACATTGCTATTTGTTACTTGGCCAAGGCTAAACCAGTTATATTGTGATATTCGTTATATTTCTGTCCATCCTGTCTTGTATTTAATTTACAAAATTGTAAAACCTGAAAACAGCACCTGAAATGGTTTCAATTTGCAGAAATGTTAGATTTTTGTGGTTTGAGTGCTAGACGTAGACAGTTTCGCAGAATGTCGTAAAAACAAATGAGAATCACATTCATGATAGCTCCCTTCCTAACTTTGTAAACCAAATTAGGTGAGGAGTAGTTTTTGTTGGGAAAATTTTCTTTTTTCTTATTTTTTTAATAAGCTACGTGTCTATCTTATGTATTTTTTTTCCCTAAATTATTCTTCTGAATACATATTTTATTGATTTACTGCCTCGTTGGTCTAAGTAGGGTTTATCTTTCTTGACGTAAATGTACCAACTACAAACAAGAGATAGCAAAATATACCAGAAAAGACTCTCAAACCACAAAAATGAGCTTACCCTCAAACTCAGTGGAGATAAAGGCCTGCAGCATAGAAGGTTGAAAAACCTAGTTTCCAAACCCTAAAAGATAGATTCGTCAGGATGGAATGAGACACCCACCCGAGAAGTGTGTCACCAAGCTAAAGAGTCTAAACGGGTACGCTCGTATCAGGCAAAGCAGTAGTTTATTGTTCCTACAGATTGCCGCGGAGCAGGAAAGGGAAAAAAAAACATTATTTTTAGGTCTCCGTACCTCAAAAGGTAAAAAAGGAACCCTTATAAGATCTCTTTCTTGTCCGTCTGTCCGCCCATTTGTCTGTCTGTCTATCTGTCCGTGTATCACCACCGATTTTCTCAGGAACGGATGGACCTAGCAAGTTAAAATTTATACCAGATACTGAAGTCCGGTGTATAAAAATCAAGGCCTTGGGTCAACACGAAACAAAAAAGGGGAATTATTAACTGCACCTCTATTTAGAAATTTAAGCAAACAAAATTTCTCCACTAATAACCTACTGCGTAAAACAAAAAAACTGATTTGCACACAAATTATCCAATATTACAACTGAATTGGTCACCAAATTTTTGTCGAGTTTCGGACTGCAAGTCGAAGTCGCGGTGTTGAACGATCTGCGACGATAGGAAACTTAGGGCACCCAGAGGTTAGGTTAGTTAGGTTCCTTTAAACCCTTTAGACAGAAATAGAAGCCTCGCGCAGCGGGGCTTCGTCGAGTTTCCACTCTAAAATAGAGATTTAATTTTGGTGATCACTTAGTATTTTTGGTGATCATTTACTAAATCTGGTGGTTAGTTTTAGATTTACTTTTAGTTAACAGTTAGTCATTCAGTAAAACAGTTAAGCTTTTAAGATCAAATAGTATAGTATAATTGATTTATTTGATGAGCAAATTTAGTGTGCAATTCAGTATTTTTGGTGGTAATTTCGAATATTTTGATTGAAAAAAGGGGATTTACAGTTAAAGTATTAAATACCACCCATAAAAAAATATGGGTAAATTTAGAAAAACTTGTAAGTACCAAAATTTACCTTAATTTTCACCTTTTTGTATTTTTCGGAATTTCACCGTTACTTGTGCTGTAAAACCTTGCTTTTAACCAAAATAGATAATTCTAGGTCAACCGGAAGTACCCTATAGGTTTTGGGTCGAAAACTTTTATGGTAGTTCCCGTTGACCTAGAATCACGAAGTTTGGCAAGAAGCAATGTCTTACAGTATATATAAAGGAAAAAATCTGAAAACCGCAAATATGTAGTTTAATTACAAATTACCTACAAGTTAATGCTGAACCCTCGGTGCGCGAGTCCAACTCGCACTTGGCCGTCTTTTTTGATAATACAATTTATTTTTGATACTTGGAAAAATTAAAACCTCATCATAACACCAACAAAATTAAACCCTGACTTAAAGAAACGACACCTATCATAAATTACTGCCAAGTACTTTGATCACATTGCCACGGAACATAATAAATTTAAAATTAATTGCAGACAGCGTAAACGTTAATTATTATTTTTGGAACAAACTTTCATTAGTAGCAGTCAATTTGACTTGAATTACGACCGCGATGAGCGAAACTTTTTGGAATTAATTAAGCATTATAAGCGTGGCTGTCCGAAAGTCAGCGGACCAATTTTGCGCATCGGGTTCTGTTGGTGGTATTTAAATATATTTTAATATCTATCTCTTCTCTCTTCTTCAACCCTTAGCCACCCAATGCTGAGTGTAGGTCTCTTCCAAATCGCTCTACTTTTGGCGGTTTTGTGGCGGCTATCCAGTTTCTTCCGGCCACTTTAATGAGATCGTCTGTCCACCTAGTCGGTTGTCTTCCCACATTCCTCCGTCCCGTCCGTGGTCTCTTAAATATCTGTAAAAATCTATAAATAAATATATTTGTTGCAAATAAAACTTTAATGAAAGTTGTATACAGCGTGTATTAGAAAGGAATGATAATAATATTTAAAGGTGCCTTACAGACCATCAAACAGGACAGTTTTTGCTGCCATACATACATTTGGGTCGAGAAGGTATTGAAGTTTGATAAGTACCTTATCAAACTTTTGATTGGCCTGTTGGTCTAGTGGTTAGTGACCCTGACTGCTATGACGGAGGTGGGTTCGATTCCCACACAGGACAAATCTTTATGCGATGAGTACGATTATTTGTTCTGTATCTGGGTGTAAATTTATCTATAATATGTATGTATTTAGAAATATATAAGTATGTTTATCAGTTGTCTGGTTGCCATAGTACATGCTCTGCCTAGTTTGGGATCAGATGGCGGTGTGTTGGTTGTCCCAAGATTATTAAATAAATAAAAAATATGTTGATTTTTTATTCGCGAATAGTATACAGGGTATAAACTGAGTTTTCACAAAGCCGGCAACCAAGCATTCTGTACATCAAACTAAGTAACTTAACGCAATAATGTAGACTTTCTTTTTGGGGTGAAAAATCACATTTTACGGTAGGACTCAATGAATGCATTGAAAGATTGTGCTGATGGATGGATTGAAAAGTACGGGGGTCGTGAAGATGTCTTAAGTAAAAAAAATACATTAAAAACATGTATTTATAAAAAAACTCGTGAAAAAGTTGGAACTTTGACCCCCAATATCTCCGTAACTAGAAGGTTCCCAAGTATGGTCTAGAACAAAAAAAAATATCGCAATGACGAAGAGAACAAGTGCCTTTCGGCTTCGTTAAGAGTCTTTATACACCCTTCATTGATCCCATGGAGAAATTGGTTCAGTTTGATAGTCTATACCAGTCCCATAAATATGTCCTTACCTTCCTGGTACATACTGTACATTCTAGTTTACAACAGACCTACTCGTACGACATATAGGACAAAGTGAACAAATCAAAATTTTCTTGCAATAACCAACTGTTAGGTTTCGTCATTTTGCATAACACCTTCACTGCGGATCACACAAAATCGGCCCGATATGATGCTTACCGCTGCTGCGCACGGGGAAAACTCCATGTTTCTCGCTGATGCGGAATGATTATGTGTAAAGGTAATAACATAATATTACGCCAGTGATCCCCGAGGGGTTAGGCACCCACATTACGCCAGTTATGTTTTAAGTCCCATGTAATAGGGGACGAGCCTATTGCCATCAACCGGGCATAACTCCAGACGCCGTGGCTGCTACTGAGAAATTCCTGATGGAAAAACCCAGTAACTCTTTGCCCGACCCGGGAATCGAACCCAGGAGCTCATGCTCAGCAGCCGCACTTGCGACCACTCGACGAACGAAGCAGTCGAGTATAGGTGGTGTAAGGTCAAAAAGGACTGATACACATTCGAAAAGGTCGATAGATGTACGTTCCGACCGCCACCGCACCATAGAAAAGTTTATTATTTTTTGCCACAGCTAGCGTGTTAACTGAGAAATTTCTTTTTCAATCGCTCTATGGTATCTTACATGTCAGTGGTAATAATTGTTCTCTAAACATCACTTTGAAATTCGAACGGTGTCTCGTTGTGAATCCGCGATGATTTACTTTAAAAACAAATGAGTTCGCTTTCGAATTGTGAACGCTCGCTTGAGTGACGTTCCAAGTGAACTTTACAGAATAGCAATGAACTTATATGAAAACAGAGTTTCTATAAATGTCAGGCTTATGTTTCTCTGCGAATTCTTCTATTCTCTTCTTAGCGTGTCGATGGCAATCTATATTGTGTCGGCTCAAAACTGAGCTACTAGTTTGGCGCTTTCGGTAGCGTCCATCAGTTCCTGTAGTGAACTACCAACAGGAGACACAGGACCCAATATTAAGTGCCCCATCTTTAGTGCAACAGCATCATATTTATACTCAAGGGCAGTGTCTTTAATAAATCTCCACTTGAGCAGGTTTTCCTTGCTGCGTCCAACCTCGGTCCGGAGTCTATTTAAAAACTTCCAGGTTAGCCATTGCAACTCTTGTCCAGGTAGAAGATTTTCAGTGGGTGGAACGAATGGGTTAGGTAAGGATGCATTGCCTCAGTTTAAGTCTTTCCGTGGACCGGTCGCCATTCAGTTCTTCCAAGAAGACTGCAAATTGAATGAGTCGGTTTCAAATTTGAAATCTCGACAAAAGAGCCCGAATTCTCCAGCAAAGCTCTGCCTACTAAACTTTCCCAATTTCCCTTTGATAAACTTAGTAATTGAGGTAACTGAAAGTTATCAAAGAAGTTAATTTGACACGCACTAGTAATTCTAAGTAAAACTAAACAAAAGAAGAATCCAGCCAAATGATTTGATAAATTATTTTTGATGAATAAAAAAATTCTTTTGAGTGACGTTTCTTTCATGACAAACCGGATCAAGCAATAACTGCCACTCTTTTTGATCTTAAAGGTTAAGCAACGTTTGCCAAGGTCGGTCCGTGGATGGGTGACCTTTCACTGCAAAGCGAGACCCCTTTTTTGCGTCGAAAACTACGTTCAATCTTTGTTCGTGGCTGTCATTTGTAGATTGTTAACAGTAGTTACGCGGAGTTGGAAGGCCAAAATACTTATAACACATTATCTGCCTGCCTACCCTCTTCCAAACTATGTTGGAGTCGGCTTCCAGTCTAACCGGATGCAGCTGAATACAAGTGTTTTACATGGAGCGACTGCCTATCTGACCTCCACAACCCGGTTAGTACTGAATAATACGATACTCCTTGATAGGAATGGTTGTCAGACTTTCAGGCCACCTGTAACGACTGTCAAAGATACATAATTATTTTCAAATTCCGATAACACATCAGTGGCGAAGGTTCCATACAACTCGATTTCTACCGGATTCCCTTCGTAAAATGGCACAGTCAGTATTTTATAGACAAATAATAGAATCACATTAAAGATAATGTACTCCGGTTTACCTTCGCTACTATAACTCATACAGGTTATTTACAAGACAAAAGAAATGTCACTTCAATTTTGTAATTACTTGTCGTTTATATATCTTCCTAGTCTTTTCACAAATACATCATTATGTGGGGTCAGCTTCCAGTCTAACCAAATGCATCTATTTAGATAGATATTGTATGACCTCCACAACCAGTTTTTTCTTTATTGTATATATCCTGGTGTCAGAGTTTATATGCCGCCCACTTTATGGGCCACTGACTTGGCTTTACATCATCATCATCATCATTTCAGCCGAAAGACGTCCACTGATGGACATAGGCTTCCTCCAACGCCACATTGACCGGTCCCATGCGACTCGCATCCAGCGGATCCCCGCAACCTTCACCAGGTCAGCAGTCCACCTAGTGGGAGCCTTCCAACGCAACGTCTTTCGGTTCGCGATCGCCACTCCAGAACTATTCGGCCCCACCGGCTATCTGTTCAACGAGCAATGTGCCCTGCCCACTGCCACTTGAGTTTGGTAATTCTTCGGGATACGTCGGTAACTTTGGTTCTCTTGCTGATGTCCTCATTTCTGATTGGATCACGCAAGGAAACTCTGAGCATAGCCCTCTCCATTGCCCTTTGGGTGACTTTAAGCCTTCTGATGAGGCCCATTGTGAGCTACCACGTTTCGGTCCCGTATGTCATCACTGGCAACACACACACATAGACTTTTGTCTTGAGACACTACGGTAAGTTGGACGAGAAGATACCACGCAACTTTCCGAACGCTGCCCAGCCGAGTCGGATTCGGACCTCTTTCTCGAAGTAGGACCTACCTAACTGGACCGTTTGTCCCAGGTAGACATGTAATCGTCTACAACTGGCTTTACATGCCTGCCAACAAATATCTTTCAGGCATGCTGGTTTCCTCACGATGTTACCCTTCACTGAAGCAACAAATTACAAGCCCACCACACTATTCCCAAAACCTGTAACTCCTGAAAGCCGGACTCAATGGTAGCGACCATCCTGCCAGAGCTGCGGGACTGTTCGAAAGAGATACCGCGGCCCTGGAAGATAAAGCAAGGAAGGAACATGGATGGGTTTTAGTCAGTACAAGTCTGACACTCCCTTCCGCTCTGCCCAAAGCGGGAGGAGTCATTTGATGATATCCCACCCGAAAAAAAAAGGAAATGATGGCGACCATAATGAATGATAATTAGACAATACGTACATGAATCCGAAAAATCAGAAAGCGTGTCTCGGATTCGAACTCGAGACCTACGACTTAGCAGTACAACGGTCACACCACGAGGCTATCATTACTGGTACAGACGCCAGCAGGTCAAGCTACCCGAAACTGTCAGATTTTCCCAACCAACCTTAAACCTAATATTATAGCGTTAAAGTTGAAAATCTTTTAAAGAAATTTGACAGATTGTAGTAGCTTAATGTGCTGGCGTCTGTACTTACAACCAGTTACTCAGTAACATGAATACCTCTTGGTAAGACTGGTGTTACGTAACAAAGCATAAATCATTTTCATGTAATAAATAATTCCAAATCTCACTCCTATCCTTTCGCGCCATAAATTCAATGAAATTGATATTTTATTGCAAGAACGAAGAAAATGGATAACATAATTTGTTTTTCTGTTCGTGGTTGGTTAAGTAAGATGTTTATGTATATTAAAACTAGCTTTTTCCCGCAGCTTCGCTCGAATTTGACAATCAATTCGTGTTGTACTTTTCTTGTAAGTCAATCCTGATTCGAAAGACACGTGGCGCCATCTATGAGCGTTACAACGTTATTGTTGTTTTTGAAACAGCACTTTTTTTCGGGATGAAATGATTGATGTCGTCAGATATTCAAAACGGACATAGGATACCTTCCTATGTCCGTTTCTGAATATCTGATGACATCTATGCAACATTTCAGGATGATCGGTTCAGTAGTGTAGGCGTGAAAAGGTATTAAACAAATAAACAAAATTGTACTTTCGGATTTATAAATGCGAAAAGTAATAACAATATATAAAATCTTTGATTAATCAAATTAGTTTCAGTTTAGTATAGTTTAGTATTTAGTATATGAGGAGCTCGTGGCTAAACAATAACAGCCGCTCGGGTCGATCTTTAGGTTAAGCCGTGCTTGCCGAGGTTGGTCTGTGGATGGGTGACCACCCATTACATACCGAGTTTCCTCCGTGCCTCGGAAAGCACGTTAAGCCGTTGGTCCCGGGGGTCATTTGAAGATCTTTGACAGTCGTTAAAGTAGTCAGTGGCCCAAAAAGTCTGACAACCAGTCTTACCAAGGGGTATCGTATTTCCCAGTAGTAACTGGGTTGTGGAGGTCAGATAGGCAGTCGCTCCATGTAAAATACTGGTATTCAGCTGCATCCGGTTAGACTGGAAGCCGACCCCAACATAGTTGGGAAAAGGCTAGGCAGATGATGAGTTTCAGTTTAGTATACGTAAATAAATTTGAAACTTAAACTATAGATAGATAATCCAATATATTGGAACTTAGAAGTTTCGTTATGAATATATTAGTAAGACTTTCTAAAGTTACAAAGAATTTCTTAAGTCACAAAGCCAATAATTATAATAAATCTTACTACAGGGAAAGGGCTATTCAGATGGTTTCACAAACATAATTCTTACTATCTTATACGCACGGTACTAAGGTAGTCATTACGACATAATTATCTCACGAAGAAAGCTAACGATCACTAGTTAACGGTAATAATCTGATAATAACATTATCAAGGCAGTAATAATGGTCAGGGAGTGTTCATTAGTCATTGTCTAAATAAAAGAGGTTTTATTACAAGCGTAGCACGGTTTACTTTCAGTTTCATCGTTTGTTCAGTAGTGCTATTCTGTAAAGTTCGCTAGTTCACCTCACTCAAATGAGCGCACACAATTCGAAAGCGAACTCATTTGTTTTTAAAGTTAATCTTCGCGGATTCACAACGAGACACCGTTCGAATTTTGAAATTATGTTTAGAGTATTACTTACCTCAAAAGTGACTATTATACATGGAGACGTCATGTATAGAAGTCTCTTGGTAGGCACCTAAGCCACGCTATCGACATTAATGATTGACTGACTGGTTCATTTTCTCGGTTGGAGCCAACACCATACGGTATACATATATCAACCCGAGACAAGTTAAAGCAATTTTTGCCTAAACTTTTACCAACTATGTTGGGGTCGGCTTCCAGTCTAACCACATGCCGCTGAATACCAGTATTTTACATGGAGCGACCGCCTATCTGACTTCCACAACTTAGTCCTGGGTAATACGATACCCCTTGGTAAGGCTGGTTGTCAGACTTTCGGACCACTGACTACTAGTAATGACTGTCAAAGATCTATAAAAAACAGCCAGGACCAACGGCTTAAAGTGCATTCTGAGGTACGATGCAAAATCAGTATGTAAAGGGTGGTCACCCATCCACGTATCAATCTAGGCAAGCGTCATTTAACCTAAAGATCGACCCAAGCGGCTGTAATTATCTAGCTACGAGCAAAGAAACTGATGTAAACTATTTTGGGAGTCTAAAACTTATAGACTGCGACAACTTATTAAATTCAAAGCACTCGAGTTATTGAAAAATCAGTATTCATAACAAAATTCAAAACCTCAAAAAGTCTCGTCAAAGGAAGATTTTATTCACAAAACCTACTTGACGTAATAAGCAGAAATATCACAAGAAACCTCGGTAAGCATTGATCACAAAGTTAGGCGCCAGTTATCGTAATAGTCGCTCGGAATCGATACGAGAGAAAAGTTTCGGATCGTGCAAAATCAGCTCGAATATATCAATGTGTCGTTGGTGAGGTTTCGGGAAAAGTATCGATAATAGTGTATCGATACTTTTTACTAGATTACTCGATATTTTCAGTTTATAGCAAAACCAAATGAATTGGGATAAGGGCAAGAGAATGATAATGATGATTTTCAGCCCAGATGTTTTTTTTTTTTTTTAATTTATAATACAATCTATCTGGCGATATTCAGCAATAGGTTAGTATTTGCAGGTCTTGTGCGAGATTGTTCATAAACAATATCGCTTCATCATTATACGATTTACAACTTACTTACTAATAATAGATCTTGTGGGTTTTTGCCTTCGTGGCTTTTTTTTTTCCTCAACATGAATGATGTAACCAAGATTTTGTAATAATATTTTGATTGAAAAGAGTGTCCATGGAGTTTCTTGCCCATTCTTCTCCATAGAGATCTACGCTTTGGAATGGGCAACTACAGTACTTTCACAAGTTATTATGCCTTGTGACTGTGACTGTAGCTTAGCCTTCTTTGTTTTTCAGACATTCAAAAGTGCCTGTAAGGGTCTAATTGAAATAAATGCTTTTGAGTTTGAGTTTGAGTTTGAATTTTGCACTTCCTTCATTAGATCCTTTGCAAGTACATTAGGGTGGTGTGTGATTCTTGTTTTGTAATTAGTCATCCTTTCCTTTATTTCCTCCTTGACTGTTTTAATGTAAAGGTCGTTGTGTAGTCTATCATTTGTTATTTACCAAGGTGCGTTTGCTATCATGGGTAGCATTTTAGATTGAAATCTTTGCAGGATTTCTATGTTCGAGTTTGCCGCTGTACCCCATATAGTTTCAAACCGTAGCACCATATTGGTTTAATTATGGCTTTATAAATGAGTGAACTTGTTTGTCATTGACAACTGAGACATCCAGTACATTTTTCTGAGCTGTTGTCCCATTGCTAGTCTCTTGGTAAAGATGTGTTTTCTCCATGTGGGTCTCTTGGTTAGGTACATTCCCAAATACTTTGCCTCATCGTATTGGGGGACTTGAAATCCGTTTAATGTGACTGGGGGCAAATGTCATGTCAAGAGCCCAGACGATGATGATGATGATTTCAGACGTTCGTTGCTGGATATAATCCTCTCCAAAGATTTTGGACAACGAGCAGTCCTATCCTGTGTGCCCATGGCAATAAACTCGACACCTCTTACTTGGGAATTAAAATATAACTGGGGAAATGTGTGTGTACTATTGGGAACACCTCTGCCGAACCCTTCGGGGCCTTACAGGCGTGATGTTGACTTATGCTATGTATTTAATCGAGGTTTCAATCGGATCAGGTGTCGAGTATAGATCACTCAATACCCAAGTATCGATACTTTTTCCCAATTCTAATGCGTATATCGATACTTTAGCTTCGATAGGATCCCTAGTTATTGGGAGGAAGGCTTGACGACTGACCCGATTTGACCTTAAATAATATTCATGAACATTTTCAGGAGAATCCTGAAAAGGCTGGAATAGTTTGACGAGATGTTGAGTTTTCTTTGATTTTAGATTACTTAGGAAAGTGTAGTTTGAATTTAGATGAAGTGTGCTGAATTAGCAAGTCTTTGAGAAAAGGTTTTGAATGAAAATGAATTTTGTTCTTATATAGGGAAGTTGGGTGGCCAGCCACTCCCACTTTTGCTTGACTGGTTTAACTTCAACATCAACTACTTGAGTTATAGAGCGCAAGGTGATGTTTCTAACGCGATTTGATCGCTTGCGACCTATTTTGCTGCGCTTCATCACCTGCTAGCACACCTTATTCACGGATGCACTGGAGAGGTGGGCAAAGATCGTCAGGCACTAGATGGCTGAGGGTGAACATCGTGGAATGGGACGCCGTCACCTCTTTCTGCGAAGCAGCCATGCTAGCGAAGGAGGTGGCGGAACGCGAATGGGAGAGAACCTCACGTCCCAGCCGCCGCAGGCGCCCCGGGCGTCGGAGGCCACGTGGTGGCTCCCCACCACCGTAGGCGCGAACCTGTCGATGGTGCGTTCGTGTTCCACGCACGCCTCAAAGACATATCACCAATCAAGGACGGGTTCACAAGGGCCGATGCCTGCCGGGGTTGCGAGAGAAAGAAACATAAATCTTCACCAATTTCAAATACCAACACAGTTCGAAAACATAGAGATAACTTTTCGTTTAGAAAACAGTTTTGGAACTCATTTGGGATTCATGAGAGCATAACCGAAGTTAGATCTCATGATAAATGGCTTTTATCATCAAAGTATCGCTATCTTTACTGGGAAGGAAATTATTATTACTAATGTTTCAAATTCGTTGTACTATTCTGTAAAGTTCACTAGTTCACCTCACTCAAGTGAGCGCACACAATTCGAAAGCGAACTCATTTGTTTTTAAAGTAAATCATCGCAGATTCAAAACGAGACACCGTTAGAATTTCGAACTTGATATTTAAGAGCCATTATGTATACATGAAAAACACAACACAACACATTATTATGTAAATACCTACTCAAACCATATGCATAGGCCTAATGTTTCTTTTTTGTTTTGCCATTACGATGTAAATCGAATGGAGGAAGTTGTTAAAATTGAAGATCTATAACTACCACATTCCTGAATATCCACCTTTGAAGTTATACTTCTTTTGGCGCGTTTGAAAAAAAATATGAGACTAAAATTTTTACGAAGCGCTCGCACACCGACTACCAAAAAGCGACATGATGAAATTAACTGATAATTGTCTCTCAAGTTTCCGTGAAAACTCATAACTATATCCAGAGTAGTTTCTCAAATATTCATAAATCTACAACACGTGTTTTATATCAGTGGAGATAAAAAAGATATATTTATTTTTATTAATTTACCATTCCTTTTACGAACAAAGAGTTTGTGGCCTAAGGGATGAAATCTTCCAGGGCTGCGGGCTGTTCGAAAGAGATACCGCGGCCCTGGAACACAAAGGGCAAGGAACGAACATGGATGGGTTTTAGTCAGTACAAGTCTGACACTCCCTTCCGCTCTGCCCAGAGCGGGAGAAGTCATTTGATGATTTCCCGTCCGTAAAAAAAAAGGGATTATATCTTTAGCTATTTTTGTCCTGTTACGCTAAAGAAGTATAACTTCTCACGTGTGTAAATAAGTACCCGGCCTCTTTTTTATGATACGTGCTGTATAGCGAAGGTGAGCTCTTTGAATTTATTTTAAATTAATTAGCGTGCAAAACCGTCATTTTTGCCGGTTGAGAATTCTCATCAGGCCCCCTAGGATTGTACCTACATCTAATCGCTGTCAAACAGGGAGCTAAATGCAATGAATACAGCGATATTGTTACATTATGTAGTCAATATGGGTATATCCGCACAACGACCAATCAAACTACACATAACCAGTTCTCTCATTGTATAGGAAATCTGTACAAAGCGAGGTTATACTGGAAATGTATAGTTTGATATCAAGTACATAGCCTCTGTATCATGCAGATTGCATGCAGTCCACCTAATTAAGCTACAAACGCGTCTGTTTGTCGTCATATCTGTGCAAACGTGCAGGTAGCCATTTGTAGCTGTCCTATGTGTATTTTCACCGACCAACAAACCCGGGCCTAAGTACGAGTATACCTGTTGGAATATGTGATACTAAAACAGGTGTGTTTGTTATTAAAATGAAATTTTGTAGAGGAGGCTACAGTAGTAATTAAAATCAGTATAATTCATAACCCAATGGGGGCTATTGCGCATGAATTCGCCGCTAGAGGCGTTCGTGTAGAATAAGGTCTTCCGAAATGTGAGATGTCCTAGAGTTTTCGCGCGTTGCGTGCTTTTTTATCACGTATTTTAACTAATATTCATGATTCTGGTCTAGATTGAGCTATTTGCTGACTAATTATGACTTGAAGATTTTAAGTGGCAACTTAGGATCTTATTTATTAGTACTTGGAGGTAGAATGATTTTGAAATGTTTCATGCTTGTTAATGTTATGGAGAATATTTGTAAATATGTATCTGAAGTTTACACTATGTTGATATACGAAATGAATTAACTTTTAATGAAGTTATCTGTACTTAAAAGTATAAAATATAATGAATGACAGGACCTTACTCGACAGTGGTGCCATTTGGTGAGCTTCAAAACGATAGCCCCATTCATTTGGGGTCGGCGCAGCATGTCTTCTTCTTACATGCTTCTCTATTACTCGTCATCTCATCAGACACCTCCTTTCTTGCCATATTATTCTTTACACAGTTCATCCTTATGAACGTGGAGGAGGCTACAGTAACAACATATAAATTGAATTAGCCAGTGAGTCTCCGCAAGACGTTATCGAAATTAAGAGGAACAAATACTTAACTGAAAATGTCATGTATTCTTTGTGAGGCCACGAGGCGTCTATGAATCAATCAAAACTGGAAAAATTAAAACCTTATTTGCCATAATATAAAAAATACAAAATATTCTTAGTTCTGAAAGTCGGTGACTTTTTTTAGTTTGATTATTTTTAGGGTTCCGTACCCAAAGGGTAAAACGGCATCAAGGGCTTGATTCAGAAAGCGATACTCCTGGACACGGCTCTCATTGTTAGGAGGTTCCTCTCTCTGGAGCCCTGACTACCGGTAGCTTGGACCCTGTTCCCGATACCGGTGGGCTACTATTTTTATATTTTTAAATGTTTCTTTTTTATGTTGTTTTATATTAAAATATTTAAAAATGTAAACAATATGAGTATAAATAAATAAAGGAATCAAACTAACAGTCAGTAAGTCTGTCTGTCCGTTTGTCACCATGCTGTATCTCATAAACCGTGATATCTAGACAGTTGAAATTTTCACAGATGATGTATTTCTGTTGCCGCTATAACAACAAATACTAAAAACAGAATAAAATATATATTTAACTGGGGCTCCGATACAACAAACGTGATTTTTTTGCGTTTTTTGTTTAATGGTACGGAACCCGTTCGTGCGCGAGTCTGACTCGCACTTGGCCAGTTTTTTTTTCATGTCCCCGTTACGGCTTTTTAACACACACATTAAAAAGAAATACCCCAGTGACACTCTATTAAAACTAATTCATTAAAAAACCAACAATAATATGTTAAACTTTACAAATTTCGGTTAAAAAATAACCGTTAAAACTACCCCACAAAACTATTGACACCACCGCAACTCGACTAGTTAGAGAGCTGGTGGGAAACAACTTCATTTCGTATTAGCGCCAGCAAACCGGGAAAGTTGGTCTTGTCACAAAAGGATAAGCTCACATAGTTGTACACATGATGACATAACGTGTTACAAGCTTTTCCCGCGGCTTCACTCGCGTGGAGATTGAACTATGTAGTTATAGGAAAACATTTTTTTTTTTAGGAGCCTTTACTGTCCCACTGCTGGGCAAAGGCCTCCCCCAATTCCTACATACTGGGTGTAAAAAGACCTTTGAAAAAGCCGAAAGACACTTGTTCTCTCCGTCATTGCGATCAGTTTTTGTTCTGGACCATACCTGGGAACCTTCTAGTTACGGAGATATTGGGGGTCGAAGTTACAACTTTTTCACAAGTTTTTTTTAATACTAGTTGTAATGTTATAATTTTACTTTAAATACCTCCATGACCCATTTAGTATTAAATAAATCCATAAGCACAATGTTTTGAGTACGTTTCATTGAGTTTTAACTTAGAACGTGATTTTAAACCCCAAACAAAAAGTCGTTTCCCAGCAATAATTGTTGCGTAAGGTTACTTAGTTTGATGTACAGAATGCTTGGTTCACAGCTTCGTGAAGGGTCGGTTTACACCTTGTATAAGTTTTTTGTTCTCCATGATTATGTCTATCAGCGTTTAGAGATAGTGGTCATGAATTTATTTAGTCAAAGTAAAGTGCTCTCTGAGGGATCGCATCCGAAACGAGGTGATCCGACAAAGAACGAGTTGTCGACTTAGCTCACAGAATAAGTAAGCTCAAGTGGCAATGGGCCGGTGATATTAGCCGTAGAACCGATGACCGTTGGGGTAGTCGTGTTCTTGAGTGGAGACCGCGAATTGGCAAACGTAAGGTGGGACGCCCTCAGGCTCGGTGGAGTGACGATCTTTGCAGGGTAGCTGGTAGCAACTGGATGAGAGTTGCTGAGAATCAAGTTGAGTGGCGTGCGATTGAGGAGGTCTATGTCCAGCAGTGAACTGCTATAGTCTGATGATGATGATGATGAAAGTACTCACCTGAACGTCAATTTGACGTATAACAGTTCCTGAAACGCCCACCCCAATCCAAATCCTAGTATTTTTTCTTGGGAGAAAAAGTGGCGTAAAAAACTCCCCAGTGACATCTGTCTGTATTTATACAATACCATGTCCTATAACTATTGACTGCCTCGTTGGTCGAGTGGTCGCAAACGCGACTGCTGAGCATGAGGTCTTGGGTTCGATTCCCAGGTCGGGCAAAGTGTTGTGGGGTTTTTCCATCAGGAATTTCTCAGTAGCAGCCACGGAGTCTGGATTTGTGCCCGGTTGATGGCAATAGGCTCGCCCCCTATTACATGGGACTTAAAACATAACTGGCGAAATGTGGGTGTACTATTAGGTACACCTCTGCCTAACCCTACGGGGATTACAGGCGTGATGTTATGTTATGTTATGTTATGTCCTATAACTCACATATGTACTACATATACTTGTACATACATGGCTCATTAAGGTATTTGTACAGCTTATTTACTCAAATAGGGTGAACAGGGGAGTTTGACAAACATAGGTGGTACAGAGGAGTAGGTATGGATTAGGGAGAACATTTTTCTTACAAGATTATTAGGTGAGCGATAAATTCTAAGGAGGAATAAGTTTTTCTCGCTATATGGTTTTCCTAATAGTTTTTTTGAAGTGAAATCTTCTTTAGCGGCGTTGTGCACTTTTTGGGATGAGTAAAAACTGTAAACCTCGCGTCAGATCGTCAGTCCGTCAGATTGAATCGGCGGCGCAGGGCGTTTGCGCGAGTGTGCGTGTCGTTTAAGCTAGATGGCGTTGTTTCAAGTTTTTTTTACGGCAGCGACATCTTTCGTTCTTACAGAAAGCTATTGAAATTTCTGATATTTAAGCTAGATGGCGTTGATTCAAGTTTTCACTTCTGCCGGCACTCCTGGAGTGCAACCCGTTGTTTTTTTTTATCTTTATATACCATAGACAATAACAAAATGCACTTACTCAAAGCTACATTAACACACTAAAATTAAGACACTTTATCTGGCTAGCAATTCGCCTTTCAAAGCTTATATGTAAATATAATGATGTATTTCTTTTGCCGCTGTAACAGCAAATATTAAAAACAGAATAAAATAAATATTTAAGGGGGGACTCCCATATCACTGTGAGGATCGCCCAGAGGAAACGGTGGAACACATGGTGGTGCCGCGCTTAAGCGGAGCACCACCGTGTCCTCGTAGTGGCGAGCGGCGGCGGCGACCTATCGCGTCCGGCCCGGTTCAATCCATGGTCCGGAGCGAGAGAGAATGGGACGCCGTCACCTCCTTCTGCGAAGCAGTCATGCTAGCGACGGAGGTGGCGGAGTGTGAGAGGGAGAGTACCTCTCGTCCCAGCCGCCGCGGGAGACGTCCCGCGCGTCGGGGGTCACGTGGTGGCTCCCGGCCCCCGTAGGCGCGGACCTGTGGACGGTGAGTAATGGGCTAGCTCACCGTCCGTCCGTCTTTTGACGACAAGCCGTGTTGATGGCGCGTTCGTGTTCCACGCGCGCCTCAAAGAGATGTCAGCAAACAGGGAGGGACCCGCAAGGGCCGATGCCTGCCAGGGCTGCGGGACTGTTCGAAAGAGATACCGCGGCCCTTTTTTTTGAAGGAACATGGATGGGTTTTAGTCAGTACAAGTCTGACACTCCCTTCCGCTCTGCCCGGAGCGGGAGAAGTCATTTGATGATTTCCCATCCGAAAAAAAGAAAAAGGAGGGGCTCCCATAAAATAAACGTGATTTTTGGCCTTTTTGTCTAATGTTGTATAGATAATGGTACGGAACCATTCGTACGCGACCCCAACTCGCATTTGGCCAGTTTTTACTATACATTTAATACTATATATAAATCTCTAGAAATACCTGTTTTATTATGATTAGTAACAAACAAAGCATACATTTGCTCACAAAGCAAAACAAAAGCCAGTTGATTAAACACGGAAATAATAATATGGTATAAACCCTTGCAAGCGTCCGTCCCTTACAAATCTTTGGGGAAATTCAAAACTTAGGTAGTTAACCTAAGGTTTAAATTACCCCAAGGGTCGTATTTCCGTATGTAACTAGTATTCTCTTATGTGTTCATTATCACAGGAGTCCTAGTGCAAATATTCGGCTTTGGGATTAGCTAGGGATGTTTATTTTGTTTGGTCAAAAGGTAGTAGGAAAACGTGGTGATTAATGCTTGTTGCAAGTCTCTCTATCTCTTGACCTGTAACTTGCTTTCTTTGGTGTTAGATAAGCGTCTTTATTTCTTTATAGTGTAGTTCAAAATCAAAATCAAAGTATTTTATTTCACATAGGCCCTGATGGGCACTTATAAAACGTGCACAAAAAAATGCACGGTTTAGTTGGTTGTTTCCTGTGGAGAAGAACCGGCAAGAAACTCCAAGAAACTCGATGGTTACTCTTTTCAAATAATTTGGTATTACAACATTATCATGTTACAGCATTAGTACTTAAGTATGGGGGAACAGCGTAGGCCTGACAATAAGTCGCTGCGTATTACACAAAAAATACAAGATAAAAAGTTAACAAGCATCTGGGAATCTACAAAGTCTACAGTGTTCACAAGCGATCGGTAAAAAAGAATCTATACAAAGTTAAGAAAATATTGTAAAATACTATAATTAAACAAGTAACACAAATATTGTTATCAGTGCTGTAACTTTTCTGAGCAAAAGATGTATAAATGATTTGAAAACTATTGTAAAAAACGTCTGATTAGAAAGAAGGAAATATGTGATTGAGAATAGTTAGACACATCCACACATTTGTGCCGTTTATGAGCTACCAGGAAACCGCATGCGCAGAAGGCACTAAAGCCAAACTTCTTTGTCTTCAACCTAACCTGGTGTCAGTTTTTATGCTATGGGCCTCTGACTTGGCTTTTACATGCCGTCGGGAATAATTTCTCAGGCATGCTGCTTTTCCTCACGATGTTTCCCTTCACCGAAGCAAATGATTATTTTTTCGTTCTTTTTTTTTCGTGTCTTGGGTTCGAACTTAAGACCTATGACTTGGCAGTCCGACGGTCACACCACTACGTTATCACTGTTTAGTTTTTGGAGTGACCACCGTTTAAAGGAAGGCGGAAGGACTCCCACAAGGTGTTCCGATGACCTGGTTAAGGCCGTGGGAATACGCCAAATGCTGAAATCACAGGACCGGTTGATATGGCGACCCTTTCATCGAAAGGACTACTATAGAATGATTCTTTGTTATTCTTGCGTTAAAATGGCACACCGTTTTTTTTTAAATGTTCCTGTCGCGTCATCGGTATGAGTGAACTCTCCAGTACCCATTTGATTTGCTATATTACTTTAAAAGTTAAGTCTGATAACCAGTCTTACCAAGGGGTATCACATTACCCAGTATTAACTGCGTTGTGGAGGTCAGATAGGCAGTCGTTCCATGTCAATTCTGGAACTCAGAAGAGAAGCCGACCCCAACATAGTTGGAAAAAGGCTAGGCATATAATGATGTTTTTAAAAGTCAACAAACATTTGGTAAATATTACTGACATTCAATATCGTAAGGAAAAATAAAGGTCAACATCGGACATATTTACCTTTAAATAACTCTCCAAAAACTCCAAACCGATTACATAAACTTTACTAACCAATCCATAAAAATAATATCTTCAGTCTAAAGAGATTAATTTAAAAAGAGACGTCTCCAGAAAGTATGATTAAAAAGCAATAAATACATCTTTTCGAAGATATTCCGATAAATTCTACTGACGTTACTAAGGGTTCGTACCCATTAAAGCGTTTTAGCAAAGAAGAGCGAACGAGCGCAGCGGAGCGGTAAGCGAACTATAGTTTCTGCGACTGCATTGAGATGTTCAAAGGGAATTTGCTGAGGCAAAGCTAAACTGTCGGATAAAATTGATGGGCCATTTATAAAGCACTGGGCGGATAGATGTGCGCCTAGATATCCATATCCCCAATTAAATGTATTGTTTATTTATTTTTATTTTGTTATTTACTAAAAGGTTTTTTTTAGAGGTTTATTAGCACTATAGAATCTAATTGAGACACTTTTCAAAAATGGCTGTATTACCCTATTGTACCTTAAAATTGTACACCGCGTTATCCCAATAGATAAGCACCCTAATACTTCGGAAGAAGGCATAAACTTTGTCAGGAACTGACCTCGAATTCAAAGATCTCGGTAACATTGTGGCAAGCAATTTTATCTTTTACTTTAAGATTTTCGTGAGGTGTGAATTTATTGGTCAAAGTTTTTCCTTTTGTGAGACAGATTTGCGAGTTTTTTTAGACTTTTTTGGAGGTAGTTATAAATTCTTCTGTAAGCTTTCGCTTCTTATTTTGATATTAGTGGATCTCTTTGTGGATGTGTGTACAATATGTTAAAAAAAAACTGTGTCGCATCCGCGAAGGTATTATCAAGAATCGAGATTAGATTCTATTTATGTGATCCTTTTTGGAGAAAAAGTAAAAAAAATACCCAGATGAAAATGAAATCAAATATACTAAAATGAGGAAACTTCTATAGCAACACACGGGCGCGAGCGATCGCTTCTCGGGTAGTGAAGTCATAAAAAAACAATTGACAATCGAACATACTTATTCCGAAGATAGTGTTGTCACGTTTTAAAAGTTTGTTAGAATTTAGAGAAACGGTGGTAATTTGGGACAAATATCATGCATTTTAAAATTCAGTATTATTTTCACTTTCATGAATGTTTTATGTTTCTTATTCTATTCAGTATATACCTCTTGGTATATCCCTCCATTTGTATATACCTCTTTCGGCTAGGATAGGGCTTTTTAACCGACTTTCTTCAAAAAGTAGGAGGTTCTCAATTCTGTTGTATTTTTTTTTTGTGTTTGTTACGTCATAACTCCGTCATTTCTAAACCGATTTGAAAAAATCTTCTTTTATCTGAAAGGATATACTTCTCGATTGGTCCCATAGAAATTTCATCAATATCGGTTCGTTAATTTGGTTCTTTTTTCACGTTAATTGCTAAATCACGCACGTCGCATTTTTTGCAAGTTCAAGTTTTGCATGTTTGATTTGGCATACTTCCCGATTTCCGATTGAATTTAAATTTTGCACGTTTATGTATATCGCGTGATAGTATAATATATAGATGACATGGAGCTGATCTGATGATGGAGCTGGAAGGTGGCCTTAGGACATCCGTTATGAAATGACATAAGCCCATCGAGATAAGGCTCGTATGATCCGTCTTGATGAGTAGTTTGTCTTTAGATGGTATCCAGGGTCTGATGATGGAGCTGGAAGGTGGCCATAGGAACTCTGTAAGGAAACGACGCAACCCCATCGAGTTTGGACTCGTTTGATTCGTCTTGACGAGTACTTTGTCTCTAAATGGTAACCAGGGTTTGATGATGAAGCTGGAAGGTGGCCATAGGATCTTCTTAATAAAACGACGTAACCACATCAAATTCGGGCTCGTTTGATTCGTCTTGGTGAGTACTTTGTCTTTAGATGGTATCCAAGGTCTGATGATGGAGCTGGAAGGTGGCCGAATAGTGAGTGTTGACAAGAGGTTCAACAGAAATGTTTGTTTATTTTTTATGCTCTATCCATTGTAGAATATTTTCGTGCGAAATCAAGTGTGTCTGTGTCATGCAGCATGCGACAAGGTCATGGAGAGCACACGCCTCAGGGGCTTGTGGATAACATGCATCTCACTATGCGAAATATTATAGGATCAGCTTCATATTGGCAGAAATGCATTGGCATTAATACTATAAACGATCGTCAATTGTTTGTTTGTGACGGCACTACCCGGGAAGCGACCGGAGTTTCGCCGCCGTAAGTTTCCTCATTTTACACATTAGTACATTACATTATTGCTTTTTAGTACATTTTATTTATTTTTTACCTTGGCATTACTTTTCCTTATTATAGCTATGCTGTTAACAAAGATTTGTGTTAGATACCATAACTAAAAAGGATAAAATAAAAGCTTTTTTGCAAAAAAATAAAAACACAAAATAAAAACATTTTTGAAAAAAAATAACCGACTCCCAAAAAAAAAACGTAAAAATAAAATTACAAAAAAAAATAAAGTGGAAAATAACTTAACTTTCGGAAGTCGGTGGCAAAAAAATCAATGAAACAAACAAAGCCACCAACGTTAAGTTTTTTGTTTGGGAGTCGGTTATTATTATTTATTTTTTTAATATTATATAGGTCTTGTCGGTGGTATCACTAACAATGTATTTCTGTTGTCACGGCATAGCTGTGTTTCGGTTTGGGTACGGGTGTCGCGGTCGGTGGAATTAGAGCTTTGATTTGATAAGAAAGCTCTCGTAATACAAATGGTATTATTTAAGTGACGGTGACCCTATTTATAATCAGACTAGCTTTTTCCCGAGGCTTTGCTAGCGACAATAAATTCGAGTTGTACTCTGCTTGTAATAATAATATAATTCAATCATTCGAAAGACACGTGGCGCGTGCTGTTGTCATAAAAACGTTATTGTTGTTTTCCTCGGGAACAATCCTTTTTTTCAGGATGAAAGGTACCCTATATCCGTTTCTGTACACCTGACAACGTAAATGCAAAATTTCGGTTTGACCGGTTCAGTGGTTTAGGCGTGAAAAAGTAACAAACTGACAAACAAACTTACCTTCTTACTATTTATAATAATTATGATTATATTATAGTACTAGCGACCCGCCCCGGCTTCACACGGGTGCAATGTAGATTTTCCTTTCTCTTGAATGACTCTATCTGTTGCTGAAAACTGCACTAAAATCCGTTGCGTAGTTTAAAAGATCTAAGCGTACAAACACCTGGAGCGACTTTGTTTTATACTATGTAATGCTGATACTAACTGTAATATCTTCGAAAATACTCATTTAAATTATATGCTGTAAAGGGTCATATTGATCTATGTTAAATGCGCAATGTATTTAAGGTACTTAATTGGATAAGGATTAATGCTGTTTTGTTTAAAATCGCTTCGTAAATAAGCCATTATTTCTCGTGAAAAGTAAAGGATAAAAAATGGTTATTGTGGGTTATCCCTAAGAGATAGACATATACTATTGCGGACTTTTTTGTAGACCTTTTTACGGTGTACAATACTGTAGTACATTATTTTGATATATCTCGTAGGGTTCAGCCAGCGTTTGCAATGTAAGCGCAAAAAAATGTGTTTATTTACGACATCACATTAGAAACCTCTAAATTTATCAGTGTTTCTCTACAATATTATGCATGTATTATACATATAAACCTTTCTCTTAAATAATTATATCTATTAAAAAAAACGCTTCAAAATCCGTTGAGTAGTTTTAAAGATTTAACCCATTTACTGCCCAGTACTTCGCGAAAACTTCGTGAATTTCGTTCGCGTGCCCACAACCCGTATCCGAGTCGTCATTATAATGAACTGTAGATGACTTGTATTCATGCCCAGAACCCGACTAGCGAGTAAATAGCTACGGATACGGATTGTGTGAACAAACAAATTATTGTTCGACTCATATGATGGGTTCTGGGCACTGAATGGGTGCATACATAGGGACGGACAGACTGCGACAGCGACTTTGTTCTAAACTATGTAGTGACAGTGATAGTGATAGTGATGATAGTGAAGTGATAGTGATGAAGGATAGGATTAGAATGATAACAGATAAAATCTCTACCTAACCTTTTCCCAACTATGCTGGGATCGGCTTCCTGTCTAACTGGATGTAACAGCTAAATAATAAAGACAGCCGAGACCTACAGTAATTCAGAAAACATTATTTCTCAAAAAAATAACTTAATTGTTTTACTTAATAACTTGAACTGACTTAACAGATGTCTGCAATAGTGAAGTATTTAATGGATTAATTAAAACTGAGCCAGAATTAAGACAAGTTACATTAATTTAGTTTAAACGCTTCACTTAAGGTTTTAACTCAGATTACTTCATTTCAGTAATTGCTGTGTCTTTAGTATTTATTCGTGTAGTTGAAATTTTATGTGTGAGTTTTGGTAACGGTTAACGTTACGTCAATGTGGCGTCACTTGCGGGTGGTCTATGTCCAGCAGTGGACGTGCTTCGGCTGATATGATGATGAAGATGATGATGAAAACGTTACTACTATAGGGGTATGAACAACAGGGTGTAAAGGTCTTCATCCCCCATAAAAAAGGGAGTATCCTCCGACCAGACAGGTGTTATGTCTGATGGGCTAATGCTCGACAATATTGCCGTCGGGTTTTTCTATACCGTCTTAAGTCGTAGATAACTTTGCTTGCGCGATTTAGGTTTTGTAGTTTAGTTCATCCGCTGTATCATAGATGGCGCTATAGTACATTTTGTAGTACCGCTACAACATCACCACTGCTCTCAAAATGGCTATTGTAAACATCGTTAAGAAACACGTAAGTTCTAGAACTGCCCGACAGTTGCTGTCGGGTTTTTCTACTGGGTAGAAGGGACACCGACGCGAACACGGTTACCACGTATTTAGTACATTATTCTGAGCAAAAAAAAACAAATGTTTCCTACAAAAGTGCAATACCTACACGGTGAAAATGTCTGGAAAAGCTGTTTTTATTTTAAATGCATCCCGTATATGATCTTAAATCGCGCAGAACTTAAATATCGCCATTTAGGAATTTGATGTTAGTAGTTCATTTGTGTCATAATGGCGCTGTATTGTACTTTTTGTACTATGTTGCTGTAGTACCTACTTTTTATAGTGCCGCTAGAAATATATATAGATTAAAATTGGTACCACAAGAGCATCCCGTTACATGCCCTCCTCGACCTTTGCTCGAGCCAGCTCGCGTGGCTGAGCCTGTAGTTTTAAATCTGCCCCTAAATCATACTCAGATCCAGTCTGTCTTCTCTTAGTGACGCTCTAAGCCGAGACTCGTACCCCTCAGAGGGTGCCCTTAGCGTGTAGTCGCTTAGTAATTTGTTTTGCTCTAGCTATCGGCTCTTGTGGCGCTTTTTTTATTTTGGGTGCCTTGAGTGTAAGGCTTTACACTGCCCCCAGGAAAGCCCGGTTAAGCAAAGGACAACCTCTCTAGGCTGAACTGACAGATGCCATTCAAAAAAAAAGAGCGCCACAAGAGCCGATTCAAAATATTATTCTGTAGTCAGCCCGCTGTCGATATGACCACGACATAATCTACCGGTATCTAAAGTTCAAGTCAATACCCACTAAAACGCCAGCGGGTGCTGCTGGACCCGGCAGTAAAAAACGCTTAACCGCCATCGGGTACTCGAGGCCCGGGGTTCCATTTTTAATGTCATAATTTTGAAATTGACATAATTGACAATGACATAACAGTGACACTGACAATTCAAATAAGGTTTAAGTGTGGCGCGCCACTGAATACATAATTATGAAGCTGAAAGAGAACCTTCAGTTTCGAAGTATTATTTATTCTAGAACGAGGGACAGATTACACACGAACTTGCCAAGTATGACGCAAAAGCAAGCCTTAAAATAACATTCTTAAAATCTAATATTCAAGTCATACATTTCATGTCTTTGTGTACAACTTTTTATTGGGTGATAATCGTTCATTTTATAGATGGTTTCTGGCAACCATCCAACAGATTATCGAAGTGATTTGGCAACCAAAAACGTACTGAAACAATGTCTGGAATCTGGATTAAGATGTCTGGATTTCTGGAGTGTGGGTGATGATTTATTGAGTCTGTTTTAAAGCTTTGTCTGGGTGAGCTAGTTGCTAACACGATTGGAATAATCTCGCACCGAAATTCGATCAAATCAGAAATGAGGTCATCGGCAAGAGAACCAGCCCGAAGAATTGCCAAACTTATGTGGCAGTGGGCAGGGCACATTGCTCGCAGAACAGATGGCCGATGGGGCCGAAAAGTTCTGGAGTGGCGACCGTGAACCGGAAGACGTTGCGTTGGAAGGCCTCCCACTAGGTGGACAGATGACCTGGTGGCGGGGATCCGCCGGATGCGCGTCACACGGGACCGGTCAATGTGGCGACACTTGAGGGAGGCCTATGTCCAGCAGTGGACGTCTTTTGGCTGAAATGATGATGATGATGATGGATTTCGATCCCGGCGGCCGGTCTCAACAGAAACTAGTCACTAGACTAGACTAGTCGGGGCAAATACAGATGTACTCTCTCTTTCTATACTCTCATAGTTTGATAAGACTGCCATCTGAGACATAGGAGGAGAGCTCAGGTGCGAAACCAATAGCTTTTCGAACTATTCGAGGTACCACCTCATCAACTTCCAGACTTCACAACGTGCGAAAGCACAGTCATTTGAAAACAGATAAGGGTGTTTGTTTTTGTCTTGGTTTGAATTAAGTGTTGACGTTAATTCTTTATTTACGAGTGTTTCAATGGCCTTTTTATGTATTTTCTGCACTATGGCAATCTGTTCGAAAACAATAAGCCACTTGTTTGGCTGGAACTACATGTCCTGAATATTTTTATTGTTATCATCGAGACCCAATCAATTGCTGAACTTTCCAGCAAACCCTCTTCTTGACTCAGTCTACAAATCTTTGGGCGAGACTGGGAATGCCTTGTCTCTTCAGTCGATTATACTGTAGTCCACCCTCTCCACATAAGGCCTGTGCGAGTTCGTTTGCATGAGTTTCTAGTTTCTCCTGGTATTTCAGGCTTGCCTGGACTATTTCTTCACGAACAGTGTTTATACCTAGGTCAAGATACATGTATTCGTTGCTAATACATTGGGATATACTGAACATGGTTCTGGACTTTCACAAGTTATTATGCCTTGTGACTGTGACTGTAGCTTAGCCTTCTTTGTTTTTCCGACATTCAAAAGTGCCTGTAAGGGTCTAATTGAAATAAATGCTTTTGAGTTTGAGTTTGAGTTTGACTTATGGGATACAATTATGGGGAACAGCTAGCAAGAGTAACATCGACATACTGGAAAGATTCCAAACTTAGTACGTACTTAGTACTAGTAGCACTAAGAACCATGTTCAGTATACTCCGTGACAATTAAATTAATATATTTTGTTTCTTTCAATAATGCCTTAATAACTAAATTAATAAGCTGCCAAATAAAAATGAACCATATTTTAAATCAATTTCCAAATACTGAGTAAGAAAATAAGTCCCAGAACTAATTTGCTTTCCACTGACATTTATTCTAATTTGTTTTCGCATTCACATTCAATTATTTCCATATTTCCTTACGGCTCCTTCCAATTTTACCGGAATGCTCATTTCAAATTTTCCATTTTTCCTTATAGCGTCTACTTTAGCTTAAATAGGTTCTTTATTTTCCACTTTGAAAACAGATCAGTTTTCTTAGAAGTATTTTCCCTTGTAGCACAGAAACTGCTATTCTGTAAAGTTCACTAGTTCACCTCACGCAAGTGAGCGCACACAATTCGAAAGCGAACTCATTTGTTTTTAAAGTAAATCATCGCAGATTCACAACGAGACACCGTTCGAATTTCGAACGTGATGTTTAGAGAATGACAATTGATTGGTCTCATCTAAACATGAAGGTTTTTATATTTATATGGGACCTGTTTGCGTAAAATAACCAGCTTATCATGTTCCCACTGCTGGGACACAGGCGTTAAGAGGGCGGGGGTATACTATTATACCACGCTGGACTGTTTGCGTAAAAATCATCAATTTAAAAGAGGTCGGGTCGACCAAAGTTTTCTTTATGTAACAAAATAGAAATGGTAATGCTTACCCATTGTCCAAAGGGTGAGAATGGCTACTAAAAAGGGCCACAAAGTACCCCTTTGCGGATATTTTTTTAAGAAAAAATTAGGTCGTTTTTTTCGTGTTTTTGCTATATTTTTTTTTCCAATTAAGGCAGAACTCTCTTATTTGATTTATTTAAGATGTTCGTCGTTATTATAATTGTTTTGAAACTAATAATGTTTTTTTTCTTGTTACAGGTAAGTTGGGACCCAATTATTTTCCGGTACAACAAGGTAATTTAAGTTGTGTACGAAAATGAATATAACCTCTACAATAACCGTTAAGAGATTTTCATAAATAAATTTTAGGATATAATAAAAATATTAATTGTATATAATAAAATGAAAATTGTAAAATTTCAGCAATACTTAAAAATATTACCTTTCTACCAGCCTCACCAGCAGTCGAATAAAAAGAAAAAAAATACTCTTTCATAATTAAAATACAAAAAACTTTTTACTTTTAATTCTTTGTAGAAAAAATCCTTTCCAGCAAACAAACAACGGGATTGTATGTCAGAGGAATATTTTTAAATTTAAAATCTACCTTAAATTAAATAAAACACAAATCTTTTCAAATAACTTAATCATCATCATTTCAGCCCGGAATCATCCACTGCTAGGTATAGGCCTCCCATTTTTTCTGTCACACTTCCCGGTTCTGTGCGTCCTTTATATATTTCCCGCGACTTTGACGATATCGTCGATCTAATGATCTTTAGAATGGCCCTGGTTTCTTTTTCCTAACGTTGGCTAAATAACTTGTTACATCTAAGAAAACACTCGAATTCCTGCATTTGCTTCGTGTTACTTGGGCTCACAGCACGTTATCTGTATCGTAACTTTGATGGAAATAAAAATATTTATTTGTTATTATTATTTATTCATTTATCTTCTTATATTCTCCCCATAAGAAGATAAATAAATAAATAATAATAACGAATAAATATTTTGTCACGGGACCGGTCAATGTGGCGACACTTGGGGGAGGCCTATGTCCAGCAGTGGACGTCTTTTGGATGAAATGACAATGATGATGATTCTCCTCTGTCAATCGTCACGCTAAAACTTACTTATTTTCTGTTCAAGAAATGACATGAAAGAAAAAAACACTAACTTAAATAAAAATATTACTTCAGAAAACGCTGTGACCTATTCAAAGTAGTCATACCAATAAAAACCAAAGCGAAACGATTCAGCCAAAGATTTCAAAAGTAATTAGGGCCTGCAAATAAAGTGTTGGCCTCGCTAAAATTCGGAGGCCAGTACTCCAATTATAAAAGCGATAAAAACAGAGTTACAGAATTAGAAGAAATATAACGGAATTAAGAGAAAATATTTTAAGGTCGACATCTGTATGTATTTTGGTTTTTATTGCGAGAAAGGGTAGCTGGATTGACCCTTTATTTTTGGAGTATTAAATAATTTGACATTGAATAATTTGGTGACAGATGGCTGGGAATTATCAAATTTGCAACTTGGAATTATTAACTGAATTTTCGTTTGCCTTGGAAAAGCATTTTATTGACTACAGAAATGGGTTATGTTTATTTCCTTTGTTCATTTATATACATACTGATCACATTTTTAAATATTTAAATACAAAACAATTTAAAAAAAAAAACTTTTCAAAATATAAAAAAATAGTAGCCCACTAGCAATGGGAACAGGGTCCGAGCTACCGGTGGTCAGGGCTCCTGAGAGAGGAACCTCCTGACAATACGCGCCGTGTCCAGAAGTACTGCTTTCTGAATCAAGCCCTTGATCCAGCTGCTAATTTATTTTCTCTCTTAAAGATTTTTGTTTTTTTTCTTATGTAAATAATTCTTTATTAATCAAACAAATTACTATTATTATTGATATCTACATTATGAACACACTACAAAACTATAATAGTAATAAAATATGTACAAGTATGAAAAGGGGCTACGGGGCGTCAAAAAATTCGTCCACATCACTGTCAATAGGAAATGTGCCCAGAAGGCTGGCAGCATTGCTACGTTGGATGGCAATGCTGATTCTTTGGCCAAAAAATAGGCCCGCCCTCTGGTCACGTGAAGAGTCGACCAACCGCTACGACCTGCACTCTTACTACAAGAAAGGCCATGGTGTCCGAGACAGTCGACTGCCTCACCACATTGACAGTGATGTGGAGCCCCACAAGGAGCGCCCAATCGCAAACATGTAGCGAGCCGGAAAGTTGTGTCACCTAGCATAGTGCCTATATTTGGTGACGGTAGTGCCTGATGCCAGAGGCCCGACTCCCACTCACCCACTGCCAGCAAGAAATATATTAACAGTTATTTCATCGTTAAAGATACACATTTCAACGATGAAATACCTGTTGATGTGTACACGAACCCCATCATTGCACTACACACAATGCTGGCTGCTGTTGATTTTCAGAAGTCTATTTTTTTGGTATGTGTGACTAGTGATAATTCACTAAACTTCAATTCAAAATTCGAACAGTGTCTCGTTGTGAATCCACGATGATTTACTTTAAAAACAAATGAGTTCGGTTTCGATTTATGTGCGCTCACTTGAGTAAGGTGAACTAGTGAACTTTACAGAATAGCATTTTATAGAGTAAAATCACCAACATCATCAGTCTTTAATGTTCCCACTACTGGGACACAGGCCTTCTCTCTATGAGATGGAATGGCCTATAATCCACCACGCGGGCCCAGTGCGAATTGGTATATGACATATGTCTTCGAATTTTTGGTTCTAGGACTCACGATGTTTTCCTTCACCGTTTTTGAGACCAATGGTGATGAAATAAATTACACGAAGTAATGCGCCTGCCTGGCCTCGAACCCACGACTTACTGTTCGTAAGTCAGGGTCGCTACCACTGGGCCACTGGGCTGCTCTCGATTTTTGATTGAGCTAGAGTAAAAAACAAACATAATTATTTAGACTTCTAAAAATTATCATCATATTCATTATCATCAATGGCAGTTCTACCCACTGTGGAATACAGGCCTCCTCTATTTTGTGGTATGCTTCCATAATTGGAGCGTGTTCCATCCAGGTCTTTCATGTGATTGTGTCAATATTTTGATTTCAGCTTACGTATTTATCCTCAAAAAACATAACCCTCTTTTTGACCTCGCCGCAGTCGAGTAAAAAGTCTTCTACAAAAAGTCACTTCGCTTAAAGATCCACCAAAAGAATAAAACTTTTAAAGTTAAAAAGTTAAAAACCAAAAACATTTTCTCCTTAAGATAAATATGTAAATACGTACCGAAACGTTCTCTACAATAGAGATTGGAACAAATTGAAACGAAACGAACAAACGTAGAGCTATTGAAAGTAGAGCTCTCTTTAAAATATTCTCATTAAAACTCTGGGTGCCTTTTTAAAAGCTCGCCGCTTGCTGTGACCATGATTTGAGTTTTAAAATTTAATTCTATTTGAATTTAAATAAATATAAACTTTGTTTCTTTTTTTTATTAGTTTTCTGTGGAGAATATTTTGTTGGATTTGTATTTTGCAAAGTTTTTAGTTTTAACAGATTAAAACGCTTTTGTGGTAAATTAAACAAGAAAAAAACCTTAATTTTTAGACATTATTTAACAAGTTTTTGACAAAATAGCTGTTTTTTTTTAAATACGTACCTATAATATTTTTGGTATAATGTGAAGTGACGTCTAACGTGAACCAAAGTAAATAAGGCAGTGTTTACACAGATCAATATATTTATCAGGTGTCTTTTCCAATTGGGTTAGGTAAAAGTTTAGCTATAGTGCAGCTAAATATGAGTCTCATATAGCAGTTACCCGGCACAAATCTACGCTCCGAGTCACTACTAAAAAAATCCAGTTGGGAAAGCTCAATAACCCATTACCCAACTTGGAAATTGAACCCAGGTTCAGTAGGGCTATTGCGTATCTCTGTTGGCAGTTCAAGTGATGATCACTTTGGCCAAGTGTTCATCAATTAACTGTCAAAAGGTTAATTTCGTATTGGCTATGACCAGTGACTATCAAATATGACTTCATTGGCGCTCATCGTCGCTGATGATCACCGTAACTCGTTTTGACAGTTGCTCTCGTATTGATATTTGTATTATTGCGATTGTGTAAGCATAGTGGATCTCAAATTGATGATCACTGTGGTTGAAGTTGCTTTCGTGAAAGACGCTACAGGTCAGGACAATTAGATTTTACATAAAATGGTATTGCATCTTGATTAATTACACAATACGGTGTGAGGGAATCAGTTTGTGTTTCAGAATACTACAACAATACAATTTATTATTAGCCCTGAAACACGCAACGTAAGGCAATCAATTACATCTACCAAATCTTACTTATTTTCTTAATAAATAAACATGACACAGTTACTTATAATCAAGTCCAGTAATAAATAAAATAACACTATCGTATTATTTATCCTCATACGCGAGAACTATTAAGGTGCCTGTATATAATGCCCCGTACACAACCTCGTTTAAAGCGACTTGCGAAGAGATTTGATCTGTCACCACCCGTCGGTATTGACGACGATTTGTCAATCCGTGTTCATCAGTGTGACCGCCGTGTTGTAAGCTTACGTTTGATTTGAATTGACTGCCTCTTTTGTGTAATGTTCACAATCCCGACTCCTGAGCATGACGTCCTGGGTGCGATTCCCGGATTGGGCAAAGTGCTATTGGGTTTTTCCTTTAGGAATTTCTCAGTAGCAGCCACGGAGTCTGAATTTGTGCCTGGTTGATGACGACTTAAACATAACCGGCGAATTGTGGGTGTACTATTAGGTACACCTCTGCATAACCCTTCGGGGTCTACTGGCGTGATACGTTATGTTATGTTTGAGTATTCACGCGAAGAAAACAAAGGACATACGGGAATGTCGCTTGAAGCAAATCACGTCGCAAGTGGCATCATCCTAGGTCATAAACGGCGTCTTAGGGTGAATATCCTGTCTAATATGTAGTAGAAATTTGAAATATCGGAAGGGACATTTAGCATGATATTTGATTTCCAATGTTCATTTTGGAGCCTGAATTTCCGTTTTCTGAATTTTATTTTGATTTCTGAAAGTTGCAAATTCATTAGCGCGCTCAATGTCCCTTTCGGCATTTTAAATGTTCACTATCAGTGTGCCCTAAGGTAAAAGCTGTGACAAACTTAATAGACAGACAAACATACTACGTAATTTCCTTTATCTCCTAACAAAGTTACCAGTAATAATAAAATCTAATAAACGACTGAGTTCCCCGAACTAGTTTCTCAGAGTTATTTCTTATGACAATATTCATACGGGTTATGTCCGAAAATAATCGTAAGTCATTGTCAGCCTACTGGGGTAATGTCAGGCGATTATTACAATGGAAGATCTAGAAATCTTGAAGGCTTATTTTTCTTACGTGCGATATATAAGGTCTATCTATTCATATACGAAATATCTAGAGGGTTCATTGTACTCAACATTACGAACAACTTATACTATGGGACCAAACTTGAAATCGTAGTAAAAAATCAGTTGTTGCGTTCATTTATATTCGCATAACTCGTCAAAATGTTGGCAGCAGCTGATTTTTATTTTTGCGATTTCACGTTTGGTCCCATACCTTTCATTTTTTTTTCTGGGTGGGCAATCATCAAATGACTCCTCCCGCTCTGGGCGGAGCGGAAGGGAGTGTCAGACTTGTACTGACTAAAACCCATCCATGTTCCTTCCTTGCCCTTTGTGTTCCAGGGCCGCGGTATCTCTTTCGAACAGTCCCGCAGCAGTGCAATGACCCCTTAAGAGATTTCGTGTATGAATATTATAGACCTTATAAATATTATTCATGTGTATTACTTAATTACAGCTTCAACATAAAAGTAGGTTTTGCCTGCGACTTCATCCGTGTGAAATCGCTAAGGTCTCTCTTCATTCTTTCCAACGTCACGATTCTGTGCTACTTCTTTTTGATCCTCAAGGAAGACATCCAGTTCGTCCCGCCATCTTCTTCGTGGTCCTCAAGTATATCATAAAACATGTTTTAAAGCAAAAGTGAACCTTTCCATCAGTGGATTTTATTTTTATAATTGTATCAGTACTTACAGCAATTAATTTCATTTTGCAAAATAAGATTTATGTTCTAGTCTCGCAATAATTGCTGAATAGATTTGAGTGACATTTGGCACTCGGAGAACTCCTGGCTTTGATTAAGACATAACTATATTATGCGCGGGCGAGGCCACGGGCATATCAAATATAAATTGTCAGCTTCTAGTTAGACACCCACAATAGCGATATGATTCACTACGAACATGAGTTTTACATCAGATTTGCGATTTAAAATAATGAAAAATAATCAACAATTTTTTTTTAGTTTGCTCGATTTTCATTATTACTTTATACATTAAATCATTTCGCACCAAATCCAGTACTAATAAAATAATTCAAACAACTAAATCCTCACCTCAGATATTCCTCCGGCATTATTATTCAGTCCTGGATTATAATAAATCAATGTCACCCTACAACTTGTGGGTGAAATTAAATTCTTTTCCTGACACTGCTCACCGTAATGTAAAAATACTTCGGAATCATATTTATAGTTATACGTTAAGAGATCTTTTTCGGTAAAATGTTTATGCTTTTTTTTGGTAAAATGGTTTGTGGTTTTTCGGCAAATTTGTTTGTAGCAAGGATCAATTGGAGGCCGTTGTATTTTTTGCTGTCATTGAAGAAGTTATCTTTTTTGTGGAACTGTGTCTTGTTGTGTCTCTTTCAGATAAATTGCTTATAACAGATATTATGGGGATGTATAGTAATGTTCGGAAACAAAATTGCAATTTTTATTTATTTTTGCACTTTGCTATGCTGTCATATTTGAGGTTGACTTGTAGAGAATGCCTTATACCATTAATCCACCTATGACCAGTTATCGAACATGAAGCTTAAATAAATACAAGGTGGAAACGGACTCTTCACGAAGCCGTCAACCAAGCATTATGTACATCAAACTAAATAACTTTATGCAAAAAATTATGGCTGGGAAAAGACTTTTATTTTGGGGTCAAAAATCACGTTTTATGGTAGGACTCAATGTAACGCATTCAAAACATTGTGGTGATGGATGGAGTGAATAGTACGGGGGTCGTGAAGGTGTCTTAAGTAAAAAAAATACCTTAAAAAAAATGTATTTAAAAAAAAAAACTTGTGAAAAGTTGGAACTTTGGCCCCCAATATCTCCGTACCTAGAAGGTTCTCAGGTATGGTCTAGAAAAAAAAAAGATCTCAATGAAGGAGAGAACAAGTGCCTTTCGGCTTCGTTAAGAGTTGCTTACACCCTTTATTTAACTATCTAGTATCCCCTGAAGATGACATATGCTTTAGGTGTCATGACTGCCGCGGTGGATTAACTACACCCTCTAATAACTGTCAAACAAAAACAAAAATGCTATCAACAAACATAATGATTGTGACAGCCGTTTGACTGTTTACCAAGTAGCATTTCTAATAATTATTTTCTGTTACAATGTTTTTCTTCACAGAAAATTTCCCGTCCAATTCTTTCAGGCAAGCCATATAAATACTACGTCAATTTAAAAGCAATTCCAAAGAAAAGAGTTTTCAGCTCCACACGTGGTTGCATACGCTTTTCAATATGTCTTGCACTTTCTAATGTTATTTTAAGGCTTCACTGGTTCACAAGCAATGATATATACACTATAGGTACGTTACCTGCGCTCTGTTGTGGCAACATAAATACTGGGTAATTGCCCCGAGTTCCTTTAGTCGCGTACCAACCAGTGCCGCAGCTGTACGTAATACTAAATTAACTTGTGTGAATAACTTCCTCAAAATGAAAAACAAAATGCCATCCTGTGTTTTTAGGAAATGTAAAAATTATACTGCAACAAATAAAGATAAAAAAGTAGGTATCATTTCATTTGTAAGTATCAAGAAAAATGTATTTTATTTTATTTTTTTCAATGCATTCTAATGGCGACCAGCGCCTGAGGTAAGTGACGTGCCGTACTTACAAGATGACAACGTAACTAAAGAAATATATTTACCTCTGTCTAACAACAGGAAATTCCGTAGATGGCATTTAATGTTCTTTCTCTTTCTCTCGCTACCGATAAGTTTTACGCTGTTTTCGAGTGTCGTGATGTTCATGCATGACGCGTCTATTTATAATACGTCATTGCTTACAATAAAGGAAAATATCGCGAAGAAATCTTATTGCTTCGCACACAATTCGAAAGCGAACTCATTTGTTTTTAACCGACTTTCTTCAAAAAGGAGGAGGTTCTCAATTCGGTTGTATGTTTTTAAAGTAAATCATCGCGGATTCACAACGAGACACCGTTAGAATTTCAAACGTGATGTCTTATGAATAGTTTGGTTCGGTTGATGTTGTTATTGGCTACTTATAATGGCAATACTAAATATATAATACGTACAGCATTTCATTCTTTAGGCGTTAAAGCTGTACTTTTTGAAGTCAAGAAAACTTCTTTAGGCGCGTTGGGTTTTTTTGAGATGGGGAAAAACAATTGAACTCGCGACACCGTTAAGCGACCTCTTTTTCGTTGCAGAGTTAGCGGTATTGCTACATATTACAAGCCCAAAAAGAATACAGTGTATTGTCAAATGCATAAGTAAAAGACTTATGCAAAAATAATTTCTAAAACTAATCTAGAATCTCGAAAAAAAAAAGTTTTGACTTGTGTCAGCAATCCCAGAGTGGTTGGGTTTTTTTTTGCATCCTAGAGACCCCCTGCGCTCGGTACGGATTTTATTACTTGACAGAACGTCAAAATTCCTTTAAATCATCATCAGCCTAGCCTTTTTCCCAACTATGTTAGGGTTGGCTTCAAGTCTAACTGGTACAGCTGCATGCTTTTACATGAAAGGACTGCCTATCTGACCTCCACAACCCAGTTAGTACTGGGTAATACGTTACCCCTTTCTAAGATTGATTGTCAAACTTTTGGGCCACTGACTACCTGTAACGACTGTCAGACATCGGCAATACCAAAAATAACGCTCTGAAAAATTACGTTCTAAAAAGTATGGATCAAGAAAATATTCTTGTCTGACATTTTTATATACCTACAAACCATTTACAACTTACACGTTATATAACTTATTTATTTATTTATGTACACACAAAAACACTTAGCAGGACAATACAGGGTGTAAACAGACTTTTCAAGAAGCCGTCAACCAAGCATTATGGACACTAAACTAATTAACTTTACGCAAAAATTAGTACTGGGAAACGTTTTTTTTTTTTGTGAATGGAATTTTGTTACCAATTACAATAAAAAAAAGTCCCGTCAAAATCGGTTCAGCCGTCTCGGAGATTAGTCGGAACAAACAGACAGACAGACAAAAATTAACAAAAAAATGTGTTTTTGTTATAAGTGCCGTATATATTTTCATATATGTATTCAGTAAAAAGCTGTTATTTTGAAATTACAAACAGACACTTCAATTTTATTTATTTGTTTAGATGTTTCGATGACACGTGTAACAAAACATGATTGTAAAATCAATGTGAAACCACACTAACCGTTACTGAATGTGATTAATTCTCCCATTATGTGACGGTCACAATTCCTTTCAAGTTTGCTGAAGCAATATTAACGTTATTTCAGAGACAATAGCCTTTATAATGATGTAATGAAACCCATGTAATGTGTTTTGTTTGAGTTTTCATTATTTGTTTAAATGATTCGGCTTTTGTTTTTGTTGCGGGGCTCGTGGGTAAGTAAAATCCGCACGTCGAAGGAGGTTGCGGAGCGTGAGAGGGAGAGAAGCTCTCGTCCCAGCCGCCGCGGAAGACGCCCCGGGCGTCGGGGTTCACGTGGTGGCTTCCGGCCACCGTATACGCGGACCTGTGGCCGGTGAGTAACGGTGAGTCCGTCCGTTTTATGACGACATGATCCACGCGTGCCTCAAAAAGATGTCAGAAAACAATGAGGGGCCTGCAAGGGCAGATGCCTGCAAGGGCAGATGCCTGCCAGGGTTGCGGGACTGTTCGAAGAGTTACCGCGGCCCTGGAATACAAAGGGCAAGGAAGGAACATGGATAGGTTTTAGTCAGTACAAGTCTGACACTCCCATCCACTCCGCCCAGAACGGGAGAAGTCATTTGATGAAATCCCATCCGAAAAAATAAAGGTGTGGCTACACGTGCCGGGGTTGGGACGTGGATGGGTGACTAATTACAGGGTGTAAACGAACCCTTCACGAAGCTTCCTTATAATATTTTGTACATCAAACTAAATAAAAATCGTCGTCTTCGTTCTTCGTCGGCACGGTTGGCGCAGTGGCTGAGCTATTGGCTGCTGCGTGTCGTGGATTCGATTCCCACACGGAATAAATTTTTGTATGGCCTAAGGGTAGTTGTTCCGGGGCTGTTTGTGTATGTAAGTTAAAATGATACAGCAGAAATTCCAAGGGCGGAGCAAAGTTAAAAAAAAAAAAAAAAATGTTGACTAGCTAACTTCAGGGTGTATGTTGACTAGCTCACTTCAGAGTGTCGGTTTTTCGTGACGGTGTGCGCGCGCATCGTAAAAATTTACTCCCATAATTTTTCCCTAACACGCCAAAAGAAGTATTACTTGAAAAACTGCGATGAAATTTTGGCAGGAAAACAAAATTTTTTGGTGTGAAAAATCACGGTTTACGGTAACGCTCAATGTAACGCACTCAAAACATTGTGCTGATGCTTGAATAACATTTAAAACCTGTAAACAAACAAATAAACTGTGTGACAGTTTTCATTATTTTTTCATGACATTGATAACTAACAAAAGTATTCTACCAGAAGGTATCTTTACCCCAAACCGCAAGTATCTTTGTGTAACGTTAAATTCCGGAAAACCAAGGGTTTTCCCACAAATGCTCTCAGTCTCATACATTCGTAAACTGTATGGGTTACTAAAATATGTCTCGTAAATCATAAATTACAGACAATCTTCCATTTTCCCGTTCTATTCTAGTTTTATGTAACTGTGAAAAGTGTGTATGACTGAGTTCATTAAGGATCGACCACTTTTCAACCTTATTATTTAGGTAATAAAGTTTAATGTTGACGGTCTCCTAGGACGTCAACATTAAAAAGTTGTATTTAAAAAAAAAACATTTTAAAAATTGAAACTTGGCCCCCAATGTCTCCGTAACTAAAAGGTATCCAGGAACTAGAACAAAAAAACTGGCCAAGTGCGACTCGCGCACGAAGGGTTATACATTATCTATACAACATTAGAAAAAAACGGCAAAAGATTCACGTATTTTGTATGGGGAGTTCATTTTATTCTGTTTTTAGTTGTTATAGCGGCAACAGAAATGCATCATCTGTGAAAATTTCAACTGTCTAACTATCACGGTTCATGAGATACAGTCTGGTGACAGACGGACAGCGGTATCTTAGTAATAGGGTCCCGTTTTTACCCTTTGGGTACGGAACCCTAAAAAATGGTGACAATGAAGGGAAAACAAGCTCCTTTCGTTTTCGTTAAGAGTACCTTTACATCCATTATGAACTTTGACGATAACTCTTTATTTGTTTCATTTTTTTTATTAAAATTTTATTGTTTCTATCACACCGATCAACTTACCGAGAGCAGCGGTGGCGCAGTGGTAGGTAGCGACCCCGACTTACGAACAGTAAGTCGTGGGTTCGAACCCAGGCAGGCGCGCATTACTTTCTGTAATTTATTTCATCACCACTGCTCTCAAAAACGGTGAAGGAAAACATCGTGAGGAAACCGGCATGTCCTAGAACCAAAAATTCGAAGACGTGTGACATCTACCAATCCGCACTGGGCCCGCGTGGTGGATTACAGCCCAATCCCTCTCATAGAGAGGAGGCCTGTTTCCCAGCAGTGGGAACATTTATAGGCTGATGATGATCAACTTATCATTCCGTTTTCGCAACACTGAGACCGTATCTTTATTCTGTCTAAAGACTTTGAACAAAATGCTTCAAGTGCCCGACTCGTCTACAAAAATATTTCAACTGTTTACAATGAAAACTTTGTTAAGTTCCCTCCGTGAACCAAAGACGGGTAGGAACAAGTTAAATTGGTAATAAGTTACGAACAGTATTGAATATTCAATCTCCTGATGTATTTTTGTAAGAGATTGAATGGAAATAACTGTGTTTTCTTTACTTAGGGTTGAAAATTGGTTATCATATTTTTTTGGGCATTTTTATTTAATTGCAGTAGTGTTTTTCTCTTAATGTACCTTCGAAATTCGAACGGTGTCTCGTTGTGAATCCGCGATGATTTATTTTAAAAACAAATGAGTTCGCTTTCGAATTGTGTGCGCTCCTTGATTGAGGTTCAAAGTGAAATCTATTGATTCTTTCAGACAGTGGTCATATAAATTTACGATATGCAAGTATGTATAAAGTATAGTACTACAAGATTCTTTTGCCTTTATTGAATGTATCGTCACATTAATGAACTAGTTTCCTTCGAAAAAAAAAAAACGAGTGTGCTTTAGACCACACGACTGAAGTAAAACAAATGCCAATCGTCTGTCAAATTAATAAACGTAACGCTCTCTCTATCTATCTTAACTAACTTATATCTCCGTCTCAACTTCCGTTTGCCTCGTAACGTAACGCATTCACTAACTTACTCCCCAAGTCAAACTGCGTAAAGAAGTTTTACTTCAAAAATTTTGGATTTTAGTCATGTGCCAAAATATCCTTATCCATCTTTAAGTTCAGAACTTCAAGCTCCATAACAATATTAACTTAATGTGGACTTAGAAATGCAAGTATTTAATTAAGTGAACCTGTAACTCAGTTACTGCGATACTGCGGCTAAACCAGGTGGCTGAGGGTTATAAATAACCACAGTTTAAGCTCCTACCGGCTAAAATAACAGCCGGTTTAAACGATTTAAATACGGCTTTGGGGACACGAATGGTATGGATATTATTATGTTTAATTGTGCCTGATGTGCTAAAATTACATAAATTAGAGCATATTACGTAATCTCATGTAGGTCTTAAAGGGAAAATACGACCAGCGGTGGATATGTTCGTTAGGGACCAACATAAATGGTAATTTTCTTATTTATTGTTTTTGTACTCTACCACAATGGAGGCGTTCGTGGCTAAATAATAACAGTCGCTCGGGTCGATTTGTAGGTTAAGCCGTGCTTGCCTAGGTTGGTCTGTGGATGGGTTACCACCCATTACATACCGAGTTTCCTCCGTGCCTTGGAAAGCACGTTAAGCCGTTGGTCCCGGCTGTCATTTGAAGATCTTTGACAGTTTTTAGGTAGTCAGTGGCCCAAAAAAGTCTGACAACCAGTCTAACCGAGCGTATTAATCCAAGTACTTACTTACTTGGTTATGGAGGTTAGATAGGCAGTCGCTCTATGTAAAATACTGGTATTCAGCTGCATCCGGTTAGACTGGAAGCCGACCCCAACGTTGATGGGAAAAGGCTAGGCAGATGGTGTACTCTACCACAATGCTGTCCTATTTGACCCAAAGGTTGACTGGTAGATAATGCCTTGTGGCATTAAGTCTGCCTATGTACCACTCTTGTACATAAAGTTTAAATAAATAATAAATCATGTTGGGTTTTTCCATTAGGAATTTCTCAGTAGCAGCCATGGAATCTGGATTTTGTGCCCAGTTGATGGCAATAGGCTCGCCCACTATTACATTACACTTAAAGTATGGGTCTACCTACTACAAGGTTACCAACGTAGCCCAAAGAATTGCCAAACTTAAGTGGCAGTGGGCAGGCCACATTGCTCGCAGAACGGATGATCGATGGGGTCGAAAAGTTTTGGAGTGGCGGCCGCGAACTGGAAGACGTTGCGTTGGAAGGCCTCCCACTAGGTGGACCGATGACCTGGTGAAGGTGCGGGGATCCAATGGATGCGAGTCGCACGAGACCGGTCAATGTGGCGACATTTGGGGGAGGCCTATTTCCAGCAGTAGACGTCTTTCGGCTGAAATGACGCTGATGAGGATGATGTGGATCTTCTATTAGGTACACGTCTAAACCATTCGGGAACCTCAGGCATGGTGTTATGTTATGAGTTAATGTAATAAAAATACGTCCGTGAAGCTCCTTACTCTGCCATACTCCCCTGCGGTCGTTAGTGTCAAGTACTACAGGTTTGCGCCAGTTCTCTTTAGCCAAGGAGAGCAGGGTGAGGCCCTTGTCCACCGTGACCACATCTCGATGCATCCCCACGTCGACTTCTAGGAAATATTCCCTGAGACTGCATATCTCGCGATTGTGAAGAGTCTTAGCATTTAAAAAGCCTCGACCCCCACACTTCCGCGGGATATACAGTCTCATAACCGAAGAACGTGGGTGATGCATTCGAAATGCCGTCAACAATTTGCGGACCTTCACATCCAAGGCGTCCTGATAATAATATCTTGGGACAACCAACACACCGCCATCTGATCCCAAACTAGGCAGAGCCTGTACTATGGCAACCAGACAACTGATAAACATACTTATATATTTCTAAATACATACATATTATAGATAAATTTACACCCAGATACAGAACAAATAATCGTACTCATCGCACAAAGATTTGTCCTGTGTGAGAATCGAACCCACGACCTCCGTCCTAGCAGTCAGGGTCACTAACCACTAGACCAACAGGCCAATCGAATGTATTTGTGCATTGATTTTTTGCCCCTTATCATCTTGATTTCTCCAAATCAGACATTTCACAAAACAATTCCACAATTATTTACCAATATGACAGCTCCACCCTGTCAACGTCACCGTCGTTTAAACGTCAAAGGCATTGTAAATACAAACACTTTTACGTGTATATATTTTTAAACGTAATGTTACAGTCCAAAACTAAAGTTTATTAACCGACTATTTTTAATATTGTGAATTGTGACATCTAATGATTTGTATGAACATTTATTTTGTTAAGTTTTGTTAATTTGAACAAAACAATTTTTTTTTTTTTTTAGCTATATTTTCGAGCCGTTTGGGGTTGAAACTCTGGGGCCGTGGGGTCCGAGTGCTCATAGCCTATTTAAGGAAATTTCGAAACGCCTAGTTGACGCTTCCCGTGACCCAAGGGCTGGCTTTTACTTTGGCCAGAGGCTAAGTGTTGCCATACAACGTGGCAACGCCGCCAGTCTCTTGGGCACATTACCATCTGACAGCGTTGAGGAGGAGTTTTTCGATGCCCTTTTATAGTTTGTTGTTAGTTTATCTATTTTAGTTTAATAGTTTTTAATTATCAATGTATATAGTTAGTTTAACCTAATAAAGTATTATTTTATTTGACTATTGTGAATGTGATGATTGTATATGTGTCATTTTTTGAAGTGAAAACTTAATTAGGTGCGTTGGGCATTTTTGAGATGGGAAAACCAATTGAACTCACAACACCGTTAAATGACCTCATTTTCGTTGCAGAGTTAGCCGTATTGGTACATATTACAAGCCCAAAAAAATACAGTGTATAGTCAAATGTATAAGTAAAAGAGTTAGGCAAAAATATTTTCTCAAAATAACCCAGAATCTTTGAAAAAAAAAGTTTTCACTTCTGTCAGCACTCCCGGAGTGGTTGGGTTATTTTTTGTGTGTACACGATTGTTTAGCAGTTTGAGTACCTACTCTTAGCGACTTACCGAAATGTCTTTACTTTGGTATTGATCGTAGTATCGTTGAGCTCCTTGAGTTATAAGCCGAGCTACACCATCACTTACAAATGCTTGCTTTGACTGGACCGGTCCATTAAAATTTGTGTGGTTCTTTCTTTAAAAACATCAGGCGCATGAAGGATTCCGTACTATTATCTATACAACATTTGACAAAAACGGCAAAAAAAGTACGTTTTTGTATGGTTCCCTATTATATTTATTTTATTTTTATTTAATTATTAATTTATAAAGTGCATATACAAATAAATATCCTGTGAATATTTTAAGCGTCTGCCTGTCGCCGTTATTAATATCGAGCAAAAAAACGGCAAAAAATCACGTTTGCTGTATGGGAGCTCCCCTTATTTTTTTTTTTAGTATTTGTTGTTATAGCGGCAACAGAATTACATAATCTGTGAAAATTTCCATTTTACCCTTTCGGTATGGAACCCTGAAATAGGGTCCCGTTTTACCCTTTGGGTAAGGGAACCCTAAAAAACCATCTCAGCCACTTAACTGCATAGTCCTCATAAGCGTTCACCAAGATTATGTTTGGACCTTAAAAGAGACTATTACCTTTTTTTCCTTTTTTTTCGGATGGGAAATCATCAAATGAGTTCTCCCGCTCTAGGCAGCGCGGAAGGGAGTGTCAGCCTTGTACTGACTAAAACCTATCCATGTTCCTCCCTTGCCCTTTGTGTTCCAGGGCCGCGGTATCTCTTTCGAACAGTCCCGCAGCCCTGGCAGGCATCGGTCTCTGCGGGCCCCTCCCTGTTTGCTGACATAAGAGACTATTACCTCTGAGTCAGTTTCGGCTGTTTCTTCTCAGATTAGAAATTGCGAAATAAACATCATTTATCAAAACATTAGAGTTCATAAAAAAATAAAATAAAACATGAAATATTCAGTTACGATAACTAATGTCAAAATAATATGTCAAAGTCGATTCAAGAGGGTTTTAACACAACCTGCACTGAGGGCAAAAAAGAACCGTAATCATTTAAATCAGCGTCCACAAATTAATTGGTATTTTAATTGATTTAGCGGGACTCACTTGAGCACCTGTCAGTGACAGGTTAGCGTCAAGTGTAATGAATTACCCTACGCTCTTGTTAGTAGGGTTTATGGGCTTTAAATTTTATATAAATATTAGCTGATGCGATTGATATGTGATTTCGGTGGTCTCTCCAGTCTTTTTTTTTCAGTTGGGAAATCATCAAATGACCCCTCCTCCTCTGGGCGGAGCGGAATGGAGTGTCAGACTTACACTGACTAAAACCTAGCCATGTTTTTCTTTGTCCTTTGTGTTCCAGGGCCGCGGTATCTCTTTCGAACAGTCCCGCAGCTCTGGCTGCAATGGGCCCTTGCGGACCCCTCCCTGTTTGCTGACATCTCTTTGAGGCGCGCGGGGAACTCGAACGCACCGTCAGCACGGCCTGTCGTCATAAGACGTGTGAACGGTACTCACGTCCGCGCCTACGGTGGCCGGGGGCTACCACGTGGCCCTTTTTGATTTAATGATCGCTCCCACAGTTAAAGTTGTTCAATTTCATGAGTACTACACGCGTTTAAAAATCACCCAGTTTGACATTTTTTTATGTGTAGGTGTATGGTAGGAACCAGCTCGAACAATTAGACCCGTTGATTGGCATCGCGCGAAACAGAGGCGGGTCGCTAGTATGACTACAGAATAATGTTCACAAATTATAATACACTTAGTTGATACACCTCATCTCAATTGGCCACCGAAAACACAGGCATTTAAATTTTGAATCCCAAAATCGCTATTTTACATTTTTCGTAAATAATTCACTGTTACCGACAGCTCTCTGAAATAACAAAATAATTATTAATAATAATGACTGTTGTTTATTCATTAGTTTTCAAATTAAAATCCATAAATTTTAAGCTTAGGCAGGTAATTCACAAACAAACACAAATTAATTGGTATTTGTGCGTTGATTATAATTTAAGACTGTTGCCTGGGTGGTGAAAGCGATTTTGCAAGCGTTTTTAAATATGTTAATTAGGGGAAATCTTTCTCTGGGTTGATTTCTTTTTGTTTAGTGAGGTTTCTTCAAACATTGGTAAAAGGAGATTGCTTTCATTTATTAATTTATCTTTTTTTCTTTTAGTTAGCTCATACTGTCCCACTCCTGAGCAAAGGCCTCCCCGCATTCCTTCCACTTCTCACGATGGTGTGCTTCTTCTCGCCAATTTATCATTTAGTAATTTATATTTTTTTTCTTCGTCTGCGTGAAATTGTTATAAAAATATTACTTCCCCTATTTTTAAATTTTGTTTACAATTAAATTTGCAAAAAGCAGTAGTACTTTTTCTAAAATAAAAATTGTATAAGTTACTTCTTATAACATCAACGATCTGCCAGTAAAACTGCCGTCAAAATCAGTTTAGCCGTTTCGAAGATTAGCTGTAACCAACAAAAAGACGGGCAAAAATAAAAAATGGCTTTTTTAAATACCGTATATTTTCATTTAATTTCATTACATATCATCATCATCATCACCATCATATCAGCCCGTTGTTGTCGACTACTAAAATTAGGCCTCCCCAATCGATTTCCAGCGTGTCCGGTCCAATGCTACCTGCATCCAGCGACTCCCTGCAGTTTTAACAAGGACGTTTCATATGTAAAAAGTTGCCTTTTTGATATTACAAACCGAATCTTCAATTTTATTTATTTGATTAGAAGATGTTTAAGAGGTAGAATTATTTCTTCTGGGCCCTCAGAGCCGATAACTCAGCACCAACGGGTTCTTAAATCAGCCTGATTTTTCCCATATTTTGTCTTAGATTTGCATGATTCTTTGTTGGTTTTATAGAGCAAGCCTTCAAGTTCAACCTATGTAAATATAACCCCATGTTTTGCCGAGAAGTCAAGTATTTCACATGGTTCATTTGAGTGTATGTTTAGGACAAGACTTTTCCTCCTAAAGAGATGTTACGGGCATTAATCACTGTGCTTGCCGACTGCATTATTTCTAAGTTCATTTTTTTCTCGTTTTCCATAAGGTGAGCTTTGATTTTAAGAGCCTTTCACCTGGGCACGCGTTACCGTAGCCGACTATATAATCTGGAAATAAACTTCGAACTCAAGTCGGCCGTAGCAAAGACCATCTCCATGGATGGACGTTCATGGACGACTAAGATCTCAAGTGCGTATGCGGTGTATCCACAGACAACGGCCCACCTCTCATCATGCACCGCATGCCCAACAACTGCGCACTTGATGACCTTATGGCTGGATCAGTAAGTGGAGTTTGCGTAGTGGAATTTTGGGGTAAATACATTTGAACATTTTACAATGGACACGTTAAAAATATAATGAATTATTTTTATTAGGTCAGAGGGTCGTCTTATTATTATCTGTATTCTATTTTTAGCAAACAGAAGCGAAGATGCTTAAAAAAAGACAACAAGGTATACAAAAATGGTAGAAAATGCCTATGGCATTAAGTCCGCCTCTGTACTTTGTGCTTGAAATGTTAAATAAATAAATAAAAAAAATGAATACAACCGTTAATTCTAATTTGGTACAAAATATTATCAATCACTGCAAATAACCTAAAGCACCACAAATGATATCGAATTCAATTAACACGTAATTGTTCAAAATAACGAGGAAGTACACAAAATACTTAATAATACAAAGTATAAAATATAATAGTGCTTTTCTTTGAATCTTATACCGTAAAACGTGATTGTTCAACCCAAAAAAGAAATTGTTTCCCAGCAATAATTTTTGCGTAGAGTTACATAATTTTATGTACATAATGCTTGGTTAAAGGTTTCGTAAAACGTCTGTTTACCACCTTGTATATTAATCCTAACGCTAGTCAAAATTGCAAGTTACCAGTTACTCGACTTACCGCTTCCACACACACTAAGGTCCCACCCAACCTAATCTTAATTCCCGTTGTATAATTTCCTAGGTATTACCAACTTTATCCTTATAAGCCTATCGTTTGCCATCGAGTCCTTTGCGTCTTCTGTCTCGTCTAAAGTCGTGCTGTCTCTTTCTTTCTTGAAGTTTTGAGGTATATAGGTCAGAAGGGTAGTGGGTGAACCTTGTAGGAATGTGAAAATCATAATGCAATTATTGGAAGGTTAGATCCTGATCCTGTACATATATTTACGGATTTTGCTGGTACAAATTACAGCCTGTCCATTTTCAAGGTTAGACCCTGATTCTGTACATACCGGGTGTTTGGCGCATGGACCGACACAATTTTTCCAGGGATTTGGGAGGTCATTAGCTAGGTTCTACCCATACACCCTTTGTCTCAAATGTCACGATTGGTTACATACGATTTTTTTTTTTAAATGCCCAAAATTTTTTCTTTAATTCGAAATAACTTTTTTGTTTGTTTTTTTTTTGTCTTTTTTGTTTTTTGTTTCTTTTTTAACCTAGCTAATGACCTCCCAAATCCCTGGAAAAATTGTGTCGGTCCATGCGCCAAACACCCTGTATATTTACGGATTTTACTGGTACTTACAAATTACGGCCTGTCTATTGCCAATATTTTATCATCATCTGCAAGCCGTGAATGACCAAGTGTCCACGTTCATGGACGAAGCGAACGGTGTATGTAAGGATCATTCCTTCAGAAGCTCTAACACGAGCGTCATCACCATCATTCTCTTGCCCTAATCTCAATTCGTTTGGGGTCGGCGCAGAATGTCTTATTAAACTAAAACTAAGATAACACTTAATGCATGGCTTCAAACACTAGATTACCAACTGACAGAACATTTAATTAAAGAGCAATACTCGAGATGATTAATAGTTGGGTAGGCAAACCAAGTTTCATACAGGGTGTAAACAGACTCTTCACAAAGCCAAGACGCTTAACGAAGCCGAAAGACACTTGTTCTCCCCGTCATTGAGATTATTTTTTTGTTCTAGACCATACCTGGGAAGCTTCTAGTTACGGAGATATTGGGGGTCATAGTTCCAACTTTTTCTCAAGTTTTTTTTTTTAAATACATGTTTTTAATGTCGGATTTTTACTTAAAACACCTCCACGACCCCCGTACTATTCAATCCATCAGTGTTCGCTACATTGAGTCCAAACGGAAAACGAGATTATTTTCCCCAAAAAATAAAGTCGTTTCCCTGCAATAACTTTTGCGTAGATTTGCTTAGTTTGATGTATACAGAATGCTTGGTTGACGACTTCGTTAAGAGTCATTTTACACCCTGTATAAATTCGAAGAAACAATTATCTTTTATTACTCAGTTCCCGAAATATAATAAAAAACTTTAAACATCAATTTGTGGACGATTGGTAACACTTTCTAATCTTATAACCTATAAAAACTTGCCAATCACTATACATTTATAATGCGAAAATGTATGAATACGGGAAAAACATTCACGAAACCTGTCTCACACAAATATACACCGTATCTTTAAGAGAAAGAACGTCCAGTTTTCAATGTCAATAAAATCGGAATTGGTCTTGAAAGTTCTATGTCAAATATAAACCTTAGAAGTCTCAAGTTAAGGCGTATTATCCAATGACTTCAAGGTCACGTTCAATCTACTGAATGTTCATTGAGAAGTTATGTAATAATCAACGTTCACAGCTTTCAGGCTAATTTAAACCTTAAACAAATCCAGTTAAGGTGTATTTTCCATTAAAGTTAAATCGACTTTCAGTTTTCCAAATTGCCGTCAATTTTCGTGAACCTTATAAGAGTGCTTTTAAAGCCTGTTTTCCTTTGTTTTGTGTTTCTGTATAAGTTTGCAAGTAAGAACACTTCGAAATTAGGTGATACTTACCATTCAATGCAAGTGGAGAGAGATACTTAGGGGTTACCTATTTTGATTTAGGAATTACCTTATCGTACATATTGAGGAACAAAGAAAAACATTTATAGAACTCACACAAGACAAACAATTACACTAAAATAATAAAAAAATGGAAACAACAAAAGGGAAAAAAGACATCATTTGGCTAGCCTTTTCCCAACTCTGTGGGGTCGGCTTCCAGTCTAACTGGATGCAGCTGAATACCAGTATTTTACATGGAGCGACTGCCTATCTGACCTCCACAACCCAGGTAGTACAGAGTAATACGATACCCCTTGGTAAGACTGGTTTTCCGACTTTTTTTGTATGCTATGTCATAGTTCGCACATTGCTATAATTTTTATTCTGGCTTCCCCTGTGTAAGTAGGCTTTCAATCTGTGTATTTTCGTAGCACTGTGGCTACGGCGTAGCGTCTGGCTACGGCGTAGCTGGCATTGATCTACGGCGTAGTACACATTATGCTCGGATGTTCCTCAATTCCAAATTTCTTTTTGTGATTATAAGTCTTGCTTTTGGAACCGTTTTCAGTACTACTAAGTGATATTTAAATGTCGTTCTTATACTTTTAAGCAGAGAGTTGAAAATCCATCGTGCAACAACATTTACGTGTCCACTATGTTAGTGTAACAGACCACTTCTATGATAAAATCCCACTATTTAATCACTTTTCAGCCATCTACAAACATCTATCCATCATTCCATCCAAATATACAACATATACCCTACTATGCATGTCAGTATGTTTGCCCAGTCAGCGATACATCACCGTCAAGACGTAACACTGCCCTAAATTAACCTAACTGACCTATATTCTTAAACACACACACACACATACACACACACGGCCAGAGGTACTAGATGAACATAACATCACGCCTGTTATCACCAAAGGGTAGGACAGAGGTGTAGCTAATATTTATAATAAACGCCCACGTTTCGCTAGTTAAGTTTAAGTCCCGTGGTGTTTCGACCACTAGACTAAGGCTGTAATCCTTATAATATCAGCCATCTGCAAGTTGAAGTCCTGTAAAAAATGGTCTAGCCGTTTCGGAGATTAGTCGAAACAAACAGACACAAGTACCTGATTCAGAAGGCAGTACTCCTCGATACGGCTCGCATTGTGAGGAGGTTCCTGTCTCTGGAGCCCTAACCACCGGTAGCTTGGACCCTGTTCCCGACACCGGCGGACCGCTATTTTTTTATATTTTTTAATGTTTTTTATATGGATTTTTTAAGAAACATTTAAAAATGTTAAAAAATGTGTATATATAAATGAATAAACGGAATAATAAGTACCATAATATAATTATTATGGGCTTTCATAATAATTATGCATTCAGTAAAAAGCTGTTATTTTGAAATTACTAACAGAAACTTCAATTTTATTTATTTGTATAGATATAGATCATGGTTTCTTCACTAAATCATCACTGCATATTATAAAACAAAGTCCTCCGTCGCGTCCGTCTGTCTGTTCGCAATAAACTCAAAAATACTGCACCGATTTTCATGCTGTTTTCAGCAATGGAGAGAGTGGTTCTTGAGGAAGGTTTCAGTATATAATTTGTCAAGTTTTTGTATACACTAGCTAAAATATAAAGATTTTTATTAAAGGGCGGTAACGGGAGCTAAATTTCATGATTATTTTTGGTAGCGGTAACCGACATCCACGCGGGCAATGCCGCGGGCATCAACAGTAACATAATATTTTTTTTGCTTTCTGTTATCTGCCATAATAATCTCTTCAAAAACTCATCCTTCAAACTCATTGTAGTTTAATATTATAACCTATTTACATATTTAACACATTTTGACACAAAGTGTCAGTTAACTTCAAGAAGTTTCTGCCAAGTTAAATTGTTATGTGCCAAAGTTTATACATTTTCATCTTATCTTTTCACATCGGTGGCAACTGTAATAATATTAATGTTAGATGTGACATCATCATCTGCCTAGCCTTTTCCCAACTATGTTGGGGTCGGCTTCCAGTCTAACCGGATGCAGCTGAATACCAGTATTTTACATGGAGCGACTGCCTATCTGACCTCCACAACCCAGTTACTACTGGGAAATACGATACCCCTTGGTAAGACTGGTTGTCAGACTTTTTGGGCCACTGACTACTTTAACGACTGTCAAAGATCTTCAAATGACAGCGGGGACCAACGGCTTAACGTGCTTTCCGAGGCACGGAGGAAACTCGGTATGTAATGGGTGGTCACCCATCTACAGACCAACCTAGGCCAGCACGGCTTAACATAAAGATTGACCCGAGCGGCTGTTATTGTTTAGCCACGAGCTCCTCAATGTTAGACGTGACAATTTATATTATTTTAAAGTAATATCAATCTTTTTGTGGTTCAAAATATATTTCAGATGCTCACAATAAACCCTTTCATTTGATATCTAACACGATATAGTTTCCAAAACTTTTTCTTTTTCATTTTCTAATTTACCCCCCAAAAGTGACCCCCATGTTTAAAATTCATTAATTTACGTTACACGTCCATATTAGGATCACCGATTTATCGGTCGGTTGAGTAGATTCGGAAAAAATAGACTGTGACAGACGGACAGACAGACAGTAACAACCGAGTGATCCTATAACGGTTCCGTTTTTTCAAAGAAGGTACTGAACCCTAAAAACTGACTTAAATTATTGTTTCCATGATTCGGAAAGCGTTTTAACCTTTGTATAATGTGACAGTTGTTATGTTATCATTGCGAACTTCAGAGGCCCGAAAGTCTTACCAAGGAGTATCAAGTACATTTTAAAATACGTTTCCCCACACTAGGAATTTTTCCTGTATCGTGGGTGCGTTTACAAACATTTAAACTCACATACACTAACAGCCAGACCCGGAACAACTACCTGTAGGCCATACAAATATTTGTTGCGTGCGGGAATCGAAACTGCGACACGCAGCGCAGGAGTCGATCGCTCAGCCACCCACGCCGTCGGATTTTAAATATTTGACAGTTATTTGGGATGCTGTTTAGTATCATTATCCTAAATCAAAACAGATAAATATAATGGGAGTAAAGGAACCCCTAATGAAGCCGAAAGGCAGTTTTTCTCCACGTCATTGCGTTCACTTTTTTGTTTTAGACCCTTATACCTGGGATTCTTCTAGTTACGGAGATATCGGAATCGATATATTGAAAGGGGGTCGGCAGAAGTGTAGGTGGGAGGCAAATGTTTGTTGGGAGGAGTTATGGCATGCGGAAAAGGTAAAAGAAAAAAAGAAAATTGTTTTTATTTGGCATTAATAACATCTTAAAAATTACACAAAATAAATAAGCAAACAATACTAATAATGCCAAAAAGGCTCAGCTCAGCATAATGCCAGATGGCAACACAAGTGTCCCATCTGACGCTGATTTTCAGCTGCAACCCACGAGTGGCATACGCTCGAAAACATAAACAAACACATATTTAAAGCCAACATTTTTTGCACAAATACCCATTAAGTTAATTTGTTACTTACGTACATAGGAAACAATTAAAAGTAAAAATTATAAAATTAATAACATAAAAGCTAGCGGTAGAAGAGAAATGCAGCTTTGGTTCACAATCGAGTTAAAAGAATGAAAGGCACTGGTTCTCCCCGTTATTGTGATAATTTTTTCGTTCTAGACCATACCTGGGATTCTGGGAACTTAGTTACGAAGATATTGGGGGTCAAAGTTCCAACTTTTTCACAAGTTTTTTTTTTTTTAATACAGGGATTTAATGTACTTTACTTTATTACCTTACCGTAATATTCAATGCATTCATCAGCACAATGTTTTGAATGAACACATTTTGAAAAATCACAGTTTACGTTAAGACTCAACGTAACAACATTGATTTTTAATGTAATTTTTAATTCTTTAATGTAATTTTTATTTTTCTTTTTTAAATGTAATTTTTCTAATTTTATGTAATTTTTCAATGTTATTTTTAATTTTTAATTTTTGAATATCATTTTTTTAATTTTTTAATGTAAATTTCCTACTGTAATTTTTTATATATAATTGTAACTTTAAATTTATTTTTTAAATGTATTAATACGTAAAGTTTTTTAAAGTCGTTTTTTACTAACACACACTATGGACCAATGTCTGAAATAAAAAGATTTTATTTTTATTTATTTATTGAGTCTTAACGTAAACTCACACTCACACTCACAGTTCACTCACAGTTTACTGTGATTTTTCACCCAAAAAATGCTTGTTTGACGGCTTCGTGAAGGTTTGGTCTACAAATTTTATTGACAGCTGTTTTGTGATGTTGCCAGATTTCATATTTTACCCTCAGCGATACTAAACTGATAAATCAAACTTCTAACTCCATTTAACTCAAGATGCTACCAACATCGCTCCCCAGCGACTAAGATCCAATCAATGCGAGATTGAAATAGTTTATTATTCAATTAACTATGAATTGTTCTATAAACCTATTGATTAAGGATATGTGTCAATGGGAGTATTCTGAGTATGGCTCAAATTGATTTCTCGAGAGAGCGGGGTGAGGTGGATCTTGCAATGTGGTTTATGTCTTGAGAGGGATTTGATAGCTAATTATCATCATCTGCCTAGCCTTTTCCCAACTATGTTGGGGTCGGCTTCCAGTCTAACCGGATGCAGCTGAATACCAGTATTTTACATGGAGCGACTGCCTATCTGACCTCCACAACCCAATTAGTACTAGGTAATACGGTACCCCTTGGTAAGACTGGTTGTCAGTCTTTTTAGGTCACAGACTACCTGTAACGACTGTCAAAGATCTACAAATGACAGCCGGGACCTAGTTGACGCTTCCCGTGACCCAAGGGCTGGCTTTTACCTTGGCCGCGGAGGCTAAGTATTGTCATACAACGTGGCAACAATGCTAGTCTCTTGGGTAAATTACCAGCTGAAAGCGTTGAGGTGTTTTATGATGCCCTTTTTGAGTTTGTTGTATAGTTTTTAATTAATAAAGTAAATAGTTCTTTTTTTGAAACTCATAAATAAGTTGACAACATCTAAAAGGTCACGCAGACTAACACGAATTTCGTGTTTTTTTACTAGTTACTAACATTAAAGAACGGATGGCAGATGGGGCCGAAAAGTTTTAGAGTGTCGACCGCGAACCGGAAGACGTTGCGTTCGAACGCCTCCCACTAGGTGGGCCGATGACCTGGTGAAGGTTGCGGGGATCCGGTGGATGCGAGTCGCACGGGACCGGTCAATGTGGTGACACTTGGGGGAGGCCTATGTCCAGCAGTGGACGTCTTTCGGCTGAAATGATGATGATAATAAACATGAAAGACGGAGGAGAGATAAAATAACTTCTCTACGTATACAAAAAATACGCAAAACATTTCCAATATAAAAGAGATACGACTGAATTTCAATTTCCAGTTCAAAAGAAACTAAGTACATTATCCTAACTTGTAAGTAACATAAGTTTAAGTTAACCGTGCGAGCGTGTACTGTAAACATTGTTTGAACTCTTTACAGAGGGAAAAGTTTTGTGGGACTCAACTATACATAGCCACGATACCTGATAGAGTAGAAGTTTCACGGTTTGAGGTATCATAGTCAAAATACGAAGGAAGTTTATAACGTCATCATCCAAATGTCCTTTCTTTGGTATTGGTCGTCGTGTCGTTGAGCTCCTTGAGTTATAAGTCGAGCTCACGATAACTGACAAATGGTTGCACTGACTGGACAGGTCCGCTCAAATCTGTGTGGTTCTTTCTTCCAAAGGCCATCTCAGACACTAATCTGCATAGTCCTCATGTGGGTAAACCAAGATTATGTCTGGACTTTAAAAGAGACTATGACCTCTGAGTTTGTTTCGGCTGTTTCTTCTCAGAGTAGTCAGGTACGAAATACCGGCCCCATCTAGCTTGACGTGTAAAAGTGTTTGTAAAAACCTACTTGCAAAATAAACAAATCATTTATCATTTATCATAACACACTTTTACGTATGTATGTTTAGTATTTACGTAAATTGTTCCGTAACGACTAAACTATTCATCTGATTTTGATGAATAAGTTGTCAATCGATTCGTTATTATGGCCAGGTTAATATAAGCTAGGGCTGCGGGACTGTTCGAAAGATACTGCGGCCCAGGGACACAGAGGACAAGGAAGGAACATGGATGGGTTTTAGTCAGTACAAGTCTGACACTCCCTTCCGCTCCGCCCAGAGCGGGAGAAGTCATTTGATGAATTCCCATCCGAAAAAAAAACGGCAGAGTCATTTATGAATCTCAACCAGAACAGGTTTTCTTCGCTGCGACCAACCTGGGTCAGGAGTCTATTTAAAGACTTCCAGGTCAGCCATGACAACTCATGAAAATCTCAGGTGAGAGATTTTCAGCTGGTGGAACGAATGGGTTAGGTAAGGATGCACTATTATTCAATGAGTTATTTAGTTCTGAACAAACTAAAATGGAACTTTTGTTCAGAACTGTTCAGTGGCACTACGCCACGGGGTATGCAGAGTACGCCGTACGAAAATACGCCTGTGGGGAAGCGACGAATTTGAAGTGAAATACGAGTTTAATTTCGCCAGTTGTGGTTTTTGGGTAGCACGAAATTAGAACTTATGTGTTCTCACCTAAGGATTGAATTGGGATTGTTGGATGATAATGCAACTGGGGATATAGTAGTTTTATCATTATTTTATCTCTCCAGTTATACCTGTCGTAGTTTAGTAGTACATACGAGAAGTAAGTAGTACGTACATAAAAAAAAAAAAGAGATGTAAGTATTTGTCCACATTCATTTTTATAACATTTTATAAATACAGGGTGTAAACAGACTCTTCACGAAGCCGTTAACCAAACATTATGTACATCAAACTAAGTAACTTTACACAAAAATGATTGCAGGGCAACGACTTTTTTTTTGGGGTGAAAAATTACGATTTACGGTAGGATTCAATGTAACGCATTAGAATAGAATAGAATAGAACAGAATAGAATAATTTTACTTGCGTAAAAACATGGTACATTTAGAAATTATGAATAAGGTTGTGAACTTACATGTTTCGCCATAGAATGGCATACAAATATTAGTAGGTACATGTTAAACATAGAATTTTAATATGAACCATCAATTTGTTTAAATATTAATATAATAATATGTCTATTTAAAAACAATATCATTTACAATTTAGGATTTCGAAATCAATAATAGATGCTTATAATTGAAGAAGAAAATAAAAAATACATCAACTTAAAACACTTACTAAGTAGCCATATCTATCGGAATTTTTTTTTTTCCGGAAATTCTTTTACACTATAAAAACTATCAATATGCCATTTATGTAGTTTGGTTTTAAAATATTTTAATGGTAGTTCTCTTAATTCTTTTGGGATGTTGTTAAAAAAATGTATTGTAGTGATTAAGCTATTTTTTGGCATAATGTGCTTTGATGTGAAGGTATTCTCTTAATCTTGTAGGATCTCGACGAGTGTATTTTGAATACAGGTCACATGCTGTAAAAAAATTAAATGTTCCTTCACAAAAATACCAGCACTACATTATAAAAAGACCTGTTAGGGTTAATAGTTTTAATTTTTTTAAACAGAGGTCTACAGGATGTTAATGGGCTGATACCGTAAATTGCTCTTAGGCATTTTTTTTTAACCATAAATGCTTCACTTAAATTTGTGGAGTTTCCCCAGAGTAGGAGTCCATACCTAAGTTAAGAGGATACATACCCGTGGCAAGCAGTAAGGGCGACTGCTTCACTAGCGGTACGTCTTAAGCATTCAAAACATTGCGCTGACGAATGGTTTGAATAGTACGGGGGACGTGAAGGTGTCTTAAGTAAAAAAAAAAACATTAAAAACATGTATTTAAAAAAAACTTATGAAAAAGTTGTAACTTTGACCCCCAATATCTCCGTAACTAGAAGGTTCCCAGGTATGGTGTAGAACAGAAAAATGATCGCAATGACGGGGAGAACAAGTGCCTTTCGGCTTCGTTAAGGGTCTTTTAACACCCTTTATAAACAAATCTTGCTAAAATGTTGTAAATTGTAATCTATTCTAAGAAACTTTTTTGGAAATCAGTGATATTCGTACATAGATACACATTTAATTTATTTCATAAACATTTTTTACTTTAAAAACTAACGCAACACAATTTAAAAAGCTGCATTCCTCTTGTACCACTCGCTGTTACCTTTTTAACGTGCCACAATTCCTCCCAACAAACATTTGCTTCCCACCTACACTTCTGCCGCCCCCCTTTCAATATATCCATGACGACAGTACACTGTTGTATGCTCACAAAACAAAACGTTCGCTATTGACAGAGAATTCGACCCACTTTCGGACAAAGCCCGACAAATGCTAGCCTATAAGCTTTAATGGAGGAATTTGAAAATACTAGACTGTTTTAACGGTGGGGTTCAAGCTGGATAAATATTTAGGTAATTATGTCATCATAGAATTATCATATCAGACTTAGTCTTTGACTAACATCCAGAAGTCCAAGCTCATTGGGAGAAAAAAAGCTTGCCCAATGAGCGATGGAGCGCAGCATTCTGAATATAAAAATAATTAACCGGATAGGGAACACCACACTGCGATCCAGAAAGCAAATTGCCGACGTAGCTTATAAAGTTGCGAGACTAAAATGGCACTGGGCAGGCCATGTCTGCCGGCACAGCTGTGGGTCCGAATAAAGCAAGACTGGAGCCCTGAGACAGCTAAACGGGGTCGCGGCAGACCGAGGAGAAGATGGCAGGACGTCTTGGATGGCTTCCTCGCAAATTGGCGAGAAAAAGCACAGCATCGTGAGAAGTAGAAGGAATGGGGGGAGGCCTTTAAGTGAGATAGAACGGGCTAATTTTCCTGCCCTTATCCCAATTTATTTAAGGTCGGTGCAACATGTCTTCTTCTTCCATACTTCTCTATTACTCTTCATCTCAGCAGCCACCTTCTTTCTATCCATATCATCCTTCACACAGTCCATCCATCGTTTCTTTGGTCTTCCTCTACTCTTATAGCCATTTACATTCATATCTCAACATTTTCCACGATTACCGATTACCACACCACTTTTCAGTCACTTGTACTTTCAGACTAATTATGCCATATGCATAAGCATAGTCAATTTGCAATGTTCCCACTGCTGGGACACAACCCTTTCAATGAGAGAGAGGATAACTATAGTCAACCATGAGTTGCAAATCAGATATGTGTTTGAAGTTTTGGTTCTAGTAGTTTCTTTAAGAAGAGCTCGTGGCTAAGTAATAACAGCCGCTCGGGTCGATCTTTAGGTTAAGGCGTGCTTGCCTGGGTTGTTGTGGGTGACCACCCATTACATACCGAGTTTCCTCCGTGCCTCGGAAAGCACGTGAAGTTGTTGGTCCCGGTTGTCATTTGTAGATCTTTGTCAGTCGTTACAGAGTCAGTGGCCCAAAAAGTCTGACAGCCAAACTTACCAACGGGTAACGTATTACCCAGTAACTGACTTGGTTGTGGAGGTCAAATTGGCAGTCGCTTCATGTAAAATACGAGTATTCAACTGCAGCCGATTAGACTGTAAGCTGATTCCGACATTTGGGAAAAGGCTCAGCAGGTGATGAATATACATAACAACATGCTTATAACCACCGAAGGTTTAGGCAGAGATGTACCTAATAATACACCTACATTTCGCCAGTTATGTTTAAGTAATAGCGGGCCTATTGCCATCAACCGGGCACAAATCCAAACACCGTGGCTGCTACTGAGAAATTTCTAATGAAAAAACCCAATAACACTTTGCCCGACCTGGGAATCGAACCCAGGACCTCATGCTCAGCAGCCCTGCTTGAGCCCACTAGACTAACGAAGTAGAGGCAGATATTATGTTCCTTTGAAAACAGTTACAGATGATACCTTGAAAAAATTGGAATTAATGCTTTCTTATTTCTATTATAATACTACCAACTTCCTCAAATCAACGTCCTGCTTTTCATATCCATATAGATCTAAAACAGCAAAGCCACCACACAGTGAATAATACCAAACGTGATTTGAAATTGAAAGACTCACCCATCGAAAAAGATGTTCCCCATCGGAGGTAGTAAAACTCAATGGACGGTGAAACAAGAAAGGGAAAACAGTACTAAAAGCATTTCGAAATACGTATATTTCTTTGTAACGGCACTGTATTGGCATAATACGGGAACAAAGAACATTGATAGAAATGTTTAACTTGGAACGTCACTCAAGTGAGCGCACACAATTCGAAAGCGAACTCATTTGTTTTTAAAGTAAATCATCGCGGATTCACAACGAGACAACGTTCGAATTTTGAAATGATGTTTAGAGAATCAAACTGCTTAAGCAATTGCAATGCTGCTTGAAAGATTCTAAGTGGAGTAACGTAACATAACATAATAACACGGTCAGTAGAGATTTACCATAATACATCCACATTTCGCCAGTTATACAACACAACACCACACAGCAGACATCACGCGGTTTCACCCGTGTAGTTCCCGTTTCTGTGGGAGTACGGAGATAAAATATAGCCTATGTTACTCGCTGATAATGTAGCTATCCATTGCTGAAAGAATTTTTCAAATCGGTTCAGTAGTTTTCAAGTTTATTCGTTACATACAAAAATACAAATTAATCTTTCCTCTTTATAATATTAATTAGTATAGATAGATAATCTCACGCCTTATTCCAATGGAGGTAGCCAGAACTCACTGGACGCCACCTGCTACGATCCTTATCGAAATGCTTCGAAAGCTATTATCTAATGATTGATAATCAATGATTTGAAAAGAGTAACCAAGTTTCTTGCCAATTTCTTGCCAAGTTTCTTGCCGGTTCTTCTCCATAGGAAACAACCAACCGAACCCTTGCCCTTTTTATCGACGTTTTATAAGTGCCTATCTGGGCCTATGTGAAATAAAATATTTTGAGTGTGTGCGATTTTTTTTTATTTTGATCTTGTACCTCAGATTTCAAGTATCTTATTACTTAATTCTCAACTTAAGTATAGATCTAAATATATAAAAGTGAAAGGTCACTCACTCACTCATCACAAAATATCGAAAACCACTTGACGTATAAAGATGAAATTTGGCAGGAACGTAGTTTATAGTTTGTAGATGTTCACTAAGAACGGATTTTGCGACAGGGCCGGATTAAGGAGGTCTAAGGGCTCTCGCAAGTTTGTATGAAAGTCCTTAATTTCTTGTGCTACTAACTTGAAATTTGGTAGGGAGGTAGCCACGTGGACGAAGACGCGGGTAACAGCTAGTCTATATCAATACTTCAATACTAATATTATAAAGAGGTAAAATTTGTTGATTAGTTTGTTAGTTTGTATGTAGTGGGTAATCTCCGGAACGTATGATCCAATACTAAAAATTATTTCACTGGCAGAAAGCTACATTATTCGTGAGTGCTACAAGCTATAAATTATATACATATATCATGCATATTAGCTGAGTTATCACAATGTTTGCGAAAGAAGTCGCGGGCGAAGTGCTAGTTGTTAATAAAAGTATTGTCGTCCAAGAGCAATCTCCCAGCGGGTCACTTCAACATGTCTTCAGACATTGACAAATTGCGGGTCCCAAGCGGGGGTCATGTGCGGGGCATTGTGACCCTCGTCTACTTGACATTCATAGGGGGACGATAAACAACAGATAGTTAGTTACAGGTTGCTCTAAATTGCATTTTGTTGTTGTCTAAAAACAGATGTGAGGCGCTAAGATGCCCTGGCAGGGCTGCGGGACTGTTTGAAAGAGATACCGCGGCCCTGGAACACAAAGGGCAAGGAAGGAACATGTATGGGTTTTAGTCAGTACAAGTCTGACACTCCCTTCCGCTCTGCCCAGAGCGGGAGAAGTCATTCGATGATTTCCCATCCGTATGCATAAAAATGATTGCCACCATAATGTTTGCTGTTTTGCCCCGTTGGCATAGTAGACCCAAGCTGTACTGCTGAACATGAAGTTCTGGCTTCGGTCCTGGAGTTTTTAATCAAGAATTTTTTAGCAACAGCCCAGAGTCTGGGTTCGGGTTGATGGCAAAAGGCTCACCCCCTATTGCAAGGCTGCTGAACAGTAGGGCCGCGGGCCATAATGTGGCCCTCAACGCATTTGTCAGCTGACAACAGTCTTTTGGAAAAAGATTTCAGGATCGAAAAAAATTAGAGTATATCAAAAATAAATTTTTGCTCCTTATGAACCCATTCCCAGCAAACAATGACTAACTAACTGAAGTTAAATGTTAAAATCTAAGTAGGTTCTATCTACAGTTAGTATAGCAAATTTTATTTACTAGATGGCCCACCGGTGGACACGAAATCAAAATGTTGGCTCACCTTTAAAATAAGTTGAGCAGCCTTGCCCTATTACATGGGAGTTTGCGTGTATAACCAGATATATGAACTTGGACGAGAAGGAGTATGTAAGGATCGTAGCACCCTCATAGGAAGATGGCGTGAGTTTATAACATAACATGAGGCCTCTAATCCCCGAAGTAACGAATAGGTCACCTACATTTCGCCAGCTATGTTTTAGTCCCATGTAATAAGGGGTGAGCCTATTGCCATCAACTGACCGCAAATCTAGACTCCGTGACTGCTACTGAGAAATTCCTAATGGCAAAACCCAGTAACACTTTGCCCGACCTGGGAATCGAACCCTGGACGTCAGGCTAAGCAGTCGCGCTTGCAACCACTCTACCAACGACACAGTCAGTTGAGAGACATGAGGCGTGAGTTGATGTCTTAAATAAACCTGTTCTACAATTTTTATAAGGCTTTTTTATTGTTCTGCTTAGGTAAGTTCCACAAAAAAGTCTAAAAAAAAAATCCGTACCACAACTCAAACAAGACATAATCATAAGAAAAAACTGCAAAACAAAACACTGCCTCTCACGCCCTAAACAAAGTTATGAAGTTTATGATACAGCCACTCCCGTTGAGGGTGGGGCCCCATTATCATTTCTTACCACTCCGCCAAGGTGGGGACAATATTGGCAGAATTGAGGAAGGAAAGACTATTTTGTGGCCATTATTAGGGATCCGTACCTCAAAACGTAAAAAAGGAACCCTTATAAGATCACTTTCTTGTCCGACTGTCCGTTCGTCTGTCTGTCTGTCCGTGTGTCACCACCGATTTTCTCAGGAACGGGGTTGAAATTTATACCAGATACTGAGGTCTATAGTACCTATAAGGTGTATACAAATCAAGGTCCTGAATCAACACGATAAAAAGATATGGGCAAATTTAGATTTCCGCGAAACCTTGTAAGTACTAAGATTTACCTTAATTTCTTTTTTATTTTTTCGGACTTTTCCCTTTACTTGTGCTGTATGACCTTGCTTTTATCCTAAATTGATAATTCTAGGTCAACCGGAAGTACCCTATAGGTTTTGGGTCGAAAACCTATATGGTAGTTCCCGTTGAACTAGAATCACGAAATTTGGCAAGAAGCAATGTCTTACAGCACATGTAAAGGAAAAAATCTGAAAACCGTAAATATGTAGTTTAATAACAAAATACCTACAAGTTTATACGGAACCCTCGGTGTGCGAGTCCAACTCGCACTTGGCCGGTCTTTTCTTAATTATGTTTCAGGGCCACAAATTGACCGCGATAAGCACATACGTATTCAGCTGCAATACCTACGCGGTCAAAATGTAAAGAAAAGCTGTTTTGTTTTTTTTCCGTTTTAGCGTCAGTGTCCCTTCCACCCTGTATAAACGGCATTCAGACCTGTCAATTTCATTTGACACTGACAGCTGTCATTGGTTGGGTTAACACTCCATAGCAAATATTTTATATGGAGTGACCGTTGTCATTGGTCATTCAAAAACATCAGTTTGAAATTCGAACGGTCTCTCGTTATGAATCCGCGAAGATTTACTTTAAAAACAAATGAGTTCGCTTTCGAATTGTGTGCGCTCACTTGAGTGAGGTGAACTAGTGAACTTTAGAGAAAAGCACTTCAGGTTTTAGTTAAGAAGGTGGTAAGTTTGTTACCAAAAAGCACAGTATTTCTTGCCTTTTAAACCCCCTGAACTAACAATATCATTAATCGTCATTGCTTCTCGCCTCAATGGTTAAAAACTACCATAGTAAATTCTTATCCCCTATAAACTTCTGTTTTTATGGCTTAACCAACTATGTGGGCGTTGGTTGAGAGTCCGATATCCATTGGATAGCTGTATTTGGATGTTTCACATCGACTTATGAAAAATTGCTAGTGTTGTTCGGTTTCTTTAATAATATCCTGTTCCCTGCCGGTAAGTCGTGGGTTCGAACCCAGGCAGGCGCATTACTTTGTGTAATTTATTTAATTACCACTGCATTCAAAATGTTGAAGGAAAACATCGTGAGGAAATGTTCTAGCACCAAAAATTCGAAGACATGTGACATCTACCAATCCGCACTGGGCCCGCGTGATAGATGGAGCCTAATTCCTCTCATACAGAGGAAGCGTGTGTCCTAGAAGTAGTCATATTTTAGGCTGATAATGCTGATGCACAACATTCAGACGTCGTTTCACTCGACTGTTTAAATACTACCCGAAGAAGACTAACTTTTCTTTGCACACATTTGTGAGTACTATGTACTGTAAAGCTACCATTTACATTTAGTTATCTTTCACTGACTAGAATTTACCCTAGTGTATACCCTAGAATATACCTGACCTGAACAAAAAACCTCACGGTCGTCTCACTCTATACATAAAAATGTCTGGGATTTTCACCGGAACACAACAACAATGAAATTCCTTAACGTGCTCCGCTCTTGGCACCTCCCCAAGGGAACTCAGTCATTTCCCTTCAAACACCCTGAAGTTAGCTAGTCAATATACAACCTTTTCTTTTTCGTATTGGAAATCTTCAAATGACTTTACCCGCTCTGGGCAGAGCGGAAAGGAGTGTCAGACTTGTACTGACTAAAACCGCGGTATCTCTTTCGAACAGCCCGCAGCCCTGGCAGGCATCGGCCCTTGCGGGCCCCTTCCTATTTGCTGACATCTCTTTGAGGCGCGCGTGGAACCGCCGTAACACGGCCTGTCGTCAAAAGACGGACGGACGGCGAGCTAGCCCATTACTCACCGTTCACAGGTCCGCGTCTACGGTGGCTGGAAGCCACCACGTGACTCCCTTCAAATACCCCTTAAAATGGCTTAACACAATAATGGCAACAACAAGCGACAAATAGGGTTATAATCTTGATTAATTTAGACGCCTTCATCATCATCATCATCAGCCTTTTAATGTTCCCACTGCTGGGACAGCAGGCCTCCTCTCTATGGGAGGGAATGGGCTATAATCTACCACGCGGGCCCAATGCGGATTGGTAGATGTCACATGTCTTCGAATTTTTGGTTCTAGGACATGCCGGTTTCCTCACGATGTTTTCCTTCACCGTTCTTGAGAGCAGTGGTGATGAAATAAATTACACAAAGTAATGCGCCTGCCTGGGTTCGAACCCACGACTTATTGTTCGTAAGTCGGGGTCGCTACCACTGGGCCACCGCTGCTCTAGACGCCTTACTTCAACGGTATTCATTTTTCATCATCCGTCTAGCCTTTCCCCAACTGGTCTAACTGGATGCAGCTGAATGAATATCAGTATTTAACATGAAGTGACTGCCTATCTAACCTCCACAACCGAATTAGTACTGGGTAATACGATATCCCTTGGTAAGACTGGTTGTCCGACTTTTGGGCCACTGGCTACTTATAACGACTGTCAAAGATCTACAAATGACAGCCAGGACCAACGACTTCACGTGCTTTTCAAGGCACGGAGGAAACCAGGTATGTTATGGATGGAATCTTTCTGAGGCGATTGTACCGTACCCAAAGGGTAAAAACGGGACCCTATTACTAAGACTTTGCTGTCTGTCCGTCCGTTTGTCCGACCGTCTGTATCTCATGAACCGTGATAGCTAGACAGTTGAAATTTTCACAGATGATGTATTTCGGTTGCCGCTATAACAATAAATAATAAAATCCCATAGAGAGAGAGTCCGACTCGCACTTGGTCAGTTTTTTCTGTGATTGCGGTACACATAATTAAGACACTATAATATGGACAGGGTAACAACTGTTCTAAAAATGAATCGTCAATGAATTTTCAAAAAAGAAAAGAAAACAGTTTAAGAGAGGAAGACGTGCCGATTAGTTAGAAAAAAAATTTTCAGAGTGGATGATCTATTCAATATTTGTCAATAAACAGTTAAACAAATTTTATTTTAGTTTTACTGTCTGAAATTTAGATTTATTCCATAAACATAGAAAACTGATCTTCCGAAATGTTAAAATCGTATATATACTTAGTATTTTTCATACTGTGGGTTGGACAAAGTCTTTTCCATCAGAAATTTCTCAGTAGCGTCCACTGAGTCTGTATTTGCGCCCGGGTGACGGCATTAGGCTCATCCCCTATTACATGGAACTTAAACATAACTGGTGAAATGTGGATGTGCTTTTTATTAGGTACACCTCTGCACAACCCTTTGGGGATTACAGGCGTGATGTTATGTTGACACAACCCACCCTATGTTTGTTTTGTATACTTACCTACACAATTATGTATATATGTCTATAGTACTCATTAGATATATATCAGCTTCACACAGTGACGTAACACCATTGAGGATTCACGAGCTTTTCATATTAAATTAATGCTGCCGCTTTTGACGCTGAAAAACTGTTGAAAACTTTATTAAAAGAAGAGGTAATTTGTCAAGAGGTACTAGAAAAATGATATTTTCTGTAAGAGCTGGTCTTAAGGGAACTTCGGTTACTTTTAATAATGATTAGCGCTTCTCGCGTTAATTTAGAAATTAACAATTATTTCGGTTGGTACTTTGCTTGTAATAATATAATTCAGTCACGATTCGTAAGACATGTAGCGCCATCCACAATCATAATGACGTTATTGTGGTTTTACTCGGGAAATGTACTTTTTTCGAGATGAAAGGTATCCTATGTCTGTTTGTATGTGGGTGTACTATTAGGTACACCTCTGCCTAAACCTTCGGGGGTTACAGGCGAGATGTTATGTATGTGTGTATGACCTGACATAGTAAGACAGACCTTCAGACTACCATACGTAATGTTAGACAAAAATATTCGATTGACACCCGTCCACGCACCAATCTTGGTAAGTGTTACTTGCCTTGAAGATCTACACGTTTGAGGCTTACTAAAAAAAGCATATAGCTGTTACTCATCATAAAATTAAATGTAAAATGTTTGCTTGACTTTTAGACATGTGGTTTACTCCGTCAATGAATTTTTCAATCATACATTTTAATAATGACATTAGTAGTTAGTCATTATTGTCAATTTTTGGATATTTTTAATTTTGACATGATGATTTATATTTTTGACAGTATGATTTATTTTATCTCTTTTACATTATTTTTCTTTTTCATTTTTATTTTTATATTCATGAATCTTATTATAAATAATGCATTTTTAATTAATCTTATTCAATCTAAAATTAATTCTTGTAGTAAGAGTGCAGGTCGTATTGCGCTGCACGCTAGCATTAATGATCTCATCCGTCGTGCTCTTGCCACCGCCGGTGTGCCAGCTGTCTTAGGACCCACTGGCTTGGCACGTATCGATGGGAAGAGACCAGATGGTATGACCATAATGCCGTGGAAGTTGGGTAGGCCTTTGGTGTGGGACGCAACTTGCGTCGACACCCTTGCGCCATCCCATCTTCCTAGCACAGTGGGCTGCGCTGGGGCGGCTGCTGCAGGTGCTGAAAACCTCAAACGGCGCAAATACAATAATTTAATTGGTAGTTATGTGTTTGAACCGTTTGGGGTTGAAACACTAGGGCCATGGGGTCCGAGTGCCCACCTAGTATTTCCGGAAATCGCCAAGCGATTGGTGGACTCTTCACGTGACCAGAGGGCGGGCCTATTTTTTGGCCAAAGCATTGCCACGTTGGATGGCAATGCTGATTGCATTGCCATCCAACGTGGCAATGCTGCCAGCCTTTTGGGCACTTTTCCTATTGACAGTGATGTGGACAAATTTTTTGACGCCCTGTAACCCTTTTGATACTTGTACATATTTTTTTACTATCATAGTTTTGTAGTGTGTCAATAATGTAGATTTCAATAATAATAGTAATTTGTTTGATTAATAAAGCATTCATCTAAAATTATACATTCAAATTTCGTATCTTTATATGTATAATATTCTTGAAATGTACCTTATTGATTTGCATGTACTTAGCTTATTATTTAATATTTCTACACCAGCAATGCTAGTATGTGTGAAACAAAGTTTAATGGTACCAGGAGCCCATATACGCTAGGAAGTGTTAAGATAATCGTATATCCCCAATTAGCTTCCAGCCCCCAGGCAAGCGTATAAACCAATAGGAGGGTCAGCAAATTGACAAATTCAATAAACCTGCAGCCGTGACAAGGGTTATTGGATTTGATGTGAACCTTACCTTCCTGGAATTTCTGGAAAAATTCGATCGGTTTGGGTAAATAACAACCCAGAGAGAGTTTTTATTGGCAACGACAGATACGTAAATACAGTTAGCATTTTGATGTGCACTACAACAAAATTGTAACCAATGTTTAAGTCTATGCAAATCGAATTATCCTGAATCAAGTAAATTAAAAGCTAGAAAAGATTCAAGATTAATAGTATTTTCTGACCATAAATTCCAGGTTTCATAATTAAGTTTGCTTACTGTAAAACCGTGTCTTAAAATGGCTTAAAATTTATCTATGGTGTCTTTTTTTTTGTGATCATTCCGCCACAATATTCTCAACCTCTGCAGGACCTGAAAGCCAGATAAACAAGCGCAACCAAAAGAAAAGCGCCGAAACAATGAAGCTCGACGAAGTCCCAGAGAAACAATTTAACTATCTTAGATCCCGCAATGAAATTAATCAGAACAAAATAGCGGAGAGCTTGGAAATATGTATATAATTTCCACTTCCCTCAATATCATCAGGAGACAGAACAAAACAAGGCACAAACGGAAGTTTACAACTGGTATTAGCCTAGTTGCCTAGAATCACGGATGAATATTATGATTAATATTAATGAGTCCTAAGTTGTCAGCTGTCATATTTGATTCCAATTGGTCTTTGGCTATGATATACTCGTATTTGAACCTGCAGTTCTTTCTTGAAAGCCAATTCTGACTGAAAGGCCTAGATCGACTTTCGTTGAAAGTGCCGCAGACATAGATATACCCTGATAACGGTCCGTATGAAAACCAGGCGTGCCATTTCTGAAGTGAAAACTTCTTTTGGCGCACCGCACACAATTTTTTTGTAGGTAGTTAGGAAAGTTAGGCTGATCCGTCACGCTCTGAGGTGAAAGGCTCGATCGGGTGAACTCGGCCCGCCGCCGAGTATACCCGAGCGAGGAAGATACAGACAGCTGTTTTCACTTCTGCCGTGCGGTCTTAAGCACAAACACTATTTTTTTTGACAACCAACTATGACATTATATGCATTATTTAGTTACGTTTTTGTTCTTTCACCATCATCATCATCAGCAATGTTCCCACTGCTGGGACTCAGGCCTCCTCTCTATGAGCAGGAATGGGTCACCAATAATCCACCACGCGGGCCCAGTGCGGATTGGCAGATGTCACATGTCTTCGAATTTTTGGTTCTAGGACATACCGGTTACCTCACGATGTTTTCCTTCACCGTTTTGAGAGCAGTGGTGATGAAATAAATTACACAAAGTAATGCGCCTGCCTGGGTTCGAACCCACCACTTACTTCTTGTTCGTAAGTCGGAGTCGCTACCACTGGGCCACCGCTGCTCTTGTTCTTTAAATGTCTAGAATTTAGTTCTTGAGCAATTGGTTTGCTGCGACAATAGTCAGGTTAACCATTATAATAAATGCTTAATCAAACCGGTCACGCGAAGTTGGTGCTTTTGCGTCATCTAGGTTTTTTATATCTGTGACCGCAGCTGACAAGACCATTTTTTTTTCTGTTCAGGTCCAAAGTTTAATATTTATTATTATTAGTGTAATGTTTATTTTATATGAGAAGCTAAATTTTTGTTTTAAGTTTCAATTGAAATTTTCCTGTTTTATCTTTTCTACACACTGTGTCTACATTTCTAATCCAACTTTCCTCTCGCAGGTCTGCTGCAAGAAATTTCTAATGAAATAAGCAGTACCTTTGTGCTCTTCTATGTTAATGTAATTGTCCTGTTAAGTATTTTGTGTGTACATAAATAAATATTGTTCAAGTCAAAAGAAAAGCACGAATTTTAACTGGTTGAACGAATTTTACGCAGAGCAGAACTCCTTACCTTTTTTCGTGTGTAACTCAATTTTCTTAGGTCAGTGTACAATTGCTACCTCCATACTCCCTGTCTAGTTAATCTAATTTACCTTTTCTAGACAACATTTGAACAGATGGGACAATCTAGTGCGACAGACTATCATCAAGTTAAACGAATCAAATTAACTTATTATCCTAACTTCCTAACTATCCTATCCTAAATCAAATCAAATCAAATATGTTTATTTCCAAGAAAATACTTACAAATTACAAGGAAAGAATATCTTATGTCCTAAAACTCATTACATGTCTTATCATGCAAATAATACCATTATTACAATTATTATAAAATCAGTTATCATTTTCATTCAACATTTTCATTATTTAAGTCCCATAAATTCCATAATACTATAGAAACAAGTATTTTGTAGCCACTCTGTCAATTCTTAAAAAAATAAATTACCCTTAAACTGAACTACTAAACCTAACTAATATTATAAATGCGAAAGTAAGTTTGTTTGTTACCTTTTCACGCCTAAACCACTAAACCGATCAGCCTGAAATTTCTTAAAATTTTGCATAAACATTTTCAGGTGTACAGAAACGGACATAGGGTAACTTTCATCCCGAAATAAAGTACTGTTCCCGAGGAAAGCAAAAATAACGTACTTATAATAATAGATGTTTTAGATGTTTAATTAAATTATTGCCACCAATAGAGGCCCTTCTTCATCATCATCAGCCTATAATGTTCCCACTGCTGAGACACAGACCTCCTCTCTATGAGAGGGTATGGGCTATAATCCACCACGCGGGCCCAGTGCGGATTGGCAGATGTCACATGTCTTCGAATTTTTGGTTCTAGGACATGCCGGTTTCCTCACGATGTTTTCCTTCACCGCTTTTGAGGGCAGTGGTGATGAAATAAAGTACACAAAGTAATGCGCCTGCCTGGGTTCGAACCCACGACTTACTGTTCGTAAGTCGGGGTCGCTACCACTGGGCCACGACTGCGCTCAGAGGCTCTTAATAGCCCCTAATATCCTAATACGACAACAATACAAAAATTAGCAAAAATAGCCTTAACCACATTTTCGTAAACAACCTCATAATGTATTAAATATTCCACTCTTAACGGAAACCGAACGACGGAAACTGCCGACCGTCCCCGAACTTTCCCAAAACAAAATCAATATAGATACACGTTCGTAACTTGTAGGCTTTCTGGTGTCTGTTTGTCGAGCAAGGACGTGAGGTGACATGGATGGGTGACAGATTTGGTGCGGCCACCCTGTTAGGATTCAAGACGCGAAGTAAACAAGAAAATAATATCACGCCTGCTTTCCAATATGGGTAAGGCAGAAGCAAAGGTTGGTTATGTACAAAAATAACAATATAACATAACACAACATCACGCCTGTAATTCCCGAAGGGTAAGGCAGAGGTGTACCTAAGGGTCCTACATTTCGCCAGCTCTGTTTTAAGTCCCCTGTAATAGGGGCGAGCCTCTATCAACCAGGCATAGTTGTGGACTCCGTGGCTGCTACTGCGAAATTCCTGATGGAAAAACCCCAATAACACTTTACTCGACCCGGGAATCGAACCTAGGACCTCTTGTTCAGCAGTCGTCCCTGCGACCACTAGACCAACGAGGCAGTCTAAAATCGTGACTTGACATAAAAATCTTGGGTTAGACTTTATTTATTTCGGTATTTAGCAGTTACACGACAAGTAAAAGCCGTGATTGGCTATAAGCACGCGTGTATCCCCAGAGGCTAGGTAGAAGTATACAGTGTACAATTTATTAGGTACATTCAGATTCCTCCAGTTATTTTAAAACCACTATCATAATACAAAACATAATTTGCGCAATAGTTAACAACTACAACTGAGTTATGCTCAGGTCCTAATCTAAAAGGGGGAGCTTATTGCCATCAACTTGGTGCAAATCCAGCCCCTGGGCTACTACTAAGAAATTCTGGATGAAAAAACCCAATAACACTTTGCCCGACCCGAGAATCGAACCCAGGAACTCTTGCTCAACACTCGCACTTGCGATCATTCGTCCTTCGAGAAAGGAAGTGTTTCTCACATAGAAAAAGTATGTGTGTACTTATTACGCACGTAAGAAGTTATACTTCTTTGGCGTAAACAACTAAAATGTTGACTAGCTATTTAGCTAACTTCAGGGTGTATATGCTGCGGGACTGTTCGAAAGAGATATCGTGGCCCTGGAACACAAAGGGCAAGAAGGAACATGGATGGGTTTTAGTCAGTACAAGTCTGACACTCCCTTCCGCTCTACCCAGAGCGGGAGAAGTCATTTGAAGATTTTCCATACGAAAACATAAAAAAAGTTTGTATTTTGACTAGCTAACTTCAGGGTGTCGGTTTTTCGTGACGGTGTGCGCGCGCATCGTAAATATTTACTCTCATAATTTTTCCCTAACGCACCAAAAGAAGTATAACTTTAATTAATAATACTTACTAAATAATTAATTATGGGTTACACTCAACACTACTCCGTCACCAAAACCATAAATCAACTCAACTTGTACCGAATCCATACAAATATTAACTTCGGCAGTTTCAAGTTAGTCCATAACTCAAGTACGGCTATAGTTCAAGTAAGCCCTTCGCACACGGGTCGTAAGCGTAGTCGTATCGTAAGCGTATCGTTACGACGCTACGCGTACGAGACCTGCAGTGTTGCACAAACAAATCGTTTCTTGAATATTCGCTTAGTGAATGATTATAAAGGGTGTAAACAGACTCTTAACGAAGCCGAAAGGCACTTGTTCTCCCCGTCATTGCGATCATTTTTTTGTTCTAGACCATACCTGGGAACCTTCTAGTTACGGAGATATTGGGGGTCAAAGTTTCAACTTTTTCACAAGTTTTTTTTGAAATACATGTTGTTAATGCAAGATTTTTTCTTTAAACACCTCCAGGACCCTCTTACTATTCAATCCATCCATCAGCACAATGATTTGAGTGCGTTACTTTGAGTCCTACTGTAAAACGTGATTTTTCAGCCCAAAAAAAAAGTCGTTTCCCAGCACTAATTTTTGCGTAAAGTTACTTAGTTTGATGTACATAATGCTTGGTTGACGGCTTCGTGAAGAGTCTGTTTACACCCTGTATAGACAAGGGTAGTCTTCAACCAGTTTGACGAATTCAATTATTTTTTCAGTAATATTGAAAGTTAAAAGTCATAAGAAATTGAAATTCAGTTAAATTCAGGTGTTTTTTAAAGAAAATAATGAATAGTTAACTTTTTACGCTTGTATTTTTACGCCAGTACGCGACGACTATCGTAGTTATAACAAACACCTCCTACGATTCGCTGCAACATCACTGCGTATGCGGACTTGTATGAACATGTTCCTGTTCGTATTGCTCTCGTCGTACGCGCGGATTACGATACGCTTACGCTACGACGTCGTGTGCGTAGGGGTTTAGTATGTCAGCTTGTTAGGTCGTTAATAACTAGTAAGTAGCCTTTGAAGGGCGAGCGACACATTGCATGTATTTGCTATTTCTTATAGTTTAAGTTATCAATGGATGGTAGTTATATTAATAGGAGTAAAATACTGACTGCCTCGTTGGTCTAGTGGTCGCAAGCGCGACTGCTGAGCATGAGGTTCTGGGTTTGATTCCCGGGTCGGGCAAAGTGCTATTGGGTTTTTCCATCAGGAATTTGTCAATAGCAGCTACGGAGACTGGATTTGTGCCCGGTTGATGGCATAGGCTCGCCCCCTATTACATGGGACTTAAAAACATAACTGGAAAAATGAGGGTGTACTATTAGGTACACTTCTGCCTAACCCTTCGGGGATTACAGGCGTGATGTTATGTTATGTTATCAATGGATCGTAGTTTTATAATATGAGTAAATTGTGATTTTGAATACACCATGAAGTTTGATTTGCGTTTGGCAAAATAATAATTGCCGCTCGGGTCGATCTTTAGGTTAAGCCGTGCTTGCCTAGGTTGGTCTGTGGATGGGTGACCACCCATTACATACCGAGTTTCCTCCGTGCCTCGGAAAGCACGTTAAGCCGTTGGTCCCGGCTGTCATTTGCACATCTTTGACAGTCGTTACAGGTAGTCAGTGGCCAAAAAAGTCTGACACCCAGTCTTACCAAGAGGTATCGTATTACCCAGTACTAACTGGGTTGTGGAGGTCAGATAGGCAGTCGCTCCATGTAAAATACTGGTATTCAGCTGCATCCGGTTAGACTGGAAGCCGACCCCAACATAGCCCAACTATGTGAGACATGGAGCGACTGCCTATCTGACCTTCGCAACCTAGTAATCGAAAAACACGATACTCAACACAACAACTACTAAAGGCTAGGCAGATGATGAGTCCCATAGATATAATGAACTTATATTGCTAGGGACAGTTGTGTTAACAACCAATTACAGTAACTAAAATTATAAAAATAAAAGAGATAATTATAACACATTAAAATATACATAATAACAAAGAAAAGCGTTAAAATTTGAGAGAGTGAAAACATAAATAAAAGAGGGTTAACAACCCTTTCATAAATTCCTCTCACAGTACTTCTGATACCAAAAATATCTTCGACCATCCATCCGCAAACAGATCGTCTGTTGGATTAAAATCCAAGAGGTCATTAAGCGCGGCCAGAGTGCGAGGAATCGGCGACTTAGCACGTGCAGCAGTACGACATGGAGGCACGGCAAACAGCCTGTGCTTTTTGCCCCGGTAGTAATTGTCTGGAACAAAAAAGCGCGCTAGCATATCAAGAAGATCAGCGTCAATAGCACAACGGAGCGTCTTACAGGCTATTTTCAGCTGATCACAAGACAAAACAATTCACCTTAGTTGTTAAAACATAAAAAAAATCTTGAGTGTACGAAACTGTCGTACCAAGGAAACGGGCAAACAAATTGACACATCTTTAAACTGTGCAATTAGCTAATCTGACTAATCGACTAAAATAGCAAATTAAATAAACTGACTAATGATATAGGGACTTGAGAAGCACTGGGCATAAATGTTGCTGACATGGAGCAATCGTTGAAGGAGCGCTTCTTTGGCCGCCTGACAAAAGTATTTAATAGTCTTTTGTCAGGCGGAAATAAGGTGCGTGCTTTCAACGGTTGGGTCATGCCGGTTTTGATGTACTCTTTCGGCATACTCAAATGGACTCAAACAGAACTAGACGCCTTGGATGTGAAGGTCCGCAAATTGTTGACGGCATTTCGACCCACGTTCTTCGGTTATTAGACTGTATATTCCGCGGAAGTGTGGGGGTCGAGGCTTTTTAAATGCTAAGACTCTTCACAATCGCGAGATATGCAGTCTCAGGGAATATTTCCTAGAAGCCGACGTGGGGATGCATAGAGATGTGGCCGCGGTGGACAAGGGCCTCACCCCGCTCTCTTTGGTTAAAGAGAACTGGCGCAAACCTGTAGTACTTGACACTAACAACCGCAGGGAAGTATGGCAGAGTAAGGAGCTTCACGGACGCTTTTTCCGGGCCCTGCATAGGCCCGATGTAGACCTATCAGCGTCCGTAGCCTGGCTACGTTCTGGGGACCTCTTTGGAGAAACCGAAGGTTTTGTCTGTGCAATTATGGATGAAGTTAGGATGACGAATAACTACCGGAAATTTATTCGAAGGACGGCACGGATGTCGGGCATGCCACCGTCCAGGCGAATCAATCCGTCACATTATCTCCGGGTGTTCTCGTCTGACTAACAGAGAGTACTTGCATAGACACAACCTTGTAGCCAGAATTATCCATCAGCAACTTGCTCTAAAATACAGCCTTGTAGAATCGGAAGTGCCGTACTATAGGTAAGTGCCCGATCCAGTTCTCGATAATGGCAATATCACACTGTACTGGGATCGATCCATCACCACTGACAGGACTATTGTAGCCAATAAGCCTGATATAGTGGTGGTGGATCGATCAGAGCGGCGCGCAATGATTGTTGACATTACGGTCCCGCATGACGAGAACCTCGTGAAAGCCGAGAAAGATAAACAAATCAAGTATCTTGACTTAGCTCGCGAGGTTGTCGACATGTGGAATGTGGACTCAGCGATCATTGTGCCGGTAGTCGTATCAGCCCATGGCTTAATTGCCAAGAGCCTCGACCAAGACCTGAGGAGGTTCTCGTTGGGCAGCTGGATCAAGGGCTTGATTCAGAAAGCGGTACTCCTGGACACGACTCGTATCGTTAGGAGGTTCCTCTCTCTGGAGCCCTGACCGCTGGTAGCTACCCTATTCCCGATACCGGTGGGCTACTATTTTTTATATTTTTAAATGTATTTTTTATATTTCAATATTTAAAAATGTAAACGAATATGTATAAAAATAAATAAAGGAAATAATAGGGACTTGGCATTCTGTACTCACTTCTCAGAAAAGGTATGACATTACGAGTATTAATATTTATAGGGGATACATAATTGGTGTGAATAGTATTGTCCGAATCCAGGCACAGTACAAGTATTGTATCCAGAACTCAAGCAAAAAAAAGCCAAACTTGTGTACAAAGCCTCATTTTAATCGTCATTAAATTGCGCATCGCTAATATGATCCGACCCTTACTTGAAGGCAGCGAAGTAATATTTTTTTTAGAGACAAAAGACCCGTCTTGCTTAGAAAAAAACAGTAAGGGATGGGCCATGAAAAGAGCGGGCAATATTTATTTTAATACTCCGACATCAAGAGTTTTTACAAAAGAATCTGTTTTTGTCAACGACTTCCCGTGTATTTTTTTCACGGTGAAAGAAAAATCGTGACGAAGCTGGTGTGTCCGAGAACCAGAAATTTTAAGATAATAATTAATAATAATAATAATATCTTGGGACAACCAACACACTGCCATCTGATCCCAAACTAGGCAGAGCCTGTACTATGGCAACCAGACAACTGATAAACATACTTATATATTTCTAAATACATACATATTATAGATAAATTACACACCCAGAAACAGAACAAATAATCGTACTCATCGCACAAAGATTTGTCCTGTGTGGGAATCGAACCCACGACCTCCGTCCTAGCAGTCAGGTTCACTAACCACTAGACCAACAGGTCATTCAACCGTCAATCAATCGTCATCAATTATAAGGCCTATCTATTTATACACGTTTGTACATTGGGTCTGGTACTCATCATTACGAGCAACTTTCACTATGGGACCAGACCTGAAATCACAAAAATAAATCAGTTTTGCCTACATTAATGTTCGCATAACTCGTCAAAATGTAGGCAATAGCTGATTTTTTTTACGATTTCAGATTTCAGGTGACAAAGGGATATTTTCTTAATTACAATCATACTGTGTTGTTGGTCTACTCTAGACTAATTTAAAATGCGATTGCTGATGCTGAGCATGAGGTTCGGTTCCTTAGTCGGGCAAATTGTTATTGAGTTTTTTCATCGCGAATTGTTCAGTAGCAGCCACGGAGTTCGGATTTATGCCCGGTTAATGGCAGTAACCTCGCCTATTAAATGGGACTTAAACTTAACTATCAAAATGTGGGTGTATAACTATTAGGTACATGGCATGATGTTATGTTATGTTGTATTTACAATACTTCAGCCTCTGTCAAAAAATCCCTTTTTACAACAGTTAATTTCCAACTCTCACGACCATCAAAAACATTTTTCACTGTACAAAAATGTTCTGAACAAACAATAGCCTCATTTTTCAACAAATACGTCGATCAGTATGCTAAAATACAGTAATAAATTATTTGGTCCGTCACACAGCTTGTCTGGTTAATCGATCTTGCGGTGAGTGATATGTTGGATCGATTTAGGCACACATACACACGCCTATAATCCCTGGAGAGTTAAGCAGAGGTTTACCAATATTAAACATACACTGTCACTACACCCACTAAGAGGCGACTAAGGGACTTACCAGAGAATGGGCAGCAGCGTTCTCTGTGCCTTTGTAACAACCGTACTGCGATCGCCAATCCGCCTGCCAAGCGTGGCGATAAACCCCCCTTTGGGAGAGGCCTATGTCCAGCAGTGGACGTCTTTCGGCTGAAATGATGATGATGTCCGTTTCTGTACACCTGTTAACGTATATGCAAAATTTCAGGATGATCGGTTCAGTGGTTTAGGCGTGAAAAGGTAACAAAAAAACTCACTGGCATTTATAATATTATATTATAAAAATACTAGTAAATGATTAACATCTCAATAAAGAGCGTTTGAAGTAGAATAATTATAGTGGTTTTAATTTTCGTAATTCTGTCAAAGACAGAACTAAATAGTCCCTTAACTATTATGCTGCTCAAATCTCGCTGCAGTAGTGAGCTTTATCTAGGATTAATCAGTGTCTCAATGTCAACCGCGCTAAAGACACTGTTTACTAAGGATTAAGTAATCAATAGCAACTGGCTACGATAAGGCGATGTTACGTATACCTAGTTCTACGTAAGAAAAGTCGAAATAGATTGTTTTTTATTTAAAAGAGTTTTTGATAGATGGTATAAAGTCTTAGAGGTTAAACTTCCAATTTTTATTAGTGTTTTTTTTTTATAATACACTAGCTGATGCCCGCGGCTTCGCCCGCGTGGATGTCGGTTACTGCGACCAAAAGTAATCATTTTCGTTGAACGCTCCCAGACGGTTTATTTTTTTCCGACACCTCCGTATACAAAAACTTGACAAATTCTATACTAAAACCTTCCTCAAGAACCACTCTATCCATTGGTGAAAACAGCACGAACATCGATGCAGTAGTTTTTAAGTTTATTGCGAAAAGACAGACAGACGCGGCGGAGGACTTCGTTTTCTATACCAATATTATAAAGAGGAAAGATTTTTTTTATTTGTTTGTTTGTATGTACCGAATAGGCTCCGAAACTACTGGACAGATTTGGATGAAATTTGGAACACAGATAGTTTATAACCTGGATTAACACATAGAATGTTTTTTATCCCGATAGTATGTTCCCGTGGGACATTTATCGAACTCCACGCGGACGAAGTCGCGGGCGAAGTGCTAGTATAATATGTAGTGAAGTTTTTTGTTACAATTTACTCTTAATACCTCCATGACCCATACTATTCTATGCGTCTATTAGCACAATGTTTTGAGTCCTACCGTAAAACGTGATGTTTCGCCCCAAAAAAAGTCGTTTCCCAGAAATAATGTTTGCTTAGAGTTACTTAGTTAATTTGATGTACAGAATGCTTAGTTGACGGCTTCGTGAAGAGTCCGTTTGCAACTTGTAGGAAGGAAAACGCTAGATAGTAGATCTCACAACCCTGACTGTGAGGAATAGGATCCCCGACTGGATCCCCATATCTTTATTAATATCTCCCTTTTTTTTCCGTATGGGAAATCATCAAATGACTCCTCCCGCTCTGGGCAGAGCGGAAGGGAGTGTCAGACTTGTACTGACTAAAACCCCTCGATGTTCCTTCCTTGGCCTTTGTGTTCCAGGGCCGCGGTATATCTTTCGAGCAGTCCCGCAGCCCTGGCAGACATTGACCCTTGCGGCCCCCCCCTGTTTGCTGACATCTCATTGAGGAACACAATCGCGCCGATTAGTATCTCCCTTAGACTTGATTTTATCATCATCCTTTTCACAACTATGTTAGGGTCGGCATTCAGTCCAACCAGATGCAGCTGAATACCAGTATTTTACATAGAGAAAGCAAGAAAAAGATATTTATTTGTCGCAGAGACATGACATGCATACAAAATTAGAATTATAAAAAATATAATACACATAAATAACAAAGCATTTAGAATACAACAGAACGGAACAAAACAAGAAAACTGCAACTGCTGGCGCGATTGCATATCTGACCTCCAAAACCCAGTTAGTACTGCGTAATGTGTGATAATATGTTAATATTAGCACTTCACTCGCAATAATTGTGATAGCTCGGCTAATATACATCATCATCAACTTCCTGCCCTTATCCCACTCTATTTGGGGTCGGCGCAACATGTTTTCTTCTTCCATTCTCCCCTGTCAGACGTCACGGCTTCGTTGACTCCTTTCTCTTTCATATCAGTCTTCACACAATCCATCCATCTTTTCTTTGGCCTGCCTCTCCCTCTCCATCCATCAACATTCATGTTCATCACTCTTTTAGTCACATGCGTTTCATCCCTCCTCATTACATGTCCATACCAAGACAAACGACTTCCTTTCAATTTTTCTGTAACAGGCGCCACTTTCAGACTTCCTCTAATATACTCATTTCTTACTTTATCCATTCTTGTCATTCCACACATCCATCTCAACATTCTCATCTCCGCTACATGCAATCTAATTGGCTAATATGCATCATATAAATATAAATTTTAGCCAACAGCACCCACGAATAATATAGCTTTCTAACAGTGGAAGAATTTTCAGAATTGGATCATTCGTTCTGGAGATAAGCCCCTACAACCAAACGTATTTTCCAAACATTTTTTTTTCTATTTATAATATTAGTATAGAATCAAAATCAATTTCAACGCCAAATCCCATCATTTTATGCCACATTGATTAACGGCATTATTGAATTGTCAGCTCACTAATTAATGGTACTTCAGTTAATTGTGGTTGCCTGCATCAGATTGGTCCATTGATCTGATCTTGTGATTTATGACTTAATTATGCGTATAATATACAGACCACGACCAGACCACAGGGGTTTACCACCAACTCTGGTTACAAATACAAGCTCGATGCTCATCGTCATGTGCCTAAACTTAAAAAAAAAAAAAAAAAAAAATAGTATTTATTTGACTCTCACATGGCAAAACAATCAAAACATACTATCGACTGCTGCGCTGCGTGTCGCGGATTCGATTCCCGCATGGAACAATTGTATAGCCTGCAGGTAGTTGTTCCGGGTCTGGCTGTTTGTGTATGTGAGTTTAAATGTTTGTAAACGCACCCATGATACAGGAGAAATTCCTAGTGTGGGGCAACGTTTTTTTATTTAAAAAAAAAGAAAACATAAGACATGCTTTAGAATAAATTGATCTTGAGCGATCTGTACCAGGCCAAATACCACTATCTCAGTATGGTGCTATAACATTTAAAAAAATGCCACAGCGCTGACGCCCAAGTGATGCGGCGGACAAATATGGATATTGGAGTCAGATTCCAGTTTAATTGAATGCAACAGTATTTTACAAGAAGTGACTGTCTACCTGCCTATACAGGGTGTAAACAGGCTCTTCACGAAGCCGTTAACGAAGCATTATGTACATCAAGCTAAGTCACTTTACGCAAAATTTATTTACATTTTTTTTGGGTCTAAAATCATGTTTTATGGTAGGACTCAATTGCGATCATTTTTTTGTTCTAGACCATACCTGGGAACCTTCTAGTTACGGAGATATTGGGGGTCAAAGTTCGAACTTTTTCACAACTTTTTTTTTAATACATGCGTTTAATGAAAGATTTTTACCCCCGTACTATTCAGCACAATGTTTTGAGTGCTTTACATTGAGTCCTACTGTAAAACATGATTTTTCAGCCCAAAAATAAAAGTCGTTTCCCAGCACTAATTTTTGCGTAAAGTTACTTAGTTTGATGTACATAATGCTTGGTTGACGGCTTCGTGAAGAGTCTGTTTACACCCTGTATATGATATGTTTCACATTTTTTATCTAAAACCGCTGTTCTACTGACCAAACTTACAAGTTTATGACAAATCGCCCGTCCTCTATATTGGAAAGGCAGTAAGTATTCATCCTTTACTTGTCGTTTTAGTAAAATATTCATAACCAGTTCAAATAAATTGGTCGATGTTGATAGAATAGACGAGAAAAAGTAGCTGTCAGTGGAATAGAAAAGGTGGTACGGCAATAGTGAATTTGAGAGAGCGATCTTATAAAATAATTCATAAACATTACATCTAGTATTTCCAAATAGTTTGATGTTTGGTTAACCTGCACTTGCCTTGGTCTGCGGAAGAGTGACCGCCCATTACATACCGAGTTTCCTCCGTGCCTCGGAAAGCACGCTAAGTCGTTGGTCCCGGCTGTCAATTGTAGATCTTAGACAGGCGTTATAGGTAGTCAGTGGCCCGAAAGTCTGACAACTAGTCTTACCAAGGGGTATCGTATTACCCAGTACTAACTGGGTTGTGGAGGTCAGATAGGCAGTCGCTCTATGTAAATTCTGGTACTCAGAAAACAAGCCGACCCGTCCGTTAAAAGATAACAAAACATTTTGGTGTTTATTGTCTCATTTGTTTGGTGGGCGGAGAAGGAGAGGAAGACCAAGGAAACGATGAATGGATTGTGTGAGGAAGATATAAAAGATAAAGTAGTAAATGATAACGTGACGTTGACAGAGAAGAATTAAAGAAAATAAACATGTTGCGCGGATCCCAAGTAACATAGGACAAAGGGGAGGAAAATGATGTACTGTTAGATCATTGTCTTTCTAGTTGAAAACGTGATTTATGAGCATAAGGTCTAGGCTTTGATGCCCAGCTCGGGAGAGTTGAAAGTTATACTGGGTTTCATAGTTTCATAGTTACAGCAAGAATGGTTAAAGTTAGGAATGAATTAGAGGAAGGTTGGAAAGTGGCGCCTGTTACAGAAAAAAATAAAGAAAGTCGTTTGTCTTGGTATGGATATGTTATAAGAAGGGATGAAACGCTTGGGACTAAAAGAATGATGGATATGAATGTTGATGGATGTAGAGGTAGAAGAGGGCCAAAGAAAAGTTGGATGGATTGTGTGAGGAATGATATGAAAGAGAAAGGAGTAAATGATGCCGTGGCGTCTGACAGGGGAGAATGGAAGAAGAAAAATGTTGTGACGACCCCGAGTAGAATAAGACAAGGCCAGGAAGATGTTGAGTTTCTTGGTTATAGCCTTGAGTCAGGATTTGTGCCCGGTTGATGGCAATAGGATCGCCCATTATTACTTGGAACTTACCAAGTGTATTATAGGTCTCTCTGCTTAATCTCGGGTATCACAAGCGTGATATCACTATCACTACATGTTATAAAACAATGTCTTCCAATGGCTAGATCGGTTCTTGAGGAAGGTTTAAGTATATAATTCGTCAAGTTTTTGTTGCGGGAACGAGATCAAAATTTCATGATTACCTTTGGTCGCGATAACCAACATCTACGCGGGCGAAGCCAGGGGCATCAGCTAGTTATGTATAATTTAACGGATCATTACTATATGTTATGAACCGTAACGTATTTGGGTGTTTTCCGACGATGTCAGATAAACATATTTCACGGCTTATACCAGCAGATAGCGGCCACAACCCATCAGGCCTATATACGTCCGCTTAGTGATTTATATTACAAAGGTTTTGGATATTTCTATGTTGTTTCTTTGTTCAGATGTAACGTAATATCACATCAACATAACATAACATCACGCCTGAAATCCCCGAAGGGTCAGGCAGAGATGTATCCAATAGTTCACCCACATTTTGCCAGTTATTATTATTTTTTGTTGTTAAAAGATGGGCTTGCTCTTGACCTCGATCCCGCCTGATGGAAAGTTATGTTTAACTCACGCCTTATTCCCATGGGGGTAGGCAGAAACCACAGAACCCCACCTGTTACGATCCTTACATATTCCTTTTGCCTCGTCCACGTTCATACATCTGGTCATAGACGCACGCCGGTTGCGAGTACTACGCACCTGACCTTTCTGAAGAACCTCACCAATGAGGTCAGCGTATGTTATTCTAGGACGTCCCCTCCCGGCGTTGCCACTCACATCTGCCTTATAAATACCTTTTGTTAGTCGCCTTTCACTCATCCAAGTCATTTAAGTCCCAAATAATAGTACCCAGATACTCAGTACTAACTGAGTTGTGGAGGTCAGATAGTCAGTCAATCCATGTGAAATACTGGTATTCAGCTGCATCCGGTTAGACTGGCAACCGACCCCAACATAGTTAGGCAAAGGCTCGGTAGATGATGAAACTGGCGTAATATGGGTGTTCTTAACACCTCTACCTTTTGTTTCGAGCAGTAAACACTTTTGTTATTATTGGACTGAAAACTTCTTTAAGCGCGTTGGGCATTTTTGAGATGGGGAAAACCAATTGAACTCGAGACCCCGTTAAACGACCTTATTTTCGTTGCAGAGTTAGCCGTATTGCTACATAATTACGAGGCCAAAAAAAGTACAGTGTATAGTCAAATGTATAAGTAAAAGACTTATGCAAAAATTATTTTTAGAAAATAATCTAGAATCTTGAAAAACAAAGGTTTTTTTTTCTTTGCAGAGTTATCTGTTTTGCTACATATTACAAGTCCAAAAAAAAAATACAGTGTATAGTTAAATGTACTAGTAAAAGACTTATGCAAAAATTATTTTCCAAAAATAATCCAGAATCTTGGAAAAGTTTTTCTACTGTCGGCACTCACGGAGTGGTTGCGTTTTTTTTCTATAAAACTGTTTTATTCACGTATAAATTCAGCTGTTCGTTCGTAGGCGTGAAATACATATATCCGCATGTCACCAGATAGCCTCGTTCAGAGTCACAACTCATGACTCATGACGCCTGTAAGCGTCGACGAATGATTTGTATGTCGGTTTGTTCGCTGTTTACTTTTTATGCGAATTGAAAATAGTTGCAAATATTGCTTGTGGTTTTACGCTTCCAATAAAATAACGCCTTTAGGGTGTGGTTACGCATCAGCGATGTTTGCGAATGCACAAGTGGACGGTTTCCATGCCATCTTGCGAAAGCTATGCGCTGCTTTGTGCTGTAGAATCCGTGCCAGCCTCAGCATTCTAGCGATGTTTAGTCACCGACAAGACAGTCTGTTACATAAGCTTTGGAGCAACTTACATTTAAAATCAAATACTAACGTAGATTAGTAGTTTTGTATGCCGTTGATCCCGGCTATCACTTGTAGATGTTTGGCAGGTTACAGGTAGTCAGTGACCTGAAAGTCTGACAACCAGTCTTATCAAGGAGTATCGTATAACCCAGTACTAACTGGGTTGTGGAGTATAGATACGATACATCGTCCAACTACGAAAAAATATGCAATAGTTACTCTATATACACTGAACCTATTGATGAGATTCTTCAGAAAGATCAGGTGCGTAGTCTCGCAACCGGCGTGTGTGTATGACCAGATGTATGAACGTGGACAAGGCAAAAGGAGTATGTAAGGATTGTTGCAGGTGGCGTTTTGCCTACCCCTGTGGGAAAAGAGTGTGAGCGTATGTATGTATGGATACTCTACCTACGATATTTTACTGTCACTCCTGTTACCATTTCCAAACACTGGCCCAGAAAAGCCTGACATACACCCATAAGATATAAAAGTAACATTTCACCAAAGCAATAAACCCGTCTACCAATGATTTGTATGCGTATCAACGCTACGCTGTTACGCAACAGTCGAACCATACCTTTAATAAAAAAAAGAGTACAAAAGCCTTTTGTCCAATTAGGATAATGTTTTTGTTTTCTCCGAATTGCGAGGTATGTGTTAATTAAAAACGGGTAGGTACACAAAAAACGTCTATTTTTGTGAACAAAAGAAATGTTGGTAATCAGAATATGTGATAATTAATTGTTGGAAAAGAGTTACTGTGGAGTATTTTTGCCGTTTATCTATAGAGGGTGTAAACAGACTCTTAACGAAGCTGAAATGTACTTGTTCTCCCCGTCATAGCGATATTTTTTTTTTGTTCTAGAATAAACCTGGCTACCTTCTAGTTACGGAGATATATGATATATGCACAGCTATACATACATCTCCACCAAGTGTCACGCCTCGCCAAGTTCATGTTGCATCTAGCGGATTCTCACGGCCTTTACAAGGTCATTGGTGCATCTTATAGAAGGCCTTACAAGGTTGGGCGCATTCTAGAAGGTAGGTACGCTATTGCCACTCGAAAACCTTTTAACCTCACAGGCTATCAATTATACGAGTAAACTCTCAATGTCGTTGGGCAAGTTAAAATCATAATTTAAAAAAAAAAAACATTTTATTGGATTTTCAGTTATTTTTTCTACACGCTGCTCACAAATGTACTGCCCAATTTAAACATGGGGTTTTTAAATGCTTTCACTGGTTCGATGGCTTTCAAATTTTCTTATTTAACTTGTTATTATTATAAGCAAAGATAACTGTTGGCCATTAACGAAAATGTTTCTTAAACAGACAAAACAGGAGCTGAAATCAGATTTCAACGTCCCAGTCAAAACCATTGTCATTTTAAGCTACGTCTAACTTTGCCCCAAAGACGGGCAAAGTTAGTCAATATTTCAATATCAAAACCGAACTCGTAACTGTTATTGTAAATTAGTTGAAATTATCTTTGAGAAACAGGTAATAGCGACAAAGGAAATAGTGTTGTACCAACGCTAATCCGGTTCGGATATCTATCCGAGATTATCTGGAACCGAAACGGATCTCAGCTTAACTTTTCTGGATTAAAAGATTTTTGTACAGAGTAAATGTTGGTATTAAGAGGAGACAAGGGCTGCAAGGAATTTGTAAAATAGGTATTTGAAGAAACAATTGCCGCCGCGCTGCGTCAAGCCTGCCCCCGTAGAGAGCGATAGGGACAGCTACAACACAGACCGATTAAATTAAATTTGACGAGATCGACGTTTCATATTCCCCTTTTTTCTCTTCGAAAACTGAGTCGATTCCATTAATTTTGGCATTAAAATAAGAAAAAGTATGTCTAGGTTCCTATCAATTTATTAAAAACTTTTAGAATTTGTCTGGTAGTCCGCTAATCACTGCCGTAAAATTGGGGCATTTTAATCAATTTTGGAGGGTCATATTTTCTTTACATAATAGTTGTTGAATAAAAAAAACAACGTGTCTATAGTGAACCCTGATTTTATGAAAAAATAAAGGCTCTAGAGGTATAATTCAGGAAAAAAAGGGGAATAAGAAAAGTCGATTTCGTCAAAATTTTTATGGAGAAATCGCAGCCCCTCTTAAGTAAAGTATCTAATGTGAATAAAAAACATTACGCTACTTTACGAGGTTAGGAATACGGTTGAGATTGTAATTTTAGGTTGAGGATTGCGCATTGCGTCTTTTTACGTATCTGAATTTTGACAGCGTTTAGGTCGTAAACTACAAGATTCCCATTAATTGAATATTAAATGTGTCTTAGATACTGGTGATATTTTCAACATAAAAACACGCCCGTTATCCTTGAATAGTTCTGCAGGGCTGTAGAGGTTTATCTGTTTTTCTAAATTAGTTTAAAATTAACAACAAATAAATAAAATGAACCAACTTTGAGGAAAAACCTATACTATGGAAGTAATAGTTTTTTATTTAATTGTCGCGGTTTTCAATTTGCGATATAGTTATATGTATAATATTGTTAAAAATGAAATCCAGTCATGTTTAAGAATGATGACATGACATAGGGCGAGCCTGTATTGTTTTAAGTCCTCCATAACTCCAGACTCCAGGCTGATACTGAAAAAATCTGATGGAAAGCCCCAATAACACTGCCCTACCCGAAAATATAACGCAGGATATAAAAAGTCAAAATCAATCATGTTTTTATTGCAAGAAAATACATACAAATTACAAGGAAAGATCTTATATCCTAAAAGGCATTGTATTCCGCCTTTAAGCAAGCGTGCCAATTAGTAACTTATACCTTATATGTCATTATTTTCATGCAGTTAATACCATTATTACCTCCTTTATTTATTTATATACATATTTTTTACATTTTCAAATATTTAAATATAAAACGACATAAAAAACATTTAAAATATATAAAAAATATATATATATTATGAAATCAGTTATTATTTTCATTTAACATTTACATTATTTATGTTCCATATAACTAAAAGGCTCAACAGTAGAGACCAACAAGGCAAATATTGCAAAGTAAAGTAGTAATAAAATAATAGTTTGCTCATGTCAAATTGATTTAATAGTCATAGCATTAATTGTGCTTTTTTCACAAAACTTTGCTTTTTTGCGAAAAAATATAACCTTTGATAAGCATCTTGGTAAGTACATCACGTAACTATGAAATAGACACTATCAACCCAACATACATTTCTCATTAACACAAACGATACCACATTTCTCGTCACAATATCCGACTTCAACGGATACAATTCCAATCACACACACATTCTTTAAATCCCAGAAAATCCGACATCCTATTTTAGCTCCGGTATCCGCATTAAGGAGTCGATATCCGCGGCTTTCGAAGCTTATATCCGCCAAAGCGCATCACTATTGCTAACAATACGAGATAATCGTGTTAACGAGTGTTGGTTCCTCCTTAAGGAGTGAGGGGGGAGGTAAGCAGTTATTTCCTCTCCCTTTTATAGTTCCTCTTTTGTTTTGTTTTGACAGATAGATTGTTATTGTTGTTTTGGTAATTTTGAAATTGTTCGCGCGGATTTGAGGCGTCGGATATTTGAGTTTCGGATATGAATTGCTTTGTTTGCGCTTCATAAAGAGGTTTATCTGTCTATGTTGGATTAGCACAAGCATTATTAGTCTAAAATATTGGTACTGCTGGGACACAGGACTGTCTGCGAGAGGGACTGGCCATATATCCACCATGCGAGCCCAGTGCAGTTTGGTGGATGTCTTGATGTCTTTGAATTGTTTGGTTCTTGGACATGCCTGTATCATTCACTCATTCACTGTTTTGAGATAAGTAGCGATGAAATAAGTTTTTAAAGGTCCATGACGTATGCTATTAAAAAATGTGCACTGCTGCCATCATTAATTCATCATTATCATCATTTTTCATTGGACAGTGCCCATTTTCATAAAAACAGAGGAGAGAGGCCTATACCCAGCGGTGGATGAAGTCGGGCTATAGCTGATGATGATGAAATAAGTTTTTAAAACATGGTTACTAACACCGTAGTTCCGTAGTTGCCCAAAATAATAAAAACAAACTTACATTTTCAGTTGAAAAACGTGTGCTCCCATACATTATGTTTAAGAAAATATGTTATCCAAGTAAATTTTATAAGTTGGTCGACTATTACTCTTATTTATTTATTTATTTATTTATTTATTTATTAGGCTTCTCAACAATGAGTACACTGTTACTTTGTAGTTTTAACATACACAATCTTAAGTCTAAGCGCCTCATTACTTAAAGAAAAGCACCGCTTGCACTAAACTATGCGCAGATATAACAATAACATACAAATAAATTAATTAAAACAAGTAGGTAATACACAGAATGGAAAAAAAAATAATAACAACAAATTATACATTAAAATCTAAAATCATAACAATTATATTAGGATCCATTAAAATAATAATAAATGAGTAAAATAACATGCATTGTAAATTAAATTCATTTGGTGTATGATTAGATTAATATTAATACAGATTTGAAAAATAAAAAATAAAGAATAGAGATATCCTTTAAATGGCTAACGCTTTTTTGAGGGCAGGTACCGACGTGTGAAAGAGGTCTATATCCACTTCATGCTCTTTGTATGCAGCATACATTCTAGACAGTGGACAGTATTGCCTTAAGTTGGTATGACATCTTGGCATGCAAAAAAGCCTCCTATTAGAACTTCTTGGCAGAGTACGTGGCACATTGAACAACACCCTACTGAGCAAATCCGGGCAGTTCAGAGAGCCCGTGACTAGTTTCTTAAGGAAAACCAAATCTAGCATTTTCCTGCGTTTCTCCAGCGAGACCATCCCAAAAAACTTCAGTCGTTTATGGTACGAGTTGAGCTTATTGCCCATATTACAGCTGAACGTAAGATGCCATAAGAACCGTTTTTGCAGCCGTTCGATGCGCTTGATGTGGACCTGATATTTTGGGGGCCAGACCACACTGCAGTACTCAAGATGGCTTCTAACTAGCGAGTTGTATATAATCTTTTTAATTTGAGGTTTTTTGAAATGTTTACACTCTCTCATAACAAAGCCAAGCATCTTCGATGCTTTTAATATGATTTTGTCAATATGTTCGACAAAGCTTAGCTTTTTATCGAACTGAACGCCCAAGTCTCGTACAGTTTCAACTTCCTCGAGCCTCTCATCATTCAATTTGTAAACGGATCGCAGAATGTTTTTTTTTTTTGTGAATTTGACGTGATGGCACTTTTTTATATTCAATGACATTCTGTTGTCATCACACCATTTAGACAGAAGGTCTAAGTCACTTTGAAATTGTGCTGAGTCCGCAGGGTTTCTTATAATCTTTATGGCTTTGAGGTCATCAGCGAATAGAAATACTTTCGAGCTGGGGAAGCATTTGTGAATGTCATTAATGAAAAGAATGAATATAGGCGGACCCAAATGAGATCCCTGAGGGATTCCAGATGTTGCAATGTACGAATCTGACGAGCAGCCATCTACTACAACCTTGAGGATCCGTCCAGAAAGATATGACCGGAACCAACTCAAGAGGGGGTCCGTGACGCCATACATTTCAAGTTTCTTGACGAGTATGCCGTGGTCTACCGTGTCAAAAGCCTTGCTAAAGTCGGTGTAGACTGCATCAACCTGGACACGCGCATCAACAGCCTCCACAATGCTTTCAACATAAGTTACCAAATTGGTAGCTGTAGATTTTCCCTTCATAAATCCATATTGGCTATCTGTTATTAGCTGCGATAAATGTCTAGCTAGCTCAGGGCATATGAGGGCTTCAAAAACCTTTGCAAGTATAGAGAGAATAGCGATGGGCCTATAATTGCTCACATCAGACTGATCCCCGTTTTTGAAAATTGGCACAATTTTGGTTTCCTTCCACATGGTCGGGAAAGTACCCCGGTGCATAGAAAGATTAAAAATAATACTTAATGGAAGTGACAGAACAACTGCGAGTTTATTTAAAAACAAAGCAGGTATATTATCAGGGCCTGCCCCTTTGTGAACGTCTAACTTCTTTAATTCTTTACAGATCTCTTCTTGCGATATTGTTAATTGGCCTAACGTGTTATTGCTTAAGCAGCCATCCATATTACCCGTGCCCGCATGCACGACATTCCCATCACTGCTGTAAACCTTTGAGAAATGTGATGCGAAATAATTACATATTTCATTAATATTATCAGAGGTGTTTTTACCATCTGTCATAGAACTGGGGTAGTTACTGGCACCACCTCTCTTTATTTTCAAATAGCTCCAGAAATATTTTGGATTTGAAGTTATTTTAGCCTCTATGTCAGCAATGTGAGCATTATAACAGGACGTAGCTAAACGGTCGCATCTTTTCCTTAGTGAATCCAATGCAATAATGTCTAAGGGATTACTGTACTTTCTGATTCGAAGACGTAGGCGGTTCTTTTCATTGAGTCTTTTAATGAGCTGTTTGGAGAACCAGTACGGATATTTATTATCTTTTATTGGTACTTGTGGAACGTGGTGCTTAATTAACTCATACAATTTATTATATAAAAAATCTACCATCTGATCTATAGTCATACTAGGATCTAGCTCTGATGACCAATTGACCTGCTCCAGTTCTGCATTAATTGCCACGTAATCTGCCTTAAAGTAATTCAATTTAGTTCTACGATTACAATTCTGTGTTTTTTTTAAATTGGTAAACGAGAGCTCACACAGTACAGGTGGATGGTGCATATCTATTTTAGAAAGTACATCCACTGGTGCACTTACTACTACACAATCTAAGTTGGTCAAGACCAAATCAAGAATTCTGTCATTTTGATTACATAAATAATTGCACTGTCTTAAGTTGTTAAGCAAGACGAAATCCCAAAGAGTCTGTTCCAAGCCTGTACAAACTCTCTGAGGAGCCCTTATCACATCGCCACCTGTCCCGAGCCAGTTAATTGTTCTCATATTAAAGTCACCAATTATCAAACATTCATTGGCATGTTCCAAGACATTGTTAGTGTTATCGACAAAGTGTTCCAATACTCTGGGCTGTATCGGCGACGGCAAGTATACAGTACAAAGATAAATTGTCCTAGCTTTCCTACCCCCTTTAAGTGACAACTTGACCCAGAGATCATCGCAAGAGCTTTCGAATTCGTTCAATCTCAGTGATTCAAATTTTGTTGATACGGCGATAAGAACTCCACCACCGTCGGTTTTATTGTTGAAAACAGTGTTGGATCTATCTCGCCTATATATAACGTAACGCCCATCCATGATCTCTGCGTCAAAGATACCATCCAGCAGCCAAGTTTCAGTAAACATTATCACATCGTATGAACAACATGCCACATTCCGGTAAATGTCACTCAGCTTTGTCCTAATACCCCTTACATTCTGGTAGTAAATTCTTAGCTCCGTAAATGCTTATAAATCCAATACTTATCTTATATATATACATTTTTTTAATTGCTTACAGTAATTTGTCCAACGAGTCGGTATCTCTGATATATTTATAGTCTGCACCATCATGCTTTCTAACAAAAATCTTACCGCCACGGACCCACACATACTTATAGTCCAAACTCTTTGCCTTGATCCTGGTTGCAGCATGCAGCGCCTTGTTTGCTGGTGATAAATGCTCTACTATATAGACATTTTCTCTTTTACCACCTATCCCAAGAAGAGCGGTGTTGAGCTTCTCATCAGACGTTTTATTTTTATTAAACTTGATAGACGCAGCCAAAAAGTGGTCCCGAACCCGTGGGCTGCTAAATTGAACAACAATAGACTTAGGGCGATTGCTATTTGGAGTTTTCTTTGCAATTCTTGTCACATGATGTATGTTATTTTCGGTTAAGTCGCCAGATATAACCTTGCTAATATTCATGACAGTTGACACAAGGTTTTCGTTGTTGTGCTCAGGCAGACACTGAATTTCCACATTGGTAGAACGTGCTTGTTGTTCTACCTGAGTAAGCCTCACACCTAGATCTTTGACAATAGTTTTGAGCTGCTCGTTTTCCTTTTTAAGCTCGTTTACAACCTTGGTATTTAAGGAAAACTCCTAAACTTGTAAAGCTTACTTAGCTGTTATAGTTTTCCTTTTAACTTCCTATACTAATATCGTGAATTTTTTCACAGACCCAAATACAACCGTTTAGCTGTTAAAGCGGGGGACATTTGAGGCTAACAAAAATTAGCAGTTTAAAGCTTAATATTTCACAAACGAATTCCTTAATCGAAAAATTAACTAAACAAACTCGCAATATTTCTTAAAAACCTATTACCATCTACACTTAGGGGTACGTGACAAAAAAATGAACATCCCCACTTTACGTGTACAGGAGATACCCTAAAAAATACTTTTCGATATTTTATTTTACCATAATAATATTGTTATTTAGTCGGCGTAATTAATCTGTATATTTACAAAGAGTCTTTGCGGACAGACAAACGTACGGACATGGCGAAACTATAAGGGTGCCTTGTTGACTTATACGGAACCCTAAAAACAGAATATTGATCATGTTTACTATTTGTTATTAGTTCCCGATATCTGCTCATAAACACCCACTCTCAATAACTTCAGCTTAACTGTGAACTTCAGTTTGTTTTTGTGTTCATGTTTTGGTACCGTACGTCATGAACGTTTAAAAACCGAAAATCCTAACTATAATAATATTATGTGTACAAAAACGGACATATACCTTTCATCCCGGAAAAGTACTGTTTCTGAGGCAAACAACAATAACGTTCTTATGATAATAGATGGCGCCACGTTTCTTACCATGATTGAATTAGGTGTATTATTATAGAAACTTTAGTAGTCTGTTAAGAGTTTAATTGTCAAATTCTAAATTAACGTAAGTAAAGTCGCAGGCAAAAGCTATTGAAAAGATAAGACAGTGTTGTTTGAGTATTCGGTTGTTAGTCTTATTATTTCATAATTTGCTCCTGATTTTCCATAGAGACAAAACAGCTCTTTCCGTAAGTCATTTATCTAGAAACCATCAGCACATTTAATAACTTCTAAACGCTTTAATATCTCCGAGAAAGGCCTCTCCAGAACAATAATTAAGCTAACGACTCAACCGGAACTGACGCCATCTTGCGGCGCGCCACATAAACACTCATTTCCGGGCCCAAGTGACAATAGACTTAATTCTGTAGAGACTTTTTTATTGTTTTTGAAGTTAGAATAGGACTTATATTTAATGGGTTGGTTAATTAATGTTTGGGAGAGTAATTTAATTAGGTTTTTAGGATTCATTAGCCGTCTTACCAAGGGTTATCGTATTACGCATTAGGTACTAACTGGGTTGTGAAGGTCAGATAGGCAGTCGCTTCATGTAAAATTCTGATATTCAGCTTAATCTGGTAAGACTGGACGCCAACCCCAACATTGTTTTTGCATAGTTAGAAAAAAACTAGGAGATAACATAACATAACATCACGCCTGTAATCCCCGTAGGGTTAGGCAGAGGCGTACCTAATAGTACACCCACATTTCGCCAGTTATGTTTAAGTCCCATGTAATAGGGGGTCAGCCTATTGCCATCAACCAGGCACAAATCCAGACTCCGTGGCTGCTACTGAGAAATTCCTGATGAAAAACCCAATAGCACTTTGCCCGACCTGGGAATCGAACCTAGGACCTCATGCTCAGCAGTCGCGCTTGCGACCACTTAACCAACGAGGCAGTCCAATCAAAACTAGGAGATGATGGCAGTAAGTTCACTATTAAATAGGGAGATTTCCTGAGTAAAAAAATATGATTCTATTTAGTCCGTCAGTTAGATTATCGAAAAATATTGGATACGTATTTTTTGTTTTATCAAATCAATGGAAACTGACGAAGATAACGCGCATCAAAGATCATGAGTGGGGCCTTGTGACGTCACTTCCCCGGTAAAGGTGTACTGACATAGTGACGTCACACGAGTTTTCGACGCACTGTATCGCCTTCATTTTTTGTTTACGTGATAAAAGGAAAAATACGTGTCCAATATTTTTCGGAAATCTATCTATCGCGACCGTTGGAAGGAATGGAGGGAGGCCTTTGCCCAGCAGTGGGACAATATGGGCTAGCTATAATAATAATATAATATAATAATCTGACGGACTAATTAGATTTTTATTTATAAGGGTATTTATTATCATTAACACTGAAAATAAGGTATTTACCATGTTTGCTATTTGTTCTGAGTTCCTGATATTTCGGCGCTGGAGCAAGCACCATGATCCCATATAAACTGTAGTTATTGCGGATAGGTGTCTTCGTGATCCCGTTTTAGTAACTGTCAGTTCAAAAACTTATTTCACTGATGAATGTTATTATTTAAATTACTAGATTCTTCTTCAGGTAGTTTCACATCACGCCTGTAATCCTTGAGTGGTAAGGCAGAGGTGCACCTAATAGTACACCCACATTAACAGGGGGCAAGCCTATTGCCATCAACCGGGCACAAACCGAGACTCCGTGGCTGCTACTGAGAAATTCCTAATGAATAAACTTACAACCAATATTTCCTTATCCTACACCAGAATTGTAATACAGGCGGTTTACAATAATTGGTATTATATTTTATTTTATTATTATTTACCGAGTGGATAAATAACCACAAGCCTTATGCAAGCAGTAATATCCATCACATTATTACTGAAAACAGGCAAAACCGCACATCTATAACTGTATACCTAGGAGAGATTTATGCTCACTACAGTGGGCCTAAAACCAACGCGCGACGTACAGAAATTTAACGTAAATTCGAATTAAAGCTCGCATTTTTTTAATTTTTGACGTGACAACTTCTAATAAATCGATGAACGCCGGCTGCAGGCACGAAAAAGTGTCCCGTTACGCTAATGGTCCCGTTACGCTCGTTGTACGCTTGCGCCTCATCTATCTCTCTTCCACTCGATTATATAACGTTTTCACTTTAAACTATCGTCCGTAAACCAACTTTACAGACAATCAATTTTTTTTATTTTTTGGCACTTTACAATATTTAGTTCGTTTGAAGACTTTAATCATGAAAGTATCTCTTTTCCTTCTGCGCACATTGTGTGGGGTCGGCTCTTCTAATTTTCTGGCGCCAGGACAATTATGTCCTGTAAGTCATAACAGGCAGGATGCACTGATTCAAGAACTGGATCTTGGCTCTGTGGAATACGCGACAAGAAGACCCGACGAAGCTTCCCAAATGCTGCCCAGCCTTTGATTCTTCTGTTAACCTCTCATTAAATCATTATACTTTTTTTTTTTTGGATGGGAAGTCATCAAATGATTTCTCCCGATCTGGGCAGAGCGGAAAGGAGTGCCAGACTTGTACTGACTTAAACCCATCCATGTTCCTTCCTTGCCCTTTACGTTCCAGGGCCGCGGTATCTCTTTCGAACAGTCCCGCAGCCCTGGCAGGAAATCATGATACTTGCGATTGCAATGTGGCAATCGTTTGAATTTACATAACGTGTAGGTACATCGCACGTTCAAACAAGGCCTCAGAAGCCACAAATGGGCGTCAACCACAACGGCATCTATAATTACTCTGTGTTCCATTTGGATTGAAGTACAGCCCCGCTTTAGCCTGTATTTCAGCCTGCGTTTTAGCCGTTTAGACGTTTAGGCGATTGTGATGATGATGTGATGGAAGTAGCTTTAAAGGATAGTTTGGTTGTGGTATTGTAATGTGTCTGTTAACGGCACTGTTTAACTAAAAAAAAACTGAACTGTTATAATAATAAATAGTAACTTGTAACTTAATTCATAGAGAGGAGGCATATGTGATTCTTAGGGAGCAGCGGTGGCCCAGTGGTGGCGGCCCGGACTTAATAATAATATAATAATATCATGGGACAACCAACACACCGCCATCTGATCCCAAACTAGGCAGAGCCTGTACTATGGCAACCAGACAACTGATAAACATACTTATATATTTCTAAATACATACATATTATAGATAAATTTACACCCAGATACAGAACAAATAATCGTACTCATCGCACAAAGATTTGTCCTGTGTGGGAATCGAACCCACGACCTCCGTCCTAGCAGTCAGGGTCACTAACCACTAGACCAACAGGCCAATCCAACTTACGAGCAGTGAGTCTTAGGTTCGACCCAGGCAGGTGCATTACTGTGTGTAATTTATTTCATCACCACTGCTCTCAAAACGGTGAAGGAAAACATCGTGAGGAAACCGGCATGTCTTAGAACCAAAAATTCGAAGACGTGTGACGTCTACCAACCAGCACTGGGCCCGCGTGGTGGATTATAGCCCATTCCCTCTCATACAGAGGAGGCCGTGTGTCCCAGCAGTGGGAACATTTAGGCTGATTATGCTTATGCTGGGTCCCATTAGCATTATATGCTGACTATAGTAACTCAAAAGGTTTGCCAGAAATGTACTATCTGGTAAATACTAAAGTATGTAATAGGGACGACTCTATTGGATTTTTAATGAGAATAAATAACCATTTTGAGTAAATCGAAACTATCTTGCCTCTGGTATGAAATAAAACCACGAGGGTGTGCAGCTTGACTAGATGATGATTCATTATGGTTAGTAAAAAATTGGAACTTATAAATTATGTTAGTGAGTACAAAATACAATTAAAAAATTTATGAAATACATTTACAAAGTACATTTAAAAATTATAATAAATGTTTATAAATTTAAGTATCGCCATGCCAGTTTAGTTCGCTCCAATTGATAATTTTGTAAAATCAGAGGCTTACCTCTGATTTTGACCAAAAGATCACGAATCCACTTTTGAAGATTAAAACCTTGAGGAAATGCGTCGAGGGGCTCCCGTCTATCAATAACAATTAATGGCACTCATCGATCCTTCTGCCAAGTGGGACTGATTACGGCGAAATCTTCGACCAATTATGGTTGAATAACAGCGCTGGATGGCTTGGTATGTGATGCAGGGGACTGATGAAAATGTCGTAAGAAAAGTTTTTTGAAGTGAAACTTCGAATGCGACTTCCAACAAGGTTGCGTTAAACGTTTAACGCTACCATGGAGGAGGTATCACAGCACTGTTGCGTTATTTTTTTTTTACTACATGACGGGCCTGCTCTTGGTCTCGATTCCACCTGATGGAATGCCATGGATGATGCTAAGATGCATGTTCACTCTTACTTTGAAGGCAATCTGTTTTGAGTATACGGTGTGAAAAGGACACCGACGCGAAAATGGTTACCATTATTCATTACATCATTCTGAGCCCCACATAAAATTTTTTTCAGCGGATATTTTAAAAAAACCAGCTGCTCCATACATTTTGACCGTGCAAGTATTGCACTTTTGTAGGAAACAACAGTTTTTTTTAAATAGCCGTTGAAAAGTTTCAATGTTTCTCAGAATGATGTCGAATCATTGAATGATGTTGCCTCCGAATAAGCCCATTTTAATCTCAGTAAAACCAAAAAAAAACGAGATTTTTTTTTTTTGTACGCACCTAGAGTTTGTAACAACAAAAAAAAACAAAATGGCTGCCAAAGCGCAGCAGCGGGAAAGTGTATTTGTGTATTGAAATAGTTGTTAAATGAGTATCTAGAATTTCGCTAGTCTAAGACTGGGCACCCTGTATAAATGCAGCGATGAACCCATCTTAACATACAAAGCGTAGACACTAAACAAGAGCTAAAAATAAAACCCCTTTGTTCTTAACATATGTGTCTACTCTCCGAATCCAACCCACAGAATTTTAAAGAACCCACTCCAACTGCAAAATCTTCAAAAACCGACCTTATTGTCTTAGCCAAACGCTTGAGCTAAGGTGCAAATATTTGTTTGATTTTTAAGATCCCATTCTAACAGCAAAATCTTCAAGAACCAACCTTATTGTCTTAGCCATAAGGTTGGGTTAAGGTACAAATGTCAAATTGCATTTATAAACTTTTTTTTTACAATTTTAAACTTTTTAATATCATTTAACTAACTATATATTCATTAATAATTAAAAACTATAAAATAAATTCAACGCTGTCAGCTGGTAATGTGCCCAAGAGACTGGCGGCGTTGCCACGTTGTATGGCAACACTTAACCTCTGGCCGAGGTTAAAGTTAGCCCTTGGGTCACGGGAAGCGTCAACTAGGTGTTTCAAAATTTCCTTAAACAGTCTATGAGCACTTTCAAAACCATATTTCATCTGTATAAAGCTCCATACATTGTTTGTAAATACCCAAAATAGAAGAATTTCGTTCTCAAATAACAGTTATTTAACAAATTCAGGGAAAATTCTTGGTTACATTTTCATTTTCTCGGAAATCGAAACAAGTTTTGAATCAAAGCAATTATGGCAATTAATGAAAATGCCTTAACGATTTCTGGGAACTTGAAGGGTACCAATTGAATTTGTATGTTGTTATTTGTTGTATTTTCGCTTGTTTTCTCAGATTATATTGAAAAGTTGCTGAAAACGTAAAGTGGGTTCCTAATTACAGCGATTTATTTTGTTCGGCGTTAAAAGGTTAAGGGTAATGGTTAAAGGTATACATATGGGAATTTTGTTAACAAGTTCAAAGGTTTAACAAACACTAATCCTTTTCTAAAAGAAAAGTAGCTTAAGTTACCTCTTATATCAACTGTCGGCCAGTAAAAGTCCCGTTAAAATCGGTTCAGACGTTTCAGAGATTAGACGGGACAAACAAACAAACTTTTTTAGTTATAAGTACCGTATATACTTTCATATACATTCAGTAAAAAGTTGTTATTTTGATATTACAAACATACACTTAAATTTTATTATTATATTTATAATCGTTTAGTCCACTAACGGTTCCTCAACCCCAAAAATAACAACAACAAACAAAAAAATAAAATATTTACAGATTTATACACCTACCACTGTTTATCTCTCCATCACCCAAAGGTTGAGTGGTAGAAAATGCATATGGCATTAAGTCCGCCTCTGTACATTGTGCTTGAAGTGTTAAAAAAAAAAAAAAAAAAAAATGTGTCTACTGAACTATAATTTATTTTGAACCCTTGGGGAGTCCAGAGTGGATTTTATTTTCCTGCCAAGTTTGAGTTTCCTCTCGATCCCCAAAATGGTCACGATGATAATTAGACCGGCAGATTTCACGTAATTTTTTGTATCAAGAAAAAGACCCTATATATTTTGAACAAGCCATTCCCCCCCAACCTTCCCCAAGGTAAAATGACCTTGACCTCGACCTGAAAACCGAGCATTAAAACTTCCCAAGCTTTGTCATTTTCCTCCCTTTCCCTGCAAATTCAGCAGGAAGGCTCCCAATATATCTGAACACAGCATTAATTCTGTCCACGGAGTCAATTTAGCGAGAAACACAACCTTTTGTGACAAACCTGCGTATGTTAGATGCTTTATATTGGGAAAGATATATTTAAGGGCCGTGGGAAAAATAATAAAAAGTATTCAGCAGATTTGTACAGGGTTTTTTAACACATTATTGGTAAGAAAAGCAGCTTGTACGATTCTGTAAAGATTGCTTGGAACCTCACTCAAGTGAGCGCACACAATTCGAAAGCGAACTCATTTGTTTTTAAAGTAAATCATCGCGGATTCACAACGAGACACCGTTCGAATTTCGAACGTGATCATTCCATGTCTCGTCTACATTTTTACCCAAAGCTGTGTAAATGTAAATGAGATATGTAAAACATACTACACCTTATTTATTATCCAAAAGATTTTTCCCTTATTTATTATTATATCAATAAGCCTGAGTCTGGGTGATATTTGTCGATGGCATGTAAAACAAATTCAGATGCCCATGAGTGGATACTCTGACACCAGGTTAGGCACTAACCACAAGATATGAAAGAAGAGGTAATATCAAAGCAAAAAATATAACATAACATAACATCACGTATGTAATCCCCGAAAGGTTAAGCAGAGGTAATAGTTTACCCACATTTTGCTAGTTATGTTTAAGTTCCATGTAATAGGCGGCGAGCCTATTGCCATCAACCGGGCGCAAATCCAGACTCCGTAGCTGCTACTGAGAAATTCCTGATGGAAAAACCCAAAATCACTTTGCCCAACTTGGGAATCGAGCCCAGGACCTCATGCTCATAAGACGGGAAATATAATACGTTAATTTTAAAAATATTACTAACACACTCCGACCTAGATCTTGACAATCTATTAGAATACTGAATAAACGTTCATAAAACATTTCATTCTTATTTATGTTAGTTAAAAGTATTTTTACAAACCAGCAATTAAAATTTTACCATGCGAGATTATAACCGTCATTATCCAGCCTGTTTCGAATACATAATGTATTTAAAAGCTAAAATCCCGCCCTGTTTGTGGTAAAGTAAAAAACATTCATTTAAAAAATACCGTTTTCACCTCCCACACATTCACTAATTATGCATTCACACAGCATACCTAACTTTAACAAAAAAGTGTAAACAAAAACAGAAAAGTGTAAACAAAAATTAACAATGCTGGACCACTTTTTTAAAAAACGCCGCTCAGTGCCGTGAAGTGGGCTTAATCGGAAATCGTCGCTTGTTACCGGAAGCCGACAATCACCCCCTTCCCCCCACCGCTGGCCACCCCGTTTCCGGTTCAGATAACTCGTCTCTTTGTGCTCATATTTCTGCGATGATACAAAATATTATGTGTGATGGGAATTTTTAATACCAACGCTTGTAATATGCGTGGCTTAGAGAGTATTGTTAGTAGTGCTATTCTGTAAAGTTCACTAGTTCACCCCACTCAAGTGAGCGCACACAATTCGAAAGCGAACTCATTTGTTTTTAAAACACCGTTCGAAATTCGAAGTGATGTTTGGAGATTATTTTGTAGACAAAAGGTCTTTATGTAAACAAAATGTGCATAAAATAATAAAAAAAATGTGAATAAAATAAATGTTTCTTGTTTTTTTTTGTAGAGGGAAACAATATGGCCGTTTTTTGTTGAAGCTATGATTTGGATATTTAGCAGAGAGGACTTTTCGTTTGTACTCCGCTAAAGCTTGACTTGACTACCTCGTTGATCTAGTGATCGCAAGCGCGACAGCTGAGCGTGATGTCCTAGGTTCAATTCCTAGGTCGGGCAAAGTGTTACTTGGTTTTTTCATCAGGTATTTCTCAGTAGCAGCCACGGAGTCGGGATGATTACATGGGGCTTTAACATAACTAGTGTAATGTGGGTATACTATTAGCCTATTCCTTCGGGGATTACAGGCGTGAAGTTATGCTATGTTAAAACTTGGAAATTTTTAGAGTACATATATGCACTTCTGTCTACGGAAAATATTGGTTTCAAGTTGTGTTATCACACATACAGGGTGTAAACAGAATCTTCACGAAGCCGTCAACCAAGCATTATGTACATCAAACTAAGTAACTTTACGCAAAAATTAGTGCTGGGAAACGACTTTTTTTTTTTGGGGTGAAAAATCATGTTTTACAGTAGAACTCAATGTAACGCACTCAAAACATTGTGCTGATGGGTGGATTGAATAGTAAGGGGGTCCTGGAGGTGTCTTAAGTAAAAAAAATACATTAAAAACATGTATTTAAAAAAACCTTGTGAAAAAGTTAGAACTGGTGTTCCCCCAATATCTCCGTAACTAGAAGGTTCTCAGGTATGGTCTTGAACAAAAAAATGATCGCAATGACGGGGAGAACAAGTGCCTTTCCGCTTCGTTAAGAGTCTGTTTACACCCTTTATATTTGTAAGTTTTTTTTAAAATAGATGTGGACCGGACTGGAGAAGACAAGCTAGAGATAGGGAAAAATGTAGAAAACTGGGGGAGGTTTACGCCGCAGAGGCGACTTCCATAAATTAACACATATATATGAATGTAATGTAATTTTACTAATGCAAAGAAATTAATGACATGTAATGTGTGTAATGTATGTATGTAATCAAATTAATGTAATGTTATGAATGAATGTTAGGGAATGAATGTAATGTATTGTAATTTTAATAATGCAATGTGTGAATGAATGTCAGAGAATTAATGTAATGTCGATAATGTAATGTATGGTAATGGATTGTTCCAAATTTAATATTAATAATGTAATGATACGAATGAATTGTATGGAATTAAGGAAATGTTGATAGTGTAATGATAATTTAATTTGTTTCATTTACGATAGTCAAGTTTATACGTTTAAGATGTTATTTATGGTAGAATTAAAGGCTTTTTTATTTTTATTTTATTTTATTTATTTATCATAGACAAAGAGTTTCAATCTGCAAAAAGGAGCACCCCAAAAAATTAAAGCGCCTATAAATTATATTACTTGACTTGGCTCGCGAGGTTGTCGACATGTGGGAGGTGGACTCAGCGATAATTGTGCCGGTAGTCGCATCAGCCCATGGCTTAATTGCCAAGAAACTCGACCAATACCCGAGGAGGCTCTCATTAGGTAGCTGGATCAAGAACTTGATTCAGAAAACAGTACTCCTGGATACGGCTATATATAATAATATTACTGAAAAATATGTCCACCTTTTTTTTTTTACGGTTGGGAAATCATCAAATGACTTCTCCCGCTCCGGGCAGAGTGGAAGGGAGTGTCAGACTTGTACTGACTAAACCCATCCATGTTCCTTCCTTGCCCTTTGTGTTCCAGGGCCGCGGTATCTCTTTCGAACAGTCCCGCAGCCCTGGCAGGCATCGGCCCTTGCGGGCCCCTCCCTGTTTGCTGACATCTCTTTGAGGCGCGCGTGGAACACGAACGCGCCGTCTAAACGGAAAAAAAAATAAAAAATACATGTCCACCTCGTTTGCGTCCTCAGGTAGACACAATATTTCATTACCAAATCGAGAGTGTGTACTCCACCTTAATTGTTTCGCTCGTTAGTGCCATTTATTAGGTACGTTCCCAAGTATTTAGGAAAGTGGGTACTGTTTATTTTTTGGATAATGTCGCTAATATAACAAGCTATTAGGTTATAGTTACTGTTATATTATTATGGATGTTTTAATACAAATACCTCCCGGTCCTGGGTTTTATTCCTAGGTCGGGCATAGTGCTATTGAGTTTTTTCATCAGGAATTTCTCAGTAGCAGCCATGGAGTCTGGATTTGCGCCCCGTTGATGGCAATAGGCTCGCCCCCTATTACATGGGACTTAAATATAACTGGCGAAATGTGGGTGTACTATTAGGTACACCTCTGCCTAACCCTACGGGGATTACAGGCGTGATGTTATGTTATGTGTGAGGTAGCTTAAAAAGACAAGACTAAAATAATGTTTATTTAATTTTGGTTTATTGTTCTGTCCAGTGCGAGTCAAATAAATACTTTTTCTTTCATACTTTCTTTTACCGCTTGCGACCGCTAGACAAACGACGCCATGTTCTTTTATACGAGAAGAATAGGGTCATTCTGACCATCTGTCCCATAACATTTTATTAATCTTAAAACAATTATAATGGTACTATCCCCATTCATAGCACTCGCAATTTGCTTAGTTTGTGTTCTTCAACAGTAAAAGCTGACCTTAATGATACCTCAACAAAACATCAGTTTTATATTTACTTTTTATTAATAAAAAATAAATGGAAGTTTATTAGGTGAAATTTTTAACAAAATGGTTGTTTTATTTTTGTAAGGAATCGTAAATGTGTGAAAAGTTAGTTAAATGCTTGGTGTGTGACTAATTGCCTTATCTAATACTTTAAACAAGCAATTATTGTATAAATATATATTGTAATCTGAATCTCGGAAACGACTCCAACGATTTTCATGAAATTTAGTATGCAGGGGTTTCGGGGGCGATAAATCGATCTAGCTAGGTTTCATTTTTAGATAACGTTGTTTTATCCGTGTTACCGAGCAAAGCTCAGTCATCCAGGTACTTCTTGTAATACGCGGTTAGTCAATAACACAAATCAGCTGTTTCGTATATTTTGACCGTTTACGTATTGCACTTTCGTATGGAACAGCAATTTTTTTTTAATAGCTGCTAAATTCTAAACCCTGAGAGGTATAGAATACTAGTTAGTCGGTGACGGAACGGTCTAGTAGGCCATAGTCTCGTACTTTGCAGTACAAAGAATATTTTTTACCTAATACGCAGTGGCGCGCCCCAGTTAAACCCTGTATGAACTATCAGTGTCACTGTTATGTCGTTGTCAATAATGTCAATTTAAGGAACCCGGAGCCTCGAGTACCCAATGGCTGTTAAGCATTTTTTATTGCCGGGTCCCGTAGCACCCTTTGGCGTTTTAGTGGATACGTTCATTGTACGATCATGGTATGATACGGTGTAGTGGGTAGACTCCTTGCTTTGCACGTATCAGCAAAGCACGGTCCGTGCATGGCACGCGACGGTGTTAGTCAGTGATGGAACAGTCTAGTAGGCATAGTCTCATACTTTTCAATACAAAGAATATTTTTTCTCTGATACGTTCATTGCACGATCATGGTATGATACGGTGTAGTGGGCAGACTCCTTTACATGATTTTCTTACCCTAATACGTATTAACAGATTCTTCCAAGCATTATGTACATCAAACCACTTTTTTTTTGTGCTGAAAAATTAAGGAATCAATGTAACGCACTTAAAACATCGTACTGATGGATGAATTGAATATTAATGGGGTCCTGGAGGTGTTTCAAGTAAAATTTTTACAATAAAAACATTTATTAAGAAAAAAATCTTGAGAAAAAGTCGGAATTTTGACCCCCAATATCTCCGTTACTAGAAGGTTCCCAGGTATGATCTAGAGCAAAAAAATATCGCAATAGCAGGGAGATTAAGTGCCTTTCGGCTTCGTTAAGAGTTTTTTTACACCCTTTATATTTTATTAGTACTGAATAAAATTCATCAATCACTAAGTATTAGGTAATGTCAGTCAAGGTACCTCGTGTCTTATCCCGCAAGGTAACATTTTACAATAGGATTAACTGTAGGTAAGTGAACGTTTTGTGTGCGATACGTTTTAATACATACGGATGGCTGAAATATTCATCTAACAAGAAGTTAATGAGATATAAAAAGGTAAAACTTTTTTAGGAGAGACTTAATGACGATGCATTTTGAATAAATAGCGATGCATCACGAACTCGTCTAGACTGCCTCGTTGGTCGAGTGATCGCAATCGCGACTGCTGAGCACGAGGTTCTGGGTTCGATTCCCAGGTCGAGCAAAGTGTTGTGAGGTTTTCCATCAGGAATTTCTCAGTAGCAGCCACGGAGTCTGGATTTGTGCCCGGTTGATGGCAATAGGCTCGCCCCCTATTGCATGGGACTTAAAACATAACTGGCGAAATGTGGGTGTACTTTTAGGTACACCTCTGCCTAACCCTACGGGGATTACAGGCGTGATGTTATGTTATATTATGTGTTATGCATCACGAACTCAAATTGTTGCTAAATCAATAATATTTTGAGGTTACTATTTTGCTGTGCAATCAGTATTTTTGATTAGCTTTGGGATTTTTGTATGTAAAAAAAAAGATTTTTTGATTTACAGTTAAATACTAGCCAAAACAAAATAATTTTCTATACCCTTTTATGCGTGTACTAATGATATTTCTTTTTATTGTTCCAGGTAAGTTTGAAAATCACACAGATGTTGGCTTCGTAACTCGTAAGTTTAATCGTCAAACTAACAATTCTATTGAAAGTTATTTTCAAAACGAAACTTTAAATTGTAACAAATTAAACAGATTTTTCATTGTTACCACGCCAGCTAGAAGCTATCTTTTGCTAAGAAAACAAAAGAAAAGAACTACTGAGAAGTTTTCTGAGGTATTGTCTGGAATTGTTTGAAAGGTTTTAGTTCAAGTTCTGTAAATTTAATCGCAATCGCAATCTAAATTATGTTGGCACAGAACTGAGCTATAAGTAGTTTGGCGGCTTCAGTAACATCCATCAGACAGTTCCTGCACTAATAAAAAAAAACAAGTTGCCACAATCAAGATTTTGTTTAGATTGACTAAGTAACTTGTTTGCATCTGAGCCAATCAAGCACAATGATCACAGCTACTACTTTTATTTGATTGATATTTGAAACGGGATCTTGTTTGGAGTTATCACAAAACCTATTTGCAGCAATCAAGTCAGAAGTAATTCAGTTGTGTCAATCAAGCATTTGATTACTTCAATAAAGATTGTCTCTTTTTTAACTCTTCTACAATAACGTCATGTTAAGGGTAATCAAGACACTTGTTGGAGTGTTCAATCATTTGAACTAGTATTGCTGCAATCATGTCGTGATGATCAACTTAACTAAGATTTTGATTAATCTAAACAAGATATCGTCAATCAAGCTAAAAAGTCACTTGATTGGCGTGCATTTTTTTCAGTGCGTAATGAACAACAATATTAAGTGGCTCATCGTTTTTGGAACTGCACCATATTTAGGTATACTCCTTATAAAACCGGCTTTATGCGTAATCTCGGTCAACATCGAAGGGTTCTCCAAAGACAAATTAGAAATGTTTGCTTGCAATGCGATGTCTACCGCAAAACTCGCTGCAACATTCTTTGCGTCCAAGAGACCCACCGAGCTGAAGTCCAAAGTCGGCCACACATCGATGGATTTACGCTTATTGCCGAGATCTGTCATCTCTTTCATAATTGTATTTGATAGGAAATTATAAAAGTCACTCAAAAATATGCACAACATTTTTAATAACCGACGAAATTTTCTATGTCTCTGAATGCTCATACATAAACGCCCTTTTCCCATGGGGGTAGGGAGAAACAACAGAACGCCACCTGCTACGATCCCTACATACTCCTTTTGCCTCGTCCACATTCATACATCTGGTCATACACGCACGCCGGTTGCGAGTACTACGCACCCCGCGTCTCTGAATACGTGGTAATCGTTTTAAAGTCGGAGTCCCTGTCACCATGTATGTTGAGGGCCGGTTTCCAGTCAAACCTGATGCATCTGATTACCAGTATTTTACATGGAGTGACTGCCTATCTGACCTCTACAACCCAGTTAGTACTTGGCAATCCGATAGCCTTTGGTAAGACGTACCTTTAGGCCACAGACTACCTGTGTCAAAGATCTTCAAATCACAGCAGGGACCAACGGTTTAGCGTGCTTTCCGAAACACGGAGGAAACTCGATATGTATTAGTCGTCACCCATCCACAGACCGACCGAAGCAAACGCTTCTTAACCTTGAAGATTGACCTGTGCGGCTGTTATTATTTATCCATGAGCTCTTCTTTATGTCCCCATTTTGCCAAATTGTATTTACTTACTTTTTGTTGAGAATTCTTGACTGCCTCATTGGTCTAGTGGTCGCAAGCGCGACTCCTGTGCATGAGGTCCTGGGCTCGATTCACAGGTCGGGCAAAGTGTTATTAAATTTTTCTATCAGGGATTTCTCAGTAGCAGCCGCGGAGTCTAAATTTATGCCCAGTTGATGGCAAAAGGCTCGCCTCCTATTACCTGGGACTTAAACATAACTGACGAAATGTGGGTGTACTATTAGCGACCCCTCTGCCTAACCCTTCGGGGATTACAGGCGTGATGTTATGTTATGTAATTGAGAATTAGGCTTTATTATTTTCAGTAAACTGGCTACATAGTACCGTCTGAATGTCTCATGAAGGCATCGTCAGCGGTAAGATAGAAGCTTGACTTAAGTGGAGCTCAGATTATCCGGCTTGAATTTACATGCGATTTGAATAAATACGACCCTCTGGAAAACATGACCCTCCTTCTGGCGCAATTGGGTAAAAATACATTGAGTTTCCTGATAATGTAATGTTTTTTTTAAGGGTTCCGTACCCAAAGGGTAAAACGGGACCCTATTACTAAAACTTCTCATGAACCGTAATAGCTAAATATTTGAAATTTTCACAGATGATGTATTTCTGTTGCCGCTTTAACAAATAATAACAATACAAATTATTTAATAATTAAAGGGGGCTCCCGTACAAGTAACGTTTTTTTTTCGGTTTATGGTACGGAACCCTTCGTGCGTGAGTCCGACTCGCACTTGGCCAGTTTTTTATGGTTAGAAAAGTTTTTAATGTTAGTGGAGCTAATGATCTGAACACGCATCACGAAGACTGATTTGAGGTGGCGCAGGAGAAGAGTACCAGCAGTGGAACACACAAGGATACTAAAAAATTTTACCTGGTTAAGCAACGCTTGCCGAGGCCAGACCGTGGATGGGTAACCGTTCATCACCGCTCAATGTGAATGCACGTTAACCATATTACCCAGTTACTGGGAGGTTAGATAAGCTGTCACTCCTTACTAAAATTTTGCTGCATTCAGTTAGACTGGAAATGTAGCCGTAAAATAATTCATTTGAGGAAACAGACTTGAAAGATATGTCTGACAACCTATCTGACCTTCAAAAAGACTATTCACCTTTTAATAGCCAACAAACTGTACTAAGCAAAGGGTGTAAACAGACTCGCTTCACGAAGCTGTCAATCAAGCACTAAGTACATCAAACTAAGTAACTTAACGCAAAAATTAGTGCTGGGAAACGACTTTTTTTTGGGCTGTAAATCACGTTTTACAGTAGGACTCAATGTAACGCACTCAAAACATTGTGCTGATGGAATGAATAGTAAGGGGGTCGTGGAGGTGTTTAAAGTAAAAATCGTACATTAAAACATGTTGTATTTTAAAAAAAAACTTGTGAAAAGTTGGAACTTTGACCCCTAATTTCTCCGTAACTAGAAGGTTCCCAGGTATGGTCTAGAACAAAAAAAAATGATCGCAATAATGGGGAGAACAAGTGCCTTTCGGCTTCGTTAAGAGTCTTTCTACACCCTTTATATTCTGAATCCAGTCAAAAAGAAATGAAAATATTAAATACTTAACAAAAACAAACTCATACGCGTCCATTGTTAGAACTTCAGAACTTCTGACCTTTTTGACCCCAGACCTTTTACAAAAGCTTTTCATTTGAAAGGACGCTGTAACTCGCAAGTCCTTGATATTAATGAAAAATTAATTGTGTAGGTGATTTTCAGAAGAGGCTTTTAACAAGTCAGGTTGAGCGAAAACCTAAATAGCACTGGACGTTTGGACAATGGGACCGTGATTTCATATCTGGAATAAGTTTTTTTTTCAGTTGAGCGGAGTTGAATGTACAATTTGATGTTTCTTATTTAAGTTGAGAAAATTGAGACTGGGATATTAGAAGAAGTTTGAAAGTGGCGCCTGTTACAGAAAAACTGAAAAAAGTCGTTTGTTATGGTATGGACATGTAATGAGGAGGGATAAAACATGATTGAATGACATGAATGTTGATGGATGGAGAGGGAGAGGAAGGCCAATGAAACGATGGGTGGATTGTGTGAGAAATGATATGAATGAGAAAGGAGTAAATAATGCCGTGACGTCTAAGGGACTACGCACACTTATTCAGCTCTATTCAGCTTATGACCATAGAAAACAACGATTTTGTATGGAGACGCGTACGCAGCGGAAAGCTGAACGGATCCGTACGCGCCCAAATAGAAAGGGACAAGAGCAGGAAGATAATGATGAGTTGAGACAGTGCCCATAGAAGAAAAATGGAACTCTTGTTGCGGACAATACAAAAAGTACTACACATCAAAATGAATCGCGCTATGGCTCACACTATGATAATACAAATAACGGATTAAGAACATTACACCCTGTTCTTCTTAGCCCCTATTATTAACAAAAAGCACAAAGAATGCTGTTAATCCATCGTCAGATTTTTAAAGCACTTGATGCACATGATTTAAATAGACTTATTTAGTCTATTTTAAGGGTTGACTAAAATTTTAACTATTTTCTAAAGTATTTGAAGAACATTTTACTGACTGAATTAAAAAAAAGGAAAGCAAGGCACACTTTTTTCTTTCAAATAGGGAATCTACTGGTCCTGAACTCAAACTCAAAGCATTTATTTCAATTGGACCATTACAGGCACTTTTGAATGTCAAATAAAAACGAAAAAAGCGAAGCTACAGTCACAGTCACAAAGCATAATAACTTGAAAATGTACTGTAGTTGCACATTCCAAAGCGTAGATCTCTATGGAGATGAATGGGCAAGAAACTCCATGAACACTCTTTTAAATCAAAAACGGTACAGTATACAAAACTTGATAGATATCATTCAAGTTAAGGGTCTACCTGGTCATAGTGGCCATTATCCTTAATCACTTAAGAGTCGATAACCGTCCATCTATTGCATGCCAACTAAGCGGTCTCCTAATGCTACCTCTAGTGACAGATACTGTAAGATCAATCGACCTCGTTAGTTGTAATCACAAGAGTGTTCGTCCCTCTATTTGTCCTTGTACCACTAAACGATCCGCGGTCGTTTGTTAACGATGTATTTACCTATTTCTTGCCGATATTGTCTTTGTAGGTACAATGGCGGACACTCCCGCCTGTGCACTAAGCTCATTTTTGCTTGCACTCACAACATGAAGCGCTTTCTAAATGGTTGGGGAGACTTCGCATGATTCAAGCGAAAAAATGTTTAACTGATCAGGTGAAATGGTCGCGGCTGTACATAAATACATAAACTCACGCCTTTTTCCATGGGGGTAGGCAGCAACCACAGATCCAACGCCAGAGAATCCTTACATACTCCTTTTGCCTCGTTCACGTTCATACATCTGGTCATACACGTACGCCGGTTGCGACTACTACGCACCTCACCTTTTTGTAGAACTTCACCAATTAGGTCAGCGTATGTCCTTCTAAGGCACCTCCTCCATGGCTAAATAACAGAAGTCGCCCAGATCGATCTTCAAAAAACTCTGCAAGCACTACTTAGCAAAGGTGTGAATGGGTGACCATTCAATTCCAAACATATCCATTGTTTTCCATACCTCGGAAAAGTCGGAAAGATCCATCGGTCTCAGCTGTCGTTTCTAGATCTTATGATTAGTCGGAAGCCCGGATATCTGACAACAAGTGGTGCCGTATTACCAAATTATTTATTTATTTAATTATTATTTCAAGAAACATAGATTTGTTTCTATACATAGATAGCCTATACATAGATAGACAAACTTAAAGTCATCACCATCATCATCATATCAGCCCGATGCTGTCCACTGCTGAGCATAGGCCTCCCCAAACGATTTCCAATGTGTCCGGTCTAATGCCACCTGCATCCAGGGACGCCCTTCGGTTTTAACAAGGTCGTCGGTCCATCTGGCAGGTGACCGTTCCACACTGCGCTTTCCAATGCGTGGTCTCCACTCCAGTATCTGTTTGCCCCATCGGCCATCCGATCTTCGCGCTATGTGGTCTATTGCCACTTGAACTGCCACTTGAACTTGAAGTATCTGTTTGTAATTTTAGATGAATGCATATGAAAGTATATATGGTATTTATAACAAAAATACTTTTGTCAGTCTGTCTGTTTGTTCCGGCTGATCTCCGAAACGGCTCCGACGTGGCCGATTTTGTCGGGATTTTTATAGCTGATAGCTGCTGTTTAAAGGAACGAAACCTACGTCGCTTTTCTTGTCTTCACTATATATCTCTTTAATTATTTGATAGCTATGCTATAGGCAAAAATTACAAATTTTCATCCACCTTTTCTCAATTAAAAATTCGGGTAAAAGTGATTATAAACTACGCACCTTTATCTATCCCTGAGGGAACCCAACCCCCGTGTTAACTTATAAAGGCTTTACCACAACTTTACGAACTTTTACTTTACTAAGCCGGTAAAGTACGAAAGCTTTATTAAACACCTTGTCTAATAGGCAAAGGCGGGTAAAGTTAACAGTTTGTTCACGTTAGTAAGCGCAGTGAGTGGCTATTTGTGTAAACTTACCCAGTGAACGTCGAGGGATAGTGTAACTTATGTTTATGCTATGTTTAAGATATTAACGACTAGCTTATGCCCGCGGCGTGGCCGACGTGTAGTTCGATAATTGTCCCACGGGAACATAGTATCGGGATAAAAAGTATGCTATGTGTTAATTCAGGTTATAAACTATCTGTGATCCAAATTTCATCCAAATCTGTTCAGTAGTTTTTGCGTGAAAGAGTAACGAAACATCCATACATACAAACTTTTGCGTTTATAATATATAATTAGTAAGGAAGTGAAGATTTACTTAAGGTGTCTATTATAAAAGAGGTTGTATTCTAGAGGTTTGTTAGAGTTATAATAGAAAAAGTTTTGAATGTTTTTTATCCACATGTTAATGCCCTTCTCTCATATCCATGGTAGCCAACACCAATCTTCTGTCTAAACTTCTGGGGCGAGTACTGGCGTGAGTACTAGCGCGAGTCATCATCATCATCTGCCTAGCCTTTTCCCAACTATGTTGGGGTCGGCTTCCAGTCTAACCGGATGCAGCTGAATACCAGTATTTTACATGGAGCGACTGCCTATCTGACCTCCACAACCCAGTTACTACTGGGAAATACGATACCCCTTGGTAAGACTGGTTGTCAGACTTTTTGGGCCACTGACTACTTTAACGACTGTCAAAGATCTTCAAATGACAGCCGGGACCAACGGCTTAACGTGCTTTCCGAGGCACGGAGGAAACTCGGTATGTATCTCGGTATGTGTTGGGTGTGTGGTGTGTAATGGGTGTATGGGTGAGTACTAGCGCGAGTACTGGCGCGAATACTGGTTACTGGCTCACTGTGACACCGTGGGCCCAAGGACGTTGTCCATAACCCACGCGCCGCGTTCCTTTGCGGCAACATCCACGGCGGAGTCTGATTTAAGCGATAAAACGAAGGAAATCAAATTATACTACACGTGCGATATCTAAGTGAATTAGTGATCAGTGGTGAATTTATGCTTGTTTATAAAGTGTTTAAATAAGAGTATTAAGTGTTTAACCGTTGTTTTAATTTATCCCATACCCAGCTAGTAATAATAGCATAGCAATATTCACAATGACCGGGCACTGTAATAAATATTGAAGTTTTTAAAACAATTAATCACTTTGGCCTATTGATCATAGAATTATGTCATGAGTTATTTCAATATGGGGACGTGCGGCAAACGTCAAGTCTATATTTATTCTGCAAAAAAGATCTAATTGAAATAAATGCTTTGTGTGAGTTTGACTTTTTAACTTGTCACTTTTTAATTTATCACTTACTTAAGTTGCTTTTAGAAATAAATTCTATTTCTAGCGTACCGCAATGTTCTGCAGAAAAATAGCACACTAAAGTTATAGGTAGGTACTGCAGAATGAAAAGTTCGGAATTATCTTCAAATTTCAGAAATTTTCTCCAGAAATCCTAGTTATGGATCTGGGAAGCCTCCTACGGCTAGATCCAGACTAAATTACAAAATATTATAGCTGTCAAAGTTCAAAAATCAACTAGAACGTGAATAATAATCAAAAGTTATCTTTGAAACAAAACTTGTACGTAATTGAATGATTCATCAAAAGAAGTCGCGAACTCAATTAATATATTAAAACTTGGTAACAAGATGTCAAAGTTTAATAAAAGTTGTGTTACTGAAAATATTACGAAGGCAGGTACAATATATTTACTGCTACAGGTAAACTACCTATAAAGAATTGCGTGTCAAAAGACCAGTAGCCCAAATCCTTGTTAACTGCCATCGTAGGGCAGACAAGACTACGTGGAGTCTGTTTTGCAGCGATTGTAGCACAATATATTGACTTTTTTGACAGTATTTTAATTTTCATAAGGTTAAAAATGAAATTGAAATTCTACCAAATGATCCTCGGTCTAAATAAACGTTATGGTAAACGAAATTATGCGGAATTTTATCTATGCCAAAGGTAATTATGCCAAATAATATTCCGCCATCATAAAAGTATGCCATTGTAAATTCGGACATATAAACATTCGGCCAAACAAATATATTAAATAATTTGTTTAAAAAAATATATATATATTAAATAATTTGTATGCCTTAAAAACATTCGCTTAAAGAAGATTATGCCTAAACGCATACTTTGCCAATTAAATTTCCGAGCATCAAGATTCTACCGGATAGAGGGATTCACTATTTATTGTTGGTTCTGTAACGATAAATACATACTCCTATTGCAAATGTAGGCACTTTTTTACAGTACGTATAGTATTAGTATAACGCCGATCCCAAGTGTTTCGCCATTGGCTTCTCCCAAGGGAAGCAAAGTTGTTACCCCCACTACTTGCGCCTTGTACGACAGCACGTGACCACTACGTGCTTCCGTCTTCCCTGGGGCAATGGACGTGACAGTTCACAACAGGTGGGCTATCTAATGGTTACGACAGCTGCAATAGAAAGGAAATTAAAGGAATAAAATACCAATGTGGATTTTTAGTGCTGTCTTGTGCAGCACTGGCTGGTAAAGGAAAACATCTAGAATGAATAAAATTCACTAGTTTACCTCACTCAAATGAGCGCACACAATTCGAAAGCGAACTCATTTTTTTTTAAAGTAAATCATCGTGGATTCACAACGAGACACCGTTCGAATTTCAAACGTGATTTTAAATAGAATGACATATCTTCTGTGAGTCGGAAATTAAGAACTCGTAATGACTATGAATCCTTTTACTATATGGGATAATATCGTCTGCCTCGATTTTCTCAATACCTAACCTTCGTAACACTGCTATGTGATGTGTGTGTGTTTGTGGCAGATGATATCCCATATACTAAAAGGATTCGTAGTCATTACGAGTAATAGCAACCTTCGTAACACAGCTACTTGGTACAAACTCCTTGGTAAGACTGATTTCTTATGGGACTCCTCTTATACATATAAAGGTTAAGGTAAGGTCCTTTCCCATGTAGGGGAACAATATTTACAGGCTGTTAATCATCTACCAAGCCATTCCCAACTTTGTGGGTTCGGCTTACAGTCTAATCCGATGCAGCTGAATACCAGTATTTTACATAGAGAAACCCACTGTACAGTACTGGGTAATACGGTATCCCTTGGTAGCTAACACTGGTTGTCAGACTGTCGGATCACTGACTATCTGTAATCACTGTCAAAGATCTACAAATGACAGGCAGGACCAACGGCTTAACGTACTTTTCGAGTCATAGAGGAAAGTCGGTACGTAATGGATGGTCACCCATCGACAGACCGAAGTAGTTAACGTTGCTTAGCCTGGAAGATCGACCCGTTCGGCTGTTATTATTTAGCCACGCTTCCCTTGCCATGTACAGGAACAATATTTACAAGCTGTTAATAATAAAAGGAAAACAAACCAAAATAAACAGTGGGCATGGAGTAAATAATATATTTAATGGAATGAACAAATAAAATAATTCGGTTTTCCTCAAACAACTCCGTGTTGTCAATTTTATTTGGAATAGAATTACGAGTTTCGACTTAATGACATAAATTATGTTGTAGCTTTGGTTTCAATAGGAAATATTAAAACTAGTTTTATTGAATGAAAGGAATCCATTAATGGTTGTGGATTCATATTTCGGAAACAAGAAATGAATGAATTCAGATGTTTTAATTTAAAATATCAACTGAACTGCCTCGCTAGTCTTATGATCTCAAGTGCTACCGATCAGAGGTCCTGAGTTTGATTCATAGGTAACTGAGAAACGTATCTTTACTTCAGGTATGTACAACCCTGTCTAACCCTTTGGAGTTAATAGGTGAGATATTATATTTGTAAACGGGTAATAATTTGTTCTACGTAGAACAAAAACCCTCTTCTCAGACAAAGAAGGACCAAGCCTCGGACCTTAACCACGGTTACTTAATGTTGCTGAGATTTTCTCACGATATTCCAAAATCGCAGCTATGTCAAAAGTAAGTTATGCGTTTCACTGGATATGGGCAGTGACAACCTAATGGTGTGACCGTCGGACTACCAAGTTCAAAACCAAGACACGAACCTCGGATTTTTCGGATTCATGTGTGTAATTATCACTTGCTTTGATGAAGGAAGACATCGTTAGAAAACTAGCAAGCCTGAGAGATAATTGTCGATGAATGTGTAAAGTCAAGTCAGAGGCCCATGGGCGGCGTAAAAACTCTGACACCTGGTTAAGCTAACCTAACCTAACCACACGTAAAAAAAGGAAGGCAGGCCTCAAATTCAATCTTTGAACTTATCCTGATCAAAGACGTTACACTACCTATATGTATGTATGTGCTACATTACGGATTTTCATAGAAATAATCCAGGACAGCCAAACTTAAAGTGATGCTGTTTACGTGTACTGCTTAAAACCGAGCGTTCACTTTTATAATTGCCTCCTATTTTTGATTAAAGCTTTGCAAGGTAACAAAAAATACAGTGAACATTTTTTTTGCAATAAGTTGCGATCAAATCTCTCTGTCAGCAATAATACCAGCCAATCGCACTGTAAACATTGTTGCAAGAAAAAATACGCATCTTTCTTGGATGTAAATCTCTCTAGCTTCCAATAAAGAGAATTCAATATTCCATTCTAGTTTTCCCTCAGACGATGTCAATTCCATCTTAAATCTTCCGCCAGCAAGTCTTAAATCTATAGCAACTTCGAAAGCATGAAACTGAGTGTTTGACCACGGACAAGAGAAGTATAGAAGGACGGATCCAGGCAACGAGCTAAAACACGCTTACATAAAACACTTCATGTGTACCAATACGACGTAGTCCCGGCCCTGGGTCGGATCTGATCGATTACAAAATTAGAGTAGCTGCCATGACACTGATTTTTTACTTTTGAGCGTTTAACATTACTCGGTACATACCTTGGATTCCGCAACTGTGGTAGGCACAGAACCAACTCATGTAGGCCCGTTCGGCATTTTTAATGATATGACGTACGAACTGACGATGTATCTCCGTATGCATTATGCAGGGTCACTCAAAGACAGCCCTAGGCCAACCTAGGCAGTACTGTTTCACAATGTAGAAATAAATATGTTTGACTTTAAACGACTTTAGATTTTCACATTCTATATCTCGCACTTCCGAGCCTATTTTTCGAGAAATACGCCATGAGGACGCGTCTATGTGAGCGAGCGCTTATTTTCACTCATTACATGACTAACCTTCTGCCCCATTATCTACTCCATGGCCTTGCGAACACGAAGTACAGTCACACACAAAGTCAAAGTAGGTCAACTGTGGTACGCTCATTATGCGAGGCGATGCCGCTGTTTTTAATTTTCTAGTCTAAGATATTTTTATGGTTGCTTCATTTTTTTTTACTTTTAAGCACTAGTTTGTAAGAGAATAATATAAGGTATTGCTACTGTGTAAGTTAAGTAGTTTGCGCTGCAATTAAATATTGTGTGATTCACGGAATAGAAAACATTGTAGACAACATAATTTTATTACTCTTCGCTGTTATTATTAATTTCGTTTCGGCTTCCAATACTGTGGAATCATTTCTTCGGGTTTCATCAGGCTTCGTTATATAGCTTTGCAAGTTAGCCATGGTAGCCATTTGGTTTTGGGTTACAGGAGCTACAGTAGTTGGAAATAATGTGGTGTGCTGGGTGTGTAGGCTTGTCTAAAAAAGACATTCTGAAAGTGTCCATTGTTTATATTCAGATTGGTATTATAGGACCTCTATATGCCACAAACCTTACTGAAATAGTTTCGCAAAGAAATCTTTGTAAAACAGGTTATCAAACTATTTAGTATGCAGTACTGAATAATTATGTTAAACTTGTTCTGACGTAGACATGTTTGAACTTCGCATAGACTTAATTATGAAATGTCAGGGTTGGACTAGTTTGCGGAAGTTAAACCTTTTAGTTATAGAGATTTTAAAGTTTGCCTTAATTTGTAAGTGGCTTTATGGTTTTATTGCTGTCGTAACCGACTTTTGGTATTGTCTTCGGTACTGTGAGACTTTTCACCCAATTCGATAAGGATGATGGAACCAGGAAAAGATTTTCGGCAGCTAATTATGTTGGTCCAATTAATTTTGGGCATTTCCATCATATACTCAAAATTTTAGGAACTCGTGGCTAAATAATAACAGCCGCTCGCGGTCGATCCTAAGGTGAAGCCGCGCTTGCCTAGGTTGGTCTATGGATGAGTGACCGCCCATTACATACGTACTGAGTTTCCTCCGTGCCTCGAAAAGCATGTTAAGCCGTTGGTTTCAGCTATCATTTGTAGATCTTTGACAGTCGTTACATGTAGTCAGTGGCCCGAAAGTCTGACAACCAGTCTTACCAAGGGGTATTATAATACCCAGTATTAAATGAGTTGTGGAGGTCAGATAGACAGTCGCTCCATGTAACATACTGGTGTTCAGCTGCATCTGGTTAGACTGGAAGCCGACCCCAACATAGTTGGGAAAAGGCTAGGCAGATGATGATACCCGTAACTTGAGGACAGGCTGCTAAAAAGATGTGTAAACACTCTTTGGTTCGGAAATAACCATTATTTTTGGAACTAAACAACTTTTTTTAACGCTCAGTAGGCGAATAGCGAGAGGTTCTCAAGTAACATCATCATCTGCCTAGCGTTTTCCCAACTATGTTGGGGTTGGCATTAAGTCTAAGTGGATGCAGGTGAATACGGGTATTTTGCATGAAAATACTGCCTATCTAACCTCCACAATCCAGTCAGTAGGTACTTGGTAATTCGATACTCCTTGGTAAGACTGGTTGTCAGACTTTTGGGCCACTGACTACATAACAACTGTCAAGGATCTACAATTGACAGCCGAAACCTACGGCTTAACTTGCTTTCCGAGGCACGGAGGAAATTCGGTATTTAATGGGTGGTCACCCATCCACGGACCACCCTCCGGAAGCGCGATTTAACCTGAAGATCGACCCGAGCGGCTGTTATTATTTAGCCACGAGCTTCTCTTCTCTTCACTAGCTGATGCCCGTGGCTTCGCCCACGTAGATGTCAGTTATCGCGATCAAAAGTAATCATTATCGTTGATAGCTCACTGACGGCTTATTTTTTTCCGACACCTCTAACATATATCATTATATTTTAGCAAATGTATACAAAAACTTGACAAATTATATACTAAAACTATCCTCGAGAACCACTCTATCCATTGGTGAAAACAGCATCATTTCGGTGCAGTAGTTTTTGAGTTTATCGCGAATAGACAGACAGACGCGGCGGAGGACTTTATTGACAGTGATATTATAAACGCGAAAGTTTGTATATATGGATGTATGGATATTTGTCACGCAAAAGCTACTAAACGGAGTGGGATGAAATTTGGAACACAGTTTATAACCTGTATTAACATAGAATACTTTTTATCCCGATACGACGGACGACGCCGCGGGCATAACCTATATGAATGTCCGTTTAAATAAAAGGAAGGGACCTTTCAAAGAATAGAAAAACATTTTACATTTAAAGGCACACAAAAAACATTACGTCCTAATTAAGTATCGAATGGTCGAGCCCATGGCAGTCAGTTTTTATGCTTCTCAAGTTCTGAGTAATATAATACTGACAGTCTGACCTACATTTTAAATAATTTAGGGTTGAAATGAGATGTATTTGCTCGGCTTCAGAGGGATGTTGAACAGTGGTGGACCAGTTTTATCAGCTTCCGACTTATGAATTAGATTAGAATAACTTTATTCAACAATCAATGAATAACATAAGTATACAAAACAGTATTTTACAAAAAAAAAAAAACGAATTAGTCCGTCAGATAGATTTCCAAAAATTATTGGACACGTATTTTTTCTTTCAAAAAATGAAGGCGATATAGTGCGTCAAAAACTCGTGTGACGTCACAACCCCTTTTTTATTTTTTTTACGGATGGGAAATCATCGAATGACTTCTCCCGCTCTGGGCAGAGCGGAAGGGAGTGTCAGACTTGTACTGACTAAAACCCATCCATGTTCCTTCCTTGCCCTTTGTATTCCAGGGCCGCGGTATCTCTTTCGAACAGCCCGCAGCCCTGGCAGGCATCGGCCCTTGTGGGCCCCTCCCTATTTGCTGACATCTCTTTGAGGCGCGCGTGGAACACGAACGCGCCGTCAACACGGCCTGTCGTCAAAAGACGGACGGACGGCGAGCTAGCCCATTACTCACCGTCCACAGGTCCGCGTCTACGGTGGCCGGAAGCCACCACGTGACCCCCGACGCCCGAGGCGTCTCCCGCGGCGGCTGGGACGAGAGGTTCTCTCCCTCTCACGCTCCGCCACCTCCTTCGCTAGCATGACTGCTTCGCAGAAGGAAGTGACGGCGTCCCATTCCCTCTCGCTCCGGACCATGGCTTGCACCAGGGCCGGACGCGATAGGTCGCCGCCGCCGATTGCCGCTACGAGGACACGGCGGTGCTCCGCCCAAGCGAGGCAGACCTCCACCGTGTGCTCCACCATGTCCTCTGGGCGACCTTCACAGTGGTAACACCCGGGCGTTTCCTCCCGCTCGATTCGGTGCAGGAACCTCCCGAAACAACCGTGTCCGGTGAGGACCTGCGTCAGGCGGCAGGTGAGGGTGCCGTGGCGCCTCTCCAGCCACTCCTCAAAGAGGGGACTTATCGCCACTATTGTGGCGTGCCCTGCACGGGGTTGCGATAGTCGCTCTCTCCATGTCGCCATGAGATCGCGCCGGAAGTCTGTCCGCAGCGCGACAATTTGCCGCGGCAGCGGAGTTTCTCCCCGGCGTAGTGCCTCTACGCGCCACTCGTGTAGGCACGTCACAACCCCTCACTCATGAATATGATCTTTGATGCGTTTTACCTTCGTCAGTTTTTATTGATTTCATGAAACAAAAAATACGTATCCAATAATTTTCGATATCTAACTGACGGACTACCTAATTAGAATCATATTTTTTAATGAGTAACATCCCCTTACAAACTTTTAATACAAAATAGTCTTTATCTACAGTACTGTCAAAAAATTGTTTAATTGACTTAAAAAACAGGCTCATTTAAAATCCATGGCGATTTATTACAATTAACATTTTCTCAGTTCGGAGTAGCTCCATTATCGAAGCCGAATAACTTGTCTAATGGTACACCTCTGCCTAACCCTTCGGGGATTACTAGCGTGATGTTTTGATGTTATATTGTTCTAATAAAAAAAAAACGTCCAGTTAAAAGCTTACTTCCTTAATAAAATGCGCACGTAGCTAAATTAAATAAAAACGTCTAATAAAAGACAGCCATGAAAACCCGGGTATTGAACACACGTGGTCTTGAACTAGCCTTTAATTCGGTTACGCTTCGGATCCAGGGCCGGTTGGGCGCCATCTTGTTTCCGGTCCAGACCGGTCAGCCCCTCATATCCGTTGAGACAGGATGTGATGTAATAATGAAACGGAGATTTTATATTGCTCGGTTTTTTTTTTTGTGCAAAAATGTGTGTGTAAAATGTTTTATAGGTTTGTTTTGATTTGGAATTGTCAATGTTTTGATAAAGAGTTGGGACTTTGACCCCCAATATCTCCGTAACTAGAAGGTTCCCAGGTATGGTCTAGAACAAAAAAAATGACGCAATGACGAAGAGATCCGTTTATAATACTTGTTTTGCACAGCTTGATTAGACGCCAGCATACTAGGATAAGGTGTATAATCTATTCGCATCCTCTGCCATTTTTATATCATACGTTGTTCATATCAGTATGTCAAAAACGGAACTTCTGCCCTTATCTTCTTTACGAGAACACCTCAGTACGTACTAGAAAAGATAACGCGAAAGGATTATGTTGATGTGAGCCTGTGAAAGCTATCAATTCCCGCTTAGCTCGCTTGTGATCGCTTTTGGTTATAATGGTAGCTGATAAAGACTGCGGTTTTTGAATGTCGATTGTCGTTTGCTTTTGGATTAAAGATTATGGTTTTACGTCGTGATTATGGTTTCTTTCTCATGCTTTATTCTTTTGCTTTTTCTTTCTCCGAATTCATCGTTACAAGACTAAATATTTAGGAGTTCAGATAGAAAGCATATTTGGCGCAATCTTATTTTTATTTAGTAAACAAAACCTTTGTAACAACCGTACTGCGATTGCCAACCCGCCTGCCAAGCGTGGCGATTATGGCAAAACCCTGTCTTAGGGGGCCTATGTCCAGCAGTGGATGTCTTTCGGCTAAAATGAAGATAATGATGATGATGAAACATTGCCGTTTAGTTCCAATTTCATTTATTCTAAAATATGATCAGAATCATAAATATTGAGTGTTTTATCAATTTTTCATAACATTTTACAAGAGATTCAAAAATAAAAAAGGAAGTATCAATTTTATTTTATTCTATTTGAAAATTTCAATTAAGTTATGACATCCAGTAGTGTTGTAAAAAGATCTATGCCTATCAAACCACAGAGCGAGGGGGCAGTATGTATTATTGACCATAGTTCTTTTAAACTAAAAAAAAAAAATCTTCATCTGCCTTGCTTTTTGCCCAATGTTAGGGTTGGCTGCCTAACCAGATGCAGCTGAATATCAGCATTTTACATGGAGCGACTGCCTATCTTTCCTCTACAACCCAGTCAGTACTGGGTAACGATACACCTTGGTAAGGCTGGTTGTCCGAGTTTCGGGCCACTACCACCAGACTACCTGTAACGACTGTCAAAGATCTACAAATGACAGCCGGGACCAACGGCTTAACGTGCTTCCAAGGCACGGAAGAAACTCAGTATGTAATGGGTGGTCACCCATCCATGTACCAACCTAGGCAAGCGCGGCGTAACCTAAAGATCGACCCGAGCTGCTGTTATATTATTTAGCTAGGAGCTCCTCAAATATATTCTTTCTGAGAATATAGTCCTTTCAAACGCGAATAAAAAACAAATGAAAATTTTTCGAACACTAAAATCTTCACATAGCACCATATCATAGCTTTTAATGCCCTGTCATCCTTATATACATATCAACATACTTAAGGGTAGGTGAAAGGCGTGTGTTATCATCCTTTGTAAGTTATGAGGGAACTAGTGGGGTGAAATGTTGATAAGAGCCTTTTTTCGAGGGGTTGTCGCGAATTCTGATGTAAGGTTTATAATGTTATTTGAAGGCGTCCCTTGAGGTTTTGCGTGAAGAAAAAATACTACATAACATCGCGCCTGTAATTCCCGAAGGGTGAGGTAGAGTTGTACCTAATAGTACACCCTCATTTCCAGTTATAATTATAATATTGGGCTCGCATTGTGAGGAGGTTCCGGTCTCTGAAGCCCTAACCACCGGTAGCTTGGACCCTCAACACCAGCAGAAACCTATTTTTAAATGTTTTCTAAGAAATATGTAAAAATATAAAACATAATTATGTGGGGGCGAACCTTTGCCACCAAACGGCAAAAATCCAGGCTTCGTGGTTAAAAAATGCCCGATAGAAAAACCCAATAACACTTTGCCCAACCTGGGAATCGAATCCAGACCTCATGCTCAGCAGTCGCGCTTGCGACCACTGGACCAACGACGCAATCATTACAATTTTATACAGGGTGGAAACAGACTCTTCACGAAGCCTTCAACCAAGCATTATGTACATCAAACTCAGTAACTTTACGCAAAAATTTGTGCTGGGAAACGACTTTGTTTTTTTGGGCTGAAAAATCACGTTTTACAGTAGGACTCAATGTAACGCACTCAAAACATTGTGCTGATTGGATTGAATAGTAAGGGAGTCCTGGATTAAAAACATGTATTTAAAAAAAAACGCATGAAAAAGTAGGAACTTTGACCCCCAATATCTCCGTAACTAAAAGGTATGGTCTAAAGCAAAAAAAATATTGCATTGACAGGGAGAACAAGTGCCTTTCGGCTGCGTTAAGAGTCTGTTTACACCCTTTATTTACCCAGTACATATGTTTGGCTCTCAGATAATCAGACGCTACGTCATGTAAAGTACTAGTATTCAGCTGTATCCGTTTAGACGAAGCCGTCCCTAACATAGTTGGGAAAAAACTATGCAAATGACTGTAATGAAAATAAATTGATGCTTCTTTCTTTGTTTTAGTTTTTAATACGACATTACTTTAAGACTTTATGACTGGAATAAGTTTCCTTTCAACGTACTTTGTATTTTAATAGGACACTATCTTCTAATAAGTTAAGTTAAGCTACACAAAGTTAGTTAAGAGAAAATTATGCTTCTTTTAAAGAAGTTTTATGTTATGCGTCTAGTAAACTAAAATCTCGTCTGCTCGACATCCGTATATCTCTACAGGACCTACGATGCCTGCCAGGGCTGCGGAACTGTTCGAAAGAGATACCGCGGCCCTGGAACACAAAGGGCAAGGAAGGAACTTGGATGGGTTTCAGTAAGTACGAGTCTGACACTCCCTTCCGCTCTGCCCGGAGCGGGAGAAGTCATTTGATGATTTCCCATCCGAAAAAAAATAAAAAAATGGTGCATGCCTGACACATCTGAGTTGGACTCCCATTTGGTGCAACCAGGAGAGGCACACCGCACCTCGTGTACTCGTAATTTTATTTAAAGTATATCATGGTATTACTATACTTTTTTCGTAAATATGTTTTTCTTTTTAAGCTATTGCATAGCTTCTATAGCGGGCCTTGAGCGTGGAGACCGAATCCAGAAATTCCGTAACGAAAATAACCTAACACCTAGTGCCTAACACGTAGTGTCAGATATTGACAAGCCTAGGTTATTATTTTTAATCTACCGCTGGAGCTAGGAGGTTAGGTTGTATAGGACCTATACAACCTAACCTCCTAGCTCCAGCGGTAGATTCGACTGGTCAATATCTGACACTACGAAAGTGAATAAATAATTATGATAAAATAAGTTGATAAAAAATGCTATGCCTATTGCATAGCATTTTTTATCAACTTATTTTTTTTATTACTTTACCGCGGCAGTCTCCGAGTGCCACACGTCGTTTTTTGTACATTGGCACTATGTTTTTATGTTCATGTAATTTGATGTTACATTTAATTGTGCTTCTGTGTGTTGTGCTGTCTTTTGTGTGCATTGAATAAATACTTTATCTATCTATCTAAAATAATAATAGATTCTTTTCAATAAGAAGCATTGTGAGAAATAATTCATGGTCTTTTTTAATTTATTCTTCGTTCGGCCCACAGAGTTTTGTCCCACATATCGAAATCCTGGGTCGTCCCAAACAATATGCTTCCTTCGTCCCAAAATACACAATGAAATATTTAACTTAATTTTGAATTGAATATTCATAAAAGAGAGCAGAAGAAATATAGTGACCTCCGGCCTGTAATCCCCGAAGGGTTAGGCAGAGGTGTACCTAATAGTACACCCACATTTAGCCAGTTATGTGTATGTAATAGGGGGCGAGCCTATTGCCATCAACACGTACACATATTCAGACTCCATGGCTGCTACTGAAAAATTCCTAGTTGAAAAACCAAATAACATTTTGCTCAACCCGAACCGAACAGGTTGATTGATAAAAATTTATACATCTGGCATTCAGTCCGCCTTTGAACTCTGTGCTTAAAGGGTTCTATAAATGTTCATGTAGTAATTACAAACTACGGGACAGTCATGATAAAAACATCATCTAAAATCCATCAAAATCCTTACAAAAACCCGTATCTAAGACAACGGCTTTAAAAAGGCCAAGCGAGAGGGCCCTACACTACTCGATACACTCTTGAGTGCCATTTAGTGGTCCTTGAGACCGTCTGGCTTTCTATCTTACAAACACTTTTGTGGAAACCCACTTTCCATGGCAACAGGGTAAACATTACACCCTTTTTTGGGTGTAAAAAAACGAGAATTTGATGATGAGATTGTTTCTAAAACATGTTTTGGTGAAGTATTGGGGAGAACCAAAATAGACAGAGGTCAGTTAGTCAGGTGTACCGCTTAAAATACTGATCCTCTTCTTCTTCTTTATTGTGTGGTTAGTGCCTAAACTGGTGTCAGTTTTTATGCCACCCATGGACCTCTGACTTGGCGTTACATGCCGTCGAGAAATATCTCAAAAATACTGGTATTTGCGCGCGGACGAACAGTGTCCCAAAAACCTATTCATAAACAATACTTGAGGGACGAACGACACTATGCGCTCATTATAATGAACTCACAGATATGTCAGTCAGTCAACCCGAGTGAAGTCGCTTCACAACGTTAACCAACCACAGCGCCCTATTCAATGCAATGTGTCCGCACAGCAAAGAGTCGTTCTTGAATACCAGTGTAAGCCGCTGGTCTTAAATGACATTTGTAGATCTTTGACAGTCATTACTGACAGTCGAAGCGCGAATGTCTGACAACCAGTCTTGTCAAGGAGTATCGTGTTTTTCGATTACTAGGTTGCGAATGTCAGATAGGCAGTCACTCCGTGTAACATACTGGTATTCAGCTGCATCTGGCTAGACTATAAGCCGACCTCAACATGGTTGGGAAAAGGCTAGGCAGATAATTATGTAGTTGATGACAGGGTATAAATGAACCTTTCACGATGCGGTCCACCAAGCATTCTGTTCATCAAACCAAGTATTACTGCCCAAAAAATATAATTGCACATTGTGTTGAGGGATGCATTGAATAGTGCAGAAGTCCTGGAGGTATTTAAAGTAAAGTTATAAACATTTGAAAAAAACAATTGAACAAGTTGAAACTTTGACCTCCAACAGCTGCGTGACTAAGTATAGTCAAAAACAAAAAATGATCACAATGGCGGGAAGAACAAGTGCCCCTCGGCATCCTTAAGGATGTATTTACCAGAGATGTTGCGGATATTTGCATCCGCGTCCGCAAATGCGGAGCATCCGCATAGATTTGGACATCCGTATCTGCATCCGCAATAATCGATGCGGATGTTCATGCGGATGCAGATGTAGCGCTGGTCGCGACAAGAAAAATTTAGATGGGGCTTTCGAGTGGTGTGTGCCGTGGGTGGTGGCCTAGTGGTAGCGACCCCGACTTACGAACAGTAAGTCGTGGGTTTGAACCCAGGCAAGCGCATTACTTTGTGTAATTTATTTCATCACCACTGCTCTCAAAAACGGTGAAGGAAAACATCGTGAGGAAACCGGCATGTCCTAGAACCAAAAATTCGAAGACATGTGACATCTACCAATCCGCACTGGGCCCGCGTGGTAGATTATAGCCCATTCCCACTCATAGAGAGGAGGCCTGTGTCCCAGCAGTGGGAACATTTATAAGCTGATGATGATGTGCCTTGGGCACGTGCTGATTGACCAATAGGAGCGAAGATTCGGTGACAAGAACCGACGCGTTTTTATTGTTTATCATATTTTGTATCTCGTAAATCAATCATAACGTGTTTATTTGTGCTTATGGTATGAACATTGCAGTTTTTGAGTATTATTGGAAGTATACAGAAAGTGCCAGAAAGTGTCTGAGCCTTAGCTTTTTTAGTTTATATAGTTGATACATAGTTTGTAGGTATGTGTGATGCAAGTATTAGTGCTTAAACCATATAAGATTTAACTGTTTCTAGTTTAAGCATCTGATGTTGTACTGTTTTTCTGTGTGGACAGTGCTGTGTTGTTCACACCATCATTGCCAGTCTGTTTTTTATAAGTGAAGACTTGTAATTGGCTGTCAGTTTTACTCACTATTTTTTATTCTGTTTTGTTTAGCTTCCATAGTCCATACATAATTAAATAAATAATACAGAGAGTATTGCCTGCTAAGCGAGTTTTCTGCAGTTAATCGTTTATTGGATAAGTGAATTCACAATGTCACCACCGACACAAAGTGAAATTTGTACTTATTTTAAACAAGATAGGCTCATTGTAAAATATGCAATAACTGCGCCAAAACGCATCAAAATAATAACATCCGCATCTGTATCCGCATCCGCGGATGTAAGCCTTCAAAAATCCGCATCCGCATCCGTGGATGTCAAAAAAAATTATTGGTATTTACACCCTTTAAAGCACAGAAATCTCGATGTTTTGAAAACTTACATGTCGTCATCGCAAAACACGGGTAGGTCACATTTTTTTTTGTTTCCATATTTGAGTGGCCCACGGCCGGGCAAAAGCCTCCCTTTTCTCTTTCCAAACGTCTCCATCCGGTGCAATATTTTGTTCTAATAATATTTAAAAAAAAGAAAATTATCCTTAATAAACTTTACCAAACAATTTATTTCAGAACAATTTTTTGTGATGCCAACGACATCTTAATTCAAAACGTGACTGTTCTGCCTGAAACGTCATTAACATAAAAAGTAAACATATTTCAGTAATTTCTTCAGGAACATTCACAAATTGGATTGTCAAAGGAGACGCTGTGTTTTTTGAAGTGGAGTTAAGTAGTAACCTCTGTTTGAGGAAAAAAAAATGATAATTAATGATAACTGAAATGAATATGGATGGATATAAGAGTAGAGGAAGACCAAAGAAACGATGGATGGACTGTGTGAAGGATGATATGGCTAGAAAGCAGGTATCTGATGAGATGACGAGTAATAGAGAAGTATGGAAGAAGAAGACATGCTGCGCCGACCTCAAATGAATTGGGATAAATGAGGGAGAGAATGATCATAGGTGTAATGAAAATGTAATATATTGGTAACTAGTAATTTAGAGTTGAGCTTGGCTAGATCAACACCACAAAAAAATAAGGTCTTAATGCACAAGTAAAGGGAAAAGTCCGAAAAATAAAAAAACTTGAAAATTAAGGTAAATTTTGTTACTTACAACTTTTCGCAAAAATCTAGATTTGCCCATGCCTTTTTATCGTGTTGACTCAGGACCTTGATTATTATACAACTAATAGGGACTATAGACTTCAGTATCTGGTGTAAATTTCAACTTGCTAGGTCTAGGTGACACACGGACATACAGACAGACAGACAGACGGACAAGAGAGTGATCTTAAAAGGATATCACCAAGGGATATCGTTTTACCCAGTATTAACTGGGTTGTGGAGGTCCGACAGGCAGTCGCTCCATGTAAAATTCTGGTTTTCAACTGCATCCGGTTAGACTGGAAGCCGACCCCAACATAGTTCAGAAAAGGCTAGGCAGATGATGAATATTATTCCAGGGGTTAAATAAAAAAATAAAAAAAAAAACTCACATTTTTGACAGCTACAAATGCAGTGTTCATTTTGACGTTTATTAAAAATGAAGTAAAGTGATACGACAGCCCATTAGCGCCATTTTTAATGGATGGTGGCTACTCTTTGGAATTGAGATGATGCAAGTGCCAGTGTTTGCTTTGCAAAATGTTTTTCATAATGGAGGTTTTAAATGCAAGCTTTTGCTATGTAAAATGTAATATACCTACTGATGGTTACCAGATTTCCAACCAACCAAGATGCATGGAACTAGCTATGGTAGTGCCATTAGTTTCATAGTTTTCATCTCCATCAAGAGGAAATGTGGTAGGTATATAAAAAACTATCGCTGTCGCTCTGCGAGCGCGATTTCGACATTGGTGCGATAATTACCACTATAGTAAAAAGTCATAATTTGAGGTTTGGCTCTCGACTATTTCCTCCTCCAATATTCGACCAATTTAAAAGATGAAGAAGAATATATTCTGTGTCCCTATGTTTTTCGTTTTTCATTAATACTTCTCAAATTTGTTCACTAGGCCTCTTTTGACAGGCGATCTAAATAGGTAATTTTGAGCATTTTATAAAGGTTCTAGTGCTTATACAGATTATGTATCATCAAAAAGGAAAACATAGGGACATAGAAAGGGTTGATAATTATTTAACTGTAAAAAATCATAGCTTTAAAGTCATAAACTAGAAAGAAAACAGGCGAGAGCGTTTGTATGGAGAAAAGACCACCCGCATTTGCTCGTAACAGGAAAACTGTAGCTGAAAATCTTTCTGAACTTTAAAAGTTAAGTATAAATGACAGCTCCAAAAACACCTTCATCATTTGCTATGTTATGCTTAGAGCACAAAATAATTGCTTTCACGATATATCCCGTGAAATCCAATATTACATATTATTTACGTGCGCCAAACTTGGAAAGGATTTTTCCGTAATAATGAACACAAAGAAACCTCGGAAAATTCTTTTCAATGGGTGCAAAGACATCCTAATATTTAAGATCGATAGATAGGATAAGACGACGAAAATCGTAATCCAATATTTGTTACCACTTAGTAACAAATAAGTCAGAGGAGCTCGTGGCTAAACAATAACAGCCGCTCGGGTCGATCTTTAGGTTAAGCCGTGCTTGCCTAGGTTGGTCTGTGGATGGGTGACCACCCATTACATACCGAGTTTCCTCCGTGCCTCGGAAAGCACGTTAAGCCGTTGGTCCCGGCTGTCATTTGAAGATCTTTGACAGTCGTTAAAGTAGTCAGTGGCCCAAAAAGTCTGACAACCAGTCTTACCAAGGGGTATCGTATTTCTCAGTAGTAACTGGGTTGTGGAGGTCAGACAGGCAGTCGCTCCATGTAATATACTGGTATTCAGCTGCATCCGGTTGGACTGGAAGCCGACCCCAACATAGTTGGGAAAAGGCTAGGCAGATGATGAGTAACAAATAAGTCTATGTAATGTTAGACGCCCGGCTGTCAGGTACAATTCGTGTGTCAAAATAAAAAGTGTACAGGATCAAAATTTTTGCATGAGAATATTCCCAATGTCCTCTCTAGATGACACAAGTCTTTTCTCCCGAATTTTAGTTCTAGGACATGCCAGTTTCTTCAAGATGTTTTTTTTTCATCGTATTTGAGAGTAGAGGTCATGAAATTACTTAAACAAGTACTTGTTTGTATTTTAGCTTGCTATACCACATAACATAACATCACGCCTGTAATTCCCGAAGGATAAGGCAGAGGTGTACTGAATAGTAAGATAGTACACTCACATTTTGTCTGTTATGTTTAAGTGCCATGTGGGTGCGAGCCTATTACCATTAACCGGGCACCAGACTCCGTGGTTGTTACTGAGGGATTACTGATGGAAAAACCCAAAAACACTTTACCCAAACTGGGAATCGAACCCAGGACCTCATGCTCAGCAGTCGCGCTTGCGACCACTAGACCAACGAGGCAGTCTTACCACATCGGTTTTTTTAATCTTTTAGACCACATGAATTTTCTGACTGCAAACATTTTGCCAATAAATAAGGTGACCTAGGTTACATTCTAATCTGAACCCTCAATCGTCTTAGGCCCGTCTATGCTATTGTGTTTTCAGTAATAAATCCCGAAACCCTTTTCTTTGGGTGACTTTTACAAATAGTTGGCGGTGACAGGGTGACGTACTCGTTTAGTTGGCAAAGCTTGTGGCTAAGCCGAGTTCACAGATTTCTAAGTTGGTATTTGTAGGGTTAAAATCTTGATTATCTATGCAAAAAAAATAAAATTGAAGTGTCTGTTTGTAATTTGAAAATAAATGCTTTTTAATGAATGCACATGAAAGTATTCTATACTCGTATGTACGGTACTTGTAACAAAAAACAATATTTTTTATTAGGGTTCCGTACCTAAAGGATAAAACGGGACCCTATTACTAAGACTCCGCTATCCGTCCATCTGTCTGTCTGTCAGTCTGTCCGTTTTTCACCAGGCTGTATCTCATGAGCCGTGATAGGTAGACAGTTGCCTTTTCCACAGATGATGTATTTCTGTTGCCGCTAAAACAACAAATACTAAAAACCGAATAAAATAAATATTTAAGGGGGTCCCATACAATAAACGTGTTTTATTGCCGTTTTTTTTGCTCGATATTCACAGAATATTTAGTTGTATATTTACTTTAAAAAAATAATTAATTATTTAAGGGGGGCCCCCACACAACAAACGTGTTGTATAAATTATGGTACGGAACCCTTCGTGCGCGAGTCCGACTCGCACTTGGCCAGTTATTTTTTTACTGTCTGTTTATTCGGGATAAACTCCGAAATAACTGGACCGATTCTGACGGGTTTTTTTACTGGCAGATAGCTGGTGTTATAATGAGTAACCATTTTATTTTAGAAAAAGAATTACGTTTCTGTGCAAAAAAAATAAAACCCTTCAAATAGTTTACAAAATCCGATTCAAATCATCATCATCATCATCTGCCTAACCTTTTCCCAACTAAGTTGGGGTCGGCTTCCAGTCTAACCGGATGCAGCTGAATACCAGTATTTTACATGGAGCGACTGCCTATCTGACCTCCACAACCCAGTTAGTACTAGGAAATACGATACCCCTTGGTTAGACTGGTTGTCAGACTTTTTTGGGCCACTGACTACCTAACGACTGTCAAAGATCTTCAAATGACAGCCGGGACCAACGGCTTAATGTGCTTCAAATAAGAAAGTAATATTTTTATAATAATTTCTTACAGCCAAAGGTCGAGGGTAGCAGCTAGTTCATCATAATTCTCCTGCCCTTATCTCAATTTATTTGGGGCTGGCGCAGTCGTATCTTCCACTTCCATACTTTTTTATTACTCGTCGTTTCAACTTATTTTTGCAATAATATGGATGAGTCGGGGGAAGGGACACAATGTAGTGCAATCCTTCAATTTCGCTTGAATCCTCAAAGCTTAGCTTGCTTAGTCTTATTTCAAGTTGAGATTTCGTGAAACAATCTTCTTTTGACTTTATTAATGCATCAAGTAATAATGATATCATTAATTACAATTTTTTAACCCCTTTTTTTATTTTTCGGATTGGAAATCATCAAATGACTTCTTCCGCTCTGGGCAGAGCGGAAGGGAGTATCAGACTTGTACTGACTAAAACCCATCCATGTTCCTTCCTTGCCCTTTGTGTTCTATGGCCGCGGTATCTATTTCGAACAGTCCCGCAGCCCATCTTTTTACCCCTTGAGGTAAAGAATTTTCCTTTATTAGCCTTTACCTTTTTTTAAAAAACCAATATTCAATTTGCACTCCACAACACAAACTAAATTTGTTTTACATAGTATGTTAACGAAAATCAAATGTTATTTAGAAAAAAGTCTCTAGAAAAACCTCAATTTAATATTAAATCTTATTCCAACCAATTTTCGTAAAAGTTTTTTTTTTTTTTTAATAATTTCACATTATATTTGTGTAGCGGTATAAAGAAGGCCCCTGCTCTCCAAATTTCAACTGTGTGGTTCCTACAAACTCGGAGTAAAAGGTCTGTGACATACGGGCAGATAGACAGACAGAACGACACGACAAATCTATAAGGGTTCCGTTTTTTGACATTTAGCAACGGAGCCCTAAAAATATATATATTGGCTGTTAGTAAATTAATTAATTTAAAATGTTTTATGAAATAGAAGACCCGTCAGTGACGAACAAAACACCGTCTAGCTAATGGTAACCTTGTCACATCAATTTGTAAGTTTTGGGAGCTATTCCACCCTTCTTCCTTCTTTGGGAGTATTAAGAACAGGGTGTAAAGGTCTTCATCCCCTATAGAAAAGGGAGGATCCTCCGACCAGACGTGTGTTATGTCTGGTGGGCTATTCCCCGACAGTTGTTGTCGAGTTCTTCTATATACTCTTAAGCTGGGGATACACATGCCCGTAGCTTGCACACTAGCATACCAGCTCCTTGCACTTGCCAGCTACTGTCATGTTTATACGCTAACTGGCATGCCTGTACCTGGCAAGCAAGTAGATTGCACAACATTTGATTTACTTGCATGCCCGCTGAGGGAGGGGCCGCGGGGGTTTGCCAAACGGGTACGTGTATACACTCACGAACTGTCCTCTGTATACGCGATGGTAATACTGTCATGCATGGGCACAACTTGCATGCCTGTATTACTTGCAAATGTATCCACAGTGTACCATTTACTTGCACATGCCGTTAACTGGCATGCAAGCTACGGCTCCATTTTACAGGCATGTATATTCCCGCCTTTAAGTCGCGGATAACTTTACTTGCGCGATCTAGGAATTAGGTGTCAGTTGCTGTTTAGTTCATCGTCTATGCCATAGATGGCGCTGTAGTACTTTTTGTTCTTTGTTGCTGTAGTACTTTTTGTAGTGCCGCTACAATTCTTTTATCGTGTCGTTAGTGTCTAATTTGGTGTCAGAGTTTTTTATGCGCCCTCTGACTTGGCTTTACATGCCATCGAGAAATATCTCTCAGATGTTTTCATTCACCGAAGTAAGTGATAATTATAGAATACGCATATGAATCCGAAAAATCAATATTGTGTTTGAATTTGTCAGTAGCAGCCACAGAGTCTGGATTTGTGCCCGGTTGATGGCAATAGGGTCGCCCTCTTTTACATGGGTCTTAAACATAACTAGCGAAATGTGGGTGTACTATTAGGTACACCTCTGCCTAACCCTTCGGGGATTACAGGAGTGCTGGTATGTTTTAAAGAAGTCTTCTTTATCCTATGGTTAGTGCCTAACCTGGTGTCAGAGTTTTTAATGCCACCCATGAACCTCTGACTTAGCTTTACATGCCGTCGAGAAATATCTCTCAGGCATGCTGGTTTCCTCACGATGTTTTCCTTCACCGAAGTAAGAGATAATTATAGAATATGCACATGAATCCGAAAAATCAGAGGTGCGTGATTTGGGTTCGAACTCGAGACTTATGACTTAGCAGTCCGACGGTCACACCACTGCACTGCTTCATTCCACCCTAATTTGGGAGAACTAAGTAATAAAAAAAAGTATCGGCATATCAGCACTTTTTACAACAACCCTGCAGTCATTTTACTGACCATTTAATTTAACGGTTTTTTCAGCAAAAAGTATCTTCGGTATCGTGAATTTTATGATCCTTTTTTATACTTTTGGGAGGAGCTTATAATACAATGGCTTCAAATGTTCTTAAGCTAATTAAAATCGATGCTGGATTTAATGTGAAACCTCATGTGAAATCTAACAAGTATTGATATGATTATAATAAGGTTTTACAGATAATCTGAAACATCATTGACGATGATATCATACGATGTACAAAATGTGTCTCATTGTAAATACGCGACAAATGAGTTCGCTTTCGAATTTTGTATATAATATTATTATTCAATAAACTAAACATTGTTACAAACTATTTTGATAAAGCTTGCTTTGGTAAAGTTCTGCATGGTATCGGACGTAAAGAATAGCACCATCCCATATCTTCCCGTAGGAATCGTATGAGGCGACTAAGGGACTTACCAGAGAATGGGCAGCAGCGTTCTCTATGCCATTGTAACAACCATACTTCGATCGCCAATCCGCCTGCCATACGTGGCGATTATGGCAAAACCCCCCCTTTTAGGGAGGCCTATGTCCAGCAGTGGTCGTCTATGGGCTGTAATGATGATGATGATTTTGATAAAATCATAAATATACCAACACAAGCCATCGCGGGCTTATCAGCGATAGGCAAGATTCGGTGCCACAACATTATTGATCAGTATAACTAGGTATAGTGCAGTGTAGTTTAGTATTTATTTATTTATTTAATGCCCAATGTATATAACCAATTTTACACGCTAGGCTTAAAACTAGTGAGGACATGAGGGCCTGTTAGGGCGCAGCATCATCATCATCTGCCTAGCCTTTTCCCAACTACGTTGGGGTCGGCTTCCAGTCTAACCGGATGCAGCTGAATACCAGTATTTTACATGGAGCGACTGCCTATCTGACCTCCACAACCCAGTTAGTACTGGGTAATACGATACCCCTTGGTTAGACTGGTTGTCAGACTTTTCTGGGCCACTGACTACCTAACAACTGTCAAAGATCTGCAAATGACAGCCGGGACCAACGGCTTAACGTGCTTTCCGAGGCACGGAGGAAACTCGGTATGTAATGGGTGGTCACCCATCCACAGACCAACCTAGGCAAGCACGGCTTAACCTAAAGATCGACCCGAGCGGCTGTTATTATCTGTTAGGGCGCAGCAAGATAACTTAAAACTAATAATATGACAGTGTCAGTGTTATTTATTATCTAATATCACGGAGATCATTAGGATCTTTCACATTAAACATATTATATTAATTAAATTTATATCTAGCTTTATACATAAAAATACCTAAAACCTATAAGTACAAGTGTTTAAAACATACTTCCTAGATTGTACCACAATCTATAAAATATCTCTTTAGTAGCTTTGAGCAATTCTTTATTGCATTGCAGATTTCTAGCGGTAATTTATCCTAACTAATAATGCGAAAGTAAGTTTGTTTGTTTGTTTGTTACTTTTTCTCGCCTAAACCACTGAACCAATCATCCTGAATTTTTGCATATACGTTGTCAGATGTACAGAAACGGAAATATGATATCTTTCATTCCGAAAATACGTACTGTCCACGAGTAATACAGCAATAACTTTCTTATGATAATAGTTGGCGCCACGTGTCTTTCGAATAATGATTGAATTATATTATTACCAATTGATTATAAAATTCTAAATTAATGCGAGCGCAGCTGGGGGCAAAAACTAGTTTTTTTTTATATTATAAATGCGAAAGTAAGTTTGTTTGTTACCTTTTCACGCCCAAACCACAGAACCAATCATTCTGAAAATCTTACATATACATTGTCAGATGTACAGAAACGGACATATGATACCTTTCATCCCAAAAAAAAGTACTGTCCCCGAGGAACACAGCAATAACGTTCTTATGATAATAGATGGCGCCACGTGTCTTTGGCTCCAATCCGAATTGATTGTTAAAATCTAAATTAACGCGAGCGAAGCCGCGCGCTAAAGTTGGCTCATAATAGATGGTAGCATGCGTTAACACGTCCTTGCTCAATAGGCATTATTAGATTTAGGTAGTATCTTAAATGTGGGTATAAAGGGTGTAAACAGACTCTTAATGAAGCCCATTCCGCTCTCGGCCGCCGCAGAGTGCACACGTGCGTTCCGCTGCTTCCGATCGCTCCCTGCGCCCCCCGCGCCCCTCCATTGTCACTGTGTGCTACTTCGTAGCACTCAGTGTATGCTCCGCCCGCCGGCCGCCGGCTCCGTCAGTGCTGTGTTTGTGTAGTGCTACGTCGTAGCAGGTCGGTTGTGTATTGCGTACGCGATCACAGCTGATTTGCTACGCCCGCGGTTCGCGTCGCGCTTTTGACTCCTTAGGAGTAAAAGCCACAGTTTCGTGGTTCTTGGTGGAAACCTCACGGTGCCAACGAAGCCAAGAGAGTGGTGACCCAATCCACTCGCCTAGCCCCTTCAGGGTGAAGCTATCCATTGGAGTCGAGAGCTAGGACCTTGGCCTTGGGGGCTACCCTCGTCAAACCTAGTCTCTGGTTCTCTCAACAGCTACTCACCTTGTGTCGGTTGGGAGTGTCTACCCCTTCGACCTTGAGGCCCCGTCGTGGGCGTAGGGACCTGTCGCACATTAAGATTGGCGACAGTATCACAGCTTAGGGCACACCTTAGGTACTCACCTCTCTGTCCTGCCACAACAGGCAGAGAGGCCACACACCCCCGGGCCCACCCACCCGGGGAGTTAGGGTATTAGGTTGATTAGGTGTGAGCTTCACTCAAATGTCGGCTAACTTTTAGCCCACTAGGCCCCATAATGTCAGACAAAATCCTTTTGGATTTTGTTAAACGCATTCTTTTTCAGGACTCCTACTTTCGGGAGAAATATGGCGCTCAATTTGACGCCCTAGAGCACGCGGCCATCGCTGAATTCAGCGATGCCCTCGACAGCTCCTTGCTACCTACGCCCGCCGACAATGACATTCCTAGAATGCCAGAGTCGGCACCCATTGTTGTTTTTAGCGAGCTAGATAGCCCGCTATCGCCCCCACCCGCCGACAAAGGCATTCCTGCGAAACCGACGGCAAAAGCGGCGTCTATTGTTAAGACGCCCATTGTTAAAATGCCCATTGTTTCGAGCACAATGGAGCGTTCCACACCTGCACCGTCTTTGTCCTCTTCCGAGAAGATGGACACGTCAGTACCGGTTAGTGACCCCGAGTGCTCGGAATCGTCCGCCTCCTCGTCCTCTGAAGACGACTACCAAGTCGTCGGAAAGGGGAAAAGGAGGAAGGGAAAAAATTCCCAAGCCACCGCGGCCAAAAAACATCTAGCGACTGTCGCTAATCCCCCCACTCCCGTGACTTCGCGTCCCTCCTCGCCCGTCAAATCGGCCTCTGAAGGCAGGCCAGCTAGCCCCAGGGCAAACGCGCCCGCCGCTTCGTCCAAGAAGCCCAAACCCCCTCCCCCGATATTTATTCACGACAAGTCCAAGTGGACTGATGTGTCTAAAATGTGTGTTGATCAAAGGATCAACTACACCAACGCCCGCAGTACCCTACAGGGCATTAAGGTCACCGTGCCCACCGTCGCGGACTATAGGGAACTATCCCGTCACCTTCGCGGAAGGAACATTCCCTTCCACTCTTACTCCCTTCCGGAGGAAGCGCCCCACCGCGTCGTGATCAGACGCGTTCCTAAGGAAATCCCCACGGAGGACATTTTAGATGACCTCCAGCGGCAGAATATCCCCGCTACTGCAGTCCACCGCCTTCACAAGGCTCGTGGAGGCGAGCAGTACGACATGGTGCTGGTCGTCTCTGACAAGGTGGAAGGTCGACACCCGATTTTTAAAATAAAGTCGGTCTGTTCCCTTTCGGGCATCCAAATTGAGAAGCCCTTTAAAAACTCGGCACAAATTGGACAGTGCCATCGCTGCCAGCTGTACGGCCATAGCAGCAAAAACTGTTATGCCCGTCCCAGGTGCGTCAAGTGCCTTGGTGACCATGGCACAGAGGACTGCTCACGTCCTAAGGACATCACCAAGTGCACAGAGGCACCTAGCTGTGTTCTCTGTGGTCAGTCCGGCCACCCAGCCAACTACCGCGGCTGCCCCAAAGCCCCTAAACCCACATCCGCTAAGCTCGCTAAGCGCGCTAACGCACGCCAGCAGCGAGAATGCCCCTCTGTGAGGATTCCCTCCTCCCAGTTGCCTGAGAGACTCGCCCCTCAAAGGCCGTCACCTTGGAACCCGCTGAACCACCAGAGAGCGTTCCCAGCTCTCGGTAAAGCCTCAGCCGCTCCCATGCCCGGGTTATTAGATACCCCCATTCCTCCCCCGGCACCTTTCGTAGCAACTCCTGTTGCACCTGCAGTCCCATCAGCTTCCCCTCGCGTCGCGCCGTCAGGCCCCGAGGCCGTAGAAAGCTCTTTTAGGACCATCGCTAGGTACAAAATCTTTTGCAGTCCGGAGGCCGACCGCTTAGCGGCCGACCTCAGGAAGGCAAGAGAATTTGCAGAGATCGCGGCAATATTTGATGCCTATCCCAATATCAGGGATGCCCTTCGCAACCTTTAAAATATTTCCAATGGCTACTAGAAATATTAATTGCACCAAACCCCGATCCCTTAGACTAGCTTATTTCAATGCTAATGGCCTTAGAGACCAACGTGATGAGATCGCCGCTTTCCTCCGCGACCATCAAGTCGACGTCCTCCTCATACAGGAGACGTTCCTCAAACCCTGTAATCGCGATCCGAAAATAGCCAACTATCGCATAGTTCGTAACGATCGGTCGCGCTGCCACAAGGGCGGTACTTTAATATATTTTAGGAAAGAACTACATTGCATTCCGTTAGACCCCCCCCCGTTAGAGTCTCTTCTTGAGGTTTCCATCTGTCGGCTCGGCATGTCCGGTCACTCGCCGATCACCATCATTTCGGCTTACATTCCTCCCGGTGGCTCGACCGAGGAGCACATCCCACTCACCAAGGACCTCACCGTCCTCTTCGGTCTGAGTGACTCCGTTATCTTAGCGGGAGATCTCAATGCCAAACACCCAGCCTGGAACAGCACGTTGACCTCTCCTAGAGGGCGACTCGTGTTCAACCTAGCGAACTCTCTCATCTTTGACCCTATCGCTCCTATGGAGCACACTCATTATCCCCACGATCCCAATCTTCGCGCAGATGTCCTAGACATAGCGCTTCTCAAGAATGTCAACCTCAAGTTGCATTCGATCGAAACGCTCCATGAGCTCAACTCCGATCACCGTCCAGTGCTCATGCACTTAACTCCTCGCTCAGGTCCCTCAGACCCCAGCCAGCCCCCGCCTACCCAAGTGATCACCGACTGGAGGAAAGTCAGCGAAAAGCTGAAGTGCCTCTCGTCGCCTCACCTGGATACTATCCCCAATCACATTGTCTCAATTGCTGACACGACGGCCGCCATCGACTCGTTTACAGAACACATCCAATCCGTGCTGAAGGATTGTTCACGAGAAGTCCCAGTCATGAGTGATCATCGCTGGCGTCTTCCCGATGACGTACGTGAACTGATAAACGAGAAGAACGCGGCCATCCGTGCCTACAGCTCTTTTCCCTGCGACGCGAATAAGACCCACATGCGCTACTTGCAGCTTGCTGTAAAGAAGCGCATCAGTGAGCATCGCTCCGCCCAATGGGAGAAGGACATAAGTGAACTCGAGCCCACCCATCTCGCTTTCTGGCAATTGCAAAGAAAGATGCGTGCCACCGATCAGGCTTCGATGCCTCCTCTCATCCGACCAGACAAGAGCGTCGCTTTTGACGACTCTGAAAAAGCCGAATGCCTAGCCGACAGTTTAGAAACTCAGTGCTCTCCTAGCTCTCAACCAGTAGACAGAGCTCACCTCGAGATGGTGAACGCTGAAGTCGAACGTAGGGCTGCCATCCCTCCCGTCGAAGACCCCGATGATCCTCTGCCTGAAGTCTCACCAGACGAAGTGCACGACATCATTAAAAAGCTTCGACCACGGAAAGCACCAGGCTCCGACGGTATCACTAACAAGGTACTCAAAATTCTCCCCAGTCAACTCATAGTTTTATTGGCGGCCATCTTCAATGGCGCCCTGAGTAACAATTTCTTCCCCCAAATATGGAAAGAGGCCACTGTTATCGGTATCCCGAAACCCGGCAAACCCAAGGCGGAGCCCTCCAGCTATCGTCCTATCAGTCTCCTGAACGCACTCGGCAAAATCTACGAGAGGCTTATTTATAAGCGACTCAAAGATTACGCCGAAGCTAAGAGCCTCATTCCTAACGAGCAATTCGGCTTCAGGACCGAACACTCATGCATTCAGCAGGTTCACCGCATCGTCGAACATTTGAGCGCTGGCTTCCAGCGCGGAGCGATGACAGGTGTCTTGTACTTCGACATAGCGAAAGCCTTCGACAAAGTCTGGCACAACGGCTTGTTGTACAAGCTGTACCAACTGGGCGTGCCGGATCGTCTCGTGCTCATCTTACGAGACTTTCTGTCGGATCGCACCTTCCGCTATCGCATCGGAGACGCTCTCTCCTCCCCTCACCCCATTCGCGCAGGAGTCCCGCAAGGCTCCGTTCTCTCTCCGCTCATTTTCACCCTATTCACGAGCGACATACCAAAGAGCAAAAAGGCTCAGTTGGCCCTGTTTGCAGACGACACGGCCATCTACTATACGGGTCGTTGTAAGAACGCTATCGCCAAAACCCTCCAAACCTCAGCCAACGTCCTAGGCGCTTGGTTCAGGAAATGGAGAATCGAGGTCAATCCCGATAAGAGTCAGGCGGTTCTTTACTCGAAACCGTCGCGCGGTAACAATCGCACCTCCCCCAGCCCGATCACTATGTACGGTAAGCCTATCCCTTGGGAGAAGCAAGCCAAGTATCTAGGAGTAGTTCTCGACCAACATCTGTCCTTCAGACACCATATCACGGAAGCTCGTAACCGCGCTTCCTTCGCGATGGGTAGACTCCACTTTTTGCTCATGGCAAAAAGTAAACTATCTCTTAGGTGTAAATTGCGCCTTTATACCGCGGTGATCCGTCCCATCATGACGTACGCGTGCGTCGTATTCGCTCACGCCAATCCAAAGTACCTTTATAAAATGCAAGTTCTCCAAAACCGATTCCTACGTAAAGTCACGGGAGCCCCTTATTATGTCCGCAATGATCGTCTGCACATTGATCTTAGATTGCCCACTATCCAGCAGTTCATGAAACGCCTCGCCAAGCGCTTCTTCGATTCTGCTGTTAGACACCGTAACCCTCTGATCGCATCGGCCGCCCGATACGAGCCCTCGCGTATTAGTCAGATCCGCCGCCCGAGGCACACTCTCGTTGACCCCGACGACGACATCACCCTCCTCCAGGAGAGCAGTAGGGAAACCAGCACGGTCACAAAACACAGACGCCGTTATCCGTCTTTCCGTCCTCGCCGACGAGGCCCGTCGCGAAACCCCGGTACAAGCCCTCCCCGACCCTTGCTCGAGCCAGCCCGCGCAGCTGAGCCTGTAGACTTAAATCAGCCCCTAAATAATATCACTCAGATCCAGCCTGTCCCTTTGCTGTCCTCTCCCAGCGACGCCCTGAGCCGAGGTCCGTACCCCACAGGGGGTGCCCTCAGTGCGTAGTCGCTTAGTTTGTAGTTTAGTTTGTAAGTTGCTCTGGCTGGAGGCCTTAATTTCGAGGCATCCACAGAAAAGCCCGGTTAAGCAGTCGACAACCTCCCTAGGTTGAACTGCGAGATGCCCTTAAAAAAAAAAAAAAAAAAAAAAAAAACTTAATGAAGCCGAAAGGCACTTGTTCTCCCCGTCATTACGGTTTTTTTTTTTGTTCTAGACCATACCTGGGAACCTTCTAGTTACGGAGATATTGGGGGTCAAAGTTCCAACTTTTTCACAAGTTTTTTTTTAAATACATGTTTTTAATGTAAGATTTTTACTTTAAACACCTAAAGGGCTCCCTTACTATTAAATCCATCCATCAGCACAATGTTTCGAGTGCGTTACATTGAGTCCTACAGTAAAACCAAATTTTTCAGCCCGAAAAAAAAAGTCGTTTCCCAGCACTAATTTTTGCGTAAACTTACTTAGTTTGATGTACATAATGCTTGGTTGACGGCTTCGTGAAGAGTCTGTTTACACCCTGTATACGTTGCGTTGGGGGACCTCCTTAGTACAAACAAATGAGAAACGTTCTAAAAGTGATAAAGAAAGCGGTCCCCCGACGCAACGGCGCTTGGATTAAAATATTCTACATTTATTCAACCTAGTATTTAATAGTTTTAAATTATCAATGTATATAGTTAGTTTAACCTAATAAAGTTAAATACAAGAAAAACCCAGTATTTTGATATTATTTTTTCTTTATTTGAAGTGAAAACTTCTTCAGCATCGTTGTGATTTGATAGTCGATGAAACGAAGAAGCGACAGTAAAAAGAAACAGTCACATAAATTCATAAGATTTAACGTGGGAGAAAATGAGATAGGAAGCATTATACAGTGTTTATCTTGAAGCAAAATTTTTGATAATTTCTTTTCTACCACGTGTGAATTGCACACATGTTTTATCAGGGGTTTTTAAAATTTTTGATTATTTTTTTTTCAAAATTGTTCATCAAAATCTCTCTTTACCAAAATAGCAGAGCAAAAGAGAGTCCACGTTAAAACAACAGCTCTACATACTTAACATGACATAGAGACGGTAGAGCTTTGTTATAACTTGTTCAGGAAATGTAGAGCTCTGTGAAAACTTTGAAACATGTTTGGTAGAGAAATAAGTTTAGCCACGTTATCTCTACAAAGTTCTAGATTTTCATCGTTGGTCTAGTCTCTTTTTATCTCTATGTAGAGTTTGAAGTTTGACTATCTCTAGTTTAAAGTAAATTTCTAGGTGAGGTTGGGTTATAAACTTAATCTAACTTATATCTTCGTTATACTTATAATAATGTTCTTCATAACATAACATCACGCCTGTAATCCCCGAAGGGTTAGGCAGAGGTGTACCTAATAGTAAACTAACCTAGTTTAAGTTCCAAGTAATAAGACGAGCCTATAGCCTTCAGCCGTAAATCCAGACTCCGTGGCTGCTTTTGAAAGATTCCTGATGAGAAAACCCAATAACACTTTTCCCGACTCGGGAATCGAACCCAGGACCTTATACTCAGCAGTAGCGCATGCGACCATTAAACCAGACAGTCAGTCCTCTGAATACCTAGCATCTATTTATAGGCTAAAAGCATTAAGAATAATAGCCAAACCATAAAATTAAATCTTGCACAATTTACAACTCGTTCTTCAACACGATTTAACACAAAAAAAAAAACAAAATTACCACCTTTGTAACAACAAACCGTTCATACAAGGCAAGATTTAGGACAGGATCTCGTGGCTAAATAATAAGAGTCGCTTGCCTAGGTTGGTCTGTGGATGGGTGACCAACTATTACATACCAAGTTCCTCCGTGCCTCGTCATTTGTAGATATTTGACAGTCGTTACACATAGTTAATGCCGTAAATCTAACAACCAGTCTTACCAATGGGTAACGTATTACCCAGTACCAACTGGGTTCAACTGGTTGTGGAGGTCAGATAGGCAGTCGCTCTATGTAAAATACTGGTATTTAGCTGCATCCGGATAAACTGGTAGCCAATCCCAACAAAATTCACTCTTATGGCTTATCCCAATTTATTTGGGGTCAGCGCAATGCGCAGCATGTCTTCCTCTCCCATACTTCTCTATTACTCGTCATCTCATCAGACACCTCCTTTCTAGCCATATCATCCTTCACACAGTCCATCCATCGTTTCTTTGGTCTTTTAACTTTCCTCACGAAATTCTCCTCCTACCTCTGCATTACAATGGTTCAGAAATGGCTAGGTAGGTGATGAAGGGCGGTTTTTGTAGTTCAAGTCTCTCATGACCAGTGATCAGAGTCGGTAGATTGATTTTTGGTACTTGTATCATAAATGTTCACAGAAAGAATAACATGGATAAGTCATTTTCCCGGAAAGTAATTCCGGTATTTCCGGATCCAATTAAATATTGTTAATGTTGGTAGTGATATTATTACTACTCAATTCATTCAGTGAGCAGCGGTGGGCCAGTGGTAGCGACCCCGACTTACGAACAGTAAGTCGTGGGTTCGAACCCAGGCAGGCGTATTACTTTGTGTAATTTATTTCATCACCACTGCTCTCAAAAACGGTGAAGGAAAACATCGTTAGGAAACCGGCATGTCCTAGAACCAAAAATTCGAAGTCATGTGACATCTACCAATCCGCACTGGGCCCGCGTGGTGGATTATAGCCCAATCCCTCTCATAGAGAGGAGGCCTGTGTCCCAGCAGTGGGAACATTATAGGCTGATGATGATGATGACAATTCATTTAAAGGAAGGTACCACCGGTTAGTGCACCACCCATGATTCTTTGCTCTGATTGGTCGTTGGGTTGTGTCAAATTGTGACTGGCTAACGTTAAAAAAAATTATGAACAATATAATATTGCTCATTTGAATACAATTCCTACCTAAGTTCCGGTTGTTTTTTAATAATCAACCAATTCCAAAAATCCGGAGGAATGTCCATATTAATATTATATAAGTTTCGGATCAATGACCCCAATTTAATCTACCTTCTCCGATCTCTACTCATGACATGCAGTAGACCGTACCTACGTTGCCGGTTATATTTTATGGTCAAACTTTTATGTTTAATAGCCGGATATAAAATTTATTGATAGCCATTGGGTTTGATAACTGTTGTAGTTAATAGCTTCTTTTTATTGGGGTCTGACAAACCTCTTTTGGTGGACTAGGTTAATATGTATACTTAACGAAGCCGAAAGGCACTTGTTCTCCCCGTCATTGCGATCATTTTTTTGTTCTAGACCATACCTGGGAACCTTCTGGTTACGGAGATATTGGTGGTCAAAGTTCCAACTTTTTTACATTTTTTTTTTTTTAATAAGTGTTTTTGATGTAAGATTTTTACTTTAAACACCTCCACGACCCCCTTACTGTTCATTCTATCCATCAGAACAATGTTTTGAGTGCATTACATTGAGTCCTGCCGTAAAACGTGATTTTTCACCCCAAAAAAAAAGTCGTTTCCCAGCACTAATTTTTGCGTAAAGTTACTTAGTTTGATGTACATAATGCTTGGTTGAAGGCTTCGTGAAGAGTCTGTTTACACCCTGTATACTAAAACCTTCCTTGAGAACCACTCTATCCATTGGTGAAAACAGCATAAAAATCGGTGTGTTTTGAGTTTATCGCGAACAGACGGACAGACGCGGTGGAGGACTTTGTTTTATAATATTATGTTGTAGTGATAGTGATAACTAGAGATCGTACGTTCCGATGCATATTTACTTAAAATTTTGAGTATTGACCTAGTATGGAGCGCGCGTCTGTACAGGAATATTCACGGTTTATTTAAATAAATAGTATGTTTTTCATTTACTTACTGTATTCAATTCTATACACATATTTTACATTTTTAACAAATACTCCTGTACATCATCTGCCTAGCCTTTTCCCAACTATGTTGGGGTCGGCTTCCAGTTTTACCGGATGCAGCTGATTATCAGTATTTTACATGCAGCGACTGCCTATCTGACTTCCACAACCCAGTTAGTACTGGGTGATACGATACCCTTTGGTAAGACTGGTTGTCAGACTTTTTAGGTCACTGACTACCTGTAACGACTGTCAAAGATCTACAAATGACAGCCGGGACCAACGGCTTAACGTGCTTTCCGAGGCACGGAGGAAACTCGGTATATAATGGGTGGTCACCCATCCACAGACCAACCTAGGCAAGTCTGGCTTAACCTAAAGATCGACCCGAGCGGCAGTTATTACTTAGCCACGAGCTCCTCATCAAATATTCCTGTACAAATAATATTAAAAATAAAAAACAATTAAAAATATAAAAAATAGTAGCCCACCAGCATTGGGAACACGGTCCTAGCTACCGGTGGTCAGGGCTCTTGAGAGAGGAACCTCCTAACAATACGCGCCGTGTCCAGAATTACTGCTTGCTGTATCAAGCCCTTGGTCCAGCTGCCAAGCGAAAGCCTCCTCAGATGTTATTCGAGGCTGTTGGCTATTAAGCCATTATATTTTTACAATTCAAATAATTTAACAATTTTTTTATCCCGGTTTTAAATAGACCATATAAATATTCATCATGCTTTTAAGTACTACATTGTATAAACACTGAAGAATTGTAAAATTCCACGATCCTGGGATAATAATTGGCATTTAAAGAAACCGTTTCCATACTTTTGTACATTTTGCCGAAATAATACGTACTTTAGGTAATATGCATCCGATTAACCGATCCCTAGACTCGGTTTTAATATTCAAATTTCCATGTTTTTGCCAAAAAAAGACCTTTCTTCTCCAAAGATTGTTATTCATGAAAACATTGGTATCTATTTATTTTGTTTATTTTCACCCAATGCAAGTTCAACGTTAGTACAATATTTTTTAGGATGGGAGATCACGGGAGATCTATTTTGTCTTTTCTACACACTCTTGTAACGGTTAGGGCTCAGCCGGTTAATGAAACTCGGAAGAGTGAGTATAACAAAAATATAATTATTAAAAAATATCTCTAGACAGAATTTTAGAATCACCCCAGTAGATGGCTGGTGTGGGTTCTGGGTATCGAGCTCGTGTTAAATTCTAGACCGCCCAAGAAAACCACTATCGTGAAGTTCCAGTATGTAGGTGACTGATGGCAGCCAAGCAGGTAGGTCGGTTGTCCGAGGGCAGCGCGTAGCATGCAGGGTTGTCCAGCCACAGCCTCTGCAGCGGCAGCCAATTATTGTTTTCTGGTACGGAAGAACCCTGGAATATCCCAAATTAGGCATTTTAGTAATTTACTGAATTCGTACTACTGACTGCAACATCCTGACATCTCATCATCATAGGTGGAATCTACGGTGGAAGGTGGTGATCTAGCATCAATTAATGTGTTAGCGACCACGTAGAATGTTACACTGTCTACATTTCTAATCCAACTTTCCTCTCGCAGGTCTGCTGGAAGAAATTTCTAATGAAATAAGCAGTACCTTTGTGCTCTAGAAGAGCTGTTAATGTAATGTCCTGTTAAGTATTTTGTGTGTACATAAATAAATAAATGACCCCTTCCACTCTGGGCAGAGCGGAAAGGAGTATCAAACTTGTACTGACTAAAACCCATCCATGTTCCTTCCTTGCCCTTTGTGTTCCAGGGCCGCGGTATCTCTTTCGAACAGTCCCGCAGCCCAGTCACCCCTGACATATGCCTTCATAACGTTATCAAATATCAACCCGATGGGTTTCCAATACCCCATACTTTATGGCAATCCCCGATAAATTAATGGATAGTTATTTGTCAAAAGGTTTTCCATTGTTTTCCTTACAAAGGAAGGCAATATTTTGTATGTTAGTTAATAAATGACCGGACTATTTTGTTACGTTGCTTGAATATAGGGTAGATTTACAATGAATCCCTCTCAGTACACGAAGCTCATTTGCATTTTAGATACAAATTATAATACGGTCAAAGTGAAATTTAATGTTATCAATGTAATGTGTTACAATCTTTTATAAAATTATGTAGTTTATTAAGTGTGATAAAGTGCGTTTGTGTCTAATCATCGCGCTGTACAGTTTGATATTTGTTTAACATAAGTAATATGATACGTCTAATTGATAAGAACTAGTAAGTTTTAAACATTACATATTGTATGTATTCGTAAATATTTTATATAGCCGCCATAGTCTTCACACACAAACAAAACACACGACCATAATGTTTAATGCTTTTAGAATAAGATCTGAATGTCATTTTTAGGGTTCCGTACCCAAAGGGTAAAAACGGGACCCTATTACTAAGACTTCGCTGTCTATCCGTCCGTCTGTCTGTCTGTCACCAGGCTGTATCTCATGCACCGTGATAGCTAGACAGTTGAAATTTTCACAGATGATGTATTTCTGTTGCCGCTATAACAAAAAATAAACTATTCAATATTTAAAGGGGGCCATACAAGAAACGTGTTTTTTTCGGTTTATGGTACGGAACCCTTCGTACGCGAGTCCGACTCGCACCTGGCCAGTTTTTCTGTTTTGTTTATGTTTAAATAAAGAAATTTTAAAATCAAATCAGTTAATAAATAACTTGTAAAGTGGCTTTCAGTAAGACTAGAAGTCGATTTCAACATAGAATAAATTAGACTATTCTTTAGAGTGTACACTAACTACACACATTCATAAAAGAAAACATTTCACATGAGGTCACACAATGAGCGGTTTTATTGCTAAAAGTGATCTTTTCAAGACAACTTTTTGATGGGAAATAGTACCATAATTGGGAAAAAGGGTAGATAAGTAACAAATAACGCAAACATTACTGCTCAGCATGAAGTCCTGGGTTCGATGCTCAAGTCAGGCAGTGTTATGAGGGTTTTCCATCAAGATTTTTTTCAGTAGCAGCCCGTAGTCTGAATTCATCCAAGCTCGCCCCTACTGCATGGAACTTAGTCAACGTGGAGTGGAATGTAGATGACACAGATTAGCCTTAGCTTTCGGAGATTAAGTACATCATCAATTTTTCAACCGAAAGACGTCCACTGCTAGACATAGGCCTCCCTCAAATGTCGCCACACTGACCGGTCCCATACGTGTCGCATCCAGCGGATCCCCGCAACCTTCACCAGGTCATCGGTCCACCTTATTCCTAGGTCTTCCAACCCAACGTCTTTCGGTTCCGGAGATTACATTGCGTAATGTTATTTAGATAACTTACACGTTCTACATCAGTATAAATTCTAACCCCATAAAACTCTTTATCTGATTACTAGCGGACGTCACGCTGTTTCACCCGCTTAGTTCCCGTTCCCGTGGGAATATGGGGATAAAATATACCCTATGTTATTCGCTGATAATGTAGCTATCCATTGCTGAAAGAATTTTTTAAATTGGTTCAGTAGTTTTTAAGTTTATTCGTTACATACAAAAGTACAAATCTTTCCTCTTTATAACCTTTTGTATATGTATATAATATTAGTATATTATTATCAAAATACTCCTCATTTAACTACCGATATCGATAAGGAAACGACATTTCCTATACATACGGAAGGAAAATTTTAGGATCAATTCCCCCAAAAAAATCTATAAGATATTCAAATAAAATACAGTGAAATGTCATTCGGTTCCCATCTCTCGATAAATGGTAAATAGGTCATTTGCATTCCTTGTGGAGAAAACAAAATATGATATTTTTGTTGGATTTGTCAAAGTTAATGTTTTTAGTATTATCTTGTGAGATGGTAAAAATGTATTGGGAGGTGCCTTCTTTTATTTGATTTATGTGAGGTAGGCTGTATTTATGAAAATAAAATAATAACTTATTCCAATAATGGTTTATTTTTTTAATTATAATGAAGTTTACACAAGAAACTGGTAAAATTCCCTCACACTGAACGTACATTACAATTACTAATACATTACAAGACGAAACTATACTAAATCATACATATTCTGTTAGTTAATTTAATAACGATTCCAATGATAGTACTGGTAGCGAGCTAACTAACGCAGTTTCAGAGATATCGTTTTAATCAGACGCGCCGAAATCGCATGCGCGTGTGCATTTACGGACGTATGCGCACTGCCGCGCGCAGCTGCGCGTAACGGATCATGGGTTTATAGAACCAAATCTTTGCTAGTATCATAATAAAAATTTATATTATGATGATTAAAGAATGATAAAAGTTTTGAGATTGACTGTGGATGGATACAAGAGTAGAAGACCAAAGAGACGATGGATGGACGGTGTGAAAAATAATATGTCATGATAGGAGGTGTCTGATGAGATGACGAATAAGTAATAGACAAGTATGGAAGAAGGAGACATGCTGCGCCGACCTCAAATGAATTGGGTCAAGGGCCAGATAATGATGATTAAAAAATAATGATTTTAACAAATTAAGAAGAAGAATGCTGTGATCAAGATGTTTTAAAACAGCGGTATCTTTCCCGCTGGTGGAGGAGTTCGTGCAAACCGTGCTTACCAAGGTCGAGCTGTAGATGGGTGACCATCCATTACATACAGAGATCCCTCCATGCCTCGTCCCGGCTGTCATATGTAGATCTTCGACAGTTGTTACAGGTAGTCAGTGGCCCAAAAGTCTGACAACCAGTCTTCCAAAGAGTTTTTGTTTTGCCCAATACTTACTAAGTTGTGGAAGCCTGAAGATGGAGCGACTGCCTATCTGCAGTCGCTCCATCTAAAATACTGGTATTCAGCTGCAACCAATTTAAATGGAAGCCGACCCCAACATAGTTGGGAAAAGGTTCGGCTGATGAATCTATGTTTATCTTTGTGTGCCTAACTAGGCCCTAAAATCTAAAAACCACAGATATCTTTTATCAACCTATATTCTGTCTTTTTTAGCTTCCTAAAGTCCCAACTCTAAGCCTGTGTGCCCAAAAATTCTCTTCTAGAACCGTTTTATGGCCCCTAAACCGGTTCGGTTTACGATCGTATCGTTTCAGGGAGTAGGTAAACGGGATTTATTTGACCGAAGTATAGTATACTAGCTTTTGCCCGCGGCTTTGCTCGCAATAATTTTGAATTTGACAGTTAATTTGGGTTGTACTCTGTTTGTAATAATTATAATTCAATCATGATTCGAAGAGCAGAGAGCAGCGGAGAGCAGCTTTGGCCCAGTGGTAGCGACCCTCACTTACGAACAGTAAGTCGTGGGTTCGAACCCAGGCAGGCGCGTTACTCTGTGTAATTTATTTCATCACCACTGCTCTCAAAAACGGTGAAGGAAAACATCGTGAGGAAACCGGCATGTCCTAGAACCAAAAATTTGAAGACATGTGACATCTACCAATCCGCACTGGGCCCGCGTGGTGGATTATAGACCATTCCTTCTCATAGAGAGGAGGCCTGTGTCCCAGCAGTGGGAACATTATAGGCTGATGATGATGATGACGATGATGATTCGAAAGGCACGTGACGCCATCTATTATCATAAGAACGTTATTGTTGTTTTCTTCGTATTATGTGTATTCCGTGTATTCCTATACCCATATGTCCGTTTTTGTACATACATCTGATAACGTATATGCAAAATTTCAGGATGATCGGCTCCTGACAACGTATATGCAAAATTTCAGGATGATCGGTTCAGTGGTTTAGGTGTAAAAAGGTAAAAAACAACTTACTTTCGCATTTATATTAGTTAGTATAGTGAGGCTATGAGAACCATAGCGGCCTAACTCAATGGACAAGCCTTTTGACTACCATAGAAAACAAAAACAGTATTTTTTTATCAACTTGCACTCTTCAGAATTCATACTTTTTATTTCTTTACTGTACCATCAAGTGAATATTCGTTGTATCACTTTTAGGCCACCCGCACCCTGGTTCTATCGAAGTGTTCAATATTAACTAAAAAAATCAAAGACTCAATATTGTAAAAAAAAATGTTAAGCCACTATGGTTCAGTTAGGAAGTTAGGATGTAAGAATTTTATATACTTAAATAGTGACCTAGATAGTGATAAAAGTATTTTTGAGGCCAAATTCTTCCAGGGCTGCGGGCTCCCAGGGCTGCCGGCTGTTCGAAAGAGATACCGCGGCCCTAGAACACAAAGGGCAAGGAAGGAACATGGATGGGTTTTAGTCAGTACAAGTCTGACACTCCCTTCCGCTCTGCCCAGAGCGGTAGAAGTATTTGATGATTTCCCATCTGGGGCACATGTCCCTTGGTAAGATTGATTGTTAGACTTTCAGGCTTCTAATCTGACTACTAGTAACGAGCGTCGAAGATCTGCAAATGATAGCCGGGACGAACGACCCTATGGAACCTATCAAGGCACAACACTCAAACAGCGTAGCTTAACTTATAATGAACACGTGCGGCTGTTACTATAACCACGCGTCCTTTTCATCATCATCATCATTATTTCAGCTGAAAGACGTCCAGTTCTGGATGGACATAGGCCCTTCCTCAAGTGTCGCCGCATTGATCGGTCTCGTGCGTCTCGCATCCAGCGGATCCCCGTAAACTTCACCAGGTCATCGGTCCACCTAGTGGGATACCTTTCAACGTAACTTCCAGAACTTTTCAGCCCTATCCGCCATCCGACCCGCTTATTTTTAGAAACAAACATTTGAAACTAAAATAACGTTTCCCAATAAAATGCCAAATTCTTGAAAAGAATTTCAACATTTTCAAATTCAAATACACGTTCTTTTAACGTATTATAATGGCGAAACGATACAAAACAAAAGAGTCACGTAACTTGAAAAAGAGCGAGAAGAAAATAATTCCAAATTCAAAACGGGAAGCTACTTATCATTGTCGAACGATCGCCGTGTGCAGAAAATATGTTTAGGTTACGCTATGTTAAGAATGTGACGTAGATAGGCTAAGGAAATTTAGTACGATACAAAATGCGAGAATTGCGAAGGCTTTGTTAATTTTTGATTTGGTTTTAGACACACACTTCACGTTTGGCATTACCACTACCTAGACTTACATCAAAATCTGAAAAATAAACTTGCCTACGTAATTACATTAATTTGATACTTACGTAAATTCACAACACACCTTCCGCCATCAGATCGACGCCCCATTTAATACATTGAGCGTAAACCCTCATTAGTATCGAGCTTTATAATTAAGTTATTAGCCGTCGACACACGTTAATTACGATATTATGTCATGCAGATAGCGGCAAATGACGTAAAATATTACGTAGGCAATATTGCATTCTGTTTAAGTATTATTGAATTTTACAAGTCTACATAATGGTTAGCTGGCGTATGCTGTAAGTTTCGATATGAGAATTACAATCGTTCTATAATCGAGCTGAATCAAACTAAAATATTTAAAAAACACCTCTCTTTGTTGTTTTATATACGAAACGATCAACCCGAACCATGCACTTTTATTGATGTCTCATAAATACCCTCATACATCATCATCATCTGCCTAGCCTTTTCCCAACTATGTTGGGGTCGGCTTCCAGTCTAACCGGATGCAGCTAAATACCAGTATTTTACATGGAGCGACTGCCTATCTGACCTCCACAACCCAGTTAGTACTGGGTAATACGATACCCCTTGGTTAGATTGGTTGTCAGACTTTTTTTTTTTTTAAAAATGCCCTCATACATGATGTACATTGAATTTTATGTGAAATAAAATATATATATTTTTTTTTAATCGGTACCAATAATATAAAAGCTGCTCGGTCCATCTAAATCTTACTGATCACATTTCAGTTTTTGCAGTTTAGTACATTTACATAGGACTATTTCCGATCTCCACGCGGGCGAAGCTGCGAGCTAAAGCCAGTTCATTTCAAGGTGTAAACGGGTCCCTCATAAAGCTGTATACCAAGTATTTTGTACATCAAACTATGTAACTCACGCAGTCATAATTGCTTGTTACCGACTATACTTTTGGGGAGAAATATCACGGTTTTCAGTAAGATGGATGCATTTAGTACAGGGGACATGGAGATATTTAGAGTGAAGTGGGGAGAAAAAAGTGCCTATCGGCTTCGCTTATGGTCTTTTTACATTATAACTTTTACTGAACCATGGCTAAGCCCATGGAATCCGTAATATTCCGATGGCATTCGCCCCATTTATCTCAGTCATCTACTAACCTTAACTCTCCAAGTTTGTGCCATAACTTCCACTTTCCTACCTCACCCAAACAGCTAACTAAAACAGATTGTACTAGTTTTTAACAAAGGCTATTCTTTATATTTATTGTCCTGTTCTACTTTCTACAGTGAAACTGTTTTAATTCAAAAGTGGCAGGTACTTTGTATTTTTGTTAGTAAATTCAATTCTACTATGGCCCACTTCTCTCAAATAGGGTCTCCTATCTGTTCCAGCAATAAAAAAGTTAATGGCTGCTCATGATGATTTGTCATTTGAAGATCTTAACCTCGCTTTATAGTTCTACCTACCACAACCGGGCTACAACCAGGCATAAAATTAAACTCCAGGCTGGTACTAAGAAATTCCAATATCTTCGCCTAAAATCCAGACCATCCAATTTCGACGGTAAGCACCAAACTGCACATCCCGTACATCCAACCTACATAACACAACCCAACGTAAGCTAGGAATGTCATCAATGCATCGGTAGCGGTACCTTCCGTTCGAAATACAAACTCGACGAACAAACAATCTGGCGATTTGAATTTTGCGAACATTCGAAATACTGGCAGCTGGTACCAAGGAGTTTTTAAGTTGGAGTTTTATGAATACAGTGCTATGGGGATCTGATAGCACTTGAACTTGACCGAAAACAATGTCGTCATAAACAAACGCATAATTTGTGTATTTTTCTTTTAATGAGTTAAAAAAAGCAGAATGGTTGTGTTAGTAGAATAAAAAAATGTTACAATGACCAACTAGGTATACAGTTTGATGGGAATTGAATACTTAGTAAAAAAAAAACACGCAACAAAACACAGCTACGCAGCTATGAATAGCTACCTAGCTTTTTCCCAACTATGTTGGGGTCGGCTTCCAGTCCAACCGGACGCACCTGAATACCAGTATTTTATATGGAGCGACTGTCTATCTGAACTCCACAGCCCAGTTAGTTCTGGGATATACGATACGCCTTTGTAGGACTGATTGTCCGATTCTCGGTCCCCTGACTACTTAACGACTGTGAAAGATCAATAAATTACAGCCGGGACCAACGGCCTAACGTGCTTTCCGAGGCACGGAGGAAACTCGGTATCTAATAGGTGGTCACCCATCCACAGACCAACTTAAGCAAGCGATAGACACTCAAAGATGCAAAAAAGTTTTCTAATATTCAAATTCAAATTCTTTATTTCAGACATGAGTCCATAGTGTTAGTAGCAACAAAATAACTTAATAACTATTGTTAGTAATAAGGAAATAAGAAAGAACTAAATTAATTGGTATGGAGAGGGGAGTCCCACCGATCTAAAAACACGCTCAGGAGACTATTGGTGGCGGAGCGTAGTCGGTTGTATAAATTGTATAATATTGTTGCTAGCTTGAATTCACACAAATGGCTTCGAATTATGAATCTGCCAATTTCAAAGTGAGTTTCAAAAGTAACTAACTACTAGTCTATTGCTATTCCGTGAGCTGCAATATTGGGAAGTTTGAGGCACGAAGTGAAAATCAACCGGAGAGATACCTGGTTTTATTGGAAACCGACACTAAATGCTGAATATGTAGTGTATAGAATTTTCTTCATAGTATACAGGGTGGATACGATGAACGGGGCACTAAGGGGAACTACCTTTTGATGGGAAATCGTCACGCTCTGGGTAGAGCGGAAGGGAGTGTCAGACTTGTACTGACTAAAACCCATGTTCCTTCTTTGCCCTTTGTGTTCCAGGGCCGCGGTATCTCTTTCGAACAGTCCCGCAGCCCTGGAAGGGGAACTACCTTAACGGTTGCAGACACATCGTGAAATTTTGATCACAATTCACAGATTTTCAAAAAAATTTACAGTCAGCAAGAAAATGGCCATTTTACACAAAACATTTTTTTGATGCCAATCGATCCTGTTTCTTATACTGAACAAAAACTTCTACGGGACCAACCCAGGTTAAAATACTAAAAAAGTCAGAAATTGCAAAAAAAAATCCCATAAATTTTTACCCATTTTTTTGTTTATTTTTCGGTCCCCTTACTGCCGCGTTCACCGTATCACCCTGTATATCGTGTCTCACTGCTGGGCAAAGCCCTCCCCCTTTCTCATTGCAAACATCTCTGGTTTGCGTTACTTTCTGGCCACGTTTGCACCACCAACCAGCGGCCGTATTATGACATCTTAAAACCATCATGTTTTCTGTGTGAGAAAAGGATAGTGCTATTCGTCCTGTATAGCTCCGTCTCTTTTTCACACCGAAAACATGATGGTTTTAAGAGGTCATAATACGGCCCCTGATCAGATCTTCACACCACCTTCGCCGTGGCCGGCCTCGACGGCGATGTCCACCCTCAGGCGTCCTGTAGGTGACAATCTTTGCCCACTTCTACTAGTGCATCCATGCTACGGGGCCAGCCCACTCCCACTTAAGCTTGGCTGCTTTAACTCCAACATCAGCTATTTGAGTTTGAGGATTTAACAACCGACAACAAAAAACAAAAAAAAAAAAATGGAGCGCAGGTGTATTTTCGACACTGAGCTGAGCATTGTAAATTTTTAAATATCGTCTCAGAGTGTGGCCTTGCTGCATTTAGGTCTATAAACGTTACTTAGCACAGATTTTGCAGCTAAGCATTACACTCATCGGTGTAGCTCAACTCTAAAACTACTGCAATGGGGGCTATCGTTTTAAGCTCACCAGATGGCGCCACTGTCGAGTAAGGTCCTGTCATTAATTCTATTTTATACTTTAGAGTACAAATCACTTCATGAAAAGTTTATTTCATTTCTTATATCAACATATTATTATTGTAAACTTCAGATACATACTGACAAATATTCTCCCTAACATTAACAAGCATGAAACATTTAAAAGTCATTCTACTTCCAAGTACTAACAAATAAGATCCTAAGTTCCTGTTTAAAATCTTCAAGTCATAATTAATCAGGAATGGCCCAATCTAGACCAGAATCATGAATATTAGTTAAAAAACGTGATAAAAAGCACGCAACGCGCGAAAACTCTAGGACATATGACATTTCGGAAGACCTTACTCTACACGAATGCCTCTAGCGGCGACTTCATGCGCGATACCCCCACTGAATTTGACAGGTATCCTGAGCTGAATAGCATTTCCACTTGATTGGCTCATGCGGCCAAATCAAGCAGAAATCCTACTAAACTCAATGTCTAACTGGTAGCAACCTGCAATTTCAAACTGCCGCCTAATTCTACAAAACCACCTATATAATAAAATAGCTACTATTCAAACTGTCAACCAATAAAGTGGGTTAAACTTTGCCGGTGTAGCCAACCACAAGTCTAAGTTATCTACTAATAGATTGCATCTGAGATTGACTATTTACTGGCAAACTCGTTGTGGTTATGAATTATTTTGATGAGATATTTCAACGATCTATCAGAAATATTTCAGAAAAATATATGAGCCAAAAGCCTAAATGACTCTTAGACCACGATATAAAACGTAACTTTTCACGTAAAAGTAAGTTAAGTACAAGGTAGCAAAATGTAGAAAAAAAAATATGTGTGTGTACCAGAGTACACAGGTAAGAAGTGAAACTTCTTTACGACATATCATTTTTCTACTATTTGCAACTTCACGAAAATGGGCTAGATAAGGCTCAAGCCTTAAGAAAAACAATTTTTTCGTATAAAAAGAAAAGCTAAAGCTAAAAAGCTAAAGCTAAAAAGCTAAAGCTAAACCTAAAGCTAAAGCTATTTTATTATTATAGACATGCATACAATTAATGAGTAATTTATTTTATCATTGTTCTTATTATAATATCATTGCTATTGTTGTATTTCATCAATAATGATAGCATAATTATTACTATTGTTGTCATTATTAAATATTTTTGTAATTAATGGCTTGTGGTAGCTAAAATATGAAATATATGTTTTACATTCTACGGATTCTAGTAGTCTTGTAAAAACTGCGTCAATTGTAGTACCAGATCTTGTTGTTGATGTTTGTGGACTGTTTTGTAGACATAAATTTAAATTGTCAAAAAAAAAAGCAACATGGCGCGTAACCGAAAAACGTGACGATTTTGCTACAAAATTTCTCCCATACGTCGATAAAGAAGTTTCACTTCAATTCATTTTATATGAAAACCAAAACCCCTAGATATTCATAACTCTCCTGCCCTTATCCCAATTTATTTGGGGTCGGCACAGCATGTCTTCTTCTTCCATACTTCTCTATTACTCGTCATCTCAGCAGTCACCGCCCTAAGACGACCCACTGACCCATCTATTTTGCTGCAAGGGCATGATTTACACAGCCCATCCATCGTTAAATTCGTTAAATTTTGCCAAAACCCAAGCACTATGATAGATATTATTAAATAAACGTGTAAAAATTATTTATTTGGATAAAAGAGAGCGTCAATAATGCTAGAAAATAAAACAAAAAACACGATTGATCAGTGGCGACAGATGTTCAAAAAAACATTGCAATATGTTCTGTTAACTGTAAAAGCAACCTTACCGCAACGTAAATAAAGATCACTGTGGTGTTGAAAGTTACGCAATAAAAGTGTTAAAATAACGCCAAACTTCCGTACCGTAACTTTCACAGTTATTTTTTTTTCCGATATAAACCTTATTACATCGAAAATAAAGTTCATTGTACTGTAAAATCAGAGGAAAAATATTAATAAAAGGACAGCACCCTAATAGAATGATAAGCCAAAACATAACACAATTCTAAATTCAATCGTATCGTCCACGTTTTTGGAACACTTAACCTCATTCCCGCTTCGGTTATCTTCGTAGTAATTCGGGTCCAATCGAATTTCATGGCCGACCGTTTCGGTATGCGAATATACGAATAATAACCGTAGAGATATACGGAATCGGAATGCATTCCGGAATATCGGATGCCGGATCTCCTGGTATACATCCGGATATATTATGGGTTTGTGTTGATATGAGTAATCAATATTTAAGGTCAGTGGAGGTGAAAATGACAATTTTATTTTATACACTGTCATTTACGTGGGCTAACGCTTTTTATTATTGAACTGAAAAAGGTAAAATGTCAATCGGATAAAATATAAATGGTGTTACGAATTTCCTGCAGATAAATTTTTAAAACATGTAGGTACAGCAATTCATTGTTACAAAAGGATATCAAAGGTTGATAATAATATTAGATACACAATGGGCCATGCTGGACTTCAGTAACAAATAAAATGGCGGAATGATAAACAAGACAACAATATTTTATTGGGTTCTTAAAAATAGTTTTCAAATTTGCTGTAACGTGGTAGGTCTATCATAATACTATTTGCTGGCCACAAACAATGAAAAAATAATCGATGGCCATTTATTATTCTAAAGAAGATAGGTAAGAAAAAAGAAAAATGGCATCGGCGTGTTTTTTTGCAGATTACGGACAGCACTTTTGCGTTTTAGGCCCTAAATAATTCCTTTTTTCAAAAATGTTCCGCTATTTAATTTATTTAAGTCTTTCATAATACTCAAAAATGTTTTAAATTGGTATTCTATGTGAAATGATGTTTCACCATGAGTTTAAGCAGTGATAACCTAGTGTTGTGACCGTCGGATTGCTAAGTCCATAGGTTTCGAGTTCGAACCCAAGGCACGCACGTCTGATATTTCGGAATCATGTGCATAATTGTATAATTATCACTTACATCGGTGAAGGAAAACATCGTGAGGAAACCGACTGTACATAAGCTGAGTTATATTTCTTGAAGGCATGGAAAGGCAAGTCAGAGGTCCATGGGCGGCATAAAATCTCGGACACATGGTTAGGCACTAACCACACGGTGAAGAAGAAACCCAGGTGCTATTTTGTTTTGTACCAACGTCGAAAAAGACATCCACTTTGTGCTTCAAAAGAAAGTGTCATTGGACCGAAAAGTATTTTCCCGCGCTCTGGATAAAGGTACTCGTAGCTTATATGCCACAACGGCTTTCCGACGAGATTTCTAGTTTCCAGATAGACTTTTGTTCTAAATAAAATTACTTTAGCGCAAATAGGATTGCAAAGGACCTGCATTTTCAGGAATAAACTATGTGATGTGGTTGTGTCATATTTTTTAGTTAGAAAATACATAAATATTTTTCGATATGTTATTTACAAAGTTTGTAAATAGATTTAATTTTATAACAATATTATATACCCACCTACGAGAGGAGCTCGTGGCTAAATAATAACAGCCGCTCGGGTCGATCTTTAGGTTAAGCCGTGCTTACCTAGGTTGGTCTGTGCATGGGTGGCCAGCCATTACATACCGAGTTTCCTCCGTGCCTCGTAAAGCACGTTAAGCTGTTGGTCCCGGCTGTCATTTGAAGATCTTTGACAGTCGTTAGGTAGTCAGTGGCCCAAAAAAGTCTGACAACCAGTCTTACCAAGGGGTATCGTATTACCCAGTACTAACTGGGTTGTGGAGGTCAGATAGGCAGTCGCTCCATGTAAAATACTGGTATTCAGCTGCATCCGGTTAGACTGGAAGCCGACCCCAACATAGTTGGGAAAAGGCTAGGCAGATTATTATATACCCACCTACATCAATCAATTAAAATAAAATAAAGTTATTAACTCCACAATAAACTAAAAAATGGCGTAAAAAGGATCTTCCGCAAACACTGACAACTGGTAATATGCCCAAGAGACTGGCGGCGTTGCCACGTTGTATGGCAACGCTTACCCTCTGGCCAATGTAAAAGCCAGCCCTTGGACTACGGGAACTGTCAACTAAACGTTTTGAAATTACCTGAAAAAGCGTAAGTGCTTAATTAACTACGAGAAACCCTATAAAAATCATGATTTATCCTAACTCAAATCACCAACCAATTTTCACCGAACCAAAAATAAAATTCCCTTTTATAAAAATCCGTAGGAGCGAAACTGCAAAATCATCGGAAACCGTTGAGGCTCACAAAATGTCGGTGTGTTTCAGCGAATGGAACGAATATTAGGTGTTAGACTCCTCATGTCACATACAAATAGGAACAGAAGATGAGTTTCATACAACGATGAACTAGTAAGGGGAATTTATTTAATAATTTTACTACTTTTTACAACGTTTATATGGTTGAAGTTCCACAGACCCCGAACACACAAAAAACATTTATACTTTTTTTGAAGTGAAAACTTCTTAAGCATAGTTATGATTTGAAAGTCGATGACACAAAAAGGGACAGTAAAAAAAGACAGACACATAAATTCATAAGATTTAACGTGGGAGAAAATGAGATAGGAAGCATTATACAGTGTTTATCTTGAAGCCAAAATTTGTGAAGGTTTCACTTCCACCACGTGTGAATTGCTCACATGTTTTTTTTTTTAAACGCGTATATCTAAATCATATTTGAAAGACTACTATGAAAAGAAAAATGTTATCCTTACATACAGATCTACAAAAAAAGTAAAGTAAAAGTATGGTAATGCAAGATCTCAACATCGTGCGTTCGCATTTCCGAGGATAGACGACGATTGCCGAAGCACACACTATTCCTGAGAGAATTTAAGTCGCGAGTGCGCTTACACTCGCTGTACATGAAGTGTGTCTATGAGTGCGTGTTTTCTCTCGATGTATGGAGCTGCACTTCTGCACCAATCTGTTCTGTGGTCCTATGCTTTGTAAATAGGTCAGGGATATTCTTTTTGTGACGTCAAAATAGAATTACTTGGGATACGGAGACATTTTCGAACTGGATTAAAAGTTAACTAGAAATGCTTGACTAAACTACCATTTTTTTTTGTTTTATTGTTCTATGTTTAATTTTTTTGCAAGTTGAATCCTAACATCCTAACTTTTAACACGCTTTTTTTTTTGATATTATAAATGCAAAAGTAAGTTTGTTTGTTACCCTTTCACGCCTAAACCACTGAACCGATCATCCTGAAATTTTGCATATACGTTGTCAGATGCACAGAAACGGACATAGGGTACCTCTCATCCCGGAAAAAAGTACTGTTCCCGAGGAAAACAACAATAACGTTCTTATGATAATAGATGGCGACACGTGTCTTTCGAATCATGTTTGACTATATTATTATACAAGCAGAGTACAACCCGAATTAATTGTCAAATTCTAAAATAACTCGAGCGAAGTCGCAGGCAAAATCTTTTTTTTATATATTTTTATAAATATTTCACGCGGGTCTTGGGCGACAGCTAGTAATACAAAATGTATATCAAAGAGGTTAAACCCCAGTCCTCAGGCCATAGATAAAAATCTAGCACTATGTCCATATTGCAATGCATGACAATACGGCGCTTGTCTAGCTCAGTGTAAGAATGCCTGAGAGAAATAGCCTGGACAAGCAATCTGTTCAGTGAAGCCGTATGCATTGGTTTGACCTCATTACTTTGTAAGGAATAAATTCCCTGTATAAATAAATATTATTATAATTCCATGTAAACATAATTTATAAATTCCATATATATCCATAAGTTTAGTTTAAAACGTGAGGATAAGAAATGGACTGCCAAACATTATTAAAAAAATTGCATTGATACTTTTTGAAGAATAAATAAGTTATTTTTAAATTAGCAACATTACTAGCTTATGCACGCGGCTTCGCTCGGGCCGAGTTCGATAAGTATCCCACGGGATCGTAGTACCGCGATAAAAAGTATATTATATGGTAATCCAGGTTATAAAATATCTGTGTGTTAAATTTCACCCAAATCCGTTCTGCTGTTCTGGCGTAATCGAGTAACAAGCATCCATCCAGACCGCGAACCGGAAGACGTTGCGTTGGAAGGCCCGCACTAGCTGGACCGATGACCTGGTGAAGGTTGCGGGGATCCGCTGGATGCGAGTCGCACAGGACCGGTCAATGTGGTGACTCTTGGGGGAGGCCATGTCCAGCAGTGGACGTCTTTTGACTGAAATGATAATGATGATGATCCATCCATTCAAACTTTTGCATTTACAATAGTAGTTAGATGTTAGGAAATAAAGATAACGCGCTAAGCAATCTGTTCCTGTGGTTGCTGATCTGTTGAATTGGAAAGGTTTTGGTGAAGTGGATCTCCCTACCAACGCGATTGATCGAACCTTGAGCCTCCTACGTGAATACTTTTAGAAAAAAAAACTCACAAAAAATGGCCACAATAAATCTCCAAAAAGGACCCAACAGCATCTGATAACGCCATTGTGTCCGCACCGTTTTATAACAATATTGTGTTCCCTTCAATATTGTATGAGACTTCATAAAACGCGTCAATGCTCCCGAACAATATTGATAAAGACATCAGTTCTCGTTTAAAAACCAGACAATGGGGCACAGAATGACTAAATACAGAAAGTCAGTTCCGTGCGAGTGAACGAACGAATGAGCAAATGATGCTTCGCCTTCTATTCTACTACTGTTTCATGAGGGACCTGCCCAAATGCACTACTTAAACTTTAGTTGGGATAAAAGAGTCCTGGTCAAAACTCAACTAACCTAAACATCGGAATCATCAGTAGAATAGCAATTTTCCGCTTCTCGCTAAATATAAGTCTAGTTGCTGCCACCATTTCTTCCACACCTCCGCATTATTGTTCGTGGAATCTGACGAAATATGCAGTTGTTTGACATGCGTTCGCAAACCTTGGTCACTGTCATGGCTGCCCTCGGCACAGGTTGCTTGATTTTGCAATTAAAGATATACCGTTGGGTAAGACTTGGTTTATTTACAGAAAACTCAGATAGACATTACAGACAGACCTGGTTCAGCAGTGGTTGTCTCCAGATAATGACAGACGGAAACAGGATACAAAGACAATGCATAGTGATGTACCTACCAAGTACTTACTAAATAGTGATGTTACAACAGAAAAGATGATAAAGATCGAGTGAAAACAGGCGCACTAAAGGCCTCGTGACAAATTAAAAACTGCCACACTGGTTGATCTTTAAGGTAAGCAACGCTCCCCGGAATCGACCCATGGATAAGTGATCTTCCATTACATTTAATCGCGGTTCTATAGTGCGTCGGGCATGTTTGCCAAGGCACGGTTAGACAGTTTCGAGGCTGTCATGCACAAAAGAACGGCATCCCTAATGCATAGGATACGTGGAAGCTCCAACAGCATCTTGAAGGTTATTGTAGAGACGCCAGACTTCCCTTTTCTGATGTACTTGTCCCGTAGACATAGCTGCGTGCCCAGTGCTGAGGAAAGATATTTGTATTAGTTTTCAAATTAGATTATTAAGAACTGTTTCTTTATAAGTCGTACTAACATAGCTCCTAAGTATCACTACAAACCCATATATTGACTCCAGATTGAAATAAAGTTTTGATTGATTGATTAATTAATTTATTGAGATCTTTGACAGTCGTTACGGGTAGTCAGAAGCCTGATAACCAGTCTTACCAAGGGATATCGTGTTACCTAGTCATTAAGTGGAGTTCAGATAGACATTCGTTTCAAGTAAATATTTAGCTGCATCCGGTTAGATTGCAAACCGATTCTAATATAGTTGAGAAACGACTTAGCAGATGATCAGAAGCTCTGGTCCATACAAGGGCGATAGGAGCACCCATACATAAACACGAAGTGCGGCGATCTCAAACAAATGCCAGTCGCGAGTGCTCTTGCACTCACTGTACGTGAAGCATGTCTATGTGTGCGTGCGTTTCAGCTCGTTGTGTAGAACCAACCTTTTGTATATCTATCTCTTCGGTAACTATGGGTTTTTGGACGTACAAAGGTTGGATATTTTACGGTTGAAGTCTTTTGTGGTAGGTGAAGTGTGAATGATACTGCTCGTTAGTCTTTTTAAGAGTTTTTTGTTTTTGTTATTGTGTGGCAAATAGCAGGTTTCGCTTGATAGGAATTGTTCACTGCCGTCTTTGGACATCTGGAGTTGCATGGCCATCCCAAAGACAAAGTTAAAATAACTCAATATTCTCACCATTTCAGCTAAAATAGGTCCCCGACGTCCACTGCTGGACAAAAGCGTATTCCAAGCGTCGTCACATCGACCCGTTCTGTGTCTCGTGTCCAGCGAATTTCTGTGAACTGAAATGAAACATCACATACCATGACATCAGCAATCCCCAAAGAGTGGGACTGGAGTATAGTACACCCAGAATTTATTATGTATGTGTCATCATCATCATCATATCAGCCCGGAATGACCCACTGCTGGGTATAGGCCTCCCCTTTTTTCTGCCACACTTCCCGGTTCTGTGCGTCCCTTATTCAGAAGTTTCCCGCAACTTTGACGATATCGTCAACCCAACGAGCTTTAGGACGGCCCTGGTTTCTTTGGCCTAACCTTAGCCACCATTCGGTAAAAGCCTTGCTCCATCGGCCATCTCCGCGTCTAGTCAAATGTTCTGCCCAGGCCCATTTGAAGCGCACCGCCCGATCCCCGACGTCGTAGAATTTCCTCCGACGGCGGATTTCGGTATTATGCACTCGATCTAAGAGGGATATGCCGAGCATGGCTCGCTCCATGGCCAAAAAAAAGAAGGCCATGGGAAAGATTTCGCTCCTATAGATAAAAACTTGAAACAACGCCATCTAGCTTAAACTACACGCACACTTTAAACTCACGCAAACGCATTATGCCGCCGATTCGATCTGACGATCTGACGCGAGTTTAACGCTACTTAAAAGTTTTCACTTCAAAAAAATACAGAGCGTTCTTCTACTACACGATATTCTGATTGAAAAAGAAAAATAATGTAAATAACACACACAGAAAAGTTTTTAGAGCATCGTTGCACGATTCAAGAATTTTCAATTCCAATTTTCCAATCCTCTTTTACAGCTGCAAAAAAGGTAAAAATACTCTATATTTTTATTCCATCGCGTTGTTTTAGTGGGGAAATGCTTTCCGCGGTTTTCAAAATTGGAAAGATTTTTTGTACGCACGACGAACAATCAAAAGCTTTACAAAACCAGTTTATGCAGACCTCTCCTTTTATGGGAAATCTATACAAAGCGAGGCCATGTTATACTGGAAATATACCTATACCTTGATGAGTCGCCGTGTGTACTTCACACAAAATGTCCGACTTGCGCTATCAATAACCTAGAGTGTGAAATTGATTATTTATTTGAGAGATTCAAGGTTCAGCGACAAAATTGGACCGGCAAGCAAGATTTTTCATATTATATCTGTAAATGCTCCAAAAACCGTTCCAAAATCTGTAAACCTAGTCTCTTTCATCTGCCTAGCCCCAACGATGTTGGGCCGGCCGATTTGACCGGTATTTTACATGAAGCGGCTGTCTGTCTGGCCTCCACAACCCAATTAGTATTGGGTAATACGATACCCTTTGGTAAGACTGGTTGTCAACTTTCGCGCCTCTGACAACCTGTAACGTCAGAAAAAGTTCTTCAAATGACAGCCGGGATCAACGGCTTAAAGTGCTTTCGAGGCACGGAGGTAACTCGGTTTGTAATGGGTGGTCACATTTCCATGGATCAACCTAAGCAAACGCGGCTTAATCTAAAGATCGACCCGAGCGGCTGTTATTATTTAGCCGCGAGCCACTTTCTGATATTGCCAATTTGATTCGCAGTGATAAGCATGCTGATAAATGCTCGTTCTTTCTCTGCATAAAAATAAGCTTTCTACTAACCCTGCAATGCCCAAATATAACCTAATTTTCGTTAGTTAATAGCCCATTAACTTTATCATGTTGTGAATGCGCCAATAAGCCCTTTACGACGTCCAAAATGAATGGCAAAAGCTGTAAGAAAGCCATTTTGAGCCGGAATCAACGTTACGTTCATCCAAACATTTCAAAGCACGTTTTGCGTAAGAATATTCCGAACATTTCAAAACCCGAGCGGAAGAAATTTTTAAACAAATGCTTAAAAGCACTCAACAGGAGTCTCAAGAAATTCTTAACCAACAGTAACGTTTTATTCTTGTATTTTACTTTTTTAAGACAGTCAATGGGAGAAAAATTTTGTAATAGGCTCACGGGTCAATATTCAAGGTTCATACTTAGCAGAACGGATGGACGACGGGGCCGAAAAGTTCTGGAGTGGCAACCGCAAACCAGAAGAAGTTGCGTTGGAAAGCCTTCCACTAGGTGGACCGATGGTCTGGTGAAGATTGCGGAGATCCGCTGGATGCGAGTCGCACGAGACCGATCAATGTGGCGACACTTGGGGGAGGCCTAGGTTATAAGGGAAATCTCCGGAACTAATGATCCAATTCTAAAAATTCTTTCAGTGGCTGAAAGCTACATTATTCGTGGGTGCTATAGGCTATAAATTATATTAATATCATGCATATTAGCCGAGCTATCACAAGTTTTGCGGTCGAAGTCGCGGGCGAAGTGCTAGTACTTACATAAAAGAAGATAAGATAAACCAGATAAAAACTTGAATTCGGTGAAATAAAATAGCATTATTTATATGCAGGATTATTTGCCTCCAGGTGCTAAAATCCTCCAGGATATTTCGATAATATATCCAATTCTAGTTTCTTTCCCAGTTATGTAAGCCTCTTATGTCTGATAGAAAACTATCTAGCTTAGACTTCTTCCCAACTGTGTTGAGATCAGAAATTTTCTTGCAGTTGAATGTTAGTATACAGGGTGTAATCTCTCTCAGGGTGTAGACTCAATGTAACGCACTTAAAACATTGAATGGATTGAATAGTAAGCTGGTCGTGGAGGTGTTTCAAGTAAAAATCTTACATTAAAACATGTATTTAAAAAGTCGGAACTTTGACCTTCAATATCTCCGTAACTAGAGGTTTCCCAGGTATGGTTTAGAACAAAAAAAAAATCGGAATGACGGGGAGAACAAGTGCCTTTCGGCTTTGTTAAGAGTCTTTTTACACCCTTCAATTTTTTGATTTTACAATTACACCGATGTCGTGTAGGTTCCGTTTACCTGGTTGAAACAACTGCCTATCAGGCCTCCAAAACCCAGTTAGTACCGGGTAATACGATACTTTTTGGTTACACGAGACTGCCTCATTGGGTAGTGGTCGCAAGCGCGACTGCTGAGCATGAGGTGCTGGGTTCGATTCACGGGTCGGGCAAAGTGTTATTGGGTTAATTATTCATCAAGAAATTTCTCAGTAGTAGTCGGAGTCGGGAATTGTGCTCGGTTGGTGGCAATAGGCTCGCCCCCTATTCCATGGGACTTAAACATAACTGGCAAAATCTGGGTTGTCTATTAGGTACACCTCTCAGCGTGATATTTTGCTATGTGAATGTCAGAATTTTCTTCTGATTTTCCAATTCCACCGCTGTCATGTGTGTTCTGTTTCCCTGGTTTTCAGACTTTCCCCAAAGTAACATCATCATCGTCTAGCCTTGTCATGTCTACTATTCCAAATAAATAAAAATAGGAGGTAGACAGTACAATTAAATTTAATAAGATAAAGAGGGAAGGTATGAAATACAAGTCTGCTAAAAAACACACACCTATCTACACGCACTCAAGAACTGGGGTAATAGGTGGAGAAAGTACTAGCTGTTTTCCGAAGGGGGTAGACCCTTGGAGCACCTGGTCCTGCAGCTCCACCGAACAGGCGTCAGGTCAGTCCTGGCTGTTTCGGTGGCAGGCGATCGCAGAAGCGGAGATGAGTTCCCGGGCGAGTCCGTTTAGCGGAGCCCCGGGAAGCTTGAAGAGAACAGGAGTCCCGGGCCAAACTCCGTTTAGGGGAGCCCCGGGATGGAGTTGCGACTTCCGCGTGGTGGAGGGACACGTCAGAGCGTCGGCGCCCTACCACTTGACACTTGCACTAGTCCACTTTTAGTGGGGTGGACTGCACTGTACTGGTCGCTACTGAAATCTCGTCGTAAACTAGTTTTAGTTCGTAAGCGGCGTCTTTTATAAGGAACTATTTTAGTGTTCCAGAACTATTTGCCTCACTTTACGATTATATTTGTTGTAGCCACAATTCGTCTGACCTGCCAGGTATAGTTGGCCAAGACGTATACAACCTCACAATCCAAGAGTGCGTTATGAATTTTAAAATTAACATTTAGTATTCTATTAGTCAGTATACAAACGTAATACAATATAAAAACTAGATTTAAACTAGCCAAAACATTTTAAATCATTTTTAGTAATACACTCTAATACAACCTTCATTTAACAGGCCGATATAGAAAAAGGAATAAGTAAACTTGACAGATTGACGTTGCTTGTCATTAGTGAAATATATTATTAAAAGTTTATAAAAGTGCTCAAAATAAATGGATGAAATTGGATTGATAATGGATGCCGTGATTTATACCTACTTTCTGCTACCACAGAAGGCATATCTATGATAAAAATGAGACGAAGGACACATGGTCTGTAAATTGTACGTATATTTATTTTTTATCGTATCTGCTTTATAGCAGAATACTATAGCCTTTTCCCAACTATGTTCAAGTAGGCTTCCAGTCTAACCGGATGCAGCTGAATACCAGTATTTTTCATAGAGCGACTGACTATCTGACCTCCACAACCCATTTAGTTCCGGGTACCGGATACGATACCCCTTGGCAAGACTGTTTTGCTATTCAAATTTGGTGTCAAAAGTCGTGGTTTGTCCTCCAAAGGGATAAAAACAATTAACTCCCAGCTTCGTATAAACGTCTTATTCCACATCGTATAAACTACAGATGCTGGCTTCATTTGAGCAGCACTCTATAGCCCTGAAAAGGTTCATGTAAAACCGCTCAAAGGCAAAAAGCGCACAGAATTGAGGTTCTCCAAATATGAACCTCATTTACACCGTTTACCTTTGGGCACAGTTATTTGACTAACGTCCTCAGGAAACTAGACCAACGAGGTTTTATTGTGCATAAAACTATCGGCTGGTCCCGTATTAAAAAAAAACCCAACCACTCCGGGAGTGCCGATGGAAGTGATTTTTTTTTTTTTTCTATATTCTGGTTCATTTTTAGAAAATATTTTTGCATAAGTCTTTTACTTATACATTTGGCTATACACAGTATTTTTCTTGGGCTTGTCATATGTAGCAATACGGCTAACTCTGCAACGGAAGAGGTTGTTTAATGGTGTCGCGAGTTCAATTGTTTTTCCCCATCTCAAAAAATGCCCAATGTGCCTAAAGAAGTTTTCACTTCAAGAACCTGTTCTGGTTTAAGATAATGTGAGTCTACAATAGTGACAATTGATTTAAAGGTGTTTGGTATTTTTTCCATTTCTACAGCTACTTCCAACAGGATTCCTATAAGGTTTTTAGTAACTTAGATCAATCCGTACATGGCTAAATAATAACAGTCGCTCGGTTCGATCTTTTGTTTCAGCTGCTCATGCCTAAGTTTGTCCACGGATGGGTGATCGACCATTACAAATCGAGTTTCCTCCGTGCCTTGGAAAAGCATGTTTAGCTATTGGTCCCTGGCTGATTGGTCTTTGACAGTCGTTACAGGTAGTCCGTGGCCCGTCAAGTCTGACAACCAGTCATACCACGGGGTATCATATTACCCAGGATTAATTGGCTTGTTGAGGTCAGACAGGCAGTCGCTCCATGTCAAATGCTGGTATTCAGCTGCATCCGGTAGGACTGAAAGCCGACCCTAACATAGTTGGCAAAAGTCAAGGCAGATGATGAGATCAATCCGTACTGGGTGTTGATTGACTGATTTCTGATTTTTCCATCTCGGTTATCGTTGATAGAATTTCACTATATCCATGCCATCTGGCATATTTATTTCGTTAAGGAAGCTAAGACAATATTAAAAGACTCTTTGGACTGTAAAACAGCGCACTCATTCGAGCATGTTTTCATTTCTTTTCTTTCAAAAAATAATTAGAAAAAAAAATAACAATGGCTGTAAAATTCTTAACAAACCCGAGAAACGGCCACAGAACTTTCAGCTTTTAAAACAAAGATTTTTATCTAAAGAAAAATACAAAATCGTGCCATAGCTGAGACTCGAGTGAAAGCGGCCGCAAATATAGCCCGGAATCGTTGGAATTCATAGCCCGTTTCCCGGGGGAGGGCAATGTCAAAGCCTCTTTATAAATGCCGTTGGAAAAGTCGAAATATTCCGGTACGAAATTACCTAAACATGTCTTTAGGTATATTTCAACTTTTTGTGGCGCATCTGGTGGCAAAATTTGTTACTAGACTGAAATTGAGAATAGCGCCATCTGTTGCTGTTTTAAAGCAACTGTTGGTTGGATGGTGGAACGGTGAAACAATTCAGTCTTTAACAAAATTCACTAGATGGCAATGCTCCTTAACAAATGGTCCATTTCTTCAAGCATCTGGTAGATGTCGCTGTATAAGCATTTCGCAACGTTATATCTTAATTCGTTAGTAGGTTGATAGATGGCGTTGTCACAAACGCTTGCTTAAAGCTTCTTTAACGATTTTAGATGGCAGCACTTGTGGCTTCTTGTTTCGCGACAATTTTCTTGACTTCTCTCGCTTGCTTTTCCACCAGTCACGCTGTAAATTATTGCGTTAAACTCTCGTAAGATGTCACTACTTATAACTTGTTAGTTTCAGTTACCAGCGCGTTGAGTTTCAGTTTTTTTTCCGTAAATTTCTTTTAATAAAAGATAGATAGCACCGATTTATGTTCAGGATGCTACAAATTAGTAACACGCTGTTTCCCTATCGCCCGTTCAATATTATTTATTGCCATTTTGTATTGCAATATTTTCTAAGGAAGCACTTCAAATAAATTGGTCAATATTTTCTTTGCCTAACGATATTAGTTTTCAGTGCCCTCTTGTTTTTATAACAAATCGATTGGAGCTATGTTTTCATAAACTTTTAACAACGTTTTTGTTTTTAGGGGTTATCAAAATTTTCCTTGAAATATTTTTGTCATTGTAGCTTATTTTCGTTGGTAGGTTTAATCAGTTTTATTTAGGAGTGTCGTGATATCCAGTAAATGAATTGTGGAGATCAGATAGGTAGTCGCTACATGTAAAATACTGGTATTCGGCTTCATCTGGGTCGACTGGAAACAAACCGCAACGTAGTTGGGAATGGGCTCAGCAGTTCATTTGATACTGTTGCAAAGACAGTAATGTTTTCGTTTGTATTTTCGTATGTCATGGCCTCGTAACGGAACATTGACGGTGATCTAAAGAAAACGCAAAGCCTTTCGGAAATTAACGCTCTTTTCTACTTAAAGAAATTGGTTTTAATATTTAGAAACTAGAGTATGACACATTGACAATATTATGGCATTACCATAGATATAAATCTACGTCAGACGGCTTAACAGAACCACTTTGAAGAGACCTGTCTCTGTGATATTATCGTAATCACCATACTTGGCATTGGGATTGGTGATCGCTACAGTTTTAATGTAGCTTTCCTATTCATTTTGAGCAGCATTAAAGCGATATTGTTCTAATCACCTCACGCTAAGAAGCAATATTAGTGATTACAATATTTATAGACAGGATGGTTTTGCTTTTCACCCACATTTGGTGACAGTTAATTTAGTTTCAACATGGTAATTTCAAGAAACTTGTTTACAAAAATAAACGACAAGAAACACAATCAGCACGCCTGTAATCCCCGAAGGGTTAGGCAGAAGTGTACCTAATAATACACCCACATTTCGCCAGTAAAGTTTTAAGTCCCTAGATAGGGGGCGAGCCTATTGCCATCAACCGGGCACAAAACCGGACTCCGTAGCTGCTATTGAGAAATTCCTGATGGAAAAACCCAATAGCACTTTTCCCGACCCGGGAATCGAACCCAGGACCTCATGCTCAGCAGTCGTGCTTGCGACCACTAGACCAACGAGGCAGTCAAACGACAATAAATCACAAACAAATTGTTTTACATAAATTGGGTCAAGGTAATACTTGTTTATTACTAACCTATATCTTTTAAATCTTTGCTACCAATTTCTTTGGAACCGGGTGGGAAATGGTGTTGTTGTAGAAATAATTGCGTTAATCATAGGAATAATCACCCTATTAAAATGATTAGTCCTTTTTCTTCTCTCATTATTACCAAAATTGAAAGAAATTAGTTGATTGCCTCGTTGGTTTAATGATCACCTTGCTGTTGAGTATGAGGTGTTGGGTTCGATTCTCAGGTTGGCCAAGTGTTATTAGGTTTATCTACCTATCAGGATTTTTATAGTAGCTGCCTGAACTCTGGATTTGTGCCTGATTGATGGCAAAAGGTTCTCGCTTTAGTATATGGTCATGTAGGTCATCATCATCTGCCTAGCCTTTCCTTGTGTTAGGGTCGGCTTCCAGTCTAACCGGATACAGATGAAACCAGTATTTTGCATAGAGCGACTGCCTATCTGACCTCCACAACCCAGTTAGTACTGGGTAATACGAATCTCCTTGTTAAGACTGGGTGTCAGACATTCGGGGTACTGCATGACTACTTGTAACGACTGTCAAAGATGTACAAATGACAGCCGGTACCACACGCTTATCGTGCTTTCCAAGAGATTGAGGAAACTTGGCCCTGGAACACAAAGGCCAAGGAAGGAACATGGATGGGTTTTAGTCAGTACAAGTCTAGAAGGGTTTCATTTGATGATTTCCCAAAAAAAAAGGGTGTGTCATCTATCAGTACCTACTATATTTGACTAGTATGACTATAATAAAAAAAAAACCGGCCAAGTGCGAGTCGGACTCGTGCATGAAGGGTTCTGCCACCATCGTACTAGGGGAGCCCCCTTTAATTTTTTATTTATTTTTATTATTTTTTGATAAAGCAGCTTCAGAAATACACATTTTGTGAAACATTAAACTGTCTACTTATTAAGGATCATGAGATACAGCCCGCTGACAGGTGGACGGACAGCGGAGGCTTTAGTAATAAGGTTCCGTTGGTTACCGTTCGGGTACGGAACCCTAAAAAGTATATCTCGTATTTCATTATTAACACCAATTTACATTATATATCAAGCCCTTAATTACCCCAATTAGCAACCACAATACTTTACCATATCTCGTAGGAACGTTTTTAAATATAATTAATTAACTAGCAACACAAAAGTTCTGTAGCCGGAAATTGCCAGTTAAAATTAAATTGCTGTATTACAGCTGTTAAAATGACCGCTCTATATTTTGTGCTGGACTTTTTACGACCCATTTTCGTGTGATGTTATTTGGTTTTAATTGTTATATGATAGTTTTATTTCTTTTGTGAAAATATGGCATTTTAATGTATGTTGTTTTTTTTGTAGTTGATAATTGGGGATAAATACACCAAAAAAACTTTGTGACCACGAACATCTATCATCTAAAATATCAATTGATCACCAAATTTTAATGAGGTGGTTGATGACAAGTTAGTTTTGCCTAGGCCGACTTGAGGCACCGCGACACGGATAGCGTTTTTGAAAAAATCTTTGTTGGCAACTGGCTGCGGATAACGAAAAAAAATTCTTCCATCCCAACTACTTGCCAAGATAGAATAAAAATTTCTTTTTCACAATTGGTTGCGAAACTCAGTTGCCATGGCGGCCGAAAGGGGAGAGATTAGGTTAGGGGCCCTTTGTGGTTATTTTTTTTATAAAGCATTTAGAAGTAGGAGCCCCACCAAGCGGGGCTCCTTCGCGCGTCGACAAGTCTCCCCCGACTCGGATGCAAGATCATAACTGTTCAATTTCTGGTAGTCATTAACTATTTTTGGTTCTAATTTCACGTTAAAATGGGGATCTAACTTTGGTGATCATTTACTATTTTTGGCAATCAAAAGTGATTTTTGTTACATTTTTCTAAATCTGGTGGTTGGTTAAACATAAGCCATTATAATTTATCGGTATGATGCTTCAAATAGAAGTTCAAGGAGATTTTGATGTCTTCTAGAGGAGAAGTTCGTCAAACGGGTACACGGACATGTCCAATTCTCCAAGAAAATATATCCTGAATTATCTGTCAGTGTCCGTGCCGCAGTCGTGTCCGCATATTGTCCATAGCGGTTTGCAAACCAATCTAGAATAAACCTCTAAAAAAATATGAATTTTAATTACTTAAAACACTGTTCTAATTATTTATTTTCTCTGTTTCAGGTAAGTCAACATTTTATCTAATTCTGCGTACTGGAAGTTTCTTTTAACACGTAAGAAGAATTTTATATTTTCTCTACTTATAATTGAGTTTGTAACCTGTATAATTATCCTGACTTATAATAAAGTTGACCCATTAATTTCTATCTGCAATAATAAACACACTCACTCACTCACTTCCGCCTAACTTTCGAGATTCTAAAACTATATTTGTCTTCAAAAAGCAAATCTAAGAGCATTATCCTCTATATTGTAATATTCTGGATAAAACATATACAAATACAATCGAGAGCAGCGGTGGCCCAGTGGTAGCGACCCCGACTTACGAACAGTAAGTCGTGGGTTCGAACCCAGGCAGGCGCATTACTTTGTGTAATTTATTTCATCACCGCTTCTCGCAAAAACGGTGAAGGGAAACATCGTGAGGAAACCGGCATGTCCTAGAACCAAAAATTCGAAGACATGTGACATCTGCCAATCCGCACTGGGCCCGCGTGGTGGATTATAGCCCATTCCCTCTCATAGAGAGGAGGCTTGTGTCCCAGCAGTGGGAACATTATAGGCTGATGATGATGATGACATATACAATAGGTATAATACTTGTATTTATTTTGTAAAAGTGTATATATTTGTGTGTATCTTTATTTTATATAGCTCAATTTTTGTTTTAAGTTCTAATTGAAATTTTTCTGTTTTATCTTTTCTACATTTCTAATCCAACTTTCCTCTCGCAGGTCTGCTGGAAGAAATTTCTAATGAAATAAGCAGTACCTTTGTGCTCTTCTATGTCAATGTAATTGTCCTGTTAAGTACTTTTTGTGTACATAAATAAATAAAGACTTTGACCAATGCATCAAAATATTCATAAACTTGAAGAATATTGTTTATTTGGGGCAAAGCATGTATTTCTCTCAGACTTCTCTGTTACTCGTCAAAAAGAATTGTTAATATCTATATCTATACTAATATTATAAAGAGGAAAGATTTGTATTTTTGTATCTAATAAATAAACTTAAAAAATACTGGACCGATTTAAAAAATATTTCAACAATGGATAGCTACATCATCAGCAAGTAACATAAGCTATATTTTATCCCCGTACTCTCACGGGAACGGGAACTACGCGGGTGAAACCACGTGACGTCCTCTAGTTTGTAATAAAAATATTTGGAGTTAATAACGTGTCCTGTTTTTCCTACTCTGCATATTTCAGGACATTATGGACGCTACTGAAAGTGACAAACTAGTCGCCAAATTTCGGGCTGAATCAATATAGAGGGTGTTAACAGACTCTTCATGAAGCCGTCAACCAAGCATTCTGTACATCAAACTAAGTAACTTTACACAAAAATTATTGCTGGGAAATGACTTTTTTTCGGGGTAAAAAATCACGTTTTACGGTGGACTCAATATAACGCATTCAAAACATTATGCTGATGTATGGATTGAGTAGTATGGAGGACGTGAATGTGTTTTAAGTAAAAAAAATACGTTAAAAACATGTATTTAAAAAAAACTTGTGAAAAAGTAGAAACTTTGACCCCCAATATCTCCGTAACTAGAAGGTTCCCAGGTATGCTCTAGAACAAAAAAATAATCGAATGACGGGGAGAAGAAGTGCCTTTCGGCTTCATTACCAGTCTTTCTACACCCTGTAGATTGGCAACATCTCTTTTTAGGCTCAGACAGAATCTTGGTCAACTCACATGAGGATTATGCAGATTAGTGACTGAGATGATCTTTTGAATAATTCTAAATATTCCAACTACAAAAAAAAACTCATCATCATCAGCCTATAATGTTCCCACGGCTGGGACACAGGCCTCCTCTCTATGAGAGGGAATGGGCTATAATCCACCACGCGGGCCCAGTGCGGATTGGTAGAAGTCACATGTCTTAGATTTTTTTTAGTTCTAGGATAAGAAAAAAAACTAATTACTATTAAAAAAACTGCATAACATAAAATAACTACAAAATATCATAAAACCCCGCCTACAACAATTTTATCAACCACTATTTCTGTAACCCCGTCATTTAAAGGGCGGTCATCCCTTGGGAAATTAACTTTTAGGTACACATGGCCGCCATATTATTTAATAGTTATTATTCACACTATTATTGTCGTTGTGTCACTATTGTTGTTGTTGACTGCCTCGTTGGTCGAGTGGTCGCAAGCGCGACTGCTGAACATGAGGTCCTGGGTTCGATTCGCAGGTCGGGCAAAGTGCTATTGGGTTTTTCCATCAGGAATTTCTCAGTAGCAGCCACGGAGTCTGGATTTATGCCCGGTTGATGGCAATAGGCTAGCCCCCTATTACATGGGACTTAAACATAACTGGCGAAATGTGGGTGTACTGTTAGGTACACCTCTGCCTAACCCTACGGGGATTACAGGCGTGATGTTAAGTATGTGTATTATTGTCCGTGCCCCGATGGTAGTAGGCTCGTTCCATTATTAATTGGAACTTAAAATGTAACTGGCAACACTTTCGAAGTAGTTAACAGACCCTTCACGAAACCGTCAACCAAGCATTTTGTACATCAAACTAAGTAACTCTCCGCAAAAATTATTGCTAGGCAGCGTTTTTTTTGGGGTGAAAAATCACGTTTTACGGTAGGACTCAATGTAACGTATTCAAAACATTGTGCTGATGAATGCATCGAATAACACGGGGTTCGTGGAGGTATTAGTTAAGTTATAACATTAAAAACGTGTATTAAAAAAACATTAGTGACAAAGTTGGAACTTTGACCCCCAATATCTCCGTATCTAGAAGGATTCCAGGTATGGTCTAGAACAAAAAAAATATCGCAATGGCGGGGAAAACAAATGCCTTTCGACCTTGTTAAGAGTATTTTTACACCCTTTATATTGCCGCTAGCCATTCACGATCGGCAGAAGTGTAGGTACATATTAGTACGCCCACATTTCGCCAGTTATGTTTAAGTTCCATGTAAAAGAGGGTGAGCCTATTGCCATCAACCGGGCAAATATCCATGTCCCGTGGCTGCTACTGACAAATTCCTGATGAAAAACCTAAGAACACTTTGCCCGACCTGGGATCGAACCAAAGACCTCATGCTCAGCAGTTGTGATTGCGACCACTAAACCACAAGGCAGTCCTCGATCCAGTCGAGGCTGTTTTTACCCTTTTTTTCGGATGGGAAATCAGCAAATGACTTCTCCCGCTCTGGGCGGAGCGGAAGGGGATGTTAGACTTGTACTGACTAAAACCCATCCATGTTCCTTCCTTGCCCTTTGTGTTCCAGGGCCGCGGTATCTCTTTCGAACAGTTCCGCAGCCCTAGGGCAGTTTTATCCCTAGAAAATAAAACTAATATAGTAGGCATGAAAGTGGCAGTCAATTACAATCTGTCTTATAACCGACAAACGGTTGACAGCTAGACAGCCGGAAAGGTCAGCAATTCTGCTTGAACTTTGATCTATTGAGACGAAGTTTTTCTTAAAAGATCCCTATTGATCTGTAGTAATACCTGTGGCACGTTTACTTATCCTGGTTTTAGTAGCGATATTGACCTTTAAATGGGTCTAAAAGCGAGCATTGATAACTATTGCAAGATTCTGTAAAGTTCACTAGTTCACCTCACTCAAGTGAGCGCACACAATTCGAAAGCGAACTCATTTGTTTTTAAAATAAATCATCGCGGATTCACAACGAGACACTGTTCGAATTTCGAACGTGATGTTTAGAGAAGTTATTGCATTACTATAATTGCGACTGAATTTTAAATCTGATAGCGTTTTTTAGGTTTCAGTGTTTTCTTGGCGGTAAGCTCCGATATCCTCCTAGTTTAATCTAAAAATATTTCAAAATTTATGATCTAAACCACTACATAGAGATATTGTAATATATATTTCATATAGTTTACTTATATACTACTAATTATCTAGGTCTAATTAAGCTGTAACACAATTTTTCAAAAACTCCTCTCTGAACTTTTTAAACCTATGCTTATGCGTATGAAGTTTCATTTATCGGTTAAATCATTTCGAAAAAAAACGATTTGAAAGTTTGTATGAAATGCCGTCAATCGTAAACGCTCTTAACGCAAAAATCACGGTTGAAATATAATGGGCTTTTCTTTTTTTTTTGTCGGTTGGAAAGTGAAACGACTTCTCCCGCTCTGGGCGGGGCGGAAGGGAGTGTCAGACTTGTATTGACTAAAACCCATTCATGTTCCTTCCTTGCCCTTTGTGGGCTGCCTTCCAGGGCTGCGGTATCTCTTTCGGACAGAACCGCAGCCCTAGCAGGGTCCCCTATATAAGACTACATCAGTCTAATTTCCTAATTAATTAAATGCCTTTCCTTAGCTGATTTCGTGGAACCTCCTCTTTTACCGATAGATAATCAAACTATCTATCGTTACTATTATCTACATATACAATAGATAGCGATAACAATGTTTTTCGATTTCTATTGTTTTTCTACCCTATTGTCTGTTTTCTCATCACCGTATCTTCTTGCTAACAGAAAAATAGTCGTATTTTCATTACAGATACAGACAGACACACAGATCTATTGAGAGATCTTAAATTTTTCTGTAATATTTGCTCGTACTAGAATTGCCACCTTTACTTTATTATATTTGTTCAATACTAAGTAGGACTGGACTGGCCACGTCTGCCGCATGCCCAAAGAGCTGTGGGCCAAAAAAAAACACTTTCTGGAGCCCTGACATAGCCAAAAGGCGTCGCGGCAGACCTCGTAGAAGATGGTGGTACGAGCTGGATAAAACCAACGACCAGTGGCCCACATTAGCCCTGGATCGAAACAACTGAAAGTCATGGGGAGATGCCTTTGCCCGGCAGTGGGATGACGCAAACTAACAGTATCAGTACTAAGTACATAGTTGAACAAAGACGGGCTTAATTCAATAAGCATTTTCTTCAGTCAACTTTAGTTCATAATTCTTCTATTTTTCAATGTTTTCTTCTAATAAGACGGACTAGATTCGCTTATCGTCATCCGCATCCTGCCTAGCCTATTTCCAACTAGATTACCAACTTTACTAACAGCTGCATACCAGTATTTTACACGGAGCGACTGCCTATCTGACCTCCACAACCCAGTTAGTAATTTGTATTATGATATCCCTTGCTAAGACTGGTTTTATGACTTTCGTGCATCTGACTTACTACCTGTAACGACTGTCAAAGATCTACAAATGACAGCCGGTACCAACGGCTTTACGTGCTTTTCGAGGCATGGAGGGATCTCAGTATGTAATTGATTACCCATCCACGGACGAACCTAGGCAGGCAGGTAGGCGGCTGAACCTAAAGATTGATCTGAGCGGCTGTTATTATTTATCCGTGTATAACCAACCAACCAACCACCTAACCTTATCTCCGCTAGAAGAATTTATAAAAAAACATACAACCGAATTGAGAACCTCCTCCTTTTAAAGGAAGTCGGTTAAATATTAATTTTAAAATAGCTCCACAATAGGGTGTAAACAGACTCTTCACGAAGCCGTCAACCAAGCATTATCTACACCAAACTTAGTAATTTTACGCAAAAATCATTGCTGTGAAACGACTTTGTTTTGGGGTGAAATATCACGGTTTACGGTAGGTCTCAATGTAACGCATTCAAAACATTGTGCTGATGGATAGATTAAATAGTACGGGGGTCGTGAAAATGTCTTAGGTAAAAAAATACATTAAAAAAATGTATTGAAAAAAAAAACTTATGTAAAAGTTGGAACTTTGACCTCCAATATCACCGTAACTAAAAGGTTTCCAGGTATGGTCTAGAACAAAAAAATGATCGCAATGAGGGGGAAAACAAGTGCCTTTCGGCTTTGTTAAGAGTCTTTTTACACCCTTTATAACTATAAAGATGCTTCTGAAGAATGGCTGACTAGAATAACTTGACTGACATGCGTGTATATTTTACCTAGTTACCGTAGCCGAAACAGTACATCGCCTAAGATAACTTAGACCCCAAACCTTATCTCCGTTAAGATAATTCAGTTTTAAATTAGCTCCACTTGACTGGTTAAGGTTAGTATATAACTATTATTTATATGAGATGCTGTTGAAGTATCGACCTACATTACGTTCGAAATTCGAACGGTGTCTCGTTGTGAATCCGCGATGATTTACTTTAAAAACAAATGAGTTCGCTTTCGAATTGTGTGCGCTCACATGAGTGTGAGGTTTTTACCAAACTTTACAGAATCACATATCCACTTTGATTCTTTATTCTATTGCCAGTTTATGATAATTGCATTCTCTTATCTTACACATATCGTAAAGATTATTATGTCAGAAGTTAAGAAATGCCGTAGGTATTTGAAGAAACTATCGCTGTCACTCTGCGTGCGCGATTTCGACATGATGACACGGTAAGGACAACTACAGTAAAAAGTCATAATTCGAGGTTTGACTCTTGACTATTTCCTCCTCCAATATTCGACCAATTTAAAAGTTATTCATAAACTGAATAAGAAGGATATATGTTGACTGTGTCCCTATGTTTTTGTTTTTCATTAATAGTTGTCAAATTTGTACAATATGCCTCTCTTGACAGGCGATCTAAATAGAAAATTGCTTTTGAGCATTTTGTAAAGGTTCTAGTGCTTATACAGATTATGTATCATCAAAAAGACATAGAAGAGGTTGATATTTATTCAACCGTAAAAAATCATGGCTTTGTAGTCAGAAACCAGAAAGAAAACAGGCGAGAGCGTTTATATGGAAAAAAGACCACCCACATTTCCTCTTAACATCACTTCGAAATTCGAACGGTGTCTCGTTGTGAATCCGCGATGATTTACTTTAAAAACAAATGAGTTCGCTTTCGAATTGTGTGCGCTCACTTCAGTGTTTTTACCAAACTTTACAGATTAACACATCCACTTTGATTCTTTATTCTATTGCCAGTTTATGATAATTGCATTCTCTTGTCTCACACATATGGTATAGATTATTGTCACAAGTTAATTGGAGCAGGTTAACTTGCTCAGTCAGCTGTAGTTAGCTATGATTGACTGTTAGTTCAGCCAACCATAGCCGACTATTCAGATGAGTGTTGATGTTAAGATTTCGATGAAGGCTCTGTGGCTATGAAAAATGTGGTGATACCAAATTGTTTATCGATGTAGGTAGTTTGTCTATGATATTACTAAAATAACATAACATCACGCCTGTAATCTCCGAAGGGTTAGGCAGAGGTGTAACTGGATTGTTTGTGAATGTGTGAACACTTTAGGCTATGTAGATTCCCAGATACATGTTAATTTTTGTTAATTTTTTATCTTGTATTGCATTTTTTGGTTAATACGCAACGACATATTGTCGATCCAATGCTGTAACATGATAATTTTGTAATACCAAATGATTTGAAAAGAGTAACCATGGAGTTTCTTCCCGGTTCTTCTCCATAGAAAACAACCAACCCGAACCGTGCACCTTTTTGCCGACGTTTTATAAGTGATCATCTGGGCCTATGTGAAATAAAATATTTTACTTTTGATTTTGACTTTGTGCTTGGGAAGCGTTCTTCTAAAGTTAAGGTATCTCAATGTTTCACAGTCGCAAGCGCAACTTCGGAGTATGATTTTCGAGGTTCGATATCCAGGTATAGTCACATTATCTGTGAACGATGTAGCAAGACGTGCACGTTAAAAGTGTCCATAGAAAACATAAAAAAGACAAATCAAAAATAAAAATAATTAATTCAAATAATAAATAACAGAGATGCCCAGTCACAACTGACAGCACCCGTTCACGAACATGACGCATGTATCAGCACCATTCAACTTAACCATTTTGAAGGGCACTAATGATCCGACACAGGCGCCGCCATCACCGACACATTTAAGTGAGCATGACATTCTCTCAATAAATCACATGTGACTAAAAGAGTGATGGACATGAATGTTGATGGATGGAGAGGGAAAGGAAAGCCAAACAAAAGATGGATGGATTGTGTGAGGAATGATATGAAATAGATAGGAGTAAATGATGCCGTGACGTCTGACAGGGAAGAATGGAAGAATAAAACGTGTTGCGCCGACCCTAAGTAGAGTTGGATAGGGACAGGAAGACGATGATCATCATCATCATTTCAGTCGAAAGACGTCCACTGCTGGATATAGGCCTCCCCCAAGTGTCCCCACATTGACCGGTCCCGTGCGACTTGCATCCAGCGGATCCCCGCAACCTTCACCAGGTCATAGGTCTACCTAGTGGAAGGCCTTCCAACGCAACGTCTTCCGGTTCGCGGTCGGCACTCCTGAACTTTGCGGCCCCATCGGCCATCCGTTCTGCGAGTAATGTGCCCTGCCCACTGCCACTTAAGTTTGGATCCTTCGATGATACCATACTCTAAAGTTCTAAACCGCACACATTCAAGTCAAATCTTTGATTGGAAAATATTACAATTGTCTTTTTATGGATTTCAATATCGTGAAAGGTAGAGACATACTTTAGATAAGGTGTCAATTTTAGCTCTGAGTTTGCAACAAATTCAAAAAATCTCCAATTTCAAGCTTCCCTCATGAAATATTTGATACAAGGTCGTGTTTCAAACGGCGGAATTAAAATGAGTAAAAATTCAAAAGGTACAAAAATAACTTGCTTTTGAAATATAACCTGGAGGTACAATTTGGCACTTTTTACTGCCTTTTTTTTTCATTTTTGTTTTACGGTTTAGGGTCGAACTTTAAGTAATTGGTCCTGCCTAGGTAGGTAACTTTATACTGTTGCTAAGTCTAAGGTTAGTGAACTTCACAGGCAGTTTATTTTACTTATGTAAGAAAACCTTTGTTTCTAATTTAAGACTTAGTTACCTATAGGCACCTAACAGTACCTACAACTTTCACTTATGTTTAGGAACTCTTTCTAAATACCACTTCGAAATTTGAATGACGTCTGTGAATCCGCGATGATTTACTTTAAAAACAAATGAGTTCGATTTCGAATTGTGTGCGCTCATTTGAGTGATGTGAACTAGTGAACTTTATAGAATAATTTTGAATCCGTAAACAAACGAAGTGTCGTGTGTGTGTGTTAGTGACGAGCTAAGCGAACATAAATGTAGGTAACAGATTTTTTTTGTGATTTCAGGTTCGGTCCAATGATGAGTACAATGACGCTTTTCTTTTTTTTTCTGATTGGATATCGTCAAATGACTTCTCTCGCTCCGAGCAGAGCGGAAGGAAGTGTCTGACTTGTACTGACTAAAACCCATCTATGTTCCTTCCTTGCCCTTTGTGTTCCAGGGCCGCGATATCTCTTTCGAACAGTCCCGCAGCCCTGACAGGCATCGGACTTTGTGGGCCCCTCCCTATTTTCTGACATCTCTTTGAGGCGCGCGTGGAACACGAACGCGCCGTCTACGCGGCCTGTCGTCAAAAGACGGATGGACGGCGAGCTAGCCCATTACTCACCGTCCACAGGGACGCGTCTACGGTGGCCGGAAGCCACCACGTGACCCCCGACGCCCGAGGCGTCTCCCGCGGCGGCTGGGGCGAGAGGTTCTCTCCCTCTCACGCTGCGCCATCTCCTTCGCTAGTATGGCTGCTTCGCAGAAGGAGGTGATTACAATGACCTTTAAGAGATTTCATGTATGAATAGATAGACCATAACTGGTGTATCATAATACAGGGTGTACTATTAAGTAAACATCGTGAGGAAACCAGCATTCTTGACAGATATTTCTCGACGGCATGTAAAGCCAAGTCAGAGGCCCATGGGCGGCACAAAAACTCTGACACCAGGTTAGGTACTAACCACAGGACAAAGAATATAATTAAGTAAACCCCTGTCTAACCCTTCGGGGATTACAAGCGTGGTGATACGCTATGTTTTAATAACCAAAGCAAGCAAAATTCCTCACAATAATATACAGAATAAACGCAACAACATAAAGTTTTATGCATTCTAAACTTGCAACTCAGGAAAGTTTCACCCAAAGCAGTCTAGTGGCTTTCTTGTTTTGCACAAACAAACATACAAAGCTTTTGATGTAGTGGTTAAACCATTCCAAGTATGTTTATTTGAGAAACAACTTGGTTGCGGTTTATGGTACATAAATAATTATTTCACTTGGTAGGTACATCTATACAAATAAATAAACTTGGAGTGTCGGTTTGTAATACCAAATAACAGATTTTTGCATAATATGAAAGTATATGTTCGGGAAGTTGCGTGGTATCTTCTCGTGCAACTTACCGCAGTGTCTCAAGCAAAAGTCTATGACCAGTGTGTGTTGCCAGTGATTACATAATGGGACCGAAACGTGGTCGCTCACAATGGGCCTTATCAGAAAGCTTAGTCACTACTTAGTAGTCACCCAAACGGCAATGGAGAGGGCTATGCTTGGAGTTTCCATGCGTGATCGAATCAGTAATGAGGACATCCGCAAGAGAACCAAGGTTACCGACGTAGCCCGAAGAATTGCCAAACTTAAGTGGCCGTGAGCAGGGCACATTGCTCGCAGAACGGATGGCCGATGAAGCCGTAAAGTTTTGGAGTGGCGACCGCGAACCGGAAGACGTTGCGTTGGAAGGCCTCCCACTAGGTGGACCGATGACCCGGTGAAGGTTGCGGGGATCTGCTGGATGCGAGTCGCACGGGACGGGTCAATGTGGCGACACTTGGGGGAGGCCTATGTCCAGCAGTGGACGTCTTTCGGCTGAAATGATGATGATGATGACGAAAGAATGTATTGTACTTGTCTACGCCAACTGCCAGCCCCATCTGTTGGCTCGGTGCACACAACCTGGCCATGCAGCGAGCGACATCTATCGGCGAGAGGAGGATCCGGCCACACCTGTCAAACAGCGATGCGATCTCCAGTCATTCATACTTCAATCCTGCTCAGAAGTTCATTCAAGGCCACTATAAAAGGCATTGCACTGTATAGAATCGTCCCTTTTTTCTCCTTTTCCTCATCACCTCAACATCCATCAGCCATGTAACAATAATCTTTAATATATTCATGTAACCATCAAAGTCGCTTCATTTCAACCGGGAACAGACCTCATCCTGCACATAATTTGGACCTTCGAGCCGAACGCTGAAGACGTTTACCAACCGTGAAGACGACAACGCCGACCGAGCAGCGGCGATACCACAGTTGGACCAGCGGACCGGCAGCCATTTTAAGCGTTGAAGGAGAAAAGGCGAATACGTTAGAAACGCAGCGGTCAGGTCTCTGTTCCCGTCCCATCCGTTTCATTGTCAAGATTTGTGTTAAAGCTGTGTTTTACCGTTACAGTTGACGCGAGTGGCAGCCACGTGTTCTGGTGATATTTGCATGTGAGTAGCAACCCACACCACACCACACAACACTCATTCGTGGTCCGCCAAGATGTCGGTCAAAGAGGACGTTCTCTCCGATTTAAAAAAACGTAGAAGTAATATTAAGGGTCGTTTAACCCAATTCAAAAACCACGTGGATTCGTTCGCGGGAGCAAACTTGACGGCCTTACAGGTAGCCGAATTTAAACTACGAATTCAAGCCGCGACCGAATTATACAATAAATTCGATAACGTGGAAAATGAAATAGAATTGCTTTTGTCGGAATCGGAAACAACCGCCAATTCATATTACGTAGAAGCACTCGAAAGCATATATTTTACGGCGATGGCGTGCGCGAATTGTTTAATTAAAAGTGCAGAGACTAGCAACGTGCTCTCGATTGCATCCGATGTTCAACCACGTGTCAACATAAAGTTACCGGACATAAAATTACCTGCCTTTGACGGAGAATATGATCACTGGTTAGAATTCAAGCATTCATACATCACAATGATTCATAACCGTTCTGATTTAGACGAAATACAAAAATTTCACTATTTACGGTCAGCCCTAGGTGGAAGCGCGTTACAAGTGATCAGTGCTTTAGAATTCAGTCCTGCCAACTATATTCACGCATGGGAACTCTTGGAAGGTCGTTATCACAACGAGAGGTTGCTCATAAACAATCATGTAAAAGCGTTATATAACATTTCGTCGTTAAAACACGAATCGCCGGCGCAAATAAGAAGGTTGATAGATACAATTTCACGTAATCTACGCGCTTTAAAATCGTTAAACGAACCCACAGTCAATTGGGATACATTAATTATTTACCTCATCGTAACTAAACTGGATTCTTCCACGGAACGGGAGTGGGAGAACCACATTGGGGCCACGTGTTTAGGGTCACGCGAAAAAGTCAAACTCGATGATTTAATAGCATTCCTCAGAAGCCGCGCGGACACGTTAGAGATGATCAGTGCAAACCACGCTAGACCAAAGGAGTTGCCGCATAGTGACAAACAGCAAACCAACGATAAGCGTAGTTCACACCGCGTGCATAGTTATTCATCAATCAAGACGACGCGCAATAATAATAACCGTAGAAATTTACCCAAATGCGTTTTATGCGATCGAGAACATTCGTTATACACGTGCATAACCTTTCTTAACATGTCCGTTAAGGAGCGAATCCGATTCGTTGATGACAAGAAGGTGTGTGCTAATTGCCTGCGAACCGGTCACGCGTTAAATGAATGTAGTTTCGGGCCGTGCAAACAATGTCAGCGTAAACACAACAGTTTACTACATTTAGAGTTACAAAGTAACAGCGCTTGTGTGCGTGCGTCTCGCGGAGAGGCGGCGGGCGAAACACACAGCCTCACTACTGCGTTACATTCCAATGACTCACACAGTACTGTTGTGTGTGATTCGAGCACCACCGAACTTAAATTAATTAATACGGTTTTGCTTTCTACGGCATTGATAGAGGTAGCGGACAACAATAATGTATACCATACGGCTCGCGCGCTTCTAGACAGCGGAAGTCAGAATTGTTTTATCACAGAAAAATTGGCAAAACAAATAAATGCATCTTATATACAGTCCACTGTTCAAATCTCGGGTGTGGGACAATCGGTCTCACAGTCGCGTTATTCCTGTGATGTAGCAATACGTTCAAAAATAAGTGACTATTACACCAAGCTACGATGTATAGTCCTGCCATGCATAACATCCAGTTTGCCCGCGATGAATATCGAAGTAGGTAATATACGTTTACCCGAATTTTTACAATTAGCAGATCCGACGTTTAATGTTAGTTCAGATATTGATCTGTTGATTGGCGCGGATAGATTTTGGGATCTTTTGGAAGCAGATAAAATACGTTTAGCTAGTGGTCCATTCCTACAAAATTCGAAATTAGGATGGTTATTATCTGGCCCTGTATTCGTGAGGAACCCAAAACCTACTCACGTTCACTGCCACTTCAGTCAGGAGATTGACAAACAACTCCGGCTGTTCTGGGAAATCGAAAACATTCCTTCATCATCATGCGTACCCCTAACAGATGATGAACGTACGTGCGAGGAGTTATTCCTTAACACGACGAAACGCGTTGAACACGGTAGATTTTCGGTTCGTATACCGTTGAGAGAACCACCAGATACGTTAGGTGATTCTTATACGTCAGCGACGAAGCGATTTCTAACCTTAGAACGTAAGCTCGAACGCTTACCGGAATTTAAACGTTTATACACTAACTTTATGCGTGAATACAATGACTTAGGTCATATGTCGAAGTTAGAAACTTGTAGTCAACCAAACTACTATCTCCCACACCATGGTGTTGTCAGGGAGTCTAGTTCGACTACAAAACTACGCGTTGTCTTCGACGCTAGTGCCGTCACTAGCTCGAATAAATCATTAAACAATATTCAGCATCCGGGACCCGCGTTACAAAATGATATCTTTACGATTTTGTTGCGATTTAGACAATACAAGTACGTAGCCTGTGCAGACGTGGAGAAAATGTTTCGTCAAGTTCTTCTCCAGCCTGACCAAAGGTCATTACAATTGATATTGTGGCGCGAAAACCCCTCGGATCCATTAGACATATATCAACTTAACACTGTCACTTATGGAACTGCGTCAGCTCCATATTTAAGTATGCGTTATATAAGACAGTTAGCGTTAGAATGCGATGACGACGTTATCGCTCGTGTCATCTCGCAGGACATATTCGTGTATGATAGAGGAAAGAACTATGGTAGCATGGTCCGTCTTATTTACATAATCGTTTATACAAGTTCAATCATACTAAATTTAATAATTCCGATACATGCGGCCTACCAGATTTAAAATGTAAACAAACTTGTTTGCCTTCTGTACAGTGTGAAGACTTAATTAACTTCGAAAGATGCGCGTCATTCATCAAACTTAAACGGATAGGCGCATACGTACTTAGATTTATACATAACTCACGCGTCAACTCAGCTGACCGAGACAGACGTAAAACCGGTTTCTTATCAGCGAGCGAGCTGAGTGCCGCGCAAAGAATGTTGGTTAGGTTCGCACAAATAAAATCCTTTCCAGATGTCTATAATAACTTAGTTAGTAATACTCCTGTTAAACGAAATTGTAAACAATATAACAAAGTCTCTAGTCTTAACGTTTTTATCGATGAACATAAATTAATTCGAGTTGGCGGAAGACTATGTAATGCATCTGGTTTTACCTACGACAAAAAACATCCAGTTTTATTGTGTAGTAAACACCCTTTTACGATTAGCTTATTTAGATACGAACATATACGTTTATTACACGCCGGTCCTCAACTTCTCTTAGCTACCGTGCGTGAATGTTGGTGGCCATTAAATGCTAGAAATTTAGCAAGAAAAATAGTGCATGAATGTGTGAAGTGTACACGGGGTAAGACGTTGGCACCTATTATGGGCAACTTACCACTTGAACGTTTGGAACCGGGCTACCCGTTTATGCGAACCGGTGTAGACTATGCGGGGCCAGTCTTCATATTAACTAGAAAAGGCAGAGGTTCTAGATTGACTAAGGCTTACATATGTCTCTTCATTTGCTTCACAACGCGAGCAATGCATTTGGAGCTCGTTACGAGTCTCACCACAAACGACTACATTCTAGCATTAAAACGTTTTATCAGTAGGCGAGGTAAACCTTGCACCATTTTCTCAGATAATGGCAAGAATTTCGTGGGTGCGGAGAAAGAATTTCCCTTATTTCTGGAGAATGGGTCGGAAGCCATCACTAACTATGCGTGCGATAATAATATTGAATTCCGATTTATTCCTCCTTATTCTCCACACTTTGGCGGCCTATGGGAGAGTGGGGTACGATCATGCAAATATCACCTGAGACGCATAGTGGGTAACGCGCGACTAACGTACGAGGAATTTTCCACAGCTTTGACACAAATCGAAGCTGTCTTAAATTCCCGTCCAATCTCACCTCTCTCCTCAGACCCTTCTGACCTTACCCCTCTCACCCCCTCCCATTTCCTCATTGGCCGACCGTTGACGTCGCCACCTTCGAGAAATGTTTCAGAACAGCCAACTTCAAGGCTAACACGTTACGAACGCATCGAGCAGCTGCGGCAGCAGTTCTGGCGGCGCTGGTCCACGGAATACGTGTCGGAGCTGCAACTGCGAACCAAGTGGAAGACCAGGCAGGATGACATCACGCTGGGCAGCCTTGTCCTCATTAAGGACGACCAGCTGCCACCGTTAAAGTGGCGGCTAGGTCGCATTCTGCGTATATTTCCAGGAAAGGACGGCGTGGCTCGCGTGGCTGACATCCACACAGCTACCGGGACAGTCAGACGAGCCTTCTCCAAGATCTGCCCGCTGCCACCGTAGCCCGTGAGCGACTTCGCCTGACTCCGTGCCAAGAACCATTTTGGAAGCAGTGCTTCCAAGGCCGGGGGCATGTCTACGCCAACTGCCAGCCCCATCTGTTGGCTCGGTGCACACAACCTGGCCATGCAGCGAGCGACATCTATCGGCGAGAGGAGGATCCGGCCACACCTGTCAAACAGCGATGCGATCTCCAGTCATTCATACTTCAATCCTGCTCAGAAGTTCATTCAAGGCCACTATAAAAGGCATTGCACTGTATAGAATCGTCCCTTTTTTCTCCTTTTCCTCATCACCTCAACATCCATCAGCCATGTAACAATAATCTTTAATATATTCATGTAACCATCAAAGTCGCTTCATTTCAACCGGGAACAGACCTCATCCTGCACAGTACTTATAACAAACAATCAGCCGCTTCATTCATTTTGACTGTGTAGGTATTGAAGTTTGAGGAGCTCGTGGCTAAGTAATAACTACCGCTCGGGTCAATCTTTAGATTAAGCCGTGCTTGCCTAGGTTGGTCTGTGGATGGGGACCACCCATTACACACCGAGTTTCTTCGATGCCTCGGAAAGCACGTTAAGCCGTTGGTCCCGGCATTGTAGATCTTTGACAGTCGTTTCAGGTAGTCAGTGGCCCAAAAACTCTGACAACCAGTCTTATCAGGAAGTATCGTATTACCCAGTACTAACTGGGTTGTGGAGGTCAGATAGGCATTCGCTCCATGTAAAATACTGGTATTCAGCTGCATCCGGTAAAACTGGAAGTTTTGTAGGAAAAGCAATCTATATTTTAACTCTTCAAAACGGGTTCAGAATGATGTACAGAACAGAGATGTTATGGATGATATTTCGGATCTGGATACGGATATGGATATAGGAATAAAATTATATCGGTTTCGGATACGGTTACGGGTATGTAATTATTTCGGATTATCCGATATTTTCGGTTACGGATATAATAAAAAACTAACTAGTTATTAAACAGGTTATGTTATGACTAGGAATAACAAACATACTGCAAGATTCACATGGCGCGCAAGCGGTGAATCAAAAACCCTGTCAAAACATGTCGTTTTATTTAGAATCCGCCCTTATACGAAACTATCCGAAACTTGTGAAACGGATACGGTTACGGTTACGGATATATTTTTATTTCGGATATCCGATAGTTTCAGTTACGGTTACGGAGCTCCATAACACCCCTGGTTCAGAATATACCGCCGGTATCCCTTTCACCTTGAATAAGACGTTAAGCGTGGAAATCAGCAATATTTATTCTTAAAATGTTGATTATTTTGTACAATCATAAAATTCTTAATTTTGGCACCAACCACAAGTATGTAGTAGTAAAGTAAAACCAATCTTACACAACCCATGCAAGGAATCACTTACCCCAATATGCTACCTCCCTAATTCCAACACGATTCAACTCAATTTATCATTGTGCCAAACTCCGACCGGTCCTTATCTGTAGTCCGATCCTAATAGGTGCCTCTAAGTGCACTTTGTTAATTTGACAGCTCCCCCTGTCATTGTCTGTTAAGCTGGAGAGGGGACAATTGACAGGCGATTAGCAATAGTCTTTGGTGGAGTGAAAAAGTGTACCTAAGTGAAATGAGGTGGTGGCCTTTTTAGGGTTCCGTTCCCGAAAGGAAGCCAACGGGACCCTTTTACTAAGCCTCCTGTCTGTCCGTATGTCTATCCGTCCATCCGTCTGTCTGTCAGTGGGCTGTGTATCTCACAGTGGCGAAGGTTCTAAAGAACTCGATTCCTACGGGCTTCCCTTTGAAAAATGGCACAGTAAGTATTCTATAGACAAATAATATAATCATATTAAAGATTTATACTCCGGCTTACCTCTTACAAAAATTGACCCTTCGCTACTGGTACCTCATGATCCGTAATACGTAGACAGTTTAAATTTTAATAAAATGTATATTTGCCGCTATAACAACAATAAATTAAAAATAAAAGGGGGCTCCTCTACTACGATGTTACGGAACTTGGCCGGAACTTGGCCGCACTTGGCCGCACTTGGCCGGTTTTTATATAAGTCAGACAGTAATTTTCTTATTACTTTACGAAATACATTCTCTCTATAGTGCTACTTGGTATTTCCATCAGGAATTTCTCAATATCAGCTACGGAGTCTGGATTTGTGCCCGGTTGATGGCCATAGGCTCGCCCCCTATTACATGATACTTACAAACATAACTGGCCAAATTTGGGTGTACTATTAGGTAGACTTTTGAGTTTATATGTTATGCCACATCTTAATGAATGCCTAAAATAATATAACATAACATAACATCACGCCTGTAATCCCCTTAGGGTTGGGCAGAGGTGTACCTAATAGTAAACCCACATTTCACCAGTTATGTTTAAGTCCCATGTAAAAGGGGGCGAGCCTATTGCCATCGATCGGGCACAGATCCAGGCTCCGTGGCTGCTACTGAGAAATTCCTGATGGAAAAACCCTATAGCACTTGGCCCGACCTGGGAATCGAACCCAGAACCATGCTCAGCAATCGCACTTGCGACCACTCGACCAACGAGGCAGTAAAATAATATTATTACTGCACAATTTCGACTTTGTGCAATATTCATTTTAGTGTCGTCGGAAAACTTACTTGCAACTCTTTGCCTAAGACCTACTTATAGATTCCAATTTTACCCAACTGACAGGGAACCTCAATAAGAAGCTCTCACCCAGGTACCCCAATAAATAACCCATGTAACACTTATGTATCACACGCAATAAGACTCAAATTGCCTCAACATCTGTAATATTGAAGAAGGAATTTGTTAGGTATTGTTGTATTTTATTCTTGTGTTGAAGGCCGGCTATAGATTTTCTTTTGTTAATATATTGTATATACTACAATGTGGGTTGCATGATAATAAGTTGGGGAAAAGTTCGGTTTTGGAGAACTTTTCCTCTGTTAATCGTACTTGTATAAATATACCTTTTCTTACACTATAAGTACCGACAGTGTTTTCCTATCTTCTTCCTCGTGTCGCTAGAACGTCAAATTTTAGGGTTCCGTACCCAAAGGGTAAAACGGGACCCTATTACTAAGACTCCGCTGTCCGTCCGCCTGTCTGTCTGTCTGTCACCAGGCTGTATCTCATAACCTGTGATAGCTAGACAGTTGAAATTTTCACAGATGATGTATTTCTGTTCCCGCTATAACAACAAATACTAAAAATAGAATAAAATAAATATTTAAGGGGGCTCCTATACATAAACGTGTTTTTTGCCGTTTTTTTTTGCTCGATATTAATTAAGGCGACAGGTAGACGCTTGAAATATTCACAGAATATTTAGTTGTATATTCACTTTAAAAATTAATTATAAAATAAAAATAAAACCTTACCGTTCCGTACCCTTTTGCTCTTCTATGTTAATGTAATTGTCCTGTTAAGTATTTTGTGTGTACATAAATAAATAAATAATAATAAATAAAATAAATATTTAAGGATGACAATAAACGTGATTTTTTTGCCGTTTTGGTCTAATAATAATAATTCATTTATTTCGGACAGAATCCATGTGTTAGTAACAATTTTCTTAAGGTCTATGTTAGTAGGTACATAATATAACGCTCACAATCTTCCCGTAACTATTCCCACCCAGTGAGCCTGAATGGGACAGTCGTGGCGGGATGCAATCATTTGCAAAATGCTGTTGGTGCTACCGCGCAGTCTTTGAAATAATGACGCCACTTTCTTACGCATTATAGCGTGAAAACCGTCAACGCGCGCATTTGCGAACATTTGTGACGCACTACAATGGCGCGGCAACCCCAACAGCATTCTGAAAGCATTATTATATTGAATACGCAGGACGTTGTAGGCTTGTTGCGTATACCGAACCCACAGGCCGCTCGAGTAAAAAGATTGGCAGTATGCCCTAAAAAGTGTTATCTTAACTTCTTTAGTACATCGAGCGAACCTACGGGCCAGCATATTGCTCCTTACCGCCAACGCCCTACGTTCCCTTTCAATATCTGGTCAGGTCTGGTCTGGTCTGGTCTAATGTTGTATAGGTAATGGTAGGGAACCATTCGTGCGCGAGTCCGACTCGGAGAAATTAGTAAAATACGTGAGGAAAGTTTTGAATGTGAATGTGGATGGATGTAAGATTATAGGAAGATTCTCTTGCCCTTATCCCAATTGATTTAGGGTCGGCGCATCATGTCTTCTTCTTCCTTACTACCACAATAACCGATTACCATACATCTTCGCAGTCACCGGCGACCCTATTCAGACTTAATTGTTTTACCTTGATCCTCTATATTCCATCATCATCATCAGCCGAACGTCCACTGCTGGACATAGGCCTCCCCCAAGTGTCGCCACATTGACCGGTACTGTGCGACTCGCATCCAGCGGATCCCCGCAACCTTCACCAGGTCATCGGTCCACCTAGTGGGAGGCCTTCCAACGCAACGTCTTCCGGTTCGCTGTTGCCACTACAGAACTTTACGGCCCCATCGGCCATCCGTTCTGCGAGCAATGCCACTTAAGTTTGGCGATTCTTCGGGCTACGTCGTACGTCCTCGATATTTAATGAAATTAAAATGGTCTGTGCATTTATATTCCCAAGCAATATCTTCATAAATTAAATTAAACTAGACTTTTGTGTAATAAAAAATGGTAATTTTCATTACAATTTATTCTACACAGTTCAGAACCAATCCATAATGTAAATAATCTAAAAAGTTAAACTTATTTTTTCTTCCAATATTTTTAAGAATAAAATAAAATTAACGATCCTTCAGGGGTGTGTTAAATATTTTAAACTGACACTTTATACCTTCATTTCGTATCTAATATTTTCAAGAAAATGTTTTCAAAAAAGAATATTGATAAAAATGTTTTGCGCGTAAGAAAATGTTGTTATTTTAGACGTATTGGCCAAATTGGCGTCAAAGTATTGTTTTTTTTTAGCAATACATAAGTACATAGAGAGCAGCGGTGGCGCCAGTGATAGCGGCCCCGAATTGCGAGCAGTAAGTCGTGGGTTCGAACTGTGTTCGCGGCGCATTCATATCATACAGGGTGTAAACAGACTCTTCACGAAGCCGTCAACCAAGCATTATATACATCAAACTAAGTAACTTTACGCTAAATTTATTGCTGGGAAACACCTTTTTTTTTTGGGGTGAAAAATCACGTTTTTCTGTAGGATTCAATGTAACGCACTCAAAACATTGTGCTGATGTATGGATTGAATAGTAAGGGGTCCTGGAGGTATTTTAAGTAAAAATCTTACATTAAAAACATGTTTAAAAAAAAAATAACTTGTGAAAAAGTTGGGACTTTGACCCTCAATATCTCTGTAACTAGAAGGTTCCCAGGTATGGTCTAGAACAAAAAAATGATCGCAATGACGGGGAAAACAAGTGCCTTTCGACTTCGTTAAGAGTCTGTTTACACCCTTTATATCACCACTGCTCTCAAAACGGTGAAGGAAAACATCGTGTTGTATGGGAAACGTTTGTTGTATGGGCCCCCCTTAAATATTTATTTTATTCTGCTTTTAGTATTTGTTGTTATAGCGGCAACAGAAATCCATCATCTGTGAAAACTTCAACTGTCTAGCTATCACGTTTCATGAGATACAGCCTGGTGACAGACGGACAGACAGACAGAAGGACAGCGGAGTCTTAGTAATAGGGTCCCGTTTTACCCTTGGGTGCGGAATCCTGAAAATAAGAGATCATATCCATTAAAAATATTGAAATTCTGAAAGAAAAATCCTTCTTTACCGAAAAACAACAGTCAAAAAACTACAAAACACAATATTAGAAGTGTTTTTCAATTTAAAAACAATAAAAAAGCAACTTTGCAGGCACCAATTTCGAATAATATCTGTGCGAGAAGGACAATATTACACGCTTTCTACAAAGTGCAAGCGAGAAGGGCAAAGCTGTATCATCAATCGATCAGGTTTCCATAGCAACGGTACAGCTTACAACACAAGTTTGACGCTAGATACAGTTGGTAGTAAAAGGTTTTACAGGCGAAATCTGTAGGATAAGTTGTACAGTAATCGGAGTGATTTATCGCACTTGGAATTGAGCATGGGTTCGCCCGTATTTTCTTTGAAATATGACGATATTTATTATTTTCATTGAAATATGATAACAATGATATAATTTAGGAAATAATAGTCATTATTTTCGGGAAATTGAATTTTCTTGATAGAAATAAAATCTTCTTGTTAGAAATAAAATACATTCAATTACTTATCTTTAATAAGTAATAGATTGACAAGCCTTCTATCCTGGCTGTCTAGTAGATCTTTGACAGTCGTTAGTTCGTGGCGGCTAAGGGTAAAAAACATCAGAAAAATTTTAGCCGTCAATACAGCAGCATTTTTATCGATTTATAAATGTAATTCCATACTTCATTATTAATTCACTGAAAAAATTTAATTGCAAAAAGTGGTTGTTTCCGCCCGGGATCGAACCGGGGGCCTTGTGCGTGTGAAGCACACGTGATAACCGCTACACTACGGAAACTTGATACTTATTGCCGAAATAACAGATATGTTTGTAAAACAGAGGAGAGGCATTTTATCGTTTGAGGTGGAAGAGTCAGGGCTGCGGGCTGTTCGAAAGAGATACCGCGGCCCTGGAGCACAAAGGGCGAGGAAGGAACATGGATGGGTTTTAGTCAGTACAAGTCTGACACTCCCTTCCGCTCTGCCCAGAGCGGGAGTAGTCATTTGATGATTTCCCATCCGTAAAAAAAAAAAAGATGGAATAGTCAGGGTAGACCGCGAAATTCAAATTTTTCTTACGTTTTTTGCAATTTGCAGGTCCTTGTCAGGTTGTATGTTGATGATAAATGAATCGCGCCAGTAACACGTATGTATGTAGTTATAGAATCACAATCATAAAAATCATCAATATAACACTATAAGTTCATTTTTAACCCTATTGAATGACTTTTTCATGAAATATTCATTGAATAGGGTTTTGAAGTCATTATTTTGCCTTGAAACCCTCTCATTAAAAAATAAACAGATTACTGTTAATGATCTATTAAAACTTTTACACAAAACTAGCTTAATTCCTGTCTTACGTCAAAGTTATCAAAGACTTTGAAAGACAACTTTTGGTAGGAACGGTAGACAATTAGTTACCTTTTGTCAAAGTTGGGGGAGATTTCGGAAAGTTCTGGCAACAATTTGAAATTGGAATTAAACGCTTATTTATAATATTTTCATTATTATTCCAGATGAACATACCTCGTTATTGGACACAAGGTTTTTTCTGCGGCTTTGCTCGCGTTAATTTAGAATTTGACATTCAATTCGGGCTGTACTCTGCTTGTAATAATATAGTTCAATAAGGATTTGAAAGACACATTGCGCCATCTACATATGTATTATCATAAGAACGTTATGGTTGTCTTCCTCGGAAACAATACTTTTTTTCAGGATGAAAGGTAGGTACCCTATGTCCGTTTCTGTAACGTGTGCGAAAAATTTCAGGAGGATCGATTTAGTGGTTTAGGCGTGAAAATAATATTAAACATAATACATATACTGACGGCACGGTTGGCGCAGTGGTTGAGCGATTGACTGCTGCGCTGCGTGTCGCGGGTTCGATCCCCGCACGGAACAAATATTTGTATGGCCTACAGATAGTTGTTCCGGGTCTGGCTGTTTGTGTATGTGAGTTTAAATGTTTGTGAACGCACCCACGATACAGGAGAAATTCCTAGTGTGGGGCAACGTTTTAAAAAAATATATATATATAAATATATATATATATATACTATAATATATGTATATAATAAAATATAGTTAGGTAGTTAGGATTTTAACAAATTAATAGTTATGGCAGTAAAATCGTTTACTTCCAAACTTCGGATTCTCAACCTTATTGATGAGGAGTTTCAAGACTTGTGCATAATTACCGCAACCGGCGTGCATGTATGACCACAAGAATGAATGTGGATGAGGCGAAAGCAACGCTGTGTAAAGAAAGAAAAAGAAAGAAAAAACGTTTATTGGCACATGCTACAAGTACACACAATATAAAAAATATGTAAAAAAAAAAGATACAAAATGAAACTTACGAACTAAACAAGAAATATTGCGTGACTCACGGCTGCGCCAAATAGACCCATTTCACCATAATGCCGGAAAACTAGTGCCCGACGCTGGTTTTCAAATGAACCTAAATGGTGAGTGTACGGATGTCAATCAATACAAATAATAAATATAAAGTAATGTTGTGTATATAAACGAAAGAAAATAATATAATAGTACAGGCGGGACGACAACTACAAGAACAAATTGAAATTAAAAAAAAAAAAAGACAAATTAAAAACTGCTATGAACCGGTTAGGGTTGCCATGAAATCGACAGTCAGTGAGAAGTGCAACTGACATGAGGAATGCTCCAGATTCGTGTTTAGCTAAGTAGGTATATCTTATAGATTGTACGTACAATAGGTACATACTACACATTGCGCTGAAAATTGTCACTATTCGAGTATTATATGAGCGAAACATTTATGTTGACCATGTCCAATTTCCGTTGAGAGTCAATCAGGTAGGTATGGTAGTCTGTGTAGTTTCTATCTACCCCTAAGAGTGCAAGCCGTGAGTTTTTGTATGTATATTAGTTCTCCTAATGACTGCTATATTTATTGTCACCTCTCTAGACAAACAAAACGATCTAGAAACAAAATAATGTTACAAAGAACCATGTTCTTCTAACTTAAGTGTGTGTCGTTTCATCAAATATCACGAATTGTATAGTTGACTAAAAAAATCTAATTAGTCCGTCAGATAGATTTCCAAAATTTATACAGAGTGTTTGGCGCATGGACCGACACAATTTTTCCAGGGATTTGGGAGGTCATTAGCTAGGTTAAAAAAGAAACAATAAACAAAAAAGACAAAAAAAGAAAAACGAACAAAAAAGTTATTACGAATTAAAGGAAACATTTTGGGCATTTTTTTTCATTAAAAAAAAAAAACATATTCAACTAACCGTGACATTTGGGACAAAGGGTGTATGGGTAGAACCTAGCTACACCCTGTATAGTATTTATATTTATTTGTATTTTTTTTTCTCGTAAACTAAAAATAAGGACGATGCGAAAACTCGTGCCACGTCAAATTTCGGTACACTTTTTAAAGAAAAGTTACGTTACAAGCCCCCCCCCCCCTCCCCGGACTCATAAACTTTTATGCGTTTTATCTTCGTTATTTTTTATTGATTTGATAAAACAAAAAATACGTATCCTTTATTTTTCGATAATCTAACTGACGGACTAAATAGAATTATATATTTTTTACTCAGGAAACATCCCTATTCACAATGAGACACCGTTCGAATTTCGAAGTGATGTTTAGAGAATGACATAACTGGCCTCTTTGGTCCTAAATGTCAGAACGCAGTGAACAAGCATGACAGTCTATGGTCGTTCCTTCTCTGTATGATAAATCGTTTGCCCTTGAGTAGGATTACAAAATGCTGGTATTATTATAAACGAACATTTCAGGCATAAAATTAGGTACAGGGCGCTTAAGAGCATTATCTAGGGACCCATTTTGGTGTACCGTCAATTTTCAAGCCGATTGCCTTATATGGAAGTAGGTGTGAATTTGGCTATAAATATTTTGATGGTGTAATAAAATATTATCTCAAATAGCTTTCGATGGGTTTTTTTAACATTTTGATGTGAAAAAAAGTGATGGGGGTTTAGCCTTGAATGTTTTTAGTGTTCTGTACACGAAGGGTAACCAACGGGACCCCATTACTAAGCCTCCGCTGTGCGTCCGTCTGTCTGTCCGCTCTGAGCGGAGCAGAAGGGAGTGTCAGACTTGTACTGAGTAAAACCCATCCATGTTCCTTCCTTGCCCTTTGTGTTCCAGGGCCGCGGTATCTCTTTCGAACAGTCCCGCAGCCCTGGCAAGCATCGGCACTTGCGGGCCTCTCCCTGTTTGCTGACATTTCTTTGAGGCGCGCGTGGAACACGAACGCGCCGTGAACACGGTAGGCTGTCAGCGGGCTGTATCTCATGATCTGTTATAGGTAGACAGTTGAAATAACAGAATATGTATTTGCCGCAATAACAGCAAGTAATAAAAATAAATAAAAAATTCAAGGGGGCTCCCAAACCTTGATGGTATGGAACTCTTCATGCACGAGTTTTTTTTTTACTGCTCGTCTATTAATTTAAGTATGTTTTGAAGATTTATCATTAGTTCGAAGTTCCAAATTCGAACAGAGACCGGTGTGTTGTAAATCCGCGATGATTTACTTTAAAAACAAATGAGTTCGCTTTTGAATAGTGTGCGCTCACTTGAGTGAGATGAACTAGTGAACTTTACAGAATTGTATTACAAGGCTAAACTCTAAACCATAGGAAAAAATGTTGCAGGAAGCTTGAGCTCAACCAAAACTATTTCCTGCTGCTTTTATAGAGCCAATTTTCTGTCTTTCAAGTTTTTTATATTAAAAATGGTAACCTATTTAATCATTGAAGTAATATCCGCCAGCCAAGATTAAAAGTATCTGGAACTTTTCATCCGAGATCCTCATGTGTGTGACAGCAATATAGATAAAAAAAGATCTAAAAATTTCCCACATAATATCTAAAAACGCTGTCAAATACAGTATCAGCTACTTGAGATATCTGTAATACTTACATCATTATGTTTTGATAAGTTATTTTTGCTGCTTCGTTGGTATAGTAGTCGCAATGGGGGCTATCGCTTTTAAGCTCACCAGATGGCGCCACTGTCGAGTAAGGTCCTGTCATTAGTTCTATTTTATACTTTAAAGTACAAATAACTTCATAAAAAGTTTATTTCATTTCGTATATTTACAAATATCCTCCCTAACATTAACAAGCATGAAACATTTAAAAACTATTCTACCTCCAAGTACTAACAAATAAGATCTTAAGTTGCTATTTAAAATCTTCAAGTCATAATTAATCAGGGATGGCTCAATCTAGACCAGAATTATGAATATTAGTTATAATACGTGATAAAAAAGCACGCAACGCGCGAAAGCTTTATGACATCACTGACATTTCGGAAGACCTTACCTACTCTCTTGCGACTGCTGAGCATGAGGTCCTGGGTTCGATTCCCAGGTCGGGTAAAGCATTATTGGGTTTTACCATCAGGGATTTCTCAGTAGCAGCCACGGAGTCTGAAATTGTGGCTGGTTGATGACAAGAGTCTCACCCTTATTATATGGTACTTAAACGAAAATGAGCGGTTACTATAAAGTACACCTATTTTTTATTTATTTATTATCACAAAATCCACAGCTCTTTGAAATTTTATCCTGCACTATAAACTAATCTTACAGCCAATTAGGGCGGTTTATCTGCCTAGTTTTTTCTCAACTAAGTGACGGTCGGCTTCCAGTCTAACCGGAGGCAGCTGAATACACCAGAATTTTACACGGAGCGCCTGCCTATCTGGCCTCCACAACCCAGTTAGTACTGGGTAATACGATACCACTTGGTGAGACTGGTTGTCAGACTTTTGGGCCACTGACAACCTGTAACGACTGTCAAAGATTTACAAATGACAGCCGGGGTTTAACGTGCTGACTCATCGTCATCATCAGCCTTTTAATGTTCCCACTGCTGGGACACAGGCCTCCTTTCTATGAGAGGGAATGGGCTATAATCCACCACGCGGGCCCAGTGCGGATTGGTAGATGTTACATGTCTTCGAAGTTTTGGTTCTAGGACATGCCGGTTTCCTCACGATGTTTTCCTTCACCGTTTTTGAGAGCAGTGGCGATGAAATAAATTTCACAAAGTAATGCGCCTGCCTGGGTTCGAACCCATGCCTATTCGTAAGTCGGGGTCGCTACCATAATATAATTGTAAACTCTTTTATATTTTATTATTTATTTATTTGGATCTCCAACAGAAACTACACAATTACATGCAAGTATTCAGAGAACAGGGACAAATACAAGTGTGTGCTTCTTATAATCTAGGTACGTACAGTTTGATAAGATCAGAATTCTAGATAAATCAAAAAAAATTACACGGAAAACATACAAAGGAAATAAGGTGAGTTACTTTAAAGATGACATTGAGATGACATGATTTGACATGGTAAACAAGTTGATAAATACAACATACATCATTTATATACATACTATAATAAAGGGTGTAAAAAGACTCTTAACGAAGCCGAAAGACACTTGTTTTCCCCGTCATTGCGATCACTTTTTTGTTCTAGGCCATACCTGGGAACCATCTAGTGACGGAGATATTGGGGGTCAAAGTTCCAACTTTTTCACAAGTTTTTTTTTTTTAATACATGATTTTAATGTAAGATTTTTAATTTAAACACCACCAGGACCCTCTAACTATTCAATCCATCCATCAGCACAATGTTTTGAGTGCGTGTCATTGAGTTCTAATGTAAAACGTGATTTATCAGCCCAAAAAAAAAGTCGTTTCCCAGTACTAATTTTTGCGTAAAGTTACTTAGTTTGATGTACATCATGCTTGGTTGACGGCTTTGTGAAGAGTCTGTTTACACCCTGTATAAATAAACTTAAATAAATAATATAGATAATAAGTACAAGTATGAAAAGGGGAAAATAATTACTGGGCGTTATAAATATCGTCCACGGTATTGTCAGGGAAAAGTGCCCAGAAGACTGGCAGCATAACCACGTGGGTGGCAATTCTGATTATAAATATGTGTGTAACCACCCAGGGGTCTCCAAACTTCGTAGCCTTAGGGCCATTATATTTTTTTCAGTATGTTCCAAGGACCAAAACAGTTTTAATGTTTTTGCCCTAAACTATATTTCTAGACTAGTCGCAAAGTGCGGGACCTAAGCAAACATGCTTTTTTTTGCTTTTCAATTTCTATTATTTGTTGCCGCGGGCCGGATTGATGGCACTGGCGGGCCGGGTTTGGCCCGCGGGCCGTAGTTTGGAGACCTCTGCCTTAACCAAAAAAATTACATTAATAATCATACATTGTTAGGTTTGTGCATTTAGGAAACAAACTCTTTAGTTACATTATATTGGTATAGATTTCACAAGCAAGTGGAAACAAAGAAAAAGCGAGAAAAGTAAATAATTACTCAAAGCAAATGACCTTCCCGTGACACAAAAGATATTCGGCATAAAGACTGCTTGTTAGTCGAAGTTTCTTAGAAAAACTTTTCATAACTTGAAAATGGCAATTATTATGTTCATAAAAAATTTAACAAAAGGAAAAACAACATAACATCACGCGTATATTCGCTTTGAGGAGGACAGAAATAAAGGTCAACGCGCACTTCATCACCTAACTAGCCCTTTCTCTTTTTTTTTCCGTCAAAAATGCCTCCGCATACCGAACCGTCCGGGGAGACGGCTTGATTATGTGGGGCTTGCACCCACTATTAGAATCGGCTCCTTTTTTTTTTTGGTCCAGGTTGAAAATTCCTCATGGATATCCTCCGCCCTGGGGCAGGCGGAGGGGTCTGTCAGACTCGGGTGCCTAAAAACCAGCCCGGTGTTCCTTTCCCACACTTGCACCGGAGATCATGGGAACTAGTGCGCATTCCACGATTCCCGGCTAGTGCCGGTCCGCGTATGCGGCCCCCTCAAACTTGGGTTTGGAAAATAATCAGCTGCATCCGGTTAGACTAGGAGAGTCTAACCGGATGCAGCTGAATTATTTTACATGAAGCGACTGTATATCTGGCCTTTATAGGGTAGGGTATCTATTTTCTTGTTTTATTAACTGGGTAGTACAAGAAAAGGAGCTCGTGGCTTAATAATAACAGCCGCTCGGGTCGATCTTTAGGTTAAGCCGTGCTTGCCTAGGTTGGTCTGTGGATGGGTGACCACCCATTACATACCGAGTTTCCTCCGTGCCTCGGAAAGCACGTTAAGCCGTTGGTCCCGGCTGTCATTTGAAGATCTTTGACAGTCGTTAGGTAGTCAGTGGCTCAAAAATGTCTAACAACCAATCTAACCAAGGGGTATCGTATTACCCAGTACTAACTGGGTTGTGGAGGTCAGATAGGCAGTCGCTCCATATAAAATACTGGTATTCAGCTGCATCCGGTTAGACTGGAAGCCGACCCCAACATAGTTGGAAAAAGGCTAGGCAGATTATGACAAGAAATAGATACCCTATGGCAAGAGTGGTTGTCAGACTTTCTGGCCACTGACTACTCGTAGTAGAAGAAGAGAGGCATTCGTTCTTCCCGTATTAAAAGACAAAGTCCCAAATAAAAATAAAAAAAAGTTTTAAATGTTGCAACTTTACTTCTCTATAGTTCCATGACCTGACTACTATTTATTCAATCCATCTACCAGCACAATGTTTTGAGGCTGTTACATTGAACGCCAAAAAAAGTAGATTCTTGGTTGACGAAGAATGCTTGGTTGACGGTTTCGTGAAGAGTTTGTTTACACCCTATAATCGTCCCGAATTTCATTTGTAGATCTTTGGCAGTCGTTACAGATAGTCAGTGGCCCAAAAAGTCTGACAACCAGTGTTACCATGGAGTATCGTATTACCCAGTACTAACTGGGTTATGGAGGTCGGATAGGCAGTCGCTCCATGTAAAATACTGGTATTCTGCTGCATTGAGTTAGACTGGAAGCCGACTCCAACATAGATGGGAAAAGACAAAGCAGATGATGAGATGAGATAAGTACGTCAACAAAATAAAACGGAAATTATTTTCTGTTTCGATACTTACTGCCTTATCGGAAAAACGTCGAAGGTCTAACCGAAATGAAAACAAAAGAATGATGGCAACTGAGCTTCATTAAATGGTTAGTACCTACTTGTGTTCTCTGATAAGGCGTTTTATTTGTTTGAAGTTCTGATGATTGACTTACATTTTGATTTCATGTTTCTTCCAAGCCTTGAAAAATATAAACTGCAAAATTCACAAGGTGTCTTTGAAATAATTGTAAACTTCTAAAGAGGTCATTGTCTATAGTAATATTATAAAAGAGGTAAAAATTGTTTGTAAGTTTGCATGGAGGGGGTAAACTCCGGAATTCATGATCCAATGCTTTCACTGGCAGAAAGCTACATTATTCGTGGGTGCTATTAGGCTATAAAAAAGATTTATAATATATATTGCTTTTTAGCCGAGCTACCACAATTTTTGCTGACAAAGTCACGGGCAAAGTGCTTGGTATTTATGTGTGGGTGTGTGGTATGTATGTGTGAGGTGCGGACCTATTACCTTAATTATATTGTTTAATAAATGTCACTACAGAAGCTATTCGGAAATGGTTACATACATTTAAATTAACTCATCTCTTGATAAAATTTTATTTTATTTTATTTTATTTATTTGGGAAAACCTACAATTACACATTAAGATTTACAAAGAAGCTAAGATTAAAAAAATATATGTGTGTGTACCAGAGTACACAGGTAAGAAGTGAAACTTCTTTACGACATATAATTTTTCTACTATTTGCAACTTCACGAAAATGGGGTAGATAAGGCTTAAGCCTTAAGAAAAACATTTTTTTCCGTATTAAATTAAATCTATTTTATTATTATAGACATGCATACAATTAATGAGTAATTTATTTTATCATTGTTCTTATTATACTATCATTGCTATTGTTGTATTTCATCAATAATGATACATTATATTCTTTACGTCAAAAAAAGCAACATGGCGCGTAACCGAAAAACGTGACGATACGTCAAAAAAATGTCTCCATACGTCGATAAAGAAGTTTCACTTCAAAAATGATACGAATGTGAAATCAACTACGTTCTCCACAGATACACAATAGGACAATTTGGTCTTTTTTTAGATTAGCGTTGTAAACAATAAATAATAAAAAAAAGATGAATATTAATAGTTCCGGTAGTGCCGCAAAAGTGGAACAAAAACAATGTAAAAACAACGGAAAAAAAAAATATATGTGTGTGTACCAGAGTACACAGGTAAGAAGTGAAACTTCTTTACGACATATCAATTTTTTACTATTTGCAACTTCACGAAAATAAGTCTTTTTTTTTATCACTTTCAAATTAATATATTGTTATTCTTATTTCAAACCAAACTTCAAAACGAATATATTGTTGTTATTATTATTATATATACCATGCAAAAAAAAAAACAAAAAAGCAACATGGCGCTTAACCGAAAAACGTGACGATTTGCTACAAAATTTCTCCCATACGTCGATAAAGAAGTTTCACTTCAAAAATGTAGGAAACAACGATTTTTTTTAACGCAAACTGGTAAAGCATTGGTCCTTAGCAGTTCCTTGTAACCATTTTTAAAAGGAACGCAAAGATTTATTCAGAACCAAAGAAGAATGACGGCACGGTTGGCGCAGTGGCTGAGCAATTGACTGCTGCGCTGCGTGTCGCGGGTTCGATCCCCGCACGGAACAAATATTTGTATGACCTACAGATAGTTGTTCCGGGTCTGGCTGTTTGTGTATGTGAGTTTAAATGTTTGTGAACGCACCCACGATACAGGAAAAATTCCTAGTGTGGGGCAACGTTTTTTTTTTAAAAAAAAAAAAAAAAAAAAAAAAGTCCAAGAAAATTAGTACCAACCCACCTAAATAAAGGTTCTATAAAACAAACTAGCAACAAAAGAAACATCGCAACTGAGCACTAATGAGTGTCCCACTGCTTCAAACAAAAGCAAACAAGATACCTAAGATAGATCTAGACTAGACACGGCGAAAGACTGAATCATAGACAAAGAAAACCTTATATATTAAACCTTATAAATTAAACTAATGTACTACTTTTTTCGTGAAAATTCCGTGTTCATTGCCGCCAAAATAATGTCCTGACACTACCACTAGGACCATATGCCTTTTACTTATACATGTGACTATACACTGTTTTGCTTGTAATATGTAGCAATACGGCTAACTCTGCAACGAAAAAGAGGTTGTTTAACGGTGTCGCGAGTTCAATTGTTTTTCCCCCATCTCAAAAATGCCCAACGCGCCTAAAGAAGTTTTCACTTCAAAAAAAGATGCTGGTGGAATATACACTGTGACTTTTTAGTCGTCTGACAACGGCAGCCCAGTTCATGTATCCAATGACTACTGTACATTCATAACAAAAAAAAAATGGTATTTAAGAGATAAAAATGATGCATAACGTATTTGAAACATTCTGTTGCGAGCAAAGATCTATCTACTACTCTACGGTTAGGTATGTTCTACTGTTTGATACATAAACATTATTAACAGGATTTTCAATAATTCTAATGTTTTGTTTATTTTTCTTTGTAACTATTATCTTAATTATTGGTAAAAAAACACGCCTAGAGGTATTTTATTTCGGATACATTGAGTGGACCACCTTTGCCAGACGACTAAAAAATCACGGTGTATAACCAGGTGGTTAACAAATGAGTTATGTTTGAAAGTCGAACTTATCTAAATAAAACTGTCAAGGACATCAGAATGCAAGCTATAATGGCATTCTAAATTCAAAAAAACATCGTGTCACTGACTGTACAATCCCGCCTAAGTTGCGCGTTTCTTACACTCCTAAAACTAACCATTATAATGCGTTTGGAGTACTCATTTCATTTCGAAATATTCTTATTCTCTGGCCCAAACAAGATAAATTAAACAGCCCATCTGTCTTACGGCTGTCGGAGAGTATTCAACAAGTATTGTTTGTTACATAATTCATGACTGTTATTCACTTGTTGATTTTTGTAACAGATACTGAAACAAAATATCAACTGGTTCGAATCTTACAAGTTAACAGTGTCATTCTGGAAGATTTTAACATATTGTCAGCTAGTTAGTTCCAGTATATTTTCTGAGAGTAGTAATTTGCTGCTCTCAAAATGATGTGTGGCCTTTTTGTAGAACCAAACGATCAAATACATGTGACAACCATCAAACCACTTTGGCGCGTACTGAATCACAGCCCAGAGAAAAAGTCTGTTTGCTATCAGTGGAAACATTGGGGTTGAACCTCATGTCATCATCATCATCGTCATCATCAGCCTACAACAGTCCACTGCTGGGCATAGGCCTCTTCGATCGCACGCCATTCAACTCGATTCTCAGCAACTCGCATCCAGTTGCTACCACCCACCCTGCGAAGATCGTCGCTCCACCGTGCCAGTAGATGTCCTACGTTACGCTTGCCGATTCAATCCGATATTTGTTATTACAGCGGCAACAGGTACACATTCTGTGAAAACTTCAACTGTCTACCTATTACTAATCATGAGTTACAGCCCGCTGACAGACAGACGGACGGACAGCAGAGGCTTAGTAATAGGGTCCTGTTGGTTACCCTTCGGGCGCGGAACCCTAAAAATTGTGTAGATAAACCAACATCAAACAGATAGAGAATGATGGCCATGGATAAAGAAGAGTTATGTTTTTTAAAGTGAAACCTATGTCTAAGGCTCCGCGCAAACGGACCACCGGTGGCCGCCACCGGTGGTTGTCGCGCGCCACGTCCTTTGGTACCGCGCAAACGAAGGTTGTCAGTGGCTGCAACGAGTGGTCGGTATTTATTGATAATTAGCCACCGGTGGCGTTTCGCGGACACTGAGTCGCGAGTGGCCGCCACCGGTGGCAGCGTGTCGCGGCCACTGAGTCGCGAATGGTCGCCACTCGCTACACGTGTGCGGCGATTCCATCGATCGGCGATCCAAAACGTTTTAAAAATCATGTAAACAGCTTGCACGGAGCCTAATAGTGTCACAAAATAAATTACCGTCATTTGTAGTAGCACTTGTTGAACGAGCAACGAAAGTAGGAAGGGACGACAACCATAAAAGAGGCTTGTTTTCAAGGAATAACAGATTTGTCTCGAGCTCAACAATTACTTGGCTCACTGCCAAGGAGCGTTTACACTCTTTTCTATCTCAAGATAGGCTTTTTTTACTGGGATCATACTTTTATACATAGTTTTCTGATTGCTGGTCATCATTTGACTCCCGCAGGCTCTGTGGAGCGATTATCTTCACAGGGTGGCTGGTAGAAACGGAATGAGAGTTGCCGAGAATCGAGTTAGGACAAACGGTCCAGTTAGGTAGGTCTAATTTCGAGAAAGAAGTCAATGGTCAAATCCGACACGGCTGGGCAGCGTTCGGGAAGTTGCGTGGTCCAATAATATTAAATTTTATTTATTTAACATACGGGACCGAAACGTGGTCGCTCACAATGGGCTTCAGCAGGAGCCTTAAAGTCACCCAAAGGGGGCTCAGAAATGAGGTCATCCGCAACAGAACCAAAGTTACCGACGTAGCCCGAAGATGGCCGATGGGGCCGAAGTTCTGGAGTGGCGACCGCAAACTGGAAGACGTTGCGTTGGAAGGCCTCCCACTAGGTGAACCGATGACCTGGTGAAGGTTGCCGGGAATTGCTGAATGCGAGTCGCACCCCACGCTTTTTTACGATAAAAATTATTTTCTACTTTTTAGTTGGGCTGGTCACAAAAGCGTGTATTGTTAAACTATTATTTTTTTTTATAAGAAACTGGTTTGTGGAGGTCAGAATATAATCAGTCATTTCATTTCATTGGAATTCGAACCCAACAGAGTTGGAAAAGGCTAAGCAGACGATGATGATCACTCGTCTAGCCTCTCATATCTCCAACTATATCCAACAAATGCTGTCTGAATTGCAAAATAAAAAAATACGAAAGAGTTTGTAACTCATTACAAAGGGAAACAGCAGGCTATTTTTTATATAATTAAGTGTCACAGACTACCTTGAAAGTTCGTTGCAAAGCTGTTTGCTTGAAGGACACAACCGTAATTGTATTGTTTACATAATATCACGCCTGTTTCTTCAAAGGATTACCCAGAAGTATATGTATAGTACAGTTGTATTTCGCCAGTAATGTTCCAATAGTTTATTTCTGCTCGTCGCTAAATAATAACAGCCGCTCGGGTCGATCTTTAGGTTAAGCCATGCTTGCCTAGGCTGATCTGTGGATGGGAGATCACCCATAACATACCGAGTTTCCTCCGTGCCTTGGAAAGCACGTTAAGCCGTTGGTCCCGGCTATAATTTGAAGATATTTGTCAGTCGATAGGAATTTTTGGTTCTAGGACATGCAGGTTTCCTAACTATGTTTTCCTTCACCGTTTCTAGAGCATCATCATCTGCTTTGCCTTTCCCCAACTATGTTGAGGTTAGGTTCCAGTCTAACCGGATGCAGCCGAATACCAGTATTTTACATGGAACCACTGCCTATCTATATATCGTTTTGAGAGCAGTGGTGATGAAATAAATTACACAAAGTAATGCGCTTGCCTGGGCTCGAACCCACGACTTACTGCTCGTAAGTTGGGGCCGCCACCACTAAGCCACTGCTGCTCTCTCTCTCTACGAGAAGAACTTACTTTATTATTATAATTAAGTGTCGCAGAACTCAGAGACTACCTTGAAAGTTGTAAAACGGTTTGCTTGAAGGACAAACGTATTGTTTACGCCGTCAGAAAACAACATGGCCGCCAGTTGCCCGTGTCAATTGTTTTCAGGGCGTGGATTGTTGTGGAAACCATAGTTTTACCTATATAATCGATCTACATAGTATTTCATGACTGCCTCGTTGGTCTAGTGGCCGCGATTGCTGAGCATGAGGTTCTGGGTTCGATTCCCAGGTCGGGCAACGTGTTATTGGGTTTTTCCATCAGGAATTTCTCAGTAGCAGCCACGGTGTATGGATTTGTGCCCGGTTGATGGCAACAGGCTCGTATCCTATTACATGGGACTTAAACATAACTGGCGAAATGTGGGTGTGCTATTAGGCACACCTCTGACTAACACTTCCGGGATTACAGGCATGAAGTTATATTATGTTATGTAAACCTTTTATCCGATTAACAACATTTATCATCACTACATTCTTTCTACTACATCACTGTCAAAAAAAAACTATTTTAGGAAAATAACGGTTATAACCGATAATATACAGTTTCGTTGAAACGTTACCGGTTGATAGATGTGACAGTGTGACAGTTTGATCGCGCTCGTTGGAGGAAAAGTTTATTTTTATTTTTATGTTGAAGTGTAAAAATTTGTTTGAAAACCTTTCAGGTGCGAGCTACATAAAATTAAGTTACATTTGAGCCTCAGCAGTCAGTTATGAACTAAGTGAATACGTTATTAGTCCGCTCAAATTAAACTTAAAAATAGTGATCAAAAAACATAAATTCCGACAGAGCTGAATTTTGGTAGAGATCTTGAGTACACTAGTAGAAACAAAGTGCCAAAAGTCTCCATCGATCCCATGTGTGCTAAAAAAGTTATTCAAGGTCAAAGGTTCTAATTTTCGGTTTTTTGAATTTTTCTCGAAAACGGTAAGTTTTATCGAAAATATAGCTCAGACGAAAATTGGAAAACATAAAATTATCCACAAAATGATTGTAATACTTTTTTCGTAACAATCACCATTCATCATTTGTTCGTTTCAATTATTTCCCAACAGCCATGCTGGTAGAAGGGACTGGCTATAAGACTGAGTTTCTTTTGAGTGTATATTCTCAGAATTGTATACAGGGTGTAAACAGACTCTTCACGAAGCCGTCCACCAAGCATTATGTACATCATACTAAGTAACTTTACGCAAAAATTTGTGCTGGGAAACGGCTTTTTTTTTGGGCTGAAAAATCACGTTTTACAGTAGGACTCAATGTAACGCACTCAAAACATTGTGCTGGTGGATGGATTGAATAGTAAGGGGGTCCTGGAGGTGTTTAAAGTAAAAATCTTTCATTAAAAACATGTTTAAAAAAAAAAACTTGTGAAAAAGTTGGAACTTTGACCCTCAATATCTCCGTAACTAGATGGTTCCCAGGTATGGTCTAGAACAAAAAAATGATCGCAATGATGGGGAGAACAAGTGCCTTTCGGCTTCGTTAAGAGTCTGTTTACACCCTTTATTTATACATTTAACAGACACAAATAGGCATTTTTATTTATTTTAAGTGCCTGACTATGTATATATAGTATGTGGCTGCATATCATGTAGACTGTAACACTTTCAACTTTTAGAATCGTGATATCTTAGGAATGGTGATTGTTAGGAAAAAAACTATTAAGTCTATTTTTGTAGGTAATTTCATAATCTACAATTCTTGTCTGGGCTATATTTTTGATAAAATTTACCGTTTTCGAGAAAAATCCACAAAACCGAAAATTTTGACCTTTGACCTTGGATAACTTTTTTAGCACACAATGGGATCGATGGGGACTTTATTTCTACTGGTGTATCCAAGGTCTTTACCAAAACTCAGCGCTGACCGAGTTTTTGTTATAATTATGAAATGTCTATTTTAACCGGACTATTATGTGGTTATGTCGTTAGGTAGGTTAAAGTATTTTGCCTGCAACCTTCATCTGTGTGAAATTATTGGACTTCCCTATTTGAATCGGATTTTGTTAACAATTTCAAGGGCCTAAAATATTTCCGTACCCAAAGGGTAAAAACGGGACCCTATTACTAAGACTTCGCTGTCTGTCCGTTACTCTGTTTGTCACAAGGCTGTATCTCATGAACCATGATAACTAGACAGTTGAAATTAACATTCCCATTACTCACCGTCCGCAGGTCCGCAACTACGGTGGCCGGAAGCAACCACGTGCCCCCGAGGCCCGCGGCGTCTTCCGCGGCGGCTAGGACGAGAGGGTCTCTCCCTCTCACGCTCCGCCACCTAACATAGAGTACCTTACATTTCGAAAAAAGTACTGTTCCAGAGGAAAACAACAATAACGTTTTTATGATTGGCGCCACGTATCTTTCAGAGTACAACTCGAATTGATCGTGGAATTCTAAATTAACGCGAGTTAAGCCGCGGAAGTATTCCTCGAAGCGTTACCATTTTGAGGCGCACCTAATGTGCGAGAGGGAATGGGACGCCGTTACCTCCTTCTGCGAAGCAGTCATGCTAGCGAAGGAGGTGGCGGAGCGTGAGAGGGAGAGAACCTTTCGTCCCAGCCGCCGCGGGAGACGCCTCGGGCGTCGGGGGTCACGTGGTGGCTTCCGGCCACCGTAGACGCGGACCTGTGGACGGTGAGTAATGGGCTAGCTCGCCGTCCGTCCGTCTTTTGACGACAGGCCGTGTTGACGGCGCGTTCGTGTTCCACGCGCGCCTCAAAGAGATGTCAGCAAATAGGAAGGGGCCCGCAAGGGCCGATGCCTGCCAGGGCTGCGGGCTGTTCGAAAGAGATACCGCGGCCCTGGAACACAAAGGGCAAGGAAGGAACATGGACTGGTTTTAGTCAGTACAAGTCTGACACTCCCTTACGCTCTGCCCATAGCGGGAGAAGTCATTTGATGATTACCCATCCGTAAAAAAAAAAAAAAGGCGCACCTAATGAGGCGCTTCTTTTTTATTCCTCGGGCGCACCTTTTAGTAGTTAATATGTTAAATTGCTATCGGGAGCGCTACTAAAATACCTCAAGCCACGAGCAAAAGCTAGTATTTTATATATTTTTACATTTTATTGTGATAAAAGTGAATGAGTATTTAAAAAGATCTTTCTTTAGGAAAATTGTTTACATGAAATTGTGCAATTCCGACGCAGTTTCTAGAAATGTATCCGATGGAACAAATCCGGAGCATTACCGTATATGGCGGTGCATATTCGGCAATGTTTCCGCATTTGTGAAGGACGAAGTAATCTTCGTCCTTCACATATCTCTAAAGCAGTTAACATCATCATCATCAGCCTTTTAATGTTCCCTCTGCTGGGACACAGGCCTCCTCTCTATGAGAGGGAATGGCCTATAATCCACCACGCGGGCCCAGTGCGGATTGGTAGATGTCACATGTCGATTTTTTGGTTCTAGGACATGCCGGTTTCCTCACGATGTTTTCCTTCACCGTTTTTGAGAGCAGTGGTGATGAAATAAATTACACAAAGTAATTCGCCTACCTGGGGTCGAACCCACGACTTACTGTTCGTAAGTCGGGGTCGCTACCACTGGGCCACCGCTGCTCTCAAACAGTTTACATATTATGGAAATTTTCACGGAGTTTCAATTAAATTTGCTAATTAAGCAATACGAAAATTACATATTATCTTTACATTGCCTTGAATATACAATATCTTCTATTTCTTTGAAATCATCATCTGCCTAGCCTTTTCTTTACTATGTTAGGGTCGGCTTCCAGTCAAATATTTAACATGAAGCGACTGCCCATCTGACCTGTACAACCCAGTTAGTACTGGACAATACGATACACCTTGCTAAAACTGGTTGTCAGAGATCTAGGCCACAACATAATTATGTTTAAATGAGTAAGTAAATAAAATAAAACAGACTTTATTTTACTCTGGCCTTTTTTTTTACGGATGGGAAATCATCAAATGACTTTTCCCGCTCTGGGCAGAGCGGAAGGGAGTGTCAGACTTGTACTGACTAAAACCCATCCAAGTTCCTTCCTTGCCCTTTGTGTTCCAGGGCCGCGGTATCTCTTTCCAACAGTCCCGCAGCCCTGGCAGGATTCTTCATACCCTTACAGTATGATAAATTGTTATATTAGTCCCAGCTGTCATTATAGAACAGCAGTTGTTGTTTTTACTCTGGCCTTCTTAATACATAAACATCATCATCTGCCTAGCCTTTTCCCAACTACGTTAGGGTCGGCTTCCAGTCTAACCGGATGCAGCTGAATACCAGTATTTTACATGGAGCGACTGCCTATCTGACTTCCACAACCCAGTTACTACTGGGAAATACGATACCCCTTGGTAAGACTGGTTGTCAGACTTTTTGAGCCACTGACTACTTTAACGAATGTCAAAGATCTTCAAATGACAGCCGGGACCAACGGCTTAACGTGCTTTCCGAGGCACGGAGGAAACTCGGTATGTAATGGGTGGTCACCCATCCACAGACCAACCTAGGCAAGCACGGCTTAACCTAAAGATCGACCCGAGTGGCTGTTATTGTTTAGCCACGAGCTCCTCAATACATAAACAATTAATTAATAACATTAACTTAAAAACTAATCAGATACCAGGTCGGGCTGCCTTGGGACATAGACCTCCTTTATTTTCCTCCACTTATTCCTTATGTCCAAAGCAGTTCTTCGCCAACCTTTGGGCAGATCATCCTCCCAGCTTTTAAGCTGTCTTCCTCTACGTCTTTTTCCATTTCTTGGGTACCATTCAGTGATTTTTTTTGGTCCATTTATCCGTCTTGGCTCTCATCATAATTATAACCTGTTCATTTCCACTTTAGTGTTCTGGTTTTTACTATATCGTAACTGACTTTATATAAACTCAAACTCAAACTCAAAAGCATTTATTTCAATTAGACCATTACAGGCACTTTTGAATGTCAGAAAAACAAAGAAGGCTAAGCTACAGTCACAGACACAAGGCATAATAACTTGTGAAAGTACTGTAGTTGCCCATTCCAAAGCGTAGATCTCTATGGAGAAGAATGGGCAAGAAACTTCATGGACACTCTTTTCAATCAAAATATTGTTACAAAATCTTGGTTACATCATTCATATTGAGATTATACATATATGTGAGAACGATGTAGAAATACGTGCACGTTAAGAGCGTCCAGAGTAAAATATTATATCAACAATTTAAAAACAATGTAAGTAGTTAAAATAAACCGTGGCAGCTTTGTGGCTTATATATTTTGTTATATATATGTATTTATTTATATATGTTTTAGTTATAAATATTTTCTTGTCTTTTTATCTACTGTATATTGTCTCTGCATCACCCCAAGGTTGACTGGTAGAAAATGCCAAAGGCATTAAGTCCGCCTTTATACAGTTTTTTTTTTACTTGTGCATAAAGTTTTAATAAATAAATAAATAACATCTGTTAAATATCTACAAATGAAAGCCGGGACGAACGGCTTATCATGCTTTCTGAGGCACGGAGGAAACTCGGTATGTAATGGGTGGTCATCCATCCACGGACCAACCTAGGTAAGCGCAGCTTAACCTGAAGAACAACCCGAGCGGCTGTTATTATTAAGCTGTTCCCTTATATTTACTTGATAAAATAACATAAAACAACCACTAAATATCTAATAACTTTGGGCAATAATAAACAAAATACGCAACACAATATATTATTCCCTAACCACATAATAAGGGATAATATTCTTCCACACATCGCTATCGTCTTTTACCACAAAAAAAATAATAATAAAAGGAACCATCTCACTAACAAAACATTTTCGCCAACTATCTTATATAACAGACAAATAAAAGACCCATATAATACGACCAAAAAAAAAAACAAAACCAACTGTGGCTTCGCAAACCTGTCTACATTACTATATGACCGGGACAACCAGTTTTACCTGACCCCTTATACAACACCACACCTCTCTGCAAAGGTCCTGAATTCTACTGACCAAGAGAGGGGTAAAAGGTCTTGTGTCCTGGTCATTGTCTATACAATTTTGTTAGGAACATGCGCAGAGTTCCCGAGTACGGCCAGTCGCTGTAAACCGGTTCTACAGCTCGAACGTTGATCGCTATTGCCCGGGATATTAAAAAAAATAAGAGAATAACAAAATCGTGAGTGAATTACTAAAAGTGTTAGTTTCGAAATAATTGTTATTTCTCGAATTGTTATTTTTTAAAGTGTTATTTTGTGTAAGTGGGTCAATGCACCTGTTGACTACGGCGTAGCAGCGTAGGTGTGTAGTACTACGGTGGGGTGTTATAAGTAACAATTTCTCGTAGCTCGTAGCGGCGTAGCAGCGTAGCAGTTGAAAGCTTCTTATATGTCTAAAATAAAAGGTGTTCAAATGAACATAGGAAGGGATTACTCTGTTGTTGTTTTTGGTTGTAATATTACCTGAAACGTATATAGGTATTTTTATTTCAATTTTGGCTGAAAAAGGAATATTTTTTTAAGGTTGAAAACTTTTTGAAGTGAAAAATTCTTTAGACGCGTTGGGCATATTTGAGATGGGGAAAAACAAATTGAACTCGCGACACCGTTAAACGACCTCTTTTTCGTTGCAGAGTCAGTCGTATTGCTACATATTACAAGCCCAAAAAAATACAGTATATAGTCAAAATATGTAAAAGACTTATGCAAAAATATTTTCCCAGAATCTCAACAAAAAAAAATCACTTCCGTTGACACTCCCGGAGTGGTTGGGTTTTTTGTAGATAATATGTTAAGGGTGTGGTGGTGTGATGTTTTGGGGAAATTCGACTGATATTGAATTAATTTGGAAACCACAAAAATGGTGCATAAGGGCTATGTCTGGGCTTCAAAATAACTAAATACATCAACAAATTAAAGCTACTTAAACAATAATTAAAACTAAATATGTACAACAACAAAAAGTAATTAAATAAAAGGTACTAAAAATTATAAATAATTATAATTTCTTCTTTAAATATTGTATTTTATCATTGATGGAACACTTGTACACCACATTACAAAAAAAGAAAAACATGGCCATTAAGAAAAATTTTAAAAATAAGAAAAATCTCATTTAATTACCTTTCAAATTAGGGGTTTTTTTTTAAGATTAATTGAAAATTATTAGACTGGAATCCTAATGTATGTATTTGACGGTATTTCGTAATACGATTATTTTGTAAATATTAATAATCATAAATGCGGAAAGGAACCTGACGCAATTACTAGGTATATGAACTTCAGTCGAGCTTTGCCACAGTAATACATATTTTACTAAACAATTACATAGCTGCGGTTGTAATACAATGCATTATATGTCATGCAATAATAGAATTTCGGGGTTTAAACAGACTCTTTCGAAGTCATCAGCCAAGCATTATGCACATCAAACTAAGTAACTTCACGCAAAAAATAATTGCTGGGAAACGATTTTTTTTTTGGGGTGAAATATCACGTTTTACGGTAGGACTCAATGTAACGCATTCAAAATATTGTGCTGATGGATGCATTGAATAGATCCCCGGGGTCGTGAAGGTGTCTTAAGTAAAAAAAATCATTAAAAACATGTATTAAAAAATACTTGTGATAAAGTTGGAAATTTGACCCAAAATATCTCCGTTACTAGAAGGTTCCCAGGTACGGTCTAGAACAAAAATATGATCGCAATGACGGAGAGAACAAGCCTTTTGGCTTCGTTAAGACTCTTTTTACACCCTTTATATTCCTACGAATTTAATTCTCGACAAACTCAATTGACTTATCATCATCTACCTAACCCATTCGTAACTATGTTGGGGTCCGCTTCCAGACACACATTTAACATAGTATTTGTCGTAAGAACCTGCAAAGGAATTATTGAAACAGTATGTATTTAATTGATCTTCAAATAATTTAAACAATGTGAATCGAAACTCTAATATTAAGTACTCGTCTTTTGGTATTCTTGGGGTATCCTTTACCTAGTACCTACTGGGTAGTGCAGGTCAGATAGGCAGTCGCTCCATGTAAAATACTGATATTCAGCTGCATCTGGTTAGAGTGGAAACCGACCCCAACGTAGTTGGGAATAAGCTAGACTGATGATTATTTGCCACGGAGTCTAGATTTGCGCCCAGTTGATGGCAATAGGCTTGCCCCTTATTACATGAGACTTAAAACATACCTGGCGAAATTACCCACATTTCGCCAGGTATGTTTATTAATAGGTACACCACTACCTAACCCTTCGGGGATTACAGGCGTGATGTTATTTGTGATTCGATTAGTATTCTTGGGCTATCGTAAATCGTAACCCAGTACAAACTGGGTCATTTAAAATAGTGGTATTCAGCTACCCCCTGTTGGACTGGAACATGGTTGGAAAAAGGGTAAACAGATGATTATTTATGGGTCATTATAAAAAATAAATTGGCCAAGTGCGAGTCGGACTCGCGCACGAAGGGTTCCGTACCATAAACCGAAAAAAACACGTTTCTTGTATGGAAGCCCCTTTCATTATTAAATAATCTGTATTTTTATTATTTGTTATTATAGCGGCAACAGAAATACATCATCTGTGAAAATTTCAACTGTCTAGATATCACGGTTCATGAGATACAGCCTGGTGACAGACGGACAGACGGACAGCTTAGTCTTAGTAATAGGGTCTCGTTTTACCCTTTGGGTACGGAACCCTAAAAAGTAGAAACAAAGCTAACCCATAATTGCTAGGTATATTAACATCACCCAAGCTTTCCTAACGTATAATTTCGTCAATAATTACATACCTACATAACCACGGCCATCATACAATGTATTATGACTCGCATGTGATAACAGGAATTGAAATTCTTACATATTCACATTACTTTACATCAAACACACATTTATGATAGACTAGTGACCCGTGGCGTGATGTTATACGGGGTGTTAAAAGACTCTTAACGAAGCCGAAAGACACTTTTTCTCCCCGTCATTGCGATCATTTTTTTGTTCAAGACTATACCTGGGAAACTACTAGTTACGGAGATATTGGGGTTCAAATTTCCAACTTTTTCTGAAGTTTTTTTTTTTTTTAAGTACATGTTTTTAGCACGTTCTATTCGATCCATCCATAAGCACAATGTTTTGAATTCGTTACATTGAGTCCTACCGTAAAACGTGATTTTCCTAAAAAGTCATTTCCCGGCAATCATTTTTGCGTAAAGTTACTTAGTTTGATGTACATAATGCTTGGTTTACGGTTTCGTGAAGAGTCCGTTTACACCCTGTATGACGGTGAAAACCGCAACAAAATAGGTTGCGTAATTAAAAAGAAGAACGTAGTCACATATACATAATTATATACAAAGCTACTTCAATCTATAATAAATCATGTATAGATTTTCCGTAAAAAAATCCTAAGGAATTATTCTTCTTTATCGTATGGTTAGTGCCTAACCTAGTGTCAGAGTTTTTATACCGTCAAAAGGCCTCTGACTTGGCTTTACATGCCGTCAAAAAATATCTCTCAGGCATGCTGGTTTCCTCACGATGCTTTCCTTCACAGTAGCAAGTGATAATTATACAAAACGCACGTGAAACAAAATATCAAAGGTAGCCCGACGGTCACACTACTGACGTGATTTTTTGTGTCCTTAATAGTGACATCTTTTTTTGTCAGACAATATGCCCAGGAACGGTTTGTCTATTGTATTTTATAATTCGTCATAATCATCAATAAACGCGCCTTTATTTTAACCATAAAAATACCTGCTTAAAATCTTTAAATTTAATATATTGTTTACTTGTCCAAAGTCATGTACTTCATACACTAATTTATTTACCATAAAACTAAAATATCAAGTATCGTATTTTTTTTCATGATCGAAGCATGATAAATCGACTTTTAAATTTCCCTTTGGGAAAACTCATTACAGAAAATATCGAATATCATTACGGCAAGCAAACAACACTGTTATATACACAGTATTAATATACATAAGCTCATTAATAGTTAGTAATAATTTCGTTATTAATAATAATGACGTATCAAAGACAAAGGTACAATCAAGTATCTTGACATGGCTCGCGAGGTTGTCGACATGTGGGATGTGAGCTCAGCGATCATTGTGCACCTTTCCTTGGGCAGGATTACGCGTTCAATATAATTGAACGCGTAAATCACTGAGACTGCTGCTGCGGCTGCCATGACATGGTAGTGCGTCAAGGATGTTTGCAGTTAATAATATTGATGGTTATGCCGCAATTATTAGAAACAGATGTGCATCTCTGATGACTCGTGTTTGCGGCAGCACCCACAGTATTCTCAGTGTATTCGTAGATTGGTGGAATTCCGCGATGTTGCGGAGGCGGAAGCCGCTCCACACTTAACTTCAATTGTATATTTTTTCTGTAATCCACACTAGAAGTTAAGTTAAATTGTTACTAACCCTTTGGACTCCGGTCTGACGTAAAAACTGTCCATTCTATTCTATTCTATGACAAGAATGATATCTTCTATCAAAGGCAAAGTCGGATAATGAAGCCAAAAGGCTAGATAAAGGTCATATTACTTTGTTTAGTTTCTAAAAATCACCTTTTCCAAGGTTATTCAGATCAAAAATAACTAATGTCTAGTAAAAAAAAACCGGCCACGTGCGAGTTGGACTCGCGCACTGGAGGTTCCATATATACTTGTAAGTATTTTGTGATTAAACTACGTATTTATGGTTTTGCAGATTTTTTCCTTTAGATCTTCTTCGTTCAAGATTGTTGCTTCTTGCCTAACTTTCGTAATTCTAGGTCAACGGGAAGTACTTTAAAGGTTTTGATTCCCTTGTGAAACCGCCAAATATGCGACATAAAAGGTCCATATCTTTTAATCGCGTTGACTTAAAAGTTTGATTTTTTACTTGCTATTTTTTCATTATTTTTGTAGCAACTTGAGTATTTGATATTAATTTCAGCTTGATACCTACTTGCGTTCTGAGATAAAGTTTCTAGATAGATGGACAGACAGACGGACAACAAAGTGATTCTATACGGGTTCCGTTTTTGCCCACTGAGGTACGAAACCTTAAAAATTACACACTAAAAAAACATGTGATATAAAAATTGCTATAAACCTCTTTTTTATTTTCAGTACGAGAAATATTATTTGTTTGTGAAAAACCTTTTTCTCTCTTTATATTTTTGTGGTCTAGACTGGTATATTTTTTATTTAGTACCTAGTACTGTGTTTAATCTGTCTGAGAGCAATTTAAAATGCATAAAACCGGCCAAGTGCGAGTGCTAGATTTTATAATTCATACACAATAAATAGCTCTTCATATTCCTCCTACTAAATTCGGCATGCAAATGTGACACTAACAATGATTCTAGTTTAATCATCATCATCATTTCAGCCGAAAGACATCCACTGCTGGACATAGGCCTCCCCCAAGTGTCGCCACATTGACCGGTCCCGTGCGACTCGCATCCAGCGGATGTTTAATCAATTTAAACAAAATAAATAAATTCCAATGTTAAAAATAAAAAAGTACTAAATCAAGAAGAATGTTTGTAATTTCAATATAACAGCTTTTTATTGAATACATATTATGAAAGTATAAAATATACCTACTTATAACCAGAACTAACATTAGGCTAAGTTATACTACTGCTAACACTATTTTGATTTTTATCTAAAAAAAAAAAATGAATTTAAATTTTGTCAACAAAAAAAATATATATACAATTTTGTCTGTCTGTGTGTGTGATCCGGTTTATGTCCGAAACGGCTGCACCAATTATGATAGGACTATCACTGGCAGATAGCTGTTGTTAGAAGGAGTAACCTAGGTTACTTTTTTTACAAAAAGAAATAAGGCCTTTTCTAGGGCAATTTATTTTGCACGGAACCCGTGCCAGCTGTAAAGGCGTGAAGGCATACATAAGTTATGTGTTTTCAAGACAAACACAAAGCTATATAACGGAACATGAATCCCTTTGAAAAATTTATGTTTTGCAAATGATATGGAATATATACGCAAAGTAAATATGGTAATGATGGAATTTGCATGAGAATCAGTCATGTTCAAGTTTCACGTACGAACTTTGAGGAAATGCGTTTTATTGCTTGTTCATGGAAAATTATTGTCTAAAAGTGCGTCTTCTGAATGTACTGCCCGATGTAGGAATCCATCTCAAGACGTTCTTGAGATGGATTCCTGCATCGGGCAGTCTTGAGTTATACAAGTATAGTCACTAGCGCTCCGTCCGGCTTCGCACGGGTGCAATTTTCTAAAATACCAAATCAGTAATTGAGTTTTAAAATTATCATAGATATTATATTGCCATTTTTGTCTAATGCTGTATAGACAATGGTACGGAATCGCACTTGACCAGTTTTTTAAAGTGTTTAAGTCCTGAGTCAGTTTGTTTATATAGTTAGAAAAGGTGTCGGTGATGGCTAAATCTGTAATAGAAAAACTATTTTAATTTCTAAATAAAACGTTCCTGTTGTGTCCGTTCTACACACTGTGTCTACATTTCTAATCCATCATTCCTCTCGAAGGTCTGCTGGAAGAAATTTCTTATGAAATAAGCAGTAACTTTGTGCTCTTCCATTTTAATGTAATGTCCTGTTAAGTATTTTCTGGGTATAGAAATAAATAGAATTGACACAAAAGTTGTCTAAAACCTTTTTTTTTCGGCTGTGAAATCATCAAAATACTCCCGCTCTGGGCGGAGCGGAAGGTGTCAGACTTGTACTGACTAAAACCCATCCATGTTCCTTCCTCGCCCTTTGTGTTCCACGGCCGCGGTTTCTCTTTTGAACAGTCCCGCAGCCCTGGCAGAGTTATGTCAATTCTGTTTGAAGTTGCAGAAGCGTAAAATGCTTCTTAATCGATTGCCATGTATGTAGGTTTCCAGGTTTGAGCACGGTACAATTACTCATCATTCTTCTGCCCTTATCCCAATTTATTTGTCGTCGGCGCAGCGTGTCTTCTTCTTCCATATACTTCTCTATTACTCGTCATCTCAGCAGTCACCTCCTTTCTAGCCATATCATTCTTTACACAGTCCATCCATCGTTTCTTTGGTCATCCTCTACTCTTATACCCATGCACGTTCATACTCAAACTTCTCTCTTGACTTCTTTGCCCACGGTACAACTCAAGCCTATTAAATGGCAACATAACTGGCATTATTATATCTGTATTGTACCCGTGATACACATCTCCGAAATATAGTCGCAATATAACGAGGTAAACAATACATTCATTGTTGCTTACAAATGGCGGGACTCAACGTCTTAGATTTTCCTTCAAAACGTGCCGGATTAAAACTTCAGTCCTAATCCCTTCCGGGGTAAGCAGAACTCTTTACTAAGGTGTTAATATAGGAAGGGATTATGTAAATAATATTACTTTTCTTATCTTGTTTTGGCTGTGGTTTTGCTTGCGAGAGATTTTCTTAAATATCTTTTGAAATTCAATGTAGCCATGCTTTTTCGAAGTAGGTGTCCAAAGGTGTCGAAAGGCACTTGTTCTTCCCGTCATTGCGATCATTTTTTTGTTCTAGACGATACCTGGAAACCATCTAGTTACGGAGATATTGGGGGTCAGAGTTCCAACTTTTTCACAAGTTTTTTTTTTTACATGTTTTTAATATATTTTTGAAGTAAAACTTCTTTACGCACTCTTGACTTTGAGAGTAAGCTGGTAAATGCGTTACGTTATAGGCAATCGGAAGTTGAGACGGAGATATAAGTTAGTGAAGAAAGAAAGGGAGAGAGTTACGTTTTTGAATTTTACATTGTTCGGCATTTGTTTCAGTTTTACTTCAGTCGTGTGGTTTAGTTTTTACTTAAGACACCTTCAAGGCCTCCGTTCTATTCAATCTATCCATCAGTACAATGTTTTGAATGCGTTACTTTGAGTCCTACCGTAAAACGTTACTTTTCACCCCAAAAAAAAGGCGTTTCTCAACAATAATTTTTGCGTAAAGTTACTTAGTTTGAATGCTTGGTTGACGGCTTCATGAAGAGTCTGTTTACACTCTGTATGAAATATCCTTCGAAAACGACACTGCAGCCAGTTGCGTTTCATAAAGTAACTTTAGTAAACCAGTCGTGTCTTGTAACTGCGTTTTTTTGCGATTGGGGGGCCTTGCAGCCAGCTGCGGGACTGTTCGAAAGAGATACCGCGGCCCTGGAACACAAAGAGCAAGGAAGGAACATGGATGGGCTTTAGTCAGTACAAGTCTGACAATCCCTTCCGCTCTGCCCAGAGCAGGAGAAGTCACTTGATGATTTCCCATCCGAACAAAAAGTCTTTGCAGCCACGGTTCGCAATTGTGGTCGAGTATAGAATAAGGAATAGTATTCGTAACCTAGTTATTGTTTCTCCAATATCGTAGGAATCTTACTGAAGCGCTTGAGTTTCTTCTGTTTTCAATATATGAGTAAAAGATAGCTAGAATTTTTCCATTTCTTTGTACAGAATATACGAGTGCAGTACTTTATTCTGCCACGGTAAGTCTCCTTTCTTTTACAACTATTCGCAAGCTACAATTTTCTTGCCAATATTTTCTTCTTCGGCTACCTCGATTGTGAGGTAAAACCGGACCGGGAAAAATGCTATCAGGTTTTTTTGTGCTCGGATAACTTGCCAAGCGATTGCCTTCAATTTATCCCCTTCTTGTAAGATCCATGGTTGTAATAATTATACTTATTGATTGTTCGAGTGCAATAACTCAAATCTTATCGTCACTCGGTTCATACGACACCCTTTCAGTGCCCAGTACCCAGCATATGAGTCGAACAATAATTCGTTCGTTCGTTGCAACCCGTACTCGTAGTTATGGACTCGCTAGTCGGGTTCTGGGTATGTACAAGTCATCTATAGTTAATTATAACGACGACTCGGATACGGAATGTGAGCACGCGAACGAAGTATGCGAAGTGTTCACAAAGTACTGGGCAGTGAATGGGTTAATTGGTCAGGTTAGTAGCAAAACATAGTTGAAGTTTTAACACAACGTAAGTCAAAAATTGCAACTTTACAAGAGAGTGAAAAAGCTGCATAATTATATCTAGGCAAATAGTATAATACCATTTTCTAATTTTTGTTCACTTTAAATTATTATATAGCCGCATAGCCCATATTGTGTGAGTACTATGTACTAGATAGCTATCGTTCACTGGTAACCTACTCTTTTCTTGACTTGAATGTGCCCTGGCGGTTAGGAGTATGTCATGCTCACTCAAAGGTCATTTAGTTCCCTTCAAAATGGTTGAGTTGAATGGTGCTGATACATGCGTCATGTTCGTGAACGGGCGCTGTCAGTTGTGACTGGTCATCTCTTGGTTGCCACGGCTTATTTGAATTAATTATTTTATTTTTGAATTGTTTTTTTTTTTGTTTTTACTTTGGACACTTTTAACGTGCACACTGCACATTTTGCTACATCGTTCTCACATAATGTACCATCTCAACATGAATGATGGAACCAAGTATTTGTAAAAATATACTGATTTAAAAGAGTGTCCATGGAGTTTCTTGCCCGTTCTTCTCCATAGAGATCTACGCTAGGGAATGGGCAACTACAGTACTTTCACAGTTTTTATGCCTTGTGACTGGGACTGTAGCTTCATTATATTTTTATCTTGTCGACAATTCAAAAGTGCCTGTAACTAGCCTACTTGAAATAAATGCTTTGATTTTGATTTTGATTAGATAGTGACGTTGCTTGTTTCTGATTGGCTGAAACAACGCGTCTTCCGATTCTCTAGTTAACGGCATCATAAAATAATCAAAATGTCAAAACCGCAAACTTTCTAATACTTGGGATTTAAACATATGTGACTACTGAAAACCAGCGCTGTGCTATAGCACAGCATCATGCTAAATGGTAACCTACTTAAGCTTAAGGTAAGCTTTGCTTGCAACTTTTTTAGTTCCGTCCTGTAGTATTTATCAATATTTTTTATGCGTTTTTTTTTGTCATATTGTATGCACGTCATGTCCCGGCGACAAATATATATTTTTTCTTTCTTTTCTTGCTTTCTTTGCTATCGAGTTCTGCAGATTCCTTCGAAGAAAAGATGGACGGATTGTGTGAAGACGGATATGAAAGAGAAAGAAGTAAATGATGCCGTGACGTCTGACAGGGGAGAATGGAAGAAGAAAACATGTTGCGCCGACCCCAAATAGAATGGGATAAGGGCAGGAAGATGATGATGATGATATTCCTTCGAAGAAAATACAACCACGAAGTTTTGTTAACGACATTTTTCTTCGTTGTATTTTTTTATTTTTATGATTCCGTACCCAAAGGGTAAAAACGGGACACTATTACTGACTTCGCTGTCTGTCCGTCCGTCTATCCGTCCGCCTGTCCATCCGTCTGTCCGTCCGTCTGTCTGTCACCAGGCTGTATCTCATGAACCGTGATAGCTAGACAGTTGAAATGTTCACAGATGATGTATTTCTTTTGCCGCTATAACAACAAATAATAAAAATATAAATTATTTAATATTTAAAGGGGGCTCCAATACAAGAAACGTTTTTTTTGGTTTATGGTACGGAACCCTTCGTGCGCGAGTCCAACTCGCACATGGCCAGTTTTTTAATGAAGACAAGGTCCTACAAAACTTTAAATAACAACCTATCTCGGTGAAAAATATACACGAAGTTTGTTATATTAAAATGGGTGACCATTCCACCTTCGAAAAATTTCATTTATTATGTGATAACAAAACTTTTTTAATTAATTTACGGGCTCCGTGTCGCGGACAGAAATTTATAATTGTGTTGGCCTGTGAAACACGCTATTTTTTTTTTATGTATGACGCCATGACTGTATTCCCTTGAGGGGTAAGCAGACATGTTTAGCGCATCTACAATTAGCCTGGGCCTATTTAGGGCAAGTCTATTACCACTAGCTTTATAATTAGGCCCACAGGTGGGCATCGATGGCCTAGTAGAAATAAAAGTTAGGTCCTTGACCTAACGAACTAGAACTTTGTTTTGTGTAAATTATTTCATCAACAGTGCTATCAAGACAGTGGAAGCTAAAGAGGAAACCAGCATCCTAGAACTCGACCATCGAAGACAAATGTGAGATCCACCCAGCCATATTGGCCCCCCGTAGTGGAATAAAGGGTGTAAAAAGACCCTTAACGAAGTCGAAAGACACTTGTTCTCCCCGTCATTGCGATCATTTTTATGTTCTAGACCATACCTGGGAACCTTCTAGTTACGGAGATATTGGGGGTCAAAGTTCCAGCTTTATCACGAGTTTATTTTTTTTACATGTTTTTAATGATTTTTTTTTACTTAAGACACCTTCACGACTTCACTCTTGAACTATTCAATCCATCCATCAGCACAATGTTTTGAATGCGTTACATTGAGTCCTACCGTAAAACGTGATTTTTAACCCAAAAAGAAGTCGTTTCCCAGCAATTACTTAGTTTGATGTACAGAATGATTATTTGACGGCTTCGTTAAGAGTCTTTTTACACCCAGTATAGCCCACTTCCTCTCATAGAGAGGAGGCCTGTGTCCCAGCAGTGGGAAGATTACGGGATGATTATGTTTTGTAACTACACTTCTTTCAAAATTAAGTTGGCAATATTATGCAAAAAATGCTCTACCAAAACACTTTTTTTTAACTTTTGTCTGTCTGCCTGTTTGTTCCGGTTAATCTTCGAAGTGGCTGGACCGATTTTGACAGGATTTTTACTGACAGATAGCTGATGTTTTAAGGAGTTATTCAGGCTACTTACTTTACAAAAAGGATTAAGATTCTGTGCAAATTCTGATTCAAATAGGGAAGTCATATTTTTGCAATACTTTTATATGGACGAAGTTTGCGAGCAAGAGCTGGTACTTAAACAAAAGTTCTTCACAGTTTCGTCATCAATCATGAATGTAAGGTATAAAACTGTTTGCTGCGGGACTGTTCGAAAGAGATATCGCGGCCCTGGAACACAAAGGGCAAGGAAGGAACATGGATGGGTTTTAGTCAGTACAAGTCTGACACTCCCTTCCGCTCCGCCCAGAGCGGGAGGAGTCATTTGATGATTTACCAACCGAAAAAATAAAGGATTTATACCTTTTTTTTTCTGTACTGTTTCCCTAAAACCTTTATAGGATTAAGTTAACTACACTAAATAAAAGTAACTACTTATCTAGTGAACTCAAATCATACCCTGAGGTAAACCTTATCCAATTTATCGAAAAGGATTTTATCGTACCTAATAGTGTTACATAAAAGCGTACGCTGAAAATGTTCTACCGGGGAATCGAACTCAAGCGAAAATCCTTTTTTTTATTTTTACCCAACGGCTCTTGAAGAAGGGTAATGTTTTTCCTATAATAGGTTGGCAAATAAACTTAGTTAATGAAAAGTGGTGGGCCAAAACTTTACCATAGTAAATTATAGGTATTATTTATAGTATTTCAGGGCTTATGTTTAACCAACTACCAAATTTAGTAAAATGTAACGGCAAATAATCACTTTTGATTGCCAAAATTAGTAAATGATCACCAAAATTAGATCCTCATTTTAGCGTGAAATTGAACTGTTATGATCTTGCATCCGAGTCGAGGGAGACCCGGTCGACGGAGCCCCGGGCTCCTACTTCTGAATGGTTTGTGAAAAAATAACCACGAAGTGTATGGCGGGTTCTTACCTAATCTATCATTGTCGGTGTGCCCCAAGTCGGCCTAGGCAAAACTAGTTTGTCATCTACCACTTCATTATAATTTGGTGCTCAAATCAATTACTAAAATTGGTGATCAATTGATATTTTAGGTGATAGATGTTAGTGGTCACAAAGTTATTTTTGGTGGTCATTTACCAAATTACCCATTCTTACCAAAGGGCATCGTATTACCTAGTACGAAATGGGCTATGGAGGTCAGATAGACAGTCGCTCCATGTAAAATACTGGTATTCAGCTGCATTCGGTTAGACTGGAAGCCGACCCCAACATAGTTGGGAAAAGGCTAGGCAGGTAATTTTTATTAAATAAACAGTTCTTAGACGAGCCGGTTGAGGGTAGGTCTTGAGAGTAGCGTTATTGAATGCGGTTATCATCTCTTTAACTTAAAAAAAATGCACTGAAATTCATACGGCCTGAACCGTTAGGTGAGCCACGAAGCATGAATTTTCTCACAAATGTTTTTGGTAATTAATAATGGGATAAATACGGGGTGAAAAATTGTTTGGAAGCTCGTTATTTATTGTCAATAGGGAATCCACATCGGGCGCCCCACTGCTTGTTTTGTTACAACATAACATCACGCTTGTAATCCCTGAAAAGTAAGGCAGAGGTGAACCTAGGAGTAGGTACACCCACAGTTATGTTGTTCCCATGTAATAGGCTGCGATCCTATTGCAATAAATCAGGCACGAATCAACACTCCGTGGCCGCTACAGAGAAATTCCTAATGGAAACACCCAATAACACTTTGCCCGACCTGGGGATCGAACTCAGTACCTCATGCTCAGCAGTCGCACTTGTGACTTCGAGACCAACGAGGTAGTCACAGTTGTTTGTTTGATTTGTTACAAATTTAACTGAATTCTGTTTTAAACATTGTATTCGTTCGTCAGTGATATTCATCTGGTTATCTCTAAGCTGCCACAGTTAATTTTAACTACTTACTTTGTTTTTAAATTGTTGATATAATCTTTTACTTTGGACGCTCTTAACGTGCACGTATTTCTACATCGTTCTCACATAATTATATGTATGAATGATGCAACCAAGATTTTGTAACAATATTTTTATTGAAAAGAGTGTCCATGGAGTTTTTTGCCCATTCTTCTCCATTGAGATCTATGCTTTGGAATGGGCAACTACAGTACTTTCACAAGTTATTATGCCTTGTGACTGTGCCTGTAGCTTAGCCTTCTTTGTTTTTTTGCCATCCAAAAGTGCCTATTATGGTCTAATTAAATAAATACTTTGAGTTGAGTTGATTCTTCTGTTTTGTCAGTTGTTTTTGCAGCTGTTTTCAAATTCAACGTTTTATTTATTTAGTTTCTGTTTATAAAGTATGTTCCTAGTTGTTCAGCGGAAAGTTTTGCTGTTCTAGGAAGGCGAACGTTTTGGACTACGTAAGCAGAAATATTGTGTGTTTGTACAGAGGAAGTTTTAAGTTTACTATGGACGTGTTTAAACATTAGACGACTATTTTAAACACGCATTTTCCGTTGGGGTATTGGTAAGACTGGTTGTCAAACTTTCGGACCACTGACTACCTGTAACGACTGTCGACGATCTACAAAAGACAGTGGGGACCAACAGTTAAAGGTTACAGCACATATATCAACTCGGAAAGGGATCGTCACCCTATCTCCTTTCGCCTCGCCGTCGAACAGGCGTTCACTTAACGACGACTCGGCTACGGCTAGGCGACACTGGGCTTACGGCTCGCCGACCACTGGTTGACCTGGCTGGCACCAGATCAGTTTGAATCCGAATGTAAAGTGTAGCGCACGGTTATGTCCCGGTTTACAATACGCGAGATGGCTATTATAGCACTGGACGAAGACGAAAAATAACGTAGAAAAGACGTAAGCGCGAGCTGCAAGTTGACCACGCACCGCAACGCGGTTCGCGAGCTTGTCCCGAGGCGAGGCGATTACGTTACGATTCCGATGTGCGTTGCAGTAGGAGTTTCAAACAAAGAATACTGAATGGTTCGAATTGATACGGTTGATAATCCTTTTCCGAGTTGATATGTGTGCTGTGACCTTTCCGATTCAGGGAGGAAACTCGGTATTTAATGAGTGGTCACCCATCCACGGACCAACCTAGGCAAGCACGGCTTAACCTAAAGATCTACCCGAGCGGCTGTTATTATTTAGCTACGAGCTCCCAATACCTACGTAGACTTAATCCGTTCATATCTACCTCTGTTGACCACATAACCACCAACCTGCGAATTTCGGCTTGCGGTTGTGGTACATTGCTCTATATTTCATTCAACGATCGACTAGTACATTAACAGTAGTGCTATTCTGTAAAGTTCACTAGTTCACCTCACTCAAGTGAGCGCACACAATTCGAAAGCGAACTCATTTGTTTTTAAAGTAAATCATCGCGGATTCACAACGAGACACCCGTTCGAATTTCGAACGTGATCTTTGATGAATAACACAAATGATTGCATCAAACAGACTGACAAAAATTTTAAAAAATGTTTTGTTTTGTTATACCGTGTTGCGCACTATAATAGACTCTCATATTATTATTCATTCAGCCTTATGAACTACGTCAGCCATATTTGTTTTAAGCGCAGTATTGTGTTTTGAACGATCTACTCGACAGCATAAATAGAATCACAGATAATGAATCTAGTTGAATCGTCAAAAGTAGCATTGGGAATGCGAATTTCGCCCCGCAGGTCTCACGATCATTATAAAGCTTAACAATTGGCATTATTAATCAATTAGGATCACAATAGTTTTCAATTTACATTCATTGCGTAACAAAAGCTGTAATCTATTTGATATTTCATGCAAACACAATGTGATGTTCAATATTGTATTTCAATTTATGCAAATTTGAATACAATAAGGAGCAAAAACATAGCATTTTTGTGTCGGTTACTCTTTACATAATATTAAACAAAGTCGCTCCCGCTGTCTATATTTTAAACTAAGCAACAGATTGTAATGCAGTTTTCAGCAAAAGATAGAGTGATTTAAGAGGAAGGTTTATTTCTACATTGCATCGCGTCGCTAGTCAGTAATAACATAACCAACCACTGCCCGAGTGAATAAGAAATTTTATCACAGAATCAACTGAATTTCTTAATATTTGAAACCACGATAACTTCCAATTTCTATGTTAAAATTTTCCATGCCTCGGAATGCAAGTTAAGCCGTTGGTCCCGGCTGTCATTTGTAGATCTTTGACAGTCGTTAGGGGCCATTTAAGTACCTATTACGTAAGCACTACAGGGGGGCGGATGGGTCTTTGCATTGCTTATTTTTGATGATATGGGGGATGAATGGTGATTACGACAGCACTATTTTTTTTTTACTGTTTCGGATTTTCTACAAAATTTACCTGATTTTGGTTTGAACACATTTGGCAAAACTACTTTCAAGCCTATTCCTTAATTCTAGACAATGCTGCTCATAAATCAATCAGGATACCAGAACACTTGAAAAATGCACGTGCCAATGTTTACGTAAGCATGGCATTGGGGTTTACTTACTTTTGCTGACGAGGGGCAGGGGGGGGGGGTTAATAATTGCAATAAATCTGCTTATGTAATACTTGAACGGCCCCTTACAGGTAGTCAGTGGCCCGAAAGTCTAACAACCAATCGTACCAAGTATCGAATTAACCTGTACTAACTGGGTTGTGGAGGTCGGATAGGCAGTCGCTCCATGTAAAATACTTGTATTCACCTGCATTAGGTTAGACTGGAAGCCGACCCACCAGACCAGTACACCGACATGACCAGTATCAAAAAAAAAAAAAAAGTTTTTTGATTTTTTTTTTTTAAATTAGAAGACATTTGTGACATCTACCGATCTGCACTGGGCTCGCGTGGTGGATACAGTCCACTACCTTGCACTTTGACTAGGCTTGTGTCCCGGTAGTGAAAACATTCAACTTCGCCCGCGTGGATGTTGGTTATCGCGACCAAAAGTAATCATGAAATTTTGCTCCCGTTCCCGCAACAAAAACTTGACAAATTATACAGGGTGTAAACAGACTCTTCACGAAGCCGTCAACCAAGCATTAGGTACATCAAAGTAAGTAACTTTACGCAAAAATTAGTGCTGGGAAACGACTTTTTTTTTTGGGTTGAAAAATCACGTTTTACAGTAGGACTCAATGAAACACACTCAAAACATTGTGCTGATGGATGGAATGAATAGTAAGGGGGAGGTGTTTAAAGTAAAAATCTTACATTAAAAACATGTATTTAAAAAAAAACTTGTGAAAAAGTTGGAACTTTGACCCCAATATCTCCGTAACTAGAAGGTTCCAAGGTATGGTCTAGAACAAAAAAATGATCGCAATGACGGAGAGAACAAGTGCCTTTCGGCTTTGTTAAGAGTCTGTTTACACCCTTTATACTAAAAATCCTCGAGAACCACTCTATCCACTGGTGAAAACAGCATAAAAATCGGTGCAGTAGTTTTTGAGTTTATCGTAAACAGACAGACAGACGCGGTGGAGGACTTTGTTTTATAATATGTAGTGATAGTGATGTAAACTTAATAAAAACAAACGAAATTGGTCCTATACGCAAGTTAAGTCAAGTCAAGTCAAAGTAACGTCATTTAATATTAAAAACTGAGAATTAACAAAAAACGTGAAAAGCTGAAGTTTGACCCCCAATATCTCCGTAACCAGAAGGATCCCAGGTACGGTCTGGATAAAAAAAAAAATCACAACATCGTGGAGAAGAAGTGTCTTTCGCCTTCGTTACCACTTTCACATCCATTATGTCAAAGCAAAGACTTACACTGGTATTCAAGAACGACTCTTTGCTGTGCGGACACATAGCATTGAATGGGGCACTGTGATTGGTTAACGTTGTGAACCGACTTCACTCGGGTTGACTGACTGACATATTTGTGTGTTCATTATTTTAATTGAATTGTACTAACTTAGGCTAAGGAATACTAACAAATGTATGTATAGGTAATCTGCCTGATTTAAAGCCAAATAAATAAATAAATTATAATGAGCGCAAAGTGTCGTTCGTCCCTCAAGTATTGTTTATGAATAGGTTTTTGGGACAGTGTGCGTCCGCGCGCACTGAGTAACGTTCATGAATACCGGTGTAAAAACAGTAGGAAAATTTTTGTTTCTCTTAAAAAAAACTACATGCGTACTTGTTTTCTGATAACGACAGTACCTTAGTAGCTTATAAAAATAATAAACAATTAAATTCAAATCTGATCAACATCGCAAAACGCGTGATTTAAAAAAATGTCCCAAATTTAAATCCGTACACCCTGCTAAATATTTAATGACAGCAGAAGGCAGATTTAAAAGGTTTTTACTGTATGCCTTATCAATAATTCAACGGATTCAGGATGTAGGAATAAACGGCCCGTATCAGATGTTTTCCGACATTTATTTATTACTTTTCACCCCACCCTGTCGCTTTGATTACGTTGTTAATTCGTCACCATGTGAAAACAGGGAAACATACTGTATATCTATAGATGTTTAATATATTTATGTATGTGTGGGTAGAAAGAGATTTATTGAGGTAAGCTTTGGTAAGGGAATCGGAACATCAAAATCAAAAGTAATTTATTCAAAGTAGGCAATCAGCATTTTTTCGCATCAAAAATTATACAAAACAGTCCCCAAAATGTCTTTCTGGAATCATGGTCAGTGGGTCGTCTTAGGGGCGGATTTTTAGGAGTTGGAGTATTTCTATGGCCAAGGTCAACATAAAACTGCAATAAAATTGGAAAATTTCCAAAAAAAAAAAAATAAGTCCTCGCGCCATAGCGTCCCTAAGGCTACACTCCAACCGGAATCATCATCATGTCTAAACAAGACTTCGAAATTCGAACGGTGTCTCGTTGTGAATCCGCGAAGATTTACTTTAAAAACAAATGAGTTCGCTTTCGAATTGTGTGCGCTCACTTGAGTGAGGTGAACTAGTGAACTTTACAAAGCAGCACTTGATTTTAAGTCACCTAAAACCATGATCTACTTACAAAAAATAGAAGATTATGTTACCCACTTCAAGACGTTGTCGTAACAGATTATATTATTATAGAGTGTCGCATAAGATTACGGTAGCTAACCGCCTTATAAATGAAATTGTCTAGCGAAGCGTGTGTGACATAAATGTTACCTGACGGAAGGTTGACGCACATTAATATTTCAGAAAGTTTGCGACGAGCAACGCGCGTGTGTCACCCGCTTCTTTCGCGTGATTACCGTCGCGTCGCAGTGGATCGTGGCATACGCTCTTAACAATTTTTTTCTTTTGTTTTCTTCACTGTACTTAGGGACATCACTATTAGGTTATTAGACCAATGAAAGACAAGTTTAATAAATACGAATAATGTTTAATAAAGTTCCTTTAGGAAGGTGTGTGTGAGCTACGCGCTTCAGACTGTTACAGACTGCTCAATGATATATACATTTAATGACAAAGAGCTACTTATTCAAGTAGTATATACATTTTTGTTATTCCAACAATAACTTGCTAATAATTTTATATGTATATCCAGCATCCTGCAGTTTTTTGATGCCCTTAAATAAAGGACTTCAGGTATTCAAAAAAAAATAAAAAAGGTGCATTGATCCAAATAAATTATTGTTGGTAATTTTTAAAGAGTTGGTAAAAAGTGTTTACAATTTGAGGTAATTTTACAGTGGCGTCAATAAGTTTATTTACAGCATTAACTAACAAAACATAATCTTTTAAAAGAAAAGAAGTGAAGTGAAAACTAGTGAATTAAAACCCAAAATATTGTCAACTAATTTTTTGTGGCCAAAATAATGTCAGAACACAAGTGCTATGTCTGAGGGGCCGTCTCGACTACCGTCTGCGTTGACCCCAAAATGCAAGCCGCACGAAATGTGGGCTGCTATGACACGGTCCATTGAGATACTGGTCGCCTTCTTCGAGTATTATGCACAGAGGTAAGACTAGATGATAAGGTATTTTTTATACACGGTGTAAACAGTCTCTTCACGAAGCCGTCAACCAAGCATTCAGAACATCAAACTAAGTAAATTTAAGCAAATATTATTGCTGGGAAACGACTTTTTTTTGTGTTAACAATCACGTTTTACGGTAGGACTCAATGTAACGCATTCAAAACATTGTGCTGATGGATGGATTTAATAGTACGGCAGTCGTGAAGGTGAAGAAGTAAAAAAAATACATTAAAAACGGAAAAATTGTCACAAAATTGGAACTTTGGAACCTTCTAGTTACGGAGATATTGGGGAATATATCCGTAACTAGAAGGTTCCCAGGTATGTTCTAAAACAAAAAAATGATCGCAATGACGAGGAGAACAAGTGCCTTTCGGCTTCGTTAAGTCTTTTTACACCCTTTAGATAAGTTTGTGTATAATGTACCCACAGCTGGAGCAGAGGAGCAAAGGAGCTCGTGGCTAAATAATAATAGCCGTTACGATCGATCTTCAGGTTAAGCCGCGCTTGCCTAGGTTGGTCTGCGGATGGGTCACCACCCTACACACATACCGAGTTTCCTCCATGACTCGGAAATCACAGCAGTCCACGCTTGCGACCACTAGACCAACGAGGCAGTCACACACACACACACACGAGTATTCACTTACACTATTATTGCGTGAACCTGTAGCCAGCACTACAGAAAGTACTACAGCAACATACAACTAAAAGTACTACAGCGCCATCTATGACGGAGCGGACGAACTAAACAACAAAAATCTTCGATCGCGCAAGTAAAGATATCCGCGACTTGAGTATATAGAGGAACCTAACAACAAGTGCCGGGCAGTAGCCCACCAGACATAACACCCGTCTGGTCGGAGGATACTCCCTATTCTATGGGGGATGATGTACTTTACACCCTGTCAAAACCCTATAAACAATTTCAGCGTCCCACATATCACTACAACTTACCAACACTTCAACTTACCCAATTAAATTCACACTTGAACCCACCACAGTTACACGCTCTAGACAGATCTAATAATTTAAACAACCATAAGATAAACACAGTCATAATTCTAGTGTGCTAGTATCTTCGGAGCAACAGAATAAACATGGTTCCTTCGAGAATAAACATACTCGTTGCTGCTTTGTTTATAGACGTAACATTACCTGTAGAGTTATGTTTACTCAAGAATTGCAGAACTTATTTTTAAAACTTTTTAAGTAAAGAGAAAAGTTCTTTCACAATGCTTGAAAAAACTGTCTGGTCTTCGATAAAATGTGTGTAACATAATAAACGCAAGACCTCTCGTGTGGTGTCTCAGACCATGAAACTGAACATGTTTTGTTCTATGACTTTTGGAAATTCATTACTTTTTTTTTAGTTTTACCATACATGTTGATCAGCTGATTGCGTTAGTTCCTATAAAAAATCCATTTTTTTTTTTGCAAATTTCAATAACTCGTAGAACAAAAGTTTATCAGTTTCTTGGTCCGAGAGACCACACGGGAGGTCTTGCGTTTATTATGTTACACCTTGTATAATCACTTCGCCTGCGACTTTGTCCGCAAAAATTGTGATAGCTCGGATAATATGCATGATATAAATATAATTTATAGCCTATAGCACTCACGAATAATGGAACTTTCTATCAGTGAAAATAATGTTAGGTTTGAATCATAAATTCCGGAGATTAACCCCTACATACAAACTTTACCCCTTTATAAACTATACATATAGACACTGGTAATTAGTAACCGATATTTAATAACATGATCGTAGTCAGGATAGCAAACAACTTACCAAAGATTTTTTTGTATACTTGCAATTTAACACTCCATATCTGAAGACTATTTTACCGTCAAACAGGCAGTCTTTGAATATAATTTAATTTGTCTACATTGTTGCACAGTACCTTAGTAATGAGACAGAACAGCGTCACGCGGCTATAATAGCTGATAGATCACAGGCGCGCACGAATTTCATACGGCTGTTGTGTTTTTGTGATAAGTGAAAAAAAAAATCTTTGGGAAAGTTGTTTGTTACCATAAGTACAATCACGTGTTTAAGTATCGGTCAATGATTACCAGACACCCTATAAAGATGAACAAGGTTACAATATACATGTACACAGTTTTTTACCAGTTCTTTTGGTACATAGTACTTGTATTTTCACACATTAACATTAACACTTACACAAATGTTTACCAACTACGGCCCTGTCGATGTCATTCAATCGCCATAAAATACTGTGGCAATTTACACATGTTTTGCAATAGGAGATGTCTTCAGTATACCTAGGACAAAGTTACAAACCAGCGAAACGTCCCTTCGAGTGATGTCTAACGTTCAAAAACAAGTGACAGTCTTGTTTTATGCAGGTACCCGTGTGACCTTCACAACCCTTAGGGAAATCTGTCAAGCAGTATGTTAGCATTATGCTATAGGTATAGTATATAGGTGTGCTGGATATAAATCCTTTTGACGTTTTTTACGACGTTTCCGTAGGTATATTTAGGGGTGGGGTATGTGGGTTTTTATGGATAATCAGTCATGTCGGCAGTCAAATATGCAGACATTGAAGGAATCAGGAAAAATATCCATTTAAACCGACTCCAAAATAGTAAGTGATATTGCTTGTCGTGTGATTTTTTTATTAGAGATAAATGTATTCCATTATTTTTTCTACGCTATGAAAACTTTAATGGGCACTTAGTTCCCTAAATGGGTGTTAAAAGGAGACCAGGTGGCCTAAAATGGCCGCTATTCCAGAATTATATTAACACTAGCTTTTGCCCGCGGCTTCTTTTCGTCTTTGACAATCTATTCGGGTTGTACTCTGCTTATAATAATAGAATTCAATCATGATTTGAGAGACCCGTGGAGCCATCTATTATCATTAGAACGTTATTCTTGTTATTTTTTTTTCGGGATGAAAGGTAGCCTATGTATATGTCGGGGAATGCCCGGATCTATTCAGTTAGGCTCGAGCATTATGTGGGCAGACGATGAGTTTCGTGCTATGAAAACACATTTGGTACGATACACTGTTTCTAGCAAAACTAACGAATTACTTGAGATTACAACTTTACACAATAACTCGGCACACAATGAATCGAGTACAGTTTCAAGACGTCTCAACTCGGCCGCGATCAGACACTGACTGTCGTCCTAGCGTCGAGCTGTAAACATCAAGATTCAGAAAGCACGCCTCGGTGGGAGTAAGTAAGTCGTCTGACGTCACCACAGGCGTACTGCGATTCATTCCAAGTCTATACCAATGACCCCCTCCGGCATATATAATTTTACTGCATTGTTAATTTAACCACTTTGTTTTTGTATGTTTTATCCTGTGCGGGCTAATAAATAGATTTTCTTTTCTTTCCCATGTCCGTTTCTGTACACCTGACAACGTATATGCAAAATTTCAGGATGATCGGTCGAGTGGTGGTGTGAAAAGGTAACAAACAAACTTACTTTCGCACTGATATAAGTAAAGATGAATCGCGTTAAATTCTCACAAAGGTAATATTATGAATTGTAACGTTTTTCTTTATTATCCTATTATGATACTGCTAAAATGTCATTTAAGGCTCCCAGAATTGTAGGGTTTTACCGTGAAAAGTCAAAAGAACACCCAATTAGCGCACAGACAGAAAATTCACCACCCACTTATTTTGATAAACGGTCCACTTAAGAACAAAAACACTTTCTTATTATATTGTCTACTGAATAAAATCATTACGCAATAAACTTCCTATTCTAAAGCCTTATTTATGTGTTAACTTTAAAACTAGATTCCAGTCTAGTTTAGAAGTTACGCCACAGACTGTAAATTAGGGCCGTTTGAAAAATCCATTAAATGGATTCGGGCTGTTGTAGAAAAAGGACGTGTGTTCATTGGAGTTGAGATGTGCGGAGTAAAACTGCTGAAATATTAGGATATCACAATGTTATTTATATAATATTTATATTATTATATTTTTTTATTATATATTTTTATATCTTCCTCCTTTTTTGGTCCTGGGTTCGATTCCCAGGTCGGGCAAAGTGCTATTGGGTTTTCCATCAGGAATTTCTCAGTAGCAGCTACGGAGTTTGGATTTGTGCCCGGTTGATGGCAATAGGCTCGCCCCCTATTACAAGGGACATAAACATAACTGGCAAAATGTGGGTACTATTAGGTACACCTCTGCCTAACCCTACGGGGATTACAGGCGTGATATCATGTTATGTTATTATTTATATTTTTATATTATTATAATAAATAAAAATAAAAGCGAAAGTAAGTTTGTTCTTTACCTTTTCATGCCTACACCACTGAACCGATCATCCTGAAATTTTGCATATACGTTATCAAGTGTACAGAAACGGACATATGATACCTTTCATCCCGAAAAAAAGAACTGTTCCCGAAAAAAACAACAATAACGTTCTTATGCTCACAGATGGCGTCACGTGTCTTTCGAATCATGAGTGAATTACAAGCAGAGTAAACCCCGAATTGACTGTCAAATTCTAAATTAACGCAAATGAAGCCGCGGGCAAAAGCTAGTTGGACATAAAGCTCTCTTTTACCACTGCTTTCCGCTTGAGGGTCTATTGCCCAAGTAAAAATTATCGCATTGGTCGATCTTTTGACTAAGGCTAGATGGCCTAGGTTGGTCCGTGGATGTATGACTACCCATTACATACCGAGTTTCCTCCGTGCCTCGGGAATCACGGTAAGCCGATCGTCCCGGCTGTCACTTGTAGATCTTTGACAGTACAGTACAATACTTACAGGCTGTAAACAGACTCTTCACGAAACCGTCAACCAAGCATTATGTACATCAAACTAAGTAACTTTTCGCAAAAAATATTGGTTGGAAACGGCTTTTTTTTGGGGTGAGGAATCACGTTTCACGGTAGGACTCAGTGTAATGCATTCAACACATTGTGCTTATGAATGGATTGAATAGTAAGGGGGTCGCAAAAAAAATTACATTAAAAACATGTAATTAAAAAAAAAACTTGTCAAAAAGTTGGAACTTTGACTCCCAATATCTCCGTAAATAGAAAGGTTCCCAGGTATGGTCTAGAGCAAAAAGAATGTTCGGAATGACGGGGAGAACAAGTGCCTTTCGGCTTCGTTAATAGTCTTTTTACACCTTTTAAGTAGGCAGTGCCTCAGCCTGGAAAGTCTGACAACCAGTCTTACCAAGGGGTAAGACTGGTTGACTGGTCGTATTACCCAGTACGAACTGGGTTGTAGAGGTCAGATAGGCAGTCGCTTCATGTGAAATATTGGTAATCAGTTGCATCTAGTTCCACTGGAAGCCGAACCAGTTATATGTATAATCTCAACATGAATGATGTAACCAAGATCTTGTAAGAATATTTTGATTGAAAAGAGTGTCCATGAAGTTTCTTGCCCATTTTTCTCCATAGAGATCTACGCTTTGGAATGGGCAACTACAGTACGTTCACAAGTTATTATGCCTTGTGTCTGTGACTGTAGCTTCGTCTTCTTTGTTTTTCTGACATTCAAAAGTGCCTGTTATGGTCTAATTGAAATAAATACTTTGAGTTTGAGTTTGAGTTTGACCCCAATATAGTTGGAAAGAGGTTGGGCAAATCAATCGCAGAATGCATTTAGAACTATGACAATTCACATTCGCCACACGAGTGGCTTTTCGTTCTTGCATTTTCATCGCTCCAATGGACAGAGATCCTAAGGCGGCCATATTGGTTAGAGTATCCATTTTAGAATCAGTCGTGCGAAACTTTGGCATGAATAAATGTCATCCTCTTTTTCTTATTGAACGCTTTGGAAAAGGAGAATATTTTATTTCTCATACTAAATTTAAATCGTCTGGCTTTCGATGAGTAACTCGTATATATGCAAAAATGGACAATGGTTGAGGGAGCAGTGTTAAAAGTGAATCTAAAATAAATACAAATTAATGGCCGCATGTATGCAGGATCATCATTTGAGAACGGCTAGATCGATTTAGTAGACAAGCAAGTAATTGCTGGCAAGCGCACATTTTATTTTCATAATAATAATCTAAGGCGAGTACAGTGGTGTAACTATAGGGTGGCAGGGTTGGCAAAATGCCACAGGCCCTCGGCCTTACGGGGCCCGGGCCCGAGAGGCCATGAGTTCAGAAGTAATCCAACAATTTAACAAAATTTAGTAAAAGATATAAATATAAATTTTAAACAAGTACTTAAATCAATTAAATTGGCACAACTAAAACCATGTAAAAATTCAAACGCGTTCATAAGAAAAAGATCAATTATTATCATAAAATGCACACAATATTATTTTATAATACTGTTGGGGTACTACTTCAGCGATCTATAAAAATTAAAATGAAAACGAATCGATTTTGACTGGGGCCACGTCCAATGAATTTGCCACGGGCCTCAAATGGTATAGTTACGACACTGGGCGAGTACCTAACTTAGATATCCAATCTGTTTGCCATAATCGGTAATAATGGAATGTCTTTAGATGAGGATGACTCTGTCTGATAAAGAAGGGATTTTTTTTTTAAAATAAATACATAAATAACTATTTTATCTCAAAACATTGTGTCATACATAAACTGAGGCAGCCCCAGTACGTTACAAATAGTACTTGTGTCGGGGCTGTCTCACTCTTCCCTTTTTTTTTGGGATGGGAATCCATCAAATTACTCCTCGCGTTCTGGGTGGAGCGGAAGGGAGTGTCAGACTTGTACTGACTAAAACCCATCCATGTTCCTTCCTTGCCCTTTGTGTTCCAGGGCCGGGGTATCTCTTTCGAACAGTCCCGCAGCGTCTCACTCTTCCCGTAGGTGGCATCTTCGCAATGTATCATAGTATGATGAAGCTACTGATCAGGAAATAAATACACACATACATACATTTATAGGGCAGAAACTTATTTAGATTTCATTGAACTAAGTCATCGTAACCTATTAATAGCGATCAACTTAGATTAAGATGGAAGCGTCAGGGTAGCCCGCGAAATTCAAATTTTCTTATTGTTTTACTTATTTGCAGGTCAGTGTCAGGTTGCATGTTAAGGAAACTATGATTCGCATCCGTAACACGTATGTAGTTACAGAGTTATAATCATTAAAATCATCAATACCACCCTCTAAGGTCATTTAATCCCATTCAATAACTATTTCATGAAAAAGTCACTCGCTTAGAATAATTATTCTAAGGGGGTTAAATTAAATAGGTCGTCTCGCGCGTGGTTACTCACATTTTAACCTAACCTATTTAGTCGGGGTGCTTAGCAACTATACACATCAAAAGTGTCTAGGGATATTGTACATTTATTAGCATAACTTTAAAAGTACTGGACATTTAAAAAAATGTTTAAACGTGAACTTGTTCCTGGTACATTTATTTTCCATATTCAAAAAAAAATAAATTGGTGTGTGTAAGATAGAATTAAAAAAAAACACATAATGAGTTTGTTAACAAATGCAATCATCATCTTAAATACAGGGTGTCCAGTAAATAGCACGACATACTGCAGGGGGTGATAGCTTGGGTCAATACCTACCTACCTCATAAATTACGCGTCACGTTGCTTGTCCGCGATGGACTCCTAAACTACTCAACCGACTTTAATCAAATTTACCCACTGTGTGTAGTTTGATCCAACTTGAAAGATAGGATAGCTAACATCTCAATTTATAGTCGCAATATTATTTAAATGCATTATGTGCCGCAGACGAAGTTGCGCGGGTTAAAATGCAACTAGTTAAAATATATATTTAACTGCAGGCAAATGCAATTTATTATTATTAGAAATGAATAAACGCAAGACGAAACTTTTTTTTTAAATTATTATTTTTTCATTATGCCTTTCATTTTTTTTTTATAATTCAAGAACATTTATAAATAGGGACATCTAGTTTACTACATCGTTTTGAATAATGAATTGGCAATATCTTTTCAAATAATTCCAAATCTAACAAAATCTAAAATCTATATATAGACAGATCTTTAAGTAATGTAAGTGACAAATCTAGATAACTCGACATCGAGAAATTTGCTATCTCCGCTAACAACGTCATTTGTTCTTGTCTAGTCATGAAATTCGCTCTGTGCCTTGGAGAGCAAGTTAAACCTTCGATCTCCGTTCTCATTTGAACATCTATGACAGTCGTTACGGGCTGTCCGAAACTTTAGTGCAATTCTGTAAAGTTTACGCTTCCCGTGACTCAAGAGCTGGCTTTTACCTTGACCAGAGACTAAGTGTTACGTTAAGTGGACATTACTAGCTGACAGCGTTGAGGAGTTTTTAATGCTTGTTGTTAGTTTATTGAATAGTTTTTAATTAATAATGTATATAGTTTGCTCTACTTAATAAAGACAATTCAATAAATAGAGTTCACTAGTTCACCTCACTCAAGTGAGCGCACACAATTCGAAAGCGAACTCATTTGTTTTTAAAGTAAATCATCGCGTATTTACAACGAGACGCTATTCGAATTTCGAACGTGATGTTTAGAGAATGACACTGTCGTTCAAAATCTGAGGACCTACGAACTAGTGAGAATCGCTTTCAAGACACTTCGAATTTTTCCAACAGGATTGCCGTACGTTTTTCGAGAACTCAAAAATGTTTTGGATTTTTCTATCAACGCTATGGTTGATAACCCTTTTCGAGTGGTCGCAAGCCCGACTGCTGAACATGGGGTCCTGATTTCGTTTACCAGGTCAAGCAACTTTTTTTTTTTTTCCATCAGGAATTTTTCAGTAGCAGTCTCAAGGTCAGAATTTGTGCCCGGTGGATGGCAATAGGCTCGCCCCCTATTACAAGGGACTTAAACATTACTGACGAAATGTGGTAGCAGTTTTAGTCTTTACTGTAGAATTTTAGTGTTGCTTAGTAAATTGGTCGAGAAAGACGGATGACAGTTGGTATGTCATGTAAAATCTTCAGTTTAGACCACATTGTTAGACTAGAAGATGACCACAACTTACAACTGGGGAAAGGCTAGATAAATAGACATCATTTGTTTCAGTGTCTGTTAACATGCTCACACAAAACATGACAAGGAATTATGGCACTACTGGGTGGTTTTGTACTACAGAATTGTTAAAATTTCAAGTAGTTAGCTTAAAACTAGTTGCGCTTTGAGAAATACCCCTTCAAATCTAGTATGGACTGGCCTCTGACTGTTATATCAACTCACTAAAGGTGCAGTCGCGGCGTTTTCCGCCTGATCAGTTCAATTTTAGTTTCGCTTGAATCATGCGGAGGCGTCCCGACCGTTAAGAGAGCGCTTCATGTTGCAAGTGCAAGCAAAAATGAGCTTAGTGGTGATCAGGCAAGAGTGTCCGCCATTGTACCTACTACACTAGGCCAATTTAAAGTTTATAAGTTACCATCGATTACCGACGCCTGCATGCGTCGGCGCCTGGATGCATTGGACCGGACACGTTGGAAATCGATTGGGGAGGCCTATGTTCAGCAGTGGACAGCAACGGGCTGATATGATGAAGTGCGAGTGGTACTCGCGCACGAAGGGTTCCGTACCATTATCTATACAACATTAGACAAAAACGGCAATAAAATCACTTTTGTTGTATCACCTCCCTGAAATATTTATTTTATTTTAATTTAACTATATATTTTTAAAGTGAATATACATACAGCTAAATATTCTGTGAATATTTCAAGCGTGGTAAACGCTGTTGCCGTTATTAATATCGAGCAAAAAAACGGCACAAAATCACGTTTGTTGTATGGAGCTGCCTTAAATATTTATTTTATTCTGTTTTTGCGGCAATAGAAATACATCATCTGCAGTGACGTAACTATAGGGTGGCAGGGCTAGCAAAATACCACAGGCCCTCAGCCTTATGGGGCCCCAAGGCCGAGAGGCCGTGAGCTCAGAAGTAATTAAACAATTTAACAAAATTTAGTTAAAAATATATATGCGTTTGAAAATTTATATAAGTACTTAAATCAATTAAAAATAGACACAACTAAAACCATGTAAAAATTCAAACGCATTCATAAGAAAAGTATCAATTATTATTATAAAATGCTTTGTAATACTGTTGGATAACTACTTGACTGGGGCCCCATCCAATGAATTTGCCATGGGCCCCTCAAATGGTATAGTTACGCCACTAATCATCTGTGAAAATTTCAACTGTCTAGCTATCACGGTTCATCAGATACAGCCTGGTGATGACAGACGGACGGACAGCGGAGTCTTAGTAATAGGGTCCCGTTTTACCCTTTGGGTACAGAACCCTAAAAAAGTAGTATTAAATTACATTCGGCTAGACTGACAGCCCACCCCAAAAAAATATGTATTTATTTATTTTTCAATAAATAAAATATGTATTTATTTATTTTTCACAAAAAATCTACAGTTTTTTTCTATTTTTCTCTTTTTTTTGTTCTTTACAGATTTACGAACATATTTTAGTCTGCATTATCTCTACTTAAGGGGGCACTATTGCACATTTTGTGTAGATTCTATTTTCATCCAAATAGCCATTAAGCGACAAGTCTCTCCTCATCACATACCCTTGTCCTTGGTTTGTACGAGTATGTATAATTGATAGCACTGTTCTCAACACAGATATAATATATATGTTAGGTACACCCTTTTAGAGGGGGATGAACGGTCCTATTATAGCCTCACGTGTGTATGGCATAGGGGTTGCTAGGATGGTGAGCTATTTATATTTTAACTTGTTTTTATTCACCTGTAACTCATCATCTGCCTAGCCTTTTCTCAACTTTGTTGGGGTCGGCTTCCAGTCTAACCGGATGCAGCTGAATACCAGTATTTTACATGGAACGACTGCCTATCTGAACTCCACAACCCAGTTAATACTGGGTAATACGATACCTCTTGGTAAGACTGGTTGTCAGACTTTTTGGGCCACTGACTACCTGTAACGACTGTCAAAGATAATGTAATAATATGTAAATGACAGCCGGGACCAACGGCTTAACGTGCTTTCCGAGACTCGGAGGAAACTCGGTATGTAATGGGTGGCCACCCATCCACAGACCAACCTAGGCAAGCACGGCTTAACCTCAATCGTTAGGTACTTATGCATAAACCGAAAAAAAAAATAAGCTGCCTTTTTAAACTCAGCTAACTACTCAGACTATTTCTCGTTTTACCCATCCGTATATCCTCAGTACAAAATGATCCATCGCTACGGAATCCTAACACGGTACAGAATCTATTTTTCACAAGATTACGTAAGGCGCGATAACTTCACAGGCGGCTGGGTTCCGTACAATAAGATATTACAAATGTTACTGCTATTTATCTTTTGTTAAGGTTAAGGGGTTAATTTATTGTAGGCTCTATTTCGGGTCCTTTTTAGTATAAGAAATACGTAGGCCAAGATTTGTAATAATATTTTCTACTTGATAACTGTACTTTTTACCCGACTGCCAAGGAAGGGTTATGGGTTTCGCGCGTATCTTGTATGTATGTATGCATGTTATTACGACATATCTTCCAAACTGTTGCTCGGATTTATTTAATTAACATATCGTTAGATTTGTCTTGGTAACCCAAGTGTTCTTAGATAAGTGACACGAAAAAAAAAACCAACATGACGACTGTGAGACGCAATAGTTTAAAGTTTTTATACTGTAATATGTATATCAAATAAAAGGGCTCATCATGAGGATTTTAAAGTTGTATATCATGACCATATAACTAAAAGGTGTAAAATAAAAAAAATACTCGATTACTTAAAAATAAGTAATAATATATATTTAAAAATGTATTTAAATTAATAAACAAAAACGAATAATAACCAACTAATAAATACTAAACAAATAATAGTTGGTTATTATTATTAATTTTTTACGCCATCGGGTTTTTTTTATATTTTAAATTTATATTTTTATTTCCCTTTCTACATAATTAAGCGATCGATCATCAGTTCTGCTATTCTATAAAGTTCACTAGTTCACCTCACTCAAGTGAGCGCACACAATTCGAAAGCGAACTCATTTGTTTTTAAAGTAAATCTTCGCGGATTCACAACGAGACACCGTTCGAATTTCAAATAGATGTTTAGAGAAATATGGCGCGTTTACATCAAGTCGATCACCGAATAGCGCGCTCGTATTCGTCGGTTTACTGGATTCAGTGACCGAATTCAGCCGAACTGTGTACTCTCATGTTGAAAACATCATTATAGACCGTCATATGTGTGTTACGACAAAGAATTTTAACTATGTGCGCTATAACAAACTGTTGTGTTCATTCACCGAAAATGGTCTGCAGCCGAATACGGCTCACCGAAAACCTGTTTACCGAAACCATAACGGAATCGGTCTTAACGACCTGATGGGAATGTTCCATTACACTTTTGTTTCTTTAACTTAGTACATTTATACATAAACTCAATGTTTTCTCATTGGAGATCCATACATTTGCTTCGTCTACTTAATTTATTAAATACATATTGATCATCATTCTCTTGCCCTTACCCCAATTCATTTGTGGTCGGCGCATCATGTCTTCTTCTTCCATACTTCTCTATTACTCGTCATCTCATCAGACACCTCCTTTCTTGCCATATCATTCTTCACACAGTCCATCCATCGTTTCTTCGGTCTTCTTCTACTCATACACGCATCCACATTCATACTGAATACTTTCCTCACGACATTTTCCACATTCCTCTGCATCACATGTCCACGACAGCCGATTACCACACAACTGTTCAGTCACTGGCGCCACTTTCAGATTTCCTCTTATATACTCATTTCTTTTTTTATCCATATTTATCATCCAATTTAACTAAAATTATTACAAAAGTTAAAACAACGCACCAAACTCATTACCCACATTTTATCTAAAGTAGGTAATTTAAGGATAAGATCATACTTAAACGTTTCCGTCGTAAACTCACGCTTAACGTGTATAGTCTTTTAACGATAGATATAATCTTTTGGGTAGTGATTACGAGTTTCGATAAAAGATTAGCCGTATAAAACCTCTTTGGAGCAGACCCTCTTCAGTTACTCAGAGTAAGAGTGCTATGCGGATCAAAAAGAGCACTCTTTAAGAAATGTGTGAATTTCTTGCAGGCGCTCTAAATTGGTTATAAGTTTTTCTGGTTACAAATTAGGAATATGAAAGCACTAGCTTTTGCCCGCGGCTTTGCTTGCGTTAGTTTAGAATTTGACAATCAATTCGAGCTGTACTCTGCTTGTAATTCACTCATGATTCCAAAGACTCGTGGCGTCATCTATGAGCAAAAGAACGTTATTGTTGTATTCCTCGGGAACAGACAGTACTTTTTTTCGGGATGAAAGGTACTTTATGTATTTCAGGATGATTGGTTCAGTTGTTTTGGTGTTAAAAGGTAACAAACAAACATGCTTTCGCATTTAAAATATTAATATAAGAATAATATATAGGAAGGGGTAAGGATTTATTAGACAAGAAAGCTAATACAAAGTGACAGTCTATCGACGTTAATAATATTTAAACGCCAAGAACCTCGTGAAAGCTGAAAAAGATAAGCAAATCACCTATCTTGACTTGGCTTACCTTACACCATCATCATCATCATCATCAGCCTATAATGTTCCCACTGCTGGGACAAAGGCCTCCTCTCTATGAGAGGGAATGGGCTATAATCCACCACGCGAGCCCAGTGCGGATTGGTAGATGTCACATGTCTTCGGATTTTTGATTCTAGGACATGCTGGTTTCCTCACGATGTTTTCTTTCACCGTTTTTGAGAGCAGTGGTGATGAAATAAATTACACAAAGTAATGCGCCTGCCTGGGTTCGAACCCACGACTTACTGTTCGCAAGTCGGGGTCGCTATCACTGGGCCACCGCTGCTCTCCAACCTTACACCAACTGGCTTAATATTGCCAAAAGGAACCTGACGTGGGCAGTTGGATCAGGGGCCTGGTTCAGAAAGCGATACTTCTTGACATGGCGCGTATTGTAAGAAGGTTCTTCTCTCTGGAGCCCTGACTGCCGGTAGTTTAGACCCTGTTCCCGATACCCCGGTGGATTTTTTTGAAAGGAATATTTGAAAACGTTTTAAATGTTTAAAGAACTAAGACATAATAATTGCGACGTCAAATATTTATTGAATTGACATAATACTACCAGAAGGCGTATGTTCACATTGTCAAAAGTTTCAAAGCATTTGTTACTTGTCAAGGCTTTTAAGACACCACACAAGTAAAAGTTGCAAAAATCAAAGAGGCTTTAGGTATAGATTCTTTCAAATACATCTAGATTGTTTTTCCGATTCTGTCTTCTTTGTACAACTTTTTATTTTTCAAGCAACTTGCTAATTGCCACTGAATACCAATACATCCGATTGTGAAAAATAAAGTTGGTTTACGGACGATAGTTTAACGTGACAACGGCATAAAATCGAGTGGAAGAGAGATAGATGCGGCGCAAGCGTACAATGAGCGTAACGGGACAATGAGCGACACTTTTTCGTGCATGCAGCCGGCGTTCATCGATTTATTAGACGTTCGTTGTCACGTCAAAAATGAAGTCTTATGTCACCTCCAAACCAAAACTAGATTAGCACAGAAACAATTACTGTGAAATTTCCTCAAAAAACATATCACAAAGCGTTCTTATATTTTACATTCTAAAAGTGTACTTCCATAAAATCAAAAAGAAACTTCAAAGAATTATTTCACAAAGAATTGCACAAGACTATGTCTTGCTTAAAATCAATAATATATTAAATAGTCTCCTACTGCTCCGATTCCAAGTCGCAATACACGGAAACATTCTGACATAAGCAACTTTTCCAAGATGGCAGCGGGTAGGAAATAGGAAATGTCAAATAGCGTAACGTCACGCTGAAGCGGAATCGTTTTTATTTAAAATTGATTTGAATGTGTAGTTTTGAATGGTTACAAATAAGCAATAGTTTGTTTTTATCTGAGCAGGGAACAAACAGAGTGATAAGTTAAGTTTTTTGTTAAGGTACTGAATAGTAGAATTTGTTTTAACGGCATTAACCGCGGAAGGATAATAGGACATACTACTGAACCGATCATCCTAAAATTATTTTTAAATGAAAGTTTTCACATTCGTTGTCAGGTGTACAGAAACGGACATAGGGTACCTTTCATTCCGAAAAAAAGTACTGTTCCCGAAACAAACAAAAATAACCTTCTTATGATAATAGATGGCGCCACGTGGCTTTCGAATCATGATAGCAGAGATCAAACCGAATTGATTGTGAAATTCTAAATTAACGCTCTTTTACGCAAAAAATACTGAACGGATTTCGATAACACACATAGATAGTTTCTAACCTATAGTAACACATGGATTACTTTTTATTCCGGTGGTATTTATTTATCATGAACAATTTATATTGTGTTTGATACATGAATACATTTTAAAGCGACCCCGTGATATGATCCCGAGGGACAATTATCGAACTCCACGCGGGCGAAGCCGTGGGCATAACCTAGCCAAATATAAAATGAAAACAATTTATACACAATACACTCGATATACAAAGCTTCAGAGTGTAAATACTTATAATGAAATATACACACACAGCCCACAGCGGGAAGAATGGATTATAATCGAGGTAATTAGTACCATTCGGATCAAACGAGCCAAATTACTGAATAGCTCGCTCGACATGACATCTCGGTAATGACGTTCATTTGTGACATCAATTTATGACATTATCTCTGTTTTCATTGCGTCAATGTTATTATGGAGAGCTTATACGTCATTCACGTATTTTTGACTGATTTTTGTCTCTGGTTGTGTCGGCTTACTGTCCTTTGAACTATAAGACTGAAAGTAGAGATAGTATACCTGTTTGCCATGTTTTTCTCTTTCGTGTGGTAAGTGCCTACCCTGGTGTCAGAGTTTTTATGTCGCGTATAGGCCTGTGACTTCCAGGGCTGTGGGACTGTTATAGAGAGATACCGCGACCCTGGAACACAAAGGGCAAGGAAGGAATATGGATGGGTTTCAGTCAGTACAAGTCTGATACTCCCATCCGCTCCGCCCAGAACGGCACCTCATTTGATGATTTCTCATCCGAAAAAAAAGGCCTCTAACTTAGTGTTACATGCCGTCGAGGAATATCATTCAGGCATGCTGATTTTCTCACGATGTTTTCCTTCACCGAAGTAAGTGATAATTAAACAATACGCAAATGAATTCGATACATCGGAGGTGCGTGTCTTGGGTTCGAACTTGAGACCTATAACTTGGCAATCGTCACTGCTTTTTAATAAATTGAAAAATGTACACATTTTCAATACTGGCAAACTATATCCCTTCAAACTTCTATCGACAAGCTTACACCACAAATTAATAGTGAGGTGCCTTCGATATATTTTGCTATCGACACTCGATGCAATGACCCGTAGAAAATGACGTTAGGTATGGGTCATCGTGTAGGCGACAAGGTTTAATAAATTATCGATAAACTCATTTGTTAGGACATAGTTCTGTGGCGACATGAAGACTTTATTTCTTTAGTAATGTTATTTTTTTAGCTTGACCTGTTTCTGTCGGCGGCAGACATTTTCGATAACATACCTTACTTCTCGGCCATTGGCTAGACGTCTTGCGACAATTATACTACCAGTATTTTACATGGAGCGACTGCCTATCCGACCGTCACAACCCAGTTAGTACTGGGTAATGCGATACCCCTTGGTAAGACTGGTAACCCCCTCCCCTCCCCCCTGATGATATATAACTATGGAACACTAAAAAAAGTCCACAAAACCAATCTGTCTACAACATAATTCCTAACACAATTTTCGTAACGACCACTTGAAAAAACCTCCATTATAAACTCGAACACTAAAGTCGCGATCGACAGTAATCTATCTTTCAAAAATTCTGAAGCCTTTCAAAATAATGAATCTTTATTCTTCAAGAGGAAACCGATGACCTACTAAAAAAGTCGAAGATTATCTGTGAAAAACTTGTCATTAATCTTGTCTTAAATATCTTAACAAAAGTTTTCTGAATCAAAAATTAAAAGTCTTACAAATGTCCTTAGATACTAAGCTGACCCTAATTTATTGAGGACTTAGTCGTAATGAATATTTTCAACTTAGCTTCGCTAACTCAAGCAACAAAAATAACGCAATTTTCGGCAATTCCTATACAATCTTGGCGAAAGGCATTATTGCCAAGAAGTTTTTAACTACAATTTTGACATGAACGTGTGTCAATGTCACTTTCATCCTGTATGTCAAGATAGACTATAATAGCTCTAGACGCTCTATGAAAATATCACGTTCTAAATTCGAAAAGTGTCTCGTTGTGAATCCGCGATGATTTACTTTAAAAACAAATGAATTCGCTTTCGAATTGTGTGCGCTCACTTGAGTGAGGTGAACTAGTAAACTTTACAGAATTGCACTATTAGCAAGATAGCATACCTACGTGTGAGTGAGTTTGCGTGAAGGCTTTGTAATCACTCTGAATGTAGGTGGTTCAACACTTAGTAAAATTGTTTTGCTTTCTGCAGCAGCAATATACTCCCAAACTACTTCATAACTGCTTTTTATTAGAGTGAGTTTATAAGTAATTGGTTTTATATTGGTATCTTCGTGAACACGTTTACAGATTATTGGTTGTAATCATCCGACCATCTTTATCTTCACGCCCTTGTCCGATTCTACTTGGGGTCGGCGCAACACGTTTCTTCTTCCATTCTCCCCTGTCAGACGTCATGGCATCATTTACTCCTTTTTCTCTTTCATATCATTCCTCACGCAATCATATCTTTTCTTTGGCTTTCGTCTCCCTCTCCATCAACTGTACGCACAATGCACAAACATACTTGGCCTGGTCTAGTGTTTGCAAGCGCGATGGCTGAGCAGCGCGAGAGAGCGAGGTTCTGGGTCGATACCCGGGTCGGGAAAAATGTTATTTTTTTTTTTTCTTTTTAAAAACGTTGCCCCACACTAGGAATTTCTCCTGTACCGTGGGTGCGTTCACAAACATTTAAACTCACACACCCCTCTCTCACTCCCTTTATTGGGTTTTCCAATCAGAAATTCCTCAGTAGTTTCCATGGAGTCTGGATTTGAGTCCGGTTGATGGCAATAGAGTCACTACCTATTACGTGAAATTTAAACGGGTGTACTAATACACACGGGGGTACAGCTTTGCGTGATGTATATACACAGACACACAAACACACCTAATCCCCATATCGAAATGTATTCCTTCACTCTTGAAGCAATTCCTTTGAAATGGTCCTACCAATGTTAAAAAAAAACTATAGCATAGCATTTTTCATGTATTTGAAATTCATGGATTTTACAAATGAAAAGTATGTAAGACTTCCACAAACACGGCTTTATTTTCCAATCGAAAACGAAAGAGCTCGTTCAAAGATTATTTTTCTTGAGGACTTTTGCTTTTAAAGAATTCTTTGGTTTATTAGATTTATGTTATGAATTGTTTGAAGATTCTAAAAGCCGAGTTTTCTAGTGGTCCCGTAATGGTTTATTAAGCTAATGGATTTGGTTGTTGTAATATACTTCAACCAAATTCACAAATGCTCGCTTCGGTCATCGCGGCCAATCTAAACGAAGATGAGAAATGTACGTAGTAGATAATACAGTGCAAGAAACGTCGACGTACAAACTGTAACCACGTGATCAGTACATAATGACCACAAACTGACCACAAAGTGTCCACAACGTGACCACAACGTGACCACAAAGTGATCACACACTGACCACAAAGTGTCCACAACGTGACCACAACGTGACCACAAAGTGATCACATACTGACCACAAAGTGTCCACAACGTGACCACAACGTGACCACAAAGTGATCACATACTGACCACAAAGTGTCCACAACGTGACTACAAAAGTGACCACAAAGTGACCACATAGTTAGTGACCACATAGTTAGTGACCACATCGTGACCACAAAGTGATCACAACGTGACCACAAAGCGACCACATATTGACCACATAGTGACCACATAGTGACCACATCGTGATCACATAGTGACCAGATCGTGACCACATAGTGACCACCAACTATTCCCATCAACTATCTCGGGTTTGCTTCCAGTCTAACTACAGCATTTACATGCAGCGACTGCCTATCTGACCTCCACAACCCAGTTACTACTGGATAATACGAGACCCCTTTGTAAGACTGGTAATAATATATTAAATAGTCTCCTACTGCTCCGATTCCAAGTCGCAATACACGGAAACATTCTGACATAAGCAACTTTTCCAAGATGGCAGCGGGTAGGAAATAGGAAATGTCAAATAGCGTAACGTCACGCTGAAGCGGAATCGTTTTTATTTAAAATTGATTTGAATGTGTAGTTTTGAATGGTTACAAATAAGCAATAGTTTGTTTTTATCTGAGCAGGGAACAAACAGAGTGATAAGTTAAGTTTTTTGTTAAGGTACTGAATAGTAGAATTTGTTTTAACGGCATTAACCGCGGAAGGATAATAGGACATACTACTGAACCGATCATCCTAAAATTATTTTTAAATGAAAGTTTTCACATTCGTTGTCAGGTGTACAGAAACGGATATAGGGTACCTTTCATTCCGAAAAAAAGTACTGTTCCCGAAACAAACAAAAATAACCTTCTTATGATATGATAATAGATGGCGCCACGTGGCTTTCGAATCATGATAGCAGAGATCAAACCGAATTGATTGTGAAATTCTAAATTAACGCTCTTTTACGCAAAAAATACTGAACGGATTTCGATAACACACATAGATAGTTTCTAACCTATAGTAACACATGGATTACTTTTTATTCCGGTGGTATTTATTTATCATGAACAATTTATATTGTGTTTGATACATGAATACATTTTAAAGCGACCCCGTGATATGATCCCGAGGGACAATTATCGAACTCCACGCGGGCGAAGCCGTGGGCATAACCTAGCCAAATATAAAATGAAAACAATTTATACACAATACACTCGATATACAAAGCTTCAGAGTGTAAATACTTATAATGAAATATACACACACAGCCCACAGCGGGAAGAATGGATTATAATCGAGGTAATTAGTACCATTCGGATCAAACGAGCCAAATTACTGAATAGCTCGCTCGACATGACATCTCGGTAATGACGTTCATTTGTGACATCAATTTATGACATTATCTCTGTTTTCATTGCGTCAATGTTATTATGGAGAGCTTATACGTCATTCACGTATTTTTGACTGATTTTTGTCTCTGGTTGTGACTTGGACTATAAGACTGAAAGTAGAGATAGTATACCTGTTTGCCATGTTTTTCTCTTTCGTGTGGTAAGTGCCTACCCTGGTGTCAGAGTTTTTATGTCGCGTATAGGCCTGTGACTTCCAGGGCTGTGGGACTGTTAGAGAGAGATACCGCGACCCTGGAACACAAAGGGCAAGGAAGGAATATGGATGGGTTTCAGTCAGTACAAGTCTGATACTCCCATCCGCTCCGCCCAGAACGGCACCTCATTTGATGATTTCTCATCCGAAAAAAAAGGCCTCTAACTTAGTGTTACATGCCGTCGAGGAATATCATTCAGGCATGCTGATTTTCTCACGATCTTCCTTCACCGAAGTAAGTGATAATTAAACAATACGCAAATGAATTCGATACATCGGAGGTGCGTGTCTTGGGTTCGAACTTGAGACCTATAACTTGGCAATCGTCACTGCTTTTTAATAAATTGAAAAATGTACACATTTTCAATACTGGCAAACTATATCCCTTCAAACTTCTATCGACAAGCTTACACCACAAATTAATAGTGAGGTGCCTTCGATATATTTTGCTATCGACACTCGATGCAGTGACCCGTAGAAAATGACGTTAGGTATGGGTCATCGTGTAGGCGACAAGGTTTAATAAATTATCGATAAACTCATTTGTTAGGACATAGTTCTGTGGCGACATGAAGACTTTATTTCTTTAGTAATGTTATTTTTTTAGCTTGACCTGTTTCTGTCGGCGGCAGACATTTTCGATAACATACCTTACTTCTCGGCCATTGGCTAGACGTCTTGCGACAATTATACTACCAGTATTTTACATGGAGCGACTACCTATCCGACCGTCACAACCCAGTTAGTACTGGGTAATGCGATACCCCTTGGTAAGACTGGTAACCCCCTCCCCTCCCCCCTGATGATATATAACTATGGAACACTAAAAAAAGTCCACAAAACCAATCTGTCTACAACATAATTCCTAACACAATTTTCGTAACGACCACTTGAAAAAACCTCCATTATAAACTCGAACACTAAAGTCGCGATCGACAGTAATCTATCTTTCAAAAATTCTGAAGCCTTTCAAAATAATGAATCTTTATTCTTCAAGAGGAAACCGATGACCTACTAAAAAAATCGAAGATTATCTGTGAAAAACTTGTCATTAATCTTGTCTTAAATATCTTAACAAAAGTTTTCTGAATCAAAAATTAAAAGTCTTACAAATGTCCTTAGATACTAAGCTGACCCTAATTTATTGAGGACTTAGTCGTAATGAATATTTTCAACTTAGCTTCGCTAACTCAAGCAACAAAAATAACGCAATTTTCGGCAATTCCTATACAATCTTGGCGAAAGGCATTATTGCCAAGAAGTTTTTAACTACAATTTTGACATGAACGTGTGTCAATGTCACTTTCATCCTGTATGTCAAGATAGACTATAATAGCTCTAGACGCTCTATGAAAATACCACGTTCGAAATTCGAAAAGTCTCTCGTTGTGAATGCTCGATGATTTACTTTAAAAACAAATGAATTCACTTTCGAATTGTGTGCGCTCACTTGAGTGAGGTGAACTATTGAACTTTACAGAATTGCACTATTAGCAAGATAGCATACCTACGTGTGAGTGAGTTTGCTTTGTAATCACTCTGAATGTAGGTGGTTCAACACTTAGTAAAATTGTTTTGCTTTCTGCAGCAGCAATATACTCCCAAACTACTTCATAACTGCTTTTTATTAGAGTGAGTTTATAAGTAATTGGTTTTATATTTGTATCTTCGTGAACACGTTTACAGATTAATGGTTGTAATGATCCGACCATCTTTATCTTCACGCTCTTGTCCGATTCTACTTGGGGTCGGCGCAACACGTTTCTTCTTCCATTCTCCCCTGTCAGACGTCATGGCATCATTTACTCCTTTTTCTCTTTCATATCATTCCTCACGCAATCATATCTTTTCTTTGGCTTTCGTCTCCCTCTCCATCAACTGTACGCACAATGCACAAACATACTTGGCCTGGTCTAGTGTTTGCAAGCGCGATGGCTGAGCAGCGCGAGAGAGCGAGGTTCTGGGTCGATACCCGGGTCGGGAAAAATGTTATTTTTTTTTTTCTTTTTAAAAACGTTGCCCCACACTAGGAATTTCTCCTGTACCGTGGGTGCGTTCACAAACATTTAAACTCACACAGCCCTCTCTCACTCCCTTTATTGGGTTTTCCAATCAGAAATTCCTCAGTAGTTTCCATGGAGTCTGGATTTGAGTCCGGTTGATGGCAATAGAGTCACTACCTATTACGTGAAATTTAAACGGGTGTACTAATACACACGGGGGTACAGCTTTGCGTGATGTATATACACAGACACACAAACACACCTAATCCCCATATCGAAATGTATTCCTTCACTCTTGAAGCAATTCCTTTGAAATGGTCCTACCAATGTTAAAAAAAAACTATAGCATAGCATTTTTCATGTATTTGAAATTCATGGATTTTACAAATGAAAAGTATGTAAGACTTCCACAAACACGGCTTTATTTTCCAATCGAAAACGAAAGAGCTCGTTCAAAGATTATTTTTCTTGAGGACTTTTGCTTTTAAAGAATTCTTTGGTTTATTAGATTTATGTTATGAATTGTTTGAAGATTCTAAAAGCCGAGTTTTCTAGTGGTCCCGTAATGGTTTATTAAGCTAATGGATTTGGTTGTTGTAATATACTTCAACCAAATTCACAAATGCTCGCTTCGGTCATCGCGGCCAATCTAAACGAAGATGAGAAATGTACGTAGTAGATAATACAGTGCAAGAAACGTCGACGTACAAACTGTAACCACGTGATCAGTACATAATGACCACAAAATGACCACAAAGTGATCACATACTGACCACAAAGTGTCCACAACGTGACCACAAAGTGATCACACACTGACCACAAAGTGTCCACAACGTGACCACAACGTGACCACAAAGTGATCACATACTGACCACAAAGTGTCCACAACGTGACCACAACGTGACCACAAAGTGATCACATACTGACCACAAAGTGTCCACAACGTGACTACAAAAGTGACCACAAAGTGACCACATAGTTAGTGACCACATAGTTAGTGACCACATCGTGACCACAAAGTGATCACAACGTGACCACAAAGCGACCACATATTGACCACATAGTGACCACATCGTGATCACATAGTGACCAGATCGTGACCACATAGTGACCACCAACTATTCCCATCAACTATCTCGGGTTTGCTTCCAGTCTAACTACAGCATTTACATGCAGCGACTGCCTATCTGACCTCCACAACCCAGTTACTACTGGATAATACGAGACCCCTTTGTAAGACTGGTGGTCAGACTTTCGCGCCACTGACTACCTGTAACGACTGCCAAAAATGTAAAAATGACAGCCGGGACCAAAAGCTTAACGTGCTTTCCGAGGCACGGAGGAAACTCGGTGTGTAATGGTCACCCATCCACAGACCAACCCAGGCAAGCGCAGCTTAACCTGAAGATCGACTTGAGCGGCTGATATTAATTAGCCACGAGGATATCGTGGCCACATAGTGACCACAACACACTCATTCTAATTCGAGGCCATAGATTTAACGGCCTCCACTTATTAATTTATCAAACCAGGCCACAGCGTGTCTATGAATAAGTAATCAGTTTGACCTGTCATTAATATTGAATTAAACGGTACTTTACTGGTAGAAGATAATTTGTGGTGGTACTTGATTGTTAAGGATCGTTGTGGTAATTTTGAAAACCAAAAAGTCATCCTTGAACATATTTGGAGGTGTTATTAGGTACACCTCTGCCTAGCCCTTCGGGAATTACAGACGTGATGTTATGTTGTGATACAACATTCCATCAGACACTTCGATTTTCAGTATTGGGTGTTACTGAAATTCAGTGTGAATCGGCACCGAAATAGACTGAATGGATATAGTATGAATAATTAAAATTCTGCTAAAATTTAGAGTGCTTTCGAAGCTGTTATAATTTATACAATATTTTGCATTTAAACTGGAATATGCGGATGAAATTGTAATGAGATGAAAACGATCAAGAGTGTATGCATTTGAGCGATAAAAACCGGACAAGTGCGAGTCGAACCCGCGCATAAAGGGTTCCGTCCGTACCATCGTAGCGAGTCCCCTTCATTTTATTTTTGTTAAAGCGGCTATAGAAATACACATCCTCTGAAAATTTCAGCTCTATTATTAATGATAATAATGAGATACAGCCCGCTGCCAGACAGACGGTCAGGCAGACGGATGGACAGATGGCAGGACGGACGGACGGACAGCGGAGGCTTAGTAATATTGGTTACCCTTTGGGACCCTGAAAAGGAAAAATACTCGTAGCATGCTGAATATTAACCGTAGTGTTATTCTGTAAAGTTCACTAGTTCACCTCACTCAAGTGAGCGCACACAATTCGAAAGCGAAATCATTTGTTTTTAAAGTAAATCATCGCGGATTCACAACGAGATACCCAGCTGTCCCATTTCAAAACCTAGTAAGGGACACTTTTTACAAAAATCGTTTTATTGCATAATCTTGCTAACCTAAGAAGTCCCTACCAAATACAAAAACACCAGCGTTGAAAACTCACATAAAAGCAGATATATTTAAGCATCGAAACCTGGTAAGTGCACTATTCACTCCCTCGTGACCACTTTAAAACCTCGAGTCACATAACCAATGGTGGATACCGCGCATGAAATCGCCGCTAGAGGCGTTCGTGTAGAGTAAGGTCTTCCGAAATGTCAGATGTTTTTTACCACGAATTTTGACTAATATTCATGATTCTGGTCTAGTTGAGTCATTCCTGATTAATTATGACTTGAAGATTTTAAGTAGCACCTTAGGATCGTATTTGTTAGTACATCGAGATTGAATTATTTTTAAATGTTTCATGCTTGTTAATGTTAGGAAGTATATTTGTAAATATGGATCTGAAGTTTACACTATGTGATTATTCGAAATAAAATAAGCTTTTTATGTAGTTATTTGTACTTTAAAGTATAAAATAGAATTGATTACAGGACCTTACTCGACAGTGCCCCATCTGGTGAGCCTAAAAACGATAGCCCCCATTCAAAACCAATATTTTTCTAAGGCTGACCTATTTTAAGTTCATGCGTTCTCCTGTAAAATTTCGTTTTCAAATCCGTACTAAGTTTTGAACTGGGGCACCTGTACCGTTCGAAACAAAGCATACCTGGTGATCAATGCTTAATTCACTACATGAAGTAGCCTACGTACTTAGCAGTGAGACCCGTGTAACCTTCACACAGCCCGAATTCAGTTCGAATGAAGGACAGTAATCAAGGCAATATCTCTACAACTATACTAATAAATAAAATTGAGGTGTCTGTTTGTGGGCTGCGGGACTGTTCGAAAGAGATACCGCGGCCCTGGAACACAAAGGGCAAGGAAGGAACATGGATGCGTTTTAATCAGTACAAATCTGACCCTCCCTTCTGCTCTGCCCAGAGCGGGAGAAGTCATTTGAAGGTTTCCCATCCGAAAAAAAAAATCTTCAAACAACTTATAAATAAAATTGAGGTGTCTGTTTGTAATATCAAAATAACAGCATTTTACCGAATGCATAATTATAAATATTTACAGGGTGGATACGGTGAACGGGGCAGTAGGAGGAACTACCTTAACAGTTGCAGCTACACGAAAATGGTCTTAGGAGACTATCCATAAATTTGATCACTATTCACAGATTTTCAAATAAATTACAGTTAGCAAGAAAATGGCCATTTTACACAAAACCTTTTTTTTATGTCAATCGAACCTGTTTCTAATACTGATCAAAAACTTCTATGGGACTAACCCAGGTTGAAGTACTAGAGAGGTCGGAAAATGCAAAAAGCTTTCCCATACATTTTGTTTGAACATTTTTACCCAATTTTTTTCAGTGGGACAATAAAGCCTTATAATAATTTATCTTAATAAGTTTCATTTCATCACCACTGCTCTCAAAAAACGGTGAAGGAAAACATCGTGAGGAAACCGGCATGTCCTAGAACCGAAAAATTCGAAGACATGTGACATCTACCAACCCGCACTAGGCCCGCGTGGTGGATTATAGCCCATTCCCTTTCATAGAGAGGAGGCCGTGTGTCCCAGCAGTGGGAACATTATAGGCTGATTACTATGCTAATAAGTAAGACTTAATGAGGTGTATACAATAGGAGGTATTTGAAAAGTTTGATTTGGAGAATATTTTTTTAAGTGAAAACTTTCTTAGGCGCGTTGGGCATTTTTGAGATGGGGAAAAACAATTGAACTTGTGACACCGTTACACGACCTCTTTTTCGTTGCAGAGTTAGCCGTATTGCTACGTATTACAAGCCCAAAAATATACAGTGTATAGTCAAATGTATAAGTAAAAGACTTATGCAAAAATATTTTCTAAATATAATCCAGAATCTTGAAAAAAAAAGCTTTCACTTCCGTCGGCACTCCCGGAGTGGCTTTTTTCAAAGTGAAAACTTCTTTTTAGCGGCATTGTGCACTTTTTGGGATGGGTATAAACTAATAAACTCGCGTCAGATCGCCAGATCGAATCGGCGGCGCAGGGCGCTTGCGCGAGTAGTTTAAGCTAGATGGCGTTGTTTCATTTTTTTCTACGGTAGCGACATCTTTCGTTCTAGCAGAAAGCTATTGAAATTTCTGATATTTAAGCTAGATGGCGTTGTTTCAATTTTTCACTTCTGCCGGAACTCCCGGAGTGCAACCCGTTGTTTTTTTTAATATCTATGATGCATTTGTGTCCAAAATGATGTACTGAGAACATGGTAACCGTTTGTGGATCGGTGTACCTTCCAGCCTGAATGTATTGAACTACTAAATCGACCTATTATTTGCATTGCAGGTCTAATGATCGCATATATTGCTGTACGTGAGGTTGTTTGTTCTAATCCAAGGTCGAGCAAATTGTTATTAGGTTTTACCATGAGGAATTCATCAGTAGTATCCCGTAGTCTAGATTTTCATAAGTAGGACCTACGTGTAATTTTACTCTCCTGATATATTCCCACTACTGGGACACAGCCCACAGGCCTCCCTCTCCAAGAGAGGGAAGGAGGAGTAAGGGAGGGTATGCCGTAATATTGGTTTGAAAATCGAACCACTCAACCATAAAACCTTTTATATGGTACAGAAGCAACCTCCACGTTATTGAAAATCGCAAACACAATTTTACAGCACATTCAAAGGATTTCACAATATGTTTTAACCTCGGATTTTCGTCTCACATTGGATGCAGCGAGGATAGGTATACGTCAAAACATATTTGTTCAGGTACGGACGCGGTGGTCTGTACAGTACACAGCGCTGTGTTGACGTATAAGGGTGTGTTGACACTAATAACATAACATGTTATAAAACATGATTCAATATAGAGATTAGCAATGTTGTGTTATTTAGATGTATTATATAGCAAAAGTTTTGTAAAATATTACTTAATCTGGACACACCCTTCGGGCTTCCACACATTGCCGTGTAGACGGCGCGTTCGTGTTCCACGCGCGCCTCAAAGAGATGTCAGCAAAAAGGGAGGGGCCCGCAAGGGCCGATGCCTGCCAGGGCTGCGGGCTGTTCGAAAGAGATACCGCGGTCCTGGAACACAAAGGGCAAGGAAGGAACATGGATGGGTTTTAGTCAATACAAGACTGACACTCCCTTCCGCTCTGCCCAGAGCGGGAGAAGTCATTTGATGATTTCCAATCCGAAAAAAAAAGAAGAGCTGCTCCACACAATGTCATCTTCCTGCCCTTGTCGTGCTTGGGGTCGGCGCAACACGTTTTCTTCTTTCATTCTCCCCTGTCAGATGTCACAGCATCATTTACTCCTTTCTCTTTCATATCAGCCCTCATACATTATAATATCCATCTTTTCTTTGGCCTTCCTCTCCCTCCGTCAACATTAATACCCATCAATTTCTTAGTAACATGCGTCGCTCGCATCCCTCTACATTACATGTCCATACCAAGATCGACGACTGCTACACCCAACAATCGGTGTAAAAATAACCTTAACGAAGCCGAAAGACACATTTTTTGTTCGGCGATTTTTTTTTGGTCTGGAACATACCTGGGACCCTTCTGGTTATGGAGATATTGGAAGTCAAAGTTTTAACTTTTTTTCATAATATAAGTTTTTCAATGTTACAACTTTACTTTAAAAACCCTACTCGACCTCTGTACTATTCAATGCATCCATGAGCACAATGTTTTGAGTGGATTTATTCTTCGTTCGTCCCAAACAGTATGCTTCCTTCGTCCCAAAAATATTTAAAATATTATATTTTATTGCGTTACATTGAGTCGTTCCCCGTGAGGAGCTCGTGGCTAAACAATAACAGCCGCTCGGGTCGATCTTTAGGTTAAGCTGTGCTCGCCTAGGTTGGTCTGTGGATGGGTGACCACCCATTACATTCCGAGTTTCCTCCGTGCTTCGGAAAGCACGTTAAGCCGTTGGTCCCGGCTGTCATTTGAAGATCTTTGACAGTCGTTAAAGTAGTCAGTGGCCCAAAAAGTCTGACAACCAGTTTTACCAAGGGGTATCGTATTTCCCAGTAGTAACTGGGTTGTGGAGGTCAGATAGGCAGTCGCTCCATGTAAAATACTGGTATTCAGCTGCATCCGGTTAGACTGGAAGCCGACCCCAACATAGTTGGGAAAAGGCTAGGCAGATGATGATGACATTGAGTCGTTCCCCCTATAGGCTTGCCCGCTATTACAAGTACTGTTCCGATTGTTTTAAACATAACTGTTCCGATTGTTGATAAATATCACCGTGGTATATACATATTTTACTAAATATTGTTTGGATTTAAGAAACTAAAGTGTTGACTTGTAGCGACCTTCTTATAAAAAGAATCGCTTCTGAATTTTAAAAACAAATTTTCTCCTGAACATGTAAGACCAAACTGTGCCAAACTAATAATATTTCTTTTATCTTTTCAGGTAAGTTTCGAAAGCTTCTCCTGGGGTTGGGTAAGACTATCAAGAGTACCTTTAGAACACATTTGGTGTCAATTCAGTGAGAATATTTACTAAAACGCCACGAACTTCGACCTTTTATGATACACTTCAGTAATATTTGAAGATTATTGTTTTTTATTGCTCTGTCTAGTGTCTACGGATAGTTTTTGGCTTAACTTTTTGGCTAGGGAACAAGGAGTAGAGAACTTTTAAACGACATTGAATTTGGAACTTAGTTTTTTGTGTATATAGTACATAGTTGTATGAACATCAAACGATTTCATGAGCATCCTAGGTATGACAGTCCATTTTGCACTTTATGTTGTTGATTATAGAGTTTCTTGTTTAACTTCATCTGAAAATCTTTGGCTACAAAGGTTTGAAAGCCAATCTTCTATTTAGCTTGTCTACTCTAGCGTAGCGTAACAAACAATAGAAAAAAAAAACAAAAAAAATCTATGAATTTGTCACGTACAGGACAAAACAAAAAAGGTTAAATTAACAATAAAACAAAATTATGTTAAAAGAGTTTTTTTTTTTTTTAAACGACAAACGAAATTGGTCCTGTGCGATGCCAAACATCCCCTATCTCATTTGCATAGTGCTGTAACATTAAAAAAACCTGGCCAGGTGAGAGTCAGACTCGCGCACGAAGGGTTCCGTACCATAAACCGAAATAAGCACGTTTCTTGTATTGCCCCCTTTAATTATTAAATAATTTATATTTTTATTATTTGTTGTTATATCGGCAATAGGAATACATCATCTGTGAAAATTTCAACTGTCTAGCTATCACGGTTCTTAAGATTCAGTCTGGTGACAGATAGCCAGACAGACAGGCAGATGGACAGCGGAGTCTTAGTAATAGGGTCCCGTTTTACCCTTTGGGTACGGAACCCTAAAAATGACACTCACTACATGCATTAAGTGCCCCATGCTTTGTGGAAAGATAATATATCAAAATATTTCAAGAAAAGCCAATATGTGGTAATAAAACAAGATAAAGAAATAAAAAAAGGTACCACTTGCCTAATTTAGTCTTTATCTCCACAGCTCCAAAGGAAAATATCGAAGAAAAACACGAAAATTCACAATAAACAGTAATCACATTTGTTACGTTTTAGCGATATATCTCACGAGTTATGGCGACTTATGTCGCGTTACCATGATATACGAGAGCTACGTGGAACATGAATCGAAGGTGTTAACATAAAAAAAGATTATGGATGACACAGAACAGAAAGTCCATGCACTAACTAAGAAGTCTTTTGAAATTACAATAAATTACCTAAAAAGTCAGAGACTGTACAAGCATACCAACATTTAAAAAAGGCATAATAATTTAAATATTAGATGCATAAGTTTAGTTTTTTTTATTTAAAACATATAAGTTTAGCGTGGACTACTTTGTATTTTAACTATACCTAACTGCATATTTTGATGGAATAAGGAGAAAGGCAATTTGAGAGATATAACTATTTAATACAAATTAAAGAAATTCAAACGTAACTGTCAGTGCACAAATATATGGACGAGAGTACGCCTGTATAAAACACGATGACATATATAGACATGCACTTCACATATTGCTATTTTACTTAGCGCAGGCGTCCATACTCTCAACATATTTGCTATTTTATTTATAAAAGTTATACAGTGTTCAGTTTCTTGGATGGCTTGAACGTCGTAATGGAAACTACAACCTATTGTTAACTTAGTTAAGTTTCTCTATAAGTGAACTATAATTTGTTCTTTGAGAAATAAATGTCTTTTAACCGAGGTTCAAAGTTCTTAAGGCGCGTTGGGCATTTTTGAGATGGGGGAATGCAATTAAACTCGCGACACCGGTAAACGACCTCTTTTTCGTTGCAGAGTTAGCCGTATTGCTACATATTACAAGCCCAAAAAAAATACAGTGTATAGTCAAATGTATAAGTAAAAGGCTGATGCAAAAATATTTTCTAAAAATAATCCAGAATCTTAAAAAAAAAGGTTTTTTTTCTTTCGTTGCAGAGTTAGCCATATTGCTAAATATTTAAAGCCTAAAAAATACAGTGTATAGTCAAATGTCTAAGTAAAAAATTCGTTGCAGAGTTAGCCGTATAACAAGCCCAAAAAATTAAAAAGTAAATTAAAAAGTAAAAGACTAAATTTAACTTATCTTACTTAATGTTTTTTTTTAAATAATCTATAATCTTGAAAAAAATAATATGTATCCAATATTTTTCGATAATCTAACTCATGGATTAAATAGAATCATATTTTTTTACCGAGGAAACATCTTTATTCTGCAGGCCACCGGAAACCGTAGTGGCAAAACGGCTGGTTTCTTAGTAACTCTTTGAAAACGCTTTCGTAGATAGTCGTGTTGACATTTTCTTAGAATTTTAGCAAGAACTTTGTGAAATTACCTTTCTATTGTGACAGTTGTCAACTGCCATTACAAACGGGGTTCGAAATGATAATTATCTTAATCTTATGAATATAATAATGATAGATGATAATTATCTAACTTTCCGTGTATCCGAATGCCATTTTCCGCTTCCACACGTAACGCGTACCTAAACGCTATCTCATAATTATTGTGCGATAATTATATCATACGAACCCTTATAACGAATCTATTTATCAAAGCATTATTGGGAATTCTAGCTTTGACAATCACTTTACGCACATCCCTGATGCGTAGGGTGCGGGGCGGCCGCAATAGTATCCTGAAAGTGTTTGCTGAACGTTTCGACTGTCAGTACGTGAACCACTGCTGTATGGTTCACGTTCTGACTAATGTTAAGATACTGTTTTAATTTTTGATTTTAATTTTTATTTGGATTTTAATTTCAATTTTGAGTTTGATTTTGTTTAAAATTTTGATTATTCTCACTAGCTTAGCATTTAGGTTTTTAATATAAGTGTTTGTATGTATATTTGTATCTGTTGTGTATATGTGTCTGTTTATGGGTCTCGGACCTGAAATAAAATGAATTTATTATTATTATTATTACACAGATTTTGTGATCCATGAGGTTTTAATTTACATACCCCATTTACAACTGTGTGTATCCTGAATGAAAGGCATTTGCATGTAGCTGAGCCGAGAAAAGTAAGGTGGTGTAATGTGTTACGCGAATGGATAAAATAAGAAATGAGTCATCATCATCATTTCAGCCGAAAGACGTCCACTGCTGGACAAAGGCCTCCCACAAAGGGGGGTTTGCCATAATCGTCACGCTTGGCAGGCGTGTTGGCGATCGCAGTACGATTGTTACAAAAGCACAGAGAATACTGCTACCCATTCTCTGGTAAGTCCCTTAATCGCCTATATATCTCTACCAACTAATATAGAATGCATAAGACAGTCTTTCTGTCTGTTAATAGTTCACGCCTTCAGCAAAGAAACGATGGATGAAGTGTGTGAAGGATGATAATATGGCAAGAAAGGAGATGAGAGTAATAGAGAAGTATGGAAGAAGAAGACATGCTGCGCCGAGCACAAATAAATTGGGATAAGGTTAAGAAAATTACGACTTATTCACGCCCTCACAACTAAAACGCCTTCTATTTTGGCACTCAGGTAAAACATGACCTGCGAAATGATTAAGGATACTGTTTATCCCGACAGCAGGTTCTGGTAGGACAATTTCCGACATCCACGAAAACGACGCTGCGGGCTTTTAATCTAGTCAGATATTGGTAAGTTTGTAGGGGTTATATGTAGGGGGTAATCCTCGGATCTACTAATCCGATTCAGAAAATTCTTTCACTAACGGGAAGTTACGCTATTCCCAAGTATCATAGGCTACATTTATAACATTCCCGTAGGTTGATTTCCGTACATAACGCAAGTGAAGCCTGGAGCCAAATGTAATCTCGTATAAAACGACCGGTTTTTTCCTATCCCCGCCAAATTGACAGTCCATTCCGTTCGACCCGACCTAAATGATCTCTCTTAATCAGGTTCATTAATCAAATTAACTCTCTGGTAATGACTCGGCTTTTTGCGGGTATTCCGTGGAAATGAGCTATGTCTATAATGTAAGGACGCCTCTCTAAGTAAGTAAGTAAGTAAAATTTATTTGTTTAAACATGGTGTACACGATACATTACATGCAGGATAATAAGAGATACAGAAAAGTTCTAACATGTTCAGCCGCATATCGTGGCGCACAGATTGGTAGGAAGAGATGGTGCATAAACCGTGATAATATTCGTCAAAATTGCAAATATAAATTAAATCTACAAAGTATACATTACATCATAGAAATTATGTAGCTACTTATTAAATTATCATTATTCATTAAAGATTAGGTATCATTACAATTCAGCAAGCATATTTTTTAAATAAAATTAAATGTCAAAGTAGTCAATAAATAAATTAGTCAATAAAAATATGAATTACTGTTATTAAAGCGTATTGAAGCGTAGCGGAGCGGAATAGAGAACATACATACATACATACATAAACTCACGCCCTTTTCCCATGGGGGTAGGCAGAAACGACATAACGCCACCTGCTACGATCCTTACATACTCCTTTTGCCCCGTCCACGTTCATACATCTGGTCATACACGCACACCGGTTGCGAGTACTACGCACCTGACCTTTCTGAAGAACCTCACCAATGAGGAATAGAGAAATGGGAGAGAAATCATAAACCAGTGGAATTCTACAAAATAGTTTTCGACTCGGCTGTTGCTTTGACTCTGCTCAGTGACTGGTAGCCATACTTATCGACGTGGAATGAGCTTAAACTGATCAGTAAGAGCTTTATAGTTTACTAGCTTTTGGGCGCGGCTTCACTCGCGTTTTAGTCAGAAATTATCCGACGTGAACGTTTCAAATATAGTCTATGACTCTCAGGGATACTTAATGTATTTAAACCGTACCAGTGGAATACCAGTATTTTACATGGTGCGACTGCCTATCTGACCTCCACAACCCAGTTAGTACTGGGTACTACGATACCCCTTGGTAAGACTAGTCGTCAAACTGTCGGGCCACTGAGTACCAGTAACGACTCTCAAAGATCTACAAATGACAGCAAGAATCAGTGGCTTAACTTTGGAGGAAACTCCATATGTAATGGATGTTAACCCATCCACGGCCCGACCTTGGCAAGCGTTGCTTACCCCTGAGGATTAACTCGTGCGGATGTTATTATTTAGCCACGAGTTTCTTGGAAACTTAACTATGCACTACAACTTAACAACGCAGTAGAACTTCCGGTTAGCTATTAGTTACACCTTATCTACAACTTTACTTATTAAGTTCAAAGCTTTCCTAAGTACTGAGGATTAAGTTACGAAATATGACTCTAAAGTGAGATATACTATTACGAGTGTCTATCTAAGTTTAAGTAAGTACTAGGGTAGAATTTAATACGACAGGGTGAAAGTATGGGAGGGTAGTTTAACAGGAAGTTTAACACTCTCACCGCCATTCACATTTAAGGTTTTTCTAGAACAACAGGCCACGTGGGCGGCGCGCGGGCCATGCAATGTCTTTAACACCACGCCACGCTAGATTTTGTGTAACTTTTGCAGCACGACATGTGGGCGGCCGCTGGGACACGTCGTTAAGTTTACCAGCAGGCCGTGTGGTCCGCTGTGATCCCACAAATTCATTTATTTTTATAGAGCTTGGCTTGCTAGATAAGGATTCGGTGTCGTCTGCTTTAAATTTGTGAGTGAAAGAGCTACAAATTAAAAAAAAAAAACGATGAAAATCGGACTATATTTATAGATTTATAAGGTTCAAAGTCGAGTAAGTAAAACTAGTTTATTAAGTCATTTTTATTGATTATGTTTTCAAAAAGAAATCAAAGAAATGAAATCGTTTTGATATATATATAAAAAAAGAGAAATTATATGAAAATATAATCATAGAAAATTAAAGTTTAATTTCTTTTTAAGAAAATGCGAATTTCACCGTAACATTGACCACAAACACTAGGTTGATTCGGGCATTTTAGACACACGGTATTCACTTTTTTTGTTCGGTCTCTGGCGTCCTTTGCAGATAGTCCAGCAGCTCGGTTCCTCTCCTCCCTGGGCTCGTTCATAGGTAAACCATCGTCAGAAGATAAACATGATTCACTGCTAGTCGATTCAGCCCCGGATTGAACGTAAAATGAGGGTGGTTGATAATCAGTCACTAGAACTCGACATTTTCTAAAGTCTGTGTGAAATTGGTGCGAAAAGCTTTTACGGCAGGCCATGTGGGCGGCGCGCGAGTAACCGACCTAATTACACGTATGGCCTGCCCTTACAAATATGTGCAGGTTGCAACAAGTACTATTGTCATAGAATTTGGCGTGCCAGTTGTGGTACGCAGGCAACCCACATGGCCTGCCTGTAAAAATTAAAGAATCTATAGTGGCTTGCTGCACCGAAATTTATGTGGGCGGCAGGCGGACCACATGGCGGTGAGAGTGTTAAATTAAGTACTTATTTGAGATTTTTTAATTTACTAGTAAAGAAAGAGCCAATGACATAACATTACGCGTGTAATCCCCGAAGGGTCAGGCAGAGGTGTATCTAATAGTACACCCACATTTCGCCAGTTATGATTAAGTAAATGTATAAGGGGGCGAGCCTTTTGCCATCAACCAGGCGCAAATCCAGACTCCGTGCCTGCTTCTGATGAATTCCTGATGGAAAAACCTAATAACACTATGCCCGACCTGGGTATCGAACTCAGGACCTGATGCTCTGCAGTCGCGCTTGCGACCACTAGACCAACCAAGCAAATTGAATTATTAGTTTCTATCAAACCGAATTGAATTATGAATTTTCAATAAGTGGAAGTGCTTAATTTTGAAGTGGGTACTTAATTTTCTAAATCTACAAAAGTTAATGAATTTTTTTTTAACCTGTCCTTTTAATTTTCTTGTCAAACGCTTTGACTTAAAAATACTTTTATTTAAGTTAGTTACGGTAAAATCTGGAAATTGGGCTGTGATGTAACTTTCAAACGAGTAATTTTTGGCAACAGGCTACGCTTGCCTGATTGAATTAATTACGAAAATTAACTGAACATTTGTAAATATTGGAGTTGCCATTTTTATCCGCAAATTCTAAGTTTATTTTCAGTATACCTTCAAAATAAAACTCGAGGTAAAAATAAAACGGTAGTTTGTTTTTCACTGTCATTATCACTACATCACTACATACTATAAAACAAAGTCCTCCGCCGCGTCTGTCTGTCTGTTCGCGATAAACTCAAAACCCACTGCACCGATTTTCATGTTGTTTCCACCAAAAGATAGAGAGAAAGGTTTTAGTATATAATTTGTCAAGTTTTTGTATACATTGGCTAAAATATAATGATATTTGTTGGAGGTGTCGGAAAAAAATAAACCGTCTGGGAGCTTTCAACGAAAACGCTGCCAAAACCCTTTGCGATATAACAAAATGATGTATGGTGGAATTGTTTATCTTATATAGGTCTACATAAAAGTCCGCAATGGCATATGTCTATCTCTTAAGAATAACATACTATATCTATTTTAATACTTTAAAAAATGGGCAATTATAAAGCGATAATTTTAAAGCTATTTACCCAAATTAGGGATAGATTATAGCCTGGAATAAGACATAGGCTACTTTTTATCCCTGGAATAGGTTCCCATGGGTTGCGGGAACGGGATCAAAATTTCATGATTACTTTTGGTCGCTATAACCGACATCCACGCGGGGGAAGCCGCGGGCATCAGCTAGTACTTACTAAATCTAAGTAGGGAATTGAGATTTGTATAAGCTTACTGCTGTATTACTTTAATCGTTGTCTTGGCCACCTCATCATTCATCAGCATCATCTCCTGGCCATAACTCAAATTATTTACGGCCTGCCTTCTTCTTCCATACTTCTCTATTACTCGTGATCTCATTAGACACCTCTTTTCTAGCAATATTATCCTTCACACAGTCCATCCATCGTTTTGTCGGTCCTAGAATAGAATATTTATTTATTTGCTCAGAATGTAGGTATAACAATAAGGTGGGTTACAATAATACTATGGAATCCTTGTACATTCTACCATTTTTGCATGCAAACATTGATGCTGATCATCATCAAGCATATAAAACATTGGCACCCAACTAAAATTTATCATTTAGAAAATCCGAAACGGAGTAATAACATTTAATAAAACAAGTTCAGTAAGCTTCTTTTTGAACATTTTTAGCGGTTCCTCTTTTATAGAATTAGGAATGTGGTTAAAAATAGCCGGTGCTATACCAAAAACATTCCTTCCTCAACAAAGCAGTTCTATAATCACCTGTGCGTAACAAATTTTGGTATTTTGATCTTCCCCTACTCTTATCCATCTACTCAAAACTTTCCTCACGACATTTTCCACCATCATCATCAGCCTATGATGTTCCCACTGCTGGGACACAGGCCTCCTCTCTATGAGAGGGAATGGGCTATAATTCACCACGCGGGCCCAGTGCGGATTGGTAGATGTCACATATCTTCGAATTTTTGGTTCTAGGACATGCCGGTTTCCTCACGATGTTTTCCTTCACCGTTTTTGAGAGCAGTGGTGATGAAATATATTACACAAAGTAATGCGCCTGCCTGGGTTCGAACCCACGACTTACTGTTCGTAAGTCGCTACCACTGGGCCACCACTGCTCTATTTTCCACCATACAAGGTGTAAACTTGTAAACGAGGTGGACCCTCCACGAAACCGTGAACCAAGCATTCTGTGCATCAAACTAAGTAACTCTACGCAAAAATTATCGCTGTAAAAGTTTGAAATCCGACCCCCAATATCTTCATAACCAGAAGGTTCCCAGGTCCTGCCAGGGCTGCGGGACTGTTCGAAAGAGATACCGCGGCCCTGGAACACAAAGGGCAAGGAAGGAACATGGATGGGTTTTAGTCAGTACAAGTCTGACACTCCCTTCCGCTCTGCCTAAAGCGGGAGAAGTCATTTGATGATTTCCCATCCGAAAAAAAAAAGTAGAAGGTGCCTTTCTGCTTCGTTAACTTGGGTACTTTTAAACCCATTATAAACGTTTGATACTGTAACATCTGTACTCCGATACATTAAACCCATCGTCGGCTATAAAATTAGACTGTTATGTGTGGCCGCTGTGGCTGATGTCGGCTATAATGAGGTTTAGCCTAAGGGTCTTTTTCCACCAAAGATGTGCTATGCAGCTATGCTGCGAAGATGTGACAGCTAAGCAGTGAAAAACTATGTGACCGTTTCCACTGATACTAAGCTATGTAGCGGTGCGAGTAAGATGTGCTATGAAGATGCTCCGCTGCAAAGTAGCTACGCGAGGAAGATGCGCAGCTCGAGCTATGCGATGTATCGATAGTAGGGCAGCGGCGAGGGCGACCATTCATAGCACGCTTCCATATAAAAATATATCTTATCTAAATCCGTTTCCACCAGTGCTAAGCTTTGTGCACCAATGAAAATGATTGGTGGATATAAAACGCATCCATAGCAACGTAGCATAGCACATCTCTGGTGGAAAAGCACCTTTACGGGTTTAATAATCGGCTTTTGATATTATTTCGTTGTCGGGATGATTGGTGATTATATCTCGCATAGGTTTTGCTACAGTGGTAAAAATTTAAGTCTGGGTATAGTTTTACTGTTATATGTGAGGTTTTTGTGTTATAGGCTCATCCAATACACTTTTTTTGCTTTAAAAAATGTTGCCCGTGCTCTTGGCTGAATAATAACAGCCGCTCGGGTCGATCTTTAGGTTATACCGTGCTTGCCTAGATGGTCTGTAGACGGGTGACCGCCCATTACATACCGAGTTTCCTCCGTGCCTCTGAAAGCACGTTAAACCGTTTGTCCAGGCTGTTATTTGAAGATCTTTGACAGCCGTTAGGCAGTCAGTGGCTCAAAAAAAGTCCGACAACCAGTCTAACCAAAGGGTATCGTATTACCCAGTACTAACTGGGTTGTGGAGGTCAGATAGGCAGTCGCTCCATGTAAAATACTGGTATTCAGCTGCATCCGGTTAGACTGGAAGCCGACCCCAACATAGTTGGGAAAAGGCTAGGCAGATGATGATGACAAAACGTTGCCCTCGAACTAGGAATTTCACCTGTATCGTGGGTGCGTTTACAAACATTTAAACTCATATACACAAACAGCTAGACTCGGAACAACCATCTATGTATTATATAGTAATACAAATATTTGTTCCGAGCGACACACAGCGCAGCAGCCAATTAGTCAACCACTGCGCCAATCGTGCCGTCAATTGCACATTTGACATGGGACTTAAACATAGGTAATCTAGGTGTCAGTGGCGAAGGTAACATAAAAGTCGATTCCTACCGGCTTCCCTTTGAAAAATGGCACAGTCAGTATTCTTTAGGCAAATAATATAATCACATTAAAGATATATACTCCGGCTTACCTCTTACAAAAATTGACCCTTCGCTACTGGTAGGTGTACTAGAACAGAATAATAACACTATTGGATCTGACAATCAAGTTACACGGGTAAACCGACTTTGAGAAATCAGTACATCAAAGCGAGTCATCTAATTACGTTCCTCACAAATCAAACTTAATGCTAATTATCTTAGATAATTATAATTAACTAGTATTACAACTAGATTCGCTACCGTGTTACGTACAACGCTTTGTCTACAAGCTGCAAATTTGATGTCGAGCGACTGTCAACTGTCGAGCTGTGAGCGACTGTCGAGTGAGCAGTGTAGAGCAATGTACAATTCTGCAAAAACATGAGACAATGGTGCCGATTCCCTTGTTTACAAACTAAACCAAATTTAAGTTCAGTGCATCTTTTTCTTTCTATTTCATTAAGAAAAGGACAGAAGATACATTTTAGTTTAGTCCTGTCAAATTAACCAGCGCCTGACACAAGTTTAGACGTGATTAAAAAGTTGACTACTAAAATTACATCAAATTACGTCAGGTGCTGACTAATTTGACAGGACTAAACTAATATTTATCTTCTGTCCTTTTCATAATGAAATAGAAAAGAAAAAGATGCACTCAACTTAAATTTAGTTTAGTTTGTGAACAAGGGAATCGGCACCAGTGTCGGAATTTAGAGTTTAGTGCGTACGTATTGGTACTCATTCTTCTCCCCATAGTACAGCATCATGCTGAGTGGTAACCTGTTTGTCGCACTCACGACGTGCAAGCTGTGAAGTTTTAATTTTAATTTTATTTTTTGTTGTTGTTTTTCAGTTCTGTTCAACTCGAAATGTTTTGCTATGCGATGTATGTTTACTGTTTTATTTTCTTAATTTTGTATGCACGTCATGTTTCTGCGATAAATAATTTTTGAAGTTATACTTCTTTTGACGCGATGGAGAAAAATGATGAGAGTGATTTTTTACGATGCGCGCGCACACCGACACCTAAATTTAACAGCATGAAGTTAGTTCTAGGTGGTATGAAAATTTAGCTAGACAACATACACCCTGAAGTTAGCTTGGTGTCAGATATTGATAAGATTAGGTTTTTATTTTTAATCTACCGCTGGAGCTAGGAGGTTAGGTTGTATAGGTAATTACCTATATTGAGATAAGGCGACGGATATTTTTTTTTAAAATAAATATAACTTCTAACGCGTGTACATAAGTACACACATACTTTTTTTTCATTCTTTCTTTCTTCTTTCTCCACCCATCAAGTTCTCAAAGGGGTTCCTCTCTTAGCCTTATCATTGCTAGTCTAATAAACAAACAAAAGATGTTATCGGTGTTTCGGATTTCTGCAACAAATTTGAACAGGATTGACACAAAGATTTCTGTAACTTAAAATAGTACCAAACCGACTGCGGTGCCTCAACACAAACTATGGATCACTACCTGTCCTGCCATGCGTGTAATTCTACCTGCACTTTTAGGACCGGTCCAAAGCCACCACCATCTTCGTCGAAGTAGCACAGTTTTGATTGATGCTTATGTTAAGCTAATTATGGGAGTCGTCCACACGACGAAGAAGAAAATATATAGGTAGACTTTTAGGTTTTACATCTTCGTTATAACTGATATTATGTCATTTTATTTATAGTAGACCAGTGGTTCTTAACCTGTGGTCCGCGAACCCCTGAAGGTCCGTAACGTAGTCAAACTTTACTGCTTTTCTCAACCACATACCTGTGTAAAAAGGCAATTTCTGCTCTTGTATACGAAACACGATACAAAAACAGATAACAAGTGGAATCTGATTTGAGAATACAACCTTATAGTAACATCAACCCGAATATAATCAATGTAGTTGCAAAAACGTTATAATAACGAAAAAAAAAAACGTATTTTTATAAAAAAGTTTTTTTTTGTATTTTTAGTACATAAATAAATGGTTCTTTTATTACAGTTTTTTATTAATAATTGGGGTCCTTGATAATTGCGCTTGATTTCCTAGGGGTCTTTGGCTGAAAAAGGTTAGGAAATGCTGGTTTAGACTCTTAGCCCTTTGGGAATTCAAACTGACATTTCCGAAATTACAGACGTGATGCTAAAATGTAATTATATTATTTGTTCTGTGTTTCATTTGAGGAGCTCGTGGCTAAGTAATAACTGCTGCTCGGGTCGATCTTTAGGTTAAGCCGTGCTTGCCTAGGTTGGTCTGTGGATGGGTGACAACCCATTACATACCGAGTTTCCTCCGTGCCTCGGAAAGCACGTTAAACCGTTGGTCCCGGCTGTCATTTGTACATCTTTGACAGTCGTTACAGGTAGTCAGTGAACTAAAAAGTTTGACAACCAGTCTTACCAACGGGTATCGTATTACCCAGTAATAACTGGTTTGTGGAGGTCAGACAGGCAGTCGCTCCATGTAAAATATTGGTATTCAGCTGCATCCAGTTAGACTGGAAGCCGACCCCAACATAGTTGGGAAAAGGCTAGGCAGATGATGATGATGCACGCTGTCGCGAGCCACGTCTTTTGGTACCGCGCAAACGAAGATGGTCAGTGGTTGCCACGACTGGTCGGTATTTATTTATAATTCGCCATCGGAGACGTTTCGCGGACACTGAGTCGCGAGTGGCCGCCACCAGTGGTAGCGTGTCGCGGCCACTGAGTCGCGAGTGGTCGCCACTCGCTACACGTGTGCGGCAATTCCATTCAAAACTTTTTAAAAATCATGTAAACAGCTTGTCGCCAGGCACCGGTGGCGGCCACCGGTGGCCCATTTGCGCGGGGCCTTACTCTTTCTCACAAACCACCGATGTTTTCTTACAAGCGTCATAGTTATCACCTCTTAAATACTCTCCAAATTTGCGAAATGAATCTTTCCTTAAAATGTTTAAATCAACATCTGCTACCCAAGGCAGCTTCTCAGTAAATTGAGAAATAATTAAAGTTTAGGAAAACAAGCATTCAAGACTTAGAAAATGGATAATTACTAACACTGTTTTTTGTAAACTGAGGGTGTCATTCAAATTAATGTCTTAAGGGCTTTAAGCATTCCTGCCAGGGCTGCGGGACTGTTCGAAACAGATACCGCGGCCCTGGAACACAAAGGGCAAGGAAGGAACATGGATGGGTTTTAGTCAGTACAAGTCTGACACTCCCTTCCGCTCTGCCCAGAGCGGGAGAAGTCATTTGATGATTTCCCATCCGTAAAAAAAAAAAAAGGGTGTTTATCTTGTCATCTACCTACTTGTATTTTAAAAAAACCGGCCAATTGCGGGTCGGACTCACGTACGACGGGTTCTGTACCATCGTACTAGTGTAGCTCCCTTTAATTTTTTGTTATTATAGCGGCAACAGAAATAAAAATTCTGTGAAAATTTCAACTGTCTACCTATTACCGGATCATGAAATACAGCCGGCTGACAGATAGACAGACGGACGGACAGCTGAGGCTTAATAATAGGACGGGTACGGATCCCTAAAAATCAGGTCAATTGTAAAAATTTACGAAAGACATGCCCTAAAACCATCATTAGCCTACCCTTTTCTCAACTATGTTGGGGTCGGCTTCCAGACGCAGCAAAGTACAAAATTGTACATGGAGCGACTGCCTATGTGACTTCCACAACCCAATTAAGTACTGGGTAATACGATATTCCTTGTTAAAACTAGCTGTCGGAATTTCGGGCTACTGACTGCTTGCAACGACGAATATCGATCCGAACGGCTGTTATTCACGAACATTTTGTGCTGCACAACAACTTTTAGTGGAATCGCACCATTAAAGAAAAGCATTTTTTTTTAATACTAACTACACCAGTCAGTTTAGAATCTTGTACTCGCAAGAAGCCTCTTCACCCTATAATGATATCTCTAAAGATGCTAAAATCTATATAAATAAAAATGAATTGCTGTTCGTTAGTCTGGCTAAAACTCGAGAACGGCTGAACCGATTTAAGTAATTCTTTTTTTGTTTTTTTCGTCCGAATACAGGGAAGGTTTAAAAACAAAAAAAATAGGTAGGTAGTGTAGGGTAAGTAGTGTAGGGTATGTAGGGTAGGTAGTGTAGAGTAAGTAGTGTAGGGTATGTAGGGTAGGGTAGGTAGGGTAGGTTGGGTAGGTAGGGTAGGTAGGGTAGGTAGGGTAGGTAGGGTAGGTAGGGTAGGTAGGGTAGGTAGGGTAGGTAGGGTAGGTAGGGTAGGTAGGGTAGGTAGGGTAGGTAGGGTAGGTAGGGTAGGTAGGGTAGGTAGGGTAGGTAGGGTAGGTAGGGTAGGTAGGGTAGGTAGGGTAGGTAGGGTAGGTAGGGTAGGTAGGGTAGGTAGGGTAGGTAGGGTAGGTAGGGTAGGTAGGGTAGGTAGGGTAGGTGGGTAGGTAGGGTAGGTAGGGTAGGTAGGGTAGGTAGGGTAGGTAGGGTAGGTAGGGTAGGTAGGGTAGGTAGGGTAGGTAGGGTAGGTAGGGTAGGTAGGGTAGGTAGGGTAGGTAGGGTAGGTAGGGTAGGTAGGGTAGGTAGGGTAGGTAGGGTAGGTAGGGTAGGTAGGGTAGGTAGGGTAGGTAGGGTAGGTAGGGTAGGTAGGGTAGGTAGGGTAGGTAGGGTAGGTAGGGTAGGTAGGGTAGGTAGGGTAGGTAGGGTAGGTAGGGTAGGTAGGGTAGGTAGGGTAGGTAGGGTAGGTAGGGTAGGTAGGGTAGGTAGGGTAGGTAGGGTAGGTAGGGTAGGTAGGGTAGGTAGGGTAGGTAGGGTAGGTAGGGTAGGTAGGGTAGGTAGGGTAGGTAGGGTAGGTAGGCTAGGTAGGGTAGGTAGGGTAGGTAGGGTAGGTAGGGTAGGTAGGGTAGGTAGGGTAGGTAGGGTAGGTAGGGAAGGTAGGGTAGGTAGGGTAGGTAGGGTAGGTAGGGTAGGTAGGGTAGGTAGGGTAGGTAGGGTAGGTAGGGTAGGTAGGGTAGGTAGGGTAGGTAGGGTAGGTAGGGTAGGTAGGGTAGGTAGGGTAGGTAGGGTAGGTAGGGAAGGTAGGCTAGGTAGGCTAGGTAGGGTAGGTAGGGTAGGTAGGGTAGGTAGGGTAGGTAGGGTAGGTAGGGAAGGTAGGGTAGGTAGGGTAGGTAGGTATGGTAGGTAGGTTGGGTAGTTAGGTTAGTCAGTTGACGGGAGCGAAGCCGCGGGTACAACTAGTATACACTAAAAATGGTTTCAAATATTCCTACTTTTAATAAATGTTCATCATCATCATCACCCATCGCCTCACTTCACCCACTTATAATAAGTCTTGCTTTCCTTTAATTATAAAACATCGTGAGGAAACCAGCATGGCTGAGTGATATTTCTCGACGGCATGTAAACCAAGTCGGAGGGCCATGGACGGCATAAAAACTCTGACACCAGGTTAGGCATTAACCGCACGATAAAGATGAAGAATTATCAAAGCATTGACACCTTAAACAGTTCTGTTCACAAACACCCAACACCATTGCACCAGTCAACAAAATTAAACTTTTTACATTCCGAACAAAGCAATTGAAAATTCGAAACAGTTTTCGAACTCCAATAGTGCTATAAAATCATTGAAACTAGTTTTCAAACTCACTTTACGTTCAATGCTTTGTGAGAAGGTCAGTGAACAATTTCTGTGATTTCCAATCGAATAGACAATTGAATGACTATGGATTCCTAATCGATTCGTTCAATGTTGACGTTTCGTTTCGAATTCTAATTCTCTTCATGAATGACGTAAGAAGGGACGCCATTTTGTTTTTCCAGACAGTTTTTTTCATTTGTCTTTAGAACATTTTTTTTTGTAACTTCAGTATCTTATTTCGTTATAAATCTTTTCAGAGAATTTACAATAATAACTGTATCTGAGTGTTAACAAAGGGCCTAGAAAAGGCGACATTTTGCCAGCGATAACGATGGTGGAAAACTCAAATAAAAAATACATAGCACATGTCTCATCATCTGTCTAGCCTTTTCCAAACTATGTTGGGGTCGGCTTTCAGTCTAACCGAATGCAGCTGAATACCAGTATTTTACATGGAGCGACTGCCTACCTAACCTCCATAACAAATATTTGTATGGCCTACAGATAGTTGTTCCGGGTCTGGCTGTTTGTGTATGTGAGTTTAAATGTTTGTGAACGCACCCACGATACAGGAGAAATTCCTAGTATGGGGCAAAGTTTTTTTTTAAACAAACGGCTACAAAACCCAGTTAGTTACTTACAATTAGTTCGATACTTCTTAACAAGACTGGTTGTCAGACTTTCGGGCCACTGACCTGAAACGACTTTCAAAGATTTACGAATGAATCTATATAGGCTCGACTTCCTCTTTTGGCAACACAATTTCATGAAATATCTTAATGTTTAATATCTAAATGTTTATCAACAACGCGCCCCTGTCAATGTTAAGAGCCATCTTACATATTGGCGTTTCGCAAATTTTAAAATTTACCTAAAAAGGCATAACACGAAAATATATATATACGGAAATATATTATTATCAAAGTATAGGATATTTGTGAGATGAATAAAAATTTTGGTCGTCTATATTCAGTTATCTAAAATTCGCTTTATTGTTATTGTAGGAGAGAAACGAACTATTTTTAACAAGTAATTGTTATTTCAAGCAACGAACGAAGAACATACAATTTCAACGAGGAAACCTTGCAATTTCGCGTTCATTTTGTAATACCCCTCTTAAGTGCTGCACTGTATGTATTGAATTCACACAAACAACCATAGCCAGTGTCAAGACTATTGAAAGTCATTGAAAAAAAAACAAAACGCTTTGAAAGCGTTTCCCACTTATATAGACCTCGTCATAGTTGGCCTAGGAGAGCTTCGTAGCAAAATAAAAGAGATAAATCAAAATATAATGTTAATAAATAGGACAACCGCTATCATCATTTAGGCTTAGTAGATATAGGACCTATTCGCTGAATTTTCATTCAAGGCTTATCTCTAAAGAACCTGTGAACCATTATCAACGCGGAAGGGATTTTCCAACCCCTAATCAGATTAAACGAAAATGAATTTTACCTGGACGTCAAAACCTCTAAATATTTTTGAAAGCCCCTTCATTTAAACATGACGGTGACAAAATAGATAGAAGAAAATAAATAAATAGATAAAAAAAAAACTATAATAACTTTTTTTTTAATTACTTTCGGAAGTCGGTGACTTTGTTGGTTTCATTGTCATTTTTTGTCTACGACTTCCGAAGGTAATTTAAAAAAAGTTATTTTAGTTTTTTTTTGATTTTTTGGAAGTCGGTTTTTTTTTCGCAGAAAGTTTTTTATTTTACCTTTTTTAGTAGTAGACTTTTTAGCATACCACACAAATTCTAATCATGAATTAATTTTTATATTGTAACCAGAACTTTAAGGAAGTACTCGTCAAAACGAATCAAACGAGTCCAAACTCGATGGGGTGGTCGTTTTATAGCGGAGTTCTTAAGGCGACCTTACAGCTCCATCACCAGACCCTGGATACTATCTAAAGACAAACTACTCATTAAGACGAATTAAACGAGCCCAAACTCGATGCGGTTACGTCGTTTTATCACGGAGATCCTATGGCCACCTTCAAGCTCCATCATCAGACCCTGGATACTATCTAAAGACAAACTACTCATTTAGACGAATCAAACGAGCCCAAACTTGATGCGGTTACGTCGTTTTATCATGGAGATCCTATGGCCACCTTCCAGCTTCATCATCAGACCCTGGATACCATCTAGAGACAAAGTACTCGTCAAGACGAATAATACGAGCCCAAACTTGATGGGGTTATGTCGTTTCATAACAGAGTTCCTAAGGCCGCCGTTCAGCTCCATCATCAGATCAGCTCCATGTCATCGATATATTGTACTATCACGCGATATACATAAGCGTGCAAATTTTTAATTCAATCGGAAATCAGGAAGTGCGTCAAATTTAACATGCAAGACTTCAGGCGTCGTCGCGTGATATAGCAATTAACGTGAAAACATACCAAATTACGAAATTAGAAACGATTTTGATGAAATTTTATGGGACCAATCGGAAAGTATGTCCTTTCACATAAAAGAAGAATTTTTGAAATCGGTTAAGAAACGACGGATATATGAGGTAACAAACACGAAAAAAAAAAAAAAAAAAAACATCACCGAATTGAGATCCTTTTTGAAGAAAGTCGGTTAAAAAACAAAAAAGAAATAGAAAAAAAAAATGAGTGAATGTAATTATAGTAGATAGAAGGTTGGCTTCATGGCTTAAACAGCTTAAATCGTTCCCAATGCTGGAACACAGGTCTCTCCCTGTAAAAATAAAAGTAAAGCGCCTGTCTGGTTTAGCACCCACCATTTTTAAGTCGGAGGTAAATACGTTACAACAAAAGTGAGCGAAAACGCAAGTGCACTCGCAACCGCGACTGTCACATGTTTAAGATTTCCACGCACACACAGACATGATTTACGTAAAGCGATTGTAAGTGCGCTCGCGACTGACATTTGTTTGAGATCGCCGTACGTCTATATAAGCGTGAACCTGTTGTCGCTCATTTTATGGAGACTGTAACTATCAATTTTGTGAAAAGCGCACTATCTGTCTAGCCTTTTCCCAACTATGTTAAGGTCAACTTCCAGCCACGAGTTTCTCTATGACTTCGCCACGAGTTTCTCTATGTGTGTGTGCGCGTCTTTTCGCATGTAGTTTGGAGTTAACCTTCTATATGTTATCGTTTTGTGCAAAAGGGTATGAGCAGAAATAATAAATTAAGACGGCGCCGGCCCCTTGTCCCTCCCAAATCGCAGTTTCTGGGTCAAAATTGCGAAACTTAAACCGTTTTCCGACTATAAACTTGGAATGACTTTCGAGGAAGACTGATTGTGTTTTGGTGGCGCATCAATGGTATTAAAAAGCATTTGTATAATGATCAGGTTGGGTGAAGAGTCATCTGGATTGACTGTTTGAAAATCCTAGCTTCCCAACTATTAATATTATAAATGCGAAAGTTGCGAAAGTAAGTTTGTTAAACCTTTTCACGGCTAAACCACTGAACCGATCATCCTGAAATTTTGTATAAACGTTGTCAGGTATACAGAAACGGACATAGGGTACCTTTCATCCCGAAAAAAAAGTGCTGTTCCCGAGGAAAACAACAATAACCTTCTTATGATAATAGATAGCGCCACGTGTCTTTCGAATCATGGTTGAATGATATAATTATTGAAAATTTTAGTAGTGTGTTAAAAGTTTAATTGCCTAATTCTAAATAAATGCGAGCGGAGCCGTGGGCAAAAGCTAGTTCCATATAAATGTACGTTTGTAATGTAGATTTATTTGAGGAGTCAATGAGTACTGCTATTCTCTAAAGTTCACTAGTTCATCTCACTCAAGTGAGCGCACACAATTCGAAAGTGAACTCATTTGTTTTTTAAGTAAATCATTGCAGATTCACAACGAGACACCGTTCGAATTTCGAAGTGATGTCTAGTGTACAATTACTTTATTAACTATTTTACAATCAAGTTACAGATGAGAAAATATGCTATCAATTCAATTTTAGGCACTTTTAACATCAGACGAGTTGAAGTAAACTTTGATTACAGATTAAATTTTAATAGGTAATACCTACTATTGTCCTAGAACTCTAAACTCTAAGTTCATTAAAGGGTGATGGAACGTAATATTCTTAGTTGAATGAATTCATTGAAACTCAGTGAATCTGAGATACGCGATATACACTGAGATACAGAATGAGACTTTAGCAACTTTGGCTTTAAAACCATAGTTAAACCTGCTAACTATTGTGGATCAGAATGTTGGGCCACAAAACGGATGAATAAAAGGCAATTTGCCTGAAATGAGAATGCTGAGCGGGATGGTGTAACGTGAATAGATAAAATAAAGGAAGTACATAAGAGGAAGTCTGAAAGTTGTGTGGTAATCGGTGGTCGTGGTGTGGACATGTGATGCGGAGGAATAAGGAAAGATTTGAGTATGAATGCGGATGGCTATAAGAGTAGAGGAAGACCAAAGAAACTATGGGTGGACTGTGTGAAGGATGTTATGGCAAGAAAGGGAGTGACTGATGAGATGACGAGTAATAGAGAAGTATGGAAGAAGAAGACATGCTGCGCCGACCACAAATACATGGGATAAGGGCAGTAAAATGCTGATGAGCAACTTTGACTTTAAATTTTATCTGCTTTTTAATGAGATAGGGCAAATCATACCACTGAAACAGGTACGAGAACAAATAATTATTTTATAGGAACTACAAACATGAGGAGCTCGTGGCTAAATACATACTAACAACCACTCGTGTCAATCTTCAGGTTAAGGCGCCCTTGACTTGGGGATGGGTAACCGCCCATTAAATACCGTGTTTATGCCGTTTCTCGGAATGCACGTTAAGCCGTTGGTCCTGACTGTAATTTCTAGATCTTTGACAGTTGTTACAGGTGGACCAAAAGTCAGACAACCAGTCTTACCAAGGGGTAACGTATTACCTAGGGTTTGTGGAGGTTAGATAAGCCGTCGCTTCATGTAAAATGCTAGTATTCAGCTGCATCAGGTTAGACTGGAAGCTGACACCGACATAGTTGTAGAAAGGCCAGGCTGATACCACAAATCGGATACATGACAGAAACCGCTACAGTTATTCAATAAAAAACGGCGGCTTTTCATTACATAAGTGGCCACCTACAAAACTACCTTCATCCCAACCTACTAAAGGTCACGTTAAATAGTATAAAATATGAAAACCACACATTTATGCGTAGTTTAAGCTGAGACGCCTTCCGGCGACCGGACACAAACCCCGCATACCCTTATTTTAAATGTAACAATAGGATCGCGAACTTTTACTATGTTTAATAATGAAATGGATAAGGTAGGGTTGAGAGGATAATTTTTAGACGTTTTACGCTTTTAATAGATTTGTTCTACTTTTTAGGGTTCCGTACCCAAAGGGAATGGAACTCTATTACTAAGCCTCCGCTGATAGTCTGTCCGTCTGTCTGTCAGCGGGCGGTATTTCAAGATCCGTTATAGGTAGACGATTGAAATTTTCTCAGAATGTGTGTTTCTGTTGCCGCTTTAAAAATAAATTAAAAATTAAAGGTTGCCCCCTTCTACCGTACTTCCTACTAAGATGGTACGGAACCCTTCTTGCACGAGTCCGACTCGCACCGGTTTTTTGATCGGTTTTTTTTAAGTGTAACCTAACACCATCACGCTGTAATCCCCGACGAGTTAGGTAACCAGGGGTGTACCCTAAATGTAATATTTACCTTAATATAATGTTACCTTTTTGCCATTAACGGTGCACAAATCCAGACTCCGCAGCTGATACTGGTATATTCCTTATAGAACCCAATAACATTTTTCCCGACCGGGGAATTGAACCCAGAACCTTGTGCTCAGCAGTCGCGCCAAGTCAAAGGCCCATGGGCAGCATAAAAACTCTGACACCGGGTTAGGCACTAAGCACATTACATTCTAACAAACAAAGTTAAATAAAATCTTGAGTAATTTACTTCAAAGGAACAATGTGTATCTTTTATAAAGCTTCAGGTGGTTATTCAAATTACCTTTTACAAAGAAATGTAAAAGTTACATTTATTGCTCTAGGTAAACACAAAGTTCGGCAAATGTGCTGTCTTATTGGAAAAAGTTTTTTTCAAATATATGGAGTTTATGCTAATGTATTAAATGTAGGGATTTATCTTCGCGAACTGTAACAATAAAATTTTGCGTAAGAATTTAAATTTTAGACCGTATTTTATTCTTGCCTCACCGTTTCAGGCTTTTGGCAAAATAGCATAATTGTCATTTACTACCTCGTTGGTCTAGTGTTCGTCCGAAAATGAGGACCCGTTTTCCGCTCCCAGGTTGGGCAAAGTGTAGTTGGATTATTTCTCAGTAGTTTGTACTGTATGGTGTCGGACGTAAAGAATAGCACCATCCCATATCTTCCCGTAAGTTTCGTAAGAGGCGACTAAGGGACTTACCAGAGAATTGGCAGCAGCGTTCTCTGTGCCATTGTAACAATCGTACTGCGATCGACAACCCGCCTGCGAAGCGTGGCGATTATGGCAAAACCCCCCTTTGGGGGAGGCCTATGTCCAGCAGTGGACGTCATTCGGCTGAAATGATGATGATGATGAGCCAGATGGGTTTGTGCCCGATTGATGGCAACAGATTCGCCCTTAATTACATAGGACTTAAACATAACTGGCGAAATGTGGGTGTAATTTTATTAGTAGTACACCCACAGCAGTGCAAAGTGCAGTTATATGTATTTAAGTCCAAGGTAAGGTAAGGTAGAGGTGTTCCTAAGAAGACCTCTGCCCAATGCTTCGGGGATTACAGGCGTGATGTTATATTATGTTCTATAACAAACTATATATTTTTACTAATTTTATCACTTGAGCATATAAAAAGGGTGATATATAAGTCGCAAGCTGTAAAAAGGGTAATATATAAGTCGCAAGCGGTAATACATAAGGCGCAAGCAACATCATGTTATTTTCTAATTCAATTAACTTTATTAAGAACCTTTTCATTATTATCTAGGTCTAGATCAGGGATGTTATGGAGCTCCGTAACCGTAACCGAAACTATCGGATATCCGAAAAAAAATATATCCGTAACCGTAACCGTATCCGTTTCGCAAATTTCGGATAGTTTCGGATAGTTTCGCATAAGGGCGGTGTCTAAATAAAACGACATGTTTCGATAGGTTTTTGTTTCACCGCTCGTACCTGTTAAAATGGCGCTGTTATAATAATGAACAGTGAGCACTTTTAATAATGTGGATACAATAATGTTGTGTACTCACGGTAATGATCGTCGATATTTTCTATAACGAAGATTAGAAGTGAGAATATTCCATAACGATCTGTACTTTGTGAGAAAACTGAACAAAGATAAAATTTCAAATATGAAATGGAAGTTTTCACATAAGAAACGTAATGGACAATGCAAGCATTAGTAGTGCTATTCTGTAAAGTTCACGTCACTCAAGTGAGCGCACACAATTCGAAAGCGAACTCATTTGTTTTTAAAGTAAATCATCGTGGATTCACAACGAGACACCGTTCGAATTTCGAACGTGATGTTTAGAGAATGACACTAAACATTTGACTTGTACAATCCAAGCATTTTTAACTAAGGTTATTTGAACCACTTTTTACTGCAAAATTAGGAGGTTCTCAATTCGATTGAATCGAATTTTTTCGTATCTACGAGTATGTTAAGCATTATCATCTGCCTAGCCTTTTCCCAACGATTTTGGGGTCGGCTTCCAGTCTAACCGATTACAGCTGAATACCAGTATTTTATATGGAGCAAGTGCCTGTCTTACATCCACAACCCAGTTACAACTGGATAATACGATACCCCCTGTTAAGAGCGATTGTCATACTTTCGACTATTTTTGACGACCTGGAACGACTGTCAAAGATTTATAAATTAGAACAGGGACAAACGGCTTGACGTGCTTTCCGAGGCGCGGTGGAATCTCGGTATGTAATGGGTGGTCACCCATCCACAGACTAACCTAGCCAAGCGCGGCTTAACCTGAACATTGATCTGAGCGGCTGTCATTATTTAACCACGAGCTCCTCAATCAGCGTTAACCGATAAACTTATAATTTTAGTAGCAATTTTATATTATTATGGTCCACATTTGTGTTGATCTTATAAATTAATCTGTATTTAAAGTATTTTCAAAGACCAATCGCCTAAAACGACCTCTAACTACACAAACTAAAGCTTACAAAGTTAATTGAACACAAACTATAGACTAGTACTAAGACCCCACTATCAAGCGCCATTGGTACTTAGTCCCCATTATCAAGCGCCATTGGTACTAAGACCCACTATTAAGTACCATTGGTACTTCAAACCCAATCTTGTTAAGTGTATACAAATATTGTGAAACACTGTAACTATGTGAACTATCTATTACCATGGCTGGATATAGTACCACTGTTTGTATTGGCGTTCAGTTCGGTTGGATTTGGCGGTTAGGTAAATACCGCATATATATTTTACTACCCGCCTTCTAATGATCATTTATTTATTTAACACTTGAAGCACAAAGTACAGAGGCGGACTTAATGCTATAGGCATTTTCTACCAGTCAACCTTTGGGTGATACAGAAACAAACAGTGGTAGTTGTATATGTGAAAACAATGTATGTTTAATTTTTATTTATAATAATTATGTTCCTGACATGATTATATTATAATAACATCTCGTTTCAAAGTAAAATTTATATATAACACAAGAATTTGTGTAGGACATTTCAATTAAAAAGGGCAAAAAATAACTGACTTCCAAAAAAATTAAAAAATTACTTTTGTTTCGGAAATCGGTGGCAATAAATTCAATGAAACATACAAAGTTACTGACTTCCAAAAGTAAAGTTATTTTAACTTTTGAAGTGTTTTTGGCTGTCGGTTATTTTTTTGTTTGTATAACTAAATGTACACATTTCCTTTTGCGTCTGGGATAAATATATGTACCTATTAGGTACCTACCTTTAATCCTGATAGCTACCTATCTTAAAAGCCACGTAAAATGTAATGTTCAAAAGATTTTCTCAGATAAATACTTATGAAAATAAATTCAAATAAGTGTAATTTTAGTCTTAACATATTTTACTTACTCCGTTTTAGTTCTATGAACAGTTATTTTAACTTTACTTCAATGGATTTATTAGTCTAGTTCGCTTTAACATCAAAAGCTAAAATTTTTTCTACGACTAGCAGTTGCCTGCGGCTTAGCTCGCCGCTGCAACTGCTAGTTTTTAGACCCACTTTTTTAGAGTTCCGTACCCTCAGTCAGCAAAAACGGAACCCTTATCCGTCCAAATCAAAATCATGAAATTTGGCAAGATGCAATATCTTACAGCACATGTATAGTGAAAACCTGAAAACCGTATATATGTAGTTTTATGACAAAATACCTACATGTTTAGACGGAACCCTCGGTGCGCGAGTCCAACTCGCACTTTTCTGTCTTATAATTTCAATCAAAAACTTTTTACTATTAAGGTTACCTGCCACCTACCTAACGGCAAATTTCCCAAATTACTTCAGCTGTTCTTTCTCAAGAGTTTGTAAACTATGTTCTAAGGAATGTGGTTCACAGATTGTTCAGGGGGAATAAATAGGTAGCTAAGCAGTTTTATAAGATACTAGCTGATGCCCGCGACTTCACCCGCGTGGATGTCGTTTATCGCGACCAAAAGTAATCATGAAATTTTGATCCCGTTCCCGTAAACAATAGGAAATATCATTATATTTTAGCCAATGTATACAAAAACTTGAAAACTTATATACTCAAACCTTCCTCGAGAACCACTCTATCCATTGGTGAAAACAGCATGAGAATCGGTACAAGAGTTTTTGAGTTTATCGCGAATAGACAGACAGACGCGGCGGTGGACTTTGTTTTATAATATATAGTGATCGTGAAGTGATGAGTCATTTGATTTAAGATATTTCCTTTATTTATATATCTATATTATATATATATATTTATATATCCATACCTAGATAAGATATTATTGTTAGTTACCTAATATACAGGGTGTAAACAGACTCTTCACGAAGCCGTCAACCAAACATTATGAACATCAAACTAAGTAACTATACGCAAAAATGATTGCTTGGAAACGACTTTTTTTTTGGGCTGAAAAATCACGTTTTACAGTAGGACTCAATGTAACGCACTCAAAACATTGTGCTGGTAGCTGGATTGAATAGTTAGAGGGTCCTGAAGGTGTTTAAAGTAATAATCTTACATTAAAAACATGTATTTAAAAAAAAACATAGTTGGAACTTTGACACCCAATATCTCCGTAACTAGAAGGTTCCCAGGTATGCTCTAGAACAAAAAAGTGATCGCAATGACGGGGAGAACAAGTGCCCTTCGGCTTCGTTAAGAGTCTGTTTACACCCTTTAGAATTTAAACAAGTGGAAATTAAGTGCGTACTACTAAACCTTATTTCTAATACAGTTTGTGCCGTTCCCACAGACAAACCGTGAAAACGGTTTTGTGGGGCATAGTTCTTAAGTAAGATTTTTTATAAACTTTCCTACATACAAACATACATACATAAACTCACGCCCTTTTCCCATGGGGGTAGGCAGAAACCATAGAATGCAACCTGCTACGATCTATTTTTTTTTCGGATGGGAAATCATCAAATGACTTCTCCCACTCTGGGCAGAGCGCAAGGGAGTCAAACTTGTACTGACTAAAACCCGTCCATATTCCTTCCTTGCCCTTTGTGTTCCAGGGCCGCGGTATCTGTTTCGAACAGTCCCGCAGCCCTGGCAGGAATGCTTAAAGCCCTTCTGCCTACCTACCCACCTAGTACGATCCTTACATACTCCTTTTGCGTCGTCCACGTTCATACATCTGGTCATACACGCACGTCGCCGGTAAACTTTCCTTTAATAAATAAATAAATAATACCAGGCCACTGTGAAACGGGTATACATACACTGCGAAAAAATCACAATAACACCCAAGCTCCTTGAAAATATCAATAAAAAGTAACAACACGCATATCACCTACATTGTTGAATACGTACTTATACCCTGCTACCTGAATATAATCTTATAATCGCCTTTTATGAAACCCGTAAAAATAAAAAGGGGTACTTTTTCCCCAAATGAAAAAAAATCTACATACCTACCCACCTATTTTGCAAGCAGATTACATGCCCATTCAAAATCACAAATACGGGATTAGGACCCAAGTAAAAACAAATTGCATAATCGAGGTTTGGAGGCCAGATTATATTTCCTTTCAAAATTACGGTTCCTTTACTAAAAGGGTCTTGGTCAAAATGGGCGTAAATCCAGCAGAATTGAGATACACACGGATAGCAGAATTGGCATCAAGCATCTTCTGGGCACGCTCGTTCCATCATAGACCGCATCCATCGCTTTCCATCAGGCGGGATTGAGGTCAAGAGCAAGGCCAACTTGTAATAAAAAAAAATTGGGATACTCACAAATCATAGCTCAAAATAAGTTCTCTAATTCGTAGTTATGTGACGAAGTACCAAAAACGCTAGAGACCAGAGCTACGGCTAGTTGAAAATAAATGTTGAAAACTTGACTAAAACCGTCATTTGTTTTTAAAGTAGACCATGTCGTTATAACATTTGGATTAAGTTAAGCACACAGCGAGCTATGGAACGGACTATACTTGAGATCGCATTGGAACGAAGTGATCCGACAAAGAACCAGAGTTGTTGACATAGCTCACAGAATAAGTAACCTGAAGTGGCAATGGACTGGCCATATTAGCCGTAAAACCGATGAATGTTCGGGTAGAAGTGTTCTTGAGTGGAGACCCCGAATTGGCAAGCATAAGGTTGGACGCCCTTTTATCTCTTTCAAACAGTCCCGCAGCCCTGGCAGGCATCGGCCCTTGCGGGCCCCTCCCTGTTTGCTGACATTCCTTTGAGGCGCGCGTGGCATATTTACAGAAGAAAGTAATTACAGACTGGCGGGAACTGCTAAAGGGAAATATCGGTCTTGGTCTCGGTCTTGCGAAAATGCAAGAACAAGACCAAGACTGCAAGGCAAAGACCGATTTTTCCCTGTAGCAGTTCCCGCCAGTCTGTAATTACTTTCTTCTGTAAATATAAAAGCGCAAACAAAGCACGTAGGTATTAGATTTAGCAAGTTTAAAGCCCAAAATCGGTCTTGACTTATTGGTCAACCAAGACCGATTTTGTGTAACACTAGCCAAAATACAGGAAAGGCATATTTTAAACGGATATATCAGAAAGATAAAATAAAAAAATAAGTGGTACAGTAAAATTGACCCAATTTCAAACGAAAAAAAAAACATGCCTACAGCCAGAGATTACACTTCCTTTCAAAATTACAGGTACAGTAAAATGGAAGGCAACAATAGGGGCGAAGTTGCGCCGTATTCTAAGGGAATGTTTTATGATATTCCGTACAATTGAGGACAGAATAATTGGGTTATCTTTGCGAAGAGTTTCGCCCAACGAAGTGTTCGCCCCACTTTAAAATAGACGTTTCAATGTCAAAGTGAATTGAAAATAAGGTATTAATAGTGTTACTGGGTAAGTGGAGCTTTTTGTTCGGTACCTTTAAGAGGGCTGCGATTCTACATACCGAAATGTATTTCACTTTTTTCTTCCTGAGTAATGCCTCTACAGCAATCATTCTAGGTCCACTTAGGTAGACCTAAGGTCCCTGTCATTTCAATTTTCACATCAACTTATAAGTATCTAAAGAAAATGTGACCCTCCAAAACCTACAAAAAACCGGTCAAGTGCGAGTTGGACTCGCATACCGAGGGTTCCGTATAAACTTGTAGGAATTTAGTTATTAAACTACATATTTGTGGTACCAAAATTTACCTTAATTTTCAACTTTTTTTTTTTCGGGATTTTTCCCTTTACTTGTGCTGTACGACCTTTCTTTTAACCAAAATTGACAATTCTAGGTCAACTGGAAGTACCCTATAGGTTCTGGGTCGAAAACCTCTATGGTAGTTCCCGTTGACCTAGAATCTCGAAATTTGGCAAGAAGCAATGTCTTAGGGTAAAAAATCTAATTAGTCCGACAGATAGATTTTCAAAAAATCTAGGACACGTATTTATTCTTTTTTCACGTAAACAAAAAATAAAGACGATACAATGCATCGGAAACTGGTGTGACGTCATAATGTCAGTACACTTTTACTGGCGGAGTGACATCACAAGCCCCCACTCATGATCTTTGATGTGTTGTATCTTCGTCAGTTTTTATTGATTTGATAAAACAAAAAAAACGTATCCAATATTTTTCGATAATCTAACTGACGGACTAAATAGAATCATATTAATTTTACTCAGGAAATATCCCTATTGTAGAGAAGATAAGTGGCAAAAATGACGTTTCATTAGTACTGAAACTGCTCAAACAAGATCATGTTACAGTTGATTACCGTCACAATGTTAATTACGACCTTGTTTCAATAGCTATTAAGGCTAATGTTCAATCACAATTGACCAAATGACGTTATTCGCACCATTATCTGAATTTCATGACATGAAAAGGATCAAACAGCGATCATTAATAAAAAAGTGAATAGAGCTAATGTTCTTTGAATTGATTGTTATTTATTTTGTATTTGGACTCCTTCGTCTGTTGAGTGGTTGCAAGCGCGACTGCTAAGCATGAGGTTCTGGGTTCGATTCCGGGTCGGGCAAAGTGTTATTGGGTCTTTCCATCAGGAATTTCTCAGTAGCCTTTGATAGCGCCTGTCTCCTAAATATGTTTGGCAAACTAATAATATTTTCTTTTATATTTTCAGGTAAGTTTCAAAATCTTCTAACTGAGTTGGGTAAGAGTATCTTTATATAATAAAGCATTGACGTTAATTCCGTGTGAATTATTTACTAAAATGCCAATCTTGGATTTACAAAAACCTAGTAACACCGACTAACACGGGATCGCGAGGTGAATGAGACGTAAGGCGACAAAAAATTGAAAAGGATTTTAACGTTGAATTAATATTATACATGATTACCACGTGTTCAGCAATCAGCGTTCTAAAAAAATCCTATGTGGGGATAGAATTTTTTCATTAAAAACGTTTCCTTAGGATAATTTGTGATCATAACATGAGCGGAGCCGTTGGCAGAAGCTAGTTTCGTACAAGTACTACAAGACAGTTATTTAGAAGTCAGCACTAGATCGTTGCCTACCCTCGTTATAATGGTATCTCTGTCCCTTTCATTAATCGGGTCACGCACGCTCACTTACTCTTTTATTATAACAGATTTCTCTTAGATTGCGTTTGTGTAGCTTTTCTTTGATTGTATGTGATTACATTGCTTACTAGATAGAAGGATGGGAGTTTATAAAGGGTGTAAAAAGACTCTTAACGAAGCCGAAAGGCACTTATTTTCCCCGTCATTGCGATATTTTTTTTGTTTTAAACCATACCTGGGACCCCCAATATCTCTGTAACTAGAAGGTTACAGAGATATTGGGGGTCAAAGTTCCAACTTTTTCACAGGTTTTTTCTTTCATATACATGTTTTTCACGTATTATTTTTTACTTAAGACACCTTCACGACCCCCGTACTATTCAATCCATCCATCAGCACAATGTTTTGAATGCGTTACATTGATTCCTACCGTAAAATGTGATTTTTCACCTCAAAAAAAAGTCGTTTCCCAGCAATCATTTTTGCGTAAAGTTACTTGGTTTGATGTACATAATGCTTGGTTGTCGGCTTCGTGAAGAGTCTGTTTACACCCCGTATTATTACCATTAGAAAAAAATGTTACGCGAATGAATAAAATAAGTACCTACATAAGAGGAAGTCTGAAAGTGGCGCCGTTGCCGGTTAGCTCTGATTTTTCGCATTAATGTGCAATGTGTCCCTTGCTTTAGTGAAGGAAAACATCGTGCAATAACCAGCATGCCTGTGAGATTTCTCGACGGCATGTAAAGCCAAGTCAGAGGTCCATGGGTGGCATAAAAACTCTGACACCAGGTTAGGCACTAACCACACGATGTAGCAGAAGAAAGCCGGTGGCAGAAAAGTTGTTTGGTAATCGGTTGCCCTGGTATGTCATGTGAGGCAAGAACGAAATGTCGTGAGGAAAGTTTTAAGTATGAATGTGGATGGCTATGAGATGAGGAAGACCAAAAAAATTATGGATGGAGTGTGTGAAGGATGTTATGGCAAGAAAGGAGGTGTCTGATGAGATGACGAGTAATAGAAGTGTTGAAGAAGAAGACATGCTGCACCGGCCTCAAATAAATTAGTTTCAATAATTAGCCAAAATCAATTAGTTAGCCTTATTCATCCCACCGCCTACCTCGACTGCCTCGTTGGTCGAGTGGTCGCAAGCGCGACTGCTGAGCTTGAGGTCCTGGGTTCGATTCCCAGGTCGGGCAAAGTGCTATTGGGTTTTTTCATCAGGAATTTCTCAGTAGCAGCCACGGAGTCTGGATTTGTCCCCGGTTGATGGCAATAGGCTCGCCCCCTATTACATAGGACTTAAACATAACTGGCGAAATGTGGTTGTACTGTTTAAGTACACCTCTGCCGAGCCCTTCGGGGATTACAGGCGTGATGTTATGTTATGTAATGTATTCATCCCACTGCAAGGCAAATGCTTCCCCTAGACTTCCGATCCAGGGTCAATGGGCCAAATTCGTTGATTTTGTCTAGCTCATCCCGTGGCGAAACGAAGGATGACACAATCTAAATCAACATACGATTTTGATTGCTCTAGCATTTAGCCAAGGTTGAATCCATGATAAAAAGATAGTTCCATGTTTGGTTTCATCCGAGTTAAGATTTTTGGTATCCAGCTCATAAAATTTTATACCGACTGCGCGGCGAAAAAGATTTTACTAGAATCTTCAAAAGCAGGTATTTTGGTGTTCCGTCCTCAAAAGAAAAAAAGGAACCCTTATATCACTTTATTGCCCGTCTGTCTGTCAAGGCCTTTTTTCTCAGGAACGCGTAAAGATTGATTGTTGGTTGATTGTTGAGTTGAAATTTATATCAAATACTCGGGTCTATAGTTCCTTTCACCTGTAAAAAATCAAACTTGTTAGCCAACACGATCAAAAGATATTACGACCTTTTATGTCACCGGCCCTTCCTCCTTTACATAAATAAGTAAAAAACGACCACCAACAAGTAGTAGCTAAACGAAAACACCATCAAGAAACTAGAACCATCCAATGTCACTCCCAACAACTAATAAATTGTAGTTTCAAAGTTACAGACAACACTTTGTAGAACAACCTCCATTTCTAACTTTATACTCTTAGTAAGGCATCTGTCTCACTACCGACGAGAGAACCCGCCTAGCCTTTTCCTGACTATGTTGGCGTCGGTTTCTAGTCTAAATTAATGCAGCGGAGTACCAGTATTTTACATGGAGCGACTGCCTCTCTGACCAACCCAGTTAGTACTGGACAATATGATATCCTTTGGTAAAACTGGATACACTTTTTTTTTTTGTTGCGGATTTCAAATCGTCAAATGACCCCTTCCGCTCTGAGCGAAGTGTCAGACTTGTACTGACTAAAACCCATCCATGTTTCTTCCTTGCTCTTTATGTTCCAGGGCCGCGGCCCTGCAGCTCTGGCAAGCATCGGCCCTTGTTCCGCCCTCTCGTGTCTTGTTGTCAGCAAACAGGGAGGGGCCCCCCTCCCTGTTTGCTGACATCTCTTTGAGGCTCGCGTGGAACACGAACGCGCCGTCAATACGGCTTGTCGTCAAAAAACGGACGGACGGCGAGCTAGCTCATTACTCACCGTCCACAGGTCCACGTCTACGGTGGCCGGAAGCTACCACGTGACCCCCGACGACCGGGGCGTCTCTCGCGAAACTGGATAACTGGTTCTAGGACATGCCGGTTTCCTCACGATGTTTTCCTTCACCGTTTTTGAGAGCAGTGGTGATGAAATAAATTACACAAAGTAATGCGCCTGCCTGGGTTCGAAGCCACGACTTACTGTTCGTAAGTCGGGGTCGCTACCACTGGGCCACCGCTGCTCTCACGGCCATTTGCCTATGATAAAATATAGCGTTTGGATCATGTTGCACGGGCACAGACGCCTCCCGATAGCCACTTCTCCTGTTTTCATTTACTTTGATTTATTTTATTTTCATGTCTGTTTTGCCACAATCATGGTGTATTCGCTTCTCACTAAACACGCGGTGAGACAGGTACCTTATCCCCGACGACCGGACGCTGTCTTTTTACAACATGGCAGCCGGAAGCCTCTCGGCGGCCATTTTCTTGTCCCATCTTTTTGAAATGTTCTCGCAACGTTAAACAACAGAAGGGTGCAGTGTAGCGCAATAATTTCAGCCCCGTGTGTAGACCTGGGGTTATTAAGTGTCTAGGTTTTTAGACTTAGTAACGGGGTTTTATGACTTTGAAGTCTAGAAGGTTGAGTATGTCCTATTGAGTAGACATTCAGTTCGTCCCGCAATATCCTACGTGGTCTGCCGCGACCCCGTGTCACTGTTTCAGGGCACCAATCCTGAGCTATACGGGCCCACACTTCGTTCGGCATGCGACAGACATGTCCTGCCCAGTCCCATTTAAGTTGGCCAGCTTTTTGAGCCACATCAACGCGTTTTGGAGCGCAGTGTAGTGTTTCGAACATGGTCTGTTAATTTTACACCTAAGATACTACGATCCATAGCTCGCAGCGATTATTAAGACTAAGTTAATAGAATGTATCGTTTACTTCGTAGTCTAGCTATCTATACCTATGTATACCAAGACAAACGTTTTACTAAGCAACACAGTTTCACAAGCCGTGTTTTGTTTACAAAATCCCAAGCCCTCTAACACCTCATTGGGAAGCGTCAAAAGTCCGGGAGTGCAGCCTCGGGCGCGGATCAAGAAAGTACGTGACGGTTTTCTGTAAAATTTTCCTTGATTTATAAAGTGTGTAAAAAGACTCTTAACGAAGCCGAAAGGCACGTGTTTTCCCCGTCATTTTTGTTGTAGACCATACCTGGGAACCTTCTAGTTACGGAGATATTGGGGGTCAAAGGTACAACTTTCAAAGACACCTTCACGACCCCCGTACTATTCAACCCATCCATCAGTAGAAATGTTTTGAATGCGTTACATTGAGTCCTACTGTAAAACGTGATATTTCACCCCAAAAAAAAAGTCGTTCCCAGCACAAATTTTTGCGTAAAGTTACTTAGTTTGATGTACAGAATGCTTGGTTGACGGCTTCATGAAGAATCCGTTTACACCCTGTACACACCGCCGCCGCCGCGCCGCGTGCCGTGTATTTGGCTATTACTAAAATTTGTCTTTTCTTGAAATATTTCATTAGAGTTCACGATGACGTTTCGGAACAGGCTAAAGTACATCATCATCATCATATCAGCCCGGAATCACTGCTGGGTATAGGCCTCCCCTTTTTCCTGCCACACTTCCCAGTTCCGTGCGTCCCTCATCCAGGTGTTTCCCGCGACCCTGACGATGTCGTCAACCCAGTGAGCTTTAGGACGGCCCTGGTTTCTATGGCCTAACCTTGGCCACCATTCGGTCAAAGCCTTGCTCCATCGGCCATCTCCGCGTCTAGCCAAGTGTCCTGCCCACGCCCATTTGAGGCGCACCGCCCGGTCCCCGACGTCGTAGACTTTCGTTCGACGGCGGATTTCGGTATTACGCACTCGATCTAAGAGGGTTATGCTGAGCATGGCTCGCTCCATGCACGCTAAGCACATGTTGATGTGTCAAAAAAACCGTCCCTAACATTTTTAGTAGAAATAAGAAACCTTCCTAACTGACTAAACTATTCATTTCACGTTTTCACACTGTTCAATACAATCTTTGCAACCGTACAGCTCAGCACTTTTGCCTTCATGCATGTATCGCAAGGATTACAAATTTAGTGCGTATACGGACCAATCGCATAACTCAACTAAACCATATCAAACCATCTTAGTGCTAATTAAGCTTATATTTACCAGTTTATAACCAGTCTCAATATAAACCTTAAACCATATAATTTCGTATAATTTAACTAGTGGTCATTAACCAACAACCAAACCTTAACCAATCAACCAAATATCAACCAACCCAGGATAGAGCTAAACCAAACAAGCGCTAAATTGTACACATACATGCATACCGAATTCACCACTATTTAGATAGTACCTTAATATAATATAAACGGAATAATAATATCTTAGGACAACCAACACACCGCCATCTGATCCCAAACTAGGCAGAGCCTGTACTATGGTAACCATACAACTGATAAACATACTTATAAATATTTCTAAATACATACATATTATGGATAAATTATACACCCAGATACAGAACGAATAATCGTACTCATCGCACAAAGATTTGTCCTGTGTGGGAATCGAACCCACGACCTCCGTCCTAGCAGTCAGGGTCACTAACCACTAGACCAACAGGCCAATCAAACCAATCGATAAAGTATTCGGACCAATCGCGTAACTCAACTAAACCATATCAAACCATCTTAGTGCTAATTTAGCTTATTTTTACCAATTAATAACCAGTCTCAATATAAACTTTAAACCATATAATTTCGTATAATTTAACTAGTGGTCATAAACCAACAACCAAACCATAACCAATCAACCAAATATCAACCAACCCAGGATAGAGTTAAACCAAACAAGCGCTAAATTGTACACAAACATGCATACCGAATTCACCACTATTTAGATAGTACCTTATTATAAGGTCATACACATGAAACTTTAGGTCTTACCTTAAATAAAAACCGGTCAAGTGCGAGTCGGACTCGCGCATTAAGGGTTCCGTACCGTGAAATATAGAGCACTTTATGATCCATCCAGCAACTTTTAAATGTGTTCACCGTAGTAGGCACATAGGCCCAGATGGGCACTTATAAAACGTCGACAAAAAGGTGCACGGTTGGGTTGGTTGTTTCCTATGTAGAAGAACCGGCAAGAAACTCCATGGTTACTCTTTTCAAATCATTTGGTGTTACAATATTATCATGTTACAGCATTAGTACTTAAGTATGGGGGAACAGCGTAGGCCTGACAATATGTCACTGCGTATGCACTGCGACATGCTTTAATTTTTAATTCATTTTCATTTATAGGGGCAACAGAAATTCACATTCTGTCAAAATTTCAACTATCTACCTGTTACGGATCTTGAGATACTTTAGCCAGCTGACAGACAGACAGACGGACGGACAGAGGCTTAGAAATAGGGTCCTGTTGGTTACCCTTCGAGTACAGAACCCTAATAAGATTCTCCTTATTCGATTAAGAAGAGCTTACTACAGCGAAGAGGAAGAGAGGTAAAATTGTACCTACACCTTAAGTTTGGCATTCAATTTGGGGAAAATTCAATTTATATTTTAGCTTCATTGGCTAAAATAGGACGGTAGGTTGAAAATATCTCGGGATACGGCAGAAAACTTTGTACATTTTCAAGAACACTTTTCGATTTTGTTTTTTTGTAGCAAAAAAAATGGATAAAGTTGGGTATGCTGGCAGGAAATAAACAACGTTTTAGTAAACAGAAAAGAAAATTGAAGTTTCTGTTTCTGATTTCGAAATATTTTTGAAGTTATACTTCTTTTGGCGGGTTAGGGAAAAATGATGAGAGTAAATTTTTACACAACAACAATTTGTCACGAAAAACCGACACCCTGAAGTTAGCTATTCAACATTTTAGTTTTATACGCCAAAGAAGTATAACTTCTTACGTGCGTAACAAGTACACACACACTTTTTTTTTTCTGAATGCTTCTGAATGGAAGTTTAATAATATAAGGTAATTAAATTTTTGTCTGTCTCTTTATTCCGGATAATTTCCGAAACAACTGGACCGATTTGGACGGGACTTTTACTGGCAGGTAGCTGATGTTATAAGGAGTAACTTAGGTTACTTTTTTTTTAGAAAAAAGGTTAGGGTTCCGTGCAAAAAATAATACACCCATGAAATTGTTATTAATGGCGACCGTGAACCGGAAGACGTTGCGTTAGAAGACCTCCTACTAGGTGGACCTATGACCTGCTGAAGGTTGCGGGGATCCGCTGGATGCGAGTCGCACGGGACCGGTCAATGTGGCGACACTTGGGGGAGGCCTATGTCCAGCAGTGGACATCTTTCGGCTGAAATGATGATGATGATGATGAAATTGCTAACGAAATCCAATTCAAAATGTACATACATACATAGTTCTCCAATTTATCAGCACTTTCCAACAATATCTCGTGTGAAATATAGAGCACTTTATGGTCCATCCAGCAACTTTTAAATGTGTTATCTGCTCAAAGCTGTTAACTTTCATTGCTTCAAAACTGAGCCGATTGCCGCCAACTAGCCGGCAATTTTCCATTAATGAATAGCATAGCGAAGAGTTCTAATTTGTTCGTAAACTATAGGGAGTGTTTACTAAGGCAGACACTGATGGCTTCCTAGCGATCTGACGTAAGCGTGCCAAGTCACTGCTGCACAGGTTCCGGGTCATGGGCTGCGGGACTGTTCGAAAAAGATACCGCAGCCCAAAGGGCAAGGAAGGAACATGGATGAACATGTTTCTTCCTTGCCCTTTGTGTTCCAGGGCCGCGGTATCTCTTTCGAACAGTCCCGCAGCCCTGGCAGGCATCGGCCCTTGTGGGCCCCTCCCTGTTTGCTGACATCTCTTTGAGGCGCGCGTGGAAAACGAACGCGCCGTCAACACGGCGGGAGACTAATTAAATAACCCTAAGAAATGTTTATTGCTAAAGTAAAAATGCTATTGGGAAACCAATTTTTTTGGGGTGAAAAATCACGTTTTACGATAAAACTTAATATAACGCTCTCAAAACATTGTGCTGATGGATGCATTAAATAGTAAACTGGTCATGGAGGTATTACAAGTACATTTAAGTAGCACATATTAAAAAAAAAATGTGATAAAGTTGGAACTTTGACCCCCAATATCTCCGTAACTAGAAGGTAATCAGGTATGGTCCAAAACAAAACAAATATCGCAATGATGGGGAAAACGTTTTGGCTTCATAAGGAGTGCCTTTAGGCTTCATTAGCTTTATATATTTTCATGTTATGGTGTAAATGGCGTGGGTTTATGTATATATGTTAATTATACGAAGGCAGTCAGGGGGTGAAATTGATTGACAGTAGAAAAACATTTCCTGTGACCTTGTGTTAATTTGATAAGGTTGGCTTTCCAAATAAATTGAACCGATTATTCTTGACAGCTGTCAAAATATCAAACCAGTTGGCAACCATGGGAACGAACCTGATGACTGAACACTGTTACATCGTTTGGTAGAAAAATGTTGATGCAGGATTATTTATATTAAAGTGATTTACGGTGTAAATGTTAAAAATAAAATGAAATCTGGTGTTTATGAATACGAGTCATGGTTCTATTGTATGAAAACATAACAATATATAAATAAATAATCATTATAATTCGGGTATCATTTTACATCCATATATTGTGGAAGGAGGACACGCGGGTTTCAGAGAATGCAAAAAGTGGAGGGACGTCTTTCCCCAGGAGTGGGACAGAGCAGGCTAGGAAAATCAAAAGTTATTTTAAACATGAAATTTAAAAACTATGTTAGTGAAATGCACACATGCATTACATGGGACTTAAACGTTACGTGCGAAGTGTGTCTGTACTATTAGGTACACCTCTGCCTAACCCTTCGGGGATTACAGGCATGATGTTATTTTATATAAAATCTGTAAATGGGCAATCAAATTTCCGCGCAATGACATTCAGGAGACAGTTCGAGCTGCCCCGGACCCTCTTTTTTTTTCGGATGGGAAATCATCAAATGACTTTTCCCGCTCTGGGCAGAGTGGAAGGGAGTGTCAGACTTGTACTGACGAAAAAAAGAAAAGGTTTCTGGGGTCGCGGCGTTTCGACTCACATCTGTCTTAGTCTAATAACTTACAACATTTTGACTAACAAAACAGCCTTAAAATTATATTAACACAACATAGGCACATTTAAATAAGAAACAAATTATTTTAAGTGGTGACCCATTAATTTTGTCCTCAAGTGTAAATGGCGCTCTTTGTAAAATTAAAAGGAAATGGCGTCGTTTTAAAAGGGCGAGAGTGGGAGACAATGGATGTGCGTGCCCGTGACGGATGCGTGATAGTCTAAGATCCCGACTAAAATCTACCTTCACCCATATATTTGCCGAATAAAAAATATTTTTAGCAATGAACATGGACAAACTCATCAGTGGAGGAGCTCGTAGTTATATAATAACTGCCGTACAAAGATAAGCAGTGCTTGCCGAGATTGGACCGTAGTTGGGTGACCATAATTACATACTAAGTTCCCTCCGTGCCTCGAAAAGTACGTTATAGATCTTTATCAGTCGTTACGAGTAGTCAGAAGCCCGAAAGTCAACAACACAATACAAATCCGAAAGTCTGACAACCAGTCTTACCGCGGGGGATTACCCAGTTTCTAGGTTGTGGAGGTCAGACAGGCCGTCGCTCCATATAAAATACATGACTCCACTGCTGGTTAGACATGAAGCCGACTTCGACATCTATTTATATCTGACATCCATATAGTAGAGACCTTAAGAGATAACCCGACAGTTTCTTGTTCCGTATACACTATACTTTCCATCATTATGACTTTGATTGGTAAAAAAAGAAAAAAAAAAACAAACAAGAGAAAAACTTCAATGGATTTCTTTTATTTTAACAGTTTGACTTGACTTAATTTCATTAGGCAGCCCATTCGCAATATTGTTTGTTCACGCATTAATCATTATTCTAAAAACTAGTTTTCGTTCGGTAAACTAATGGATGAAGATCGATCTTAGTCGGGTTCTTGTACTAGACGGACGCGTGGCGTTTGTGGGACGTTTGCTAAAGGACTTTTCGGCAGATGATTTACGTTATACAGAAGGTACTCACTGAGATTCGCCTTCGTGATAGGTGCTATTAGAACTTCGGTAAAGTTCGGCAAGATTCGTTTTCGCTGGGAACTTTTTACGTCGTTCGGTGAAGGTGATAATGGAGTAGGAGAAGAGATTTTCATTTATTTTAAGAAGTTTTTTGAATTACATTATTCTTTTGTTTTTGTGATTTTCTTGACTGCTTACCATATTCCTCGATTTGACTTAAAAATACGTAGAGAAAATTAGAAGTACTTGACTGTACTAGAGGAGTGGTTGACTGCCTTGTTGGTCTAGTAGTTGCAAGCGCGACTGTTGAGAGTGAGGTCCCGAGTTCGATTCAAAGGTCGGGCAAAGTGTTTTTGGGTTTTTCCATCAGGAATTTCTCAGTAGCAGCCACGGAGTCTGGATTGGCGCCCGGTTAATGGCAATAGGCTCGCCACCTATTACATGGGACTTAAACATAACTGGGGAAAGGAGGGTGTACTATTAGGTACATCTCTGCCTAACTCTTTGGGGATTACAGGCGTGATGTTATGTTATGTAAAATTAGGCGTGCCATACACCTCTGTTAAACCTTTCACTGAAAACAAACGTGATATTTGCGATGTGCTAAAATAAACGAACCGATTCTAACTGAATTATATATTTTTAGGGTTCCGTACCCAAAGGGTAAAACGGGACCCTATTACTATAAGACTCCGCTGTCCGTCTGTCTGTCTGTCACCAGGCTGTATCTCATGAACCGAATAGCCTCACAGTTGAAATTTTCACATAATAATATAATGTATTTTTGTTGCCGCTATAACAAAAAATAATAAAAATATAAATTACATATTTAATAATTAAAGGGAATCCCATACAAGAAACGTAATTTTTTGGTTTATGGTACAAGTTTCTTGTATGGGAGCCCCCTTCAACTATTAAATATTTAATTTCTATTTGTTATAGCGACAACAGAAATACATCATCTGTGAAAATTTCAACTGTCTAGCTATCACGGTTCATGAGATACAACCTGGCGACAGACAGCCAGAAACGTGTTTTTTTTTGTTTTATGGTACGGAACCCTTCGTGCGCGAGTCCGACTCGCATTTGGCCAGTTTTTATTTACTCTTGTAACATTGTTACTCGTTGTTTACTGGCAACCCTTTTCACTCATCATTTATCATTACTGAAAAGCAGCGTGATAGCGAAGGCAATTTTCAAACTGTCCTTTAACTGAATATATATGACACTTTGAGCTAAAACTAGACTTAAATTAGTATTCAAACTAATTAACTGACTAACTAAGGAAGCTAGAACAATGAATTATTCAAGTAAATAGCTGTTTCTAGTGTAATTTGAACTTGAAAGTAATTTCAACAGGCATGATGCAACCAAGGTAACAATATTCTGATTTAAAAGATTGTCCATGGAATTGCTTGCCCGTTCTTCTCCATAGAGATCCATGCATTAGAGTGGGCCACTACAGTATGTTCGCAGTTATATTATGCCTTGTGGCCTATAGATAGATTTGATTGTGGTCGCTGGTCCGACGACTAAAAAAAAAAAAAAGGGGATCTTCATCAAAGCGCAATTATTTTTGAGCGCAACCAACTAAGCGCAACTAAATTATTCCTCGAAGCGCAACTATTAGTTTCGCTCACAAATTCAAATTGTTCAAATGGTTGCGCTTCGAGGAATACTTTAGTTGCGCTTAGTGGATTGCGCTCAAAAATAATTGCGCTTTGATGAAGACCCTAAAACCAGACCTATTTTGTAACAGTATGAGTTCCAAAATACTATATTTATTTGTATTAACATAAAATTACAATCAACACAGTAGAAGAAAATCACTTTTGAAATTTAACACAAAAAATATATTTGAGAGGCCAGCGCGTGGTGTAAACGTATCGTAAAAACGTCGATTTTTGAATCGGAAATACAACTATCTTATAGCATTTTAATTAAATTGTTTACAACAAACACAATCAGATTCATTCATAGATATGAATAAATTCTTTAGATCCTGAAAATATTAAATGAGAAACGAGTATTTTGAAGTTATACTTCTTTTGGCGCGTTAGGGAAAAATGATGAGAGTAACTTTTTACGATGCGTGCGCACACACGTCTCGAAAAACCGACACCCTGAAGTCAGCTAGTCAACATTTTTTTTTTTTTTTCGGTTGGGAAATCATCAAATGACTTTTCCCGCTCCGGGCAGAGCGGAAGGGAGTATCAGACTTGTACTGACTAAAACCCATCCATGTTCCTTCCTTGTCCTTTGTGTTCCAGGGCCGCGGTATATCTTTCGAACAGTCCTGCAGCCCAGTCAACATACACCCTGAAGTTAGCTAGTCAACATTTTAGTTTTATACGCCAAAGAAATATAACTTCTTACGTGCGTAATAAGTACACATACAATTTTTTTAATTTTAAAATCAGCGTACGTTACGTTTACAAAGCTCGCTCGAACTAGGTCGCCAGTTGCATAATAAAATACGCCGTTGAACCTACATGGCACTGTTAATTAAAAATCCGTGCAGGTTTTAATAGTCCAAATATTGCCGTATTCGTGTCAATCAACAATACTGAAAAAACAAAAGAGTGTATCTCTTTAGCCAATATTTTTCACCCCTTACAATGTGTAAGGCCCAACACAAAACCGCAGGCTAATAATTGTTACGTAAATTCCGACGATTAAGAATACTTATTCTGCAGATACTATTTACCTAGTATTAAGACTTTCTCATGACTAAGCGTTTTTAGGGCTCCGTACCCAAAGGGTAAAACGAGACCCTATTATTAAGACTCCGCTGTCCGTCTGTCTGGCTGTTTGTCACCAGGCTGTATCTCATGAACCGTGATAGCTAGACACCGTTGAAATTTTCACAAATTATGTATTTCTGTTACTGCTATAACAACAAAATACTAAAAACAGAACAAAATAAATATTTAAGTGGGGCTCCCATACAACAAACGTGATTTTTTGCCGTTTTTTTGCTCGATATTAATAACGGCGACAGGTAGCCGCTTGAAATATTCACAGAAAATTTAGTTGTATATTCACTTTAAAACTAAGTAATTAAATTAAAATAAAATAAATATTAAAGGGAGGCTCCCATACAACAGACATGATTTTTTTACTATTTTTATAGATAATGGTACGGAACCCGTCGTGTGCGAGTCAAAATTTTTCTTCCTTCCTTACTAATAATATTATAAACGCAAAAGTTTGTATGTATGGATGTTTGTTACTCTTTCACGCAAAAACTCCTGAAAGGATTTGGATGAAGTTTGGAACACATATAGTTTATAACCTGTTTTAACACATAGGATACTTTTTATACCGATAGTATGTTCCCGTGGGACAATTATTGAACACCACGCGGGCGAGGCCACGGGCATTAAGCTAGTTCTTTTACAAAAATATATTCGAATTTACGTAACATTTATGTCGCGCGTTCGTGCTAGGCTCTGTTTGCTACCACCAAAATGACAGCCAACAATAGTGTTTTGAGGGTCGAAATTGAAAATAAACAGGGGTTGAATGCTGAAGCGCTCAGTGATATTGTAGACACAAAGGGGTGGTTTTTGTGACATTGCTACCCCGTCCCTTTGGGGGCGAGTTTCAGTTGAAAATTACTGAAATATTTTTTGTTCGTTTTTTTTGTGTTGCTTATTTTTTGTTAATGTTGTGATTGTCTGGTGTTGCGATGTTGCGTACCTTTGATAACTCTTTAATTGATGCTATTATTTGTCTCGTTATTAACCATTTTACTGTAGAACTCTCTATTACATGGGACTTAAACATAACTGGCGAAATGTGGGTGTACAGTAAGGTACACCTCTGCCTAACCCTTCAGGAATTACAGGCGTGATGTTATGTTCATGTGAAAAAGGTACCCGCAGAATGCACAACCTCGTGCTCCTTCTTTAGGGTTCCGTACCCAAAGGGTTACCAACAGGACCCTATTACTAAGCCTCCGCTGTTCATCCGTCTGTCCATCCGTCTGTCCCTCAGCGGGCTGTATCTCATGATCCTTAATAGGTAGACAGTTAAAATTTTCACAGAATGTGGATTTCTGTTGCCGTTCTATAAACGCCAAAAAATATATATTAAAAGGGGTTCCACTACTATGATGGTACGGAAACCTTCATACGCGAGTCCAACTCGAACTCTTGACTCGTTTTTTTTAATTGATTATGAAATAGATGAATAAATTTTATTTATGGATAAACTAACTATATACATTGATAATTAAAAACTATTATATAAACTAAAATAAATAAACTAACAACAAACTACAAAAGGGCATCGAAAAACACCTCCTCAACGCTGTCAGCTAGTAATGTATGTATAGATATACGTGCACGTATTTCTACATCGTTCTCACATATATGTATAATCATCTCAACATGAATGATGTAACCAAGATTTTGTAACAATATTTTGATTGAAAAGAGTGTCCATGGAGTTTCTTGCCCATTCTTCTCCATAGAGATCTACGCTTTGGAATGGGCAACTACAGTACTTTCACAAGTTATTATGCCTTGTGTCTGTGACTGTAGCTTAGCCTAATTTGTTTTTCTGACATTTAAAAGTGCCAGTAATGGTCTAATTGAAATAAATGCTTTTGAGTTTGAGTTTGAGTTTGAGTTTGAGTTTAATGTGCCCAAGAGACTGGCGGTGTTGCCACGTTGTATGGCAACAGTTTTTTTTAATTCGGATAGTTAATTAATTCAGAATGCACAATTGCACATCATATCCATATTCATATATTTATTTTGCATTCCATATTGATAATGGACATGAATGTTGATGGATGGAGAGGGAGAGGCAGGCCAAAGAAAAGATGGATGGATTGTGTGAAGACTGATATGGAAGAGAAAGGAGTCAAAGATGCCGTGACGTCTGACAGGGGAGAATGGAAGAAGAAAACATGTTGCGCCGACCCCAAATAGAATGGGATAAGGGCTGGAAGATGATGATGATGATTGTAAACAAGGTGTTACATAGGGCTTAACGCTAGGTACATAAATATGGACCCTGTAAGGGCACAGCAAAGTAGGAGAGAGGAAGAGGGCTTTAATTTGATTAGTTTACAAAAGTAACAATACAAAAAAAAACATTAATAGTATATTAGCATTTATATAATAAAAATTGTTGTAGTTTATTAATGAATTAATAAAGTTTTTGTTCATTTTTAATTAGTTGTGGTAATTTATTATAAACTTTCATCGACATGACTAGGGCACTTGTTGAGTGTATTTTTAACTTAGAGCTTGGCATCATTACGCCATCGCAACTATAGAACTAGACGCGAAAGTTTATTTAAATCCATTACCTAATCCAACCCTCTCCTACTCGAAGGGAAAAGATCAGCAAACATTCTGACAGGTACCGTAAATAACCGAATTTCGAGGGTAAATTAATCAATTTGAAACTAAGGAATTATCGCAAGGCTGCCTGTCTACGGTTTAGCAGATAGCTCTCTGATTAATGGCTAGTTCTAGCTAAAACGGTGGTCTCGAAGTTTCTGGACCTGTTTTAAGTGTCCACTAATACATAGGTTGGAGGTTTAAAACCTGGTTTATGAGGTTGCATAATGCATAATCAGCCTATAATGTTCCCACTGCTGGGACACAAGCCTAGTCTCTATGAGAGAGAATAGGCTATAGATAAATAATCAGTGCTGGTTGGTAAATGTCACAAGTCTTCAATGTTTTGGTTCTAGGACATGCCGGTTTTCTTCACGATGTTTTCCTTCACCGTTTTGAGAGCAGTGGTGATAAAATAAATTACACAAAGTAATGGGGTTCGAACCCACGATTTACTGCTCGTAAGTCGAAGCCGCCATCACTGGGCCACCGCTGAGGTTATTAATGTCTTATTTATGTTTTATGAATGCCTGATCCAGTGTGGATGAAAACAGCGAGGGACAGACAGAAATAAAAAAAAAACTTCAATAAAAATCGATCGTTTAAAATAAATAAAGGCTTATGTTTAACCAACCACCAGATTTAGTAAAATGTAACGGCAAAATAATCACTTTTGATTGCCAAAAATATTAAATGATCACCAAAACCAGATCGCCATTTTAACGTGAAATTAGAACCCAAAATAATTAATGACCACCAGAAATTGAACTTTTATGCTCTTGCATCCGAGTCGAGGGAGACCCGGTCGCCGGGCTCCCGCTTCTGATTGGTTTATAATAAAATAACGGGATTGGGGTGCCCCAAGTCGGCCTAGGCAAAACATAGTTTGTCATCAACCACCTCATTAAAATTTGGTGCTCATTTACTAAATTTGGCGATCAATCGATATTTTTAGGTGTGCAGGATTGTGGTTAGGCAGAACTTATAAGGAAACGACCGTATGTCGTGCGATCCATTTATTGACTACTAGTAATACATACATACATACATAAACTCACGCCCTTTTCCCATGGGGGTAGGCAGAAACCACAGAACGCCACCTGCTACGATCCTTACATACTCCTTTTGCCTCGTCCACGTTCATACATCTGGTCATACACGCACGCCGGTTGCGAGTACTACGCACCTGACCTTTCTGAAGAATCTCACCAATGAGGTCAGCGTATGTTCTTCTAGGGCGTCCCCTCCCGGCGTTGCCACTCACATCTGCCTTGTAAATACCTTTTGTTAGTCGCCTTTCACTCATCCTCTCCACATGACCAAACCATCTAAGCATACTTTTTTCAATTTTTGTCACTACATCTTCTTTTAAGCCGCAACGTTTCCGTATAACCTCTATAACTACTAGTAATCTTAATACTTATTCTACGTAAACAACTTGCGAGCTGTTACTGCAAGCTTGCACATCATATTACATACCACAGATGATAGATGTTAGTTGTCACAAAGTTATTTTTGGTGTAAGCAGACTCTTCACAAAGCCGTCAACCAAGCATTATGTACATACATCAAACTAAGTAACTTTACGCAAAAAAATGTGCTGGGAAACGACTCTTTTTTTTGGGCGGAAAATTTCACGTTTTACAGTAGGGCTCAATGTAACGTACTCAAAACATTGTGCTGATGGATGGATTGAATAGTAAGGGGGTCCTGGAGGTTGTGTAAAAACCTTACATTAAAAACATGTATTTAAAAAAAAACTTGTGAAAAATTTGGAACTTTGACCCCCAATATCTACGTAACTAGAAGGTTCCCAGGTATGGTCTAGAACAAAAAAATTATCGCAATGACGGGGAAAACAAGTGCGTTTCGGCTTCGTTTAGAGTCTTTTTACACCGTCTATGTATACTGTATGTTGCGCCGACCCCAAATAGAATGGGATAAGGGCAGGAAGATGATGATGATGATGTATACTATAAATACTCTAAACATTGTAATACAGTAATACAGGCTGTTTTACTTTTGAATGCTGTTTATTTGTCCAGAGATGGATCGTTTTGCATAATAATTGGCACCTAATATGAGTATATTATCAATCGTGTCGGACCCTTGTCAAGACTATGAACATACATACAATTTTAAATTACGACAGGCTCAAATTTTGAACAGTAAAAATTTCAATAATAATAAAAAGGGCGCCATGTTGGTAAGCATAATTTAAAGTAGAATTTATCAAAAACTGTAGCCAAGTACCTGAGTAATAGCTTAAGAGGCCGGCGGAGGCCGCTCGCAACAGCAATTCGAAGCGAAGGCAAAAATCCGTCGAAATATGTTATCTCTGTTTCAAACTTCCCGGCGCGTTGCGAAACTGTGCGTGAGCGTGTGGGAATAGTGTTTACCTACCTGTTTTCATACCACCGCTGCACATTTGTGATTAATTTGAATATGTGCCGTAATACCAAAAATTATGAATGAAAACTCAATGTTTTTCCATTTTTTTTTATTATGTAACTTAACAATATAAGTCATATTTCGGAATAAACAATATTAAAAATATTACCGTTTTTAATATAGAACAGATGAGATGAAAACATCTTATGTATACTGTAAAAATCTGATAAATTTAATTTCTTTACAATTCGTTTCAGGTATTTTGCAAAAAAAAACCTAGGCAAACACTGTCTTGTTCCGAATAACAGCATAATAAGGTGGAAATATGCTCAAACTGATAATGATTTTGGTATTACGTTTGTATGGACAATTCATCGTTTGGCGGCCCCTTAAGCAGTTACAGTCTAACTCGTATGCCTACCTCGTGAAGAAAACAAGTCATGAGGAATTTTGCATTTGAAGGTATAATTGCGAACCACAAACCGCAACGGCAAAGACGCCACCTGAAACCGTTTCCTAGAATAGATAAAGTTACATTACAGTTACATACAAACATTCTATCATCAGACAAGGAGAGATACAGCGAAGCGTCACCAGTATATGGTTGGCGTTCCACGAATCCGACCTTCCAAGCTTTTCGCTTTCATAACAATTATTTTTAGGGTTCTATACCTCAAAAGGTAAAAAAGAACCCTTATAAGATCACTCTTTGTCCGTCTGTCTGTCTGTCCGTGTGTCACCACCGATTTTCTCAGGAATGGGTGGACAAAGCCAGTTGAAATTTTTACCAAATTCTAAGGTCTATAATCCCTATTACGTGTATAAAAATCAAGGTCCTGAGTCAACACGATAAAAAGATATGGGCAAATTTAGTTTTTCGCGAATATTAAAATTTGTAAGACCCAAAATGTATCTTAATTTTCAACTTTTTTTGTTTTTCGCACTTATTTTGTGCTGTAAGACCTTGCTCTTAAAATTTAAATCACGAAATTTGGCAAGAAGCTATAGCTCTTACAACACATGTAAACGAAAAAATCTGAAAATCGCAAATATGTAGTTTAATAACAAAATACCTACAAGTTTATACGGAACCCTCGGTGCGCGAGTCCAACTCGCACTTGGCTGGTTTTAAAATATTTGTCTGTCTGACTGTCTGTTTGTTCCGGCTAATCTCCGAAACGGCTAGACCAAACTTTTACTGCAGGTAGCTAATGTTATAAGGAGTTACTCCGGATATTTTTATTTTAGGGTTAAATGGGAAGTCACACATTTTAATAATTTCCCACGACCGAAGGTGTAGTACCTTCGAACTATAAATAACTATTAACAAAAATCAGCACACCATTCCTCGTCTAAAATTAGCCCTTTTAATCCCACCTCTTAACCCCGGTCCATTTAATAACATTAATTTAAATATCTCGTTACATACAAAAGGTCTCGACTATTACGTGCAGAGGTATATTACTCGACGAGTGATATGATAATGGGTTCTAGGGTGATCGCATGGTGGCTTGGGCGATTGCGGACGCGGCAGCGAGAGGGATCAGAGGGCCTAGGAATAGTGACATGCCAGACACGATAATGATAATATGTATGTATGTAGATGACAAAATTAAAAGTTTAAGGTTGACTGGTAGAGAATGCCTTGTGGCATTAAGTCCGCCTATGTACCACTCTTGTACATAAAGTTTATATAAATAAATAAATAATAAATAAAAGTGTTTAAATGGATTAGTAGAATGGTAGAATCTTAATTTGTTTTTATTTTTTAATTTGTTTTATTGACATTAATTGTAATGGTGAAATCTTAATTTGTTTTTATATTTTGATGTTTTTTTTGCTATTTAAAATGTTATAACAGGGTAATTGCAAATGTTGTGTTTCACTTTTAATTACTTTATTTGGTTACTATTATAATAATGATTTCTATTGTTATTCTTTTAATTTTATAATTTAGTGTAAAATTTTCGATACAATGCAAAAGTTGTTACTGAAATAAATGAAATGACATGATTGGTTCACAGCATAACGTATTTTTACAAAGACATCATCATCTGCCTACCCTTTACCTAACTAAATTGGGGGCGGCTTCCAGTCTAACCAGATGCAGCTGAATGCCAGTATTTTACATGAAGCGACAGCCTATCTGACGTCCACAACCCAGTTAGTACTGGGTAATACGATAGCCCTTGGTAAGACTGGTTAAACCGTTGGTCATTTGTAGATTTTTAACAGTCGTTACAGGTAATCAGTGGCCCGAAAGTCTGACAACCAGTCTTACCAAGGGGTATCGTATTACCCAGTACTAACTGGGTTATGAAGGTCAGATTAGCAGTCGCTCCATATAAAATACTGGTATTCATCTGCAGCCGGTTAGACCGGAAACCGACCCCAAGATAGTTGGAAAAAGGCAAGGGATGTGATGTCGCTCCCGCTTCAGCACCCTCGTAAGGTCATCACCCTAGTCAAGGCCAATACCGCCTAAATGACATGTAGGCTGGAAAAGTAGGATAGCTTTTAAAATGGAGTATTCAAATGTATATTTTTCTCAGTCACTGACAGTTTTATCACATTTTTGGGAGCGTCAGAAGAGCATGAGTGATGATACTTAAGTACGTCTAAAGTAAGTTAGGGAGGCATGTGTAAATAATTTATCATCATCTGCCTAGCCTGTACCTAACTATTAACTTATATTTTACATAAAGCGACTGCCTATCTGACCGCCGGATACTAGTTAATGGGTTAACACAATACTCCTTAGTGAGACTGGTTGTCAAAGTTTCATGCATTAGACCTTTAACGACTAAAAGGACTAACTAAGCTATTATATTTTTACGCTCTTGGGGGTAAACAAACCCGTATAACTATTTACTTGTATGATCTACAAGTAGTTGTTCCGGGTCCGGCAGTTTGTATAAAGGGTGTAAAAATACTCTTATCATCATCATCATCATATCAGCCCGGAATCACCCACTGCTGGGTGTAGGCCTCCCCTTTTTCCTGCCACACTTCCCGGTTCTGTGCGTCCCTCATCCAGGTGTTACCCGCGACTTTGACGATGTCGTCAACCCAACGAGCTTTAGGACGGCCCTGGTTTCTATGGCCTAACCTTGGCCACCATTCGGTCAAAGCCTTGCTCCATCGGCCATCTCCGCGTCTAGCCAAGTGTCCTGCCCACGCCCATTTGAGGCGCACCGCCCGGTCCCCGACGTCGTAGACTTTCGTTCGACGGCGGATTTCGGTATTAGGCACTCGATCTAAGAAGCCGAAAGGCACTTGTTCTCCCCGTCATTAATTATTTCGTATTCGTATTCGTCGATCATTTTTTTGTTCTAGACTATACCTAAGAACCTTCTAGTTACGGAGATATTGGGGGTCAAAGTTTCAATATTTTCACAAGTTTTTTTCTTAATACATGTTTTTAATGTATTTTTTTTACTTAAGACACCTTCACGACCCCCGTACTATTCCATCCATCCATCAGCAAAATGTTTTGAGTGCGTTACATTGAGTCCTACCGTAAAAAAATGATTTTTCACCCCAAAAAAAAAGTCGTTTCCCAGCAATAATTCTTGCGTAAAGTTACTTAGTTTCATGTACATACTGCTTGGTTGACGGCTTCGTGGAGAGTCCCTTTACACCCTGTATGTGAGGTTAAATGTTTGTAAACGCACCCACGATACATGAGAAATAGTGTAGGGTAACGTTTTATTTTTAAAAAAGAAAATAAGAAGGAAATAATGACAAGTAGTGAACAGCCCCCTTTAGACAATGACAAGTAGTGAACAGCCCCCTTTAGACAATGACAAGTAGTGAACAGCCCCCTTTAGACAATGACAAGTAGTGAACAGCCCCCTTTAGACAATGACAAGTAGTGAACAGCCCCCTTTAGACAATGACAAGTAGTGAACAGCCCCCTTTAGACAATGACAAGTAGTGAACAGCCCCCTTTAGACAATGACAAGTAGTGAACAGCCCCCTTTAGACAATGACAAGTAGTGAACAGCCCCCTTTAGACAATGACAAGTAGTGAACAGCCCCCTTTAGACAATGACAAGTAGTGAACAGCCCCCTTTAGACAATGACAAGTAGTGAACAGCCCCCTTTAGACAATGACAAGTAGTGAACAGCCCCCTTTAGACAATGACAAGTAGTGAACAGCCCCCTTTAGACAATGACAAGTAGTGAACAGCCCCCTTTAGACAATGACAAGTAGTGAACAGCCCCCTTTAGACAATGACAAGTAGTGAACAGCCCCCTTTAGACAATGACAAGTAGTGAACAGCCCCCTTTAGACAATGACAAGTAGTGAACAGCCCCCTTTAGACAATGACAAGTAGTGAACAGCCCCCATTAGACAATGCATCTGATGAGATTACGAGTAAGAGAGAAGTATGGCAGAAGAAGACATGCTGCGCCGACCCCAAATAAACTGGGATAAGGGCAGAAGATTGATGATGAGGAATATTAAGATGATAGGCATCCCCGGTGCGTCGTCAACCCAAAGATAAAACTGAAGTATCCTTTGGACTTGTAATTACACCGGCAACTCGAAACTGCGACGCTTCTTGGCAGTATGGTAAAGAAAAGAAGCGGTGTCTCAAAGAGTTCTATTGTTTAAAAAAAGATGAAGATTTTGTAACCATCTTTATACAATACTAGTGGACATCACGCGGTTTCACCCGCGTAGTTCCCGTTCCCGTGGGAGTACGTGGATTAAATATAGCTTATGTTACTCGCTGATAATGTAGCTATCCATTGCTGAAGAACTTTTCAAATCGGTTCAGTAGTTTTTAAGTTTATTCGTTACATACAAAAATAAAAATCTTTCCTCTTTATTATATTAGTATAGATTAGCTTATGCCTGGGGCGTCACCCGCGTAGGACTCGGGATTTGACCCACGGGATTGTACTACCAGAATAAAAATGATCCTATGTGTTAATTCATTGCGTTTAGGAAATTGAGAGACGAAATAAATACGGATCAGTTAAATTAAATTTAATATTATGCTCTTGTCGAATCCAGACTTCGATATAGTATACAGTTCTGGGGGAAAAGTTCTCCAAAAAAGAGCAATACGTACAATCGTAAGAATTTCACAAAGAGAAAGCTGTCGATCTCATTTTAAGCGTTTAGATATTCTAACATTGCCCAGCTTATACATACTTGTTTTGTTAGTTAATTTTAAAAAATATGTCCATGAATTCGAGTCTGAGGAAGAAAAAATAGCCAGGGAAAACACTCGTAGGAAGGATTTTAAAAATAAACTTGTACCTAATTTCAACATTGTCAAGCATAGCCCTCATTACCAAGCTGTACAAATATTTAATAGACTGCCAGCGGACTTAACCTGTACACCAAATTTTCTTCGAATCCGTCTATCAGTTCAGTCGTTTTTGAGTGAAAGGGTAACAAATATCCATATCCTCACAAATTCGCATTTATCATCGACTCAAACTCAAACTCAAAGGCATCTATTTCAATTAGACCATTACAGGCACTTTTGAATGTCAAAAAAACAAAGAAGACTAAGCTACAGTCATAAGGCATAATAACTTGTCAAAGTACTGTAGTTGCCCATTCCAAAGCGATCTCATAGAGAAGAATGGGCAAGAAACTCCAGTAGTAAGATAAGATAGTATGGATGATGATAACTAATATTATAAATGTGAATGTATGTTTATTTCCTTTTCACGCCTAAACCACTGACCTGACCATCCTGAAATTTTGCATATACATTGTCAGGTGTACAGAAACGCATATAGGGTATACATAGTGCCACGTGTCTTTCGAATCATGATTGAATTACAACTCGAATTGATTGTCAAATTCTAAGTTAACGCGAGCGAAGCCACATGCTAAAGCTGGTAGATAATATGGATAAGTACTTCTCAAACCAACAAGATTAGGTAGCATATAGGTAACCATGTATTCAACATCACTACATATTATGAAACAAAGTCCTCCGTCGCGTCTGTCTGTCTGTTCGCGATAAACTCAAAAACTACTGCACCGATTTCAATACTGTTTTCACCTATAGATAGAGTGGTTCTCGAGGAAGGTCTTAGTGTATAATTTGTCAAGTTTTTGTTGCGGGAACGGGATCAAAATTTCATGATTACTTTTGGTCGCGATAACCGACATCCACGCGGGTGAAGCCATCAGCTAGTTTTATTTATAACACATCTAGACGTGACAAGGTTTCGTCACCCAAGTTTCATCGAAGCGTGAAAAACTAATTTAGGGTCTTATAAATTCGCTGCGGGCTGTTCGAAAGAGATACCGCGGCCCTGGAACACAAAGGGCAAGGAAGTAACATGGATGGGTTTTAGTCAGTACAAGTCTAACACTCCCTTCCGCTCAGAGCGGGAGAAGTCATTTGATGATTTCCCATCCGTAAAAAAAAAGGGTCTTATAAATTTATATTCGAGGATCTGTGTAGGAAGTTTCATAAGGTTTCTTCCAAAGTATAAGTAAAACGGCACACCAGTCGAAGTATTATGACGAAAACTCGACGTTCTTTTGTCTACAATGTATCATCATCATCTGCCAAACCTTTTCCCAACCATGTTGGGGTCGGCTTCCAGTCTAACCGGAACTAAATACCAGTATTTTAAAGATAGCGACTGCCTATCTGACCTCCATAACCCGGTTAGTACTGGGTAATACGGTACCCTTTGGAAAGACTAGTTGTCAGAATGTCAGGCCACTGACTAGCTAGATCTTCGACAGTCGTTACACTGTCGAATATCTAAAAAATGACAGCCAGGACCAACGGTTTAGCGTGTTTTCCGAGGCACGGAGGAAACCTGGTACGTTATGATGGTATTTGGTCACCCATCCTCAAACCGATCCTCTACTTAATTATCATCTACTTAATATTATTATAATATTATTTTAAAATTGTGTTCGGCGGCTAGACTAACCGTATCCAGCCGGCCTATTCCGGCTTCTCGAAAGGAGGACGTAATGTATTCCACTAGTATCTGTTTTTTCATGTATGTATGTCACTCTTAAAGCCCGAACTACGGTAAATCCTAAGATTTTCCAGTAAATCCTAAGATTTACCAACTCTTAATGGTAAAAGTCCGAACCGTTCTATGATCATCGTTTATTTCGGACTTTTACCACCATTCACTTGGTAAATCTTAGGATTTACCTCAAAGACACGGTAAATGTTGAGATAAACATGTCAATACGTGTTCGGCGTATGGCCTTATACTCTTTGCAGTCTGCAGCCCCCCGCTGCGCTGATGCATAACAGCGCTCCGTGTACAAGTAATTTTTTTTACTAACTATTAATAGTTGTATTTGATTAATTATAATAAATTGTCGTTTTGCTTATCTTCAACTTGTTTATAAATCTAAAATTTAAAAAAAAACCAAATGATTCAGTTAGATTAGCCATAATAGTAAGCGTTATGTTTGTTAAGGTAATTTTATTTGTGTTGTTTTTTTTTTATTCTGCAAGTGTTTAAAAATTGTTTATAACTAGTTATTAAAAAATTCCAAAAGATATAGATAACGATTTGACTGATTAGTAGTACAAATGATTAATAATTGCTCATAGGTATGTAAGGATTTGAATAATTATTAATTGAAATAAATGATTAAGAAGTATGCATTGTTTTATTTCCAAGAGGAGCTCGTGGCTAAATAATAACATCCGCTCGGGTCGATCTTTAGGTTAAGCCGTGCTTGCCTGGATGGGTGACCACCCATTACATACTGAGTTTCCTCCGTGCCCCGGAAAGCACGTTAAGCCGTTGGTCCCGGCTGTCATTTGAAGATCTTTGACAGTCGTTAGGCAGTCAGTGGCCCAAAAAAGTCTGACAACCAGTCTAACCAAGGGGTATCGTATTACCCAGTACTAACTGGGTTGTGGAGGTCAGATAGGCAGTCGCTCCATGTAAAACACTGGTATTCAGCTGCATCCGGTTAGACTGGAAGCCGACCCCAACGTAGTTGGGAAAAGGCTAGGCAGATGATGATTTTTTTATTTCCAAAACCAACATTAACCAACTGTCACTGGTAAAACCTAGCATGTACTAAATTCTAATGGTACAAGCCCGATAAAATCGTTTCTTTTTTACATATTCTTACATTTACCAACTCGTGTTGGTAAACCCTAAGATTTACTGGTAAAACCTAAGATTTACCGTAGTTCGGGCTTTTACAGTACCATATACACTGATTTCTCTGTAATTACTGGTCCGATGTTATTGGTTGATTTTGAGATTTTTTTGTATGTTAAGAATTTGTCTAGGATATCTCAACAAAAAAGAGTAAAATAAAAACACAAAAATGTGGAAAAAAAACAGTTTTTTTTTACATGAAGTGACTGTTTATTTTTACCTCCACGACTCAGTCACTGGGAACCACATTGCAATAACCCTTGGTAAACTGGTAGCCAGACTAACAAAGACTACGCGTAGGAAGTAACTTTTTGTATTAGAACCATAACTTCAAGAGAACAACTGCGTACTTACATCATAACCTTCATTTCAAATCCGACCTTATTTATGGGCATTCAGCTTTTTCTTTCCACCGGCAATAATTTGTTGCTTTTGGTGACGTTTTTTTAATTATTTTTTGTTTACAGTGATGTAACTCGTCTGTTTTGTAAATATTTGTTTTGTTTCATTTGAAATTAAAGTTTATTTTTGTTGTTGTGTTAGCTAGCCAATATATGAGTTGGCGTAGTGATCATCATCATTATCTGCCTAGCCTTTTCCCAACTATGTTGGGGTCGGCTTCCAGTCTAACCGGATGCAGCCGAATACCAGTATATTACATGGAGCGACTGCCTATCTGACCTCCACAACCCAGTTACTACTGGGAAATACGATACCCCTTGGTAATACTGGTTGTCAGACTTTTTGGGCCACTGACTACTTTAACGACTGTCAAAGATCTTCAAATGACAGCCGGGACCAACGGCTTAACGTGCTTTCCGAGGCACGGAGGAAACTCGGTATGTAATGGGTGGTCACCCATCCACAGACCAACCTAGGCAAGCACGGCTTAACCTAAAGATCGACCCGAGCGGCTGTTATTGTTTAGCCACGAGTTGGCGTAGTGATCAATGCGCGTTTTTTTTTTTTAATGAAAATGCGAGTTGTCGGGTCAGAAGGCTAACACGTAATTTTTTGACGCGCCGATGAAGTTGTAGTGCATTTGCAGTTCAAGTTTGAGTGATAAACGGTATTCTTTCTTACTCTTACTAACTAAATAAGCGAATAGAAACGATTACATTACAATGATTAGACGTTATTATCATTTATAAGCTGTCATTTTGAGACGTAAAATGAATAGTAGAATACCGATCATGTTGCGTTCCGAAGAACGCACCAAAGACGTGCAACAGTAGAATGCCATTATGGCGCTCGCGTGACGTCAACACGAGCGTGTCTGACAGCGGTAGAGAATACGAAAACGTTGTTTTATGCTATAGTCAAAATAAGTCACGATTTTATAGTATGTTTAATTGTCTTTGACTGCTTCGTTGGTCGAGTGGTCGCTAGCGCGACTGCTGAGCATGAGGTCCTGGGATTCCCAGGTCGGGCAAAGTGCTATTGGGGTTTTCTATCAGGAATTTCTCAGTAATAGCCACGTAGTCTGGATTTGTGCCCGGTTGACGGCAATAGGCTCGCCCCCTATTACGGGGACTTAAACATAACTGGCGAAATGTGGGTGTTCTATTAGGTACACCTCTGCCTAAACCTACGGGGATTACAGGCGTGATGTAGGTAATGTTATGAGTTAATTAACTTGTTGTAAAACTCAAACTCAAAACTCAAACTCAAAAGCATTTATTTCAATTAGACCATTACAGGCACTTTTGAATGTCAGAAAAACAAATAAGGCTAAGCTACAGTCACAGACACAAGGCATAATAACTTGTGAAAGTACTGTAGTTGCCCATTCCAAAGCGTAGATCTCTATGGAGAAGAATGGGCAAGAAACTCCATGGACACTCTTTTCAATCAAAATATTGTACAAAATCTTGGTTACATCATTCATGTTGAGATTAAACATATGTGAGAACGATGTAGAAATACGTGCACGTTAAGAGCGTCCAGAGTAAAACATTATATCAACAATTTTAAAACAAAGTAAGTAGTTAAAATAAACCATGGCAGCCTAGAGATGACCAGTCCCAACTGACAGCGCCCGTTCACGAACATGACGCATGGATCAGACCCATTCAGCTCAACCATATTGAAGGGAGCTAAATGACCCGACACACCCGCCACCATCAGCGAGACATTTGAGTGAGCATGACATTCTCTCAGCCACCAGGGCAAATTCAAGTCAATGAAAGATAACTAAATGTAAATGGTAGCTTTACAGTACATAGTACTCACACATGTGCTATGCAATTATATAATACTAAGAGATTGAATTTATACAATGCAAAGATATTATTACAATCTTCTGCAGCTTCCACAATAACTTCACATGGTAATTAATTAGTTTGCCCCTATGCTTGTGGAGCAGGACCAGCAGTGAGCCAAGCATTTTTATCATCAATGTAATCCCCCAATTTATAATATGCTTGCCTGCATAGTCTGCGTTTTATACAAGATTTAAATTTCGTCTCGTTTAGTTGTAGAATGTGGGGAGGTATTTTATTGTAACATTTTAAACAGTACCCCATGAAAGATGAGTCTACTTTAGCTAACCTAAAACCTGGCTGTACTAGTTCGTCCCTGTTTCTAGTACTATAGTGGTGCCTGTCACCTCTTTTACTAAATAAATGCAGATTTTTCCTAACGTACATGATGTTTTCATAGATGTATTGACAAGGTACTGTCATGATGTTAATTTCCTTAAACAGTTCTCTTAGAGAGTCACGCCTACGTAGATCATATAAGGCTCTGATAGCTCTTTTCTGCAGAATAAATATAGATTCGATGTCTGCAGCCCGTCCCCATAGTAAAATACCGTAAGACATAATACTATGAAAATAACTAAAATAGACCAGCCTCGCGGTATCTACATCAGTAAATTGACGGATTTTTCTAACAGCATATGCTGCTGAACTCAGCCGTCCTGCAAGAGATGTTATATGCGGACCCCATTGTAGGCTTGAGTCGAGCGTGATCCCCAGAAAAACAGTTTTTTCGACGAATTCTAGTTTCTCTTGATTCAATACTATGTCACTATTACTAATTTTGACATTCGGTAGAGCAAATCTGATGCACTTCGTTTTTTTCCCATTTAATACTAAATTATTCGCGGTGAACCAATTATGAACCTGTAGTAGAGCGTTATTTACGTCGTCAAGATTTGTAGCACGTCTGTTTATCTTAAATATTAAAGAGGTATCGTCAGCAAACAACACCATCTGTGGTTGGTTTTTAAATAAATGGGGGAGATCATTTATATAAACTAAAAAGAGGAAAGGACCTAATATCGAACCTTGCGGTACACCCATACTTACTTTTAAACCCATTGAATTGACACCATTTATTTGTACTTGCTGATATCTATCGTTCAAATATGATTTCACTAAACTGAGCGCAAGTTTACCTAAACCGTAATGTGCAAGTTTTAAGAGTAGGGTTTCGTGGTTTACGCAATCAAATGCTTTCGAGAGGTCACAGAAGATTCCTATGGCATCTTGTGCCTCTTCCCACGCAGTAAATATGTGTTTTAATAAGGTTACACCGGCGTCAGTCGTGCAACGTCCTTTGGTGAAACCATACTGTTTCTCATGTAAAATTTTATTGGTGTTAAAGTGGTTGAGCATTTGATTACGCATTACCTTTTCAAACACCTTGCTAAAAACCGGCAACACGGATACGGGTCTATAGTTATTGGTGTCTTTACTGTCCCCGGATTTGAAAAGTGGTATTACCTTGCTGTATTTCATAAGGTCCGGGAAGACTCCTTGGTCCACACACAAGTTAAATATTAATGCTAAATACGGTGCTATAGTCTCAATAATAGCTTGACAAACTTTAATCGACATTCCCCATAGATCTTCAGTTAATTTTATTTTGATTTCCTTAAAAGCTTTAATGACTGCTATGGGGTTTATATGCTTAAATTGAAACTCAACCGGACAGGCTGAAACGTTAGCTCTTAATAAATCAATAGAAAGGAGGAGGTTATGCATTCTAACAGCATCTTTTTTTCATGTATTTCTTCTTGATTAATGATCCGATTTAAAAGATTATTTTTCATTTGGTGAAAGGACCCCGCGCGGTGATTCCATATAAAGGAGATTGCCCACGAACGGTACTCTTGATAAATGAGTTGTGTCTCAAAACCTTGAACGGCATAAAATTCCTAAAATCAAAATATATTTTCTAAATAAGATTTAATAGTACGGGGGTCGTGGTGGTCTTCAAATTAAAAATGTTACATTAAAAATATGTATTTAAAAAAAAATCTGAAAAAATTGGAACTTTGACTCCCAATATCTCCGTAACTAGGAGGTTCCCAGGTATGGTCTTGATCAAAACAAAATATCGCAATGACGGGGAAAATAAGTACCTTTCGGCTTCGTTAAGAGTCTTTTTACACCCTTTATAATCTTCATCCTCTATGAGAATGATGTGCTAATAACTTCTAGTTACAATGTAATATTGATACTTGACTAGGATTTATGCGAGATACTACAACTAAAAAGTTAATGAAACAAACAAAAGCCACTGACTTCCGAAAGTAAAGTTATTGCTTCTGCTTACCCCATCAAGCTAAATTAAAACTTAGGAATAAACACCTAAATCACTTGCTTATTTAAATACATCTGTCAGTTTCATTAGGCTGCAGAATTACGTCGCAGAGACGCTTAAAGTATCTGAGCTACTTTAAGCGTCCCTGGTAGCTGAGCTAAGTAGGTTCTAACTTAGGTTATTTCGAGTTAGGGTTTCGTTTAAATTTTAAAATGGCTGGGTGTTCGTGCGATGTCAGAAGCAACAAATATTATGAGCTAACCGTTGCCTGCGACCTTCGTCAGATTGAAATTATTATCAAAATTATACTTCCTTATTTCAATCGGTGATATCCAAGAAAGAGAAAAGAAAGAAAGAAAGAAAAAATATTTATTTGTCGCAGATACATGACGTGCATACAAAATAAAAATTAAAAAACTGTAAACATACATCGCATAGCAAAACAACAACAACAAAAAAATGAAAATAAAAAGAGAAGTGAACCAATAAATAAATCGAAGGCATGTGACATCTCCCAACCCGCACTGGGCCCGCGTGGTGGATTATAGCCCATTCCCACTCATAGAGAGGAGGCCTGTGTCCCAGCAGTGGGAACATTATAGGCTGATTATGCTTATGCCTATTTCAATCGGATTTTGTCAACAATTTCAATTTTTTGCACGGATCCCTAAGCCTTTTTTTTAAATAGAAGTAGCCTAAGTTATTCCTTATGAAATCAGCTATCTACTTGTAAAAGTCCCGTTAAAATCGGATCAGATAGACAGTCGCTCTATGTAAAATACATCCGGTTAGACTGGAAGCCGACCAAACATGGTTAGGAAAAGGTTTGGTAGATCGTGATGAGTATGGAAACACTATTTTCTTACCGCAGGACTAAATCTATACTAATTTTATAAAGAAGTAAGTTTATACAGGGTGTAAACAGACTCTTCACGAAGCCGACAACCAAGCATTACGTACATCAAATTAAGTAACTTGACGCAAAAATTAGTGCTGGGAAACGACTTTTTTTTTTGGGCTGAAAAATCACGTTTTACAGTAGGACTCAATGTAACGCACTCAAAACATTGTGCTGATGGATGGATTGAATAGTAAGGGGGTCCTGGAGGTGTTTAAAGTAAAAATCTTACATTAAAAACATGTATTAAAAAAAAAACCTGTGAAAAAGTTGGAACTTTGACCCCCAATATCTCCGTAACTAGAAGGTTCCCAGGTATGATCTAGAACAAAAAAATAATCGCAATGACGAGGAGAACAAGTGCCTTTCGGCTTCGTTAAGAGTCTGTTTACACCCTTTATGTAGAGCGTAATCTCCGGAACTAATGATCCAATTCTAATAATTCTTTAACTGGCAAAAAGCTGCATTATTCGTGGGTGCTAAATTATATTTATATCATTCATATTAATCTATTGTAATCAAAACAAAAAAATGTATTTATATCATGAATATCTATGGTAATCTAAAAAAATCTAGTAAAAATTCTTTGTATATTGTTACTTGTAATAACTTCAGATTTTAAATTTCTCTTTTCTTCTAACACTTGTAACAAGAAAAATAACAATACCTTAATTCGAAAATCTCCAGTAAGTACCAAATTTAAACTACCCTCCCATACTTTCACCCTGTCGCTCTAAATTCCACCCTAATCGTGATGGGATATCGTACTTAGAGTCATATTTCGTAACTTAATCCTCAGTACTTAGGAAAGCTTTGGATCTGATAACTTGTAGATAAGGTGTAAATAGTTGTTAATGTGGTTGCGTCAGGGTAGCCCGTTTTCATGATTGTGATTTTGTAACTACATACGTGTTACTGGCGCGACTCATTTTTCATCAACATCCAACCTGACATTGACCTACAAATTACAAAAAACGTAAGAAAATTTAAATTTCGCGGGCTACCCTGACGCAACCACCTTAAATACCTACGCTGAGAATAGTATGTTAAGTTTTCAATATAACCGTTTTCATAATATGTATGCATGATTGTTTTTTTTTTTTAAATTACCGATGAGAAATTTCTATGTTCCCTCGGTTCAAAAAGATGTTCTGAATATGTGGTACAGATCGCGGCTCGTAAGTTGAACCAAAATGGCGGTCGTCTGCGCATGTACAATTATGAATTGAGACCGATTGAGACCCGAAGATTTGTGTGTTACAGCTCACGGCACGTAAGTTGACCTTGAATGCGCAGTAACACATATTCGGGTCTCAATCGGTCTCAATCTATCATTGTACCTGCGCGGATCACCACCGTTTTGGTTCAACTTACGTGCCGCGATCTGTATCGTTTGTGAGTCGGTATCGCTTCCACCCCTTATAGGTATGGTGGTAGCACCATACCTACCTCTTATGTCACCAAGAAGTATGACAGTGTTCAAGTTAGTAAAGAACTAGGAAAATTACAGGCACATTACGCGATAAACTAAATCTGTAAAGGGAATAAGTTGTCAGTGAAATTAGCAGCAAATGAGACATTTCAACTTTGTCTGTTAAGTTGGCTAGCGTCTGCCATAACCACGTATTTCAGACGTCTAGCGAATTCGTGTTCTATTCTGTAAAGTTCACTTGGCACCTCACTCAAGTGAGCGCACACAATTCGAAAGCGAACTCATTTGTTTTTAAAGTAAATCATCGCCGATTCACAACGAGAAACCGTTCGAATTTCGAACGTGATTTTTAAAGAATTGATACCACAGTTTTTCAAAACATTTTCCGTAGAAAAAATATTCAGATGGAAAACTACAATTTTCTCTTACATAATATCTATATATAGAAGATATTACATAAGATACCTCTATATAGAAATGCGGCACTGGGGCATGAATGGAAATGGGACAATAGCAACGGATGGTGACACCCCGTGAGCGGAAAATGGTCTTTCAAGATGGCGGACAAAAGAGGGACTTTAAACCTACTTTTTAAATAGGCCGTATTACTTACAACTTCAGAGTTATTTTTTTGTTGTTTTTTAAATATTAAACCGAAATTACAGTTAAACCAGAATGAAATCAAAAAATCTAAATCAAAATATTTTATTTCACGCAGGCCCAGATGGGCACTTATAAAACGTCGACAAAAAGGTGCACGGTTGGGGTTGGTCGTTTCTTATGGAGAAGAACCGGCAAGAAACTCCATGGTAACTCGTTTCAAATCATTTGGTATTACAATATTATCATGTTACAGCAGTAGTACTTAAGTATGGGGGGTCAAAGTTCCAACTTTTCCATAAGTGTTTTTTTAAATACATGTTTTAATGTAAGATTTTTACTTTAAACACCTCAAGGACCCCAGGATTCCATCAATCAGCACAATGTTTTGAGTGCGTTATATTGAGTCCTACAGTAAAACGTGATTTTTCAGCCCAAAAAAAAAAGTCGTTTCCCAGCACTAACTTTTGCGTAAAGTTACTTAGTTTGATGTACATAATGCTTGGTTGACGGCTTCGTGAAGAGTATGTATAGATAAGTACTTTTTATTTATTTATTTATACTAAGAAGATTTGTCACAATACCTGTACTTAGTGGTTGTAAAAGCAATGCTTAGTTTGACGTTAGTGAAAAGGGGTATTAATCCTTTTATTTTTGAACTATCTTAATTAGTAGCCCAAACAAAAACCCGCCTTAATGATTTTAAATCTCCGTGTTGATTGGTGGACACAAAACTCCGGGTAATTCGTTTAATCAACATAAAGTTTAACTATTTACTTTAACAATTAATTTACGGGATCCTAAACTACCTTGGTGACGTTTGTCCTTTTAGTTTATTTAATGTTTAGAGCTCCATAAACTAACCTCCTACGGACAGTAAAATTAATTAAAGTTTTATGATAAATGATGTTTATTTTGCAAATAGGTTTTTACAACCACTTTTACACGTCATGTTTTTTAAAGCTAGATGGAGCTGGTGTTTCGTACCTGACTACTCTGAGAAGAAACAGCCGAAACAAACTCAGAGGTCATAGTCTCTTTTAAAGTCCAGACATAATCTTGGTTTACTCACATGACGACTGTGCAGATTAGTGTCTGAGATGGCCTTTGGAAGAAAGAACCACACAGATTTGAGTGGACCTGTCCAGTCAGTGCAAGCATTTGTCAGTTATCGTGAGCTCGACTTATAACTCAAGGAGCTCAACGACACGACGAATAATACCAAAGAAAGGACATTTGGGTAGGTCGCTTGTAGTGCTCAAACTGCCAGACAATCGTGGGAAAATTAAAAATAAAATAAAAATATTACCCACATGGTCCTAACATTCACAAAAATTAAATAAAATAAATTAATAATACTTTACAAAATAAATGTCAATCATCTGCCTAGCCTTTTCCCAACTATGTTGGGGTCGGCTTCCAGTCTAACCGGATGCAGCTGAATACCAGTATTTTACATGGAGCGACTGCCTATCTGACCTCCACAACCCAGTTAGTACTGGGTAATACGATACCCCTTGGTTAGATTGGTAGTCAGACTTTTTTGGGCCACTGACTACCTAACGACTGTCAAAGATCTTCAAATGACAGTCGCGACCAACGGCTTAACGTGCTTTCCGAGGCACGGAGGAAACTCGGTATGTAATGGGTGGTAACCCATCCAGAGTAACCTAGGCAAGCACGGCTTAACCTAAAGATCAATTCGAGCGGCTCACAAAATAAATGTCAATAAAAAAACTTAAAAAATCATTAAATGTCACAATAATAAAAAAAAAAGGGAGTGAGTATATATATGAGTTTGAGTCAGCCATTTTGGATCCTTAATACACGCTTTTAATTACTTGTATTGTGTAGAATAGAAGGGACACCAACACTAAAACAGTAACCACATATTCAGTACATCATTCTGTATACAAGGTGTAACATAATAAACGCAAGACCTCTCGTGTGGTGTCTCAGACCATGAAATTGAACGAGTTTTGTTCTATGACTTATGGAAATTCATTACTTTTTTTTTAGTTTTACCATACATGTTGATCAGCTGATCGCGTCAGTTCCTATACAAAGTCCAATTTTTTTTTGTTGCGAATTTCAATAACTCGTAGAACAAAAGTTGATCAGTTTCTTGGTCCTAGAGACCACACGGGAGGTCTTACGTTTATTATGTTACACCTTTTATAAATAGTTCAATAATAACAAAATACCTACCTACAAGTTTATACGGACTCGGTTGCGCGAGTGCAACTCGCACTTGGCAGGTTTTTTTTTAATTTGCCGACAAAAAATTCTGTGTGGGGGGGACTGACATTTGCAGCTAACTTCCGAGCCGTCATAAAGTTTAAACAGACCTAAACAGAAGTTTATCATTATATCCCAGGAAAATCCCAATGGCTTGTTTTTGCTTAAAAAACTGGCCAAGTGGGAGTTGGACTCGCGCACGAAGGGTTCCGTACCATAAACCAAAAAATAGCACGTTTCTTGTATGGGAGCCCCCTTTAAATATTAACTAATTTATATTTTTCTTATTTGTTGTTATAGTGGCAACAGAAATACATCATCTGTGAAAAATTTCAACCGTTTAGCTATCACGGTTCATAAGATACAGCCTGGTGACACACACACGGACGGACAGACAGCGAAGTCTTAGAAATAGGGTCCCGTTTTTACCCTTTGGGTACGGAACCCTAAAAAAAAGCAGAGAATCCTTCCAAACCGAGTTGGTCTCAAATTAAAAATAATTTACATTTGTAGTTTCTTTAAGCTTCTGAAATATCTACAAGGAAATCAAAGTCAGCCAGTATAAATAACAAATACAACAAATTATTTGACTAACATACCTACATCAATTGATGTTCTACGCGAAAATCGCTTTCATATTTTGCATACCGCTGTACATCCTTTCGTACGTGACTGTACTTCTGAATGTAATGATCACGTAGTATATTTGACGTCTGTCAAAATAAAAAGGATGAAGCAACGTTCTTTATTTGACAGACGTTCATACCAACCAAATATCCAATATTCTTTGCACAAACGCGTGGAGAAAACGTAATGTAAATTCAAACGGTTTAATATAATATTAGCTTATGCCCACGGCGTCACCCGCGTGTTCGTCTTATTGTCCCACGGGAACATACTATCGGGAAAAGAATCCTATGTGTTAATCCTGGTTATAAATTATCTGTGTTCCAAATTTCATCCAAATCTGTTTAGTAGTTTTTGCGTGAAAGGGTAACAAACATCCATACATCCACACATACAAAATTTCGCGTTGAAAATTTTAGGTTAAGGTTTAGAGAGCAGCGGTGGCCCAGTAGTGGCGGCCCCGACTTACGGGCAGTAAGTCGTGGGTTCAAACCTAGGCAGGAGCATTACTTTTTGTATTTTATTTCATCACCATTACTCTCAAAACGGTGAAGAAAGACATCGTGAGGAAACCGGCATGTCCTAGAAGCAACAATTCGAAGACATGTGACATCTCCCAACCCGCACTGGGCCCGTGTGGTGGATTATAGGCCAATCCCTCTCATAGACAGAAGGCCTGTGTCCCAGCAGTGGGAACATTATAGGCTTCCAAATCCTGAATAAAACAGTTTAAATAAAACGAAGATTTTTTGTATTTTCATACTTAAATATCAAGGAAAAAGCTAATGGTAGATTCTCGTTGTACTAGCAAAAAATGTGGACGGTATTATTCCTTGTAAGAAAATAAAAAACTGGCCAAGTGCGAGCCTCGCGCACGAAGGGCTCCGTACCATTATCTATACAACATTAGACAAAACGGCAAAAAATCACGTTTATTGTATTTGTTGTTATAGCGGCAACAGAAATACATAATCTGTGAAAATTTCAACTATCTAGCTATCACGGTTCATGAGATACAGCCTGGTGACAGACGGATAGACAGACGGATGGACAGCGGAGTCTTAGTAATAGGGTCCCGTTTTAGCCTCTGGGTACGGAACCCTAAAAAGAAGAAAAAGTATAAATTAGCCCGCACAGGACAAAATACAAAAAAAAAAACATTTTATTTTACTTAATTTTTGGTCACGAAATTATTGATATCGTCCATTAGCACACATTATTATTTATATTTATGGGGGCGCTTTATTGCAGAAGTTTAGATGAATTTATGATTCAAGAATATTTGAGTATCGACCCAACCGTAGCGCGGTTTTAGCATTTCCTCAAAAGACGTAGATAAAACTTCAGTTTTATGCATTTATTTACTACAACCGTAAACGGCGAAATTATTGTTATTTTCTTACATCTTCACCAAAACATTTCAAATTCTTTTCTGACATTTCAAACAGAACATTTCAAACACATAAAATGCTATGCCATGAAAGAAACTCTACTTCAACCCCTTTAAAAATGTAAATGGAGTTTTTAACATAAAAATATATTATGAACCGCGTTACATCAAAACACCTTTGTGTTTTTATGTAACATATTTTTCCATTTGCTTTAATTTTCTATAACAGGGTAGTTTACCAAAAAAATCGAATTAGTCCGTCAGATAGATTTCCAAAATATATTGGACACGAAAGTATTTTTCTTTAAAAAAATAATAAAGACGATACAGTGCGTCGAAAATTCGTGTGACGTCATAATGTCAGTACACATACAGGGTGTAAACAGACTCTTCACGAAGCCGTCAACCAAGCATTATGTACATACATCAAATTAAGGAACTTTACGTAAAAATTAGTGTTGGGAAACGACTTTTTTTTTTGGCTAAAAAATCACGTTTTACACTAGGGTTCAATGTAACGCACTCAAAACATTGTGCTGATGGATGGATTGAATAGTAAGGGGGTCCTGGAGGTGTTTAAAAATCTTACATTAAAAACATGTATTTAAAAAAAAACTTGTGAAAAAGTTGCAACTTTGACCCCCAATATCTCCGTAACTAGAAGGTTCCCAGGTATGGTCTAGAACATAAAAATGATCGCAATGACGGGGATAACAAGTGCCTTTCGGCTTCGTTAAGAGTCTGTTTACACCCTTTATACTGGCGGAGTGACGTCACAAGCCCCCACTCATGTACTTTGATGCGTTTTGTCTTTATTATTTTTTTTGATTTGATAAAACAAAAAATATGTATCCATTATTTTTCGATGAATAATCTAACTGACGGACTAAATAGAATTATATTTTTTTATCCAGGCAACATCCCTACTGAGCTTGCCTCGAGTAGATTTTATTGTTCAAAAAAATACTACCGGATCAAATATGGCGACCTGAAAAAGTATGTAACACTCGCAACACACAGCCATTTTCCATTTTGTCCTCATGTTCCGTCATATAGATGCAAATAAAAGAATGTGATAAGTACATTTTTATGTTGACACCATTTTTACTAACAGAAAGAGTATTATGCAGATACTTCAAATGGTTTTTACATGTATTTTTCAACCTACTCTTGTCATCATCTTCCTGCCCTTATCCCATTTTATTTGGGGTCGGCGCAACATGTTTTCTTCTTCCATTCTCCCCTGTCAGACGTCACGGCATCGTTGACTCCTTTCTCTTTCATATCAGTCTTCACACAATCCATCCATCTTTTCTTTGGCCTTCCTCTCCCTCTCCATCCATCAACATTCATGTTCATCTCTCTTTTAGTCACATGCGTTTCATCCCTCCTCATTACATGTACATACCAAGACAAACGACTTCCTTTCAATTTTTCTGTAACAGGCGCCACTTTCAAACTTCCTCTAATATACTCATTTCTTACTTTATCCATTCTTGTCACTCCACACATCCATCTCAACATTCTCATCTCCGCTACATGCAATCGTTTTTCATCCTTCTTCTTCACAGCCCAGCATTCTGACCCATACAGTACGACAGGTCTAATCACGGACTTGTAATATTTTCCCCTTTAGCTTGAGGGGCATCCGTGGGTCGCAAGTTGTTTCACCCTACTCTTGTATACCCGATAAATAGCAATGGGCTCTTCTCGTGTTACATGGGTCTATAACATGTATGTATGCAGGTATGTATGATACATACATAAAGGGTGTAAACAGACTCTTAACGAAGCCGAAAGGCACTTGTTCTCCCCGTCATTGCAATCATGTTTTTGTTCTAGACCATACCTGGGAACCTTCTAGTTACGGAGATATTGGGGGTCAAAGTTACAATTTTTTCACAAGTTTTGAAATAAAACTGCTTTAAGTAAGCTGGTGAATGCGTTACGGTACGAGGCAAACGGAAGTTGAAGTTAGTGAAGATAGAAAGAGAGAGAGTTACGTTTTTGAATTTGACAGACGATTGTTCGATTTTACTTCAGTCGTGTGGTCTTAAGCAAACTCGTTTTTTTTTTACCTAGACATAAAACTACTCTTAACGAAGCCGAAAGGCGCTTGTTCTCCCCGTCATTGCGATATTTTTTTGTACTAGACCATCCTTAAGTTCCTTACCTTTTTTACAAGATTTTTTTTAACACAAGTATATTTAATGTGATAAGTTTAGTTTAAAATCCTTCACGACTCCCGTACTATTTAATCCATCCATCAGCACAATGTTTTGAATGCATTACATCGAGTCCTACCGCAAAACGTGATTTTTCACCCCAAAAAAAAAGTCGTTTCCCAGCAATAATTTTTGCGTAAAGTTACTTAGTTTGATGAACAGAATGCTTGGTTGACGGCTTCGTGAAGAGTCCGTTAACATCCTGTATACGGGGCCTGGTAAATGACAATGGGCTCTTCTCGTGTTATCATGGGTACATGAATGTATGCAGGTATGTATGATACATACATATACCCACACATTTTTTCCATCAGGGTAAGCAGAACGAGCTCGAAGCTAAATCATAACAGACGCTTGGTTCGATCTTCAGGTTAAGCCGCACTTGCCGAAGTTGGTCTGAAGATGGGCGACCACCCATTACATACCGAGTTTCCTCCGTGCCTCGAAAAGCACGCCAAGCCGTTGGTCCTGGCTGTCATTTGTAAATCTTTGGCTGTCGTTACAGGTAGTCAGTCCTGAAAGTTTGACAACCAGTTTTACGATGGGGTACCGTATTACCCAGTACTAACTGGGTTGTGGAGGTCAGATAGGCAGTCGCTCCATGTAAAATATCGGTATTCAGCTATATCGGGTTAGACTGGAAACCGATCCCAACATACAGGATGTAAACGGATTCTTCACAAAGTCATCGGCATCGCATCAATCAAGCTTTCTGTACATCAAACTAGCAATATTTATTGCGTTGAGTTGCTACGCAAAAATTATTGCTGATAAACGACTATTTTTTAGGGTGAAAATCACGTTTTACAGTAGGACTCAATGTAACGCTGTCAAAACATTGTGCTGATAGATGATTGAGTAGTGCGGGGGCATGGGGGTTTTTAAATTAAACTTAAAACATTAAATACTTGTATTTAAAAAAAAAACTTGTAAAAGTAAGGAACTTTGCCCCCTATATCTCCGTAACTAGAAAGTTCCCACGTATAGTCTAGAACAAAAAATATCGCAATGACGGGGAGAACAAGTGCCTTTCGGCTTCGTTAAGGGTAGTTTTACACCCTTTAATTTGGTAAAAATTAGGCAGAAAATGATAATAGTTAACCCTACTTATCCCTACCTGCATCCTATACTAGTTTGCGACCAAATTACAGATAATCCCGTAACCAGAGCTTACGTGTTACCTGAAACAATGAAAATACTATTATTTTGTTGACGTTACTTAGTTTTAATTGGAACTGTTATGTAGACGGTACTAATAGAAGCTGGATTATACGGACGTAGATAAGATATAGAAAGATTAATTAATAGTTTTAGTGATTAAAAACTTTGAAGCTTTAATCCTATAGACTGATTGGCTATTGGACCTTTGACGTTATCCAGGGAGGCCTGGATCTTTTTCGCGGAATTAAAACGAAATTTTTTGCATAACATTAAATGTCATAACTAGCGAAATGTGGGTGTACGATTAGGTACACCTCTGCTTAACCCTACGATTTCTTTAGATTCGATTACAGGCGTGAAGTTATGTTATTTTTTTTTAAGTCATGGATTTCCGAAAATATTGTATTGGTTTGACATCAGCCGATGATTTTATTCTTAATTATTATTTATTGTACACACAAAATTATACATAAATTGCTTTTGATATTATGGCTTTTGTTTCCTCCGTGCGTTGGGAAGCCCGCTAAACCATTGGTCCCGACTGTCATTTGTAAATGGAACACGAACGCGCCGTCAACACGGCCTGTCGTCATAAGACGGATGGACGGCGAGCTAGCCCATTACTCACCGTCCACTGGTCTGCGTCTACGGTGGCCGGAAGCCACCACGTGATCCCCGACGCCCGGAGCGTCTCCCGCGGCGGCTGGGACGTGAGGTTCTCTCACTCTCACGTTTCACCACCTCCCTCGCTAGCATGACTGCTTCGCAGTGGTGACGGCGTCCCATTCCCTCTCGCTCCGGACCATGGATTGAACCAGGGTTGGACGCGATAGGTCGCCGCCACGCACCGGTCGCCGCTACGAGGACACAGCGGTGCTCCGCCCAAGCGGAGCAGACTTCCACGGTGTGCTCCACCCTGTCCTCCTAGCGACCCTCGCAGTGATAGCACCCGGGCGTTTCCTCCCACCGGAATTCAGTGCAGGAACCTCCCGAAACAACCGTGTCCGGTAAGGAGGAAGGTAAGGGTGCCGTGGTGCCTCTCCAGCCACTCTTTATCACCACCCCTAATGTGACGACCTCCACCAAGAGTGTGCGACGAAGAAGAGAAGTGAGAGATTTACGAAAAGTTTTAAAAGCGGTTGACACTTACTCTCTGTTAGAATACGCAGAAGCGTGAAGTATCCGCCTACGTTTAGCCACTTATGTTAAAGTGCCATGTAATAGGGGACGATCTGATTGCCATCAACCGAGATAGGGGTTTAGTTGATTAGATTCTAATATCGTGACCCAATCGAAGGGAACAAGAATAATCGAAGAACACACGGCGACACACTATACATATCCAGTATAACCTGACTTCGCTTTATATGAGCTTTCCGTACAATGAAAAATCCGTATAAACTGGTTTTGAATAACTTGATTAATCGTCGTACGAACGTAGAGTTTACGTTGTTTCCTTGTAGAATAACCTGCAATATTTAGTTGCGATTTAATCCATTGAGTCATATTACAGTTAAGGTTTTATCTCTTGAGAAAACCTTTAGAATATAGTTATACCTAGTTTGTGATAAGACTATTTCATGGGGACTATCGCGCATGAATTCGTCGATAGAGGCGTTCGTGTAGAGTAAGGTCTTCCAAAATGTCAGATTTCATAGAGTTTTCGCGCGTTGCGTGCCTTTTTATTACGTATTTGATGACTTAAAGATTTTAAGTAGCAACTTAGGATCTTATTTGTTAGTACTTGGGGGTAGAATTATTTTTGAATGTTTCAAGCTTGATAATGTTAGGGAAAATATTTGTAAATAAGTATCTGAAGTTTTCACTACGTTGATATACGAAATGAAATAAACTTTTTATGAAGTAATTTGTAATTTAAAGTTTAAAATAGAATTAATGACAGGACCTTAATCGACAGTGGCACCATCTGGTGAGCTTAAAAACGATAGCCCCCAATAGAGAACTAGTCAAATTCTACTAAAGGTGACCCCACCAAGACCAACCGATTAAAAAAAAAAAAGTTTGATAAAATGTAATTTTCAATTAATGAATTCAGCAACCGGAAAATAATGACTCAAATATCAACCAAAATCGAAGTCTGGATTTGTGGCTGATTGATGGCAATAGGCTAGCCCCCTATTAGATTAAACATAATTGGCGAAATGTGGGTGTACCTATTATTACTATTAGGTACACCCCTGCCAAACCCTTCGGGGAAAACAGGCGTGATCCAGCCAGCCAGTGGGAAGCCTAGCTCTCGAAGCACCCACAGGATAGCCCGGTTAAGCCGACAACCTAACAGGTAGACCTACCAGACGCCAATTAAAAAGACACGCAAACAAAACATCATCATCTGCCTAGCCTTTTCCCAACTATGTTGGAGTCGGCTTCCAGTCTAACCGGATGCAGCTGAATACCAGTATTTTACATGAAGCGACTGCCTATTTGACCTCCACAACCCAGTTAGTACTGAGTAATACGATACCTCTTCGTAAGACTGGTTGTCAGATTTTTTGGGTCACTGACTACCTGTAACGACTGTCAAAGATCTACAAATGACAGCCGGGACCAACGGCTTAACGTGTTTTCTGAGGCACGAAGGAAACCCGGTATATAATGGGTGGTCACCCATCCACAGACCAACTTAGGCAAGCACGGCTTAACCTAAAGATCGACCCGAGCGGCAGTTATAATTTAGCCACGAGTTCCTCACGCGCAAACAAATCATACTCATATAAAAATAATATTTCGTTGCTCTCATGATACTAATTAAGCTAAGCCACTAAACCCTACGCTAAATTGTCTAGACCAGACCCAGGTAATCTAGACAAATAAACTACTCAAATAACTAGATATTTAGGGACCTCGATTGTAATCCTAAAATAACATTTCACGGGTGAGACCCTTTTGTTTCGTAACTTATTTTAGAATTAGAATTTGGTTTTGTGTGTATAATAACGTGCTCAAACATAATCAGCCTGGTATGATCCCACTGCTGGGATTATAAGCCGCCTCTCTATGAAAGGGAGTGGGCTATAATCCACCACGCGGGTCCAGTGTGGGTCGGTAGATGTCATACTGTATGAAACTCGGTATGTAATGGTACTCATTCACGGATCAACCTAGGCAAGCGCGGTTTAACCTAAAGATCGACCCGAGCGGCTGCATTATTAAGCCACGCGATCCTTCAAAAAAAAAAAATACATAACAGCCAACATTTTCTCTTCAACAAAAAACATATTTATGCGGGAAAACCTTGGAAATTCACAAACAAAATTACTAGAAGTATCTCACGTTAACGTAAGTGAAATGAAAAGTTTTACACTTAGACCGTTTGCTTGGCTTCAACTTATGTTATTTAGAATTAGTTTCAATGTTCTTAACACCTTTACAAACTGATGTAGTTTCTAAGTTTATCCAAGTTCAGGTAAAGAGAAAATGTAGTGGGAAAACTTGTGCGAAATGGTGTCAAATCACCAACGGGCTTATAGTTATTATCATGGCCAGCAATTCAAAGAAGGTTTATTCTGTACAGTTCATCATAATCATCATCATTTCAGCCGAAAGACACTTCTGGACATAGGCCTCCCCCAAGTGTCGCCACATTGACCAGTCCCGTGCGTCTCTCATCCAGCGAATCCCCGCAACCTTCACCAGGTCATCGGTAGTGCGAGGCCTTCCAACGCAACGTCTTCCGGTTCGCGGTCGCCACTCCAGAACTTTTCGGCCCCATCGGCCATCCGTTCTGCGAGCAATGTGCCCTGCCCACTGCAACGTACGCACAACAACAATGACAATGCTTGTGGCAATGGCTTGGTCTGTACAATTGGTTCTGTACAATTCTAGGTATTTGCTGAAGAACTTCAGCTTTTCTCATCATTATTTAGCCTTTTCCCAAATAATTTTGGGTCAGCTTCTAGTCTAACTTGAAACAGCTTAATACCAGTATTGCGAGTGACTGCATAACTAACCTCCACAACCCAGTTAGTACTGAGTAATACGGTACCCCTTAGTAAGACTGATTGTCAGACTTTCGGGCCACTACCTGTTAAAACTGTCAAAGACCTGCAAATGAAAGCCGGGACCAACGGCTTAACGTACTTTCCGAGGCACGGAGGAAACTCGGTATACAGGGAGTAAACAGACTCTTCACGAAGCCGTTAACCAAGCATTATGTACATCAAACTAAGTAACTTTACGCAAAAATTAGTGCTGGGAAACGACTTTTTTTTTGAGGTGAAAAATCACGTTTTGCGGTAGGACTCATTGAAACACATTCAAAACATTGTGCTGATGGATGGATTGAATAGTAAAGAGGAGGAGGTGTTTAAAAACATGTATTTAAAAAGAACTTGTGAAAAATTTGGAACTTTGACCCCAATATCTCCGTAACTAGAAGGTTCCCAGGTATGATCTAGAACAAAAAAATGATCGCAATGACGGGGAGAATAAGTGCCTTTCGGCTTCGTTAAGAGTCTTTTTACACCCTTTATACAGATCTACCTGGGCAAATACTACTTAAGAATCACACCTTGACGATCGATCCATCAGCCACGACCCATCTCGACATTATAGGGGGTTACAAGTACCACCTCCAGTGAAGCGATGAGGCACCGTTAACTCTCAGTAATAAAAGCACATTTTTACGTTTGCCATATAAAAACTAATTTGGATCCACCTGAAGCTTTAAAATGAAAGGTTAAGGTGTAAATATACTGTATAAGGGGACGATTAGATGTTTTTTTGTGATGTTTGACATAAACAAAGGTAGAATTTTTGGTGCCGACGAAAAAATAAAAATGTGTGTTTATTAACCTACCAGCTTTTTCCTGCGGCCTCGCTGGCTTAATTTAGAATTTGACAATTAAACTCTCAACACACTACTAAAGTTTCTATAATAAATGAATTCAATTATGATTCGAAAGACACGTGGTGCCTTCTATTATCATAAAAACGTTATTAGTACTAAGCAACATAGAACAAAAAGTACTACAGCGCCATCTATGACAGAGTGGACAAACTAAACAATAAAATCCTATAACTCGCAAATAAAGTTATCCGCCAAGTTATGCGACAAAAACTGTCGGGCAGTAGCCCACCAGACACAACACCCGTCTAGTCAGAAGATCCTCCCTTTTTTATGGGGGATGAAGAGTACACCCTGTTCTTCACACCCCCAAATTGTTGTTTTCCTCGTGAACAGTAGTTTTTTTCGGCATGAAGGTACCCTATGTAGTACCTTTCGTACACCTGAAAAAGTATATGCAAAATTACAGGATAATCGGTTCAGTGGTTTAGACGTGAAAAGGTAAGAAACCAACTTACTTTCGCATTTATAATATTTAAGTTAGGATAACTGCATTTTGAGTTGAATGTTGACAGTCGTTGGTTTAGTGGTAGCGCGCGCGACTGCCGACAATGAGGTTAATATGGGTGTACTATTAAGTACACCTCTGGTACCACCTTATGCGTGCGGCGTGATGTTATGTTGTTTCTGTGTTATGTCATCCCTTTAATAAGTTAAATAGGGGATGCAAGTTGGTATGGTAGTCATTGTTTGATCGTTGTCGATAAGATACATACTTAACAAATATTGAAATAACTATTTATATTTAAATTAGTTAAACTAAATACTTTATGGTGCTGCAGGCGGGGACAAACAATACTACTTAAACACCAGCGGGGATTACGGTACCCAGCAATAAGACACACTTACATGACATTATTGACAATGACATAAGTGACACTTTTGACACTTGACAGTTCAAACAAGGTTTAACTGTGGCGCGCCACTGGCTACTGGCACAGAAAGATCTTCCAAAACTACGTTTGTCACCAAAAACAATGCATGGTAAATTATACAATACTCAGTTGAATTTATACAGTGATACTTGTTTTTCCCTATTCAGTTCATTATTTTTAAGCTGTCGGGTTTTTTGTTTTTATATTAATATTTTTTTATTTGTATAGATTAATTTTTACCGATTATTTGTGACCGACTTATTGTCAGGCTACGCTGTCCTCCTGTACTTAAGTATTAACGCTGTAACATAATAATTTTAAAATAGTAACCATGTAGTTTTCCGGTTCTTCTCCATAGGGAACGACCAACCTGAACCGTGCACCTTTTCTTGACGTTTTATAAGTGCCCATGTGAAATATAATATTTTGTTTTTAATTTTGTAAACAATGATATTTCACCCCAAAAAAAGTCGTTTCCTAGCATTATTTTTTACATAGACTTACTGACGGTTTCTTGAGGATCCGTTTACACCTTGTATTATTTCACATCATCATTTCAGCTGGAAGACGTCCACTGCTAGACATAGGCCTCCCCCAAGAGCCCCGTGCCTGTCGTGTTGTACATAAGAAATTATAATAAACTTTGAAATTAAAAGTACTTACAGATTTTAAACAAAAATACTGACGGGACCTCACTCACCAGTGGCGCCAACTGGTGAGCACATAAACGAAAGTCTTTATTCGATTTAGTAGTTCATACAATCGTGCAATGCATCGTTGGTCTAGTGGTGGGGTATTCCACAAAGCGCACTTTTTGAAGTGAAACTTCTAATGCGCCTTCCAACAAGGTTGCGTTAAACGTGTAACGCTACCATGGAGGGGGTATGAAAGCACTGTTGCGTTAAACGTTCAACGCTCCTGGGGAGGGGGAATAGAAAGAGACAGAGCGAGAGTAATTGCGTCACATTACGAAGTTTCACTTCTTCCGCGCGGAGGAACTTCACGCACTATTTTTTTTAAGCGCAACTAAATTATTCCTCGAAGCGCAACCATTAATTGCGCTCGTAAATTCAAATTAAAAATATTATATGTTTATTCCTCAAAGCGCAACTATGATGAAAAATAGAGGGGGTTATGATAAATTCATTAATAATATAGACAGACAGTTTTAAATCAACTGTCCTAATTATTTAAACCGGACTACCAGGCAAACAGAAATGAACTGGAAAGTGTCTAAAGGTGCGTACAGACTATGTAACATATTATATAACTTGTGTTTTATACCACGTCCACATTATGTAACCTTGTTATTCAACATTGCAACATAAAACAATACTGTACACATTAGAATAACAATGCAATATAACAATGTTATATAACCATTATCGTTTGTCGTTCCTCAGTGCTATCCACAGTGTCGACACGAGAGGACGTTTTGCTGGCTGTGGCAGCGACTGTTTTATTTTTAAATAACAAAAGAAAAACAAAAAATAACGATGCCACCACCCGCCCGTTGCGCCCGCGCGTTTGAGTGACTAAGTTAAATAACATTGTTGTACATATCAATTTTATAACTTTCAGTGTCCACATTATCTGAAACATGCTGTATAGCAATGTTGTATAATGTTAAACAAAATACATACAGGTTCATTAAATAGAATTATGACAGTTGTTTTGAAAAGTACCAGGGTAATAGAAATGAACAGAAAATAGCCGCCTATAAACTACTAAGCTTTACTGCTGAGCACGAGATCCTGGGTGCGATTCGGTCGGGCTAATTGTTATTGGGTTTTAACATAGTACAACTTTGTCAGACTTCAGAAAACTGAAGTGGAATAGTGCTGGAGTGTAGACCACGGGCAGGAATGTAGGAGGATAACCGAGAAGGTGAACAGAAGATCTTGTCAAAGAGCCCGGAAGGAACAGTTTAGCCCTGAATGAACAGATTTGGAAAACAAACTTAGTATTGGGTGACCAAAAGTTGAAAAAAGAGAGAGAAACCTAAAAAAACATGTGTTTTTTGAAAAAAAAAAATAATACGCACAATAAATATATTTATATATTAATAATAACACCATTTACACTAGGACAAAGATCATATTCGTTTTGTGAGAAATCCTTCAACTAGAAACAAATATTTGTGTAGATGTTGGCGCTTAGTAGTTACTCTTGACGGATTTCTTAAAAAAATCTAGCCTGTGAGTTTGTTGAAGATTTCTTGAAGTATACCATACCCACTTTTGAAGTATGAATGCTCAAGACCTGAAGCCGTTTTAAGATGGTAAGCATCTGAAAAACAAAAATCGATACTTTACTTAATTATAAGGAGGTTAAAGGTAATCGGGCGGAAGCGGTCCAAGTAGCGTTGGTCTCTTCTTAGCATGTCGATGGCAATCTATATTGTGTCGGCCCAGAACTGAGCTACTAGTTTGGCGCTTTCGGTAGCATCCATCAGTTCCTGTAGTGAACAAGTGACAGAACAAGCAGGACACGATATTAAGTGGCCCATCGTTTGTGGAACAGCACCACATTTACACTCCAGGGCAGAGTCATCAATGAATCTCCACCTGAGCAGGTTTTCCTTGCTGCGTCAAACCTGGGTCCGGAGTCTGTTTAAAGACTTCCAGGTCAGCCATGGCAACTCATGTCCAGGTGGGAGATTTAGGGAGTAGCGTTGGTTAACGAGACCTATATCTTCTTGAAGCTGATATAAAGAGCAAAACTTTTCGTTATGGCGTCAAAAAATCCTCTATGGAGAAAAAAGTTATTGATAATTTAAAATTAATTGATGATTGATTTGATTTTATTTTATGTTTGTAATTAACGACTGCATTAATTACAAACAGCGTCGGTGATTAAGACATATAATATCATTATAAAGCTTGTTAGAAGGGGATTTTTCTTTGTTAACCGAGAAGGTTGAATTTTAAATTTGAACAGGGACCAACTAGTATAGCCTTGCGCATTGACAGACGCGTTTTGCCGCAAACTGTTTACTTTGTACACTGTTTGTTTTTTTACGTTTCTTCGTAATTTAATTGATACACTGCCTGATCGTTATTTTAACTTTAATAAATGTACCTGTAGACACTGTTCTTGTTCTGTGTTTTGTTCAAATCACTGTGTTCAAGGCTAACACTATACTTAAAGTGTGTGTATCTGTGTGTGAACACAAGTGCTACGCTTATGCGATAACAATACCACGGTTGAATTGATTTCAGTCCAACGTTATCACACCCACATCACATGACTCTTTACATTAGTTACACTTTATTTCAACTTTAATTAAATTTTATGTTTTGTGAGAAGAACTACTTAATCAGATTTAAGTGGACATGTCCAGTCAGTGCATGCGTTTGTCAGTAATCGTGTAGCTGAAGTCGGAATTCAAGAAGCTCAATGACTCGACGAACAATACCAAAGAAAGGACATTTGGATAAGCCGCATAAAGTAATTAAACTCGGTAAACGTCGCAGAATACTCGCTCAGAACTTGACTCGGTACGGCACACCCGTCAAGACGTGCAAAGATTACCAAAGGACGGTCGAAACCATCGACTTAGCAGGCTTTCTGAGGCTCGGAGTAAACTCCATACCTATAACGTAATTGATGGCCCATCCACGACCACGGCAAACATTGACCACATTTTAACCTTGTAGATTGACTCGTCTGGTAGAGAATGTTTTTTTTTTGGATGGCAAATCATCATATGACGTCTCCCGCTCTGGGCAGAGCGGAAGGGAGTGTCAGACTTGTACTGACTAAAACCCATCCATGTTCCTTCCTTGCCGTTTATGTTCCAGGGCCGCGGTATATCTTTCGAACAGTCCCGCAGCCCTGGCAGGCATCCAACCATCCAACCTTGCGGGCGGCCTCCCTGTTTGCTGACATCTCTTTGAGGCGCACGTGGAACACGAACGCGCCGTTAACACGGCCTGTCGTCAAAAGACGGACGGACGGCGAGCTAGCCCATTACTCACCGTCCACAGGTCCGCGTCTGGTGGAGAATGCCTTGTGGCATTACTTAAGTCCGCCCATGTACTTACCACTCTTATACATGAAGTTTAAACAAATAATTATTTAGCCTGAGCTCCTCTGCGACCTGGCAGTTCATACTAAGTATTAAAAAGAAACTCACCTGTATAAACGAACGAGCAAAATACTAGTAGTACCATCATTACGTTAAAAAACTTCATCTTGCAAAGAACACGGTAGTGTACGTTCACACTGTTCGTAATCAATTTTATTTTTAACTAAAGACAGGAAAGCAATGAACTTATATACTTACTAACGGGGTTCCCTATATATACTATTCTGCGATAATTGTTATATCGAAGTAGTCATCGATGTAACAATGCTTATAACTGTTGTACGCCTTTTTTGTTTGCTGTTGCTTAATATCGATAACCTTACATCGAACTCTTGTTTCCTCAACTTTTTTTGTTCTAAATATTTGTTCAACACATTGAATTTATCTTTGAAATGATGATAAATTCAAGATTGCGATAGGAACCATCAATAAAGAAACTGTTTTGTAATCTTCTGGTAATAATCAAATATTATCTGCTTACATTATAATATGCTGCATTATGGAAAATACATACAACATTATTGACTCACACGGGTCCGATAGAGTTGGATCAATGCTTGGTAACAAATATTACTAAGTGTGTCTTATTGGTCTGACAATTTTCCCTAGAAATTACGTGTAATACAAATATATATATCTACGAGCAATCGACGGGAGCGAGCGATGGAACGGACTAAGCTTGGAGTCTTTGAGGGATCGCATCCGAAACGAGGTCATCCGACAAAGAATCAGAGTTGTCGACATAGGTCACAGAATAAGTAAGCTGAAGTGGCAATGGACCGGCCATATTAGACGATGAACCGATGACCGTTGACGTGTTCTTGAATGGAGACTGCGAATCGCCAAACGTAAAGTGGGACGCTCAAGCTCGGTGGAGTGACGATTTTCGCAGGTATTGAGTTGAGTGCTGTGCGATTGAGGAGGCTTATGTCCAGCAGTGGACTGAAGGCCGATGATGATGATGAATCAACGGGACAAAACGAAGGGAATCGTAATCCAATACTTGTTACTACTTAGTACCAAGTCGTTCTGTCTGGTGTCATCCAAACAAACATAGTTTTGGCAGATCTTTCTCTGCGGTAACAAAGTATTGTTTTTCCCCGCCTACAGCACCTTTTTTTTTTAGATGGGAAATCATCAAATGACTTCTCCCGCTCTGGGCAGAGCGGAAGGGAGTATCAGACTTGTGCTGACTAAAACCCATCCATGTTCCTTTCTTGCCCTTTGTGTTCCAGGGCCGCGGTATCTCTTTCGAACAGTCCCGCGGCCTTGGCCGCCTGCAGCACCTTACAGTATTTAGATTAACTAATTTGAATATACATACATATGTACTTATTTCAATATTTGTTAAGTAAGTATCCTACAAAACAATGCATGGTAAATTATACAATACTCAGTCGAATTTTATATTGGTATTGTGTTACTTGTGTTTCTCTTTTTAACCGACTTTCTTCAAAAAGGAGGAGGTTCTTTATTCGGTTGTATGTTTTTTTTTTTGTCTTTGTTACCTCATAACTCCGTCATTTCTTTTGAAAAAATTCGTCTTTTATATGAAAGGATATACTTCCTGATTGGTCCCATAGAAATTTCATCAATATATGTTCAGTAATTTGGTTCCGTTTTCACGTAAATTGCTACATCACGCGACGTCACGTGAAGTCTTACATGTTGACATACTTCCTGATTTCCGATTGAATTGAAATTTTGCACACTTATGACAGTACAATATATCGATGATATAGAGTTGATCTGATAATGGAGCTGGAACGTGGCCTTAGGGTTCAATGCAAAAAAAAATAAAAACCCATGAAATTGTTAACAAAATCCGATTAAAATAGCGAAGTGATATTTTTAAAACAATTTCACACACGGGCGACTACTACAGCTACTAATAAAATAACAAAAAGAAATATACAATGTACATATACCAAGAACGCTGACATTAAAACGACCCTTGTCAAGTTAAATGTGATGACGTGTTACAACCCTTAAAAATATCTTACAGCGTATTGTATCATGATGATTCTGTGAATATAACTCTTTGGTACAGGCTTTTGTCCTTTTTAACTTACAATTTCAAATATTATTTAGTTGAGGAAACCGGCATGTCCTAGAACCGAAAATTCGAAGACATGTGACATCTACCAATCCGTACTGGGCCCGCGTGGTGGATTATAGCCCATTCCCTCTCATAGAGAGGAGGCCTGTGTGCCAGCAGTGGGAATATTATAGGCTGATGATGATGATGGTTTGGTTTGATGGGCCTATTGGTCAGTAACCCTGACTGCTAGGACGGAGGTCGTGGGTTCGATTCCCACACAGGACAAATCTTTGTGCGATGAGTACGATTATTTGTTCTGTATCTGGGTGTATAATTTATCTATAATATGTATGTATTTAGAAATATATAAGTATGTTTATCAGTTGTCTGGTTGCTATAGTACAGGCTCTGCCTAGTTTGGGATCAGATGGCAGTGTGTTGGTTGTCCCAAGATATTATTATTATTTATTTATAGTTGGAACCTAGAAAAACGTAATTTGACCTTTGAATGTCATAGCATCATCTGCTTGCTTTTTTCCAACTCTGTTGGGGTCAGCTTCCAGTCTAACCGTATGCAGCTGAATACCAGTATTATACATGGAGCGACTGCCTATCTGGCCTCCACAACCCAGTTAATACTGGGTAAAACGATACCTCTTGGTAAGACTGGTTGTCAATATTCCGGGCCGCTGACTACCTGTAACGACTGTCATAGATCTACAATTGACAGCCGTGACCAACGATTAACGTGCTTTCCAAGGCACGGAGAACTCAGTATGTAATAGGTGGTCACCCTTCCTCAGACCAACCTAGGCAAGCAGGGCTTAACCTGACGATGGACTTGTGCGGCTGTTAATATTTAGCCAAGAGCTCCTTAACTTGTTAAACTTTATAAAAAAATCAGTTGATACGTTACATTGCGCATTAGCGGAATCACCTTAAGGTGGTTGCGTCAGGGTAGCCCGCGAAATTGATGAATGACTTCTTCATGAAATATTCATTGAATAGGATTACATATACTTAGAGGGTTGTATTGATGATTTTCACGATTGTAATTCTGTAACTACATACGCGTTACTGGCGCGACTCATTTTTCATCAACGTACAACCTGACACTGACCTGCAAATTGCAAAAACGTAAGAAAATTTGAATTTCGCGGGCTACCCTGAAGCAACCGCCTTAAAATGAACGTGAAATTGCAAGGTTTTCTCGTTGAAATGGTATATTTTTCGTTCGTTGTTTGAAATAACAATTACTTGTTAAAAATAATTCGTTTCCTCTACTACAATGCAACAACACACACGGACACAACATTCATACATATATATATATAGGTAACCATCTATTTTCTCCATGTTTTTCTTATTTTTTTGATTACGATTAGATTAGATTCCGAAATATTATAACGGATATATCATTTGTGTATCAACGAAAATGTAAACGGAACGTAGGAGCCTGGAACTCACGACACAGGGAATCCTAGTGTGAGTTTCAGGAAACAATGTATTGAATGTAATTCCGTAAACAATAAATTATTCTTCTTCTTCTTAATAATAATAAAGCGAATTTTAGATAACTTATATATCATTTTCCCGGTGCATGTAGACAAAAACACAATGCAATGAATTAGGACTTTTTATTCATCTCACAAATATTATATATACTTTGATAATAATAGAATACATTTTCGTTATATGCCTTCTTGGGTAAATTGTAAAATTAGCGTAACGCCGAAATGTAAGAGAGCTCTTAAGTAAAAGACTAGTTCTTTAATTAAATATTCAAATCAAAACCTGGGTAAAACTATCTAACGGTTTTCTCAAGAGATAAAGCCTTAACACTCATCCACAGGTCACCCATCCACAAACCAACCTGAAGATTAGTCCGTTCCGGCTGTTTATTATTTAGCCATGAGCTCTTCCGCTTTTAATCTCACTATATCCATAGACAAATAGTCTCGTGTTTGCTCCATTATCAAAATCAAAACCAAAATCAAAATATTTTATTTCACATAGGCCCAGATGGGCACTTATAAAACGTCGACAAAAAAGTGCATGGATCGGTTGGTTGTTTCCTATGGAGAAGAACCGGCAAGAAACTACATGGTTACTCTTTTCAAATCATTTGGTGTTACAATATTATCATGTTACAGCATTAGTACTTAAGTATGGGGGAACAGCGTAGGCCTGACAATAAGTCACTGCGTATTACACAAAAAATATAATAAAAGATAACAAGTTAACAAGTTAACAAGCATCTGGGAATCTACAAAGTCTACAGTGTTCACACATTCACAAACGATCGGTAAATAAGAATCTATACAAAGGTAAGAAAATATTGTAAAATACTATAAATAAACAAGTGACACAAATATTGTAAGTTTAGGCACTTGCAGCCACCGATCGATCTTCAAAATTAAGCACCGCTTGCCTACATCGGTCTGTAGACGGGTGACCATCCAACCATCTATTACATACCGAGTGTCCTCCGTGTCTATAAGCCGTTGGTCCCAGCTGTCGTTTATATATCTTTGATGGTCGTTACAGGGACTCAGTTGCCTGAAAGTCTGACAGCCAGTCTTTCCAAGGGGTATCGTATTATCTAATCGCTTCATGTAAAATACCGGTATTCAGTTGCATCCGGTTAGACTGGAAGGCGACCCCAACATAATTGGAAATGGCTAAGCAGATGATGACTTCCGAAAACTATGTGTTTTGAGTATTCTTTAAATTCTTGCAATATCACAAAAACAAACAGAAATTGGAAAATCGTCCTTTTTTAATTCCCCCAATATTTTTATCCCAAGAAATAATCCTTTAAAACTCCTTACGTAAGGTAAAAGGCACAATTATCAAGGCTCCGTGACTAACGTTTTTCCTCGAGATATTTAATTAAGGGAAGCTCCAATTTGCAATACCTAGTAAGTTAATTTATGAATTTAATTTAGTTAATTAAAGATAATTAGTAAGTGCTGTAATAATAAGAGGTAATGAGAAAGGTGAGTTTTTTAGGTTATATTTGAAAGTTGTAGAATTGGAGACAGTAGAAGTACTAGAAACAGTCCAGTTTTGTTTACACACAGATTATTAGGTCAACTTATTCTACTAATAATATATATAATCTTTTTTTTCTCTTGCATAAATACATCATCACCATCATCATTTCAGCCCGTTGCTGTCCACTGCTGATCATAGGCCTACCCAATCGATTTCCAAAGTGTCCGGTCCAATGCCACCTGGATCCAGCGACTCCCTGCAGTTTTAACAAGGTCGTCGGTCCATCTGGCAGGTGGCCGTTCCACGCTACACAAGCAAAGCTACATAAGTATAACAAAACTATGAAAATTACAGTTACTGGTATAATTGCATGAGCTGCCATTTGTAGATCTTTGACAGACGTTCTGGGTAGACAAAAGCCTTAGCAAGTGGTATCGTATTACCCAGTTACTGAATTTTGGAATTCAAATAGGCAGTTGCTCCATGTAATATACTGGTATCCAACTTCGTCCGTTTAAGAGCGTCAACTACAGACGGCATTTCATACAAACTTTCAAGTCGTTTTTTCGAAACGTTTGAACCGATTTTAAAGAAACTTCATATGCTTAAGTAGGATACATAAGTCTAAAAATTGACTTTTCGAAAAATAGTGTTACAGCTAAATAAGACCAATTTTAATTTGTCTATAGAAATAGGAATTTCCAATCATCTTTTTTTTAAAAGACATTTTGAAAAGCCCTCTGTCAAGTTTTTAGACCTAAGTATCCTGCTTTTGTGTATGAAGTTTCATTAAAATCGGTTAAAAAAAAAAACGACTTGAAAGTTTGTATGAAATGCCGTCAGTCGTTAACGCTCTTAAACTGGAAGGCGACCCTAACATAGTTAGAAAAAGGCTACGCAGATGGCTCGTGTGACTTCTTTTATAGCTAAGACATATTTTCCTACAAGTCATTCTGAATATTATAAAAGAGGATTTATCATTCGTTCGGCCCACTGAGTTTTGTCCCACATATCTAAATCCTGGTTCGTCCCAAACAGTATGTTTCCTCCGTCCCAAAAAAATACTTTAATTATTTTATTCCCGCTTCGTCCTATTTCATATTCCTTCTACGGCCTAAACTGTTTTTGTATGTGCCAAACTTAATTCCGAAAATTCTTTCACTAATACGAAGCTACATTATCTCCAAGTGTCATAAGCTACATATAAAACGTGCCCGTGTGTTTTTTCCGTACATAACGGGAGCGATGCCACGTGCGAAAGCTAGTCAACAATAAGAGTCTCCTAAAACAAAAGAAGGCAAGACACAACAAAGCCTATATGTGGAAGATTCCATTTCCTTCTGCCTATCAAACAGTTACAAAAGGTAGCTTGTATTATATCTATTTCAAAAGGCAGACATCTTTTGTTTAGCTAGCAATGAACGCTTTACAATTGTTCCTGTTCAGAATGTTGGTATGTTGGTACGGTATAAGGTCGTGGCTAAATAATAAAAGCCGGTCGGATCGATATTTAGGTTAAGTCGCGTTAGCCTAGGTTTTATGTAGATGGGTGACAACCCATTACATACCGAGTTTCCTCCGTGCCTTGGAAAACACGTTATGAGAAAACACGGTTGGTATTTGAAAAAACTATCGCGGTCTCTCTGCGTGATTTCGACATCGGTGCTGGTGTTGCGGCGTGTAAATAGCCGGCAACAAGCGGGGAGCTCAATTATTGTTTTTAAAAGAATTAATTATGCATCTTTGGTTCCTAAGAAACCCACCCTGTGAAACTGAAGAATGAGAAAATGGTTTCTACCTAACCTAACCTTAAGACCAGCTCAGGTACGCCTCACCAGCTTCCGTCCGCAGCTCACACCGCGCAGCACTTGCACGAAACAGATTGTCTGATCACTGTTGGGTATTTTTATCGAATTTCTTGAAACTTTTAGATGTCCATAACGGAGCAAAAAATGAAAACTGAAACCGTCAACCACAAGAAAAAAACGAGAGAAGTAAAAGTTCGTTTTTTGAAAGATTTTTGAAATGCACACATTGGTCGGCGTTCGGTGAACGGTAGCCACAACTATGGCGCTGGTGTCGCCAGGTTCAGCCAATCCCAGAGCGCGATCCTTATGGCGCGCGAGCCAAACCATTTGAAACGCTTTAATTATTGTTAAAGAAATGACGTAATACTTAGGTTTAGTAGAAATAAATATTAAACAAATTAATTTGGATCACATAAGGTGCCCAACCAGGTGCGATAAGGACAACAATAGTAAAATGTCATAATTCGAGGTTTGGCTCTCGACCATTTCCTCCTCCAATATTCGACCAAATGAAAAGATATTTCATAAACTGAATAAGAAGGATAAATACTGAGTCCCTACGTTTTTCGTTTTTCATTAATAGTTGTCAAATTTGTACACTAGGCCTTTGTTGACAGGCGATCTAAGATCTCTATAGGCAATTTTGAGCATTTTGTAAAGGTGCTAGTGCTTATACCAATTACTTATCTTCAAAAAGAAAAACATAAGGACATAGAAGAGGTTAATATTTATTTAACTGTGAAAAATTATAGCTTTAAAGTCATAAACCAGAAAGAAAACAGGTGAGAGCGTTGTATGGAAAAAAGACCACCCACATTTCCTCTTAAGCCGTTGGTCAACTGTAGATCTTTGACAGTCGTTAAGTAAACAGTGGCCTGAGAGTCTTACCAAGGGGTATCGTGCCGGGCTGTGGGACTGTTCGAAAGAGATACCGCGGCCCTGGAACACAAAGGGACCCCTAGAACATGGATGGGTTTCAGACAGTCCAAGTCTGACACTCCCTTCCGCTCTGCCCAGAGCGGGAGAAGCTATTTGATGATTTCCCAACCGAAAAAAAGGGGTATCGTGCCAAATTTGATTCAAAAAGTGAAGTCATATTTTTATAATAATTTTACGCGAACGAAGTTCGTGGGCCACAGCTAGTTATAAAATAAATGAATAAAGACTAGGATAAAGGAAAACATTCAATCAGTACGTTTTTATTAATCGGAATAATCAAATAAATCATTCAGAATTAAAGAAAACAAATCCGAATTCCGATAATTAAAAATAAATCAAAAAAGTTTAGAAAAATTAATAAAAGGCTTATTGGTCCCAGGCGGTGAGACTCGAAATTTAAATACAAATGTAAACACAGGATTTTTTACTTTGCGCGTCATAGAATAAGGTCGTTTTTTATCTTGAATCTGGAACCTAGTTTTACCCAGATTGAGCCCAAAGGATTTAGAAATCTCGACAAGCGATTTTAAACTTAAAATCTAGTGTTGTAAAGCTTTTATCAGCTTGTGTTTATTTTTAATATAAAATAGATGGGCTTTTGATATTAAATGAAAACAAAGTTCTTTGCTTTTCTAATAAAGTGTTTGTGGGACAAAAATTTTTAGCGCGAAAAGAAAGACATTTTGACTTTTTTATTGGATTTGAAAAGATTCTTTTGCTACTGAAATGGATTTTATATTTTTTTTATTAAGTTTTGGTGATGAAAATATATTTTCTTTTCAAAGATAACTGGATTAAGGCTCTGGGCTTTTTAATAATCTTACACAGACTTTTATCAATACTAGCAACCCGACACAGCTTCACCCGGATTTTACTACTTGACAAAACATCTAGATTTCTGTGCTGTACTTTATACATATCTAAGTTAAATATTAACCTATGCATAAGGGTTGGGGGGGCTGCGGGACTGTTCGAAAGAGATACCTTGGCCCTGGACACAAAGGGTAAGGAAGGAACATGGATGGGTTTTAGTCAGTACAAGTCTGACACTCCCTTCCACTCTGCCCAGAGTGGGAGAAGTCATTTGATGATTTCCCATCCATAAAAAAAAGGGTTGAACCTCGTCTGGTAGTACGGAATCACACTTTTCTATGCTCCTATTCTTTTCAGGTAGGTTTCATTCGGGTAATTATAAAACAGCACTTTTAAGGAAAAGTATTATGTCAATGGGACCTGTCATTTATAATAAAATACCTCATAGTTTTAAGGAGTATTCTGTGAATATTTTCAAATCTAAGGCAACTGCACTACTTTTAGAGAAATGTTATTACTCACTGAAAGACTTTCTAAATGATATAAATTTATCCTGATTAAGATTCTTTTAATAATTGCAAATTTGACCATGAAAGACTTATAAATATGTACTTGACTATAATATTATTAATTGACTTCCTTGTATTTTCCGTTTTGTTTTGTTGACATTTTTATTTTCTTGTTTTTTTTTTTAATTTTAGTTTATGTAATAATTTGCACGCCGTAAGGTAGACTGTAGCCGATCACATTAATTTATGTATAACATCTTATAACTGTACCTACATTCATAGCAAATAAAGCTCTGATTTTGATTCTGATTCAGTCACATTGAAAATGTACGTCAATAATTAAAAGCTATTTCCTACAAAACTGCAATACCTGTTCCTGCTGTATGTACCTACTGAGTACGTGGTAACCATTTAACATCACGCCTGCAATCTCCGAAGGGTTTTGCAGAGGTGATCATAACATTATTTAGCCTTCTACAATTGCCAAAACCTGTTTATTCACTCGTCTAACGCAACTAGTCTCTGTTCAAATCAAGCTATACCCCGTCCAGTATGACCTGACCTCTCATTGCATCATAATCCTTTATAATACACAGTCAGTTTGCACTGAACAGTATAGCTTCAGTTATCATGTGTATATCCCAGTGTAACAGGACCTCTCCTTCTACTGAAAACATCTGCAATTTCAGGTCAGGTAATACTAGACGGTATAGGTTCAGTTGTCATGTGTATATGCCAGTTGAACAGAACCTCTCATTCTACTGAATACTTATGCAATGCCAGGTCAGGTTATGCTAGGCGTTATAGCTTGAGTGGTGACGCGTTTGTCATAGCATCTGTGTCCACTATGTTAAGAGGAAATGTGGGTGGTCTTTTTTCCATACAAACGCTCTCGCCTGTTTTCTTTCTGGTTTATGACTTTCAAGCTATAATTTTTTACAGTTAAATAAATATCGACATCTTCTATGTCCCTATGTTTTCCTTTTTAAAGATACATAATCTGTATAAGCACTAGAACCTGTACAAAATGCTCAACATTCCCTATTTATGGCATTTGACCATAGTTGTCTATATCGCACCAATGTCGAAATCACGCTTGGAAAGAGACATCGATAGTTTTTTCAAATACCTACCATGTTTCCTCTTAAGAGCTAAGGGAATTTAGGTAATGTTAGGTTTGTAAACTGTGGAGTAGCTACTGTATTTGCTTAGTTTTATGTATGTTTTGAAGCGCTTAAATACTTATTATGGATTCAAGAAATTATGTTTCTATTTAAATTATTTCGTTTAAATTATTAACTCTACGCAAAAATTATTGCTGGGAAATGACTTTTTTTTTTGGAGTGGAAAATCACATTTTACGGTAGGACGCAATGTAACGCACTCAAAATATTGAGCATCAGCTCATATTGGATGCATGGATGCATTTGCATTGAATAGTACGAGGCTCGTGGAGGTATTTAAAGTAACATTAAAAGCTTTTAATTTTTCCAAATTTACCATTCCTCTGGTCACAAGAAGAGTCGACTAATCGCTTGGCGATGTCCCAGAAGACTAGGTCGAATTTTGGTTACGTTCGAATATCAAGTATATTCGAACGTAACCAAAATTCGACCTAGTGTTCTTTTCGTTTGAACTATTTTACAACTTGAACTTTACAGATTGCACAGATTAAAGTAATCGAAAAAAACGTTAGTCTAGTTTTCAAGCAATTACCAATCGCTTTGTATGTATTTTAATGAAAACGGCCTTAGGCAGCAATTTAGCCATAACAAAAGCGTTTGCTGCCGGTACTTTCGCGGTTATCTTCTTTATTATACCTTAAGGATGAAAGGGTCACTTTTAATAACCCATCCATAAAATTATAATTCACTTCTACCCAAACCCAAGTATACCCAAGACCATATGTTCTACAAAATTATAATTCTAACATTCCCATAAATTTTCCAACAGTTTTACAAATCCAAAGTATTCGTATCCTAAGCTGGTTCACGTTTTGGCCATAAACCCCTGGTGTCCCTCTGGCAATAATAGCCGGAATAAAGGTCATCAGATGGACCTTTGGCCGTTTATGGCCGTTTTTATTTGTTTGTGATTGGCTGTCTGATCCTATTGGGGACTATTTTGTCGGTTTTATGGATTGAAACCAGCTGATACTGAATCTGGATTTAGAACTTAGTGAGTAAGAAGAGAACCGATTTATTTTTTAATTGAGTGACGGCTATAAAGTTCACTTGCCATTCTATAAAGTTCACCTGGAACCTCACTCAAGTGAGCGCACACAATTCGAAAGCGAACTCATTTGTTTTTAAAGTAAATCATCGCGGATTCACAACGAGACACCGTTCGAATTTCGAACGTGATGTTTAGAGAATTCACAATATATGTAATGGCTCACACATTACTATATCTCTGCCATTATTTACACACAGATTATAATTGTTTCCAACAATTACACAATTGAATTGAAAAGAGTGTGCTTAGACCCCAAAAAAAAAGTCGTTTCCCAACAATAATTTATCCGTAAAGTTACTTATTTTGTTGTACGGAATGCTTGGTTGACGGCTTCGTAAAGAGTCTGTTTACACCCGGTATAGTTAAAAGGCTTCGCAAATGAGATGAAAATTCGCTTCAACCAGTTTATTCAATTAACAACTACATAAAGTAAAATTATCATCCAATACCTGCATTGAAAACGATTCATTGCCTAACAACTTTGACTCCAACTTACCCCTCTCGGGTGTACGCTTGCAGATAACTGCGGTACTTCATCTTAAGTTATATAACTCAATACCTGAGTATGACTGCTTTGCTTCGGAGTTAAGTTCAGACGCAGTACATAAGGCTGGGGATTTAGAGAGAGCGTTTAGCGGGGTGACAAGTCTGAGTTGTCGCTGTTAAGAGGAAACACGGTGGGTATTTAAAGAAACTATCGCTGTCGCTCTATGAGCGTGATTTCGACATTGGTGCAATAAGGACAACTATACTAAAAAGTCGTAATTCGAGGTTTGGCCCTCGACTATTTCCTTCTCTAATATTCGACCAATTCAAAAGATATTTCATAAACTGAATAAGAAGGATATATACGGTGTCCCTGTGTTTTTCGTTTTTCATTAATAGTTCTCAAATTCACACGCAATTTTGAGCATTTTGTAAAGGTTCTATTGCTTATACAGATGATGTATCATCAAAAAAGAAAACATAGGGACATAGAAGAGGTTGCTATTTATTTAACTATAAAATATCATAGCTTTAAGGTCATAAACCAGAAAGAAACCAGGCGAGAGCGTTTGTATGGAAAAAAGACCACCCTTTTAACTTTGTAGGGTAGGCTTGGAAACAGTGGTTAAACCATCAAAACAGGCCATGATTTACAAAGTGTAACATATTAAGAGCCCTCTTACATTTCGGCGCTACGCTAACTTCACAATTTACCTAAAAAATCTTCTACATTATTATAAAAGTATAGGATGTTTGTGGGATGTAAAAAAATATTGATGGTCTATATTCAATAGAATCTACAAATTAGAGGTCGCAAATCAAGATTCCGTGAATTTTTACCTAAACATGCGTCGGGAGAATGTTTATTACTAAATAAATAAAGAAGTTATCTAAAATTCGCTTTATTATTATTGTAGTAGAGAAAACCAACAAATTTATAAAGTAATTGTTATTTTAAGCAACTACCGAAAACCATAAAATTTTAACAAAAAAAAAAATGCAATTTCGCGTCTTTTTTGTAATACGCCTCTTAAACGCAAGACCTCCCGTGTAGTCACTCGGACCATTAACTTGAACAACTTTTGTTCTACGATATCTTAAAATTCGCAAAAAAATAGAGTTTGATAGGAACTGACGCAATCAGCTGATCAACATGTGTGGTAATGTCTAAGTAGGACTATACCTATTTTGTTACACACTGTTTAAGTAAATATCCACGAGTGACAGTACTTAAATACTCCCATCCGGTTTAAACTGGAAAGTCCCAAAGAACCTTCATCATCATCATCATCATCATTTCAGCCGAAAGACATCCACAGCTGAACAAAAATCTCCCACAAGTGTCGCCACATTGACCGGTTCCGTGCGTCTCGCATCCAGGGGATCCCCGCAACCTTCAACAGGTCATCAGTCTACAAAGAACTACACACAACCACACAAAGAACCTGGCTGGTTGGTAAATCTTTTAAAGGACGACATAATATCAAATATGCTTGAAATACATATAGCTCATAACGACTCGTATTGCTCAAGCCAACATGGCTCTATATCGCGCCGCTCATCGCTCCGCTCTTCTGAAGCCATAGCTTTAAACTATATTGGTAGTACGCGACTAAATTTTATGTCATGTACGTGATTTCGAACTAGTGACTCTTTGTCATACATTGTGTCTAGAAATTCGGGATGTAGTTAGTTCGACTGTGTTTTGTTTTGAACTGTTTTGTGTATGCCATATTGTATTTCGGAATGTTTTTCTTGCTGTTGCATACAAACGGTGCTTCACAATGTGATTCTCTCCATAGACGTTTTCTATTGAGATATAATTAAGATCGAAATATGTTTATAAAGCTAACAAACTAAAGTTTCCTTCACAGAGTAAGCACTGATGTTCGTGCATGTGGCATGAGTACACCAATTCTAGTTCATTTTAGAGATGGCGCTAACGTTGGACATTGTAAAATTCCAAGCAAACCATCAGTAAAACTTGATAATTCTGTTAATTGAAATTAGGGTAGGGATAGAGATATTTTAAAAGTGGAGAGATTTGGAAGAGACCTACACTCAGCATTGGGTGGACAAAGGTTGAAGTAGAGGAAGAAAAAATAGAAAGAGCTTTTTGATATGAGAAAATCATAACGCAATTTTCCGTTTCCACTATTTAAAGGCATTTTAAATCATGGCTTTCAAGACCTCTTACCCAAAACATTTTAGCCCAAAAAAATCGTCAGCTATATTTCTAATACCTTTTGCTGTTTTGGGCTCAAAGCATCTTCCTGCCCTTATCCAATTCTATTTGGGGTCGGTGCAACACGTTTTCTTCTTCCATTCTCCCCTGCCAGAGGTCAATGCATCATTTACTCCTTTCTCTTTCATATCAGTCTTCACTCAATTCATCTATTTTTTCTTTGGGCTTCCTCTCCCTCTCCATCCATCAACATTCATGTGCATCAATCTTTTAGTCACACGCGATTCATCCCTCTTCATTACATGCCCATACCAAGACAAACGACTTCCTTTCAATTTTTCTGTAACAGGCGTCACTTTCTAACTTCCTCCAAAGCATTTGATTTATATCCAACAGTGAACTTTGAGGACAAAAAGGGATTTTTTACGACTTAGGCATCAGCCCTACTGCTGACGAGAAAGCTACTCGCTATCGTAATTTTTTTTGATCAAAAAACGTACAAAAGATAGTAAATCCCATGTAAGTAAAAGATATATCATTGTCTGCCTAGTTTTTAACTATGTTGGGGTCGGCTTCCAGTCTAACTGGATGCAGCTGATACCAGTATCTTACATGGAGTGACTGCCTATCTGACCTCCATAGCCACTGGGAAACACAATATCCCTTGGTAAGACTATACGAGTATGTCACTTTCAGGCTTCTGACTACCTGTAACGACTGTCAAAGATCTACAAATGATAGCCGGGACCAACGGCGTAACGTGCTTTCCGAGGCACGGAGGGGCCTAGATTGACCTTCGATCAACTCATGCAGCTGTTATTATTTAGCGACAAGTTTCTTTAATTAAAAGAGATAACATAACATTCACGCCTGGAATCCCCGTAGGGTTAGGCAGAGGTGTAGCTAATAGTACACCCACATTTCGCCAGTTACGTTTTAGTTCCATGGGCGAGCCTATTGCGATCCGTCAACCGGGCAGACATCTTTACTCCGTGGCTCCTACTAAGAAATAATTACAAAAATAAAATAATCATCAGATACTTAAATAATATAAATTTGATGATCGGTAACTGTTCACATCGCTACACCCTCATCAGAGAGAACTCTGTCAAACAAAAAGCGTTTTTAGCTGCTGGTTAATACTCACTAATCTCTAGCGGTGAGACGGATACCTTAGGGTCCATGTTTGCTCAGCCAGTTATTTGCCCAAGTGATAAATGCCAACAGCCAACGTTTGTCCCAATTACTATAATTGATTTGGTAGGGCATGTACGCCCAGGTCGTTTAGGAAACATTGATGCTTCAGGGGTCATAGAAGACAAGGATAAGGCCTTGTTAGCTGTAATATATCAGCCACTTCCATGTTACATAGGAATGAATGTTCATCTGCTCCTAACATTTTGGCAATCTTTCGGCAGCCTAGTGAAAGATACTGGTCGCTAATGAATTCTTTTTAGGGTCTCGAACCTCAGTTGGGAAAAACGGAACACTTATATTTCAGCATCACTTTTTAGTCCGTCGTTCTATCTGTCCGTCTGTCAAAACCCTTATTCTCAATAACTCGTGGAGGTATCAGGAGGTTTGCTACCCCTTTTTTTTCGGATGGGAAATCATCAAATGACTCCTCCCGCACTGGGCGGAGCGGAAGGGAGTGTCAGACTTGTACTTACTAAAACCCATTCATTTTCCTTCCTTCAAATCAAATCAAAACAAAAAAGAAAAGTCCCGCAGCCCTGGCAGGCATCGGCCCCTTCCTGTTTGCTGACATCTCTTTGAGGCGCGCGTGGAACACGAACGCGCCGTCTACACGGTCTGTCGTCATAAGACTGATGGACGGCGAGCTAGCCCATTACTCACCGTCCACAGGTCTGCGTCCACGATGGCCGGAAGCCATCACGTGACCCCCGACGCCCGGGACGTCTCCCGCGACGGCTGGGACGTGACCTCCCTCTCACGCTCCGCCACCTCCTTCGCTAGCATGACTGCTTCGCAGAAGGAGGTGAAGGAGGAGACAAACGGCGCAGACCTCCACGGTGTTTATGTTTACCTCTCTGCCTTCCCGTTCGGATCACACAGGACCTGTGCTGAATTTAAATAACAGCTGAATCAAAACTCAATAGGTTTTATTGAGAAGAAACCAAAAATTGCCTTATCTTAATTTACCACACGAATAATATATATATATCTAATATATATCTAAAACGGTTTTCAAGTAAGTTTTACTCATAGTTTACCTCAACAGCCACTTAAATCTTTGTTATTTCTAATGTACAGGTGACACTTTTATAGTTCTTGAATCCTAATGGATAAATACTTTTAGTAGAATCCATTGCTATACTAAATCTTGATTTTTTTCTTTCTTCTTCATCAGCGAAGGGTACCTTAGAGTAAGCCATAAGCTGATGGTCACATATAAACATCAAATCGAAATTCGAACGGTGTCTCGTTGTGAATCCGGGATGATTTACTTTAAAAACAAATAAGTTCGGTTTCGAATTGTGTGCGCTCACTTGAGCGAGGTGAACTTGTACCTTATTAATAGATCTTATGAATCGTTGATTATCCTTGGCAAGTTTTTCATTGTATATTAATCATGTTTTCTCTTTTTTTCATGTACTATCTTCTGATAACAACAGAGCACAGCTTGAGTAAGTATAAACCTTTTATTTATACCATTAGGATATCTTTATGAAGTCGCATGAGGGTTCGATTCCCAGGTCAGGCAAAGTGATATTGGGTTTTCCCGTTAGATATTAGTCAGTTTTAGCCGGTGTGATGTCAAAAAAAAAGTCGTTTCTCAGCACCAAGTTTTGCGTAAAGTTACTTAGTTTCATGTACATAATGCTTGGTTGACGGCTTCGTGAAGAGTCTCCTTATACCCTGTATAACTGACCTTCTTCACACTATGTTTGTGTCGGCTTCCAGTCCAACTGAATGCAGCTGAATATCAGTATTTTACATGGAGCGACTGCCTATCTGATCTCCACAACTCAGTCAGTACTCAGTAATACGATATCACTTGATAAGACTGGTTGTCAGAATTTCCGGCCACTGACTTCCTAGAACGACTGTCAAAGATCTACAATTGACAGCCGGGACCAATGATTTGACGTGCTTTTCTACTTGAAATAAATGCTTTGATTTTGACCTTTTTCGTAAGGTTAAAATTAATAATTAAAAAGATAATCTTTTAAATATTTTCAAACTGTTTTATTTATAACCCAAAATAACATAAAAAGGTGTCTTAATAGCTTACGCCACGCCACCACGCCATAGTTAAGCTAATTTCCATGTCACCCTCCCTTGGGCTTCATATAAAGGCTTTTAGCGCATATGTGATGAATTAGACTCATTATGTAATGTTTAGGCGAGTCTATTTCAAAGTTTGTTGTACTTTTGCCTTTTGAGACCTAAATGTGACGTTAAAATCCCTGGTTTAACATTAAACGTCGCTTAAGTTTATGGGTTAACCGGGGATTTTGTAGTTACACGGTTAGGTCGTTTCATTGGTCTGGTTATTTTAGTGTGTAAGACTTATGCCCTTTTCCACTAACCTAATTAAAAGCGCTCCGTTGGATTTTTAACATAGCCCAGAGCAGAGAGTTGAAGGTTTAGTGGAGTATAGTAGGGATACACTGAGTCATCATCATCATCAGCCCATAATGTTCCCACTGCTGGGACACAGGCCTCCTCTCTATGAGAGGGAATGGGCTATAATCCACCACGCGGCCCCAGTGCGGATTGGTGGGATACACTGAGTAATAACCCAGTATTAACTGGGTTGTGGAGGTCAGATAGCCAGTTGCTCCATGTAAAATACTGGTATTCATCTGCATCCGTTTAGACTGGAAGCCGATCTCAACATAGTTGGGAAATTGCTAGTCAGATGATAGGATATTTTTCTCATTCGAATCACAAAACCTAACTAAGGTAACAGTCATCATCATCATCATTAGCCTATAAATGTTCCCACTGCTGGGACACAGGCCACAGGCAAGGCAAGGTAACAGTATTTTAGTACAAATAAATGAATAAATAATCAATACAAATAGCTCTCATTTCTCTGTCCAAATATATCGCTGTGATTTTAGTCCGAAATTAATTTTATTTGTTTTTGTATCGCCAAAATAACAAGCGCAAAAAAATTGGGCTATATTCGGGATATTTATTTTGTGATTGGTTACCAGTATATCTAGCAACATCAATGTTATGGTTGAACCTTATCTAGAAGCACGGAATCGCATAAAATTTTTCCATACTCCTATCCTTTTCTGACGATCAGAACCGTCTTTTGGTGGAGCGAGAAATAGAAATGAAATGAATATAACATTACATCATTCCAGTAATCCCCGAAGGGTTAGGCAGAGGTGTACCGAATAGTACACAAACATTTCGCAAGCAACATTTAAGTCTCATGTAATTGGGGGCGAGCTTACTGCTATCAACCGGGCAAAAATCCAAAGCCCGTGGCTGGTACTGAAGAATTCCTTGTGGAAAAACCGAATATACATTGCCCGACTGGGAACCTAGGACCATTCTATCGTCATCATAGCTATTAGTATACCACTTCGTCTAGGTTCAACAACTTGGTTTATATATGACTGCAACTCCATCCAAATCCTCACCACATTAGTACTAACCGCTACCCTCCTTTCAGGACAACCTCAATAAGCTCCCCTCAAGCAAAGTCACCAGCTGGTAGCAGCGCTGGAGCAGCTGCTAGCGCGTCCACAGCGCCTGGAGAGAGGACACCGACAGCCCATAACAAGCAGCTGCAAAATGTCAAGGGCCAGGATCATCCGCCGCATCCATCTGTAAGTAAAATTTTTAGTCTAGAAAAGGGGAGTTTGTGGGATGAAAAAATCCCGTAAGTGACATTATAAGTTTAGAAATGGGGAGATAATACTAGTGAAAATGGCAGTTTAAGGGATTGAAATGGGGAGTTTGTTGTATGGAAAAGGGGGATTTGGGAAATGGAAAAAACGAGTTTGCGGTCTTAAAAAAAAAATGTATAGGATAGAAATGGGGAGTTTGTTAGATGGAAAAGATACTAGATGTTAAGGGTAGTATTATGTTGATGTTTTTTGTAGTTATGATGTCTGAATGTTGTGTTGTAGATTTTTTTTTAACATATATTTTGTTTAGGAGTAAAGAAATGTGAATTTGTGTTCAGGGAAGATGTAGAGACGCACACAAAGTAAATTGAAGTAGGATGAAACTTAATTAAGTATGTCGGAATGAAAACAACGAAGTGGAAAACGTTCTGATGTATTAGAATGCTTGCGAGGTTTTTTTTTATATTTTTTTAGAGAATGTATTATAATATGTATTAATTTGTGGAAGACATGAAATTAAAACCAATTTAAGGTACCTGAATTTAATTTAGATTCCAAAGACGTTTCTATTTTTCTTTCTTTTTTTTTTAAATCCTGGCTTTAGTTCAGTTGGTACGATTTCAAATATTTAATAATTCTACTAATTGTAAATAATTCTATTTATTCTGAAATTAACTTAATTTATACACGCATAAAATTACTATTTCTTTCAGTTTAACTTGGAATATATTTTAAAAAGGGTAGAAGGGACATTGACGCTAAAATGGTTACCACGTATTCAGTTCATCATTCTGAACAACCTTCGTTTTTGTCGGTTACTAAAAAAAAAATGTCAAGTGCAAGTCGGACTCTTCTTTTCTCTTCTCTCTTATTTTTAATAGTTCGAGGGGGCTCCCATACAAGAAACCCGTATCATAAACCGAAAAAAACACGTTTCTTATAGAAGCCGCCTCTAATTATTAAATAATATATAATTTTATTATATGTTGTTATAGCGGCAACAAAAATACATCATCTGTGAAAATTTCAACTGTCTAACTATCACGTTTCATGAGATACAGCCTGGTGACAGAAGGACAGACAGACAGATTGACGGACAGCAGAGTCTTAGCAATAGGGTCCCGTTTTACCCTTGGGTACAGAATCATAAAAACGGCTGATTCCAAATAAAAATCCAATACCTATACGGTCAAAATGTAAAATGTGATGAAAAAATGTCTTTGTGGGAGACGTAGACATTTTCATCAGTAATTAAATTATGTACACGCGTTAGAAGTTATACTTCTTTAAAAAAAAAAAATCTGTCGCCTTATCTCAGCCAGCAGTAGATTAAAAATAAAAAACCTAGGCTTGTCAATATCTGACACTAAGCTAACTTCAGGGTGTATGGTGACTAGCTAACTTCATACTGTTAATTTTGTGTCACAGATGCGCGCGCATCTTAAAATTTCACTCTCATCATTTTTTCATAACGCGCCTAAAGAAGTATAACTTCAAAAAGATTGATGAACTGAATACGTTACCCATTTTAGCGACCCTTCCACTTTTTATTAATATACAAGGAAATACGATGTTCATATAAACCAAAGGTTTAATATTATCCAACCTACTTGTGGTTTCGGAACAACACTTTACCTTGACATTTGAGAAAGCCTCTCAATTATTCATGTTAGTCTTTGAGGGCTTTTCGTAGACAATATTTTATTTAAACCGCTTTAAGCAACAATAGTGATACTGATAGATATTGAGTTGAGAAAAAATATGATGAAAGATTAAAATAAATCAAAATTCTTAAAAGAAAGTAATTTTTAATTAAAAAAAACGGCCAAGTTCGTGCGTAACGTTCAGAGATAAGTTTTAATTTTCGACTATTTTCTAATAAAAATATTGGTATTTAAGATTCCCATAACAAGCCCTTTTATTTGATATGTCACATGTAGCAAAATATTTTTTTTTAGAACTTCCTATTTTGCCCCCTAAAACTATCTGAGTCGGTCCAGTAGATTCGGAGCAAATTGGCTGTGACAAACGAACAGACAGACACACGAGTGATCCCAAAAGGGTTCCATTTTTTTATTTGGACGAACGGAACCCGGAAAAACTTTAAAACGGGTATTTTTGCAATTGGTTACATAAGCCACAAACGCAACTATTTCAGCAAGCTACAATATTTAAAAAATATACACCGTAGGTATTCTAATCCGCTAAGATTCTTTTATTGATTAATCTATGATAATCGTAGAATTAACTTGAAACAAAATTAAGACCATCAAACGCTGAGAATTTAAATCTAAACAAAGGAAAAGATAACCACAAAATATTAGGCAAGTAATTCTGAATTTTTAAGGTACAGAAACTACTGTTTTAGAGACTTAATAATTATAATTTAAGTATCTATAAAAGGATTTAATACATAGGTTTAATACTTTATATAGTCAAACTAATTAAAACTTTACTAGGTAGTAAATAAGACTATAAAAAGGCTCTTCAGAAGGCAGTAAACATAACCCAACGTCTTTTTATTAGAAAGAGATAAAATTGTTAAAAATAAAAAAGTATTGTTAGCAATAAAGAAAATATAACAAGAAGAAAAAATCGCAAAAAAAGTTCCAAAAAAAACAAAATCGTCTAAAAATTTTGCAACAAAGTTTGAACATAGAATTTGATGTAAGTACGTAGTTTACAAAATGAAAGGGTTTGTTACCAAAAGTTTTGGCTAAATTGGAAATCTGTTACATTGATTAGAGTTACTAAATAGTTTGAAATTGAGTAGGTATTGGGATCAGGGACGAGATAAAGTAGGTATTGATAGAGCGTAGTAATTGGTACAATGAAAACATATCCTAGATTTTCATTTGTTTATTATGTACCAACTGAACAATTATTCAGCATAGAATATTTTGGGGATAGTATTTAATGTTTTTTTTTTTAATCACTCGGCTGAAGTTTTTGTAAAGAAAACCAAGTCATTTCTTTTTTTAATTTCGATTTTTTATTGCAAAAAGTTAATCAAAAAATGATACAAAATCAAAAGTACTTTTTATGCAATTTATTTGCTTAAAGAAAAAAAAGGGGGTAAGCAGTTTTTAAATAGAACCGTCTGACTACTAAGAATAGTTATTTTAGTCAGAAACCAGTAAAACAATAGGTTATTAAGCCTTCAGGACCAGAAAATAAAATATACAATTATTTCAGAAGAACAGAGAGAAAGAATGAAGAATGAAAGTAACTGATTTTTCAGAACAGAATTAAAAAAATAAAACAATTTGAAATAATAATTAAGTTAGGTCCACAGTAAGTAATTGACCAGTGATGTTAATTATAAATAATTATATGTGTTTATAATTAAATTATAATAATTATAATTATGTTTTAGTCAATGTTCGATGTTACTGGCTGCTGTTATAATGAAATTTGTTTTTGATTTTAGTGAATAGATGTTTCCTTCTAGGTGTTTCAGAAATATATATCTTACTTCTATATTTATATTATATGTGTGTATAATTGTTTAGTTTTTTTAGTCAGTCACAGTTTTTAAAATCTAAATTATAATGGTCAGTTGAAATTATTTTGGCTAAATAATAACAGCCGCTCGGGTCGACCTTTAGGTTAAGCCGTGCTTGCCTAGGTTGGTCTGTGGATGGGTGACCACCCATTACATACCGAGTTTCCTCCGTGCCTCGGAAAGCACGTTAAGCCGTTGGTCCCGGCTGTCATTTGAAGATCTTTGACAGTCGTTAAAGTAGTCAGTGGCCCAAAAAGTCTGACAACCAGTCTTACCAAGGGGGGGTCTTATTTCCCAGTAGTAACTGGGTTGTGGAGGTCAGATAGGCAGTCGCTCCATGTAAAATACTGGTATTCAGCTGCATCCGGTTAGACTGGAAGCCGACCCCAACATAGTTGGGAAAAGGCTAGGCAGATGATGATGATGAAATTATTTTTCCATTTATCATATTAAATTCAGGAGTTTTTGTTTTCAAGATTATTAAGTTCCCTACGTTACCTGAAAAATAAAGTTAACTATTTATAACTCAGACAAAAAATATAAAGTAGTGATTTTCTCCTCCACATTTAATAAAAACATTCAAAAACATTTTAGTCGAAAAAAAAACACAGCTTTAAATCTATTTGAGTAACCCTTTTGAATAAAATCCGACTGTAATAAGTATTTTTAAAATCTTTTATTTAACGAATTGTTAACGAAACTAAAAATGAGTAAAATGTTGCTAATAATTTTTTTTTTTTTTTGATTTTTCGGAATAAACAGCTTATTATGTATTCTAAATAATTTTACTGTGACTGACTGCGAAAACATAGATACCAAAAAAAAATTGTAAGGCTTTTCCTTATAAATGTGTGTTTCGTTCAAAAAGAGGACAGTCTGGAGACTTTTACTGAACTTCTATATTTTACAAATTTACATCATAAATATGGTTTTCTTTTTTTACATTTTTTTGCGAATTTTATAAAACTGCTGCAACTAAATATTATAAACTAAACTTATATTCACATGAATATAACCTTAACACCGTGTACATTATGTACCTACATAAAAACAAAATGACTGCCTGTTTGTTGAAACTGAACATAAAATTAACCTTTTTATAATATATATTATCTACAAACTAAATACAAACTGATTTAAAATAGTTATAAAATATGCACAAGTATCAAAATTGGAAAAGAATCACAAGGCGTCAAAAAATGGTCCACATCGCTGTCAATCGGACAAGTGCCCAGAAGCATTGCCACGTTGGATGGCAATGCTGCCAGCCTTCTGGGCACTTTTCCGATTGACAGCGGTACTAAAGGTAAAAAGACTCTTATAGAAGCCGAAAGGTAAGTGTAAAAAGACTCTTATAGAAGCCGAAAGGCAATTATTCTCCCCGTCATTGCGATATTTGTTTTATTCTAGACCATACCTGGGAACCTTCTAGTTACGGAGATACTGGGGTACAAAGTTCGAAACTTTTTCACAGGATTTTTTTCTAATACTAGTTAAGGTTATAACTTTACTTTGAATACCTTCATAACCCATTAACTATTCTTTGTATCCATCAGCACAATGTTTTGAGAGCGTTACATTGAGTTTTACCTAAAAACGTGATTTTTGATCCAAAAAAAAAGTCGTTTCCCAGCAATACTTTACAATTATCCAGCTGCGTATACCTATAGCACTTTCATGTTATTTTTATTGTTTCACATTAATTTTTAGTATGTACTGCTGTTGGTGTACCAAATAAATAAAATAAAAAATAAAATAAATATATTTTCCGTAACGTTACTTAGTTTGATGTACAGAATGCTTGTATATCAGAACAATACAATATTAAATAAAGCTCTTCGAATTGTTGCCGCAACGCACAATAAAATTAACCCTTTCAGCAATTGTCAATCTCATGTCAGTTCGAGTAACTGGAACAAACAAAGGACCCAATTTGCTATCTGTCAATGTCAATGTCAAAAATGACAGCTTTATCTTTCTTTTGTTTTCGACTCAACAATGTCGTAAGCCAGTGATTATTTGGTAGGTAATGGTGCCGATTCCCTTGTTCACAAACTAAACTAAATTTAAGTTGAGTACATCTTTTTCTTTCTATTTCATTATGAAAAGGACAAGATAAATCACTGGAGACATGGTAATTATTATAAGGTTTCTCGTATTTCAGGCTATTTGTATGTATTATAATATATATTAGTTTATTATATCTTTATATATATGTATTAGTAAGTATCCGTTTATGTGTATCACTACTATTTGCAAAATGGTTTTTTGTTTATTTGTTGTTTTTGTACTCTACCACAATGCTGTCCTATTTGACCCAAAGGTTGACTGGTAGAGAATGCCTTGTGGCATTAAGTCCGCCTATGTACCACTCTTGTACATGAAGTTTAAATAAATAAATAAATAAATAAATAAATATTATTTAAGTCCTGTCAAATTAGTCAGCACCTGACGTAATTTGATGTAATTTTAGTGGTCAACATTTTAATCACGTCTAAACTTGTGTCAGGCGCTGGTTAATTTGACAGGACTGAACTAAAATTTATCTTCTGTCCTTTTCTTAATGAAATAGAAAGAAAAAGATGCACTGAACTTAAATTTGGTTTAGTTTGTAAACAAGGGAATCGGCACCAGTGTAAAGTTTACTAGTTCAACTCACTTAAGTGAGCGCACACAATTCGAAAGCGAACTCATTTGTTTTTAAAGTAAATCATCGCGGATTCACAACGTTCGAATTTCGAACGTGATGTTGTGGAGACATGACATAAGATTTAACCTTTACGTAACTGATTCTGAATCCCGATTTTCAGCTTGATATTCGTCTCCAACCGTCTTCTTATATATCTTTGTATATATGTAGGCCTTTATTAGCCCTATTTAAACCGAGACACGTCTGAGACGAAATAAATAATTCATCTCGAGTAATAAAGACTGTACCTTTTAGCCAACACAGATGGTTCCAAAGAGGCGTATGTGTTTTGTTTTTTTTTTGTCTTGTCTTGACGGGGGGTACTGAATTTATTTGAGAAGGAATATTGGTGTATAATAAGATACCATTTAGCATGTATTTCCTGAGTCGTGTCGTTAGAGGCGACTAAGGGACTTCCTTGCGATCGCCAAACCACCTGCCAAGCGTGGCGATTATGGCAAAATCCCCCTTTTGGGGGAGGCCTATGTCCAGCAGTGGACGTCTTTCGGCTGAAATGATGATGTATTTCCGGATGGAAGATTTGTTCAAAATACTACGTATAAACTGCCACGATGGTCTAGTCTGACTGCTGAGCTTGAGGTCCTAGGTTCGATTCCCAGTTCGGGCAAAAGTACAGGCAGAGGTGTGCCCGTAAGTAGACTCATATTTCGCCACTTATGTTTTTTTAAGTCCCATTTAGGGAGCCAGCTTAATACCATCAACCGGGCACACATCCAGTGTCCATGTCTACTACTGGAAAATCCATGATAGAAAAATCCCAATTTAACACTTTACCCGGGAATAAGACCCACATGCTCAGCAGACGCGCTTGCAACCACTCGACTAACGCGGCTATTAAACTACAAATCTAAAATAGAAATTACCCGTACTCTATTCTGCACCAACTATTCTCAACTTCTAATTAACAAAAGAGCTTTATTATATCATTAAAACAGTAAAGTTTACAGTAAAAGAACAACAATTCTACAGTTACACACACAGTTACTGGTCCAGTCTAGTTTAGAACTAACTGTGAACTAGTGAACAGTGAGGGTTTAACTCATTTTAACTTTATTTCGGTTCTAACGGGAATAAATGAAATTGTATTTACTATTTTGTAACTTATATTTAGATTCTAGTCTCATATAAAAGGTTCCATTAAAATAGATGGACAAATTTTAACACAGCGTTCTGTACGTCTAACCAAAGATATCCAAGCAAAAAAATTACTGATTAAAGTGATTTTATTTTTACGTAAAATAAAAATATTATATACGTAAAATAATAATTTATGTGCATTTTCGCTAGCTGATTTTTTTTCTTCTAAGTAAAGTCGACAAAACAGATAGGTATGCAGGGTCGAAAGATATAATTGTTTTTTTCTTAAAAACCCATCGATGATTTCGAATGAAATTAAAATTAAATGAAGAAAAATAATCAATTGGTTAAATTAATTCAAATTTCAGTTGAAGATGTGCAACAGTTTCTAAAAAAACTAAAACTATATCTTTCGACCCTGCATACCTATCTGTTTTGTTGACTGTACCTAATATGTTTTTCTATTTTTTTTTTATCATTGTCCTTATTTTGCTAGTCTGAATGATTTCTAAAAGTTTGTCCATCTGTTTTAATGGGACCTTATGTATGATGAAAAGAATGGATAAATGTATTTACTAATAAACAATTAGATCTTGGGCATACAAGGTGTAAACGGAGCCTACACGAAGCCTTCAACCAAGTATTCTGTACATCAAACTAAGTAACTCAACGCAAAATTTTTTGCTTGGAAACGACTTTTTTTTCGATGAAAAATCACGTTTTACGGAAGGACTCGGTCTAAAGCACTCAAAACATTAGTACGGGTGTCGTGGAGGTATTTATCACATTAAAAACTTATATTAAAAAAAAAACTTGTGAAGAAGATGGAATTTTGACCCCCAATATCTCCATAACTAGAAGGTTCCCAGGTATGGTCTAGAACAAACAAAATATCGCAGTGACTAGGAAACAAGCGCAGCCTTTTTTTTTTACTGATGGGAAATCATTAGATGACTTCTTTCGCTCTGGGCAGAGCGGAAGGGAGTCTCAGACTTGTACTGACTAAAACCCATCCATGTTCCATCCTTGTCCTTTGTGTTCCAGGGCCGCGGTATCTCTTTCGAACAGTCCCGCAGCCCTGGCGAACGCCACCTGCTACGATCCTTAAACACTTCCTCCGCCTCGTCCACGTTCATACATCTGGTCATACACGTACGCCGAGCTGTAATTTGCTTGAGTAAATACGACTTACACTTGGAGAGATGTTTGAGCCTCAGCGAACACATAGGCCGTACATAATCCCCAGCTGCCATGGGTAGGGACCTCTTTGTCTAGAATTCAGTCTAACTTTAAGTCTGACAGCTAGCTAATCCGTGATACCTCTAAGCCTTTTGTTTACTTAGTATATTACAGTTTCGAAATAACTAATTTTAACTTACAAAAAAACCGGCCAAGTGTGTGTCGGACTGGCGCATGAAGGGTTTCGCACCATTATACCTCCCTTACATATTTATATTATTTTAATTTATCTATTTATTTTTAAAGTTAAAGTACATCTAAATATTCTGTGAATATTTCAAGCGCACCTGTCGCCGTTATTAATATCGAGTTAATAAACGGCAAAAAAAACACGTTTGTTGTATGGGAGCCCCTAAATCTTTATTATTTTCTGTTTTTTGGGTATTTGTTACCACCAATTTGTAGATCTTTGACAATCGTTAGGTAGTCAGTCGCTCAAAAAGTCTGACAACCAGTCGTATCATATTACCCAGTACTAACTGGGTTGTGGAGGTCAGATAGGCAGTCGCTCCATGTAAAATACTGATATTCAGCTGCATCTGTTTGGACTGGAAGCCGACCCCAACATAAAGGCAGGCAGATGATGATCAAAAATTATCTCCAAATCTTAAAATGAAATTATCTTCTCATTAAAGGCTTACTGTCAGAACTTTTACACGAGCAATCTATAGGTCAATTATACTAAGAGATCGCTGGATATCCTGCGCAAATTATGAATTAGAAAAAAAAATCTATAATTCTAATGAAAAAAAATCTAATTAGTACGTCAGACTTTCAAAAAATATTGGATAGGTATTTTTTCTTCTTTGCCGTAAACTAAAAATGAGGACGATGCGTGGGTTGAAAACTCGTGTGACGTCACAGTACGCTATACTTTTTACCGGAAAGTGACGTCATAAGCCCCCACTCATGATCTTTAATGCGTTTTTATCTTCGTCAGTTTTTATTGATTTGATAAAACAAAAAATACGTATCCAATATTTTTCGATAATCTAACTGACGAACTAAATAGAATCATATTTTTAACTCAGGAAACATCCCTATTTAATAATGCTTTCAGGATGTTGTTGCGACTGCCCCGTATCTGTAGCGCTTCAGAAATGTTTACTGAGACTCACATCTCACACAGATGGATTTCATGGCATAATACGCAAAAAAACGGCATCGCTGCTGTGCAGAGTTCGGGGTAGTCGCAATTAAATCCTGAGAGCTTTGGGGGAGAGCTATACTCCAAATATTAGGCATTTTGCGCGGAGGCTGATTAGGTAGGAAACATGTCGTCCTGCCTAATAGTCATCCTTCGTCTTAATAATGTTATTTTTAGATCTATGTTACTAACACTAGAATATAAGTTGTTTATAATACTAACAAAATATGGATCACTGTTGTCCGAAATTAATTAATTTTAATTAAATTACCGTCAACGATGCACTACAGAAATTTCATTAGAAACCAACTATAACTGAACACCGACTGAATACAAAGAGACGTAAAATTCATTTAATTCTCGTCAATTATTCTGAATTCACTTTGTGGAATTAATGCAAGAGGATTCATTGAAGTATAAGTTGCTTTGGTGTAGTTGGCAGTGGTGGCCATATTTTAACTTGTTAATTGGTTGGCATTGGAGGAGCTCGTGGCTAAATAATAACAGCCACTCGGGTCGATCTTTAGGTTAAACCGTGCTTGCCTAGGTTGTTCTGTGGATGGGTGACCACCCATAGCAAACCGAGTTTCCTCCGTGCCTCGGAAAGTACGCTAAGCCGTTGGTCTCGGCTGTCATTTGTAGATCTTTGACAGTCGTTAAGTAGTCACTTGCCCAAAAAGTCTGTCAACCAGTCTTACCAAGGGGTATCATATTACCCAGTCCTAATTGGGTTGTGGAAGTCAGATAGGCAGTCGCTCCATGTAAAATACTGGTATTCAGCTGCATCCGGCTAGACTGGAAGCCGACCCCAACATAGTTGGGAAAAGGCTAAGCAGATGATGAATTGGTTGGCAGTGAGATGAAGAATGATATGGCTAGATATAGGGTGACTGCTGATGTTGATGAGGACTAATAGTATTGCCATCAGCTGAACATAAATCCAAATTCCAAGGCTGCTACGGAAAGAGAGAAATTCCTGATGGAAACACCCAATAATACTTTGCCCGACCCGGGGCATCAAACCCAAGTCCTCATGCTCAGCAGTCGCGCTTGTGACCACTAGACCAACGAGACAATCCAGCTCATAAAGTATCCGTGTCCGTACAGAAGTTTTAAGGTGAAAGACCATCAAACAATACATCGATACATGCTCACAAACTTTCGCATTTATAATAGAACGAGTAAGAAGTTAGATTCTCACCGGATTTTTATCGGCCCACTATTATCGCTCATCTGCGATATCTTTTAAACTTAGGTCTGATTTTTCAATCATTAGATAACATTTACCTGAAGAGTCTGACAGACTGTCAAAATCACAAACTTATTCGTCGGATAAAAGTTAACTGGCGATTGAAAAACCGGGCCTTAGTGCGACAGTTTCGCCAACAGTATGTCATCTATACAAGTATTAAGTTTTTTTAATAATAAAAAGAGGAAAGATTTGTATATTTGTAACGAATAAACTCAAAAACTACAAGACCCATTTCAAAAATTATTTCATCATTGGAATGCTACATTATTCCAGAGTAACATAGGCTATATTTATTACTAGAAAAGGAGAGGGCAGAGGGAAGTTAGAGAAAAATAAATGTCCACCCGTGCAAAGCCGGGATGGGTTGCTAGTTTGTAATAAATCGCACGTGGTACCATCTGACGTAATCTCTTTCATTTCATCAAGTTTCAAACTTTAACTTAAATTAAATTTGCATACTTCGTCTCTTGTACTACGTAATGTTAGAGCGGGACGGGGAAATATTTGTGTTTCAGTTTGTAATTATATGGGGTGATTTATTGAGATAGGTTCGTGTGGGAAAGTTTGGTGGTGGACGAAGGTACCATGTCGTGGATTTTAAAGATACTAGGTGTTTAGTTAACCGCGGAATTGAAATATTCAATCTTGTAGTTGTTTTTACGACAATTCCGACAATGCAAAACTTTAACAGTAAGATCGCAACAAGAAAATCATCTCATCGATGACAAAATATGTCAAAAATTTTGGCAACACAGAACATAACATGAAGCTTGTAACATTGGAAGGGGTATACGCAGAGGCGTATCTAATAGTAAACTCCCATTTCGCCAGTTATGTTTAAGTCCCAAGTAATAGGTGAGCCTATTGCCATCAGTCGGGTACAAATCCAGACTCAGTGGCTGCTACTGAGAAGTTCGCCTATTGGGAAAACCCATTAAAACTTTGCCTATAATAATATATTGTATTACCAAATGATTTGAAAAGAGTAACCATGGAGTTTCTTGCCGGTTCTTCTTCATAGGAAACAACCAACCGAACCGTGCACCTTTTCCTATCTGGGCCTAAGTGAAATAAAATATTTTGATTTTGATTTTTTGCCCGACCTTGGAATCGAACGCGACTGCTGAGAGTGAGGTCCTGGGTTCGATTCCCGGGTCGGGTATAGTGCTATTGGGTTTTTCCTTCAAAAATTTCTCAATAGCAGCTATGGAGTCTGGATTTGTGCCCGGTTGATGGCAATAGGCTCGCCCCCTATTACATGGGACTCAGAAACATAACTGGCGAAATGTGGGTTTACTATTAGGTAGCCTTCTGCTTAACCCTTCGGGAATTACAGGCGTGATGTTATATGTTATGTTGGAATCGAACCCAGGATCTCGTGTTCAGCAGTCGCGCTTGCGACCACTAGACCAACGAGGCAGTCAAAGTGCAAAGGCAGTTTTGGCAAATGAGACGTATTATTGACTGTTTAGAGATGAGCGTCTTGGTAAAACAACTGTTAACTGAGAATAAAACTTTAAATAAATAAACAAACGGGAGTACGAACGCTCCCAAAAATGGAAATACTTCACCGTTCTTTTTTTCACACGTACACCTAATATTTTGTATTGTATATCCTACATCCTTTGTACTATGCCAAATTAACTGTTTATTTCCCCCTATGCAAGCTTAAAGCTCCGCGCAAACGGGCCACCGGTGGCTGCCGACAAGCTGTTTGTACATGATTTTTAAAACGTTTTGTATAGAATCACCGGACACGTGTAACGTGTGGCGACCACTCGCGACTCAGTGGTCGCGACACGCTACCACCCGTGGCGGCCACTCACGACTTAGTGTCCACGACACGCCACCGGTGGCGAATTATAAATAAATACTGACCAGTCGTGGCAGCGACTGACTACCTTCGTTTGCGCGCTACCAAAGAATGTGGCGCGCGACAGCCACCGGTGGCGGCCACCGGTGGCTCGATTGCGCGGAGCCTTTTTTTTTTTGGATGGGAAATCATCAAATGACTTCTCCCGCTTCTGGGCAGAGCGGAAGGAAGTGTCAGACTTGTACTGACTAAAACCCATCCATGTTCCTTCCTTGCCCTTTGTGTTCCAGGGCCGCGGTATCTCTTTCGAACAGTCCCGCAGCCCTGGCAGGTTTGCGCGGAGCCTTAGGTGGCAAATTTTTCGATATACCCAAAAGGATATCCATAATAATTTCTTCATGAAAACATATATCTTCAGCAATAAATTCAAGGCATATTTTGATATCCGCACAAATCCTCTTTACCTTTTTCCAAGAACACGAAAAGCACTTCCAAGAATCTCTTACAAAAACCAATTGATATAAAACAGAATCGATTACCATAATATCTCCTTTCCTCAGAAACTAAATCAGTTTGAAAACATTGCGGCGGGAAAAGATGGCGGCTGTATTCAATTGCCATGAATAATGGAGGAGCATGAACATTCATAGCCAATGACAAGTATATAGGGTTGTGTTCATGGCTGCCGCACTGTTCGATCTTCAAGGTTAAGCAACGCTTACCAAGGTCAGTCCATGGATGGGTGACCATCCACTTCATGTCGTTTCCTCCGTGCGTCGGAAAGCACGTTACACCGTTGATTATTTTTTATAGATCTTTGACAGTCGTTAACGTAGTCAGTGGCTCAAAAGTCTGACAACCAGTCTTACCAAGGGGTATCGTATTTCCCAGTAGTAACTGGGTTGTGGAGGTCAGATAGGCAGTCGCTCCATGTAAAATACTGGTATTCAGCTGCATCCGGTTAGACTGGAAGCCGACCCCAACATAGTTGGGAAAAGGCTAGGCAGATAATGCAGAAAATGCCCAAGGCATTAAGTCCGCCTTTGTACAGTAATTTTACTTGTGCATAAAGTTTTAATAAATAAATAAATAAATAAATAATGATGATGATGACGATAAAAAAATTATTTGTAGGGGTGTTCAGAATAATGTACTGAACACGTGGTACGTAGATGTCCCTTCTACCCTGTATAAAGGGTGTGAAGACTCTTAATGAAGCCGAAAGCCACTTGTTCTACCCCGTCGCGACGTCTCCGTTCAAATGCCCCCCCGACCCTTGCTAGAGCCAGCCCGCGATGCTGAGCCATTAGTGATAAATGGACCCCTAATTAATCTGACTCAGATCCAGCCTGTCCCCTTGCTGCCCTCCCCAGCGACGCCCTAAGCCGAGGCTCGTACCCCACAGGGGGTGCCCTTAGCGTGTGGTCGCTTAGTTTATAGTTCATTCCCCCTGGCTGGAGGCCTTAACTTCAAGGCATCCACAGGATTACACCGGTTAAGCAGTGGCTACTGCCTAACCGGTGTCACCGGTGGCATCTTGCAGTTAAGCCTAGGAGGCTAGCCAGCCTCCTAGGCTGAACTGCGAGATGCCAATATCAAAAAAAAAAAAAACTTATTGTACGATACATACATTACGATTTTTTTGTTCTAGACCATACCTGGAAACCTTCTAGTTACGGAGTTATTGTGGGTCAAAGTTCCAATATTTTTACAAGTTTTTGACGTGACAACATCCAATAAATCGCTGAACGCCGGCTGCATTCACGAAAAAGTGTCCCGTTACGCTCATTGTACACATGCGCCACTTTCGTTATGTCAGATATTGACAAGCCTAGGTTATTATTTTTAATCTACTGTTGGAGCTAAGAGGTTAGGTTGTAAGGTAATTTCGTCCGTAAACCAAATTTACAGACAACCAATTTTTTTTTAAATACACGTTTGTAATGTTGGAATTTTACCTTTAACACCTTCACGTCCCCCGTACTATTCAATCCATCCATCAGCACAATGTTTTGAATGCGTTACATTGCGTCCTACCGTAAGACGTGATTTTTTACCTAAAAAAAAAGTAGTTTCCTAGCAATAATTTTTGCATAAAATTACTTAGTTTGATGCACATAATGCTTGGTTGACGGCTTCGTGAAGTCTTTTTACACCTTGTAAATATTTATTTATTTAACACTTGCAAAGCACAAGCAAAAAAAAAAAAAAACCCAAAATACATTCGGTTCTGTAGGTAACAGAATTACACCAAATTACATAGGTACAGAGACCACGTTAAGCTGAATTGTCAATGACGTTCTCAATAGCAGGCATAATCCCAGATTTGGGCCCGTAATACTCCTTTGCCATGAGCTACAGGCTCAAGCGACACACACCTTGCGACTGTGGGACTGATATAACATAACATAACATCACACCTGTAATCCCCAAAAGGTTAAGCCTAATAGTCCACCCACATTTCGCCAGTCCCATGTAATAGGGGGCGAGCCTATTGCCATCAACCGAATGCAAATCCAGACTCCGTAGCTGCTACTGAAAAATTCCCGATAGAAAAACCCAATATCACTTTTTCCAACTTATGAATCGAACCCAAGGCCTCATGCTCAACAGTCGCGCTTGCAAGCACTTGACCAACGAGGCAGGCAGTGGGAATCAAATATAACGGGTGGAATGTGGGTGTTCTAATATAACATGTCTGTCTACCCCTTTGAGAAATATAGGATAATCATAGACTGGTTAAAGTTCCTATTGTTCAAATATTAGCCCATGTGAGAGGGATATATCTATAGCTGCTCCGCTATGTGGACCCCGTGTGCGTTTGTGATGTCATATGTCTTCCAAGGGGTATAGTATTCCATGGAAGTCTACTTCACTTGGGCGAAGCACTGCCGTGTCCTTGTAACGGCGATCGGCGACGGCGACGTATCGCGTCCGGCCCTGGTTCAATCCATGGTCCGGAACGATAGGGAATGGGACGCCGTCACCTCCTTCTGCGAAGCAGTCATGCTAGCGAAGGAGGTGGCGGTACGTGAGAGGCAGAGAACCTCACATCCCAGCCGCCGCGGGGGCGCCCCGGGCATCGGGGGCCACGTGGTGCGGCCACCGTAGGCGCCGTCCACATGTCCGGACGGTGAGTAATGGGCTAGCTCGCCGTGCATCCGTCTTATGAGGACAGGCCGTATCGACGGCGCGTTCGTGTTCCACGCGCGCCGCAGCAAACAGGGAGGGGCCCGCCAGGGCCGATGCCTGCCAAGACTGCAGGACTGTGAGAAAGAGATACCGCGGCCCTGGAACACAAAGGGCAAGGAAGGAACACGTGGGTTTTATTCAGTACAAGTGTGACAATCCCTTCCACTCTGCCCAGAGCGGCACAGTGGAACGAATGTATGGGAGCGGTTGGACGTAGACATGTCCGAAAAAAAAGAGTAAAATTATGCCAAACTAATGATGCCATCTTATTCGATTACTTAATGCCTTCATAACTTGTGGTGATGAATTTCTTCATAACTCCCATATTTCGGGAGTAATTTGAGAAAATGTGAAATTTTACTATGAAAATGAGTGTATCGAGCTCTCTCCCTCCTGATTCCGGGCTTGTTTCAAGTAGCGGTCTCTAATATCATAATGCTAATACTAAGAGCTATATTTAATACTAAGACACATAGTGCGCTAAATGTGCACTTTCTGGGATAAAGAGTGATGTTTATTTTATAACACAATTTTTTTATTTTTTGTTTATTTTGTTGATTAAAACCGTTTTTCTAAAGGTTTACCTTATTACAATAACATTTCTGAGCAGCCAATTAGAGAAGATATAAGCTAATTAGGATATATAATTAGGGACTTAAGGTTTACATATAAAACTGATGCACTAATGATTACTGATAAGAACATTGCTATTATTTAATTACTAAATGGCTCTTAATACACTAATTTAGCATGCATCATTTACTAATTATCACAATAACTAATTACCTTGCAATATTTAACAAAGGATACCTGGGATACCTGGATTTTATATAAATAGGTCACTATTAGTAACTTTAAAATCAGTGTTGATTTACACCTCGTTGTATCCAAGCTAATCTCGCAATGTATTTTCCAAATTTTAATACAAATCTTGATATTCACGTTGCTTTATGCGCACGCGCACATAAAGATTTACGCGACTTTAACTATTTGTTCAGTGTTTTAAAAGATAACAGTTGTGTTCAGTTATGTGAAAGTGCTGAAACAAGTTTAAAAGACTGGTGTCGTCGATTTTGCTACCGCATTTATGCAAAATGGACACAGTCTGGAAGAAGCACAGATAAGTTTCGGAAGAAACATGAGATTTGGCTACAGGCTGCAATTCAATGGCCGGAATTACAGAATGAAAATATGGAACCTTCTATTGAAAATATAAGTGACGTCATCGAGCCCATAATTTCTCCTGCTAAATCTGATGCTTCAACTTGTACACATCCTAGTCCTCGTAAATCTTTTGAGGACCTTAGTAACCGGCAAAAAAGAAGACGCACTGAAGATAGTCTTTCATGCAGCAGTAGCAGCGCTGAAATTATGTTTTCGGCCGAAAGGGCGCTTCAAAAGGCAGGACAAAGCGATACAGCTTATGTTATGAAATACTTGACGGAGAATCCAGAAGAGGCCTCAAAAATCAAAGCCTTCATTGAAGGTAAATCAATTCAGGTACGGGAAATATCCCCTTTGAAGGCATTGGCTCTTTATGTATCGATGAACTTATCGAAATGGCGCTATAACACTCTTCGGGATTTCAACACTCAAGAAGGAGCTCTTCAATACCCGAGTTACTACATGTTGGTTAAAGAAAAAATTAAGTGCTATCCGGCCAAAGAAGATCTCACAGTTACAGAGAGCTCTGCAAAAATCAAATTACAAGCCTTGATGGATTTAACCTCAAGAAGACTTATTAGGTCGTTAGAAACCCCTGTTGATCCCAATCAACAGCTCGTATTGACCAGCAAATGGGGTTTTGACGGATCATCTAGCCAAAGCATTTATCATCAAAGGACGAGTGAAGATGAGCAAATCGATCTTGCTAGTAATTTTATGATTAGTCTTGTACCACTGCGGCTCGTCTCAAAAGGTGTAACAATTTGGGAAAACGAGCGACCATCTTCCACTTCATTTTGCCGGCCAATATTGTTTAAGTTTATAAAGGAAACCAAAGAAAATGTGCAGAGAGAGATGGCTGAAATCGAAGCAGAGATTGAAGCCTTAACTCCATCCACCATCACTGATGGAATTAGTGTCAAACACCAACTGCTGTTGACAATGATTGATGGTAAAATTCATTCCATTATATCCGATACAGCAGCTTCAGTGTGTGACATATGCAAGGCTTGTCCTAAAGAAATGAATAATTTAGAGTTAATCAAAGATAAACACGCAAACGAGGACATGTATAAATATAGCTTAAGCACCCTTCACGCTTGGATTCGCTCAATGGAATGCTTATTACACATTTCCTACAAATTAGACATAAAATCATGGCAAGTAAGGGGTGATATAGCAAAAAGGCAAGTTGATGACAGGAAGAAAAGAGTTCAAGAGGCTGTAAGAAGAGAAACGGGCTTACTTCTCGATGTTGTGAAACAAGGCAGTGGATCCACCAACAATGGCAACTCGGCAAGGAGATTTTTTGAAAACTACACTAAATCTGCTGAACTGACCGGAATAGATGCTATGCTTTTAAGAAAAATCTGTGTGATCTTGCAGTGTATTTCATCAGGAGAGAAGATCAACGTAACTAAATTCCGAGAGTTCTGCTTTGATACTGCTAAGCTTTACGTGGAGTTATACCCATGGTATTATATGCCTTCTTCACTTCATAAAATTTTAATGCATGGGCCAGACATAGTTCAGAACATGTCAATTGTGCCCATTGGTTTTCTATCCGAAGAGGCATCTGAGGCTAGAAATAAAGATTTTAGAAAATATAGAGAGGGGCATTCTCGAAAGCATAGCAGTATCTCATGCAATGAAGATATTATGCACAATCTTTTACTGTCTTCTGATCCACTTGTTACAAGTATCCGTCCAAAAGGAAATAAGTTTGTAAAAAAATCTTCTTTTAAGGAATTTTATGAGCTTACGGATTCTGAGAAAAGTGATATCGAATTTGTTAACATAAACGATTTAGCGGACATCGATTCTGAATTTGAATTAATTGATGATGATGATGATGACGAAGATAATTAAATGATGTTATTGTTTTAAAATGTGTAACTTAGTAAATTAGAGCTTACATCTTAATTATTTATTGTACTTTTAATGAAACTAGGTAATTTATTATCAACTTACTTAAAAGTCATACTCTCATCAGTTCTTGTGAATATTTTTGTTAATATATATTTCTGTATATATATAATATATTTATAGACCTCTTAATAAGTCTGTCTGCGGTTTAAAGTAAATACAAATGGGGAAAAAACGTTTTTTTTTTTAAATTTTCATTTCCTTTTATCCCAGAAAGTGCACATTTGGCGCACTATGTGTCTTAGTATTAAATATAGCTCTTAGTAATAGCATTACGATATTAGAGACCGGTACTTGAAACAAGCCCGGAATCAGGAGGGAGAGAGCTCGATACACTCATTTTCATAGTAAAATTTCACATTTTCTCAAATTACTCCCGAAATATGGGAGTTATGAAGAAATTCATCACCACAATTTATGAAGGCATTAAGTAATCGAATAAGATGGCATCATTAGTTTGTCATAATTTTACTCTTATTTTTCGGACATGTCTACGTCCAACCGCTCCCATACATTCGTTCCACTGTGGGGCGGGGTCATTTGATGATTTCACATCCTAAAAAAAAAGAGTATTCTAACCATGAGATAAACTAGTTCCAGACACATCCCTTGCTCATCCCTGGTAGAAACGCAGCCTAAGACCCGCAAACTGAGGTCGATACCACTAAGCCACCTCTGCAATATAACATCACTCTAGTAATGTTATATTAAATTCCAAAATCCCAAATACACTCCTATAAACCAGGGCTTCTAACAGAATTACATCAAATTATATAAGAGTCCTCGTTAAGCGGAATTGTCAATGATTTGCTACTAAAATGAGTCGTTTCATTACAAATGAGACTTGGCTCTGAATTATTCATTTTGTACATATACGTGTGGTCTGAGTGTTGGGGTTATAGCGGGTAGGTTAACCAAACCATTTTTGTTATGTAACCGCATAGCTATGTACGAAGTCATCATCATTCATCATTATCATCAGCCTACAGCTTTCCACTCCTGGACATAGGCCTCCTCAATTGCATGCCATTCAACTCGATTCTCAGCAACTCTCATCCAGTTGCTACCAGCCACCCTGCAAAGATCGTCACTCCAACGAGCCTGAGGGCATCCCACCTTATATTTGCCGATTCGCGGTCTCCACTCAAGAACACATGTACGGGAGCTATAAATTGCTATGATGGAGTCTGTTTCAATGTGCCGTTGCGGTTAACATTACCAAGACAAGACGCGTGCTGAAACTTTTGAACTTAATTTGTAAACGTTTATTCGCAGTGAACTGGTGGTGCTTGTCAGAAAACCGATTAGAAAATTTTTACTGTACTTTGTGAGCGTTATATTTCGAAACGTATAATACTAGGCTTAGGCATATAAGCCCACGGAAAATCATCATCAGCAATCAATCAGCATCGTCTAAAAATCATCATCATCATTTCAGCCGAAAGACGTCTACTGCTGGACATAGGCCTCCCAAATGTTGCTACATTGACCGGTCCTGTGCGGCTCGCATCCAGTGGATCCCCGCAACATTCACCAGGTCATCGGTCCACCCAGTGGGAGGCTTTCGTCTACATATCATAGACCTCATCGATGGCTTTCCATCAGGCGTAATCGAGGTCAAAAGCAGGCCCGTTTTATAATAAAAAAAAAATATTCAAAAGAAATTCCGTCTTACATTCAAATTCACGAAACAGCAACGGCAGTGTCGCCCAAAGGAACACTGCCAGCCGATTTTTTATCGTGTAAGCCGCTGCCTCTTATAACTTTTACCAAACTCAACATAGGTTCAAACTAATTAGTCTGGACCTGTGCGCCAGACCAAAATTACTCGGAATACTTTATTAGGGCCTAACGCTTAGGGTTACTGTTCTAGGGATTCCCTTCATTGACGTTTTCATTAAGGCTTGTATTGAAACTATTGCAATATGATGCTTGAGAAATGTAGTTTTTTTTTAATCTTTATTTATTTACGGGGTTTTTTCTATAAAGAATATGTCACCCCGATGATTGCATACAATTAAAGAAAAATGTAGATGTTATTACTGACGGTTGACCATTTTTCCGACGATGGTTGACGATTTTTTTTTTTGTTACCGACGAGCCCGAAGAATTGCCAAACTTAAGTGGCAGTGGGCAGGGCATATTGCTCGCAGAACAGATGGCCAATGGGGCCGAAAAGTTCTGGATTGGCGACCGCGAACCGAAAGACGTTTGAAGGCGCGTTGCGTTGGAAGGCCTCCCACTAGGTGGACCGATGTCCTGGTGAAGGTTGCGGGGATCCACTGGATGCGAGTGGCATGGGACCGGTCAATGTGGCGACACTTGGGGTAGGCCTATGTCCAGCAGTGGACGTCTTTCGGCTGAAATGATGATTACCATTTTTCAACCTTATTACTTATGGCATAAGTGTGAAAATTAGCAGACCCTCAGTGAACTCAGCAGTACATGGAACATACACACAGTGCATATCAAATATTCAAGATTCAAGATCATATATGTATAGATGGCAAACCTGACCGACCCCAATTTAGTTGGGAAATGGTTCGATGTACGGAGTGGTAGGGACACTGACGCGAAAACAGTTACCAACTATTCAGTACATCATTCTGAGCCCCGCTACATGGAAATTTTTCATCGGTTATTAAAAAAATTGCTGTTTCCTACAAAAGTGTGACACCTACACGGTCAAATAGTATGGAACAGCTAATTTTTGAAGTGAAAATTTCTTTAGCATCGTTGTGATTTGAAAGTCTATGAAACGAAAAAGCGACAATAAAAAGAGACAGACACATAAATTCATAAGATTTAACGTGGGAGAAAATGAAATAGGAAGCATTTTTAGTGTTTATCTTGAAGCCAACATTTTTGAAGGTTTCACTTCTACCACGTGTGAATTGCACATAATATGTTTTTTTTTAATAATCGATGAAAATTTTCTACATGTGGGGTTCAGATGGATGTACTGAATACATGGTACCCATTTCCGCGTCGATGTGCCTTTCACCGCGTATAACGATAAAGTAAATAAAAAAGCAAGTCGAAGAAATCTAGTAAAAATACATCAGTATTTCTATTTATAATAAGACTTCGTTAATACTACGTACGCTAGGGAATTCAACCTAAATAATTCTGGAGTACCAGACGAAAATCAAACAAACCTTGTAGTGATAAAATCTGCTGATTTTGGCCGAATTCGTAATAGGCTTTGAATTCTAAGAATAAATGTACCTAAAACTAGTACAGAGAAGAATTCAGAATAATTAAAATTTGACGGCACGGTTGGCGCAGTGACTGAGCGATTGAATGAAGCGCTGCGTGTCGCGGGTTTGGCTCCTACACCAAACAATTAATATTTGTATGGCCTACAGGTAGTTGTTAAGGGTCTGGCTGTTTGTGTACTCGTATGTGAGTTTAAATGTTTGTAAACGCACCCACGGTAATACGGGAGAAATTCCTAGTGTGGAGTAACATTTTTTTTTTTTTAATACTATAATGTATTCGTAGTAAGTAGTAGAATAGTGGAGATGCCCGTGGCTAAGAAATAACAGCCACACGGCTCCAACTTCAGGGTTAAGCAACGCTTGCCATTGTCGTTTCTTGGATGGGTGATCGTTTATTACATTGCAAGACCTCTGCGTGCCTCAGTGCTATTTATTAGCCAAGTCGGCCGGGAAAAGACAATCTCTGCAGATGGGGGTTCATGGACGGCTCAAACCTCAAGTGCATATGCGGGGTCTCCCCACAAACAAAACAACCTTCCATCTTGTACTGCTTGCCCGGACTGTATGACCTGCACTTTTGATGATTTATTTACTGCATCAGTGAGCGGGGTTCGCGTGGCTGAGTTTTGGGCTAAACATACTATTTAGACTTTTTGCCATCGATACGCTAAGAAGATGAAGTGCTATTTCATTTTTCTATCACCAGTTCTCCAGAAATCTTTGTGTAACACTCAGTATATGTTATACTAATAGCCGTAACGTTATGTTATGTAAATGAGAAATAAATTTTGCGATAGGTACCTACTTCCTTTGATCAACCTTACCAAAACCAGCATGTAATAAAAATCTTTTCCTACATAATTCAATTCGTTTCCCCACTTTTTCTTTTTCAACTGATTCAGCTGAAAATCCACGAAGTATTTTCTATTGAAACGTTCGGGCTAAAGGTTAACGCACACGTACTCGTATAATGAACACGTAGTACTGAATTTACAATTGCCTTATAGTCTCGCAGTTCAGGATTTTTTTCTATGAATGACTGCTGCTGTATAGAGAATTAGAGTTTCCTATGGAGAAGAACCGGTAAGAAACTCCATGGTTACTCTTTTCAAATCATTTGGTATTACAATAGTATCATGTTACAGCATTAGTACTTAAGTATGGGGGAACAGGTTAATAAGTCGCTGCGTATTACGCAAAAAATGTCATCATCTGCCTAGCCTTTTCCCAACTATGTTAGGGTCGGCTTACAGTCTAACCGAATGCAGCTGAAAACTAGTAGTTTACATGGAGTGACTGCATTCGACCTCCACAACCCAGTTAGTACTGCGTAAGACTGGCTGTCTGACTTTCGGGTGACTGTCTAACTGTAACGACTGTCAAAGATCTACAAATGACAGCCGGGACGAACGGCTTAACGTGCTTTCCGAGGCATAGAGAAAACTCGGTATGTTATGTGTGGTTACCCATCCACGGATCAACCTAGATAAGCGCAGCTTAACCTGAAGATTGACCCCGAGCGGCTGTTATTATTTAGAAACGAGATTTCTCCTATGCGTTGACCTTTATTATCCAACTTAGTTACGTTTTGCGAAATTCAAAGAAAGAAGAAAAAAAACCTAGGCTACTTGAGATTCCATTCGTTTGGAATAGTATGGAGAGGGAATCGTTTGTGCATAATTAAATAAACGGACCGAGGTTTTTATAGTTGACGGAGTTGTTGTAGTGGGTAGGGAAATATTCTTTTTATAGTGCTTAACTAGCTGTGCCCCGCGACTTTTATCCGCGTGAAATTATTATATTACAAAAAATTACTTTCCTATTTGAATCCGATTTTGTCAAAATTTCAAAGGTTGGACGGAACCCAAATCCTTTTTCTAAAATAAAAGTATCCTCAGCTACTCCTTATAACATCAGCTGTCTCCCAGAAAAAGACCCTTCAAAATCGGTCCAGTCGTTTAGGAGATTAGCCGGAACAAACAGACAGACAGGCAGACAATAATTCAAAAAAATATTGTTTCGTTATTAGTACCGTATACTCTTTCACATTCAATAATAAGCTGGTGTTTTGATATAACAAATAGACACTTCAATTTTATTTATTTGTATTGATTTCAGGCAAAGCTTTTGTCGGGTACAAAGATATTTTTTTAATTGTCATTTTTAATGTTATGATTCGCTATAGGCCTTTGGCTAATTAATGTAGATGACAAAATCGGCAAAAAAATCTCTTCCATAAATCGATAGAGTGAAACATCGTGAGGAAACCAGCATGCCGGAGAGATATTTACCGACGGCACCTAAAGCCAAGTCAGAGACCCATGAGTGGCATAAAAACTTTGACACCAGGTTAGGTAGAAACCACATGATAAAGAAGAAAATAGTGGGAGTTTTACCTATTACATTGTTTTACATTAATTAATATATTATACTCTCATATAACTTATATTATGACTAAATAACTAAGGATGAATGGCACCTAAGGCTGCGGGACTGTTCGAAAGAGATACCGCTGCCCTGGAACACAAAGGGCAAGGAAGGAACATGGATGGGTTTTAGTCAGTACAAGTCTGACACTCCCTTCCGCTCCGCCCAGAGCGAGAGGAGTCATTTGATGATTTCCCATCCGAAAAAAAAAGGATGAGTGTCACCATCAATATTTACCACATAATGTATACTATTGTATTGTTGCCTACCTCGTTGGCTCAGTGGTCACAATCGCGTCTGCTGAGCATGAGGTCCCGGGTTTGACTCCCGGGTCGGACAAATTGTTATAAGGTTTTTTCATCATGAATTTCGTAGTAGCAGCCACGGAGTCTGAATTTGTGCCCGATTGATGGCAATAGGCGCGCCCTCATTATATGGGACATAAACATAACTGGCTAAATGTGGGAGAAGTGTTGTAAGAGAATACCAATATTTACAATTTTACTCAAAAAGAACAAAATCATTACGAAATAATATCACTATTACTGCAGTCTTTACAACGAACTAGCAAATAACAATAATTTAACTAAACACATAACTTTAGAATAAAACTACTTATAACATCAATACCTACTAACTATCAAATTAGGCTCTCACGCCTAACCAATATCTGACGCAAATACAGATCAAATAATCTTGATCCGTCACGATTTTATGCAGTCACATACTAATACTACCCAAATGTAGAAGTCTAACTTAAAATCGTATCTTTTTTCGTGAAAAAAGAAATATTTTCTTCTTTTTTTCGTAAAAGTATTTTTTTAGTAATAAGTGTAATTTTGTAGCTAAGTGTTTCCAAACTGTCCTTTTTTTCAACTGTGCTCCTTGTTGTTTTTGATTTTTTACATTTTATTTTTGGTGGAGTTTTTTCTAAACTATGAATTCTCTTTCCATGCTTTCTCCTTCAAACATGGTAGGTAGAAGAGGTTGTATATGAAAAAAATAGAGAATTTTACGAAAAAAACAGCGAAACGCTTTTCAAGATTCGCTTTTATTCACTTTTTTTTTCAATATTATTAAGATGCTTAAATTTTTTCAGTGAGCCCGCTTGGTTTCATCTGAAAAGCTTAAACATTTTTATAAATATTTGCTGCGCAAAAATACACAAGAAATTGGCTTTTAAAAATGATTTTTTAGCAAAAACACAAAATTTTAAATTATTCTGAATCCCACACGAGACGTGGAGTAGCAATTTTTTTAATGAAAATTCACAAATTATAAGTTAAACCAGTTTTATTATTAACTTTCACGGTTTTGTCACAATAAATCAATTTTAGAAATAGTCAAAAGTAGTACATAGGAAAATAGTATAGCTTAGCACTTAACACCCAAAACAAATTATTTAAATTTTTTAATTAGAAGATTTGTAAAATAGCTACACAAATAACATAGTGTGAGATTACAAAAAGATAACCATTTTTTAACAATAAAAGACAATACATCAGGCATTTTCTTTTATGTGGTTATCATTTTTGCAGTCTCGCAATATTTTTATGAATTGGAACTTTAAAATATTCAATTTTGAACTAAATAGTTTGATGCTATAGCATAAAAATCCTTTTGAGCTATCAATACTCTTAAATCCATGAAACATGAAAAATACTGTAGTATTAGTCCAAAATAGCCTAGATTAGCAATAGTTTGAATTGCTTATATTGCAAAACTATTTCATACAGTGCATTTTTATAAGAGGTCTTTTCAAATCATCTTTTACATTTAATCTTTTTTTGATAAAATTTAAAAAACTAACCCCGTAGTAACTTAATAAAATCGTTTTAAGCAAAATCTTTAAAAGGTTTGTAAAGTTATTCAAACGACTGTTTCTTAATAGAAACAGGGAAGGTATTTTTGTAAATAATATCCCTGTAAAAATCTTGCATGCACCAAACCCTTTGATTTTTGTGCCGTCGACCCGCAAAACAAAATAATCAAAAGGTATGATTTTTTCTTCATAACTATTCTGTAGACTATAAAAGCCGTTTAAAAAATCTTACTTTAATCGATTTGAATTTAAAATTTGGAACCCATAACTTTTATTATAAAAAAAGAAATCATACTTTTAATTTAATTATTAAGTACCAACTTATAAGGGAAACTGGAATTGCAATATTTGACTTTGCACGATGTAAAAGGACAGAATTTTGATAAAAATACGAATATATTTTCTTTAACTGAACATTTTTATATTTACTTAACAGTTAATCATTTTTGTCGTAGATATTTCTTGTTGGTGTCGCCCATGGCCATACTTTTACCAAGAACCATTGTCTCTACTTGTTTTAATAAACAATTTTAATTTAACAAAAAAAAAAGTTTTATCAAAATTCAGTCCCCACTACGCTTAAAGAAGGCACCAAGCCACGCAAACGCTTTAAGTGTCCGATTTGTGCTGACAGATGGCGTTTCTGCAGAACCGCTCCATCTCGCTGGTGGACATGTACATCGACAACTCCGAACCCTCGGAGAATGTCGGCCAGATCCACTTCAGCCTGGAGTACGACTTCCAGAATACTACTTTGATATTAAGGATCATCCAGGTAAGTCAAACGACCTTCAATTGGCTTTTAGCAATAAGTTTCTCTACATTTACTATTTTTTTCCGGAAAAACAGTGGATATCACCTATTTGCACATTTGCTATCAAGCATGAAATGATACAATCATCGTAGTAAACTAACTTTTTTAGAATTTTAGATTGGCTTTAAGCAATAAGTTTTGCCATTTTTGCCAAAAAAAAAACCGCCGAAATTATGTCACTATGCTGCAATTAAGCAATAAGGTATATAATGCTATATCTTACATCATGAATTGCATTACAGTGTAATTTGATAATAGGCTATGGGGATATCTAAACAAACATGCTCAAAATTTAACCTATTTACGGGACATAAGTGTTTCGAGACAAGATGGAGCAATTCCAGCGTGACATTCGGAGTAACGAAATGTCCTTTCTTTGGTATTGTTCTTAGATTCTTTAAACTCCTAAAATACTGAGATGAGCACCACGATTACTGGCAAATGCATTTACTGATTAGACAGGTTGGTTCAAATCTATGTTGCTTTTCCTTAAAAATATCATCTGAGACACATATCCATTAGGTCCTAACACAACCCGACCAATATTACGCATGGACTGGAATCATTTATGATGCAATTAGTCCAAAATAAAATCCAAAATAAAAATCCACAACTTAAAAGTCGTGGACATGAATGACGCCACAATACAAAATATTAAAAAGAGAGTGTCGAACAGCGTTTACAAAACTCAACCGTTTAATGCTAATAACTAAAATAAACACTCTAAAACTCCTAAGAATGACTCTTAAACAAATATTTTTATTTAATATCTTCATAATACTCCTACTGATCTTCACAGCTTTAGTTTGCTTATTATTTAAACAAATAACGATGATTTGTTGTGTATTGTACAATCACGAATGGTTGTGGTAATTGTTTTAACAAACAATACTTTGAATGGAAACGTGTTCGTATTTGCCATGATTATCATACATGGTATTTCTGAATCTTGTAAAAAACAAAAGTAATTTAAAAAAAAAACATTTTCATCCGCCATTTTCATAGCAACTATAATGTTTTTTTTATCCAAGACACTGTATGAATTTGAATGTTTATATCAATATACGTATATATTATTACGTTTTAAAAACCAACAATACGTGGTCGGAATTGGCAAAGGAAAAGTTCGGCTTTGTCAAACAAAGAGGATTTCAAACAAAATATGATTGAGGGGAAAAGATGACGCGAATTCTATACAAAGCTAAATTCTTCTATAATTTGGTCTGATGTGTCATTAAATATTTAATCCCCATTTTTTAACCAACTTCCAAAAAAGGAGGAGGTTCTCAATTCGGTTGTATATTTTTTATGTTTGTTACCTCATAACTCCGTAATTTAAGAACCGATTTGAAAAATTTCTATGGGAACAATCGGAAGGTATATAGGATATATTTTTCAATTGTTCCCATAGAAATTTCATCAAAATCGGTTGAGTAGTTTGGTCAAGAGACAAGAATTTGTGTGGTTTTTTCCAACTTCCAAAGAACATAAAGAAACCATTGTCTATGGACACAGTTATAATCACCGAATCGTCATATCGATTTTGTTGTAATTTCTTTCAAAACCATTTTAACTGTACTCTTTCTTCCAGGGCAAGGAACTCCCCGCCAAAGATTTAAGCGGAACCTCAGACCCTTACGTACGGGTGACCCTGCTACCGGACAAGAAGCACCGGCTGGAAACGAAGATCAAAAGGCGCACTCTCAACCCTCGGTGGAACGAGACCTTCTATTTCGAAGGGTTCCCGATACAGAAGCTGCAAAGTCGGGTAAGAGATAGTTTTTGTTTTAGGGTCCTAAGTTGTCTATAGTTTTGGCAGGACTTGGTTTTTTGTTCACCAGTTTCAGATAAGTCCTAGTAAACTCACAAATCACTATCCATGAGATAAAGTCAAGCTCAAAGTAGCCCAAGTACCGTTTTTTTTCTCTTATCTTGGAATTTCTGCATTCATCGCCATTTTCTATATCAATTTATAAGAAGACACGCGTACGTCAAAACGTAACGTCCAAATAATAATATAATTTGGCTTTCCTTTGCACCAACAAAAAAATACAATTGTTTTACATTTTGTTAGTTTTTTTAACGGTAAACTTTTTTGACTGTAACGTAAACAATACTTGTAGAACTTGTCAAAAGGCCAAAGACATAGTTATTTTTATTATGTTTCTAAAAAATAATGAAGGAAAAATAAACCATTCTTATTTAATTAAAACGCGTTAACTAAGAAACGGCCATTACTATTCTCCGGAGGTACTCGCCGTCACGCAACGTGAGAAATGTCAATTTATATCAATTTGGAGCTAGGGTAGGGCTGCCATATGTCCCGGTACAGCGGGAGTTTTGGTCGTGGTTTGGAAAGTTGCGTCCCGGTTTCGAAGTCAGTTATCCTCAATTCTGATGATTGGCCTATCAGAACAGAGTCGTGTTTTTTTTTTTTAACATAAATCCTAGCGCCCAGAAACTCTCGAAAAATGTGACTCTTACATCTTCATCCATGGTTTACCCTTCTATCACAAATGTCTCGGTAGGCGTTTCAACATTTATGGCAGCCCTACGCTAGGGGCTCGCCAACCGTCCCTACATTGGTATTTTAATTATTTTCTTTGTAGTCATCATTTGGGGTTGATATTCGAATTTGATGTTCTAATGTTTTTTCGGGCAATAGAGAAGTTAGACATGATACGAACATTATTAATTTTGTCATATTTGGAAGTGCCGATTTCAAGATGTCACTTCATATATTCTAATTTTAGGTTCTGTGGTTTCCGCACGATGTTTTCCTTAAAGTTCTGAGTACAGCGGCGCATATATATTTTTTATCAACCTTTTACGGGTCCCACTGCTGGGCAAAGGCCTTCTTTTGCCTGATTTCGATCCTACTTGTATTTTTTTTTTTTCCACTCACCACTGATCATCATTATCTGCCTAGCCTTTTCCCAACTATGTTGGGGGCGACTTCCTGTCTAACCGAATGCCAGTACACCAGTATTTTACATGGAGTGACTGCTTATCTGACCTCCACAACCCAGTTACTACTGGGTAATACGACCCCTTGGTAAGACTGGTTGTCAGACTTTTTGGGCTAATGACTACCTAAGGCTGTCAAAGATCTACAAATGACAGCCGGGACCAACGGTTTAACTTGCTTTCCGAGGCACGGAGGAAACTCGGTATGTAGTGGGTAGTCACCCATCCACAGACCAACCTAGGCAAGCACAGCTTAACCTAAAGATCGACCCGAACGGCTGTTATTAGTTAGCCGCAAGCTCACCACCGATATCATCCATACTTATACTTAATATACATTATAGTTTGGTTGAACGCGCTAATCTCAGGAACTTCTGCTTCGAATTGAAAAAATATTTTAGTATTGGATAGCCCATTTATCGAGGAAGGCTGAAGGCCATATAACATCACGCTACTACCAATAGGATCAGAACATCCATGTTGCAAAAACGGTGAAATAATTATTTTTACAATAATTTCACGCGGGCAAAGGTCGCGTGGAACAGCTAGTAGTAAATATGAGACAGTTCTCTAATAGTTATTTTTCTTGCAGGTACTTCATCTTCACGTGTTTGATTACGACCGGTTCTCGAGAGATGACTCCATCGGCGAAGTGTTCCTGCCTCTATGTCAGGTAGTGTGCCTTTATATTTGCTATTTTATTCTTTTTTGGGACTGTATTCTTCTCTCTTGTGAACTCCAGCAGTATAAGGGGTGTGTCTTGCCCATTCTTCTCCATAGAGATCTACGCTTTGGAATGGGCAACTACAGTACTTTCACAAGTTATTATGCCTTGTGTCTGTGACTGTAGCTTAGCCTTATTTGTTTTTCTGACATTCAAAAGTGCCGTAATGGTCTAATTGAAATAAATGCTTTTGAGTTTGAGTTTTTGAGTTTGAAAAAGACTATTAACGAAGCCGAAAGGCACAAGTTTACCCCGTCATTGCGATTATTTTTTTGTCCTAGACCGTACCTGGGAACCTTCTAGTTACGGAGATATTGGGGGTCGAAGTTCCAATTTTTTCACAAGATTTTTTTAAATGCATGTTTTTAATGTAGGATGTTTACATTAAACATCTCCACGACCAGCTTACTATTCAACAACACAATGTTTTGAGTGTGTAACATGGAGTCCTACCGTAAAACGTAATATTTTACCCCAAAAAAAAGTCGTTTCCCAGCAATAATTTTTGCGTAAATTTTCTTAGTTTGATGTACAGGATGCTTGGTTGACGCCTTCGTGAAGAGTCTGTTTACACCCTGTATAATTACAATCCCCCGAAAATCACAAAATTAAAAATAAAGGCCAGGTACGACTTGGACTCGCGCAAACGCGTACTTAATTATACTACATATTTGCGGTTTTCAGATTGTTTCCTTTACATGTGCTGTAAGATATTGCTTCTTGCCAATTTTCATGATTCTAGGTAAGGTTTTTATTCCCTTGTGAAATTGCAAAAAATGTGATATTTTAGTAGGAGACTTGAGTATTTGATATGAAGGAGAATGCTCATAGCTATATGGAATCCCGTACCATGCTGCGTCAAAACAAACTTTGTTTTTATAGTCTACACTTATCATATTGACTCCTACAAAAGATCTTTTTATAAACAAGACAGGAGTTTCGGAGTAATTTTATGAAATCGAAAATAACCTCAAAACCAGGCAAGTTTGAGGCAAGAAGTATTTTATTGAAACATACACATACATACACGAACGAAAATTATTGCTCTAAAAACAGAGTAATCCGTTTATATTAGTAAGAATAACGAGTTATAGCGACGTATAGTCACACAAAACACACAAACGGACGTATTCGCTGGCGCTAGCGCAAAGATACTATAGGTTAGATCAAATGTCAGAAATCCGCCTGCTAAGATTTAGGGATGCGATCGATAAATCGAAAATCGATTTGGTGTACTGGTTTTACTTAATTGTTACATATCACTCATAAATTGTTTATATTTATTAAACAAAAAACAAAAGATTGAAATGACTGTTTAGTCGATTCGTCAAAATTATTTCCATGCATTATACCACCATATATTATATCTATGACCGGTTGTGTGAACCCCGTGTGAAGGGAGTAAAACAATTCATACTTCTATTCTTTAAATTAAATTCCCTGTTCAAAAATCCCTGACGCGTAATGCCGTAAAAAATTATGAAAATAATTACTATAGAATTTTAATCTTGCTGCACGAGACTTTTTGGTACCACTTTTGGTCATTCTCCTTTCAGCTTGAACGCGTGGAGGTACCACGCGTTGCTGAGCAAAAGGATCATGACAGACGGACAGACAGATTTACGGACAACAAAGTGATCCTATAAGGGTTCTGCTTTTGCCAAGTGCGACTTGGAATCGCGCACCGAAGGTTCCGTACAAACTTGTAGGTATTTTGTTATTATAAATTCCTGATGGCAAAACCCAATAAAACTTTTCCCGACCTGAAATTCGAACCCAGGACCTTATGGTCAGTAGTTAAGTGTATCTAAAAAACTGGCCAAGTGCGAGTTGGACTCGCGGATGAAGGGTTCCGTACCATTATGTTTACAACATTAGACAAAAAGGCAAAATAATCACGTTTGTTGTATGGGGGGCCTTCTTAAATATATGTTTTATTTTAATTTAATTATGTATTTTTAAAGTAAGTAAGTAGTTTTGTGTTTCGGCGGTGGCCCAGTGGTAGCGACCCCGACTTACGAACAGTAAGTCGAGGGTTCAAACCCAGGCAGGCGCATTACTTTGTGTAATTTATTTCATCACCACTGCTCTCAAAAACGGTGAAGGAAAACATCGTGAGGAAACCGGCATGTCCTAGAACCAAAAATTCGAAGACATGTGACATCTACCAATCCGCACTGGGCCCGCGTGGTGGATTATAGCCCATTCCCTCTCATAAGAGAGGAGGCCTGTGTCCCAGCAGTGGGAAAATTATAAGGCTGATGATGATGATTATGATGAAGTAGTTTTGTTAGTAACTAAATATTCTGTGAAAATTTCAACTGTCAACTATCACGGTTAATGAGATACAGCCTGGTGAAAAACAGCCAGACAGCGGAGTCTTAGTAATAGGGTCCCGTTTTTACCCTTTTGGTACGGAACCCTAAAAACGACCAGCAGTAATGGTTTTTCACTCTCACTCAAGATACCATCAAGACCCTTGATTAAAGATTAAGCGAGATCCCTTTTAATGGAGACCATAAAAACGAATCTATGTCTTTTCCTGAATACCTAATTGTAAGGAACGTAGCGCCTACTGTCCCTCGCAATATCTACTAAGAGCCCTCTTACATTTCGGCGTTTCGCTACTTTTACAATTTACCTAAAAAGGCATAGAACGAAAAAGTATTCTATTATTATCAAAGTACAGGATATTTGTGAGATGAAAAATGTTGGTCGTCTTTATTCAACAGAATTTACAAATTAGAGGCCCTAAATGGTGAGTAATGGGCTAGCTCGCCGTCCGTCCGTCTTTTGACGACAGGCTCTTTTGACGGCGCGTTCGTGTTCCACGCGCGCCTCAAAGAGATGTGAGCAAACAGGGAGGGGCCTGCAAGGGCCGATACCTGCCAGGGCTGCGGGACTGTTCGAAAGAGATACCGCGGTCCTGGAACACAAAGGGCGAGGAAGGAACATGGATGAGTTTTAGTCAGTACAAGTCTGACACTCCCATTCTTACCATCCGAAAAAAAAATAGGTACGGGACCTTGAAAAAGAGCAGACGTAGCTTTTGTCGACAGTACCAATTTATTCTGCTTCGTATTCTTATTACATATTACCTTCAATACACTAACCAAAATTTAAAAATCATAAGTCGCATTACCTTTTTTGGGTCGTAAAAACCAAGCCTTTTTGGGTCGTAAAAACCAAGCCGTTTTCGTATATAAAGGGTGTAAAAAGACTCTTAACGAAGCCGAAAAGCAATTGTTCTTCCCGTCATTGCTATCTTTTTTTTTTCTAGACCATACCTGGGAACCGTCTAGTTACGGAGATATTGGGGGTCAAAGTTCCAACTTTTTCACAAGTTTTTTTTTAAATACATGTTTTTTTAGCCCAAAAAAAAGACGTTTCCCAGCAATAATATTTGCGTAAAGTTCTTTGTTTGATGTACATAATGCTTGGTTGAATGCTTCGTGAAGGGTCTGTTTACACCCAAGTATGATACGAGTATCATTAGATTTAACGTATTTGTACTAATATAAATATTTCACATCTTCCTTGACAGTGTTTCCGATAATAAATCACAAAACTGTTTCGTATGTATAGAATAATAATTTCACCATTAATATGTAGTTTCCTTCAGAAACTTAAATACATATAAAATAACCACCCTAACCTTTATGTAAATAAAAGTAATTTATAACAACCCATTTACCTATCCGTTATCTTTAAAAAATGTGGCCTTAGAATTTTATTACCGGTATTTAAGGTAACTAAGGAGATACCGCAGATAAGAAATATATACCGGTAAATTTGGTAAAATATTACCTGTAGCTGAAGTTTAATTTCACGGGGAGTTTGCTGCGCTGTGAATTGTGCTTTATACAGAGTATACACAGACTCTTCACGAATCAGTCAACCAAGCATTATGAACGTCAAACTAAGTAACTTTACGCAAAAACTATTGCTGGTAAACGACTTTTTCTTTTGGAGTGAAAAATCACGTTTTACGGTAGAACTCAATGTAACGCATTCAAAATATTGTGCTGATGAATTGGATAGTACGGGGGTCGTGAAGGTGTCTTAAGTAGAAAAGTTACATTAAAAACATGTATTCAAAGAAAAAAACTTGTGTGTGTTGGAACTTTGACCCCCGTAGAACGAACATCAAAATTCTTACTTAAGACTGTAGAAAACCCAGCCACTCCAGGTGTATCGACAGAAGAGAAAACTTTTTTTTTTCAAGATTGTGGATTTTCTATTTTTTCTAAGGGTGTTGAGAACTTTACACCCTAGTCTTCATACCCTTTTTCTCGGATGGGAAATCATCAAATGCCTTCTGGGCAGGGCGGGAGAAGTCATTTGATGACCTTCTCTCCCTCTCGATTCATCAACAATTATATTTATCACTCTTTTAGTCACATGCGATTCATCACATGTCCATACAAAGACAGTCGAATCCCTTTCAACTTTACTGTAGCTGGCACAATTTGCAAACTTCCTCTAATATACTCATATACGCACATGAATCTGAAAAATAAAAGGCGCGTTCCTTTTTTTTTTCGAATGGTAAATCATCAAATGACTTCTCCCGCTCTGGGCGGAAGGGAGTGTCAGACTTGTACTGACTAAAACCCATCCATGTTCCTTCCTTGCCCTTTGTGTTCCAGGGCCGCGGTATCTCTTTTGAACAGTCCCGCAGCCCTGGCAGGATTCTTCATACCCTTACAGTATGATAAATTGTTATATTGGTCCCAGCTGTCATTATAGAACAGCAGTTATTGTTTGCCAAACAGCATCTAGGTATGATTTATGCCCGTTTCGTCACCAATTTTTTTCCCATACAAGAAGTTCTGGTTCGTCATCATAAGAAAACAAATGAATTTATATTTTTTTTATGAAGTCCCGGTTTGTCATCAGGCGTGTCAAAAAGTACAGTTAGTAAGAAAAATATAGTATGACTTTTAAATCAATTTCCTACAATGTTCACACATTCATAAACAATCTATAAAAAAAACTTTATAAAGAAAAAAAAAATAAGATTGAGAATAGTTAGAGATATATATTTGTGCCGTTTAACCCGTTTATTTAGCCTATTTCTTGTTGTAAGTTATCGGCAACAGAAAACTCTCCGTGTAATAAAATTTAAGTATACTGCCAATACTATATCAGTTACAGGCTATTAATATAAAAGTTAGGTTTTATATACTTTACGTTTGAATAACAACTTACTCGCTATAAGTGGTCGATTTTTAGTATCGCGAGTACGGCTTTGGTTTTTGTAATTTCCTTTCATAAAAGACTAGCACTTCACCCACGACTTTGCCCACAAAACTTGTGATAGTTAGGCTTATATGCATGATATAAATATAATTTATAGCCTATAGAACTTACGAATATTGTAGCTTTTTGCCAGTGAACGAATTTTCAGAATTGGATAATCAGCTTTGGTGATTACCCTACATAAAATTACGAACAAATTTTATATTTTTATAATATTAATAAATAGTATAGATTACATAACATCACACCTGTAATCTCTGAAGGGTTAATCAGAGGTGTAGGTAGACCCATGAATAAGAGGGCGAGCCAGTTGCCATCACCCGGGCACAAATCCGGACTCCGTGGCTGCTACGGAGAAATTCCTCATAGTTTACCTGACCTAGGGAATCGAACCCAGGCCTTCATATCCAGCCGTTGCGCTTGCGACTATGAGTCCAATGACGGACAAAATTACAGAACTACAGTATATTAAATCGCAGTGATGTTATCTGGGTCTCTTATACGGACTTTTAGCAAGCCCTTAATGTGTGTGACTCAATAGGTAGCAATACGGCTAACTGTGCAACGAAAAAAAAAAAAAACTTTCTCTTTTTTAAGATTCTGGATTATTTTTATAAAATATTCATGCAGAAGCCTTTTACTTATATATTTGACTATACAAATTCTTTTTTTGGCTTTTAATATGCAGCAATACGGCTAACTCTGCAACGAAAAGAGGTTGTTTAAAGTTGTCGCGAGTTCAATTGTTTTTCCCCCATCTCAAAAATGCCCAACGCGCCTATAGAAGTTTTCACTTCAAAAACCATGCCGCCCGAATACACAACATCCTCTTACTTTAGGAGTCGGTTAAAAATACACACTTCCTTATCCGATATACACCTGGTAATCACTCAGAAAAAATCCGTATCAACGTTCCTCACAAAATTACCAACCATTGCTCCCAACACAAGGTCAGAGTAATTCACAAAAGGAGTGAACGCAAGGAAAACATACGTTTATTTGTGGACCAATTTATGTAATAATAAAGTGTAGTTTACGTGAAATACTGAGCATTTCGTAGCGGAGTTAGTTAATGCTCCGTTTAAGATATAAGGAGGTCTGAAGAGGGACTGAGGATTCCATTTATTCCATTTGTGTATCTGTAATTACAGGTAAAGTCTGAGAAATTCACTGTTAAGTAAGTTGACTAAAATGTGGAAAATAAGTTTCATTAGAACTTTATTTTTCAAAGGTTTAAAGAAAAGTGAGAGAAATTAATTGTTACTATATACTATATTAAATGCTAAATTATAACACCCACACAGTTCGATCTTTAGGTTAAGCAACGCTTGTCTAGGTTGGTCCGTGAATGGGTGACCACCCATTACATACCGAACTTCCTCAGTGCCTCGTTGGTCCCGACTGTCATTTGTAGATCATAGTCAGTCGTTACAGATAGTCAGTGCCCCGAAAGCCTGAAAACCAATCTTACCAAGGAGTATCGTATTACCTAGTACTAACTGGGTTGTACAGGTCAGTTAGGCAGTCGTTCCATGTAAAATATTGGTATTCGGTTAGACTGGAAGCTGACCCCATTCCAACCGTGAGCTAATACCGCCGTGACAAACTGTGACGCAGTTTGGTGGTGCATCATCATCACCCTCTTGATGTCCACTGCTGAACATAGGCCTCCCAAATCGATTTCCAACGTGTCCGGTCCAATGCCACCTGCATCCAGCGACTCCCTGCAGTTTTAACAAGGTCGTAGATGGTCCTGGATCGTGGTGGTAGGTACATAAAATGTACAAAATGTTTGCTCCAGAATAAATGATTAATTGATTAGTGAAACTGATTAGTCGTTCCTAAGATTTTTTTTTTTATGATGGGCAATCATTAAATGGTAGTGCATCAAGGGAGTGTCAGACCCCTGGCAACAGTCCCGCAGCCTTGGCTAAAAAGATTACCTTTTGCATCCAAACTAAAAAACACACAAAGGATACAATTATTTTTAGGCCCACTTGTATCTTACGCATAATATTCATAATACACCAAAAAAAAAACTAGATTATTATAGTAATTAACGAAAGATTACACAGAAGTCTAACCGGAATCTTGAATAAATTATGTTTTGATATTATTTTACGAGTCAATTCATTACTGTAATCGTCGTGTAATTTGACAGCTGATACTTATGTGAATAGGCGTGTTTTGACGTTTAACAAAAAAAGTACGGTACCCAGTGGTAATAATATCTGCTTTAATTATAATAGAAATAGAATAGAATATAAAAAGAAATAGTGTTAAACTGTGGACTAATGCTATTTTTAAAGGTTTTTGCTAAAAATACGTAGAGGGTTAGCAATCATCATGGTACGAAACGGAACGTTTTAACTTCGCCTTTTTGGTGGTTGACAGACAACTTCATTTGACAGTTACTCTTTCCGTTTATTTTGATTTTCGTGAAAGTGTTTTCAAATATGACAATATTGACGTTTTGAGGTTATTGTTAGATTCACGTTTTCATTTTCGAATTTCTCAATATTCCGGTTAGACAAAGCTTAACTAATATGACCTCTCTAATGTAGAGATTATAAGGAAGACGTCAATATACGTTTCATTACTATGCGCTAACGTGGTGGGCCTATTTTCCAAACAAAAAAAAGTTGTCTCCTTTCAGCTTTTTACAATATAAGTATGGATTCACGTGACACCAGGCCCGAGTAGCAACTTCTCTAAGGCACGGAATGTGGGCCAACCATATAGAGCGCTTTGAAAAACTCATTAGTTTTCCTCGTACCAAGTTACAGAATAGTTTCTTGTGCTACCCTCAACCACAGGATAATGTATCACATTCTTGTTTAAAACGGAACCGTAGACGCATGTGTTTCAGATAATTTATTTGTTTAAATTGTTTACATTCATTCCATAAGAGTAGAGTAACACCAAAGAAGCGATGGATATAAAACGAAGGACTAGCTTCTGCCCGCGGTTTCGCTCCCGTTAAATTAGAGTTTGACAGTCAATTCTGGTTGTACTCGGCTTATAATTCAATCATGATTCGAAAGACACGTGGCGCCATCTATGAGCATAGTAACGTTACTTATGTTTTCCTCAGCAACAGTGCTTTTTTCGGGATGAAAGGTACCCTATGTCTATTTCTGTACACCTGACAATTTATGCAAAATTTCAGGATGACCGGTTCAGTGGTTTAGGCGTGAAAAGGTAACTAACTAACTTACTTTCGCATTTATAATATTAATATTACTGATACTGATACTGTTAGCCTGCGTCATCCCACTGCTGGGCAAAGGCCTCTCCCCATGACCTCCATTAATATTATCAATAAAATAATATACTATTTTTAAATGTTTTTATATGGTTTATTTTAAGAAATATTTAAAAATATTAAAAAAGGTGTATATAAATTGAATAAACGGAATAATATACTACAATTTATATTTATATATAAGTAAGGAAGTAAAAATGATATGGCTAGAAAGGAGGTCACTGTTGAGATGACGAGTAATAGAGAAGTATGGAAGAAGAAGACATGCTGCGCCGATACCAAGTGAATTGGGATATGGGTAATGATGACGTTTTCATACATTCCATACCGTTTCTTTCAAGCAATGTTGCTAGCAAGGAGAAAGGAACTCGTGGCTACATAATAACAGCCTCGCAGGTCGATCTGTAAGTTAAGCCGCGCTTGCCTAGGTTGGCCCGTGGATGTATTACCACCAATTACATATTAAGTCTCCGTGCCTCGGCAGGCACGTTAAGCTGTTGGTCCCGGCTGTCAATTGTAGATCTTTGACAGTCGTTACAGGTAGTGAGTGGCCCAAAAGTCAGACGTAACACCCAATGTGCTTTGGCGCAATTTTGCGATGCATTGCTGTAATGAGCGCTTAGATTATATGTGTGCGGCACAGGCAGATTAAACAGAGGGAGAGAAACTCTTGTCCCTGCCGCCACGGGAGACGCCTCGGGTGTCGGGGGTCACGTGGTGGCCTCCGGCCACCGTAGACGCGGACCTGAAGACGGTGAGTAATGGGCTAGCTCGCTGTCCGTCCGTCTTTTGACGACAGGCCGTGTGGATGGCGCGTTCGTATTCCACGCGCGCCTCAAAGAGATGTCAGCAAACAGGGACGGGCGCGCAAGGGCAGATGCCTGCCAGGGCTGCGGGACTGTTCGAAAGAGATATTGCGGCCCTGGAACATAAAAGGCTAGGAAGGAACATGGATGGGTTTTAGTCAGTACAAGTCTGACACTCCCTTCCGCTCCGCCCAGAGCGGGAGAAGTCATTTGATGATTTCCCATCTGAAAAAAAAAAGAAAAGGCAGATTAAACAGTTTAGCTTTGCTTCTGGGATGATAACGCATCTAGTCTAGCAGATGACCATAGGTAGCTTATATGGATATCAATGATAGCTCAGTGGTGTGACCGTCGGCATCGGACTGCCAAGTCATAGGTCTCGAGTTCTAACCCAAGTCTTCTCAAAGCTCTGATTTTACGGATTTATGTGTGTATAGTATAATTCGAAAACATCGTGAGGGTACCAGCACCATTATCATCATCATCATTTCAGCTGAAAGACGTCCACTGCTGGACACATTGACCGGTCCCATGCGACTCGCATCCAGCGGATCCCCGCAACCTTCACCAGGTCATCGGTCTACCTAGTGGTAGACCTTCCAACGCAACGTCTTCCGGTTCGTGGTCGCCACTCCAGCACTTTACGGCCCCATCGGTCATGTGCCCTGCCCACTGCCACTTAAGTTTGGCAATTCTTCGGGCTACGTCCGTAACCTTGGTTCTCTTGCGGATGTCCTCATTTCTGAACCAACCAAACCAGCATGCCTGAGCGCTATTTCTTGACGGTATGTAAAGTAAAGCCAAGTCAGAGGCCCATTGGTGGCATAAAAACTCTGACACCGGGTTAGGCACTAACCACAGGATAAAGAAGATACACAGCGTTGACCTACAGCTGGTGTTGGGCCATCGACTTATTCGCTATTCAATAACTTAAAAAACACGCTTGCATTAACTCGATTTACAACATATATAACCCAGTAACTGTCCAAATAGACCGAACTAAATGAATGAACGTATCCCATCGAACTAGCATGATTGAATTCATTTGTTTTCCACCATTCCATTAGTGAGTGAATGACGACTCATCTGGCTACCGAAATAGGTTTTAATTTGGTCACCCAATTTCTGTGTAATTGGAATTTAAAGTACATATTTTATTGTTAACGTTTGCCAGAAAAACGATGGATGGACTGTATAAAGGATGATTTGGCAAGAAAGGAGGTGTCTGATGAGATGACGATTAACAGAGAAGCATGGAAGCAGACCTAATACGGTACGCCTTAGTGAGACTGGTTGTCAGGCTTTTGGGCCACTGACTACCTGTAACGACCGTCAAAGATCTACAAATGACAGCCGGGACCAACGGCTTATCGTGCTTTCTGAGGCACGGAGGAAGCTCGGAATGTAATGGGTGGTCACTCATTTACGGACCAACCTAGGCAAGCACGGCTTAACCTAAAGATCGACCCGAGCATCTGTTATTATTTAGCCACGAGCTGCTTACGAAACCAGACTATTAAGATAATAAATATTTAGTGTTGCCCAAAATCGGTCTAAAATCGGTGCGAAAATGCAAGAACAAGACCTGAGACTGCAAGACAAAAACCGATTTTTCCCTTTAGACCCCTTTAGAACCAAGACCGATTTTGGGCAACAGTAAATAAATACACATTAACTTTCCTCTTTAAACAAACCTTTTCGTGATAACTTGTTTTTCAATCAGTTAACATATGTATTAAAACAATATGGCGCCAACCCTCACGCACATCGCTTCGGGCAATTACCAAACATTTTCTTTTGGGTGTAGTTATTTATATACTGTTGGTATATTTAGGGAACTTAGGGACTTTTCTAAAGATAAGTTATCAGTCGTAAATGTTTGAATGTCTGGGACACGCTCCAAAACCACCTAACAGATTGCAATGAAATTTTGTGAATGTCTATGGTTATTTCTAGCTTTCTCCTCTTTCTTTATCGTGTGGTTAATGCCTAACCTGGTGTCCAGTTTTTATGCCGCCTATGGGCCTCTGACTTAGCTTTACATGGCGTCGAGAAATATCTCTCAGGCATGCTGGTTTCTTTACGATATTTTCGTTCACCGAAGCAAGTGATAGTTATACAATACGCACATGAATCCGAAAAATCAGAGGTGCGTGTCATGGGTTTGAACTGGAGACCTATGACTTGGCAGACCGATGGTCATACCACTAGGCTATCACTGCTTTCTCCAGCTTGAAGTATAGGATAGTTTTGGACCCGGTAGATGGCGCTGTCAGAAGCAGCTCGGGTAACAGTAGGTCGTTAGTATACTATACAATAGACGGGACATCGCAAATAAAATCCTCCCCTAAATAATGATATAATTCAGATTGCGATCATATTTTGTTCTAGACCATACCTGAGAACCTTCTTTACGAAGTACATTACAAAACTTATCATTACTCAGTCCAACCCCATATTCGATCGATTCTCTAGTGCATGTTAAGTAATGCTCTGAGAGATTTCGCCGAGCTTCTGAGAGCACATTAAAGCATCAATTCCAGCTGTCGAGAAAATATATCATGTCTTATATACATGGAGCCTGATTTTTAATATCCTAGTTAGCAGATGGTAGAAAATGTGATAGGGGTTTAATGCTAAACTAGCGTCCCGCCCGGCTTCGCACGGGTGCTTTTTTCTAGTGCAGTAAATGAAAAAATGGGGATTTCCGATGATAAAATCGGTATCCCCCATACCGATTTTATCATCGGAAATCCCAATTTATGGTGTAATTCCAAGCCGTGGAGTCGTTGTCAATGGGCCTCTTGGCATGTTCCAATAGCTTCCAACGTTTCCTGTAGCGGTACTGCAAAAAGTACTAAGCAACATAGAACAAAAAGTACTACAGCGCCATCTATGACGAAGCGGAGTAACTAAACAACAAAATCCTAGATCACGCAAGTAAAGTTATCTGCGACTTAAGAGTATATAGAAGAACCCGACAACAACTGTCGGGCAGTAGCCCACCAGACAACACCCGTCTGGTCTGAAGATCCTCCCTTTTCTATAAGGAATGAAAAACTTTACACCCTGTTCTTCATACTCTCAAAAGCGAATCCTACGATCGAACTTGAATTTGATTGAAGTGGGAGCGTGACTATCCGTATAATTAGCCAATAATATTCGGACCGCTGGGACATTAGCCTCTTTTCTGTGAGATAGATCCTCCACGTTAGGTCTCGGCTTTGTTCTTCTTTATCATGTGGTCAGTGCTTAACCTAGTGTTAGAGTTTTTATGCCGCCCATGGGCCTCTGACTTGGCTTTACATGCCGTCGTGAAATATCTCTCAAACATGCTGGTTTCCTCATGATGTTGTCCTTCACTGAAGCAAGTGAAAATTATACAATACGCACATGAATCCCAAAAAATCAGAAGTGCGTGTCTTGGGTTCGAACTTGAGACCTATGACTTGGCAGCCACAGTGTATCACTGCTACTAACTACTGCTGCTTCCAAGTTAAGTTGTAGCCTAACTTACCCACCACATATAGGCTGCCCTGCTGCTCTCGCAAACGGAACTGCTGTGCTCAGTTTTCAGCTCTATACCTAGGGTTTCAGGGATTACAGGCGTCATCATCATCATTCTCATCATCATTTCAGCCGAAAAATGTCCACTGCTGGACATAAGGCGCCCCCAAGTGTCGCCACATTAACCGGTCTCGCATCCAGCGGAACCCTACAGGAAATGGGGTCACGCGACCCCATCGTCACGCTAAATAATATTTAACCTTATAACTTCTTCTGCATTTTCCAGGTCGACCTTAGCGAGAAGCCCTCATTCTGGAAGGCTCTGAAACCGCCAGCCAAGGATAAATGCGGCGAGCTGCTAACATCGCTCTGCTATCATCCCAGCAACAGTGTGCTGACCCTGACGCTGCTGAAGGCACGGAATCTGAAGGCTAAGGATATTAATGGGAAATCAGGTGTGTATTATTGTATGTTTTTTTTCTCACACTAGGAAGTTCTAAATTCCTTGTAAAAGATGGCGGGACGAGCTGGACATAACCAGTGGTCCACATTGGCCCTGGATAGAAACAACTGGAAGACATGGGGAGAGGCCTTTACTCAGTAGTGAGATGTCGCAGGCTAACAGTATCAGTAGTAGTAGTAATATCAGGAAGTTCTAAATAGGAATGACAGCTCAGTAGCATCCACGGAGTCTGGATTTGTGCCTGGTTGATGGCAATAGACTCGCTCACTATTATATGGGACTTAAACATATCTGGCGACATGTGGGTGTACTAATGGGTTCATATCTGCCTAACCCTTCGGGGATTGCAGGGATGATGTTATGTAGGAAGTTCTCCTGTATCGTAGGTGCGTTAACAAACATTTAAACTCCGAAACACAAACAGGGACCAAACCCGGAACAACAACCTGTAGGTCCTATAAATATTTGTTTCCTACGGGTATCGAACCCGCGACACGCAATGCAGCAACTAAAGGGTGTAAAAAGACACTTAAAGAAGTCGAAAGGCACTTGTTCGCCCCGTCATTGCGATCATTTTTTTGTTCTAGACCATACCTGGGAACCTTCTAATTACGGAGATATTGGGGGTCAAAGTTCCAACTTTTTCCCTTTTTTTTTTAAATACTGATTTTAATGTAGCTGTTTTACTTAAGACACCTTCGAGACCCCCGTACTATTCCATCCATCCATCAGCACAATGTTTTGAATGCGTTACATTGAGTCCCACCGTAAAACGTGATTTATCACCCCAAAAAAAAAAGTCGTTTCCCAGCAATAATTTTTGGGTAAAGTTACTTAGTTTGATGTACAGAATGCTTGGTTGACGGCTTCGAGAAACTCCCTTCCTCTCTTCCCAGAGCGGGAGAAGTCATTTGATGATTTCCCAACCGAAAAAAAAAAAGCTAGTAACGTATCATCAAGATTTGGACAGAATCTATGTTTTAGGGATTCAAGCAGTTCATGTCTTCTATATAGATATCATAAAAACACATAATAATAAACAATGCCTGCCTGGTTGGTTGCCTGTCTAGTATTCGCAAGCACGTCTGCTGAGCATGACGTCCTGGATTCGATTCCCGGGTAAAGTGTTATTGGATTTTGCCATTAGGAATTTCTCAGTAGCAGCCACGGAGTCTAGAATCGTGCCTGGTTGACGGCAATAGACCCCATATGGGTGTACTATTAGGTACAGCTCTACCTAACCCTTCGGGGATTACAGGCGTGGTTATAATATACGGTTAATAAGCAATATCACAGAAGAATACACCGTCCTCTATACAATAAAACTCTGAAATTGAAAAATGTTCCAAATTCAATTGAAGAAGCCGCTCTTTATAAATTTGACTAATTCCCCCTTCCTAGGGCTGCCCATAAATCACGATATGCATCTAACGAGGCCCAATTAAGGAAAGGGAGGGGTCCATTTTCAACGGTAACTGGAGACTGGGAAATATTGCTGAGGAGTTTTTTTTTGGCTTAATGATCGTTTCGGATAGGGTTGTGCGCATGTTTTCTTTTACTTTTAATAAAGAAATCTTTTTTTTACTTATAATTCAAATTTAAATTCTTTATTTCAGACATGAGTCCATAGAGTTAGTAGCAACAAAATAACTTATTAACTAGTGTTAGTAATAAGGAAATAATAAAGAACTAACTCAATCGGTATGGATCCTCACCCAGAAAATTCAATCTATTCAATTATTCTCTAATGTAAAAAAATAATGACTTGTTTATTTTTTTTAATGCGATTAACATACTCTGTGACTATAGCCCGAAAGATAAACGAGTAAATATTTGCAAATACTGAAGTAAAATAATGAAAATAAAGAAAGAAAACATATTTATTTGGCACATGCCACAAAAAATTAAATTAAACATTATATCTAAACAGAAAAAAAAGTGTGTGTGTACTTACTTATATATATATGTACACGCGTTAGAAGTTATACTTCTTTGGCATAACAAGATAAAAATCTTTTTAAAAAATTATCTTTCGCCTTATCCTATGTTTATAGAAACACGGTCTAATATCAATTACCTATACAACCTAACCTCCTAGCTCCAGCAGTAGATTAAAAATAATAACCTAGGCTTGTCAATATCTGACACTAAGCTAACTTCAGGGTGTATGTTGACTAGCTAACTTCAAGATGTCAGTTTTTCGTGACGGTGTACGCGCGCATCATAAAAATTTACTCTCAACATTTTTCCCTAACGCGCCAAAAGAAGTATAACTTCAAAAAGAGATTACATTGTGTTTCACGGCTGTGCCAAATAGGCCTAGTTCAGCAAACTGCACAGCAGCTAGTGCCCGACGCTGACATAGAATTAGAAAATAGTATAAAGGGTGTAAACAGACTCTTAACGAAGCCGAAAGGCACTTGTTCTCCCCATCATTGCGATCATTTTTTTGTTCTAGACCATACCTGGGAACCTTCTAGTTACGGAGGTATTGGGGGTCAAAGTTCCAACTTTTTCACATATTTTTTTTTAAATACTGATTTTTATGTAGTTGTTTTACTTAAGACACCTTCACGACCCCGTACTATTCAATCCATCCATCAGCACAATGTTTTGAGTGCGTTACATTGCGTTCTACCGTAAAACGTGATTTATCACCCCAAAAAAAAAAGTCGTTTCCCAGCAATAATTGTTTCATTGATTTTTTTGCCACCGACTTCTGAAAGTTAAGTTATTTTCCACTTTTAATTTTTTTTTACGTTTTTTTTTGGCCGTCAGTTATTTTTTTTTTTTTTCAAAAAAGTTTTTATTTTGTGTTAGATGCTAGAAGCCAGACACTATTACGGGAAGACCGAGGGAGATTTACAGAAATGTCCCTCTGAACAAGAATGAAAAAGCCAAAACATCTGATTATGACTTAGTCGACTGCAGATATAAACATGGCAAAGAAAAAAAAGTTTCATAGTTCAAGAGACCACACGGGAAGTCTTGCGTTTATTATATTACACCTTGTATAACCAAAAGTTTTCCAATTGACTATTGATTATTTTATATTTACATTAAATATAGGACCATTTTTTTACCTTTTTGCCTTTTCTCTAACCTTTTGTGTTCACACTTATAAACGCCTTCTAAGTTCGCATATCAACAAATTGCAATGCCTTGACAAAATTTAATAGCAATGCACCGCAAACTGGCAAATATAATTTGCTACACTAAGGTAACCAGTAACAAACTACATAAAAACTTTTTGCAATATAAAAATAAACGACTTTAAAATAAACACTTAAAAGTGGAAAATATTTACTTTCGGAAGTCGGTGACTTGTTTGTTTCATTCACTTTTTGGCCACCGACTTCCGACTTTTATTTTACACTTTTTAGTTGTGATAGGTATGTCGAACAAATCCTTGTCAAATATCAATTTTATTATTATTATCAGATCATCCAGATAGACGAACATGACAAAATGCTTATTATAGAGGATAATTCATAAAGTACCGAAGCAAAGTTAATAAAATGTATATAGATTCAATCTTTTAGTATTATAAAATTGCATCGCACATGTGTGAGTACTATGTACTATAAAGCTACCATTTACATTTAGTTATCTTTCATTGACTTGAATTTGCCCTGGTGGCTGAGAGAATGTAATGCTCACTCAAATGTCTTGCTGATGGTGGTGGGTGTGGTGGGGTTTTAGCTCCCTTCAATATAGTTGAGCTGAATGGGACTGATCCATGCGTCGTGTTCGTGGACGGGCGCTGTCAGTTGGGACTGACAATCATAAATTATGTAACCAAGATTTTGTAACAATTATTTGATTGAAAAGAGTGTCCATGAAGCTTCTAACCCATTCTTCTCCATAGAGATCTCCGCTTTGGAATGGGCAACTACAGTACTTTCACAAGTAATTATGCCTTGTGTCTGTGACTGTAGCTTAGCCTTCTTTGTTTTTCTGACATTCAAAAGTGCCTGTAATGGTCTAATTGAAATAAATGCTTTTGAGTTTGAGTTTGAATAGGACAAACGCGTGAGCTTGCTCTGCCAAATAAACAAAGAATCACTTAAATTGAACCAGTGATCATGTGGTGTTGGTACATACATGAAAAAAGAAGATGCTAGCTTCCTTCTTTTTTAGAAGTCGGTTAAAACAGGCTAAAACCAAGTACTAATTAATTAAACCACAATAAAACATTTTAAACCTCCCGGAATTTGAACCCAACATGAACGAGAATTTGTTCAGGAATTCCAACATACTTCAACCAACCCTAACTTAAGGCGAATGAATTTTATCTTCAAAGAATTTTCATGAAGAAAATGTCTAGTAGATTACCGTCAAGTTCATTAAGATTTTTATTATTAAAGGTACCTTTTATTAGCGTCATATTTTTAATATCGAGGTACTTGTCATTTTATGATGATTACCAGACATCTTTATTGGGAAAGTCATCTCATTATTTTTGACTGTCTTTAACCTTGGGCAGGTTTTAGGTCATATCTTTTATTGTATGTTTAGTTGGTTTAGTCTAGCGGTCCAAAGAACTTGAAGTTCTGGGCTCGTTCCCTGTGGGGCTGTGGCAGATAAAGAATTATTGATTTCTAAGTGGATTTTCTAATATATCTGGCTTATTTTCCAATGCATTGTTCTGCTGTTCACCTTTTGCTGACCGTCTTGAAGTAATAAAACCTTTGATATTATATGTTTACCCGACTGCCTAGGAAGAGTTATGTTTTTCGCGCGTATCTTATGTTTCTTTGTAAATTCTTTATAACCTCGTATGTTCCAAATGGTTCTGTAGTGAGTCGGGCATGTTTGCAGCCATAGATAGTTTCGAGGCTGTCATGCGCAAAAGAACGGCATCCCTAATGCGTAGGATACGTGGAAGCTCCAACAGCATCCTGAAGGTTACTGTGGAGAAGCCAAACTGCCCTTTTCTGATGTACTGGTCACATTGACATAGCTGCGGGCCCGGTGCTGAGGACAGATACTTAAAAAAGTTTTAAAATAAATTATATTAATAAGAACTATTTCTTTATAAGTCGTATTAACATAGCTCTTAAGTATCACTACTAACCCATGTGGACTTTTGTCGAAATAATGTTTTTGATTGATTTGATTGAAATGGCTCGATGGATTTCCGCGATTAAGGTATCATTCAATTGGTCTCAAAAACTAAAGTTTCCTTAGATAAGTGTTTAAAAAAAATGGCCGATTTTTGGTACAAAATTGTCAAATCAAATCAAATTTATTCGTAAATGTAGATTTACAATAGGATGTTATGAATATGGTCAGTTCGCTACATTTTACTCGAGAGCACACAAATAATTATAAACTTGCACAAACACACATTGACAATAAAATAACTGAATTACTTATTGTAAGTCGTATTTTTTTTTTTAATGGAACTTACCAGTTATGTGAGTTTTAGCTTCAGCATAGCATAATCAGCCTAAATGTTCCCACTGCTGGGACACAGGCCACCTTTCTATGAGAGGGAATGGGCTATATACACGACGCGGACCCAGTGCGGGTTGGTAGATATCATGTCTTATTCCTGTCGAATTTTTGGTTCTAGGACATGCCGGTTTCCTCACGATGTTTTCCTTCACCGTTTTGAAAGCACTGGTGATGAAATCAATTAAAATATAAGTTTACTTGTACTTTAAGGCGTGCCTGAGGCAAGGAAACATTTTGTTTTCGTTGGCGCTCCAACATTATCATCATCATTTCAGCCGAAAGACATCCACTGCTGGACATAGGCCGCCCCCAAGTGTCGCCACTTTGACCGGTCCCTTGCGACTTGTATCCAGCGGATCTCCGCAACCTTCACCAGGTCATCGGTCCACCTAGTGGAAGGCCTTCCAACGCAACGTCTTCCGGTTCGCGATTGCCACTTCAGAACTTTTCGGCCCCATCGGCCATCCGTTCAGCGAGCAATGTGCCCTGCCCATTGCCACTTAAGTTTGGCAATTCTTCAGGCTACGTCGGTAACCTTGGCGCTCCATACTATGTTAAATCTGTTTGTTTTTAACCAACTCATTTTCTCAATTCCAGATCCCTACGTGAAAGTCTGGCTCCAGTTCGGAGACAAGCGCATTGAGAAACGTAAGACGGCGATCTTCAAGTGCACCCTGAACCCGGTGTTCAACGACTCCTTCTCGTTCAACGTACCCTGGGAGAAGATCAGGGAGTGTTCTCTGGACGTCCAGGTCATGGACTTCGACAATATTGGCAGGAATGAGCTGATTGGCAGAATATTGTTAGCTGGTGAGTTTATTTTTTAAACACTAATTAAATGAATGTATCAATGTAAGAAACTTATTTGAATTGGGTATTGATACGGACAAATCCGACTTCCAAAAAAAGAAAAAAATAGTGGAAGTTTGTAACTTATAAACATAAGTCACCGACTTCCACTTTTAAGTGTTTATGTAATTTTTTGCCACCGTCTTCCGGAAGTAAAATGTTTTTTTTTTTTTAAGTCTATATTTTTTTTTTGCAAATAAAGAAAAACATTGCCTTTTGAGTTGTGGTATGATGGTATCTCACACAAATTCTAGTTGAGTATTCATTTTCCATTGTTACTAAAAGTTATTAGCAGATCATCCACATAGACGTAGAAGAAGAAAATTATGTATTACTGAAGATAACTCATAAACTACCCAAGCAATGTGAATAAAATTACTAGTTATAAAAGAATTTAGTTTCGGGATATAAAACTACCACTATTTTTCCGAGGTTAATCCAATCAGAGGTCTCTTGGGCAACTCAGATTACGCATGCCATATCACCGATGGGATTACTGATTGGTTGACGTTACCTAACTGTGTTCGCCTTATTGAATACCAATAAGGTAGAATATTAAAGGTTACCAATCGTTTTTACGCTCAACATTATGTTAGACGAAGACAAGACTTGTTTAAAAACGTAACCACAACAGTAAAAGCTCATTTTCAGCTCTGCCAAAAATATTTTAGAAAAGAAAATTAAAAATACTTTGGTTACACCTTTCAGTCATGTGTTTAACTGTAAGGCACCCACTAATTAATTTTTCAAACGTTTTTTTTGTAAGCAACTGACTCATAGGTGATATTTTTTTTTTTTTTGTACAAGTATGTTTTGAAGTGGCCACAATTGAAACTAACGGCGCCATATTGTTATTTCAATGCATTTCTTAAATCACTGGCAGATAATTTGAGCGCAAACGTCCTTGTAGCACAATTTTAATGTATTATTGTTTTAATTCAAAAGTCAATTTTACCAATAAATAATCCGCCACCATGTATTTTCCAGGGAAAAACGGTTCCGGAGCGACCGAAACGAAACACTGGCAGGACATGATCACGAAACCTCGGCAAACCATCGTCCAATGGCATCGTCTGAAGCCAGAGTGAACGGCTTTCAACAAAAAAATAATTTAAAAAAAAATACAAAAAACGTCATAAGACTGAACGGTTAACAAAATTTAATGGCACATCAATCTCTCTGAGCTGTCCTTGTATTGGCGTTGTGCATATCTTTTTGTCTTTTATTTTTTTATTAAAAAAAGAAGTTACCTTTTTTTTGTCGGTGATGCGGCCAATACTTGGCAGATTTTTTGTTTTAATAATTATATAAAAGTCGGTAAAAACGTAAAGTACGTTTTAGATATTTTTTTTTCATATTTTATTATAAACACAGCAAGACATAAATTGAGTTTTGCAAAGCACTTTAATTTTTTCCACTTTTCTCCTTCATTAAAGCACACGCTGTTTCTCAAATCTTGACTATCTTTAAAACAAAAAATATTCAAAATTATCTAAATTAGAAATCAAAAGTGGTGATATTTCTAAAACAGAAAAATCAAAGTTACTAGAACATTAACTTTTCCTAAAATTTGTCTTTCTTGAAATGCTGTTCATTTATTTCATGAATCCTAAAGCAAAGTAAGATTTTTCCAAGTTTTTCTTTCTGAAATCAACTCGATTCCTTTTTCTGTTCTCAAATAATTGAGTCTTTTTTATAAACTTGATTTGTTTGTGATATAAATTTAAAAATAACAAATGTAATTCTTATTTCTTGTTATGACTAATTTTTAAATATTTTCCTGATATTTTGATTTTCACACACGTTTTGACACAGCATTTTAAGTAAGTCTTGAGTCTTCATGCTATATTGACGTTTTACTTACTAAGAAATGGTTGGATGATGAATGTTAAGAATTTTAATAAAAAAAAATTGTTAGAATAATAAAATTAATTGTTAAAAATGTAGTAATTATTACGAAAAGTCGGGTTCACTTCGCACAAAGAAGAGTAGATTTTTTTTAACGTTACTTCCTTTTATTTTATTTTTTATAATATTATAAAACTTAAAATTCGATGTTATATATCATCTAAGAAAGAATTTACTTTTGAATTGCTCAATTAACGAGTCAATAAAAAAAGAAAAACCTTTTTTTTATTTAATATTTTGAATAATAAAAATAAATTGTAATCAAATCATCAGAGTAAATATCAAACTGCCAAATTGTTACCTATGAAAAAAAAACAATAAAATAACATCTAAAAAACGCGATTTTTGAGAAAAAAATGTGTCAAAAGTTTGCTTTTTGTATTGAAGATGCATTAAGTGAGTAAACACATTCTAAATTAATTGTTAAAAATTAAGGAAGAGTTGAAAGTGTATGAGGCTGGTCAATTTTAGGTGAGAATTTAAAAAGAGATGTAAAAAATGCCCAAAGTTGCAAGCCGTTCTTTGAAAATCATCCAGCAACTTTTGGATATAGCTTTGTTTGATAGGTAGCAACGTTTTTTGTTAAATATATAAAAAGTATATATATATCATATATAAAAATAATAAAAAAAATAGTATCGAAATGCTTGTTGTTACATGTTAAAGCTTACATTCCGTAAAAGTAGTTCGAATCGATGTTAAAACGTATTGCGAAATAAAAAAATAATAATCATCAGAATCCAAATATTGTATACATTTATAAAAGTTTTATAGAAATTAGCGTATTTATAGGTGTACCATGTAGCTTGTTGTTATAGATGTTAGACAATTCAATGTTCATAATAATTAGTTGCAAAAAAGAAGAAACAATCTGTTGAAAAAAAAAACTCATACAATTTTTTTCTTGAAAAAAACTCAAACTGAGCTTCAAAAACCGATTTTAGTGTGAAAAAGTCAAGAAAATATAAATGTTAAGATGTATTTAAATAGTTTTAGAGATAAAGAAAAGTTTAACCAAACGGTTAGAGACACCGATACTTAATGAACCGACTATATTAGTCACTATTACTTGTATATAGGCAGAATTGCATCAGTAGAAACTTGGTAACAAATTCTGGTTCCATATAAGTCACAGGAATTTGCCGTTTTAAAATCTTTCAACTAAGTATCGATGTAACTAGCCCTGATTTGGCACTAGTCACATGATACAACATCAATCTTCAATCTAAACTTGGCAAATCAATTAAATACCTACTAAATGTGAAAGTAAAAATAATTCAATAGAAAAAAAAAAACATTAAAATCTCTAAAAATCAGTCTGCTCGCTGAAATTGTAGTAAAATAGCTGAGAACTATATTTTTTACTCTCGTGTTTATGCGAAGATAAATGTCTATTTTAATGGGGTATGAAAACCTCGGTAACGCTTTTTCAATTATTTTTGCTATGCATTTTTATATATTGTGTTGATTTAACTAAATGTACGCTAACGCTTTATTAGTTAGGTGACCACTAAATCCTTATTCTCGACTCAAAAGTTTTTTCAGTCAAAAGTGACCACAAATGGCACTTTCTACTAACCAATGCAGTTTCATTAATCCCTTTTAAAAAACGAACGTTCGAATTGTAAATTCTCGAAAATAAGGACAACGACTAATTTCAGCTGTTTTTTAAAACAAAAGCATATCCAGGTATTGGTAGGGAAGTAAAAATAAAAAAAATATTGTAAGTATAAAAGAAAGGTCAAAATGAGAGGAACTATTCTAATAAATGTACATAAATAGGAAAAATTGTATTGATTGTCGTCATGCAAAGTTTGAGCTATTAACGAAACGTATTTCATTAAAATAAATGCATAAATAAAATGTTTAAAGAAATATTTTTGCATCTTCCGATTACTACCTCTTTTCTGCTTTATCAATATTTTCACTGTTGAGTAGCAAAATGTTTTTCAAATCTAATAATTACGAAAAAAAATATTTTTCCATAATATAAAATACTGCAGTTATATTTTTAAGGAATAAGCCAGTAGTTTGACATTAAAACAAAAATTTCTTTATAGAAAACATAAATTCAATATGGTGATCATATTCTAAATTTCTCGGTAAAATTTTAAAATATTTTAAGCTTTTAATGTCAAACAACTCATTTATCCTGCCTATATCTAAGCTTTTCGATTTCAAAATCATTGTGATGTACAATTACAACATATCAATCATTTTTTTTTTTTTCAAAGCCTTCAAGGAATATATATTTTGGTGAAAAAACTATTTAGATTAACACTGCGCACATATAAATTATTTTTTATCTATATACAGAAATCCTCAAAAATATATAAACTCTTGTATAACTAAGAGAATCACAAGGTACCGTTTTTTTCTTCTAAAAATCACACCTGAATTGTAAGTTAACGAAAAAATGCAGAAAGGTACAATTTGTGACGAAATATTGACGATTTTTGTAATATTACTTAAGTTTCGTAGAAGTTACTACCAAAATTGGTGGCGCACGCATTTATTTTTAATCATATAACATTAATATATTTGAATGTTATCGTGTAATCGCAAATAACATAGTAATGTGGCCGAGAGAATGAGTTACATTGCAAAATATATAATATTCGCGCTTAAATGTCATCAGCCATATTAAAATTTGTCGTGACGCTTCGGTTTCTGTTCGGTAAAGTTCGGCTCAAACGGTGTAACTTATAATCGCGGTCTATGTCTATTTTGTGCAATATAAATGTTATAAAATTAGGAAAAATGTGATTTTAAAAATATAGTTGATTATATTTTATCGTATAGTTAAAAAACTAATAACGTTTTAAAATAATAACGTTTTAAAATATATGTAATATCATGGTAATGTTAAGGAATCAGTGTTTAGATTAGATGAAGAAGTTAAAAAAATGTATTTATAGACTGTTACGTTTAAAAACTAAGGATGTATTCGCTTTGAGAACAATTTTTTTTTTGTAACGCATAGTTGTCATTGTTGTACTTATTTTTTCTCTTTTTTATGTTTTTTCATGATTAATTAAGGTTTTTAGGTGTACGGTTCATTAAATTTATTATATTATACACGTATTATAAAGTGTTGACAATCATTAATGTATTGTGTATTTATTAATTGTAATTAAATTCATTATTCCCGAATAAAATATTGAGTTAATTACGGGTGGTATTCATTTATCCTTGGTATCCCTGATTTGCAGAATCTAGGCAGCCACAATGAAATCCATAAGACTGTAGAGAACAGAATCTCATCTCTCTCTATAAAATACTTCCAAAATATATTCGGACAGATCAGAGGTCCTAGCACAGGGTCCGGCGTAACGTAAGTACGTCGATTTTCCAGGGCACGGAGGGATCTCAGTATATAATGTATGGGCTATAAACAATTAAATGAAGGGCTGCGGGGACTGTTCGAAAGAGATACCGCGGCCCTGGAACACAAAGGGGAAGGAAGGAACATGGATGGGTTTTAGTCAGATTCTGACACTCCCTTCCGTTCTGCCTAGAGCGGGAGGAGTCATTTGATGATTTCCTACACGAAAAAAAAAAGTACGTCGATTTTTTAATTAAAAATACCCTTTTCTTGTAACTTTTCTTATAAATTTAAGAATGTTCCATTTCTATACATGATTGTAGTCTGTTGCAAACAATTTACCTATAGGACCATTGTATTCAGACCTCAGGTCTCGCCTGGTAAACATGGATATGCAGTGTGCCTGTTTGCATCAATCCACACAAAAATACCTTCATATTTTCACACACTACAATAGTAAAAAAATCTTCAAGCACGGCGACAAATGTTTAACATACTTGAAAGCTAAGACAACTAATAAAATATGAAAATGTTCTTATGTACTCGTATGCTTGAAAGATAGGATTTTTGACCCGATAGGTAAGACTTGTCGCATGTAAATATCTATATTTGGCATGTAGTCAATGCACCCGTGCGCAGCAGGGGCGGGGCACTTCTGTGCTACTTCTTCCCAATTCTCAAGGAAGACATTCAGTTCATTCCGCCATCTCCTTCGTGGTCTGCCGCGACCCCCTATCACTCTTTTAGTTCAGAACAATCAATTCTGAGCTTTACGGATCTATAGCTCTGCCAGTACTTTTAGTTCCAGTAGTACTACTTATTGTTTAAATTATTTTTTTGAAGTGAAAACTTCTTTAGCATCGTTGTGATTTGAAAGTCGAAGAAACTAAAAAGCGACAGTAAAAAGAGACGGACACAAATTCATAAGATTTAACGTGGGAGAAAATGAGATAGGAAGCATTATACAGTGTTTATCTTGAAGCCAAAATTTTTGAAGCTTTCGCTTCTACCACGTGTGAATTACACACTTGTTTTTTTGACGTGACAACGTCTAATAGATCGATGAACGGCTGCATGCACGAAAAAGTGTCCCGTTACGCTTATTGTTCGCATGCGCCGCATCTATCTCTTTTATGACGTTGTCACGTTAACTATCTTCCGTAAACCAACTTTACAGACAATCTTTTTTTTTTCTTTCCACAACCTGTACTGTCCCACTGCTGGGCAAAGACCTCCCCCAATTCCTTCCTCGTGCTCTTTTCACGTGCCTCCATGAACCAGCCTTCGCGGTACGCGTCCAGATCGTCTCGCCACCTTTTTCTGGGCCGGCCTCGGCGGCGCCGTCCGTCTTCCGGCAACCATCGTGAGGAAACTTTTGCCCAGCGGTCATCGTGCATGCGGCTGACGTGACCCACCCAATCCCATTTTAGCCTAGCAGCCTTCTTGCCAACTTCCACAATGCCCGTTTTGTAACGCAGCGTGCTGTTACGAACCCTGTCTTGTCTTTGACACCCAGAATGCTACGTTCCATTGACCTTTGGCAAACTCCAAGGCGGAGCATCTGAGTCTCTGTGAGTGACCAGGTCTGAGCACCGTAGGTTAGGACGTTTAAATTATATTTTATTTAAATCCCAACATTGACAATAACTTCTACAGTATGTTCAGAGGAATGGGTGTAGGAATTAAATAAAAAGCAAGATATAGAAATTTTGTATTTTTTATTGAATAGCTTTTCTATTTATATTTATGTTATCAATATCACAAAACATTATAATTAGGTAGGTATTCAAGTAAAAAAGCCGATAACTTCTAAAAAATAAAACACAGTGTTGGAAAAATTTAATAAAAACATTTTTTTTTTTTAAGAAAACGTAATTTCGTAGCGTTGAAACGCCAAGTTTCGAAGTAAAACCTTATTTTCTATTTTTTCTAAATTTTTCCAACAGCGCGAAATCACAAACAGCGTTACAAACATTTTGTGTCAACATACGCTTTCTATTGTCACTCGATGACTAAACAAACTGTTATCTGATCCATTTGTAAAGTTAATAAAGGACAGGAAATAGAAATCTACTTTTTGAACTCTTTTGTGACTCGATCACCGAAAAACGTGCTTACAAACCACGAAAATATGTTCCGCATGACTGATTTACTAAAAAACTGATAAAAATCAATGATGGTTTACTGAGATTTTTTACCGAGCAGGCAAGAAAAAATTACATTTTCAAAAAAAAAAAATATATAGAAGTTTTCGTGGTCTAAACTTATCCCAGTCAAACGGAACAGCTACAAAAAATTTGGTATATTTAAGGAATATTTTGAGACCAATTTCATACGCTTTATCGATAAAGCGTATTCCGGGCATTTTACTTTCCCATCACTACAAAAATAAGCAGCCAATGAGATTCCAGCATTTGAATTTATCGCGTAGTATTCAACTAATCACGTTGCGTTGTTTTGAAGGACGCTAGTGTTGTACTTTGATGTAAAATGCCCTATCTTCTGGTGACTTCTTAAGACTTCTTTGCTTCTTCTTCCTTCTTCTCCGCTTCTGGGGCGGGAGTGGGGAGTTCAGGGTACTCCAGTTTCACTCCTTCTTCGCAAGTGAAGATTGGACAGCAGCCGGGGAAAGGCGCTGTTTTGTTGGTCTTCTCTGAAATTATGAATTTGATATAAATAAAAACGTACATAATCAGACGCCTGTAATCCCAGAAGGGTTAGGCAGGAGGTTGTGCTAATCCTATTTATTAATATCTCATAGCCAGGACCTGGTAATTGAACCCAGGACCTCATGCACAGAAGTAACACTGTTATTACTAATGATATTATTTGCCGGTTTCGTTAAAAAATACTAAAATATTTATTATCCTTGTAAAAATTACTGTGTAATGTTTGCAAAAAATCTGCATTTAGATTTGTTTAATTCCTAAAATCATTATTTTTACCCCATTAAAATAAAGGAAATAATAATAAACTGGTATCATTTGGCAACAAAAGATGGCCGGTGCTTAGCTACGAAACAATACACTATGCACACAATGCTCCAGACTATTTTTTTTTTTGTAACGTTACATTCCAACTTTTATTAGATTTTTTGCATAAAAATGGAAAAGACCTAAAACCGGTTTTATAGCATTCTCCTCCAAGTCATCGAAACGAGAAGGAGAAGTCATAAGTTTTTCGAAAGAAAGAAAGAAAGAGACACCCACATTTTCCAAAATTTTCCGTATTTCCTTTTTCACTTACCAGTGTCCAGTTTGCACTTAGGGTTGGCCAGCGGCAGAGGACCGCAGTCCTCAACCAGCTCCAGAAGCCTGGGGGGCTGGTCTTCACTGACGACGCAGGTGCTGCGGCCGCAGAAGGGGGCTAAGTCCCAGGTGTTGCCAGGCTCCACGGTGGCGCAACGGGTCGATGCGAAGCACATTCCGGGGAAGTCTGGAAAGATGAAAGTAGTTTGAGTAACTTGGCGAGTTTTGGTCGAAAAGTTGAATTTTTGGTCGAAACGTCAAACTTTTAAGTCGAAATGTGGATTTATTCTGAAATGGAATTTATATCAAATCATTACAATTTAATTTTCGATGCCCTTTTATAGTTTGTTGTTAGTTTATCTATTTTAGTTTAATAGTTTTTAATTATCAATGTATATAGTTAGTTTAACCTAATAAAACAATTAATAATTTTAGACATATTTTCAATATATTATTTGATAATTTTTATGCCTAAGTGTGGCTGATCATGGAATGAACATTATTAGTAGATAATTATGTAATGAACATCTGCATGTAACCCATGTATCACAAATAAACGATTTAATTAGATTTTTGATTTTATTTGGAATCAGGAACAAAATGATAATTATTTTATTTCCTATCAACTTAATGTACAGATATGTCATTAATACGCAGCCTAAAATGATTATTAAGGAATAGCCAATCCAATGATCAGAATAATGATAAAAAAAAATGAAAACAAAAAAACTTTCAATGAAAAAAATGAATAAAAAAATGATAAAAAAAGGAAAAAAATGAAATAATGATGATGTGATGATTTTGAACGATAAAATGTTCAATGATTATTATTGGATATTTGGTCTATCCTTTAAAATAATCAAAGGATTACGTAAAGCAAAAAAAAAAGTAATTACTTGCAAAAATCATCTTTCCAAGAACTCTCTTATGTAATAGACAATACAACTATAATTACCTAAGCAAACCCTTTTATTTACCATCCACTCATCAAATATCGTCACAAGCCTTACGCCATCTTTAAACATCTAAAGCAAATATTGGTTCTCGAACTAGGTACCATTAGGTAAGCGGCTACTTTCTAACATTTGAACTTAGAGAGCTGATTTCTAACACCGTGCGTCTTGTGTCTACTAATTAGCAATTAGCTTGTAAGTCTATATGTATAGAATTTATTGGCAATAAAAACGAATTAAGTACTGTAAAGCTGTAAAAATTTCAATTATCTATACAATTAAATAAAATTGAAATGTTTGTTTTTCATTTTAAAATAAAGACCTTTCACTGAATGCATATGAAAGTACGAGTATATACAGTTTTGCACGCCTGTAGTCCCCAAAGGGTTTGGCAGAGGTGTACATAATAGTACACACCAGTAGCGAAGGGTCAATTTTTGTAAGAGGTAAGCCGGAGTAACATATCTTTAATGTGATTATAATATTTATCTATAGAATACTGACTGTGCCATTTTTCAAAGGGAAGCCGGTAGGAATCGAGTAGTATGAAACCTTCGCCACTGGTACACACACATTTCGCCAGTTATAATCAAGTCCCATGTAATAGGGGACAAGCCAATTGTCATCAACCGGGCACAAAACTAGACTGAAAATTCCTGATGGTAAAACCCAAAAGCCGATCTGGGAATCGAACCCAGGACCTCATGCTCAGCGGTCGCGCTTGCGACCACTAGACCAAAGAGGTAGCAAACCAAATAGGCACACATCTATTTAATTAAACAAAAAGAATAGGCATTATTCTTTCAAAAGAATTTACAAAAATTCACCTCACGATTTCAATGCTGTTCACACAAAAAAACAAAAATGCGAAAAACGAAATTCATTTGTTCTTTTTACAAAATTCACACTTGTATGGGACATTCACGGGCGCTTGTCATATTTGTGGAAACAACGAACAATTGGGCGTTTTATGTAAAATTTTCGAACTATGTAGAACAGGGTTATTGCGTGAGAATGTGTGTCTATGCATTGTTGTGTGTACAATGTGTTGTGAAAGGCTTTGGAAACTATTGTTGATAGTAGCCTGGGGGCCTAAACAAAGTGACATTTGACATAACGATGATGAAAAAGTCAAAATGACGTGTTGCATTGACTTAAGCTATCGAAAAGGATTGACATAAATGCTATCGAAAAGTATTGAGTCAATAAGCTTACTACTACCGAAAAGCCTATGTCTGTCATAATCTTGACAGAATTACTGTTGAGATTCGTTATTGGAAAACGAAACTTTTTGAAATCGATTGCCCTTTCTTAGAGCCTTGTGTAAAGCCTGTTGTGATTAGCTGCCAAAATAACAATGATAGAAATTATCACGTGAACTCGAATACGGCTAGATGGCTACAGAATGATATATTTGATTGAAAAACTGCTTTGAAAAAACAGATGATACAGTTAATTTTTGCGGTTGTCACAGTTTTTTATTTTACCTATACTGTCCCACTGCTGGGCAAAGCTCTCCTCCATAAACTTCCACTCTTCTCTCTTCGGTTTACTCTTCGTTCATTCATTCATTCATTAATAATACAAAAAGCCACTATGACAACCTGCAACAATGTTAATCAACAAAATCTTGACGCTTCGCACAGGACGAAAATCCTAAAAATAGACGAAAGACAGTCTAGGTCATGCTAGTTTCAAAATAATGCTCTAAATGTCTGTTTCCTTATTAAAAGTAAATGGTGTTTTATATGGTTTTCATACAAGTCATTGTCATTTTGGCGTTGTGAGTCATTTATCATTTAATGGGTTGAATTCGGTCCTTCTGGGTAGTGAGTGTTAAATGATTTAGGAAACATGATTCTTTGTTTTTTTATGTTTGTAGTTCGAGGGCATAATGGTCACGAGACTTGAGTTATTAGATAGTTCACCGGGCATTGGTTAAAAGGCATATTTTGATCTTGACTTTAAACTCTTCTTCTGTCATTTTTCGATATCATACTTAGGTTGGGATAAGTTATATGAAAGAAAAGGAGTAAATGATAGCGTGGCGGTAGACAAGGAAGAATGGAAAAAAAAAATCCTAATCTAACCTTAAGTGACTTAAAACAAGTGCAAAAAGATGAACTATCGGGCCACTACAGAACTTTTACAAGTTATAATGCCTTGTGACCGTGACTGTAGCTTCGCTTTCTTTGTGTTTCTGCCATTCTAAAATTGCCTGTAATGGTCTAATTGAAATAAATGCTTTCAATTTGATCGTTAGATCCTATATCAACGATTTTGGTATGAAAAATCTTTAATCAGCTTTCCGTTTTATCGGTTAATTGACATGTCTTGACTATCTTGCCGTTATGGAATAAAAATACCTTATTAACAGTTACTGGTCATTATTGCCCAAGATAAGGTTCAAGTATTGGTGATGCTTAAAGTGCTAGTTACATCAATAAATTCTTTCTTTCTTCCTTCTTATTAGCAATCAATTAAAAAAAGTTTCCTTTCCTACAACAAATTTTTCGTTTTTTTTTTCGGTTTTCGGTAGCTTATGTCAAACCTTTTCGTTACCTCACGAAAGAATGAATCAATAAATGATTAACCCTTTATCTTAGATTAAGCTTGCATTTAGTGCAGCCTTAAGGCAATAAGACATTACGAAAGTGAAAGTACCATACATCTAGATTGTGCTATGTGGGACGAAGTAGGGTTACCACACTAGTGCCAGACTTACTGCAATGTATAATTGCTTAACCATAATTAATTACAGTAACTAGACGACAGTTATTTCAACATCACAGGATACAATAATGCTATTCTGTAAAGTTCACTAGTTCACTTCACTCAAGTGAGCGCACACAATTCGAAAGCGAATTCATTTGTTTTTAAAGTAAATCATCGCGGATTCACAACGAGACACCGTTCGAATTTCGAACGTGATGTTTAGAGAATTATTCCTGGCATACATGAATTAAGCACCAATTAGAGCGAATACCAAAATGGCGACTATGGCAAGCTGGAAAGTAAAGAACTGAATGAAGAAGTGCAACTTGAGAGAAACATATCCAATAGGGGACTGTGTTTGTCCTCCATACATCAACATTCATATTCGTGCAACCCAAAAAAACGGGTTGCACTCCGGGAGTGCCGGCAGAAGCGAAAACTTGAAACAACGCCATCTAGCTTAAACTACACGCACACTCGCGCAAGCGCCCCGCACCGCTGATTCGATCTGACGATCGAGATTCGCGTCAGCGAATTTAACAGTTTTTACCCATCCCAAAAAGTGCACAAGGCCGCTAAAGAAGTTTTCACTTCAAAATGCACAACAATTGAGTACAGAGATTACTTTTTGTTTATATTGAAACTACTCATGATAATAACCCCTAAAAGTGGAGGGATTTGGAAGAGACCTAAACTCAGCATTGGGTGGACAAAGGTTGAAGATATTGAAACGGAAAAAAACAGAAATCTTACAAATTCATCTTCACACAAACTCCTTTAAATTCTAATCACACTACCCACCCGTACCTGTAGACATATGACATTTCTTTTACTCCGAGACGTGACAACCTTGCCTCTATCCGTGCTGTACCAGTTAATCCACTAATGGATTGAACTTTTGCAATCGTTGTGTAAGCAATAAGCCGACTCGTTGTACATTTTTAGTATCCTTTTTTCGAAGACTATTGCAATATGCATTACGGTATTATGTCAGACGGACTGTTCGACTTTTAAATGTAACTTTTTAAACGGAGATTTGGAATCGTGGTAGCAAGAACCGTTTTGAAAATAGAACACAAACACATTTTGCATATGACCTTTTTACAGGATACAACCAATTTAACTGACCAAGGAAAAAATCGTTAAGTCGTTGGTCCGGCTGTCAATTGTAGATTTTTGACAGTCGTTATAGGTAGTCAGTGGCCCGAACGTCTTCCAAGGGGTTTCTTATTACCCAGTAGTAGCTAGGTTGTGAAGGTCAGATAGACAGTCACTACATGTAAAGTACTGGTGTTCAGATGCTTCCGGTTAGACTGGGAGCCGACCCTAACATAGCTGGTAAAAGGCTAGGCAGATAATGATGAATTAGGGCTAACAAATAAAAACATAAGTAGTTTACTTATGCGTCTTTATACATTGTAACATTTAGGAATGCGGGGAGGCTTATATCCAGCAGTGGACATCTTTCGGCTGAAATGATGATGATGATTTGGGAATTGGTCCTCTCATTATATATACCTACGATCATTAGGTACTTATAAATTGCCTGCCTTCATAACCACAAGTTAACCACAATTGTAATCGCAGCACTCAGCTTTAAACTTCGTCACTTAATTATACTTGAATGAGCACTAGATCTCAGACACTTCAATTATAATTTAACTCTGCTTTTTAAAACGAAATTAAAACTTGGAACAAGTGGTCCGAATAGTGTGATTGGGTTGACTGCTTCGTTGATCGAGTAGTCGTAAGCGCGACTGCTAATCATGAGGTCCTAGGTTCGATTCCAGGGTCGAGCAAAATGTAGTTGGGTTTTTCGATCAGGAATTTATCAGTAGCAGCCACGGAGCCTAGATTTGTGCCCAGTTGATGGCAATAGGCTCACCCTCTATGATATAGGACTTAAATAATTGGCGAAATGCGGGTGTAGAATAGGCCACACCTCTATTATGTAAAAATCTTACGTTCATTAAGAAATTGATTACTTCTGAAATTACTTTCAGGATTTCCGCTTACTTCTTACAAGTTACATAAAGTTTATTTCCGTAATTCTCAATAGGTTACTTGTAACTGTGGTTTAACAAGACAGTAACAGTGAAAGGCATACGGAAAGTTTAGTCGAGACAATAACTACTCATTGAAGATCGGATTTCCTAGAGAAAGTGTTTAAGGCCTAAGTTTTGTAGCTGTTCAGGCGAAACTGCTCTCGATCGTGGTAAACAGGTTTTTGTCGCATCTGGGTGAAATAGAAGAACAGTTTCAAGAGAAAAAACTGTAAAGTTCACTAGTTCACCTCACTCAAGTGAGCGCACACAATTCCAAAGCGAACTCATTTGTTTTTAAAGTAAATCATCGCCGATTCACAATAAAAAACCGTTCGAATTTCGAATTGATGTTTAGAGAACAACCCTACAAAAAAGCTTGAAGAACGTAACAATACAAATATATTTATTTTTTGTATTTAAACGGAACTCATTCTATTTTTAAACCTGACAGCTGGTTGACATCTGTCACCACTCACTACTGAATAAAAAATAACAAAATGTCAATTTAAATGTCATTTCCGTTGTTACTTAACCCTCTTTAGCCGTGGCCTTGCTCGAATTTAATTAACCCATTCAGTGCCCAGAACCCAGCATATGAGTCGAACAATAATTTGTTTGTTCGCACTATCCGTATCCGTAGCTATGGACTCGCTAGTCGGGTTCTGGGCATGAATGCAAGTCATCTATAGTTCATTATAACGACGACTCGGATTCGGGTTGTGGGCACGCGAACGAAATTCACGAAGTTTTCGCGAAGTACTGGGCAGTGAATGGGTTAAGTAGCAAAAAGTGCAAGTTGCATGTGGATTAAATGTTAAATTGAATGTCGTCCCTTCTATTTCTAAATGGTAAGGCTAGTGTAATGCGAAGGTGTTATTATAGGTTTAATAAGATATGTAGGTGTAGGTATATTATTGGTGCCGATTCCCTTGTTTACAAACTAAACCAAATTTAAGTTCAGTGCATCTTTTTCTTTCTATTTCATTAAGAAAAGGACAGATGATAAATTTTAGATTAGTCCTGTCAAATTAATCAGCGCTTGACACTACTCTATACAAGTTTAGACGTGATTAAAAAGTTGACTACTAAAATTACATCAAATTACTTCAGGTGCTGACTAATTTGACAGGACTAAACTAATATTTATCTTCTGTCCTTTTCATAATGAAATAGAAAGAAAAAGATGCACCCAACTTAAATTTAGTTTAGTTTGTGAACAAGGGAATCGGCACCATTATGTTTTTATAGCAAAACAAGACAAAACAAAGCGTCAGACCATCATCATGTCAAATGGTAAAATAATTGGTATTTCCTCGAAGTAAATCAATGTAATTTCACGTAAGCAGCCCTTTAAAGTCTTCTGTTAATAACAGGCCTTTAGAACGCCAAATAAAAATGGCAAAAAATAAATAAACGGCTTTGGGAACTTCCCTATTCTCGCCAAGGTCGGTAAATCTAATAGTTAAGGCATTATAATGCGATTAGGTACACGTCATGAGAATACTGTTTTACAAAGAAGCTAGGTTGTGGAGATTAGATAAGCATTCTTTAATAACGAAATAGTTAACCTTTAATTGTTAATTATAGTTACATTATTTACAAGCTACAAATCTATAATAGTAATAAAAATATTTACAAGTATCAAAAGGGTTACAGGGCGTCAAAAAATTCGTCCACATCGCTGTCAACAAGAAAAGTGCCCAGAAGGCTGGCAGCATTGCCACGTTGTATGGCAATGCCGATTCTTTGGCCAAAAAATAGGCCCGCCCTCTGGTCACGTGTAGAGTCGACCAACTACCGATATTCAGCTGCACCTAATAAGACTAGCAAATAAGGCTAGGCAGATCATGATGATGAGACAAGAAGACCCAGCTTCTAGTTCTCTTGCCATACTAACCTCTGAATCACCTTCTTCGATACCTTCTCTATCATGGTCAACAGCTGACAATATGTTAATTTGTGCTCTCATTAATATTTAAACCACTTTTAGTGACAAAATAAGATTCCAATCCACTTGGATGTGTTATTGATTTATTACCTGTCGTTTTAACCTCAAAATGTCAAGCTAGTAAACATAAATCATTTAGTAATATTTCATATTTAGTAATAACGTGTCTACTGACATTTCAAAATGGTTTTGCGGTAAACCTTGTTGCAGTCTGTTTTAATGTCGCTCTCTCTTGATGCTTTTTAAACAGGCATATATTTACTGTAACATTATGCCTGTATTCCTTTACGGTGCAAGCAGAAATGTTTCATCAAAATTAAAAGTCATTTATATAAATTAGGCTGACCATCAACGCTTTTTGATCGTTTTAGCTAGAAAGACGTTGCTTAACAATCTCTCAAGCAACATTATAATGTACCTAATGATCATTACTATTATTATTTCCTTTATTTATCTATATACATATTACTTCATATTTTTAAATATTTGAATATAAAACTACATAAAAAAACATTTAAAAATATAAAAAATAGCTCATCAGGAATATTTCATTCCTTCTAAGAGTTTATTGTCATAAACCGCGCACAAATCCAGACTCCGTAGCTGTCACTGACAGACAACATCTTACTGGCCTTCCCTCCATAATTTTATCTTTTTTTTTCCTTAATTCTTTCAACCCACGTTTACTTACAAAATGCAGATCACAACATTTTTACGTAATTCAAAACAAGAACGTTCTGCTTCACGTTTAGTTTTTAAATCTCTTTCGTAATTGTTTTGCATCTTAATCTCATTGTTATTCTAATAGTAACGCATGACATCATTTCTGTGTCCGTGTCCATTCAACGGTAAAAGAGTTACGCAAAAAAAAAAGTCACGATCTTTCTTTCGTAAAAGATGGAGAGCTATTGAAGGGTTGAGTAAAAGATGGGTCACTTTTGGTCCTTCGAAACGTCATCATCATCATCATCATCATTTCAGCCCGTTGCTGTCCACTGCTGAACATAGGCCTCCCCAATAGATTTCCAACGTGTCCGGTCCAATGCCACCTGCATCCAGCGACTCCCTGCAGTTTTTACAATGTCGTCGGTCCATCTGGCAGGTGGCCGTCCCACGCTGCGCTTTCCAATGCGTGGTCTCCACTCCAGTATCTTCGAAACGTAATAGTGCAAAATATTCAATCTATGTTTCTCTATTTTATTATTGTTGATAGCGTCTTTTATTGGCATTAATTCTCATAAGAATGCAGTTTTATTTGTAGCAATGTAAAAAGATGGGCAGTTTCGTATCTTTTTTACCATGCATGCAATGCTTTCCCTTAATTTAAATATATACGAGATCTATAATTACGACAGAGATCATGGGTTAATGCTGTGTAAGTATTAAGTTGGTAAGTCTGTATATTAACAAAATAATAAAATTCACTTCATATCTAATGATGAATACATACGCAAAGTTAAGTAAGCCGACCTCGCTACCGCTGCATAACTTTACTTGAATCAAGAGCAGAGCCCTAGCAGAATTCTAGATAGTTCCAAGGTCTAACCCGTTCACTTTTGAATGATTTTGTTCATAAAATGAGTCGACGTGTTTTTATTATGATTACGCCTCTTACCTCTTAAGGTCACCAGGAAATGAGCTGTGATTAAATAATGGTACTGTTTCGTTACACTTCCAGGAAAGTAAAAAAAAACGGTGTAAAAGATACTTGAATTGATTTTTACACTTAAATTTTTACACTAATAATAGGTACATACTTTTTGTGCGATCAGGTTTTTTTTTACACTCTAAAAAACAGAATCGTTTTTGAGTGGCGGAGATAATTTGAAAGATGCGTTTTTTAATTTATTTCATATATAAACATCACGCCTGTAATCCCCGAACGGATAATACATCCACATTTCGCCAGTTATGGTTTATTTAAAGTCCTGTGTAATGGGGGGTAAGATTATTGCCATAAACCGGGCACAATTCCAGACTTCGTGGCTGCTACTGAGATATTCCTGACAGAAAAACCCAATAACACTTTGCCTGACCCGGGAATGGAACCCAGGACCTCACGCTCAGCAGTCGCGCTTTCGACCAACGACGCAGTTAAGTAAGTTTCTTATGTATTAGTTTATATGTGTAATTTTTAAATTAGTGTTTGGCTTTATGTAACGATATGTTAATAGGCATAATCACTAACTGTTGACAAGTGAAGATTTCTCTCGTTTCTTTGCATTTGAAACTTTCTAGTTCTATACAAGTCTTTGTTTATTTAATTATTTCAGACGACGTGGACGCGACATACAAAAGCAGTAATTTACGTTAATACAGCAAAAGGTACACCTGTCCATGGAAAATATAAGGAAGAGTTCTTTCTAATGTCTATGGGTACTGGGTAATATTGTATTGGTAATACCTATTCATCTATCAAAAATTGAAAAATTTTGTGAACAACGATAAAAGATAAAAAAAAAGATTATCCATCTCAGCCAGGGTGATGCGTAAAATATTAAAAAAATACAACAAATTTAGAGATGCCTCACATTAAAATTCACTGTTATAGCCAGTTATATTAATAATTCATACTCATAAATTATGGTATCTGTAAAACAGTTACTTTAAAACAAAAACTCAAATTAACATTTCTGTACACGAAAAAGTTAAAATTACATTATAATTATAGTTATAAAATTAAATCATTCTTCACTCAGGTCATGTAACTCTTTGCAAAAGATTATAAAAAAAAGATAAATTTCGCGTTTCGATTTGAGACCAGTTTTGTTGTCCGAAAAAGCGCATGCATTTTAGGGTTATCGGTTGATATGAAGGTTTTTTTGTATCGAACAATATGCTTTCAAAAAAGGAACGCGGAATTTATATTGTTGTTTTTTAATTATTAAAAAAAACACAGCCTGCCTGTTCCTGCATGTCCGTTCTTTTGTTGTTGATGATTAAGCGTATTTGACTAAGATTTAAAGAGATTTGCTATTTATTTCTGATACTTCGTAGATTTATTACAAACTAAAATATTCGAAACTACGTAATACATATTATCATCAGGACTTAAATATACTTAAAAATCTTTTTAATGACAGCCCTAGCTTACGTTCACCGCCCCATTTAAAAGGTCCGTTACTCCCTGCGGTTATTCAAATAAAAAAACAGGCCACCATCAACCGAATTCGAATTTTGAAAATGTCGAACGCATTTTGGTCGTAACAATGAACTTTTGAAAATGGAATCATTGCGTCACCTATTTATTATTTAGTGGCTTTAGTAAAAGTGTGACCAATATTGTCTATTGTCCGAAACCCACAGACAATGGAAACTATTTGTCATAATGCAAACTTTCTTGTACACAAATATTGTGAAAGAAAGTGCTATAACTGAAGATGAATCAATGTTTAGTAAACATCCTTTCACAAATAATTCGTTCAGCTTTTCTGAGCACTTTCACAATTGACAATCTATCGTCGATAGTTCGATGATTAAAACGTACCTTATAAAAAACAGAAAGGTTATCAAATACACCGAAATAAATCAACATCTGTTATATTATCTAAAGCCGACGTTGTTTTAGTCTCATGTAATACGGGCGAGCCTATTGCCATCAAACGGGCTCAAAGCCAGACTCTGGCTAAAAATAGCTCTTCTCATACAGAGAAGAAACGGCTATTGATCACCTCTCTTGCTGGTTGGTCATCATTATCATTCTCCTGCCCTTATCCCAATATATTTGAGATAGACGCAGCATGTCTTCTTCTTCCATACTTCTCTACTACTCGTCATCTCAGCAGTCTCCTCCTCTCTAGCCATATCATCCTTCACACACTCCATCCATCGTTTCTTTGGTCTTCCTCTACTCTTATAGCCATCTACATTCATACTCAAAACTTTCCTCAGATATTTTCCTGGTTTGTGATTTTAAATAATTTTCAGGGTGCCATATAGTTCTCCCACCCATAAAACCAATTTTGTGAGTCCCATAACAAATTGCTTTGTTAGCTTTTATTTAAACCAAGTATCGACGGTATTTTTACAATGCAAGCAAACATAAAACGCGAAGGTGTTTTAAAAATAAAATTCATTGAATGAATCATTTTGAATTAAGTCATCAAATTATAATTTATTGACCAGTAGCTATCATAAAAATAATTTGATTCGATTTTTAAATTAGTTTATCGATCAGTGAACTGTGCCATTTTTTACATTGATTTAAATTTGTATGAGATTAACCTGGCTTTAATATACGAATAAATATCGAAATAGCCAGAACATAATTAGCCATTATTATTGGCAATATAATAAAGGAAATATCAGATAATGAGAACAGAATTCAGCTCTTTTTAACGTAATTCGCTTCTGCCCTAACTGTGGGAGAATGTGTACTAGTTCATGCCTGCGGCTTCGTTCGGTAAGAATCCCATGGGATCGTACTACCGGGATAAAAAGTATCCTATATGTTAATCCAGGCTATAAAATGCCTGTGTGCCAAATTTCACCAAAATCGGTTCCACCGTTTTTGCGTGAAAGAAGAACAAATATCCAAACATCCTCACAAACTTTCACAATTATAAATTAAGTAGATACGAGTAGATTTAACATTATCAGATTAATAAATATGTTAAATACTAAAGAAATCCTCATGTTTAGCCAAGTCATTAACTCCGTGCGATGCAGGGGCGGATCGCTAGTCATAAATAATAAATAAGTACTTACATCGCTTAGATCATGGCAGACTGAAGAATTATAAATGAAAGTAGATTGCGCAGTGAAATTGCAAATAAAAGCAATGATCCAGGAATAGACCATTCATATTGCAATTAACATTACGTCTGAATACTGAAGAGAGATAGAATTAACACATTCAGTATAATGTTAGTTACGCGTATCGAAACTTTAAGGAAATCTTCAATCTGGCTCAGCTGTGGCAAAAAAATCCGTACCTTACTAGACCGTTATAGCCTTTTGTAAAATCACTAGGGATTTAGCCAAATCCCGGTTATGATGACATCCAAGGCGGTCGTTTTTTCGAGTTAGTGTTGTCTTGGTCAAAGTATAAATTAAACTGGCTGCTCAAAATGACTCAAAATAAAAACAAATTGTACTTTAAAACGAGTAACTTCTAAATTCCAAAATCATCATGTTTATCATTTATATCTTGAGCTTTGCTGTTAGGCTTCCACCTAACTGATATTTTAAAATAGATTACCAGTAATTTACAAGGAGCCACTGCCATCTTAATAATATTTACTTTTCCAACTCAAATTCCAATGCCACAAAAAAAACACAATCTACAAATTACCATCCGCCAAAGTTACCGACAGTACACATTTCAAAACATCCTTTTAAATTGCGACAATACCTTATTATGAATTTAACAACAAGAATCCTGGTTACGACACTTCCTTTCATTCAAATGTTATTAACTATGCAGTCACTGAAGGGCGATTGAACAATCAAGGGAAGTCTAGCTCTGTGGAACCTTACTCAAGTGAGCGCACACATTTCGAAAGCGAACTCATTTGTTTTTAAAAGTAAATCATCGCGGATTCACATCGAGACACCGTTCGAATTTTGAAGTCATCTTTAGAGGTTGCCAAGATAAAAATCTTCAACGAATTATGTATGTAGAAAGATGAAACTATATGATTATATCATAATAGATCAGGAAAGCTGGTTATGCTCTAATAACGATTATGAATGGTCTGATATCATCAGTTTGCCAAACGTGATTATGGCAATACCAGTAATTATGATTGGACACAGTGTAGTTGGGACATAGTGCCGTCAACAGCATTTTAGCTATAAAACTAGCAGTTTAGATTTGAATCCGGGAGGCACGAGACCTGGTAATATAGCGTGCAATGGAGGTGGAGAAGACTTTAGCATTGATACTTCAAGAGTTAAATAAAGAAGAGGAGCTATTGCAGTAGATACGCATGTGACTAAAAGAGTGATGGACATGAATTTTGTTGGATGGAGAGGGAGAGGAAGGCCAAAGAAAAGATGGATGGATTGTGTGCCGAATGATATGAAAGAGAAAGGAGTAAATGATGCCATGACGTCTGACAGAAGAGAATGGAAGAAGAAAACGTGTTGCGCTGACCTCAAATAGAATGGAACAAGGGCAGGAAGATAAGCTATTGAAGAAGATAATGAAATTGTACTAGTAATACCTTCATTTATTCCTTAAGTGTATCAAACATCATTTGATAAAAATCTAAAGTGAGGGCACTCCTACATCATTTTCGATACGCATGGCTTCTTAGCATTACTTTTGATATCGCAAAGAACTTTTAAAATGCATTTAAGTATGCAAATCTTCAACTGACAGAGATCTAGATGACGGCATACGGATAGATCATGACCAGGTTTAGAATATTTTTGTCTCGGTAGATCGCTCCCGTGGGATTATTTTCGACCGAATCGAAGTCGCGATCAGAAGATTTGGACATAAAAGATCGTTCTTTGGACAGGCTATTAGTCTAGCTTTATTCTACGTAATCTTAGGCTTAAAGATTATATAATACTTCGATAACAAACCTTTCAGTCTAAATCGTGACTTAACTATAAACTAGTTAGGCAAGACTAGACTTAGATTGAATTATAGATTAATAAGCTGCAATCTGCTGCAGGCGTGGCTGATCTAGATTTTAAATGTCAGTTCAGAGTTCAGAACGATACTAAAGACTAGGTTATAGAGAGTAGGGCTGAGAAAGATGAAATAAGTGTTGAATAAAACACACGAAAAACAAAATAATGATGTCTTAAGAATATGCTTACGAATAAATTGAAATACAGACTAAATGCAAAAAAGATGGTTACCAATGGTATCGTAGATGCAGATGTAACATTAACTGTAGTAGACATAGAGATAGGAGAAAATGAGACTGATTTACTAAGCCTGTCTGTCATAAAATGTTGAACAAGAAGAAAATAATCTTTTCGAAGATGACATTCATTAAGAGACAATTATTTTAGCTACATAACTGTGATATGATAATTATGACCACTGATAATCATGGATTCTTCATAAGTAGCAGTGAAATTGTAATCATCCGACTCTTGTTCATTTCTGTAAGGACCTGTGTTACTCAACCCATCATCTTTATCATCATTAGTAAGAATTTATTCATCAGTATTTTTTTTCTTTTCAGCTTTATCATCTATAAATCGATTTAGGCCTGTCTGGTCTTTTTAATCGTGTCACGGCCAAGATGCTTATTATTATTTACGTTTTTGCCATTCCAGTTATGCCTCAAAGCTTTTCTTAAACTCCTTGACCTAGTGACTTTAATTTTATGTAAGTAATTCTGTTTTTTCGTAGTTGACCTTTATTATTCTTTTGGTATCTTTATTAATTCCTCTGTTTGTTTTAAAATGTTATGTCAGGTCTTTGTTTGTTTCAATTATATCATCAAGGAGACTTGGGTTATTTTCTGGCCTTTTTACTTTGTTATTAAAGGACCAATTTAGTTTAATGTACAATGTCTTAATAATGTTTTCTTTGTTTCACTCTTTTTATTAAATTTTGTTTTATTGTTTTGTCCTGTGAGAATCTAATCAATACCTTTCCTTCTTTCTTGCCTCTAATACCTGGCCACTGGTCATCCAGTTGAAAGAAACCTGTTCCAGACTGAACACTACGCCCGAATGGTAATCCAATATGTTACTACAAAAACGTGTTACTTTATTCAGGAACTGCAGTTTACACGCAATATTACAAAAAACCTGACTGGTCATCAATTTCACTGTTAAATCACTTAGTGTGACTGCTGCCGTTATTAGGGTTGGCAGTGTAGTTTTATTTCGGTATTGTATGATTTTTCCTAAACGATCTTTTTAGAGAAATGTAGGAAAAGATTCTGGAATCTTTTGAGGTTCTTGGAAACTAAAATTCTATAAAAGATAGAGATAAAAATATATTTATTTTGTAAGACATGAGTATGTATTACACATGTATTGCAACTGTTGTTAAAATCTCATGACTACTTTTTACGTGTATGTATAGTTCACTGACGAAATATGAAGCACAGAAATATAACTTCAAATCTGCTTCACTCTGCATCTGCCTTAAAAAATGAACTTTTAAAGGGATAACTCCCAACTACAAAGACTTTTTGTAAACTACAATAACTACAATTTGAATAAATGCCTTTAGTTTATTTAATATTGATATAAATATTCATTTGAACATACCTCAACAATTTCTAAAAATCATCACGAGTTTTTCAACTACAAAAACAAAAATGGCCGTTTTTTTTCTGGAAAATACGAAATGTCATAATATGCGTATGTTGGCAGCCCTGTGTCTTACCAACTGGGCCGTTACCGCCATCTGTTGCATAATCGTGACTCTTTTCTACACTCCAAATATACACGCAACTAAAAAACAAGACGATTGACTAATTTTTGCCAGTTAAATGAATTAAAATTATAAAGATTTCGTAATAATAAGCGAAAAAAAATAATTTTGTCAAATAGTAGGTTATGCCCGCTGTTTCGCCTGCGTGGTATTCGATAACTGTCCCACGGAATTGTAGTATCGGGATAAAAAGTATCCTATATGTTAATCCATGTTATAAACTACCTGTGATGCCATTTTTATCCATATCCGTTCAGTAGTTTTTGCGTGAAAGACTAAAAAACATCCATCCATCCTTCCTCATGAACTTTCGCATTTATAATATATTACTAGCGGACGTCATGGGGTTTCACCCGCATAGTTCCCGTTCCCGTGGGATAACGGGGATAAAATATAGCTTATTTTACTCGCTGATAATGCAGCTATCCATTGCTGAAAAAAAAATTCAAGCGGGTCCAGTAGTTTTTATGTTTATTCGTTACATACAAAAATACAAATCTTTCCTCTTTATAATATTAGTATAGAAGTATGTATAGATATAGTTGGACTAAGGGGTAATTATGAAGGTTTATGTTTATTAAGGAACTTTTACCGTAAGCCTATAATACTGTCACGGTAATTTTAACTTTAGCTTATTTAGAAACTGAAAAGTAATTAACGAAACAAAAGAATAGATTCGATTAGTTCGTTCAAATTAAAACGAAAAGCATAAACTAATTATTTAAGCATTAATTTGAAAACTTGGCTTTTTCAATTCAAGTACGATAATAAGAAAATTTCTATGATTGGTTTACAAGCATGACATAATTACGACAGGATATTGAGAAAAGATTACTATAGAATGGAAATATTATTGTGTAGCTTGTGTAAACTAACACACTACCTAGAGAATAACACTAGAGTTAGAACTTTGTTTACGTTGAAATAGAATTATTATGAAAATACACCTCTCCGTTCAAATGCAGTGGCATAATCTAAGACCAAAGAACGAATTAAATTAATTTTGTACACTAGGCCTTGTTGACAGGCAATCTAAATAGCTAATTTTGAGCATTTTGTAAAGGTTCTAGTGCTTATACAGATTATGTATCATCAAAAAAGAAAACATGGGGACATAGAAGGGGTACTTTTGTTTTTATATTGAGTTTTCGATTCATAAATTATTTTAGAGGGATTTCATAGACTTAATATTCTTATTTTGACACAGTACAGAGTACTTAAAAATCTTTACCACCAAAAACTTTTTTTCAAACATTTGCAGCAACCAAACTACGCGAAATTATTATTTTAAAAATATTTCCGAGTGCTTCTTTATTTTTCATTTTGTAGTAAAATGCACGTAAAATAATAAGCACTGAATTTATATATATCTCGTCTGTTCGAATTTATTTTATTTTACTTTTTTTCAAAAATCGGAACATCTAAAAACCGACCTAACTACTTATATTTAGTGTGAAATTAAGTAATAATGACTTAATCGCTGTAACGGATTACTTAAAACAAGTTGACCGTAACTTAGCGTTCAACTTTTACTATTTGCTAGAATGTTCGGCACTGCCATTATTTGGTTCAGCTCTTCCGACGAAATAATAATTTACCTTTCGTACACCTAAAGTATCGGTATTTTTTATCTTAAAAAAAAACAATTTGAATACAATATTTATTTTGCAAGAATTTTCATGATCCTTATTTTTCTTCTATCATTGTGAAAAAAAGTAATTAAAAGTGACTTTTGTCTCTAATTTATTACTTGAATTTATTTATTCCTGAATAATTTCATTTTGTAACCATTCTTGCAGGATCCATTTCGGTCCTTTATGAAATAACGCCATTTTAAAACACAAAGGGACTGATTCCAATACAATCAGACTCCTTGTTTTTTAAATTCGACATTCCACCTTTTTATTTTTTTGCACATGTATTTTTAGTTTTACGTCCTTCCAATTTAAAAAAAAGGATTTAAATAAGCACTGACCTCTTAACACATCAGCCGGGATCAGTCTCTTGTACGTTGTCGGCCTCTCATCGTCCTTTTTCTCTTCAGCAGCAAACGCAAGAGCGAAAACGGCGAACGCTACGAAGTATTTCATTTTGAACAACAACACCTTACGAATGCCGACTAGACAGAAAAAAAAAGTGAATTAAAAAAAACGATTTGAATTCGCGCGCTTTTTTTGACAGGTACGTGTCAACGCCGCACCAAGACTGAGTCAATGGTTTGAGTTTCCCGCCTTTTTATGCCAGCTGTCAAGCGGGGAGTGAGCGGCTAAGATGGCCGGCGATTTTTTTTCTCATACCTCTCAGGGTTGACTTTTGTTGTTTTGTTGTGAAATTTTATTATTTTTTATGATGTTATCAGTTTTTTTTGAGCTACCTAACGGCTTTATTGGTGTAGGAAGATATCCTGATTTAGATGTTGCATTTTGCAACGGAATGAGTCATACTTCCACACACTGTTTTTTTAAAAAGGTATTGACATTATTTTCCTTATAATTTTAGGCTGTATGCTTTGAATACCTTTGCTAACACTGGAGAATTTTTAAAACAACAATGACTCATCGTAATAATGCATCTACGTAAACAAAATACTTTTTTTAGCACGTTTATAATTGGTTGGAACTTTTCCACAAAAAAATATGGATGCGATTCCCGGGTTCCCACTTGAAATCGAATGATGAGATCGAATAACAGTTGCTCGAAAACATAAACTCGATAATACTTGAAATCGATAAATTATGAGAAATTATGTTTCAAGATAATGAGCCTTCGCGCTTATAGTTATTCAAGATTTTGATGCATCGAGGTAGTGAACTGTCGCGTTTTATCGATTTCAAGTACTATCGAGTTAACGTTTTCGAGCAAGTGTTATTCGATCTCACGTCATTCGATTTCAAGTAGGAACCGCGATTCCCGTATACCTAGTTTTTTTACTCAGGTAAAAATACTGTTCGCTTGTTCTAGGCAATGAAGCTCTTGATTCCTTAGAATACTTAGACTGTATTTTGTCGTCGAGTAGATTCTCGGTCATCGCATCGCATACTTCACTGCAGACATCAAAAAAAAAAATTGAAATTATACTTCTTTTGGCGCGTTAGGGAAAAATGATGAGAGTAATTTTTTACAATGCGCGCGTACACCATCACGAAAAACCGACACCCTGAAGTTAGCTAGTCAACATACACCCTGAAGTTAGCTTGTCAACATTTTAGTTTTATACGCCAAAGAAGTATAACTTCTTACTTGCGTACATAAGTACACACACACTTTTTTGTTTTCGTGATTTATTTAGGAACATTTATAATCGGAATGCGTATGTCAGTCCCATCGTACCCTAAATACACATTGTTAATATCTGGGCGATGAACCTAAACAAACTCTTTGCATCATCGCAAAAAAAAAAAAAACATAAATATAACATCACGCCTGTAATCCCCGTAGACTTAGGCAGAGGTGTACCTAATAGTACCCCCACATTTCGCCAGTTCTGTTTAAATCCCATGTAATAGGGGGCGAGCCTATTGCCATCAACCGGGCACAAATCCTGACTCCGTGGCTGCTACTGAGAAATTCCCAATGGAAAAACCCAATAGCATTTTGCCCGACCTGGGAATCGAACCCAGGACCTCATGCTCAGCAGTCGCGCTTGCGACCACTCGACCAACAAGGCAGTCAGAGAGAAATACAAAACAGTTTTTTTCCACTGGACAAAGCATAAAAAAACTGGCCAAGTGCGAGTCGACTCGCGCACGAAGGATTCCGTACCATAAACCGAAAAAAACATGTTTCTTGTATAGGAGCCCCCTTTAATTAATAAATAATTTATATTTTTTATTTGTTGCTATAGCGGGCAACAGAAATACATCATCTGTGAAAATTTCAACTGTCTAGCTATCACGGTTCTTGAGATACAGCTAGGTGTCAGACAGACGGACAGAGTTTTAGTAATAGGGTCCCATTTTTACCCTTTGGGTACGGAACCCTAAAAATGTTTTTTAAAATACCTGGAAGTCGGTACACCCCACGCAAGTTGTCATTTTAACTGACTAAACCAGAATACCTAGTAGAATGATAGTCATGTTGACCGCTGTAATAATAAATTCTAATAAGTACGTTATTACGTGAGTCAACAGTCTGACTGCTACTGCTGCGTTGGTGTAGTGGTTGCAAGCGCTACTGCGGAGCATGAGGGCCTAGGTTCGATTCCCAGGTCGGGCAATGGGTCGGGTTAACACATAACGTAACATCACGCCTGTAGTCCCCGACGGGTTAGGCAGAAGTGTATCTAATAGTACACCTATATTTTGCCAGTTATACTTAAGTCCCAAGTAATAGGGAGTATTCCTCAAAGCGCAACTATTTTTGAGCGCAACCAACTAAACGCAACTGAAATATTCCTCGAAACGCAACCATTACTTGCGCACACAAATTCAAATTGTTCAAATGGTTGCGTTTCGAGGAATAATTTAGTTGCGCTTAAAAACAGTTGCGCTTTGAGGAATACCCCAGAAATAGGGGGCTAGCCTATTGCCATCGACCAGGCACAAATCCAGACTTCGAGGCGGTTACTGAGAAATTCCTGATGGAAAAATAATTAATTGGGTTAATCCATTAGGAATTTGTTATTAGATACGCCGCTGCCTAAAGCTTCGAGGATCACAGCCGTATTGTTATGTTATGATAATACAGTCATACAACAATCCTTGTTTGAAATGTAAACAATTCTAGTATTTGAAACATTTGGTTTTAGGTAATAAGTGTAATAACACGCCATTTTGAATTCAGTTGTAGCATGGGATTTGGATTGCGTGTATCCACCATTTTTAGTTCTGGTAAAAATGTAAAGGGGAGAATAACATGGCGTAACGCCTGTAATCCTTGAGGGGGGCAGGCAGAGATGTATACATAATTACATATTGTACATCACAACATTAACATCACCTTGGGTCTTTAAAACCCAGGGCTGCGGGACGGTATGGAAGTGTTACCGCGGCCCTGGAACACAAAGGACAAGGAAGGAACATGGATGGGTTTTAGTCAGTACAAGTCTGACACCCCCCTCCGCTCCGCCCAGAGCGGGAGAAGTCATTTGTGATTTCCCATCCGAAAAAAAAAGGTCTTTAAAACATCCAGACTTCCCCAGGCTACTACGAAGAAAATAAATTGAACTTGATATCGTGTCCTGCCTATCCTGTTGCTTGCACATCACAGGAGCTGATGGACGCTACTCAAAGTGCCAAACTTGTCGCCAAATTTTGGGCTGACTTAATTTGAATTATCACTACTACGACTACGAAGCAATTCGTTTAGGAAAAACTCAACAATACTGCCGACCCGGAAATCAAATTCAATAGTCACCAGACTCCGAAGAGCTACGGAAAAACTGAATAACACTTGCTTGGGAATCAAACCCAAAAATGTCCACAGTCGCCTTTGCAACCACTGCATTATAACGAGGCAGTTATCTCTAGAACATTCTTCAAAGTCTTCTCTTTTCAAACTTTAAGGCTGCTATTCCACCAAGTCTGAGTGTCTAAACACACTATGCCGAATGTACGCAACCGAAGTTCGGCATGATTACGCCTGCAATGCTATTTGAATTACTGACGAGTTGACAACACATTATGTTGCAACTACGTTGCGTTATAGCGTATAACCGAACTTCGGTCGGGCGTAAGTTCAGCGGCAATTCGGCGGCAACGTATTCTGTAGAGCACACATTATGCGCGACCGAAGTTTGGTTCTATTCGAATATTCTTTCCTATATTTGTCTTCTTGCAATCGCTATTACTGTAAAATAGTCCATTTTCAGGTTTCGCACCTCAAAAGTAATAACGGAACCCCGATCTCTTTGTTTTGCGTCTGTTTTGTCCGGCTGTCAAAATAACACGACACGATGCCACGACAGCACTTGAGCAGTGTCTCAAGTGCTGTCGTGGCACACACAAAGTTGCGCAACTGAATTTCTGCCGCGTAAGTTTGGCACTTATGGTGTGTTATAATTATCAGCCGAATACGTCGGAACATAAAATTGGCCGCGGAATTTCGTTCGCGTACCTTTGGCATAGTGTGTTTAGACACTAAGCTGCGTAGCGATGAATGCGTATGATTTCAACGAATAAGAATTCTTGATTTTCATATTAATCTATGAAAAAAGATAGTGTATAGGACTACAGTTACATTACATTCTCCTAGCTCTATCCCAATCTATTTGGGACTAGCACTTCACCCGCGACTTCGGCCGCTAAAATTGTGATAGGACGACTAATATGCATGATATAAATACAGGGTGTAAACAGACTCTTCACGAAGCCGTCAACCAAGCAGTATGTACAATTGTACATCAAACTAAGTAACTTTACGCAAAAATTAAGCTGGAAAACGACTTTTATTTTTGGGGCTGAAAAATCAGGTTTTACAGTAGGACTCAATGTAACACACTCAAAATGTGCTAATGAATGGATCTAATAGTAAGGCGGTCCTGGAGGTGTTTAAAGTAAAAATCTTACATTAAAAACATGTATTTAAAAAAAAAAACTTGTGAAAAAGTTGGAACTTTGACCCCCAATATCTCCGCAACTAGAAGTTTCGGTATGGCCTAGAACAAAAAAATAATCGCAATGACGGGGAGAACAAGTGCCTTTCGGCTTCCTTAAGAGTCTGTTTACACCCTTTATAATTTATAGCCTCATTTATAATTTTTAGCACCCACGAATAATGTAGCTTGCTTTGTTGAAGAAGAGAGTTTTTGGTATGGCACCGGCTATTTTCAACCACATTCCTAATTCTTTAAAAGAGAAACCGGTAAAAATGTTCAAAAAGAAACTTACTGAACTTCTGTTAATTAATTATAATACTCCGTTTCGGCAAAATAATAACAGACGCTCGGGTCGATCTTAAGGTTATGCCGTTACATACCGAGCTTCCTCCGTGCTTCGGAAAGCACGTTAAGCCGTTGGTCCCGGCTGTCATTTGCACATTCACAGTCTTTGACAGTCGTACTCCTTACAGGTAGTCAGTGGCCCAAAAAGTCTGACAACCAGTCTTATCAAAAGGTATCGTATTACCCAGTATTAACTGGGTTGTGGAGGTCAGATAGGCAGTCGCTCCATGTAAAATACTGGTACTCAGCTGCATCTGGTTAGACTGGAAGCCGACCCCAACATAGTTGGGAAAAGGCTAGGCAGATGATAATGTCTCCGTTTCGGATTTCATAGATGATAAATTTTAGTTGTGTGTCAATGTTTTATATATTTGATGATGAACTGCATTAATGTTTGCATGCCAAAATGGTAGAATGTACAAGAATTCTATTATAATATTATTGTAACCCACCTTATTGTAAGTTCCTATATTCTGAGCATATAAATAAATATTCTATTCTTTATTCTATTCTATTCTATTCTTGCTGCCAGTGAAAGAATTTTTATAATTAGATCATTACTCCCTTACAAACAACATAACATAACATCACGCCTGTAATCCCCGTAGACTTAGGCAGAGGTGTACCTAATAGTACACCCACATTTCGCCAGTTATGTTTAAGTCCCATGTAGTAGGGGGCGAGCCTATTGCCATCAACTGGGCACTAAACCAGACTCCGTGGCTGCTACTGAGAAATTCCTGATGGAAAAACCCAATAGCACTTTGCCCGACCTGGGAATCGAACCCAGGACATTCTCAGAAGTCGCGCTTGCGACCACTCGAGCAACGAGGCAGTCAAACAAATACCTCTTTAAAATATTTGTCTAGATAGGCGCAGAAATACTTCTTCCATACTTCCCTATTAGTCGTGAATTGAGTAGGTATTCACCCTACCCTTCATCCCTTTCTAGCCAGATTATCTTTCAAGCAGTCCATTCATTGTTTTTTAACATCCCCCTACTCAAAAAGCCAAACACACACTGAAAAAAATGCACGCCAATCAAGTGACTTTTAAACTTGATTGACGATATCTTGTTTAGATTAATCAAAATCTTAGTTAAGTTGATCATCACGACATGATTGCAGCAATACTAGTTCAAATGATTGAACGCTCAAACAAGTTTCTTGATTACCCTTAACATGACATCATTGTAGAAGAGTTAAAAAAGAGAATCTTTATTGAAGTAATCAAATTGCTTCACTGACACAACTAACTTACTTTTGACTTGATTGCTGCAAATAGGTTTCGTGATAATTCCAAACAAGATCCCGTTTCAAATTTCAATCAAATAAAAGTAGTAGCTGTGATCATTGTGCTTGATAGGCTCAGATGCAAACAAGTTACTTAGTCAATCTAAACAAAATCTTGATTGTGGCAACTACTTTTTTCTCAGTATGAGGACATATACATTATATGCCTTAACTGCTAAAACCTGCCTACCCTCCTGAGACCCAGTCGTGTTGTTACATAGTGCGAGTAAACGTGATGTTCTAATATGGCTTCTAAGTCTACTGACCTTGTTTCGGATTTAAGCGTTAAGACTTAGGTACTTATAAAGGGTGTAAAAAGACTTAAGAGGGCTGTCACATTTTTTCTTGTATTTGAGCGTTTTACTCGATTTTTGATGTGTGATTATGGTTTATATATGGTCAAAAAATTAAAAAAAATATGCCCGAGAAAGTTTGATTATTTTTCTCGGGAATGTTTTAAACAAATATTTCAATTTGTTTACGTACATGAGTAAAAACCTTGTCTCTGCAAAGGATGTTTCATAAAATACTACTTTTGGGCATCTTTGATGCTTTGTTACATAAAAGATATAATAATTTTATATTATATAAAAATGTCCATGGTACAATTGAGTGTAAAAATGTCCAAGGTACAATTGAATACTTTGGAATGCTTTGCATTTTTTTGTTTCATACAGAAATACACCAAAAAAAAAAATCCGTAAAACAGAAAGATACTGTTTTTTTTTCGTCCGAAATGATATTTTTTATCTATGAAAATATAATCCAAATTTAAAGAAAAAATATTTGATAAGTAAGGTTACTACCTTACCTTGCTTGAAAAAAATAATTAGACCATTTGAAAGTAAAATACTACTTGAAAACAATTGTTTTATGCAATGCTAAAAATCAATATAAATCTCGGAACGGGCGGTCCTTAGCTTGTTTGGTCATTTTGGTTTGTTCCTGGAATCCGAGGCATAGCTGTTTGTATTTGTGCGTAGTATACCTTTGCTAGATGCACACTTGCGCATCCACTGCCGCATGCCGTCTAATTTACCTAAACTGAATTCTTTAATTTTGTGATAGCCCTCTGAACGAAGCCGAAAGGCACTTGTTCTCTCCATCATTGCGATCATTTTTTGTTCTGGAACATACCTGGGAACCTTCTAGTTACGGAGATAAGCTTCCCAGCAATATTTTTAGCGTAAAGTTTGATGTACATAATGCTTGGTTAACGGCATCATGAAGAGTCTGTTTACACCCTGTATAAAGACGTTCTGGCGCTTTCGCTTGTATCATACTTAATCTATTTGTTAACAAAAGTACTCAAGGACTGAACGAGACAGTCCGAGTGCACAAATTAATGGCATCGAATCAATGACATCTATAGTGTGTGCCCATTTTAGGCTGTCAATTTGTTCGTAATTCGTATTGAACCGTACAAAAGTTTTTAAGGTCTCCCAGAAGGCAAATCTTGCGGGAAATCGTTGGTAGAAATACGAAAATGGAAGCGATTTTTTCAGGTAGTATAATGTTCGACTTACCCAGGTTGTGGATATGGAACCGTGTCACCAACAAAATTCCACCTCCTTTTTTTTCGGATTGGAAATCATCAAATGACTCCTGCCGCTCTGGACGGAGCAGAAGGCAGTGTCAGACTTGTACTGACTAAAACCCATCCATGTTCCTTCCTTGCCCTTTGTGTTCCAGGGCCGCGGTATCTCTTTCTAACAGTCCCGCAGCCCTCGGACAGTCCCGCAGCCCAAATTCCACCTCCTTCCTTGCCCTCTGAGCCCAAAAACTTGTACCCACAGAGACCTCTGCGCTGCCACCAATAACGCCGAGGAGGCGGCGAAGTTACCAATAAAATAGAAAATACTGTCGTGCCAGTGTCATCAAGAAGAAGAAGTGAATTCATTCACAAGAACAGCAGCATTCATTTTTATTGAGGAAACCGTTTCTAATATTTATGTTATGATGTCAATGGATCCCCATTGCTCTCAGTGACAGGCCACGTGCCTGTATCCCTCTTATTATATTGTCTTTGACGAAGAGTACGTCATTCAGTGGGAGTCGTTGTAGACTGAATGTCATTTATTCAACCGTGTTTTGTTTTAACATCGGATTCCCTGAATTGTAAAGCTACTTATACACGCTAAGAAAAGTCGCCGGCCCTATGCAAGAATAGATACTAAATCTGACAAAATTCTTGTCGTTTACACGATGTTGATCATATCTGCAGTAGACACGGTGAAATTTCATAGCGTGTAGAAGTGGCCTTAGGCAGAGAATTACATAGAATATACCTACGTTTCGACAGTTGGTGAAAGCGAGCCCAATGCATGTTGGTGAATGCAATATTATCATCATCATTTGCCTAGCCTTTTGCCAACTATGTTGGGGTCTGCTTACAGTCTGACCGGATGCAGCTGAATACCAGTACTTTACATAAAGCGACTGCCTGTCTGACCTCCACAATCCTGTTAGTACTGGGTAGTACGATACCCCTTGGTAAGACTGGTTTTACGGCTGTTATGATTTATCCTGGAGCTCCTTATTTGTGGATGCAATAATTGACTTAAAATTCGTTTAGAAGACATGGCATTCTCAAGATGATTTTCATCACCGGTTTGGTGTATCGGTGGTAATGGCACTAACTGATCGTGGGTTCAAACCTAGGCTTGCACATTATCTTGAGCCGACTTGTGAAGAAAACTATTTTGTAAAAAAAATAACTGACTTCATGGTTGGAATTATTAACCACTAGCTTTTGCCCACAGCTGCGCTCGCGCATGTGTGGTCCCAGCCTAAGACACACAGACACACAGGGGGGTCACACAGGGCCGTAGCCAGAAATTTGGTTGGGACGGAGGAGTGTCACAGTATGGCGTGTACGATTTTTGGATTTTGAGGGGAGTCATGACCCCTGTGACCCCCTCCCCCTAGGAACGCGCCTGCGCTCGCGTTAATTTAGAATTTGACAATCAATTCGGGTTGTACTCTGCTTGTAATATTATAATTCAATCATGATTCGAAAAACACGTGGCGCCATCTATTATCATAAAACCTTTATTCTTGTTTTCCTCGGGAACAGTATTTTATTCGGGATGAAAGGTACCCTATGTCTGTTTCTGTACATTTAGTGGTTTAGGCGTAAAAAGGCAAAAAACAAACTTATTCTTATTCTTTATTGCACACAAAAAAGAGAAATACACACAAAATTATGACAAATAGCTTATGTACAGACGCCAGCACGTCAACCTACCCGAATCTGTCAGATTTTCCCAACCAACCTTGAATAATGTCATAGAGATAAAGTTGAAAATCTAATAAAGAAATCTGACAGATTGTAGTAGCTTGATGTGCTGGCGTCTGTACAAAGGCGAGCTTAACCCAAAATTGGGTTTTCTTACAGCAAACCTAAATTCGATTGCGAAATTTGCAGAACTTACTTTCGCATCTATAATATTATAATATAGTTAAGGATAGTTTGAATTCTCGCAACAACGAAGTCGATTAAAAAGTTGTTGATTTCGGAGTATAGGTACAGACGCGATGTTATATCTACAAACACAGTAACTTTATCCTCTCAAACGAATTCACTTAGAATGCAGTGATCTAATAATAACTCGTACCTACTTAACCTTGACTAGACTAGAGCTGGAATCCTAGACTGATTCGCCTACACCGATTACGTACCCAGTGCGAAACATGTCTTTGTTCCAACGCTTTTGTAATTGATATAAAGTACTATTTTAGTTTTATATATTACTCGGCCTTTGATTGAGAAATTGATAGCCATTGGACAGTGTGCTGTATTATTATTTATTCATTTTAACCTTCATCTAAAAAAGAGGAGTATGTAATCCACCAGCTTCAACCGTTTTTTCATTGGATGGTCCGATTTAAGTGATCCTTTTTATGGTTCCGTATCTCAAACGGTAAAAAACGAACCCTTATAAGATCACTCTCTTGTCTGTCCGTCTGTCTGTGTGTCCTTTTGTAACCACCGATTTTCTCAGGTACGGGTAGACCTAGCAAGTTGAAATTCATACTAGATACTGATGTCTATAGTCCCTATTAAGTGTATAAAAATCAAGGTCCTGAGTTAAAACGATAAAAAGATGATGGCAGATGGGCGGGCATATTTAGATTTTCGGGAAATCTTGTAAGTAGTTACCTTAATTTTCAGCTTTTTGCTGTTTTTCGGAGCTTTCCCTTTACTTATGCCTTGCTTTTAACTAAAATTGACAATTCTAAGTCAACCGGAAGTACCCTATAGGTTTTGGGTCGAAAACCTATATGGTGACATTAGAAGCAATGTCTTACAGCACATGTAAAGGAAAAAATCGGAAAACCTTAAATATGTAGTTTAATAACAAAATACCTACAAGTTTATACGGAACCCAGGTGCGCGAATCCAACTCGTATTTGCCCGTTTTTTTTTTCATTTGGTAAAGGAGGCTCGCGTGGTGGTCCATAATTAACGAATTTCTTCGGTACTATATGAGTTATCCTCTATAATAAGCATGTTATCTTCTTCATCTATTGTTGTTAATGTAAAAGTGATTTAACTTTTTTAATTTAACTTCTTGTAACAATGTAAAATTGATACTTGACAAGGATTTGTTTGAGATGCCACTGCTAAAAAGTGTAAAAAAAAACTATTTTTGCAAAACATTTCAGTGAAACAAACAAAAGTCACCGAGTTCAGAAATTAAAGTTATTTTCCACTTATTTGTGTTTTTTTTTTGGAAATTAGTAATTTTTTTTTACAAAAAAAAAATTGTAAAAATTTATTACCTACACGATTATTTCCTAAACCTAATATTATAAATGCGTAGGTTTGTGAGTATGAATGGATGAATGTTTGTTACTCTTTCACGCAAAAACTACTTACCAGATTTGGATGAAATTGGGCGCACAGATAGATTTTAGCCCGGATTAACACATAGGATACTTTTTATCCCGATAGAACGGTCCCGTGGGACAGTTACCGAACTCCACGCGGGCGAAGCCGCGGGCATAAGCTAGTATTTTATAAACAAACTAGGTGTCCCGCGCAACTTCGTCTGCGTCAAACCTAGATAACGACTGCAGCGCCATCTGTCGGGCTAATTTGTGAATCTAAACCATCCAGGGTGCCACCCAAACGCATACAAAAAAAATCATTCAAATCGGTCCAGCCGTTTAGGAGGAGTTCAGTGACATACACACGCACAGTAGAATTATATATATAAAGAAGACTAGCGGACGTCACGCGGTTTCACCCGCGTAGTTCCCGTTCCCGTGGGAGTACGGGGATAGAATATAGCCTATGTTACTCGCTGATAATTTAGGTATCCATTGCTGATTTTTCAAATCGGTCTAGTAGTTTTTAAGTTTATTTGTTACATCAAAAATACAAATCTTTCGTCTTCATAATATTATTACTATTACTATATATTAGTGTAATTCAGTCCACTGTTAGACATAGGCCTCTCCTTTGGTCATCTCAGTCTAATTATCTTATTGTGTAATTGTTAGAAACATAATACACATAATAAACATAATGTGTGTGTGTAAATAATGGCGTCATTCTCCAAACATCACGTTCGAAATTTCGAACGGTGTCTCGTTGTGAATCCGCGATGATTTACTTTAAAAACAAATGAATTCGCTTTCGAATTGTGTGCGCTCACTTGAGTGACGTGAACTAGTGAAACTTTACAGAAAAGCTTGGTCACTGGTTTGATAACAATAGACAAGAAAGATCTGTGTGTAATAAAGGTGCTCTGCCTTGCCTTTCGGGAAATACAGGTGAGATGGACAATGCAAAATCGTTGCCGCTGCAGCCGTCTAGAAATACCATAATACCAAAGCATCAAGGCTTATACAAGCTGTGTAATACAGGGTGTAAACAGACTCTTCACGAAGCCGTCAACCAAGCATAATATCATCATCATCATCATCATCAGCCTTTTAACGTTCCCACTGCTGGGACACAGGCCTCCTCTCTATGGGAGGGAAGCATAATATACATAAAACTAAATAACTTTACGCAAAAATTATTACTGGGAAACGACTTGGTTTTTGGGGGTGAAAAATCACGTTTCACGGTAAGACTCAATGTAAGTTAACGCATTCAATTAATTCAAAACGTGCTAATGGATGGATCGAATAGTACGGGGGTCGTGAAGGTGTCAAGTAAAAAAAAAACAGTAAAAACATGTCGTTAAAAAAAATAGTGAAAAAGTTGGAACTTTGACCCCCAATATCTCCGTAACTAGAAGGTTCCCAGGTATGGTCTGGAACAAAAAAATGATCGCAATAACGGGGAGAACAAGCGCCTTTCGGCTTCGTTAAGTCTTTTTACACCCTTTATAATAAACGCAAGACCTCTTGTGGGGTGTCTCAGATCACGCAACTGAAGTTTGATTTTATGACTTTTGGAAATTCACTTTTTTTTTAGTTTTTCCATACAATACATGTGGATCAGCTGATCGCGTTAGTTTCTATATTATAACGTCCATTTTTTATTGCGAATTGAACTCTTAGAAGAAAAATTGTTCAGTTTCATGGTCCAAGAGACCAGACGAGAGGTCTTGCGTTCTCCTTCTTTGTGGTATGGTTAACTTGGTGTCAGATTTTATACCGCCTATAGGCCTTTGACTTGGCTTTACATGGTCGAGAAATATCTCTCAGGCATGCTGGTTTGGGCTGCGGGACTGTTCGAAAGAGATACCGCGGCCCTGGAACACAAAGGGCAAGGAAGGAACATGGATAGGTTTTAGTCAGTACAAGTCTGACACTCCCTTCCGCTCCGCCCAGAGCGGGAGGGGTCATCAAAAAAAGGGATGTTGGTTTCCTTACTATGTTTCTTCACCGAAAGCAAGTGATAATTATACAATACGTACATGAATCCGATTAATCAGAGGTCTTGCGTCTATTATGTTAAACGTTGTAATAATTTGACGGCACGGTTGGCGCGCTAACTGAGCAATTGACTGCTGCGCTGCGTGTCGCGGGTTCGATCCCCGCACGGAACAATTATTTGTATGGCCTACAGATGGTTGTTCCGGGTCTGGCTGTTTGTGCATGTGAGTTTAAATGTTTGTGAACGCACCCACGATACAGGAGGTACAAAACGGACACGGACGGAAACGGAGACGGTTACAAAAGCAAGTCATACCAACAAATTGCTGCCTTTCTACATCCAGCTCGTAATTATCGAAGTCTGAGCGATTATTGATGACACGGTGAAAGTTCAGAGCAGTTAGGAATAGGAATCGTTTTGTCATAACTTCAATTTATAGTAAGCTAGCTAGAATCTTCATTTTGCTTAAAAAAACTTACAGATCACCCACCTGTCAAAAAGACATGAATTTTATAAGCTGATACATTCAGTAATGTTGGTATTCAACTGCATCTGGTTTTAGCTGTCAGTGAGAATACTTCAGTGTCTGCCTCCTGGGTTCGATTCACGGGCAGGGCAAAGAGTTATTGGGTTTTTTTCCATCAGGAATATCTCAGTAGCAGCCACGGAGTCTGAATTTGTGCCCGGTTGATGGCAATAGACTTGGCTCCTTTTTCATGGGACTTAACGTAGCTGGAGAAACGTGTGTGTACTATTACCTCTGCCTAACCCTTCGGGGATTACAGGCGTGAAATATAATACAAGGTGTTAACGTACCCTTCACGAAGACGTCATCCAATCATTCTGTACATCAAACGAAGTAGCTGTACGCAAAAATTATTGCTAGAAACAGAAAAAAAAAACGTTTTACGGTAGGACTCAATGTAACACACTCAAAACATTGTGCTGATGGATGCGTCAAATGGTACGGGGGTCAAGAAAGTATTTAAAGTAAATTTATAACATTACAATTACAACATTACATTACATTTAAAAAAAAAAACCAAGCACTCCGGGAGTGCCGACAGAACAAACTTGTTTTTTTTTATTTTTAATATTACATTATTTTTAGAAAATACGTTTGCATAAGTCTTTTACTTGTACATTTGACTACACTGTATTTTTTAGGGCTTGTAATATGTAGCAATACGGCTAACTCTGCAACGAAAAAGGGGTCGTTTAACAGTGTTGCGAGTTCAATGGTTTTCCCCATCTCAAAAATGCCCAACGCGCCTAAAGAACTTCAAAAAACTTGTGAAAATGTGGAAACATAGACCCCCAATATCTCCGTAACTACAAAGTTCCCAGGTATGTACCAGAACAAAAACAATATCGCAATGACAGACGGAGAGAACAAGTGTAATTCGGCTTCGTAAAGGTTTTTTTTTTTACACCCTTTATACCGAAGAATTCAACTTTAACTCGACTTCAATAAGGTTAACAACTACCCGTATTTGACTAATTAGACAATTGCGAAACCAAATTATATCGTCCAACAATCCATATAAGCTAAAACAATAGAATAATGAAAAAAAAATGCATCAATGAACTTTTGTCATACATTTTTCTCAAACAGGTCAATGAATGACAATGAATGACAGTGAAACAATCGATTGAACGAATGAATGAACGTGTCATGGTACTGTAGATATGCAGGTCGAGTTTTTATCATTTCGCCTTTTTTTCACATGGTCAGCAGAATACTAAAGAAACGTTGGATGGAGTGTCTGAAGGATGATATGGCTAGAAAGGAGGTGACTGCTGAGATGACGAGTAATAGAGAAGTATGGAAGAAGAAGACATGCTGCGCCGACCTCAAATGAATTGGGATAAGGGCAAGAGAATTATGATAATTATTAGCACAATAATAAGGTAAAATATTGGTCTTAATTATACCGAATAAAAAACTTCCAAAAAAATATTTTGCTCAAAAAACATTGGGCTCGTACGGGATTTGAACCCGGGACCTCTCGCACCCTAAGCGAAAATCATACCCCTAGACCGACGAGCTTATTATACTCGTCGAAAACAGGCGGTTTATACAAATTATTACATCACCACAGATAACATCGTAAGAACTACTCCTAGAACCAAAAAAACCCAACCATTCCGGGAGTACCGACAGAAGTGAAAACTTTTTTTTTGACAAAATGCTGGACTATTTTAAGACAATATTTTTGCATAATTCATTCACTTATACATTTGACTATAGACTGTATTTTTTTGGGTTTTGTAATATGTTGCAAAACGGCTAACTCTGCAATGAAAAAGAGGTCGTTTAACGTTGTCGCGAGTTCAATAATTGCTTTTCCCCATCTCAAAAATGCCCAACGCGCCTAAAGAAGTTTTCACTTCAAAATCGAAGACATGATAATAATGTGAGATTCAACAAGTGAGTTTTAATTAATTCCTGCCCTTGTTCAATGTTACTTGGGCTCGCAATACGTTTTTTAACATGCTTTCATTAGCTATATCTGTAATTATGTAAAAAATCTTAAAAGTTAAAATTGACCTACTTCCCGGTTTCAGTTTGAGCTGGAATTTTGCATACATGTTTAGTTTCGATGACACTGCTTGGTTAGTTAAGTGACGTCATTCTAAATTCAAGATGGCCGGCTCCCAAAGATGGCGGACTATGCATTCCCATGTTAAGGGTCTCAAATGAAAGGGTTTTCTGAGAAAAATACGAGAAATACAATTACATTACTCTAAAACGCGTTTTTTTGTATATTTAAACTATGATTTACTTTATTATTTCTTACTTTCTCCCCTATCAGACGTCAAGCTAAGATTTTATTGTGCCAACTGTGATAGCTTAGTGGTGTGAACGTCGGACTGCCAAGTCATAGGTCTCGAGTTCGAACCCAACGCACGCACCTCTGATTTTTCAGATTCATGTGCGTGTTGTATAATTACACTTGCTTCGGTGAAGGAAAACATGGTGAGGAAAAAAGCATGCCTGAGAGATATTTCCTTACCTACCAGGGCTGCGGGACTGTTCGGAAGAGATACCGCGGCCCTGGAACACAAAGGGCAAGGAAGGAACATGGATGGGTTTTAGTCAGTACAAGTCTGATACTCCCTTCTGCTCCGCCCAGAGCAGGAGGAATCATTTGAATAAAAAAAGAGATATTTCTCTACGGCATGTAAAGCCAAGTCAGAGGCCTATGGGCGGTATAAACATTCTGACACCCGGTTAGGTACTAACCACATGTTAAAGACAGATTATGTCAACTCATTTATTGATGTTTTTATACAACTTGATTTTGCTTCCTTCATTGCTCTCAATCAAATACACAGTATAGAGATGTCTCAAGTAAATAAGATCATGTATAAAAGATTTTGACAAAGTAGGTCGCAACTCGCAAGTGTTACTCAGTTCGGTACGCAGATCGCATAAGTTAAGCAATCTTTAAACCGGTCAGCGATCGGATGGGTGACAAGAATTATTTGTAAATTGATACCGGTAGCTTTGATTTATGAGGTATTCCTCGGAGCGCTACCATTTTGAGGCGCACCTAATGAGGCGCTCCTTTTTTATACCTCGGAGCGCACCTTTTAGTAGCGCTCAGGTGCGCTCCGAGGTATAAAAAAGGAGCGCCTCTGCCCGCGGCTTCGTTCATGTTAATTTAGAAAAAAAAACTCTTAATAGACTACTAAAGTTTCTTTAATAATATTTCAAAATTCAATCATGATTCGAAAGAGACGTGGCGCCATCTATTATCATAAGAACGTTATTGTTGTTTTCCTCGGGAACACTATTTATTTACGGGATGGAAAGTATTAATGTCCGTTTCTGTACACCTGACAACGTACCTATATGCAATATTTCAGGATGATCGGTTCAGTGGTTTAGGCGTGAAAAGGTAACAAACAAACTTACTTTCGCATTTATAATATTAGAAAGGAAAAGATTCGGATTGGCGGCGTGAATTGTTGAAAATTGGCTGTTTAACTGGCAATGCACTAATTTGATTCCCTGTCAACTGCCTAGCCTTTTCCCAACTATGTTGGGGTGGCTTCCAATCTAACCAGAAGCAGCTGAACACCAGTATTTTACATGGAGCGACTGCCTATCTGACCTCCACAACCCAGTTAGTACTGGGTAACACGATACATCTTGGTAAGACTGGCTGTCTGACTTTCGGGCCACTGACTAACTGTAACGGCTAATTTGATTCAAGTGTTTCTCATTTTGTTATAAAAAAAATTGGTTGCCTGTAAAGTCGGTATACGGGCGAAAGTTTTACGTGACAACGACTTTGAGTGGTAAAATAATTTTAATGTGAATATTCATTCGTATAGTAGGAAGAAGGATGAAATAATAGTAACAATTTAAAACATTTATTTATACAAAGAATTATACAATAACAACACACAGCGCAATTTTGGCGCCAATTCACCATCAAGTAACCTCACTTTTACAAATCACTCGCACATAAAATATAACCAAATACCAATAAAACGATCACTTTTTATGTCTGTCTCTCTCGCTCTTAGGCGGGCTAACCATGCCCGAGTGGAAGGGACGCGTGCCTCTCACTCGCTCTCATTGTGAACGCATAACGTGAGCGGAGCGTAACGCAGTTTATTGAAGTGTCACCCGGCAAACCAATTTATAAGACGTTGTCACGTCAAAACGCATCACGGCGTTAATACCCAAAGTATTATTATTAAGAAACTCCTATATGTACAGCACATCCACAATTTTCTCCTGTAATGTTTAATCAATCAATCAATCAAACTTTATTTCAAACCGTAGTCCATATGGGTTCGTAGTGATACTTAAGAGCTATTTAAGTACGACTTATAAAGAAACAATTCTTATTAATCTAATTTAAAAACTAATTCAAATATTTTTCCTCAGCACCTGGACCGCAGCTATGTCTACGGGACAAGTACATCAGAAAAGGGCAGTCTGGGTTCTCCACAATAACCTCCAGGATGCTGTTGGAGCTTCCACGTTTCCTACGCATTAGGGATTTATAAATAATTTAATTTAAAATAAAATTTAATGTAATTTTATATATTTTATAAAATGTATTTTTTTTTTTATAAAAAAAAATTGCCTGTCTTTTGCGCATTGAAACTATCTATTGAAGTCCCATGTCTATCTGTTTAAGTTCCATGTTAAATGGGCAAGCCTATTGCCATCAATCGGGTACAAATTCAGATTACGGGATGCTGGTGAGCAGTACCTGATGACACGACCTCATAAAATTTTGCTCGAGCTCGCAATCGAACCCAAGACCTCAGAATCAGCAAAACCTCCACTACACCAGCCAGGTAGTAAGAAAATAAAAACGTCTCTCATTGCATTTTGATTTACATTATTATGTAAAATATTACCGTTTTAAAATGCATTATTGAAATGCAAAAGCCACATTCTTTACATTTATGTAAGTAAGTTTATTTATTTAAGTTGTAAATGAGGTTTGTCTGCAAATGAGAACTGCAACATTTTTATAGTCTTTTTGCCACTTATTATTTGTTATTTAAATAATCGCACAAACATAAACTCACGCCCTTTTCCCATGGGGATAGGCAGAAACCACAGATCTCCACCTGCTAAGATCATTTTTTTTTGCGGATGGGAAATCATCAAATGTCTTCTCCCGCTCTGGGCGGAGCGGAAGGGAGTGTCAGACTTGTACTGGCTAAAAGTCCAGGGCCGCGGTATCTCTTTCGGACAGTCCCGCAGCCCTGGACTGATCCTTACATACTCCTTTTGCCTCGTCCACGGTCATACGTCTGGTCATACACGCACGCCGGTTGCTAAAGTATGTTCAATTAGTAATGATAATCGAGTTCAGTGGTGTGTGATTGGAAAGAGCTATGTCCAGCAGTGGACTGCTAGGCTGATGTTGATGAAGGCCTGATGAATCTTAAATTACGCAGTGCCAAACCGTCTGGGTGTAGGATCTTGATATTTTGCACAAAAGTTCCTTATACAGAGTGATTGGTAATTGGGTGCAGGCCTTGAAATGGGTGATTCTCGAGCTCATTTGCAACGAATTTGGCCTCATAACTTGGGATCCTATCTGAGTGGTTTCGGAGTAATCGAACTTTTAAGTTTTTTTGGAAATTTTCCTCCTCTTGACCAAAAATTGATAATTGTGACAAATCTACGTCAATCTCCGTAATTTTCAGAGAGCGCATAAACGAATGAATACTCCGAAAACCAATTTATCGAAAAATAACCCAAACCTTTGGTTTAACAGCGTCGTAAAGTTCATAATGATGAAAAAAATTGAAACTACCCTTGCTTTTCAAGGCAATTACTCAAAATAAATGTCTTAGATAGGACCCCTAGTTATCGGGTCAAACTTGTTGCAAATGAGGTCTAGTATCACCCATTTCAAGGCCTGCACTTAATTACCAATCACCCTGTATAACAAAGGTGAACCTTCCTGGAGTGTTAAAGACTCTTCATAAGTCCATAATTATAGGGGTAAAATATTGGATGACAGTTTTTATAGAAGTTCGCCATTTTTGCCAATGGAAAATTCTACCGGACAGCATTTAATCTAATAAAAAACCATAGAAGTGTGTCGATTTCAAAATCGTCATGTAGCGTGAATAGCGTGTAGATAACTACATATATCATTATTTCGGTATACATACGCAATTTGTGACGTCATATCCTGTTATCATTTAAACGGTATTTGTGACGGCAATATAAGTATGTATAGAGATCTAAAAATAGATAGCCTCGCCCCCTATTATATGGGGCTTAAACATAAATAGTGAAATGTGGGTGTACTAAATTTGGTGTTACCGGTGAAAAGCGATATTAGACCGAACTAGTTTGTCCTATTGCCATCAACCGGGCACAAAGCCAAGCTCCGGGCCTGCTACTAAAAAAATCCTGATAGAAAAACCCAATAACACTTTTACTGACCTGGGAATCGAACCCAGGACCTCATGGTAAGCAGTTGTGGTTGCGACAATCAGCCCAACGACGCAGGCCATTCAAAACTATATCATAGAATTCACACTTTAAATTGAAGGTCAAATCAAATTAAAGTGGAAAAGCCTTCTAAGTTTATTATGAAACTTAAGCTAAGTGGCGACGAAGCTGCCCCAGTTAAGTGATGTTACTTAATAACTAATACTTACTATGAAGCAGGCATGTTATGGAGCTCCGTAACCGTAACCGAAACTATCGGATAACCGAAATAAAAATATATCCGTAACCGTATCCGTTTCACAAGTTTCGGATAGTTTCGTATAAGGGCGGAGTCTAAATAGAACGACATTTTTCGACGGGTTTTTGTATCACCGCTCGCGCGCCACGTGAATCTTGCAGTTTGTTTGTTATTTCTAGTTATAACATAACCCCTTTCATAAATAGTTAGTTTTTTATTATATCCGTAACCGAAACTATCCGTAACTAACGGATAATCCGAAATAATTCCATATCCGTAACCGTATCCAAAACCGATATAATTTTATTCCTATATCCATATCCGTATCCAGATCCGAAATATCATATCGATAACATCTCTGCTATGAAGACAATGGTTTAATTATAATGTTGATGTTAGGGTAACCAGAAAATTGCTGCGGGACTGTTCGAAAGAGATACCGCGGCCCTGGAACACAAAGGGCAAGGAAGGAACATGGATGGGTTTTAGTCAGTACAAGTCTGACACTCCCTTTCGCTCTGCCCAGAGCGGGAGAAGACATTTGATGATCTCCCATCCGAAAAAAAAAGGGTAACCAGGAGATCGGTTTAAGCTAAGACATTTAGGTAAGTACATAACTATTTAAAATAATTTTAAAACTAGACTGCCTCGTTGGTCGAGTGGTAGCAAGAGCGACTGCTGAGCATGAGGTTCTGGGTTCGATTCCCGAGTCGGGCCAACTGTTATTGAGGTTATCCATTAGGAATTTCTCAGTAGCAGGCACGGAGTCTGGGTTCGTGCTCGGTTGATGACAACAGGCTTTCCTATTGCAATGGGACTTAAACATAACTGGCAAAATGTGGGTGTACTTGTTAGGTACACCTCTGCCTAACCCTTCGGGGATTACAAGTCGTGATGTTTTGTTTGAAACAACAAAAAAGATTTTATTCGCATTGTCCCATCTATCCAAACGGCAGTCTATCAGGGAGGTGAGTCGACCCAACATATTACACAATTTTCCCAAAGGAAACTTATAAATACTATCAGAAACAAGAATTTCGTTTATTTGCGTATAATATGATCTTATTTAAATGTATGTTTAAATCATAATCTAATGCAGTCTACAAATAGAAAAAAATGGGAAGACTAAAAGTAAGTACCTACATATTTACAACGGCAACAATAGGACACTTAGGCGTCAAAGTACTCCTCCGCATCGCTGTCATCCGGAAACGTGCCCAGAAGACTAGCAGCATTGCCACGTTGAATGGCAATGCTAATTCTTTGGCCAAAGAAATAGCCAGCCCTCTGGTTACGCGAAGTGTCGACCATGCGGCGATATATTTCCTTAAAAAGGAGACGCGCACTCTCACCCATGACACGAGCGTTTCGACCCCAAACGGCTCAAAACTGTGGTTACCAATAAGGTTACAGTATTTGCGCCGCTTGAGGATCTCAGCAGCCGCAGCTGCAGCGACCGCACAGCCCGCCGTGCGTACAATGCAGTCTTATTATTAATGTGTAACGAATCGTGATCAAAAATAATATTCTTTCACGCATCAAACATAAAGACCAGTCACGAAAAAAAAATTGGATATGAATTGTCAATAGTGAGTAGAGTCTTGACTTCAATTAAGGATTTAGAGAGCCTATCAGCCTAAGGTAGTGCTATAGCAAGCGGCTACGAGCTCTCACAGCTTGAACCGTCACACGACAATGAATTCTGGGGGGACGGCGCGAACGCAGTCCCCGCTACCAAAAATTACGCATCCGAGTTATCCACATTAGGGATAATCGCAGTGGTCAACCCAACCGCAGTGCAATGGGAAGGCCTCGCCCTGGGGGAACCGCCTACTTGATCACGGTTTCCCCTATGCCAGGTAAGTATGAATTCTTTACAGTACCGCGCGAGGGTCGTTCGACGGCGGAGAATCTTAACACCGCGATTCAGAATCGTGACGTAATTGTGCAGCGCCATCTAGTTTGGTTTTCGAAACTAAACGCTCATTGTTACAATTTTTACAAGACAGGCAGAAAAGCACTAGAATATAAACTATACAAATATTATTACTAACTAAAAACAAAACCTAATTAAAAACAGAACCTTTTTAAAAGGCAGTAATCATAGTCACAATGTCCAATGTATCTTGGCAAACTAAAGTATCTTTTACTACAATATCTTGTACCTTCACAAATAGCATTGAACGAGTAAAGTAAGTCAAAACAATAAGAAAATGGATAAAAACTGACTGATTATATAAACTATCTTTAATTCAAAATAAAAAGTATGGTACGGCAAGTGTGATTTTATATAAATAATGAGGGTCCTTGAATCGCGAGGGGCCCCAGATGGCACAAGAAAATAATACAAGGTGGCAAAAAGTGTTGCGCTTGGGGACAGCCAATGATATAACGTAGACCATACTATAAGTAAAAATAATAACTTAATAACAGCATTTGAGCTTAAGAAGACAGAATTGTGTAGATCGAGTATAGATAAGTCATGCGGAGGAATAAGAATATAAAAAAGGTAGATCAAAGTAAAATTTTGTGTAAAACATGATATGGAAGCACGAAGGTGAATTTTAAGATAACGGCTAACAGATAAGAAAGTAGTATCGCAGAAAGCTGGATTGTATTAAAGATAATAATAGCTAGCTATGAAGGAAACATCGTGAGGAAACAAGCATGCCTGAGAGATTTTTCTCGACGGCAAGCTAGTTTATAGCAACTTGCACATATCAAAATCTAATCGATGCAAATGATAGATCTGTGCAGATGGCTACATACTGGTCAAAGACCATTTGAGTTCATCGGCACGTTAAGAAGATGAATAATTAAAGCTGAAAGTAAATTTATGAATACAGATATATAGAAGAAAAAGACGTGCTACAAAGATCTAAAACGAAATGAGATTGGACTTGAAGGAAAATAGTTATGATTGTTAAAGAGCAAAAAAAAAATCCCGTTTCTTTCGAAATCCGTAGTTTTTTCAATGTTTCATTCGAAAGTTTCAATAGAATTTGCCAATATATATTTCGGTTTTTTTTTTTAATGAAACCGAAAAATAACCGAAGACCGATATGAAAGAAACTGGAAACTTTTCATGTTTTTTTTTTCTAATACGTACTTATTTTACTTATTTAACTTTTATGCTTTAACTCATTCCATAATAATACTAGGTTTTATGAATTGGTATTTTCAGCATTTTCAACGCTAGTTTCGAATCTCTTTCCGTTATATTCATCCCAGAAATTTTCTCAATACTCAGACACAGGGGATACTTGAACTCCTTCTGTACTCACAAGGGAAAATGTTATACCTACTTGATTTTTATTATCACCGTCATTCTCCTGCCAGGCAATTCATTTGAGGTCGCCGCAGCGTGTCTTCTTCTTCCATACTTCTCTATTACTCGTCATCTCAGCAGTCACCTCCTTTCTAACCACATCATCCTTCACACAGTCCATCCATCGTTTCTTAGGTCTTACTCTTCTCTTATAGCTTTCGTCTTTATCTTTACTTATTTATACTTCTATCATCATCATCTTCCTGCCCTTATCCCATTTTATTTGGGGTCGGCGCAACATGTTTTCTTCTTCCATTCTCCCCTGTCATACGTCACGGCATCGTTGACTCCTTTCTCTTTCATATCAGTCTTCACACAATCCATCCATCTTTTCTTTGGCCTGCCTCTCCCTCTCCATCCATCAATATCCATGTTCATCACTCTTTTAGTCACATGCGTTATTTATACTTCTATACTAATATTATAAAGAGGAAAGATTTGTATATTTGTATGTAACGAATAGACTTAAAAACTACTGGACCGATTTGAAAAAATCTTTCAGCAATGGATAGCGACATTATCAGCGAGTAATATAGGCTATATTGTATCCCCATACTCCCACGGAAAAGGGAACTTAAACCGCGTGACGTCCGCTAGGATAGTATAAAACAAAGTCGCTCCCGCTGTCTGTACGCTTAGATATTTTAAACTACGCAACGGATTTTAGTGCATTAGAGTGATTCAAGAGGAGTGAGGAGCTCGTGGCTAAACAATAACAGCCGCTCGGGTCAATCTTTAGGTTAAGCCGTGCTTGCCTAGGTTGGTCTGTGGATGGGTGACCACCCATTACATACCGAGTTTCCTCCGTGCCTCGGAAAGCACGTTAAACCGTTGGTCCCGGCTGTCATTTGAAGATCTTTGACAGTCGTTAAAGTAGTCAGTGGCCCAAAAAGTCTGACAACCAGTCTTACCAAGGGGTATCGTATTTCCCGGTAGTAACTGGGTTGAGGAGGTCAGATAGGCAGTCGCTCCATCTAAAATACTGGTCTGCATCCGGTTAGACTGGAAACCGACCCCAACATAGTTGGGAAAAGGCTAGGCAGATGATGATGAGAGTGATTCAAGAGGAAGGTTTAGATGTATTGCATCCGTGTGAAGCCGGGGCAGGTCGCTAGTTATCAATATTTTCCTCACTACATGGTAACCCTATTCATATTATGTTACTGTTGTATGGTTTGCTTGTTTCGTGTTGATTATCATCACATTGCGAATATAACACCATGAAGTTACTACATTATAATGATTTGTTTATCTTTACGCCTTACTTGGTTTATGTGTTAAGGAAAGTTACAAGTTCCATGTGCTTTGAAAGGTTCTTAAGTAACTAACTACATTTTATTCAGTTGCAAATACGGAAGAGATAGACAAACAAGATTTCTATGTGACCTTGTGTTAATTGAAGTCGGTAATCTGAAAGTTTTATCTGAAGCTAGACCACTGACATTTTTTTTGTTTATTGTCTGGTTAGTGCCTAACCTGGTATCAAAGTTTTTATTCTGCCCATGGGCTTCTGACTTGGCTTAACATGCCGTCGAGAAATATCTCTCACGCATGCTGGTTTCCTCACGATGTTTTCCGTCACCGAAGCAAGTGATAATTATACAATACACACATGCATTCAAAAATCAGTAGTGCGTGTCGTGGGTTCGAACTTCATTTTGATACCCTAGGTTTGGTTGAAAAAATATATTAAAGACTTAGCGACCTACCATTATTATTTAGCGCCAAAAATCCGCCATTTTGGTTTATTTTTAAACCTATGTAAGGACACTTGGATTTTTAAGACGGATAATATAACAATGCCCTAATTGTCGAAATCCATCCAGCCGTTTTGAAGACACTAGGTTATAAAGAAATTTACAAACAAGATACGAGCGAAAAACATAACCCTTCCTTGGCAATCGGGCAAAAAGTTGCCCACCTGCAGGGTAAAGCCAAAAGCGCTAATGTGGAAAGGCATAAAACTGTCCCACTGTTGGGCAAAGGCCGGCCCCAATTCCTGCTCATTTCCCATGTCTCCTCGAACCAGCCTTCGCAGTACGCGTCTCGCCACCTCTTTCTGGGCCGGCCTCGGCGGTGCCATTCGTCTTCCGGCAATCATCGCGTGTAGACTTTTGCCCAGCGGTAATCGTGCATGCGGCTGACGTGACCCGTCCAATCCCATTTTAACCTAGCAGCCTTCTTGCCAACGTCCACTATGCTGGTTTGGGAACGCAGCGTGGTGTTACGAACCCTGTCTTGTCTATGGACACCCAAAATTTGGCTTTGGCAAACTCCAAGTCGGAACTCTGAGTCCCGGTGAGTGACCATGTACCGTAAGTTTGGACGGGTAAAATGCATATGTCAAAGAGTTGGCCGTTATTTTTCTTATAAATGTTATTTGTTTGGTGTATATAATAAAGAATATTCAAGCAAGCGTACCCATTATAAATTACTCCTTTAATGCATAATTACAAACCAAACCATTTCACTCCCTAACTCACTATCTTTGCCCACCATCCAATACGCAACAAGTCGTAATACTGGCTCATTGGTGACACATATTCCTAGTCTCGCCGGTAACGCCCAAACCAGCTCAACTGGTTTACTGCTGATGTAATGTGGAAACTTACTGGTTGAAGGGACCTGTATACAGTCATCAAGAAGTACGGGTCTACTAATGGTAAATTATAAGTGGTTGCTAGGTGAGATAGGTATGGAACATGAGTTGTATACCGTTAAGTCTAGCAAAGAGGGATTGACTCACAAATGATCTGCCTAGCCTTTTCCCAACAACGTTGGGGTCGGCTTCCAGTCTAACTAAGTATTTTACATGGAGCGACTGCCTATCTCACCTCCACAACCCAGTTAGTACTGGGTAATACGATAGTCCTTGGTAAGACTGGTTGACAGACTTTTTGGGCCACTGACTACCTGCAACGACGGTCAAAGATCTCCAAATGACAGCCACGACCAACGGCTTAACGTGCTTTCCGAAGCACGGCGTTACCTATAGATTCACCCGAGCGGCTGTTATTATTTAGCCACGAGCTCCTCTCACAAAGCGAGGTGTAAATAAGTACACCCCCATTATGTCAACTTTAAGGCGTTTGTGGTGAATTTGTGAATCTGAAATTGAAAAAAATAAATAAATGACAAATAATTACGAAGACGGTAGGTACGTAACTTTACGTTTATTGCTATTTATGACTTTTTAGCACTCCAACGATGATTGGTCCAGTAGAAGTTTTTGATCAGTATTAGAAACAGGACAGATTAACATAAAAAAAATTGGTTGGAACGTGACACAGTCTACTGAAAGTGTCGGCCACGTCAGTACTTTATACTTCCGTGCTTTAAGTATACAGGACAATGACTTAATTCTATTGTATAGTTCAAAATACAACTCCATCGTATTTGCCTAAATGAATGCCTAAAAATAAAACCACACTGTTGGATATTCAATTCTAGGCGGAGTATGGAGAGTTGAATTACCAATGTTACAATAATATTTAAGCATTAATTTAGTTGTTGGTGAAAATGGGTGGTATTCTTTTGTGAAACACAATAGGTTTCGATATCAATTGTTAGTTCGTTTACAGGTTCAGTGAGAAGACAATTTAGAATAATAAAAAAAACTGACCAAGTGCGAGTCAGAGTCGCGCACGAAGGGTTCCGTACCGTACGTTCTAAACAACATTAGACAAAAACGGTACAAAAGTCACGTTAGTTGTATGGGGGCCACCAATAAATGTATATTTTATTTTAATTTAATCATCTTGCGCCATCCCATCTTCCAAGCTCATCGTGCTGTGCTGGTGCTGCCGCTGCGACTGCAGAGAACGTCAAGCGGCGTAAATATAGAAACCTTTGTGTTAACTATATTTTCGAGCCGTTTTGGGTTGAAACTCTAGGGCCGTGGGGTCCGAGTGCTCATAGCCTATTTAAGGAAATTACGAAACGCCTAGTTGACGCTTCCCGTGACCCAAGGGCTGGCTTTTACTTTGGTCAGAGGCTAAGTGTTACCATACAACGTGGCAACGCCGCCAGTCTCTTGGGCACATTACCAGCTTTTTCGATGCCCTTTTATAGTTTGATGTTAGTTTATTTATTTTAGTTTAATAGTTTTTAATTATTAATGTATATAGTTAGTTTAACCAAATAAATTTATTTTTAAAGTGAATATACAACTAAATATTCTGTGAATATTTCAAGCGTCTACCTGTCGCCATTATGAATATCGAACAAAAAAACGGCAATTTTTTTTTTTTTGTTTGGGAACCCTCCTTAAATATTTATTTTATTCTGTTTTTAGTTTTATTTTTTGTTATAGCGGCAACAGAAATACATCACCTGTGAAAATTTCAACTGTCTAGCTATCACGATTCATTAGATATAGCCTGGTGACAGACGGATAGACAGCGGAATCTTAGTAATAGTAGTAAAGTCCCATTTTACCCTTTGGGTACGGAACCCTAAAAAATAAAGTTTAACTGATATTTTTATATGTGGCTGTAATTGTTGGACTAGAGGTCAAAGGCACAGGTCACATACAGAGAGAGAGCATTGGTCACCAGTCACCAAACTGACTCACTATATGTTGATGATTTCAGACTGGTTATGTGAGAGAATTTGATGCGCCAGAATTTCCTAAATCAGCTTCGGGATGAGATCAAAATTATCATCTGCCTAGCGTTTTCTCAACTATGTAGGAATAGGTTTAATTAAGTCTAACCGGATGCAGCTGAATACCCGTATTTTAATGGGAGCGACTGCATACCTATGGAACGGGCGATGCTCGGAGTCTCTCTGAGGGATCGCATCTGAAACGAGGTGATCCGACAGAGAACCAGAGTTGTCGACATAGCTCACAGAATAAGTAAGCTGAAGTGGCAATGGGCCGGTCATACTAGCCGTAGAACCGATGACCGTTGGGGTAGACGTGTTCTTGAGTGGAGACCGCGAATCGGAAAACGTAAGGTAGGACGCCCTCAGGCACGGTGGAGTGACTATCTCCGCAGGGTGGCTGGTAGCAACTAGATGTTGAGTTGCTGAGAATCGAGTTGAGTGGCGTGCGATTGAGGAGGCCTATGTCCAGCAGTGGACTGCTATAGGCTGATGATGATGGTACAGTTGTAGTAACTATCCATCGCTGGCAACTGGGTAAAAGTATACATAAATAAGATACAGTTAATTAAACCTAACAGTATTCCATCTATATTACTAAAAGACTTCACAACTACGCAGTCACCGGGTTTTGTAAACAATCGCTTGCCTAGTGAACGGCTCATTGGCTCCGTATAGACCGGAATGGGCGAAAGTGAGAGCACTGATCTGCGCACGCGCAGTATAATATTAGTTGTAGGTAGGCTTAGAGTCGGTCTGCATAATGGTGCAGATTCCCTTGTTCACAAACTAAACTAAATTTAAGTTGAGTGCATCTTTTTCTTTATATTTCATTATGAAAAGGACAGATATAAATATTAGTTTAGTCCTCTCAAATTAGTCAGCACCTGACATAATTTGATGTAATTTTAGTAGTCAACTTTTTAATCACGTCTAAACTTGTGTCAGTCGCTGGTTAATTTGACAGGACTAAACTAAAATGTATCTTCTGTCCTTTTCTTAATGAAATAGAAAGAAAAAGATGCACTGAACTTAAATTTGGTTTAGTTTGTAAACAAGGGAATCGGCACCAATGTCAAGTAGTCTATACCGTTTCGGAAGGTTTGTATCGCAATTGGCACGCGTTTATGACTAGACTAGCCTATGCCCGCGGTTTCGCCCGCGTGGAGTTCGGTAATTGCCCAATGGGATCGTAATACCGGGATAAAAAGGAATCTTATGTGTTAATCTATGTTATAAACTATCTGGGTGCATTCACATCCACCCATCGAGCTGTGAATTTCACATAATAGCACTGCATTTTGTAACTATCATCATCAGCCTATTAATGTTCCCACTGCTGGGACACAGGCCTCCTCTCTTAGAGAGGGAATGGGCTTTAATCCACCACGCGGGCCCAGTGCGGATTGGTAGATGTCACATGTCTTCGAATTTTTGGTCCTGGGACATGCCGGTTTCCTCACGATGTTTTCCTTCACCGTTTTTGAGAGCAGTGGTGATGAAATAAATTACACAAAGTAATGCGCCTGCCTGGGTTCGAACCCACAACATACTGTTCGTAAGTCGGGGTCGCTACCACTGGGCCACCACTGCTCTCAACGTAACTATACAGGGTGTAAACAGACTCTTCACGAAGCCGCCAACCAAGCATTATGTACATCAAACTAAGTAACTTTACGCAAAAATTAGTGCTAGGAAACGACTTTTTATTTGGGCTGAAAAATCACGTTTTACAGTAGGACTCAATGTAACGCACTTAAAACATTGTGCTGATAGATGGATTAAATAGTAAGGGGGTTCTAGTGGTGTTTAAAGTAAAAATCGTACATTAAAAACATGTATTTTAAAAAAACTTGTGAAAAAGTTGGAACTTTGACCCCCAATATCTCCGTAACTATAAGATTCCCAGGTATGGTCTAGAGCAAAAAAATGATCGCAATGACGGGGAGAACAAGTGCCTTTCGGCTTCGTTAAGAGTCTGTTTACACCCTTTATACCAAAAAAGTCATACCTTATTATTTTTGAATAAATGTATTATTTATTATTATTTCTTCCTTCTTTCTTTCCTTCTATTATTTCTTAAAACATAAAACAATATAAAAAAGTGTGTGTACTTATGAACACGCGTTAGAAGTTATACTTTTCTAGAACATAAACGAAAGTATCGTAGTTTATAACAAGGTCTAATATCAATTACCGTTACAGCCTAACCTCCTAGCTCCAGCAGTAGATTAAAAATAATAACCTAGGCTTGTCTATATCTGACACTACGAAAGTAAACCAACATTGGGAGTAGTAAAATAAAACTAGATAACTTCAGGGTGTATGTTGACTAGCTAACTTCAGGGTGTATGTTGACTAGCTAACTTCAGGGTGTTTTTCGTGACGGTGTGCGCGCGCATCGTAAAAATTTACCCTCATCATTTTTCCCTAACGCGCCAAAAGAAGTATAACTTCAAAAAACATTAAAAAATACAGTACCCCACCAGCATTGCGAACAGGGTCCGAGCTACCGGTGGTCAGGACTCTTGAGAGAAGCGTCCTGACAATACGCGCCGTGTCCAGAAGTACCATTATTTATTATTATTTTTAGAAAAGGTAACGTCACAGTTACTAAAATATTATGCTGCTTAAATATCATTACTTAAGATTGTAAACTTATAATAACATTATTCTATACGGCGTGATATTATTTCAGAATGGCAGCGATATCGCAACAATCTACGATAAATTAGAAGTCATAATATTGCTATACCAAAGATGACGGAAGCCATCAGGAAACTATGCTACTTGCTATTCATTCCACTAGCTTGCTAATCAGAAACCAGTAGTTTAGTTAGAATTCACCGTTTCTGTCTCATTTACAAACCAACCTTTGTATTATTAAACGTCACTAAACACCTACTACCTATACAGTTCACTAGTTCACCTCACTCAAGTGAGCGCACACAATTCGAAAGCGAACTCATTTGTTTTTAAAGTCAATCATCGCAGATTCACAACGAGACACCGTTTGAATTTCGAAGTGATTTTGGGTTATTTTTTTCAATTTAGTTTTTTTATATCCTTTTTGGCTGTAGTTATACCACACAAATTATTGTCATGAAACAATTTTACTTTGTAACTACTCACGTCAATTTTACTTTGAAAAAAAAACGTATTAAAGGAGCTATCTCATGAACAAACCAAGCAAAAAATTTTTAATATGGGATCACCACACAGGCTTCTTTTACCAAATGAAAAAATAATATTGTGCATACATGAAAAAAAAATTTGATGTGACTAAACCTCCTCCTTTAAAAATAGAATTCGTTTTAAGTATTTATTTATTAAAACTTTATGCACAAGTAAAATTACTGTACAAAGGTGGACTTAATGCCTTGGGCATTTTCTACCAGTCTACCTTAAGTATGAATGTGGATGGGTATAAGAGTAGAGGAAGACCAAACAAACAACGGATGAACTGTGTGAAGGATGATAATGGCAAGAAAGAAGGTGTCTGATGAGATCCTCAAAGAGATTTCAGCAAACAGGGCTGCGGGACTGTTCGAGAGAGATACCGTGGCCCTGGAACACAAAGGGCAAGGAAGGAACATGGATGGGTTTTAGTCAGTACAAGTCGGACACACCCTTCCGCTCCGCCCAGAGCGAGAGGAGTCATATGATGATTTCCCATCCAAAAAAAAACAAAATGAGATGACGAGTAATAGAGAAGTATGGAAGAAGACATCTTGTGCCGACTCCAAATGAATTGGGATAAGGGCAAGAGAATGATGATAATGATGAAATAGCACTCACCACATGTGACCACCCATTACATGCCGAGTTTCCTCCGTGCCTCGGAAAGCACGTTAAGCCGTTGATCCCGGCTGTCATTTGAAGATCTTTGACAGTCGTTAGGTAGTCAGTGGCCCAAAAAAGTCTGACAACCCATCTAACCAGAGGTATTGTATTACCCAGTACTAACTGGGTTGTGGAGGTCAGATAGGCAGTACGCTCTATGTAAAATACTGGTATTCAGCTGCATCCGGTTAGACTGGAAGCCGACCCCAACATAATTGGGAAAAGGCTAGGCAGATGATGATGAAATAGCACCCAAAATAATATCCAAGCTGATATCGGCGAACACATTGAAATTAAAATGAACGCTGAAATTAAAATTAAAATGTAGATTAGTAAGCAGATAAATCAGCTCAATTAGACTGCTCCATATTTCTTCCAGTTCATCCAAACGCAAGGTTAAAAAGATTTTAATCTCATTATTTTAACCGGCATACGGGAAGCCAGTATTTCCGACACACAATGACGCATAAAAACTGGTTTACTGCAATACTGCCGCTTGTTTTATTAATCTTAATTATTATAATCTATACATATAAATAAAATTGAAGTGTCTGTTTGTAATATCAAAATACTGAATGCATATGATAAATGATGTTTATTTTGCAAGTAGGTTTTTACAAACACTTTTACACGTCATGTTTTTTAAAGCTAGATGGGGCCGGTGTTTCGTACCTGACTACTCTGAGAAGAAACAGCCGAAACAAACTCAGAGGTCATAGTCTCTTTTAAAATCCAGCCATAATCTTGATTTACTCACATGAGGACTATGCAGATTAGTGTCTGAGATGGCCTTTGAAAGAAAGAACCACGCAGATTTGAGCGGATCTGTCCAGTCAGTGCAAGCATTTGTCAGTTATCGTGAGCTCGACTTATAACTCAAGGAGCTCAACGACACGAAAATATATAAATGAAAATATATACGGCACTTATAACAAGAACACATTTTTTGAATGTTTGTCTGTCTGTCGATCTCTCTGTCTGTTTGTTCCAGCTAATTTCAGAAACGGCTGGACCGATTTTGATGGGAGTTTTACTGACAGTTAGCTGATGTTATAAGGTCTAAAATAGTCTACTTTTATTTTAGAAAAATAATTAGGTGCACTCCTTTGAGTGAGGTGAACTAGTGAATAATAAGTACTATTTTTGCAGGTAAAGACGCTTGTAAAACTAGTGTGAATATTACAGTTTAACGTTTAGCAAAAGAACACACGGTTCTCACCATGCAATATTTTTTATAGTTTGTACATGCAAAGACAATTCAGTGAATATCTCGTAACGTATGAAAAAGCTGTTAATTTTCGTTTGTTGTACTATTAGGCAACTGTTGCTTGTTGCTCTAGATTAGTTTGGGGTTCCGTATGGTTCGTATACATGCTGGCTTATCTATTTCACTTACTATACAATATAATATGTATTACATTTTAGACGTACAACGAACGACGAACAAGGTCAAAAGCAGTGATTCCCAAAGTGGTCCATATGGACCCCTTGAAGTCGATTTCGGTTTCCGACTTAAATGAAAACTGATTTTGGTGGTTGACGAGGTCTAAAAATCGACCCCTATTAAACACAACTTCTTAATTGGAACTTTCAAGATACTTACTCTATAAGATGTGAAAAACCATGGAGTCTGGATTTGTTCCCGGTTGATAGCAATAGGACATAGGACTTTTGAAATGTGTTTGGTGGGTGTACTAGTTGGAGCTACACCTCTGCCTAACCCTTCAGGGATTACAGGTGTGATTGTATGTAACTCTGGTTTAGCAATTCTTCCATTGTAAAGTCTTTAATAGTGACTGAATACATTAAATTCGTCTCACATGCAATTAGACTTTCAGTTTCTATTGCAGACTTGCTCAATTCACTATTCATTGCAAAGGTCGAACAATAAAAGCTATTTATTTGCGGCTAATCTGAATCTTATCTACATGAATGGTTATACCCTATCCAATCACTTCGTGAACGTATTAGTAATAATATAATTCGCAATCTTAGAAACTTATTTAGTTACCTAGCGACATAAATATCAGTACCTGGATGTCCTTGTTGCTAGATCTGGCTGGTTTTTTTTTGACGTTTCCTAAAAATGAAACCTAGCTATATCGATTTATCGCCCCCGATGCCCCCTGCATACTAAATTCCATGAAAATGGTTGGAGCCGTTTCCGAGATTCAGATTACTAGCTGATGCCCGCGGCTTCGCCCGCGTGGATGTCGGTTATCGCGACTAAAAGTAATCATGAAATTTTGATCCCGTTCCCGCCCTCCAACAAATATCATTATATTTTAGCCAATGTATACAAAAACTTGACAAATTCCCACACAAACCTTCCTCAAGAACCACTCTATCCATTGGTGAAAACAGCATGGAAATCGGTGCAGAAGTTTTTTAGTTTATCGCGAACAGGCAGACAGACGCGGCGGAGGACTTTGTTTTATAATATGTAGTGATACAAGAATTGCTCGTTTAAAGTATTAGATATATACATAGTCGAAGGGACACCGCTGCACAAATGCTAACCACGTATTCAATACCTACATCTTCTAAACCCCCACATAGAAAATTTTCGACGGTAATTTAAATTGGTGATCCATACATTTGGCACAGTGTAGGTATTGCACTTTTGTAGTTGTTTTTCTCTGTCTCTCCGCCATCATCATCTGCCTAGCCTTTTCCCAACTATGTTGAGGTCAGCTTCCAGTTTAACCGTATGCAGCTGAATACCAGTATTTTTACATGGAGCGACTGCCTATCTGACCTCCACAACCCCGTTAGCACTGGGTAATACAATACCCCTTGGTTAGACTGGTTCAGACTTTCGGGCCACCTGTAACGACCGTCAAAGCTGGATTCACATATGGAACTGATAGTTACATGCAAGTCTTTGTAGAAACATGATACTGATACTGTTAGACTGCGACATCCCACTGCTGGGCAAAGGCCTCTCCCCATGACTTCCAGTTGTTTCGATCCAGGGCTAATATGGACCACTGATCCTAAAGACAAATTACTGACGTTGCTCAAAAAGCCGCTAAGCTGAAGTGGGACTACACTGGCCACGTCTGCCGCATGCCTAATGAGCTGTGGGCCAAAATAACCACTTTCTGGAGCCCTGAAGGCGTCGCGGCAGACCTCGTAGAAGATGGCGGAACGAGCTGGATAAACCCAAGGACCAGAAACATGAAACGCTTCTAAAATGATTGACCCTCTGGTATTTTCCTCTACGTAACGTTAATCTATTAAACGACCAACATGTATGTAACTACTAATTATCCAATACTGCCCACAATTTGTTAATTACAACGATTTGCGTTCTAAATAAAGTAATGTGAACTAAAAACATAATTATAGGAAACAACATGTAATTCGTGTACTGATAGCCATAATTAGGCTAATCTTGAAACTTAGATATGTATCTATTACTGAACATAACAAAACTTCACGCTTGTGTACTCCGTAGTGGTAGGCAGCTGTGCATCCGTATCATCAGCATCACATCTTCCTGCCCTTATCCCATTCAATTTGGGGTCGGCGCAACACGTTTCCTTCTTCCATTTTCCCCTATGAGACGTCACGGCACCATTTACTCCTTTCTCTTTCATATCAGTCTTCACACAATCTATCCATCTTTTCTTTGGCCTGCCTCTCCCTCTCCATCCATCAATATCCATGTCCTTCACTCTTTTAGTCACATGCGTTTCATCCCTCCTCATTACATGTCCATACCAAGACAAACGACTTCCTTTAAATTTTTCTGGCAGGCGCCACTTTCAAACTTCCTCTAATATACACATTTCTTACTTTATCCATTCTCGTCACTCCACGCATCCATCTCAACATTCTCATCTCTGCTACATGCAGTCGTTTTTCATCCATCTTCTTCACAGCCCAGCATTCTGATCCACACAGTACGACAGTGTATCCGTATACTGCACTTATTTTTCGACAGTTATAGTTAAGACCCATGTAATTGGGGGCGACCCTATTGCCTTCAGATGGACACTTATCCAGACTCAGGGCTGCTACTGAAAAATTCTGATAGTAAATTCTCCACTGGGCAAATCTTCACTCAAAGGGAGCCTGGTGATGGATGTCGCCGCCGAGACAGGTTCCAGAAAGAGGTCGTGAGATCACCTGGACACGCACTGCGATGGCTGGTTCGAGGTGGCACACGAAAAGAGTACCTGGATTCTTGAAAGATATGGGGTAGGCGTTGGCTCAGCAGTGGGATATTAACAGCTAATTTTAATAAAAAAATAAAATAAAGTCTCTCTAAGGGATGAAATCCAGGCTGCGGGACTGTTCGAAAGAGATACGGCGGCCCTAGAACACAAAGGGCAAGGAAGGAACATGGATAGGTTTTAGTCAGTACAAGTCTGACACTCAGTTCCGCTCTGCCCAGAGCGGGAGAAATCATTTGATGATTTCCCATCCGAAAAAAAAAAGGGATCAAATCCAGAACGAGGCGATCCGGCGGAAAACCAGTTGTCGGCATAGATCACAAAATTGCTGCATTATACATGGAACGACTGCCTATCTGACCTCCACAACCTAGTTACCACTGGGTAATTCTATACCCTTTGGTAAGACTGGTACAAATAACAGCCGGGACCAACAGCTTAACGTTCTTTTCGAGGCACGGAGGAAACTCGGTATGTAATAGGCGGTCACCCATCCACAGACCAACCTTGACAAGCGCTGCTTAACCTTGTAGATTGACCCGTGCGGCTGTTATTATTTAGCCACAAGCAACGAAATAACACAATATGGAATCAAATACATGTGTACTGTTATTTTTTTGAAGGTGACATACGGCAACAAAAACTATAGTTTTTTGCTGTTAGTGAATTTAACTAGATTATTGTGGAAACACACATAGCATTATTGTGGCCGGGACCACTACAATTGACGGCGCGGTTGGCGCAGTGGCTGAGTGATCGACTGCTGCGCTGCGTGTCGCGTGTTCGATTCCCGCATGGAACAAATATTTGTATGGCCTACAAGTAGTTGTTTCGGGTCTGGCTGTTTGTGTATGTGAGTTTAAATGTTTTTAAACGCACCCACGATACAGGAGAAACTCCTAGTGTGGGGCAAGGCTTTAAACAAAAAAAAAAAAAAACCATTAATTAAGTTTCCATAAATTTTCATTTTCTTTTCTTCTTATTTGTGTGGTTAGGTAGTGCTTAACCTGGTGTCAGAGTTTTTATGCCGCCCATAGGCCTGTTACTTGGTTTTACATGCCGTCGAGAAATATCTCTCCGGGATGCTGGTTTCACGATGTTTTCCTTCACCGAAGCAGGTGATAATTATACAATACGCACATGAATCCGAAAAATCAGAGTTGCGTGCCTTGGGTTTGATCTTGAAACTTATCTGACCTTTATAACACAGTTAAGCCCACTTGTACACTTAGGGAGCAGTGGAGGCCCAGTGGTGGCGGCCCGGACTTACGCACAGTAAGTCGTGGGTTCAAACCCAAGCAGGCGCATTACTTTGTGTAATTTATTGCATCACCACTGCTCTCAAAACGGTGAAGCAAAACATCGTGAGGACACCGGCATGTCCTAGAACGAAAAATTCGAAGACATCTGACATCTACCAACCAGCACTGGGCCCGCGTAGTGGATTATAGCCCATTCCCTCTCATAGAGAGGCGGCCTGTGTCCCAGCTGTGGGAACATTAAAGGCAGATTATCCTAGGCTCACTTGCACGAAGAACTTAACTCAGAGTTAATAGCTAATACGAGGTTACATTGACAGTTTATCTTACAATATTGTCAATAAGTCTGAGTTAAGTTTTTCGTGCAAGAAACCCTTAATTACTGGGTAATACTTACAATACCCCTTGGAAAGACTGGCTGTCAGAATTACGGGCCACTGATCGAGTATCTGTGACAACGGCTTAACGTGCTTTCCGAGGTACGGAGGAAACTCGGTATGTAATGGGTGGTCACACATTCACGGACCAACCTTGGCAAGCGCAATACATAATGCGTACCTTTTAAAAACATTACAAAACCAAAATTAAACATTGGTAGCGTACCATATACATAATTAAGTATTTAGTAAATAAAGAACAAAACAGGCCATTTATCTTTTTGCCCACAATCATAGCTTGAGTGCATCGAATCAGAAAGTATATTACAATTGTATGTTATTCACTACTTAATAGCAGAATAGGCGTGAATTTAATCTGTCGACGATTTGCAGTTGAGAAATAAGATAATACCCTGCGAACTTCAAATTTTCTTATGTTTTTTTGCAATTTGCAGGTCAGTGTCAGTTTGTATGTTGAGACGTGGACCTGTGGACGGTGAGTAATGGGCTAGCTCGTCGTCGGTCCGTCTTTTGACGACAGGCCGTGTAGACGGCGCGTTCGTGTTCCACGTGCGCCTCAAAGAGATGTCAGCAAACAGGGAGGGGCCCGCAAGGGCCGATGCCTGCCAGGGCTGCGGGACTGTTTCATCATCCGTCAAAAGTAGTGAAAAAATTGTCGTCATGCTTGACGTTGTAGACTTAAGTCGACTGAAGGATAGAAACATTTATTTTCTACATTTTTAATATCATGCTCACATCGATAGAAATCTTTCTACAATCTGTCATTTTGTCGATTCTTCCGTCGACAAAACCCGTCTTCACGATGGCGGAATACGGGGATAAAATATAGCTTATGTTATTTCCTAATAATGTAGCTTTCCATTAGTGGAAGAATCTTTGAAATCGGTCCAATAGTTTTGACTTAAATCGTAAGAAACAAACAAAAAATCAAATCTTTCCTCTTTATAATATTATATATTATTATATAATTATAGTTTAGAAAAAGCCATCGACACGCTCAAAATTCCTTCCCATATATTTTTAATCAAGGCCTAACCTAAAAATATATACACCACACCACACTTCACAGACCTTTACACGCTTGTGACCACATTAAACACATGACCCTAGTTTTAAGGTCGCTAATTATATTGTTCAAAAACATGGTTATTCCGCTAAATCGGATCTCCTTTGTTTTACACAGATTTTTCGGCAAAAAAATACCGTTCTAGGAACATTATTGTGTGGGACAATCAAATGTAGGTAGAATTTCGTGTTGAATGAGTTCTTTGTCATGTGATTGTGTTGTTTTGTGTTTAATTAGTGCAGTGCATGCATATCGTTGACGTGGTTCAAAATACCACTTAATTAAAATTAGACTGAGCAGGCCATGTTTGCAGTATACTGAGCGTGTGGTACAAAGAATTGATAAGACATGTCACATGGTAAGAAAGTAGATAAGTCTCCCTTGAGAACTGGTTAGAAGAATCGTAGAATCGCAACTGATGGAAGGAATTGAGTAATGCGTTTACCCAGCAGAGTGGCAGAACTTGATAAGTTGATATATTATGTTCCCGAAATGGTAAATAACCTAAAGAAGCTCGAACCCGAAGTATTATCATACCAAGATCTACTTTCAAGCAGAGTGAAAACATGGTTGCATGTGATTACAGGCACCATTTATGACATCTGTGTGTCTAGAATGTAATGGTACCTATTCTGCCTCTAAAAGTTACTGGCCACCGATTTACATTAAAAACAAATGAGTTCGCTTTCGAATTGTGTCACTGTTAAAAAAAAAAAGTGAGGTTCCAAGTGAACTTTATAGAATAGCACTATTTTAATGCGTTCTGCATGCTCCATCTAGATTAAAATCGAAAGCACCTGAAAATGGCGTGTCAAAACTAACATTAAGACCGTAAAATATTCAAATTAATCTCAAAACTGTTGCATTTTGTTGCATAATCATTATTATTTCGAGCTATTTCATAGATTTATGATCTGGAACGAATTGTGCGGAAGAAACTGACTTCTGTCTTATAGACACGGTTTTGTAACCAATTTTCTAGACTTATTTGAGCTGCCTCGTTCATTGGTGTAAGCTGCATTAATATGAAATGTAGGAAACCAGATATAAATATGAATACATAAATATTATTATAATTTAAGAATAATGAAAATACTTCTAATAATTTCATAAAAATTACCAACATTATTCTTATGCAATACATAAATAAAAATAACTAATATAACATTTATTATACCTATATGCACAAACCTAATAATTAATATGTAGGTATATATTCATAATATACACCCTACTAATTTATAATAAGATCGTCGTAACGGCCAATGGCCTTATAGCTAAGAGCTTCGACAACCATCTTTCGAGGCTCTGCTTAGGGGGTTGGATGAAGGTTCTGTCGATCTTCAGGTTGAGCCATGCTTGCCTAGGTTGATCCGTGGGTGACCACCCAGTACATTCCGAGATTCCACCGTGCCTCGGAAAGCACGTTGAGCCGTTGGTCCCGGCTGTCATTTGTAGACCCTTGACAGACATAACAGGTAAAATCAGTGGTCCTAAAGTCTGACAACCAGTCTTACTAAAGGGTACTGTATTACCCTGTACTAACTGTGTTGTGGAGGACAGATAGACAGTCGCTCCATGTAAAATACTGGTATTCAGCTGCATCCGGTTGGACTGGAAGCTGACCCCAACATGGTTGGGAAAAGGCTAGGCAGATGATGATTATCGTTTTAGAATGAAAGCTTCAAGACGATCTTTTGCTGGACGAGCCCCCTTTTAAAATACGACATGACATAATATTAGTGGCGCTAAAATTATTTAAAAATCAGTAACGTCTTGATAATAGTATTAAAACTACATAAGCATCAGATGTAAAAAAGGACGATAAACCTGTTTTTACATAATAATTCAATTTGACAGCTAATTTTATTTACAAAATTCATGTTTCTGTTGCTCTCGATCCATACATTAAAATTAATAAAATATTCTTTATGTTGACAGAAATCTTGCCAGAGGCGTTCGTGTTTATAAAGTAAATATTATAATTTTGGTCTTCACAAATGTCACGCTATTTTGCTAATAGTCGCGATTGTGATCAAGATTGAGCCATTCCTGATTAATTATGACCATAGATTGGAATAGGTAGATTGAATTGGGGTCATTGATCCGAAATATCTATATTAATATGGACATTCCTCCGGATTTTCGGAATTGGTTGAGTATTAAAAAAAAACGGAACTTAGGTAGGAATTGTAGTAACCTGAGCAATATTATATTTTTCATCATTTTTTTAACGTTACCCAGTCACGATTTGACGCAACCCAATGACCAATCAGAGCAAAGGATCATGGGTGGTGCACTAACCGGTGGTACCTTCCTATAAATGAATTGAGAACTAATAATATCACTACCAAAATTAACATTATTTAATTGGATCCGGAAATACCGGAATTACTTTCCGGGAAAATGACTGATACTTATCCATGTTATTCTTTCTGTGAACATCTATGATACAAGTACCAAAAATCAATCTACCTACTCCGATCACTGATAATGACTGAAGATTTTTAGTAGCAAGTTGGAACCTAAGTTGTTAGTTCTTGAGGAAAAAAAAATCAAATATTTATTTATTTAACACTTCAAGCACAAAGTACAGAGGCGGACTTAATGCCATAGACATTTTCTACCAGTCAACCTTTGGGTGATGGAGAGACAAACAGTAGTAGGTGTATAAATCAGAAAATATTTTTAAATTTTATACTAAGATAGACTACGAGGATATATAAAATACTATAAATATATATTAAAATACTACAAATGTATATCAAAGTATATCTATATGTAGATAGACAATTACACGGGTATACTAAAATAAAAAGACAAACAATGGAGAATACATTAATATTGTGTCTCAAATACATTACATTTACAAATGTGAATGAAACAGCCCCAAAAGAAGAATTATTTTTAAATGTTGCATGTATACTAATTTTAGGAACAATATTGTAAACATGTATCTGAAGAAAATTAGAAAGTTATTGGTACTTTACACTGGTCGTTGCACTATATATTATGCCTTTGGTACCACATTTACGGCAAATAAATAATGTTGACTTTGACTTTGACTTTGGAACCATTCCGAAGGTGCAGCGGCCAACACAAACCATAATATCGGGATAAACAGTACCTATCTTAAGTTCAAATTCAAATCATGATCTATCTGAGCACCCATATCAATCTGTTCAGCCGAGAAGGAATCAAAGTTTACAGACAAATGGAATTCCATAACATAACATCACGCCAGTAATCTCCGAAGAGTTAGGCAGAGATATATCTAAAGCCTATTGTCTTTAACCGGGCACACATCCAGACTCCGTGGCTGCTACTGAGAAATTTTTAATAGAAAAACCCAATATCACTTTGCCCAACCTGGAAATCGAACCCAAGACCTCATGCTCAGCAGTCGCACTTCCGACCACTAGACCAACGAGCAGACAGAGGGAATTACTTTTGCATTTACAATATTAGTATGACTATAAGTCACTCAAAACTCGGTAAAAAGTCTAGAGAATTCTCACATGATACTAAGAATTGTTTGACGTAATATTTACCTTTTAGTCCAATAGCAACAACCTTGTTGACAAATCTTAAGGTATAGGAAAATCCGGGTCAGGTTAAAATTATCGCTGACATTTGTTAAGTTCTTAGTAGTCAAAATTGAACTGTGTTACAATGTTGCATAAATTGATGTTCGAGGAAAACTTTGTGAGGAAACTGGCATGTTACAGGACCAAAAACTCGAAGATATACCTAACTGTGTGTAACTTCTACCAGCCCGCTATGAGCTTTCGTAGTGGATTACGGCCCACTCCCTCCCACAGGGCAGTGGGAACAATTAGGCTCCGCGCTTCCTCCGCGTTTTCCCCATCTCAAAAATGCTCAACGCGCTTTGAGAATTTTTCAATTAAAAAACAAAAGAGAACGTAACCATTGAAAAAACGTACACCATTCTAAGAAGCGGAAAGAATCAAATTAAATCAAATCAAAGGAAGGCCTTTGTTGTCCAGGAGTGAGACAATACGAACTAACTAAAGAAAAAAAAGAAACCATTTCATAGACATATCGTGAGGCATTAACACCTACAAATAGAACGTTACAAGTATGTATTAAACCAGCTCAATAAATAAGTACCTAATTAAGTCATCCACTTAATTATTACATTACCAACTGGTTTACCATTATTTACGTTCAAATGTCAGTTTATGAACGCACGTTAGGTTTGAACAATTACTTATTACAAGATTACTAGCTTCAGCCCGCGGCAATGTTCGGGATAAAAAGGCTACATAGCAACATACATAACATCATGCCTCAAATGCCCGAAGGGTATGGCAGAGGTGTACCTAATAGTACACCCACCATTTCTCATTTTTTTTTCGTCAGTTATGTTTAAGTCACATATAATAGGGGGCGAGCATTTGCATGTGGCTGAGATGAGAATACTAAGGGGCATGTGTGCCTGTGTGGTGATACGCGAATGGATAAAATCACAGAAATCTTTATTATTAAGATTTCTGTGGATAAAATAATAAATGAGTACGTAAGAGGAAGTCTGAAGCTGCGGGCTGTTCGAAAGAGATACCGCGGCCCTGGAACACAAAGGGCAAGGAAGGAACATGGATGGGTTTTAGTCAGTACAAGTCTGACACTCCCTTCCGCTCTGCCCAGAGCGAAAGGGAGTCATTTGATGATTTCCCATACGTAAAAAAAAAAAAAAGAGGAAGTCTGAAAGTGGCGTCGGTGACTGAAAAGTTGTGTGGTAATCGGTTATCGTGGTATGGACATGTGATGCGGAGGAATGAGGAAAATGTCGTGAGGAAAGTTTGAACGGTGTAAACGGATTCTTCACGAAGTCATCAACCAATAATTATGTATATCAAACTAAGTAACTGTACATAACTGTTTGGTGGGAAATCACGTTTTACGGTAGAACTCAATGTAACGCATTCAAAACATTGTGCTGATGGATGGATTGCATACTAAGGGGGTCGTGAAGTTTGCTTAAGTAAAAAAAAATACATTAGAAACATGTATTTAAAAAAAAACTTGTGAAAAAGTAGGAGAACGAATGCATTTCGGCTTCGTTAAGAGTCCGTATATGTGGATGGGTATGATAGTAGGAAAAGACCACAGAAACGATGGATGGACTGTGTGAAGAATGATAGCGCAAGAAAAGAGGTGACTGATGGGAAGACGAGAGAATAGAGAAGTATGGAAGAGGAAGACAGGAAACTTGCTACTGAAATAAAAGTATCCTATGTAAGTAACCCAAATCATAGGCTATCCTTGGGCTAGCGATTGAAATCCATTCATCTCGTAATGCGTGAAAAGATAACTAACAAACAGAAATTACATTCGTGTAAGAACATTAGTATGGAACGATAACCTAGTTATAAAAACAGGCTGTACGAAGTTGCAAAACATTGCTGTCTTTTAGGAGTCAGAAGTGCCTGACAGACAACGGACAACCTCAATTTATGAAGAAAGGAACATAACATAACATCACGCCTGCTTGCTTGGGTTAGGAAGAGTATAGGTTTGGACTCCACCGAAGAGGAGACGACACGAGAGGAGAGGAGATGTGTGTTGTAAACCACCCATCATCATCATCATCAGCCTATAATGTTCCCACTGTTGGGACAAAGGCCTCCTCTCTATGAGAGGGATTGGGCTATAATCCACCACGCGGGCCCAGTGCGGATTGGTAGATGTCACATGTCTTCGAATTTTTGGTTCTAGGGCATGCCGGTTTCCTCACGATGTTTTCCTTCACCATTTTTGAAAGCAGTGGTGATGAAATAAATTACCCAAAGTAATGCGCCTGCCTGGGTTCGAACCCACGACTTATCATTTAGCTATAATGCTAGCTAGAATGGGGCTGATCCATGCGTCATGTTCGTGAACGGGCGCTGTCAGGGACAGGGCTGTTGGGACTGGTCTTCTCTCAAGCTGCTATGGTTTATTTTAACTACTTACTTTGTTTTGTTAGTAGTTTTAATATACCTATATATATGGTATTTTCATAAGTTAATCAATATTTACATTATATACAGACTACAAATAAAACAAAAATAATGCTAAAAAAGGGAAGACTAGTAGTAAGTACCTACATATTTAAAATTACAACAATAGGACACGTACACAACAACACAACACACACACAACACACACACAACATTACTTTATATTTATTATTTGTATTGATTGACATCCGTACACTCACCATTTAGGCTCATTTGAAAACCAGCGTCGGGCACTAATTGTCCGGCATTATGCTGAAATGGGTCTATTTGGCACAGCCGTGAGTCACGCAATATTTCTTGTTTAGTTCGTAAGTTTCTTTTGTATCTTTTTTTTTTTTACATATTTTTTATATTGTGTGTACTTATAGCATGTGCCAATAAACGTTTTTTCTTTCTTTCTTTCTTCCTTTTCTTTTAGGCGTCAAAGTACTCCTCCGCATCGCTGTCATCCGGAAACGTGCCCAGAAGACTGGCAGCATTGCCACGTTGAATGGCAATGCTAATTCTTTGGCCAAAGAAATAGCCAGCCTTCTGGTCACGCGAAGTGTCGACCAGTCGGCGAGATATTTCCTTAAAAAGGAGACACGCACTCGGGCCCCATGACCCGAGCGTTTCGACCCCAAATGGCTCAAAACTGTAGTCACCAATAAGGTTACAGTATTTGCGCCGCTTGAGGATCTCAGAAGCCGCAGCAGCAGCGCATGCACAGCCCGCCGTGCTTACAACGTGGGCTGGCGCAAGGGTGTCGACACAGGTTGCGTCCCACACCAAAGGCCTACCCACCTTCCAAGGCACCAACGTCATGCCATCTGGTCTCTTGCCATCGTCACGTACCAAGCCGTTTGGTTCTAAAACCGCTGGCACACCGGCGCTGGCAAGAGCTCGACGAATAATGTCGTTAATGCAGACGTGCCGTGCAATGCGACCTGCGCTCCTGTAGCAGGACAGGCCATGGTGTCCGAGGCTGTCGACAGCTTCAGAGCTTTGTTTTTAAATTGTTGATATAATCTTTTACTCTGGACGCTCTTAACGTGCACGTATTTCTACATCGTTCTCACATAATAATATGTATAATCTCAACATGAATGGTGTAACCAAGATCTTGTAACAATATTTTGATTGAAAAGAGTGTCCATGGAGTTTCTTGCCCATTCTTTTCTATATAGATCTACGCTTTGGAATGGGCAAATACAGTACTTTCACAAGTTATTATGCCTTATGTCTGTGACTGTAGCTTAGCTTTTTTGTTTTTCTGACATTCAAAAGTGCCTGTAATTAATTGAAATAAATGCTTTTGAGTTTGAGTTCTTGTGCCAGCCTCATCCAGGATATCTATGTCAACAATGTCGTCTGCAAAAAAAACATACAGACAGATGATATAATAACAATACCTTCGTTCTCCCTTACTAGGTACCTGGGACTGGCGTAACGCTGGTTACCCCTTTCTAGAATGAAGACTGTTACGTCAACAAACCGACCTGGTGATGCAGTCCGCCTTCGCATAAGAGTGTCGTCCCACGTTCTATGTTCGATGACGTCAGCGTAACTTTCTCTGTCGTGAGCGGATGCCGTGACTCACCGGTGTTGGGCCAGGGAAATAGCGGGTTGATACTAAAATAGCTTCCTAGGCTAGTTCGAAATAGCATAAGAGAAGAGTACCTGAAAGGATATGGGGTAGGCCTTTGATTAGCAGTGGGACGTACAAGGTTTAAAAAAAACATGTGTGCAATTCACACGTAGTAGAAGTGAAACCTTCAAAAATGTTGGCTTCAAGATAAACACTGTATAATGCTTCCTATCTCATTTTTTCCCACGTTACATCTTATGAATGTATGTGTCCATCTCTTTTTACTGTCGCTTTTTCGTTTCATCGACTTTCAAATCACAACGATGCTAAAGAAGTTTTCTCTTCAAAAACTAAAGGGGCTATGCTAAAACGGATGTCTGATGCATCTTCGTCATGAGGTATTCTAGACAATACGGGAATGTTTTTGCCTGATTTATTTACACTTAAAATAATGAACGATACCAATGTCGTTTTCTTGGATTTTTGACACTCGGCTCTGCGCTGCTTGAAGTTGGTATTCCAACAGCGCAATGTGTCGAAGATTTAGAGCAAACGCATTAGTGTTTTTGCCATAACAGAAATTTTCGAATGGTATTATGAATATTGGATTAATAGGCCCAATATTCTGGCGCAGATGCTAATAACGACAAAAGACAAAGTGAATGTGAAAATTTTGTGTCAGAGCGATAGTCACTCCATCTAATATACTAGTATTCAACTGGATTCGTTTAGACTAGAAGCCAACTCTATCTTAGCTGGGAAATGACTAAGCAGGCGAGGGTGACGATATGGGGCAAGCCCGCCACACAATTCCCAAACCACTGCCACTCTTACAAGCCAGAATCAACAGAGGCGACCATCAGAAAAGCGCCGTACAATAAAACTCGCCGAAGTTCTAAAGAAACAATTTATCTAGGTGACGGTATATACATCCAGTTCGTCCCGCCATCTATTTCGTGGTCTGCCGCGACCCTGTGTCACTGTTTCAGGGCACCAATACTGAGCCTTATGAGCTCACAGCTCGTTCGGCATACGCTAGAGATGTCCTGCCTAGTCCGATTTAAGTTGGGCAGCCTTTTGAGCCAGGTCAACGATTTGCGTTTTGGACCGCAGTGTAGTATTTCGAACACGATCTGTTAATTTTACACCTTAAATACTGCGCTCCATAGCACGTTGGCAAACCTTGAGTTTGAACTTTTGGATGTTAGTCAAAGACCAAGTCTATGCACCGTAAGTAGCTCATGATGGGGAGAATACACATGTCCATAAGGTTTCACTTCAGAGACATAGGCAGAGGGTGACGATGACGGTGTGTTCCAATTTCGAATCGGCCATTTTAAGAACTAGTAGTCCTTTTACGAATTGGCAATTTTAAGAATTAGTCCTTTTGCGAATTGGCCGTTTTAAGAATTAGTCCCTTTACGAATTAACCATTTTAAGAACTAGGCATTTGTAGAGTGCTAGGCATTTTACTGGGCCCGCGTGGTGGATTATAGTCCTTTCCCTCTCATAGAGAGGAGGTCTGTGTCCCAGCAGTGAGAACATTATAGGCTGATGATGAGAGGCATTTTACGAATTGGACATTATTCGACCAAGCCTTACTTTCGCCGTTTGGGCAGCCCCACACGAAACGCAGTCAACCAGTCTCGTCTCTCGCAACAACGACGATAAAATCCTCAATATTTGGCCGTGCACGATAAATTCAGTTTCTACCAAAATGTCTGATATTACGTGCCGCATGACATGGCAATTATTTTTGGCATTTTATAATATTATTTTGGGTTGTGGTTGTCGACATGTCATTGTACGCTTTCGATTTTTGGAGTGAATTATTATGTTGCATATTTAACATCACTTAGTCATCATTTATGTTGGGGTTGGCTTCTAATCTTATCGGATGCAGCTAAGCGACTGTCTATCTGACCACCACAATCCTCTAGACTGCCCTGTTGGTCGAGTGCTCGCAAGCGCGACTGCTAAGCGTAAGGTCCTGGGTTCGATTCCCGGGTCGGGCAGTGTTATTGGATTTTTCCATTAGGAATTTCTCAGTAGTAGCCACGGAGTCTGAAATTGTGCCCGGTTGATGGCAAGAGGCTCGCCCCCTATTTCATGTACCATTAGATATAACTCTATCTAACCCTTCGGGGATTTACAGGCGTGATATTATGTTAGGTAATAATCAAGATAATTATAACAAAGCATTTTCAGTCTATAACGTTGCTAATACTGCTGTATCGACCATGCTACTGCTGGGACACAACCTCTCTCTCTCTCTCTAAAATAGAGAGAGGACCATCTATGTAATCATAATCATTATTTTGCCAAAAGAATAACAACCTTACAAAAAATTAACACTAGTACTTATTTTCTATGAAGCTAAAAGATTAGAGACCCAATAGGGTAGTTTACCAAAAAAATCTGATTAGTCCGTCTGATTTCCAAATCTTTTTTCACGTAAACAAAAAACTGGACAAGTTCGAGTCGGACCCGCGCACGAAGGGTTCCGTAACATTATCTATACAACATTAGACAAAAACTTAGGAAGGTTTTAGTATATATTTTTTCAAGTTTTTGTTGCGAGAACGGGATCAAAATTTCATGATTACATTTGGTCGCGTTACGTAGTTACTTTATATATGTAAATACTAGCTGATGCTCGCAGCTTTGCCCGCGTGGATGTCGGTTATCGCATATAAAAAAAGTAAGCAATAAACATCCTACTTACAACGAAAAACATAACAATAGCAATTTTCATACTAGAGTACTCAACTATGCCAAGGCTGTTATTTTACTCTATTCGTCACCCAAATGCACATAGCGTGAAGATTTTAGACAAAAAAAATGGGATTGTCCAAATATTAAGTGTAATGGTTACCTACCCTGCTAGATCATGAATCATAGTTATTTTTGCTGTTGAGTAATATGGAAAATTGAATTAGTAACAATTACCCATCCTAGGTGTTTCATGTAGATCTGGTGGTATCGAACAGAATCCGTGTGATGTAAATCACTATCACTACATATTATAAAACAAAGTCCTCCGCCGTGTCTGTCTGTTCGCGATAAACTCAAAAACTACTACACCGATTTTTACGCGGTTTTCACCAATGGATAGAGTGGTTCTCGAGGAAAGTTTTAGTATATAATTTGTCAAGTGTTTGTTGCGGGAACGGGATCAAAAATTCCTGATTAGGTACTTTTTATCGCGATACCCGACATCCACGCGGGCATCAGCTAGTTCATTCATAAATCGCGAAACAGTTTTGGGTGTTGTTTCACACCGATAGACCATGGTTTCGAAAAACACGTTCTTAGTATCTTATTGAGATACATAGGTACATGAAGGATGAATTAGATACCAAAGGATGAAATGCTGCGGATGTACGTGCGATCCCTGCATCATGATCTGCCTAGCCTTGTCCCAACTATGTTTGGGTCGGCTTCAAATCTGACCGGATGTAGCTGAATACCAGTATTTTACATGGAACGACTGCCTACAGCGCGCTAAGGGCACCCCCTGTGGGGTACACGACTTAGGGCGTCGTTGAGGAGGGTAGCAAAGGGACAGGCTGGATCTGAGTAAGATCATTATTTAGGGGCTGATTCAAATTACCCACTGGCTCAGCACGTGGGCTGGCTCGAGAAAGAATCTAGGGGGGGGGGGCTTTTGGCCTGCAGGGAGTGGTGTTCCATCGTTTCCACAGGCAAGTGGCACTGGAATGAATTGCTTTTTAATTCATTTATTTTGTCAGACAAATTAAAATATTTATACAGTCACACACAATTCCAAGAAATAGGTACCTACATAGGAATGTAATAAGTAGATAGGTTAGATTGTATCTACGGAAGTTTCCCTACCTTTCGAGAAATAAGGATTTCTATTCCTTACTTTGTATTCATTGAATAATCATAATATTTATTCAAAGGAACTGTATACAGCGGCTAGGTACGTAATATCGTTATGACAATTTGATTAGCAACTAGTTTAGCAATTCTAATTACTTACTTACCAATAATTATGCAAGTAAGATGAAACAGGAATTACCTAACGGCGGACTATTTGTATAGTAGATTTATGCGAAATTAAAAACGTAGGTACTGAAAGTCAAAGTTTTTGTTTGCTATTTAATAATGTAATGTAATGTTTGTTGAAACAAAATATTTAATAACACTGGTAAACCACAAGCTGTTTGAATGATGATTAGGAATTAAAACTGTTTTGAATAAGGTTGGTTTAACGCCATCTATACAAAAGCAAATTAAGCTTTAGGAAACTTATCTCCACGTAGTTTTACAATGAATTGACAGATGGCGTTACTTCCGCGATCTTAATATGCGTTCAGTAAGTCACTAATAAATTATGTCTGTAAAATAATTAAATTCCATCTGCATTACATGAAAGTGTTTTTAAATTGAGAAAAGATACAATACAGAGAGTATCTTCCCTGTATTCTCCCTCTTTTCTTTCACATATAATACAACGTATTATTTTATTAAGACATAACTAGCTTTCTGAACGAAATGTTTTCTTTCCTCGTTGACAATTTGCTTGACTGACACACAACATTGACAGCCAGTGTTGCCAGATTAGGAGAAATACTGATATTTAGGCCAATTTTTAGAGGAGTCTGAGCGATCTATGGCTAACAACAACCAAACTGGAACGGACCGGGGCTGCCTTTAGGCGACTAATGACCAACCTAGGGTCCAAAAGCCTTCTACCGGAGGCTCAACGCGAGGGTCATGCGGTCCATGGCCCTTTACCGGGCCCCGGTGTGGGCGCTTTCCTTGAGGTGGCGAGCCGCTCACTACCTGACCGCGCCCCAGAAGGTGGTAGTGGTTAGTCCCGGGGTATCGCACGATCTCCGGCAAGGCGGCGAGCCTCCTTGCCAGACTGCCGCCATGGGGATCTGGAGGCGATAGTCCTCGCGGGCCTGCACAAGTGGCGCGCGGAGGCACTATGCCGTGGGGAAACTCCGCTACCGCGACAAGTCGTCGCTCAATGGACAGATCTCCGGCGCGATCTCATGGCGACATGGAGAGAGCGATTATCGCAACCCCGTGCAGGGCACGATAATGGCGATAAGTCCCCACTTTGAGGAGAGGCTAAATCATGTGAGAGGAAACGCCTGGGTGTTATCACTGCGAGGAACGCCCGGAGGACACGGTGGAGCACACCGTGGAGGTCTGCTTTGCTTGGGCGGAGCACCACCGTGTCCTCGGAGCGGCGATTGGTGGCGGCGAACTATCGCGCCCAGCGCTGGTTTAATCCATTGCACAGAAAAGTAATTTACCAATATTGCAGTTTTTTTTTACAGCAAAAGTTTTATGCATAAAATTCTTGGCACGTATAAAAGCCAATGACCAATATTGGTGCTTCTTTTTTTTTTTTGGGCCACTATCGAATCTAAAATTATTATTTACCGGCTAGAGTATCGGTTAGTAGTACAATATAGAGTTAAAGAGTGCAGTATGACATTGAATAAAAGTCCGTTTGGCGGTTTTAAGCCATTTCGTTTTTCGGGCTACTTGCGCGCCAGATCTGGCAACACTTAGCGCTAGTCTTCGTCAGTCAGTCAGTTGAGCATTTTTGGCAGCACTGTGCCGCGATTACTCAACGACGTGATACGGGCGGTCATTGTCACTCGCGGAACCGATTACAATTTACAAGTTATTTTAAATTAAAGTGTATTTGTGCAATAATAATAAAATAAAAAATATTATTCTTCAAAAACTCCAACAGTGTTGGAGTGCTATTGTGTTGACAAAGTTTTAAAATAACTTTTTTGTTTTGTGTTTCAAAATAGTGGAGTGATTCAAGATGAGTAATTTCACAAAGTTTATCAAAACTACGCCAATCACTGATGAGTACGAGATCTCCAACACAGTACTCGGACTTGGCATTAATGGAAAGGTAAGTTTTCAGTTGAAAAGTTATTTTAAAACTTTATAAATTGTTGTTTACATATGACGTCACATTTTAAAATTAGCCTTTACCCGTTATTACCTTTATCTCAGCACGCTTGAATGACAAAAGAATTAAAATTAGCTCTGGTTTTGTTTTTTTAATCGTCGTTCGCGTTTTGCGTCATATTGGATGTTTTTTTAACGTCCTCTCGTTTTAAAACTTTCCGGAATGCGGGGTTATGATGTCGAATGAATAACAAACTTTTACACATTCAAAGTAACATGAATTAGATCATCACGCACTATAAACCTACGTACAACATGTCTATGGTTTTAAAAACAGTTTTTAGAGTTAGAAAATTTATGGAGGCAAAAAAAGTCTTGAGCTCTTTCAGTCTCGTGTCTTAGATAAAGTATGAAATAAAAAGTTGTTTAAATATTGAAGACGACCCACTGACCAAATATTGCACAATTTATAACCATTGGGAATTTACACAGACAATACTGATTAAACAAGATCTTGAATAAGATCTGATGACAAGTAAAATAAAACTCAGGGTATTTCCAATAGAAATGGGGTTTTTCCAAATGGTTCAAACATTAAAAAAAAACCCAAAGTAGTTTCTGAAGTTTGTGAAAGTTTGACGCCTTTACTTGTGAAATAATATACTTAACAGTAAACTCATTTCCTTTTCCTGTTCACTAACAAAGTGTGGAAACTAACTTTAAAACATCTCAAAAGTTTTTTACCCAAAATGGAATGATATATTTGTGTTTTATAGTGAGGCTTTGTCTGTGTGACATGCTTGTGCATTCGAATGTTCCCTTTTAGCCACAGCTAATTGATTTTAACAGAAAGAGCACACTTAATAAATTTCCTAATTTTCCCTCCAAAAGCCTTGCAAAGTTCATCATCTGCCTACTTTTTTCCTAACTTTGCTGGGGTTCGCTTCTAGTCTAAGCTGATGCAGCGGAATACCAGTACTGAGCATTATAACCCATATACTGGGTATCCCTTGGATATCCCCTCCCTTTTTTTTCATACAAGCGGACGTCATGCGGTTTCACCTGCGTAATTCCCGTTCCCATGAGAGTACGGGGTTAAAATATACCCTATGTTACTCGCTGATAATGTAGCTTTCCATTGCTGAAAGTTTTTTTTTTAATTGGTCCAGTAGTTTTTAAGTTACAAATACAAATCTTTCCTCTTTATAATATTAGTATAGATGATAGAATTGTTCCTCTTAAACTGCATCATAAATCTGATCATACACTCAGGCAGGGTGCTGTAATCGGTAAGTAATGGGCTAGCTCGCCGTCCGTCCGTCTTTTGACGACAGGCCGTGATTACGGCGCGTTCGTGTTCCACGCGCGCCTCAAAGAGATGTCAGCAAACAGGGAGGGGCCCGTAAGGGCCGATGCCTGCCAGAGCTGCGGGACTGTTCGAAAGAGATACCGCGACCTTGGAACACAAAGAGCAAGGAAGGAACATTGATGGGTTTTAGTCAGTACAAGTCCTGACACTTCCTTTTGCTCTGCCCAGAGCGGGAGAAGTCATTTGATGATTTCCCATCCAAAAAAAAAAGTAAAGGATCATAGCAGGTGGCATCCTGTAATTTCTGCCTATCTCCAAGTGAAAATGGTGTGAGTTTATGCATGTATGTAAGACTACATCAGAGCCTATTTATATTCAATTGCTCATGTTATAGTTATTGAACTCAATAATCATCCTTGTTGCACACAAACAAGTAACATCTAACTAATCATGTGTTCCTACTTTGTTAATGTTATACACAGAATTTGCTAGTAAAGACAACAGTGTTTCCCACTTCTCACTCAATTTTAATGTGTTAATGAGTCTTTGATAACTATGCTCTGTTCTTTTATGAATGTCACAACATACAAAAATATTGCTTATCCTCATTCTGAAGCAGTTGGGAAAAAACAAACTAATGAACTGACTTTTTTCAGCAACAAAACTACACTAGGGCAGTTTGGAAAATTATAGTCCACTATCTATCTAAAGGGTTTGGTTTCCGCACTTAGTCCCTAAAGGTGGACCATTGTGCGTGAGCCATGGTGGCCGTTACTCCAACCAGCCCACCTCCCTCCAGAAGCAGATTATATTTCGTGGTCTTCTCAGGGCATCCGCGAGGGATCTTGGTGTACCAAGAGTCTCCTCGCGGATCTGGGTGACACCGGTGCACTCGAGGAGCACATGCGCCACCGTTTCCTCCGCCTCCATGCACGCTCTGCACAGAGGGCTATCCGTGATTCCTAGGGTGTGGAAGTGTTTATTCAGTGAGCAGTGTCCAGTGATGGTCCCCGACACCAGTCGCAGGCTATCTCTATCCAGGCGCAGAAGGCGCTTGGTCAGCTTTGCATCCAGGGATGGCATAGCTTCCTTGGATTGCCTGCACCCTGGTGTCGAGGTCCACCATTTTTCCGCTTGTGTCTTAGTGTGCTCCTTTAGCCAGCCCCTTAGCTGCTTAAACGGAAAGGGCACAATGGGTTCGGGTCCGATGGCCTTTGTGCTGGATCCCCTTCTGGCAAGCTCATCAGCCGCATCGTTTCCGAGTGATCCACTGTGTCCTTTGATCCATTGCAGTGTCACAGTGTTGCGGTTTAGCACCGTAACACGTTCTAGGGCATTGTGACATTCTAGTATTAATTTTGATGTGATTTGGTTTCTCTTTAAGGATTGTAGAACTGAGGCACTGTCTGAAAGTATACGAATATGGGTATCCGTAACTCCCCTGGCTTCTATGGCGTGTGCCGCTTGGATAATGCCTACACACTCTGCTTGATACACAGAGTTGAGCATTCCCAGGGGTCTGGATATTTTGATGTTTAGGTCGTCAGAGAAAACTCCGACACCTGTCCCATCGTCAGTCTTTGATCCATCCGTGTAGATCCTTAGCTCGTGTGGACCTGAGTAGTCACACATTTCCGCTGTGAGCTCAATATTATAGTGTTTTTGAAAATAGTGGGCCTTCAGGGTTCTGTCATTGGGTGATGCCATCATAGGCTGTTGTTTGATTGCATCATCCTTTATGCGTGTATGTTTTATTCTGGAGTCGTTACTTAGGGTGCCGGATACTTCAAGCCTGAAGATCCCTAGGGTTGCTTCCTCTCTTATGACGAGGTGTAGAGGTGGCAGTCCCAGCATCACCTGTAGAGCGGCAGTAGGTGATGTCCTCATGCTTCCAGTGATTGCTACACATGCATATCTCTGTAGCTTCTCGAGTTCTTTCTGGGCGGTGCTCAGGTTGGTCCTGGGCCACCAAACTAAAGAGCCGTATGTGATGATTGGTCGGATGACTGTAGTATAAAGCCAGTAGGTGATTTTGGGGCTTAGGCCCCAATTTCTACCGAGCAGTCTTTTACATTGCCATAGGGCTATGCTGGCCCTTGTGGTGATGTAATCGGTGTGCTTTGCCCAGTTCAGCTGTTTGTCCAAATAGATGCCCAGGTATTTGGCTTCAGTTGACAGGCTTAGGGTGGTCCCAAAGAAACGTGGCAACTGTAGGGTTGCCAGCTTCCTTTTTTTTGTGAAGAGGACAAGTTCTGTCTTGGTAGGATTCACTGCTAGTTTATATTCCTTGCACCAGTCCTCTACTATCTTCAAGGCTTGGCGCATAAGATTACACAGTGTATTTTCGTGTATGCCGTTTATTATTATGGTTATATCATCGGCGTAGCCCACCGTGAAGTAACCTTTGTCGTTTAGACGCCTAATAAGGGTGTCCACCACGAGGTTCCATAGCAGTGGCGAGAGGACGCCCCCTTGGGGGCAACCCTTCGCCACGATGGCTCTGGTGGTGTCGTTTACCGTAACCTGTACGGCTCTCAGTCTGAGCATGTTTGTTATCCATCCTCGCAGGGTCGAGTCCACGCCGTGTTCCTCGAGGGCTGCGTTGATGCTGTGGAAATTGGTTTTGTCAAAAGCTCCTTCTATGTCAATAAAAACAGCTAGTGAGGATCCTTTGGAGTCTACTGCACATTCAATCTTTGAGATCACACTGTGTAGTGCGGATTCTGTTGATTTACCTGTGGAGTAGGCGTGTTGTTGCCTGTGGAGTGGTAGCTCTCGGAGAGGTCCGTCCCGAATGTGTCGGTCACAGAGTCTCTCGAGGGTTTTCAGTAGGAAGGATGTCAGGCTTATTGGTCGGTACGCTTTAGGTTGTGTATAGTCGGATTTGCCTGGTTTGGGGATGAAAATGACTTTCACCTCTCGCCATTGGAGTGGTACATAGTTATGTGCTAAGCAGGCCTGGAAAGTGACAGCCAGCCATGGCGCAAGGGCGTCTACACCCCATTGCAGCAAGGCCGGGAAAATGTCGTCCAAGCCTGCGGATTTGTATGGTTTGAAGGTTTTGATTGCCCATTTTAGTCCACATTTCTCACCGAGACGAGGCCTGTGTCCCAGCGGTGGGAACATTTTCGGCTCATTTCGCATAGTGCAGCAAACTGTTACTAACATAGTTTTTAAGTTTGTAAGACTAAATACAAATCGTATTCTTATGATATAATATAAATGTTAGTCTGTGAGGCGTTTTATCTAGGCGCCGAAGGTGCCTCTATGTATAATGTTTTTTATGTCATAACTATTTCGCCAACAAAAGACATACCATGATGATTTTCTTGCAAAAGTTATTTAGTACTATAACAGACAGATAAAAAGTCATTGATACTAGAATCTGCTAGGTATAGATGAGATTTCAAACTTGGTCATATTAGTAATCATAAAATGAGCTAAGTGTGGTAATAAATCTATCAATTTTGAAATTAGAAAGTCATGCTTGAATAGCAGTGTAGCCAGCAAATGGAATAAAAAAAAAAAACACTCAAACTGGCAGGCAGTATACTGTAATAATACTATACTAGCTGATACCCGCCACTTCGCCCGCGTGGATGTCGGTTATCGACTTATCGCGACCAAAAGTAATCATGAAATTTTGATCCCATTCCAGCAACCCTTGGGAACCTATTTTCCCCATTTTTTTAAGGTTTTAAAATGGTTATAGTATGTTATGCTTAAGAGATAGACATATTAGATCCTGGACTTTTCTGTAGACCTATATAAGATACACAATTCCACCATACATCATTTTGTTATTTCTCATAGGGCAGCCTTTTTGTTGAAAGCTCCCATCCCAGACGGCTTATTTTTTTCCTCCTCCAACCTCCAACAAATATCATTATATTTTAGCCAATGTATACAAAAACTTGACAAATTATGTACTTAAACCTTCCACGAGAACCACTCTATCCATTGATGAAAACAGCATGAAAATCGGTGCTGCAGTTTTTGAGTTTATTGCGAACAGACAGACAGACGCGGCGGAGGACTTTGTTTTATAATATGTAGTGATAGTGATTTTTGAGTCTGTCGCCCGGAGTGTAGCCTTGTCAGAACAGGTGTGAGTTTTACATCAAAAAAATACTTCAGTAGTTTTTAGTGTAAAATCACTTTTATTGCAAAAAATGCCGAATACAGACTACTAACCCGCTCCTTCAATTACTTATGAGAGATAATAAAAAAAAAAATTGTTTAACATTGTTGACTTACTAATAAAAACTAATTACCATTTGACTATTATGTTATCTACAAAACAATAATTTACATAATATTTATTTTGTAAGCAGACATGTAGTAGACACTTTATTGTTTTTAAAATTTTAACGACCATTATGATAATACTATGACAAATGGAACGGGACTGACAACCCAGGATGTGATAATATAAGAATAATGTATACATCTATCTATCCATCTATACAGATAAATAAAATTGGAGTTTCTGTTTGTAATATTAAAATAACCGCTTTTTACTAAGTGCATATGGATGTATATACGCTACATGTACCAAAACAACACTTTTTACAATTTTTGTCCGTCTGTCTGTTTGTGTGTTCCGGCTAATCTCTGAAATGGCTGGACCGATTTTGACAGGACTTTTACTGGCAGATAGCTGATGTAATAAGGAGTAACTTAAGAAAAACTAAAGTACTTTTATTTTGGATAAATAATTAGGGGTCCGTGCAAAAAAAAAAAATAACCTTTGAAATAGGTAACAAAATTCGATCCAAAAATAGGGAAACGCTTTGCGTAAGTTTATAATATTGGGGATTTTTTAATAATAATTTCACTCGAACCCATGAAAGATTTTCAAATGACAGCCGGCACCAACGGTTTAACGTGCTTTCCAAGGCACGGAGGAAACTCGGTATGTAATGGGTTGTCACCCATCCCCAGACCAACCTAGGCAAGCACGGCTTAACCTAAAGATCGACCCGAGCGGCTGTTATTATTTAGCCACGAGCTCCTAGTTTTATTAAAACAATAACAAATAACAAAAAAGACGTTACTCATTATTTTGATAGCAATGACTCAAACCCATCCAAATTCTAAAACCGGTTAAAAAACATGTTTTATGTAAATAAAAGCTTGTCATAAAAAAATGACTGCCAAATATTACATTTTCGAGTGAGCTCATCGCAGAATCCAGTTTTATGGAAATGTTACTTCATTTCATTAATCTGTTTTTTTTTGTACCGGTTTGCTGGGGACTTTTTTTAAATCCTTTCGTAATATTGTAAACGTAACGTAGTTTACATTTGTCGAGAAACCGGCTTAGTTTCCGAAACGTAACTAACATTTTTCCTACCCGCCATCAACACCGTAGTCGCGAAGCCGTCTATCAAGCATTCTGTACATCAAACTAAATAAGACTAACCATACGCGAAAAATATTGCTGAGAAACGACTTTTTTTGGGGTGAAAAATCACGTTTTCTGGTAGGACTGAAATGAAACGCACACAAAAATACTGATAGATGCATTGAACAGTTCTGGACTCATGGCGATATTTAAGAAAAGTTAAAACATTAAAAAGTATTATTTAAAAAAGTTGGAACTTTCACTTCCAATATCTCCATAACTAGAAGGTTCCCACTTCCCAGGTATGGTTCAGAACAAAAAAAAAACATCTTATTGACGGGCAGAACCAGTGTCTCTCTGCTTCGTAAAGGGTCTTTTTATACGCATTAATGTTCCCACTACTGGGCCACAACAGGCCTCCTTCTTCAGGCCTTCTTCTCTGAGAGAATGACTGAACCATAATCCACCATGGGCCAAGTGCGCGTTGGAGTTTACATGTCTTCGATATTTTGATCCATGGCCGGTTGCCTCACAAAATTATCCGTCACCGTTTTTAGAGCTACCCCTCAATAATATATGAAGAATATATGATTTAATTCTGGCGCTAAAGTAGTAGTATCAGCGTGCCATCAAGACTATCTTTCGACTTATCATTGAATTACGATTAAATGAACGATAAAGATATTACACTGGTATCTGTAATGGGTACAACGTGGCTCTATGTCAATTTATGTAAGTTTGAAATAATCATACGAAGTCCAATTCACGATACTTTTACCCAATGTTCTACTGTTACTGTGAGCCAGTGTCATCCCACTGTTGGGCAAAGGCTAATGTGAACCACTGGTCAATTTTACCCTGCCCAAGCGCTTTAAGGTATTCTGATTCTATGCCACCAGGCACTAGGAAACAGGCCTCTCATAGTTTGACATAATAATAATGTACTTCACTATATCTTGACTTGACTTGCGAGGTTGTCGACATGTGGGATGTGGACTCGGCGATCATTGTGCCGATAGTCGTATCAGCCCATGGCTTAATTGCCAAGAGCCTCGACCAACAACTGAGGAGGCTCTCGTTAGGCAGATGGAACAAGAGCTTGATTCAGAAAGCGGTACTCCTGGACACTGCTGGTATAGTTAGGAGGTTCCTTTCTCTAGAGCCCTGACTGTAGCTTGGACCCTGTTCCCGATACCGGTGGGCTACAATTTTTTTACACTTCTAAATATTTTTTAGGATTCCGTACCCAAAGGGTAAAAACGGGACCCTATTACTAAGACTCCGCTTTCCGTCTGGCTGTCTGTCACCAGGCTGTATCTCATGAACTGCGCTAGCTAGACAGTTGAAATTTTTACAGATGATGGGTTTCTTGTATGGGAGCCCCTTTAATTATTAATTATTTTTTGTTATAGTGGCAACAGAAATACATCATCTGTGAAAATTTCAACTGTCTAGCTATCACGGTTCATGAGATACAGCCTGCTGACATACGGACAGACAGACAGACAGACCAACGGACAACGGAGTCTTAGTAATAGGGTCCCGTTTTACCCTTTGGATACGGAACCCTAAAAATAGACCCAGACTGAGCGAAAGGACTGTGAGGCTGTGATTCCCATTCAGTCTAAAATTTTCTCAAACACAGAAAAAACAAGCATTTATATGCTAGCTTTTTCATTTATTTATTTAAGTAAGTCATTTACAAAAAAAAAGTCCGTACATTTATTTTAATCTTTCGGAAATAATTCAGACGGATCATAACTTATTGCGTAATTGCAGTTTTTCCACATTTTCCTTCCCGTATTACCGACCCAATATCCTCCAAAAGATCACTATCGATAGTTTGACGATGACCTGTTGGTCTAGTGGTTGGTGACCCTGACTGCTAGGACGAAGGTCGTGGGTTCGATTCCCACACAGGACAAATCTTTGTGCGATGAGTTCGATTATTTGTTCTGGTTCTGGGTGTGTAATTTATCTATAATATGTATGTATTTAGATATATATAAGTATGTTTATCAGTTGTCTGGTTGCCATAGTACGGGCTCTGCCTAGTTTGGGATCAGATGACGGTGTGTTGGTTGTCACAAGATATTATTATTATTTTGGAAAACTTGTTATGTTTCTTAGCTCTTTATAATTATTATTTCGCAACAATAATGAGCCCATTATAAAAACCAAGTGGTTTTCCTCAAGCGGCTCCGTACCTTGTTTATGTCGCGAACATCGTCATCTGCTTAGCCTTTTTCCAACTATGTTGGGATCGGCTTCCAATCTAACCGGATGCAGCTGAATACCTATATTTTACATGGAGCGACTGCCTGTCTGTCCTCCACAACCCAGTTAATACTGGGTAATATGATACCCCTTCGTAAGACTGGTTGTCAGACATTTTGGTCCACTGACTACGTAACGACTGTCAAAGATCTACATATGACAGCCAGGACCAAACTGGACACGGAGGAAACTCGGTATGTAATGGGTAGTCACCCATCCACAGATCAACCTAGGCAAGCACGGCTTAACCTAAGGATCGACCCGAGCGTCTGTTATTACTTAGGCACGAGCTCCTTTGTTTCGCGTACATATGGGTACAATTAATGTACCTTATACATTGTTGTGGAAAAACATAATATTTACATTTTAATTAGGTATGTCGCGTCGACTTCCTTAAAGGCTGATCATTATACGTAAAGTCTTACCAAAGGTATTTAGTACTAGCTAATTTATAATTTGGCAATCAATTCGAATTGTACTCTGCTTATAACTCAATCATGATTAAACTCGTTTTAATTTTATATTCTAATTATATTATCACTGTCTTATTTTTGCGAATGCTGGTTAACCAGTAATTGGCGACTGTGTAAGTCCAATATTGTATAACCTTTGCTTGTGATCGTTGTACACAGAAGCTGTTGGTAAACCTTTATTAAATAAATAAAGAAATAAATAAATGATTCGAAAGAAACGTGGCGCCATCTATGAGCATAAGATCGTTATTGTTGTTTTCCTCGGGAACAGTACTTTTTCCCGGGATGAAAGGTGGCCTATGTCCGTTTATGTGCACCTGAAAACGTATATGCAAAATTTCATATACGTTTTCAGGTGCACGGATGATCGGTTCAGTGGTTTAGGCGTGAAAAGGTAACAGACAAACTTACTTTCGCATTTATAATATGATCCGATAGACGTTGTCTTGTCAACTATGAATTTCAAAATTCGAATTGACCTACTACCTACCTACTAATAAAATAAAAGATGTTGTCAAAATAAATATATTTAGGGGTATGTATTTAGGGGTTTGTTGGCCGATTGTCAGACCTACCCTATATACCCACTCAAACAATCGTTTTTTTTTTTAAATAATTTAAAAAAAAAATTTTAAAACATAGCGCACTACCTAATTTTTAAGATATTATATGTAATTATTACCTATGTTTTACAAATAAATGATTCTTATTTTTGTCATTCAAAGATAGTGTTAGGAAGAAATGAGGTTTTACGGAGTATATGTTAGTTCTATGGCAAAGAGTGACAACTTCGAATAGTCGCTGGTCGCGGGAGACTTTTGTTGGGAATATCGCTCAAAGGGCTATAATTTCATCTATTTTTGTAAACAATTACGTGTTAATTGAATTCGTTATGATTTGTGGCGGCTTAGGTTAGTTTCAGTGATAAACGGTTGTATTCATTATTTTGTGTACGTCGTTGTCTTTTTTTAAACATTTTCGCTTCTGTTTGCTAAAATATATATGCCTACTCCGGCTTACCTCTTTCAAAAATTGACCTTTCGCTACTGCTGCCTATCTGTTCTCTGCAACCCAATTATTGAGTAACACGATACCTGTTGGTAAAGCTGGTTGGCTGACATTCAGGCTTACAACTACTTTGACGAGTAACGACTGTCATAGATGTACAAATGTCAGCCGGGCGGGACCGCACTTTGTGTGACATATCTAGGGGTCTTGAAATGCGCATGAAGAATCTACATATAATCTATCTATTCTATGTTCTATATATAAAAATGAATCGCCGAAATGTATGTACGCGCATAACTTCCGAACGACTGCACCAAATTGGATGATTCTTTTTTTTGTGTTCCTTATTGTCAGGGCAAGGTTTGTATAATAATATTGATAAAATAATATTAAAGCATTAGGTTCAAGTTTGGTTGGGAAAATCTGTCAGTTTCGGGTAACTTGACTTGCTGGCGTCTAATCAGTGTCGAGCTAAACCCTAGGTACTACTATTTCTAAATGTTGCTCAAGGCAGTCAGGTAGCTCCTGCCAGGGCTGCGGGACTGTTCGAAAAGATACCGCGGCCCAGGAACTCAAAGGACAAGGAAGGAACATGGATGGGTTTTAGTCAGTACAAGTCTTACACTCCCTTCCGCTCTGCCCAGTGCGGGAGAAGTCATTTATTGATTTCCCATCCGAAAAAAAAAAAGGTGTCTTAAAATGCGCATGAAGAATTGCAAATAAATAAATCTTACGTCAATGTCTTATGACATGCTCTTGTGGTTTGCAACGACTAATACATGTTCCTTTGTCTATATGCGCAGCTTCATCTGCGTGGATGTCGGTTATCGCGACCAAAAGTAATCATGAAATTTTGATCCCGTTCCCGCAACAAAAACTTGACAAATTATTTACTAAGCCCTTCCTCGAGAACCACTCTATCCATTGGTGAAAACAGCATCAAAATCGGTGCAGTAGTTTTTGAGTTTATCGCGAACAGACAGTCATACAACGTCAATGTCAAATACAAGTCTGACACTCCCTTCCGCTCTGCCCAGAGCGGGAGAAGTCATTCGAAGATTTCCCATTCGAAAAAAAAAGACGGCAGTCAGGCAGTGTTATTTGGATTTCTTAGTGGCAGCCCACAGTCAGGATCTGTGCCAGGTTAATGTCAATAGACTTGCCCCCGACTTGAAATATTCAGGATGTAAATAAACCCCTTTTTTTACCGATGGGAAATCATCAAATGACTTCTCCCACTCTGGGTAGTGCGGAAGGGAGTGTCAGACTTGTACTGACTAAAACCCATCCATGTTCCTTCTTTGCCCTTTGTGTTCCAGGGCCGCGGTATCTCTTTCGAACAGTCCCGCAGCCCATGTAAATAGTCCCCTCACGAAGCCGCCAGCCAAGCATTCTGTACATCAAACCAAGAAACTCTATGCATGATTTATTGCTGGGAAACGACTTTTTTTTTTGGGTGAAAAATCTCGGTTTACTTCTTCGTAAAGGGTATTGTTATTTACCGAATATAAGTAACGAAATTTATTTATTACATTTAATACAGCATAAGCCATTATCATCATCATCAGCCTTTTAATGTTCCCACTGCTGGGACACAGGCCTCCTCTCTATGAGAGGGAATGGGCTATAATCCACCACGCGGGCCCAGTGCGGATTGGTAATGTCACATGTCTTCGGATTTTTGGTTCTAGGACATGCCGGTTTTCTTCACGATGTTTTCCTTCACCGTTTTTGAGAGCAGTGGTGATGAAATAAATTACACAAAGTAATGCGCCGGCCTGGGTTCGAACCGACGACTTACTGTTCGTAAGACGGGGTCGCTACCACTGGGCCACCGCTGCTCTCATAAGCCATTAACACTAAATAAAATAATCCTTTTACTCGATCTTCTCACAAAACCATAAACATTCTAACATTATCGCCTTCCATTCATCAGCAAACAAGTCCAATCTAGGGTTGGTCTCCACGAGCGCGTTGAGCATCCCAAGCATACGCGGTATAGGGATAGTGGATCGAGCTGCAGTGCGACAAAATGGGACATTAAACAATTTATGCTTTCTAGAGCGATTATAATTATTTAAATGTGGAAATGTGGGTGTACTTACTTGGTACCTCCACCTCTGCCTAACTTTTCAAGGATTACAATGCGTGATGTTATGTTTTATCATTTTAAATTTAAGCAAATAGTTATCCATTGAAACTCATTTTTGAACATTGCTTTTCTTATCAAAGATACTCGAAATGATATGAACGAAATTCTTACCCATTATTGCGTAAATTTAAATGGCAATGACAATGCATAAAGCGGTCCCCATAACAACCACCCTATATTATTGCACAAGATCATGAATTGCGCAATGTTTTTTAGATTACCCCTTGACCACAAGTTTCACGTTCAAGCGACACGTGTGTTGTTGCGACAGCGTAAAACTTTTTGGAAAAACCAGGACTTCGGGACTAACTCGTAGGCTTTCTCTACCAAATGAAAAAAGAAGCGCGTAAATCATCCCAATAATCACTGAGAAATCGCTATATACCTACCTCCTGATCTAGAAAACAACTAAAACCGTATTGAGCAGGTCATACATCTATGTCACCTTGACACGATATGTGGAGCACACAATTAAAAAAACCTAACCACTCCGGAAACGGCGACAGAAGTGAAATTATTTTTGCATTTAAGTCTTTAACTTATATATTTGATACTGTATTTTTTGGGCTTGTAATATGTAGCAATACGGGTAACTCTGATACGAAAAAGAGGTCGTTTAACGGTGTTGCGAGTTCAATTGTTTTTCCCCATCTCAAAAATGCCCAAGGCGCCTAAAGAAGTTTTCACTTCATATAAACGCGCCCATGTTGACTACGCAAGTCGTATCGCCCGAGGCTTCACGCGATTGTAGCTTGTGCACCGACAATTTTATTGCATAGAAATACCTAAATGATGATTTATAATCTCGGTGCAACAAATTGTGAGGAAACGATGTCCTAGAACCAAAAATTCAAAGGTAAATTGGGCCTTTGGGCCTACTGGATAACACCCCACTCACGCAAACGAGGTCTGTGTGCCAGCAGTGGGGACATTATAGGCTGATTATGCTTATTGGTCAATAGAGTGCAAGGGCTGCTTCGAAAATATTACGCAAAATTATTGTAGGTGTTTAGCCCGCCTGAAGTGGACAAAATGAGTCATCATATTTTTATCCTAATGGATGTCGTTAAATTATTCACATGTGCCTGAAATAGCACATTCAGCGCTGTCAATTTATTATGATAATAACCGACATTATCAAAATTATCTTTGGTTTAGAATTGATATTCAAATATCTCGGCCTGAAGAAAATTATGTAGAAGTTTTGTTTACGTTCGCGCTCCAATAGCACTATAAGATTGTATCCTTACCTCTATTACCCCGAGCTACACGTTACACGCGTGTCATTATGTAGAAATAGTCATTACGTAGAAAAAAAATGAAACAAGATGTTTTGGTCATGACATGAATCACCGTGATGTCACTTGCGGAGCGACAGTGCTCACGCGAGCTAGACTAATGACGCGCGCACGTCTCGCCAGACGCATCGCCTAAGGTCGTGTACGGGATCCAGTAGTTTTTTTTTTAATTGGGCGTAGTATACTCCCTTTCCTTTGTTCTTTTTTTTTCGTATGTTAAATAATCAAATGACTTCTCCCGGTCTGGGCAGAGCGGAAGGGAGTGTCAGACTTGTACTGACTAAACCCATCCATGTTCCTTCCTTGCCTTTTGTGTTCCAGGGCCGCGGTTTCTCTTTCGAACAGTCCCGCAGCCCTGGGTAGTTAGCGTACTCCCAGAAGCTTATTTATTTTCGTTTCTGAACTAACGAAACCTTTGCAAGCACAACTGCTGAGCATGAGTTTCTAGGTTCGATTCTCAGGTCGGCCAAAGTGTTATTGGGTTTTCCATCAGGAATTTCTTAGTAGCAACCACGGTTCTCCCTCTATTACATGGGACATAACGTAACTGGCGAAATGTGGGTGTACTACTGTTAGGTACAACTCTGCCTAAATCCTTCGGGAATTACATGCGTGATGTTATGATATGCATACGAACGAGCAAAGGTCTGTTGACTCTTGCGTGGATCTACAGGGTGTAAACAGACTCTTCACGAAGCCGTCAACCAAGCATCCTCTACGTCAAACTAAGTAACTTTACGCAAAAATTATTGCTGGGAAACGACTTTTTTTTTTGGGGTGAAAAATTACGTTTTGCGGTAAGACTCAATGTTACGCACTCAAAACATTGTGCTGATGAATGGATTGAATAGTAAGAGGGTCCTGGAGGTGTTTCAAGTAAAAATCTTACATTAAAAACATGTGTTTAAAAAAAACTTGGGAAAAAGTTGGAACTTTGACCCCCAATATCTCCGTAACTTACCGTTAAGTGGTTCCCAGGTATGGTCTAGAACAAAAAAATGATCGCAATGACGGGGAGAACAAATGCCTTTCGGCTTCGTTAAGAGTCTGTTTACACCCTTTATAGTGATTTTGTTCACGCATTTGGATGTCTTGTTAATTAACATATCACTAAAGACATCACGTCATAGTGCTGTTAGAATGTCATTTACCGTCATATCCACATTTTCGGGGAAATCCTACCTTCATTAGATAATTTCGTTTCACTATGACAAATCAATAATAATGATTGGACTTTGAAATGTGACAAAAATGCCGAACGAGTCATTGAAAATATTTGACACATTCAGTTATTTTGAGGTGTTGAATGATGAGTCTTTTGTAGGGTGTACCGTCATTCTTCGTTTTTTTTTTTTTATTTTTATAGTTCATTAACCTCTGGCATATTTTTAGCCGGTCTGCCTTCAATGGTCGGGTATCTAATATCTATCATCGTTTTATGAAGTAACTAGCACTTCGCCCGCGATTTCGTCCGCAAAAATTGTGCTAGCTCGGCTAATATGCATGATAAAAATATAATTTATAGCCTTTAGCACCCACGACAAATGCAGCTTTCTGCCCGTGAAAGAATATTTAGAATTGGACGATTCGTTCCGGGGATTACACGCTACATACAAACAAATACCTCTTTATAATATTAGTATAGATTATTGAAGTGGCTTTTACTGATTCCCTGGTGTAGCGCCACCTCGATGCGCCTTAACAAGAGCTGATGGTAGTCTGCGGAAACTACTGTCAGCATCTCACGAGCTCTTGTGCATCGGGTGATCGGACATCATTGAGGAAGAGGAAGCGAAAGTCACCGTCGCCGACTTCGCAGTGTGACCTGCACTAATTTATTAGCACTCACTGTTATACTCCATTTATCAAACAAAAAAGAAAGAAAGAATAAAGTTTATTTGACGTCAGTACATTGAGCACAAACAATAAAAAAAAGAAAAAGGAAAATCATGATATACAGGGTGTTTGGCGTATGGACCGACACAATTTTTCCAGGGATTTGGGAGGTCATTAGCTAGGTTTTACCCATACCATACACCCTTTGTCCCAAATGTCACGGTTGGTTACATATGATTAAAAAAAAAAATGAAAGAAATGCCCAAAATGTTTCCTTTACTTTAATTCGAAATAACTTTTTTTTTTTTTTGTTTTTGTTTATGGGTACGTACGTCATTTATTTTGTTATTTTGTATATTTTTTATTGTTTGTGTGTCAGCATTCATGTGAAGCTGTCTGACGCTGGTCTTCCAATGAATCTTTGGGGGTAATGTGACAGACCAACCGATTCAAACATAATATAACAGTATAAATAAATGATTACAAATAAATAGATAACAAGTTAATTAATTCGATGTGTAGAAGAATATTTATTTTATTGTGTTAGAAAGTAGCACTGGCACAAATACGGACATAGGTGAGGGAAGAAAGTGATGAGAGTGGTGAGTCAGTGTAAAAATTGTAGGTCAAACCAGTCGCTTATTTCATCAAGGCTTTGATGAAGTGTCTCAGTGGCATCTGCAGGGTCTTTACTAGAAGCCAGTAGTATCCATAAAACTCGATTCCTACCAGTTTCCCTTTGAAAAATGGCACAGTCGGTATTCTATAGACAAATTATATAATCACACGAAAGACATATACTACGGCTTACAAAAATTGATCCTTCGCTACTGCTAGAAGCTAATATTGCCGTATCATCTGCATAGGTAGCAATAATAACGCCAGGTGTAAGTGGCAGATTTGAAGTGTATACAGCGTATAAAACCGGGCAGAGAATGGAGCCTTGTGGAACACCAGCAAGTATCTCGTGAAAACCTGACGGGCAGTCTTCTTTGAATTGGAATATTCTATTGTGAAGATATAATTCTAGTATTTGATCAAAAATTGTTGCGTTGGAAGGCCTCCCACTAGGTTGGACGTCTTTCGGCTGAAATGATGATGATGAATCCCATAATCCATACCCGGTCAAAAGCCTGTTGAACATCAAGATTAACAAACTGGGCATCGTCAGTGCCGATGTGACATTTTGTATGGAAAGTCCAAAATGTTTTTTTAGCGTCTATTGTTTATTTAGAGGATTGTGGTTCAGTGTGGTGACTGTGGTGTACTGAATCACCACCTATGAGGTATTGCGTTTTATGAGTTACACCTTGTGTAAATGATTCATGAATCATATTGTACACTACAAGAACTACTACAGCACCATCTATTCCACAAATAAAGAACTAACATCAAATTACTAAATCATGCAGTTAAAGTTATCGGCGACTTATCATCACAATTGTCGGGCAGTAGCCCACCAGACACAACATCCGTCTGGTCATAGGATTCTCCCATTTCTTTTGGGGATGAAGAATTTTACACCCTGTTCTTCGTACCCCTAAAATATTATGTAGAAATATTGTTCTTTAGTTAAATAAGTTCACGTAGAAACCGAACTCTTAGAATATTTTAGAAGCCGTAAACTTTAAACATCACTTTTCAATTCTGGCGAAAACAATAAACCCGATCAATATCCCATTGGAACAACTCCAAACTTCGCAAGAACCATGAATATTTATCAGCTAACTGTCCAACTACCCTCTAAAAGGCTGCAGACAAAGTCTTAAAATAACCTTTCTTAGCAAGATCAATCAATCTGTTTATAATCAAAACAATTTGTAGACGCTTGTTTGAAAATACAGTTTCAGTTTTATGTCAGAACATTGCTGGAGCTAAATATGGATCTATCAACAAAGTTATAATAAAAGGTCAAAAGAAAAAAAGGAGAAAAGAAATTGCCGTTCTTATTGGTGGCTACAGGTTTTTGCTATCAATGACAGGAAGACTGTTTACATTGTTTGCCGTGCCTCCATGTCGTACTGTTGCTCGTGCTAACTCGCCAATTCCTCGCACTCTGGCCGCGGTTAATGATCTCTTGGATTTTAATCCAACAGACGATCTGTTTGCGGGTGGATAGACAATTTTTTTTGTATGTCAGAAGTACTGTGAGAGGAATTTATCAAAGTGTCGAATTTTGCTTTACTTTGTTATTTTGTATATTTTAATGTGTTATTATTTCTTTTATTTTTATAATTTTAGTTACTATAATTGGTTGTTAACACAACCGTTGTAATTAAATAAATAAATTGTCCCGATCTTCTCCTTTCGAATTCGCAGGAACTATCAAAGAGAACAGCTTGTAGCATATCAGCTACCACCCAGCAACCTGCACCGGGTGGTGAATTACGGTCCTCTCCTTTTCACAGAGAGGAGACCTAAGTTCCAGCAGTAGTTACATTATAGGCCGATTATGCTAAAGCTCATCATTCTCCTGCCCTCATCCCAATTTATTTGGGGTTGGCGCAGCATGGCTTTTTCCATACTTCTGTTTTACTCGGTATCTCATCTGATACCTCCTTTATTGCCGTACATCCTTTACACAGTCCATTCATCGTTTTTTTGGTCTTCTCAAAACTTTTCTCACGACATTCTTCCACCCAATCCATCTAAAGTTTCATAATGACCTTGTCATTAACTTAGCAGAACTCATCAATCACTATGTACAGTTTAGAAAGCATCTATACTCTATAGGCCGTACAAATGAAAGGTCAGTACCGGTTCATTCAACTTCGGATCCTGGGTCAACTCCACATGTGGTAACATGACCAGTCGATATAGCGGCTCATTATTGTACTGAATTCATCTCTTTTCCTGTTTGCAAGAGGTGTGTCATAAGATCGCGTTTTTAAATAAATGCTTGGTAATAAATCTTGTGTTGAAAGAATTAATAAACGGAACAGGAGAAAACCCATGGAGGAGACGAGAGGACGAGGTAAGACTTGCAGCGGTCCCTAACTGGAGGTGAGTAGCTCGAGATCAAATACAATACAGACAGCTAGAGGAGGCCTTTGCTATGAGACATGCTGAATCACTATCACTACATATTATAAAATAAAGCCCTCCGCCGCGTCTGTCTGTCTGTTCGCGATAAACTCAAAAACTACTGATTTTCTTGCTGTTTTCACTAATGGATAGAGTGGTTCTCGAGGAAGGTTTTTTGTATAGTTTGTCAAGTTTTGGTATACATTGGCTAAAATATGGGTTTGTGGGAATGGGATCAAAATTTCATGATCACTTTTGGTCGCGATAACCGACATATACGCGGGGAAGCCGCGGGCATCATTAAAAATACGTAAGTCTAGCTGCAACCTTCTTCTCTCTTCAAAGACGTTGACCTTAAAACTAGGCCACCTACAGCTATACCCTACAATTTTTATCAATGGTGTTCTGACATATCCGCTTTGTACTCGGAGTTTTTCGGCCAAAGTTGGCCGAAAAACTCCGAGCTAGCCACTTGAGAGCACATGATAGAGCAGCACACCAAAGCTCTCGACAACTTCCCTAGAAAGCCATCGATTGCAGTCGCTGTGACCGAAATCGGCTAGATGGCATCATCATCATCACAACAGAGGAAAATTTAGAAAAAAGGGCCTTCTTATAAATAATCTTGAAATGTTATTACACCCACGTTTCGCCGTTTTTATAAGACTTCTATGGTTAATCAGAATCACAAAGTTTTATTCCAGTTAGATAGACACTCAGCACTTTGAAAACTTCAAAAATTATAGAAGCCAGTTCCCCAAAACGCCCACTCGAAAATCCCTGGAAAAAAATAGAGGTACAAACTCCCCTTCAAACAAAAAATCTTAAAGGTAACCATTTCAGGATTTTTGGTAACTTGACCAAGGCACCAACGATTCGTCCGTTCGTTTTATTAAGTCGCATAAATACCCCTGGTGAGCTTTTGGCATTAACTGGACACAAATCTAGGATCTAGGCTACTAGCCTGTTACCAAGAATTGCTAATAGGTCACCAACTGACACTTTCACTACCCTGAAGATTGGGACCAATCCGAATATCCCACGCTCAGCTGCGTACGACCATTTGTTCAACGAGGCAGTCATCATTGACTTAACAAAATTGTTACTTCTCCTCCAAAAAGATCTCCGAAAAGCATTCGGGCATATTCGCAAACTCACCTCGCACGGTTAAGCACCCAATCAGCCTAACATTGATCTATCATTTACTGTTACATGCTCATTGAACCGTAGTGCCCTACATTTGTCATCTCGAGTATGATCTCTGAGGATATTCAGTAGCTCTGTCTCTTTCATACTCGCTAAACATCCTGTGAGTTAGAAAGAGGACTCTATTGTTGTGTCTCTTTATATTCAATTTTACCCGTAGACATTTGGTCACCAGGCATACCAGAAAATATTTTTATTTTAGGCTCTGTTAGTATTATGAGTTGGCAGTTTTTTGGCAGTCTTTCATCTTTTCGTCTTTTCATTCAGAAGCCCAATAGCCCGATAGCCAATCTGGCGGGATTTGTGTTACTCAGCAACTGGATTGTGGTCAGATTGTTATTGACTCCATGTACAATACTGGTATTCAGCTGCATCAGGTTAGTCTGACAGCCGACCTCATCATATTCGTAGATAGGGAAAGTCTACGCATTCATCATCACCCAGGAGTATGATATCAGAGGATATTCAGTAGCTCTGTCTCTTTCATCCTTGCTCAACATCCTGAAGGTTAGAATGAATACAAATTTTTGATTCACAAGAGTATCTCTCTACCGGCATCTGTTTTCCCTCCCACATTAAACCCGTCTACCTTCAAAGCAAGAGTGAACAGGCAGGCTTCTGGGCACGCTCGTTCCATCATAGACCTCGTCGATCGCTTTCAATCAGGTGAGATCGAGGTCAAAAGCAGGTCGATCATGTAATAAAATAAAAAAATCTTGACGTTTCTTGACCGTTCTTCTCCATGGAGTTCTACGCTTTGGAATAGGCAACTACGTCATAGTCCTTTTCATAGCATCTCCGTCAAAATAATTTTGATCTTTATTTTCAATTCATTAAGGTTGCTGCTGCCAGGGTTCCAGTGACTGCGGTAGGACTGTAGCTTCATGTTTTTGTTTTACTCTGGCCAACTCCTTGATAGTTCAAAAGTGCCTATAACTGGTTGATGTGAAATAAATGATTTCAGTTACAAAGACTACCCTGTACTTTTACCTCTAACCCAATTTCAGCCATAAACATTTCATCAGGCATACGCAAATATGTTCGGATTAGACGACCTCAGTACAGCACGCAAATAATAAATGTATGTAAGGTTGCATACAGCATACCTGACACAGTCTCTATTAGTTATTACTCCGTAAACATGACGTCACTTCAAAGTTCATTGGCATCAATTATTTTCCACAGTTAAGTTCTTTCCTTACCGTATGTATGTCGGTATGGAATCTAGTTATTTACGAGCTCGTCTAGAATTTGTAATTTGTAAACAGTCTGATTTATGGGACAATGCCAAGGTTCTCGCAATTTTTATAGAGAGACTAGACAAATCTGATGTCATACACTAGGATTGTCCAACATGTGACTTAATAGCGGCATTGGCTGTGTCATTTCTGGGAGTTTTTGTAACTCTCCTGAGCGCATAGGAGTGGCGAGTACTTGGATCGGGACTCTGATAGCCTGCGTCATCCCTCTCCCTATGACTTCCAGTTGTTTTCACCCGGGTTAATGTAGATCACTGGTCCTTGGTTTTGTCCAGCTCGTCCCACAATCTTCTACGAGGTCTACCGCGACGCCTTGGGGCTGTATCAGGGCTCCAGAAAGTAAGTCATACAATAAAACAAAGCTGTCATACTGAAGCAAATTTTTCCGTACCATTGATGCTATTGCATCATTGCGAAACCTTTTATCATCTTTCTATCCTTTCCCTAACCCCTGCTCTTTTCCTGATCCCAATTTGTTTTTTGTTTGACGCAGCACGTTCTTCTTCCATGAATACTTCTCTATCAGTTGTCTTCCCGGTGTTTAATTCCTTTCTTGCCATATCTTCTTTTACAACCCTTTTTTTTTTACAGATGGGAAATCATCAAATGACTTCGCCCGCTCTGGGCAGAGCGGAAGGGAGTGTCAGACTTGTACTGACAAAAAAACCCATCCATGTTCCTTCCTTGCCCTTTGTGTTCCAGGGCCGCGTTATCACTTTCGAACAGTCCCGCAGCCCTTTCTTTTGCAACCCCTCAACACATTTTATTTAGTCATCCTCTCTTCTTGTATCCTTTCCATTTCCTTCTACTCCGTGGTAATTTTCTTCTACCAGATTTTAAAATACTGGGCTTTATTTAAAGGCGTCCTGCCGTGTGGTCAATAGGCAATGTTTATTTGGGTTGCCTATCCTATTGATTTTATAATTGGTTCGCGTGTGAAACGCGACAATATACAAGTTTTAATCAACTGGAATAAAATTGGTTCCAAGTAACAATTGAGGAAAAGAACTCAGCGACGAATGTGAGAAAAACATCGTTTTATTAGCGACCAACGTTTCTTGAGACGCGGTGTAATTTGGAACTGCGTTTAAAATGTACTGAATTTGACAGATGAGAGTCACAGAGACAGTTTTTCTTAGCAAGCAACGCCACCTTGATATCCCAAGTTATGTTGGTTAAGTAATTTTCATTATCATTGCACCCAAATTGGTCTAGCGTAGGTAGACTTAATTGCCTGGCGTTATCTCAATTTCTTATGTACTTACGTCTGTGCTGAAGTAATTTATTATGTACTTGTGCCTTTTAAAGGTAGGAATTTCTTTTTACTTGAGTCAAATTGGTCTCTTTTACTTGGAAGATACTTCAAAGTAGGTTTCGAGGAAATTAAATTAGTAATTATTTTTGCTTATTAGATATAAAGTTCTTCCGAATTTATTTGTAGCTTTAAATGATTTAACTTTAGGTAAATACATTAACATAAACAAATTGTTTCTCGTTATTCATTAATTCACGACAAAATAAAGGTACAACCACGTAAACCGAACATCGGTCCGCCGTACATCGATTGAAAATCGATGTACTTGGTTATCGCCGTAAGGTCGTCCGGAGTACCCAAGTTTTCCTAAGTAACATCACAGTAACAACACATCGATTGAACAAGGCTTCGCAGTATGATATATATTTTTTTTGTTTTTTTTTTTCGGATGGGGGAAGTCATCAATCTCCCGCTCTGGGCGGAGCGGAAGGGAGTGTTAGACTTGTACTGACTAAAAACCATCCATGTTCCTTCCTTGCCCTTTGTGTACCAGGGCCGCGGTATCTCTTTAGAACAGTCCCGCAGCTCTGGCAGGCATCGGCCCTTACGGGCCCCTCCCTGTTTGCTGACATCTCTTTGAGGCGCGCGTGGAACACGAACGCGCCGTAATCACGGCCTGTCGTCAAAAGACGGACGGACGGCGAACTAGCCCATTACTTACCGTCCACAGGTCCGCTTCTACGGTGGCCGGAAGCCACCACATGACCCCCGACGCCCGGGGCATCTCCCGCGGCGGCTGGGAGGAGAGGTTCTCTCCCTCTCACGTTCCGCCACCTCCTTCGCTAGCATGACTGTTTCGCAGAAGGAGGTGACGGCGTCCCATTCCCTCTCGCTCCGGACCATGGATTACAAAGATTGTCCCAAGCAAGGAACCGGTTCAAGTGGAGATTCATAAATGACTCTGCCTTTGAGTATAAATCCAGTGTTGTCTCACAAACGATGAGACACTTTGTATCTTGTCCTGCCTGTTCTGGTGCTTGCATATCACAGGAGCTGATGAACGCTACTGAAAGTGCCAAATTCGTCGCCGAATTTTGGGCTGACTTAATTTGATTTGTCATCGACATGCTAAGAAAAAGAAGTCTTTCTTTACAAAAATCATATCGTAATAGAAGGACCTTATTCGGTTCCTCCACCAGGCACGTTGATTTTTATCCTGGTCACAGCATCAGGACATAAGCGTACAATAATACAACAGAAAACGATGCTTATCTTAAAAACATTATAGCTCAAAATGGAAGCTGATCTTGATACTCAAAATTTTCCTATAAACAACAACGACAGCATACATTTATTTTCAGGCTAGGTCCATAGATATCAGGGGCGTGCCGTCCATGGAGGCAATTAGGCCTAGCCTACCCTACCAACAACACCAAATGCATTTATTATAACTATGAAATAAAATAATACAATATATTTAAAAAAAGTTAAACGCCTGTAGAATACTTATAGCAACTTGTCGCGCCCGTGTGCCGTAACGCACGACGCTCCAAAGCGTACCTATAGGCAAGCAGGCGCACGGCCTCAGTTCCATTCACAAATTTACGCACATTGGTGCATATTTTCGTGTGTATAAACGGCACACATGTATAAATTATGGGTGCAACTCCTTGAACAGGAGCTGTGTTGTGATTGGCTCGCTAGATTATGAATTAAGATCAGGGTTCCCAATTTGTGGAGATTTCCCCGATTTACGGGGAATTCGAGAAACAGACTACTCTTAAACACGATAGTTTCCTTAATGACTAATAGAGACAGTAAAAAAACAGGGTGGTATTCTCGAATTTATATATTCCGAAAAAATGATAAATTGTAAGGAATAGCAAAAGCCCTTTAAAAAATAAAAACTACAATCATGAATTTTATTTTCCACTTTGTTTTTTGGGGAGTTAGGAAAATAAATATTGGCAACTGTGCTGTGTCTGTCACTTTTATTGACAAATTAGAAATTAAACTTTTCTTTTAGTGTTTCATGTGACAATTTATTGGTTCGGATTTTTATTTTTATATCTTATTAAGTTATAACCATCGCAATGTCAGATGTGTGTGAACAGATATTAATAATTATCGGTTGATCGTCCCAAATTGAACCGATTTGTTGTGTTATTTGTTTATTTACTTATAAAATGGTGTTCTGTTGTGAAGTTTGCGCTGTTAATGTATGTTTGTTAGAAGTTAAAAGCAGTAAGTTTACGCAATTATCATTATATATCATATAAATGATAAGATAATTTAAGCAAGTTGTGTCTCAAGGTAGATGTGTACCCAAATTATGAGAATTAACCTAAAAATATGTATACCCATATTTTTTTGGGTACCTATCAGTATGCATGGCCTACCCGACGTGGAGAACCACTGCACGCCACTGATAGATATATACCTTACAGACTAACATACATATGATATAATACAAATTGTGTTAGTAAATAAAACCTAAAATCTATGTTAGTAACACTTCACTTGTGCACTATGTCACTGCGCGTTCATGTGTCACTTGCTCGTGGAAACGACGGAACGCCACTCCCTGCGGTCAAAAGTCCTCCTCCAAGACGAGTTGCAGATAGCACGTAAGTATTCGCACCACGAACGCCTAAAAGTTGAGGTTGCGGCGCGACTCAAGCAGCTGCACTCTCGCCACGTACTTGGTCTTCTGACGCACGTACTCCACGATGTCCTCCTATGACGTAACCACAATACAGTTTGTAAAGCTACCAGTAAAAATTCAAATAAAACAGTGTCGCAACCAAATCTATTACACTAAAAGCTAAAGGTATTGTAACACAATAGCTCATTGTTTGGAGTTAGAACCTTTAAGGTGTGTATTGCAGAATACTATTATTAATAATAGGTGCTCGTGGCTAAATGATAACACCCGCTCGGGTCGATCTTTAGGTTAAGCGGTGCTTGCCTAGGTTGATCTGTGGATGGGTGACCACCCATTACATATCGAGTTCCCTCCATTCCTCAGAAAGCATGTTAAGCCGTTGGTCCCGGCTGTCATGATCTTTAACAGTCGTTACAGGCAGTCAGTGGCCCGAAAAGTCTGACAACCAGCCTTACCAAGGGGTATCGTATTACTCGGTACTAACTGGGTTGTGGAGGTCAGATAGGCAGTCGCTCCATGTACTGGTATTCAGCTGCATGTGGTTAGACTGGAAGCCGACCCCAACATAGTTGGCAAAAGGCTAAGCAGATGATAAGATGATTGAAGAATACTATTGCATCGTGTTTTGTCGATTATCACGTAAGTAGGTATTCATTTATTACTTAAAACAATTCCTCGAAACACCCGAACTTTGAAACTCCTTAGTGGTTCAGCTAGATAGAAGAATAGCAGATCCGGAAGATACTCTCCAGCAATAACTGTCCGTTATTTTAGAAGACTTGTATGACAGTGGCGAAGGTTCCATAGAACTCGATTCCTACCGGCTTCCCTTTGAAAAATGGCACAGTCAGTATTCTATAGACAAATTTTATAATCACATTAAAGATACATACTCCGGCTTACCTCTTACGAAAATTGACCCGTCGCTACTGTTGTATGGTACTTGTATTTGACCTGTAAATTGCAAAAACCTAAGAAAATTTGAATTTCGCGAGTTACATTGGCCATTAATGTTACTATAACTCTTTCAGTTTTGCTGGTTCTTTAAAAATATTTCCACGTCATCTATTGACAATGCACTGAACTATTATGCTTTTTTAAGTCATTGTTGACCGTGTGTTGTGAAAACCGCCATGGTGGTTAGTGAACTAGCCCCCTTATTCCTCAAATGCCTTTTTTGGTATTTTCGGAAAATATTTGATTTCTTAGTAATTAAACCTTAACTAAACAAAATGTCCAATTGTTTTATTTATAAAGTCATCTGATTAAAAGTGTGCCTGAAAGAGTTAATAATGAAAAAATTAAAAACTTGACACCCAATTTGAGCCATCAGCACGAATTGTGTATAATTTTGAATCGATATTCAAATTAAAAAACAAGCCAACCAAAACCTTTTCTTAGATAAAAGTTTTTTTGTACGATGTCCCCAATAAAATAACACCTGGCCCCTAATACTACTTAACCGTGTGATTTTAAAGCGGATAGGTTATACCTAGGTCACTTCAAATCTTCTTTTGATCATACCCTATCTTCCGAAATTACATCATACGCACTAGATACGCCTCTCTGATTTCTACCCAGATTTTCTCAGACACTTCAACCTAATCGGTTTCTGCAAGATATGCCCTGAATAACACTGACCCTTTTCAAAGAAAAAACAGGCCAGGCGTAAAAATATTAAAGTCTTAAAAGTGACCTATCCAAACAAAATCAGGTTATCCGTGAAATTTTCAAACTTTTGATGGGCAGAATACTCCAGAAACCTCTTTTGATCTTAATTAAACCTTTCTCCCGAAATTATATTTACACACGCAACAGATACGTCAACTGGTAGATACGCATATACGAATCTTCCTGACCTTTATTTAAGGAGGCTCTTGTTTAGTATATTAAAGCGTATATCCAATAACAGGTATATTTAGATTCGGTCTTGGTATGATAATAATACGCTTTTTAAGGTCAATTTGAGGAATCGGTTTACTCTGCTAATCACAAAATGAGTCTTCTAGTAAAGACTCTTGCAGAAGTCCCGTTGATGAGACACAACACGACCAAAAACGTGTACGATTAGTTTCTAAGCTTTTTGGAGTCTTCTAGATACTCAAAACAACAACAACTTTCTGTCTCGCCATCATCTCCAAAGATTGCCACTGGAATGTGGAGATTTGCGCAAGCAAAGAGAGGCTTAGGCCTCCAGCAGTAGAGGACACGATGGAGCACACTGTGGAAGTCTGCCTGGATGCCTGCCAGGGCTGCGGGACTGTTCGAAAGAGATACCGCGGCCCTGGAACACAAAGGGCAAGGAAGAAACATGGATGGGTTTTAGTCAGTACAAGTCTGACACTCCCTTCCGCTACGCCCAGAGCGGGAGAAGTCATTTGATGATTTCTCATCCGAAAAAAAGGCCTCCAGCAGTAGTTGCAGTGAGGTTGTGGATGATGATGATTTTTCAAAGATGGTGATTGGTAAAAAGAATACGGAAAATATAAAAAAGACTGTATGCTTTTGACGTAGCACGATAATTGCGAAAACATGTTATTTATTAGAATCCGTGACGCAGCTGCGAGTCATTGTAGGAAGGCATCGTTGTAATAGATACTGATTGTGATCACCTACGTACAGAAATAGTAATCACTGTATAATTATCACTTGCGTTTTCACCGATAAACGAACGGACAGAAACGGAAACAAAACATGACGTAGCTGCCAAACTTTGTTGTCTGTTACAAATCGCGGTGCAGTACCGAGTACTCTCTAATCATCGCAGGAACACAAGACTTCGTTGTAATAGATCCTGATTTAGACCAGTTTCACGAAATACAAACTAATAAACATATCTGCCAATAAATGCTCACACTGATTCCTTGTAGTCAATACTAACTCGAATCACCGTAAACATCGGCTTCGGATGTAAACATCCGCCATGGGAGCAGCGAGGTAGTGACCCTGACAACAACCGGATGCTTTTCTGTAGCAGCCGTCTGTCTATATTATCTTCACTCCTGGGAGTTAAGTATACTTTCTGTCCATGAAAGGGAGAAGATCAAATACGCCACGCGTGCGATTCGATGGTGTTCACAGCAATACAATATATCATTGTAATAATGTAATCGAGATTATAATGATATACTGTTAATTTTCACATCTTATCTGCTTTTATCCGATTAAGGGCGGATTCGACCAAACCCGAATTTATACACGAATAACTATACCGAGAATAATTTATTCCACGATTTAATTTTCGGATAAGCAACAGTCGTTTTTCCATGCATTCTAAAGTATAACTATACTTCGATTAGTTACGCGCGAATAGCCGAGTGAATGTGAACATGGTGTGAACGAATGTAATACCCGGAAAAAAAACAATGTTCCAGAAACGGGAGAGTACAGAAGCATACCGCATCAACTCTCATTTGTCGTATTATAGTGCGGGAAAGTTGAAATGACAGCTTAAAACAAAAGGACGCCATTTTGTTTTTCTTGGAATAAGCTCCTTAATCCATGCCTAACGGTGGTTTAGTGACTATTCCCGAATAGACTCGGTATCCTCGGGTTGTAGTTGGTTAAACGTGAAATTGAGTTATTCTCGAATAAGTAGCGATTTACTCCTAGAATAAAATTAACATCATACGTAAGAGGTAATATCGTAACCAATGAGGTTAATCCAAGGTGCGATTATTGCTAGTTGAAAACTTTTTAGTAAATGATGCCGAAACGTGTGACAGGTGAGAATGGAAGAAGAAAACGTATTGCGCCGGCACCAAGAATCATAGGATAAGGGCAGGAAGAAAATGATTCTCAAAGCCATTCGCTTAGGTGTGATCTATGGAACAACTAATGCCGCGAGAAATGGCCCAAAAAAATTAAGCCCAACTTTATTAAAAAGTAACTGATTAAGAAGAATTTACTCGAATAAGTCTCTCCCAGACTCCAGACCTATCTTAACTCATTTGACTTCGCTGTCTGAAACTGATACTGTTAACCTGCGTCATCCCACTGCTGGGCAAAGGCCCCCCACGACTTCCAGTTGTTTCCATCCAGAGCTAATGTAGACCACTGGTCGCCATCTTCTACGAGGTCTGCCGCGACGTCTTCTAGCTGTGTCGGGGTTCCAGAAAGTGGTTATTTTGGCCCACAACTCATTGGCGCCGGCTAATTTATTTTAATTAAGTCAAGAGAAGACTCAAGTGCTAGTAAAAGCAAATACAAAGCTGAAATGTCAAGTAAACATGCTCCAGAAACTAAGGTGTAACAGAATTTGCCTATAACAATTTCAACGCAGGCACACCGCGAAGATCCTTCAAGAATAAATAAATTAAACTTACGTTTCTAGTAACAGCTGAACTCAATTCAATTCATAAGCAATTGTGGAATAACAAACGTTGTTATTACAATCTGTTACTCTACGCTCAAGTTGTTCCGAACTACGCTGTATTTTTATCAGCTAAGGCTACCTATGAGCGAAAAAAAGTGGCGAAATCGCGCGTTTTCCACTGATCGTATTAATTTCGCTGAGATGATTTTTTCTATAGACCAAAGTCTAGATTTGTGCCCGGTTGATGGTAAAAGGCTCGCCCTTATAACGTAACTGGCGCAATGTGAGTGTACTAGAAGTACACCTCTTGCTAAGCCTCCGGATGGTACATACGTCATCTTGTATTTGGCTTTTTCAGAATATTTTAGCTTGTTGGGTAAACGCGGACGGCGGCGGTTACGGGGATGTTGGGGGTCAAAATTCAATTTTTTTTTAATGTACCCATCAGCACAATGCTTTGAGTGCGTTACATTGAGTCCTACCAAAAAACGTAATCTTTCACCCAAAAATAAGTCGTTTCCCAGCGATATTTTTTGCATAGTTTCCAAGTTTGAGGTACAGAATGCTTGATTGACGGCTTCGTGATGGGTGTTGTTACACTCTGTATTTAGTATTTTTTTTAACACTTTTACTTGATCTGCGGCAATTTCAATCCAACGTAGCTCGGAAAGTGCGATTGTACAACGCGAAAAAAAAAAATAACGTGTGCAATTCACACGTGATAGAAGTGAAATTTTGGCTTCAAGATAAACACTGTATAATGCTTCCTATCTCATTTTCTCACGTTAAATCTTATGAATTTATGTGTCTGTCTCTTTTTACTGTCGCTTTTTCGTTTCATCTACTTTCAAACCACAAGAAGTTTTCACTTCAAAACGCTGTTTCAGCGACTTGGCCACCTTTAGCGTTTTTCCTACAGGCCTGTCCCTAACCTTAAGGAAAATGAACACAGAAACACGGAGTACCATAATAGCATTCCGTGAATCATGGTGCCTATTCCTTCCGACATTTATTACCAAGATCTAGATGTACGGTGGGCTGCACCAATTGGGAACGTAGGTGCTTTCAAGAGGGGTACCCTCATCGTGACGCTGACTGTACATGATGTCAAACAATGACGGCTTCGGGATTATTTACGTCTTCGTTTGTTCTATTAGTGGAATATTACGTTTTATTGGTTTCGTGTGGTGAGAGATGACGTCTTGTGGAGTTATTTGTATTTTATTTAGATTTATCTCTAAGTGGTTGTGGGTTTGTGGCTATTTATGGAGGAAGAATATGTCTTAAGTGGGTCTTCTTTTTCTTCGTCGTGTCGAAGATTTCCCTTTTTTTTTATTAAATTAGTTTTGACCAGTACTCTGCCACCTCGGCGGCGTTGGTACTGGCCTCGGACAGGTCCCAGTGGATGCATTTTGGCACAGGTGATGATTAAAATTCATCATCATCTGCCTAGCCTTTTCCCAACTATGTTGGGGTCGGCTTCCAGTCTAACCGGATGCAGCTGAATACCAGTATTTTACATGGAAAATTATGATTAATTAAATTAAAAGCCATTTATTCAAATTATATTTACCGACTTGTTTGTCATATCAAAATAACGAATGAAATTTCTGAATGCATATGAAGGTATACATAATTACATATATACGGTACTTAAAACAAAAAATATACTTTTAAAATTTTTGTCTGTCTGTTTGTTCCTCTTAATCTCCGAAACGGCTGGATCGATTTTGACGGGACTTTTACTGACAGATAGCTAATGTTATAAGGAGTTACTAAAGCTTACTTTTATTTTAGAAAAAGAATTAGGGTTCTGTGCAAAAAAAATAAAACCCTTGAAATCACATACATTTTTATAATAGCAACAGCCAAGTCTTGCACAAAAAGTAAGTAGAATAAGAAATAATGTTTATGTAACATCGCTGACAAAAGACATTGTAAAAGAGTAAACCCCGTTCAGATTCTCAAAGAAATCTTTTAGAAAAACCTCAACAATGATGATTGAATAGGTATAACATCGGAGTCGACTGTATTCATAAAACAAAACAAATACAAGTAATTACCATTTTTCCCAAGATAAGGCAGTTGTCCCACCGCCGGCGAGGAAGCGACTAGCGGTTGTTTTCTCGCTCAAGAAACGTCATCATCTGCCTAGCCTTTTCCCAACTATGTTGGGATCGGCTTCCAGTCTAACCGGATGCAGCTGAATACCAGTATTTTACATGGAGCGACTGCCTGTCTGACCTCCACAGCCCAGTTATTACTGGGTAATATGATACCCCTTGGTAAGACTGGTTGTCAGACTTTTTGGGCCACTGACTACCTGAATCGACTGTCAAAGATCTACAATGCCGGGACCAACGGCTTAACGTGCTTTCCGAGGCACGGAGGAAACTCGGTATGTAATGGGTGGTCACCCATCCACAGACCAACCTAGGCTAGCACGGCTTAACCTAAAGATCGACCCGCGCGGCTGTTATTATTTAGCCACGACATCCTTCTACTCTCGTTCAAGAAACGTACAATAGATAAGTAAATATATACGTAAGCAAAAGAGATGCATAATATTAATATGTAGTTGATCGTTAACTATGGCTGCGGGACTGTTCGAAAGAGATACCGCGGCCCTGGAACACAAACTGGAAAAAAACTAAATCGCCCGACGCACTCGCTTATAGCCCAGCGACAAAACTATCGGAACTACACACTCGCTGCTCGCCAACTTGTTTCTAGAATTACTCGCTTCTCGCTTATCGTTGGCGGTGGGACAGTTGCCCAAGAGAAACATGACGTCAGCCAAAGAGAAACCATTAAAGTTAACTATGTACATATTGTGATAGGTTACTTAGTCGTATCTTAGGTGGCCATTTTATGACTGCGTACTACTGACTAGTATTTTTATTGCAGCGCCTCTAGTAGCAAGTGGGGCTTCTAAAGGGTGTAAACGGACTCTAAACGAAGCCCAAAGGCACTTGTTCTATCCGTCATTGTGACCATTTTTTTGTTGTAGACCATACCTGGGAAACTTCTAGTTACGGAGATATCAAAGTTCCAACTTTTTGACAAGTTTTTTTTTATACATGTTTTTAATGTAAGATTTTTACTTTAAACACCTCCAGGACCCGCTTACTATTCAATCCATCCATCAGCACAATGTTTTGAGTGCGTTGCATTGAGTCCTACCGTAAAACGTGATTTTTCAGCCCAAAAAAAAAGTCGTTTCCCAGCACAAATTTTTGCGTACAGTTACTTAGTTTGATGTACACATAATGCTTGGTTGACGGCTTCGTGAAGAGTCTGTTTACACCCTGTATAGTTCCTTTATAGAATCCCAGGGTCGGGCAGTGTATTGGGTTTTTCTAATTGGAAAATTTTAATAGCAACCAGCCTTAAGTGATTGTGCGCAGTTGACAATTAAATAGACTCGCTCCTTGTTTTTAACCGACTTCGAAAAAAGGAGGAGATTGTGTATTCCACCAGCATCTTTTTTTTCATGTATGTTCACCGATTTATCTGTGATTGCAGGTCCGATTTATGTGGTTCGGTACCCAAAAGGTAAAACGGGACACTATTACTAAGACTCCGTCTGTCACCAGGCTGTACATATCTCATGAACCGTGATAGCTAGACAGTTGAAATTTTCACAGATGATGTATTTCTATTGCCGCTATAATAACAAATTAATGTAAAAAATTAGCCATGCAGTTATAAAACAGGTCTCATCTATAAATTGGTTCTTTCCTTGCAATTTTTTATTTAATTCGTTGTACTGTTCGAGCTAATCGGTAAAAAATGCAATGCCAATCTTTGTCTGCGAAGATTTGGAAATCTTGTCTGTTTTATTCTTTAAGAAATCTTGTATTTCCTCTTTTAAATTGCAGATCCGTTCAAATGCATACCCACAACTTAACTATCTTGCTCTCGTGTGGTAAAGAAGGTCAGAATAATCTGCCTCGATTTCGATCAGAAATTCTTGGAATTGCCGGTGTACCAGGCCCCGGGATCGAATCGTATTAATTAGTTTTATATATACATATATTCTTTGCGCCTGCGACCCGCAACACAATCATGAACTACGCGGCTTGTCTAGCTGGCTCCGTTACCTATGTGTCTATTCTAGTAAGTAGAATCTACTTTGTACTTCTGGACCGCCAAAATATAATTATCGCGGGCCATATACTATGCATGTCGAAGGACCGTCGGCGGGCCGGATTAAATGCTTTCGCGGGCCGGAGCTGGCCCGCGGGCCGTACTTTGCCCATCACTGCTCTAAAACATGACATTTTTCTTCATCGTCTATCATGTGCTAATAACTTCTATTACAATATAAATTTGATACTAGACAAGGATTTGTGCGATACCACAACTAAGATACAAACTTTTTTGAAAAAAAAAATAGCCGATTTTTTTTTTTTTTATTGACTTTTTTGCTACTTACCTACTTAAAGTAAAGTTATTTTCCACTTTTTTTTCTTTTTTTGGAAGTCTTTTTCTTTAAGTAAACAAGTTTTTTGTTGAAGGTAACTGGTAAAATGTGGTTTGGTACTTGGTATGCCACCTTATAGTTTACGTACAACTCTGCGGTTGTTGTTTTAACTACTTTATTAAAAAGTAACTGATTAAGAAGAATTTACTCGAATAAGTCTCTCCCAGACTCCAGACCTATCTTAACTCATTTGACTTCGCTGTCTGAAACTGATACTGTTAACCTGCGTCATCCCACTGCTGGGCAAAGGCCCCCCACGACTTCCAGTTGTTTCCATCCAGAGCTAATGTAGACCATCTTCTACGAGGTCTGCCGCGACGTCTTCTAGCTGTGTCAGGGTTCCAGAAAGTGGTTATTTTGGCCCACAACTCAATGGCGCCGGCTAATTTATTTTAATTAAGTCAAGAGAAGACTCAAGTGCTAGTAAAAGCAAATACAAAGCTGAAATGTCAAGTAAACATGCTCCAGAAACTAAGGTGTAACAGAATTTGCCTATAACAATTTCAACGCAGGCACACCGCGAAGATCCTTCAAGAATAAATAAATTAAACTTACGTTTCTAGTAACAGCTGAACTCAATTCAATTCATAAGCAATTGTGGAATAACAAACGTTGTTATTACAACCTGTTACGCTACGCTCAAGTTGTTCCGAACTACGCTGTATTTTTATCAGCTAAGGCTACCTATGAGCGAAAAAAAGTGGCGAAATCGCGCGTTTTCCACTGATCGTATTAATTTCGCTGAGATGATTTTTTCTATAGACCAAAGTCTAGATTTGTGCCCGGTTGATGGTAAAAGGCTCGCCCTTATAACGTAACTGGCGCAATGTGAGTGTACTAGAAGTACACCTCTTGCTAAGCCTCCGGATGGTACATACGTCATCTTGTATTTGGCTTTTTCAGAATATTTTAGCTTGTTGGGTAAACGCGGACGGTTACGGGGATGTTGGGGGTCAAAATTCAATTTTTTTTTAATGTACCCATCAGCATAATGCTTTGAGTGCGTTACATTGAGTCCTACCAAAAAACGTAATCTTTCACCCAAAAAAAAAGTCGTTTCCCAGCGATATTTTTTGCATAGTTTCCAAGTTTGAGGTACAGAATGCTTGATTGACGGCTTCGTGATGGGTGTTGTTACACTCTGTATTTAGTATTTTTTTTAACACTTTTACTTGATCTGCGGCAATTTCAATCCAACGTAGCTCGGAAAGTGCGATTGTACAACGCGAAAAGAAAAAATAACGTGTGCAATTCACACGTGATAGAAGTGAAATTTTGGCTTCAAGATAAACACTGTATAATGCTTCCTATCTCATTTTCTCACGTTAAATCTTATGAATTTATGTGTCTGTCTCTTTTTACTGTCGCTTTTTCGTTTCATCTACTTTCAAACCACAAGAAGTTTTCACTTCAAAACGCTGTTTCAGCGACTTGGCCACCTTTAGCGTTTTTCCTACAGGCCTGTCCCTAACCTTAAGGAAAATGAACACAGAAACACGGAGTACCATAATAGCATTCCGTGAATCATGGTGCCTATTCCTTCCGACATTTATTACCAAGATCTAGATGTACGGTGGGCTGCACCAATTGGGAACGTAGCGCGTAGGTGCTTTCAAGAGGGGTACCCTCATCGTGACGCTGACTGTACATGATGTCAAACAATGACGGCTTCGGGATTATTTACGTCTTCGTTTGTTCTATTAGTGGAATATTACGTTTTATTGGTTTCGTGTGGTGAGAGATGACGTCTTGTGGAGTTATTTGTATTTTATTTAGATTTATCTCTAAGTGGTTGTGGGTTTGTGGCTATTTATGGAGAAAGAATATGTCTTAAGTGGGTCTTCTTCTTCTTCGTCGTGTCGATGATTTCCCTTTTTTTTTAATTAAATTAGTTTTGACCAGTACTCTGCCACCTCGGCAGGGTTGGTACTGGCCTCGAACAGGTCCCAGTGGATGCATTTTGGCACAGGTGATGATTAAAATTACGATTGATTAAATTAAAAGTCATTTATTCAAATTATATTTACCGACTTGTTTGTAATATCAAAATAACGACTTTTTTCTGAATGCATATGAAGGTATACATATACGGTACTTAAAACAAAAAATATACTTTTAAAATTTTTGTCCGTTTGTTCCTCTTAATCTCCGAAACGGCTGGATCGATTTTGACGGGACTTTTACTGACAGATAGCTAATGTTATAAGGAGTTACTAAAGCTTACTTTTATTTTAGAAAAAGAATTAGGGTTCTGTGCAAAAAAAATAAAACCCTTGAAATCACATACATTTTTATAATAGCAACAGCCAAGTCTTGCACAAAAAGTAAGTAGAATAAGAAATAATGTTTATGTAACATCGCTGACAAAAGACATTGTAAAAGAGTAAACCCCGTTCAGATTCTCAAAGAAATCTTTTAGAAAAACCTCAACAATGATGATTGAATAGGTATAACATCGGAGTCGACTGTATTCATAAAACAAAACAAATACAAGTAATTACCATTTTTCCCAAGATAAGGCAGTTGTCCCACCGCCGGCGAGGAAGCGACTAGCGGCTGTTTTCTCGCTCAAGAAACGTCATCATCTGCCTAGCCTTTTCCCAACTATGTTGGGATCGGCTTCCAGTCTAACCGGATGCAGCTGAATACCAGTATTTTACATGGAGCGACTGCCTGTCTGACCTCCACAGCCCAGTTAGTACTGGGTAATATGAAACCCCTTGGTAAGACTGGTTGTCAGACTTTTTGGGCCACAGACTACCTGAATCGACTGTCAAAGATCTACAATGCCGGGACCAACGGCTTAACGTGCTTTCCGAGGCACGGAGGAAACTCGGTATGTAATGGGTGGTCACCCATCCACAGACCAACCTAGGCTAGCACGGCTTAACCTAAAGATCGACCCGCGCGGCTGTTATTATTTAGCCACGACATCCTTCTACTCTCGTTCAAGAAACGTACAATAGATAAGTAAATATATACGTAAGCAAAAGAGATGCATAATATTAATATGTAGTTGATCGTTAACTATGGCTGCGGGACTGTTCGAAAGAGATACCGCGGCCCTGGAACACAAACTGGAAAAAAACTAAATCGCCCGACGCACTCGCTTATAGCCCAGCGACAAAACTATAGGAACTACACACTCGCTGCTCGCCAACTTGTTTCTAGAATTACTCGCTTCTCGCTTATCGTTGGCGGTGGGACAGTTGCCCAAGAGAAACATGACGTCAGCCAAAGAGAAACCATTAAAGTTAACTATGTACATATTGTGATAGGTTACTTAGTCGTATCTTAGGTGGCCATTTTATGACTGCGTACTACTGACTAGTATTTTTATTGCAGCGCCTCTAGTAGCAAGTGGGGCTTTTAAAGGGTGTAAACGGACTCTAAACGAAGCCCAAAGGCACTTGTTCTATCCGTCATTGTGACCATTTTTTTGTTCTAGACCATACCTGGGAAACTTCTAGTTACGGAGATATCAAAGTTCCAACTTTTTGACAAGTTTTTTTTTATACATATTTTTAATGTAAGATTTTTACTTTAAACACCTCCAGGACCCGCTTACTATTCAATCCATCCATCAGCACAATGTTTTGAGTGCGTTGCATTGAGTCCTATCGTAAAACGTGATTTTTCAGCCCAAAAAAAAGTCGTTTCCCAGCACAAATTTTTGCGTATAGTTACTTAGTTTGATGTACACATAATGCTTGGTTGACGGCTTCGTGAAGAGTCTGTTTACACCCTGTATAGTTCCTTTATAGAATCCCAGGGTCGAGCAGTGTATTGGGTTTTCCTAATTGGAAAATTTTAATAGCAACCAGCCTTAAGTGATTGTGCGCAGTTGACAATTAAATAGACTCGCTCCTTATGTTTAACCGACTTCTTAAAAAGGAGATTATGTATTCCACCAGCATTTTTTTTATGTATGTTCACCGATTTATCTGTGATTGCAGGTCCGGTTTCAGTGGTTCCGTACCCAAAGGATAAAACGGGACCCTATTACTAAGACGCCGCTGTCCGTCCGTCCGTCTGTCTGTCTGTCCGTCTGTCACCAGGCTGTATCTCATGAACCGTGATAGCTAGACAGTTGAAATTTTCACAGATGATGTATTTCTATTGCCGCTATAATAACAAATTAATGTAAAAAATTAGCCATGCAGTTATAAAACAGGTCTCATCTATAAATTGGTTCTTTCCTTGCAATTTTTTATTTAATTTGTTGTACCGTTCGAGCAAATCGGTAAAAAATGCAAAAGCGGTACGCCAATCCTTGTCTGCGAAGATTTGGAAATCTTGTCTGTTTTATTCTTTAAGAAATCTTGTATTTCCTCTTTTAAATTGCTGATCCGTTCAAATGCATACCCACAAGTTAACCAGCTTACTCTCGTGTGGTAAAGAATGTCAGAATAATCTGCCTCAATTTCGATCAGAAATTCTTGGAATTGCCGGTGTACCAAACCCCGGGATCGAATCGTATTAATTAGTTTTATACATATATACATATTTTCTCTGCGCCTGCGACCCGCAACACAATCATGAACTACGCGGCTTGTCTAGCTGGCTCCGTTACCTATGTGTCTATTCTACTAAGTAGAATCTACTTTATACTTCTGGACCGCCAAAATATAATTATCGCGGGCCATATACTATGCATGTCGAAGGACCGTCGGTGGGCCGGATTAAATGCTTTCGCGGGCCGGAGCTGGCCCGCGGGCCGTACTTTGCCCATCACTGCTCTAAAACATGACATTTTTCTTCATCGTCTATGATGTGCTAATAACTTCTATTACAATATAAATTTGATACTTGACAAGGATTTGTGCGATACCACAACTAATAAGAGTAAGATACAAACTTTATTGAAAAAAAAATAGCCGATTTGTTTTTTTTTTTTATTGACTTTTTTGCTACTTTCCTACTTAAAGTAAAGTTATTTTCCACTTTTTTTTCTTTTTTTGGAAGTCTTTTTTTTTAAGTAAACAAGTTTTTTGTTGAAGGTAACTGGTAAAATGTGGTTTGGTACTTGGTATGCCACCTTATAGTTTACGTACAACTCTGCGGTTGTTGTTTTAACTACGTCACATCTTACAAACGAGGTGTTGTGTAATTTATTTTATTGCACTGCTATACAGATTTTCCTATGACATCTATGTCATTCATGATATTATGTGCTGTTACTTTGATAGATCACGTCCTGTGTAATAAAACAATATTTATAGACCAATATTCCGGCGTCGATGGTATAATAATTATTTTGGTACTTAATTAAATCCTAATTTAGATTTCGCAGTGTCCCCAACTCCCAAATATAGAAATGCGGCCAAAATGTTGACGAAACGTAAATAATAATTGACGGCTGACGTTTCATTTCATATTCCTTATTAATTAAATGATATGTCCAAGATTAGCTCCTAAATTAAATATAATTGCTACGTCGATCTATTCACAGAATTATATTTTTGCCGATGCTACTTATAAGGTTAATTAACAAAACCGAAGGGCACTTATTCTCCCCGTCATTTGGATCATTTTTTTGTTCTAGACCATACCTGGGAAGCTTCTAGTTACGGAGATATTGGGGGTCAAAGTTTTAAGTTTTTCACAAGTTTTTTTTAAATAAGTGTTTTTAATGTACGATTTTTACTTTAAACACCTCCAGGACCCCCTTACTAATTAATCCATCCATCAGCACAATGTTTTGAGTGCGTTACATTGAGGCCTACTGTAAAACGTGATTTTTCAGCCCGAAAAAAAAAGTCGTTTCCCAGTACTAATTTTTGCGTAAAGTTACTTAGTTTGATGAACATAATGCTTGGTTGACGGCTTCGTGAAGAGTCTGTTGACACCCTGTATTGTCCTATGTCCAGCAGTGGACGTCTTTTGACTGAAATGATGATGATGATGATGATATTGTCATCTAAACGGCATCTTAAGAAACCATGTAATCATTTCTCCTGCCCTTGTCCCTATTCATTTGGGGTCGCCGCAGCGTGTCTTCTTCTTCCATACTTCTCTATTACTCGTCATCTCATCAGACTCCTACTTTCTAGCCATATCATCCTTCACACACTCCATCCATCGTTTCTTTGGTCTTCCTCTACTTTTATACCCATCCACGTTCATACTCAAAACTTTCCTCACGACATTTTCCTCATTCCTCCGCATCATATGGCCATACCACGACAACCGATTTCGACACAACTTTTCAGTCGCCAGTTTCAGTGTTATGTACTCATTTCTTGTTTTATCCATTCGCGTAAAATGTAAACAAACTATGAACTAAGAATAAATCCTACTGTTCTAAAAATACCATTGATGTTAATGCTTTGTAATGGGTTTTACGAAGTGTACGGTGCTTTTAGTGGCGTATATAAACCATGGCTGATTTCTGGCTAATTAAGTTTCGGATACGGTTACGGATATGTCATTATTTCGGATTATCCGTTAGTTTCGGTTACGGATATTATAAAAAAACTTACTAGTTATGAAAGAGGTTATGTTATAACTAGAAATAACAAACAAACTGCAAGATTCACGTGGCGCGCGAGCGGTGAAACAAAAACCTGTCGAAACATGTCGTTTTATTGAAACTCCGCCCTTATATGATACTATCCGAAACCTGTAAAACGGATACGGTTACGGATATATTTTTATTTCGGATATCCGATAGTTTCGGTTACGGTTACGGAGCTCCATAACATCCCTGCTAAGTACCACTTCAATGAACAGGGTAGCCTGCTATAGACCATTCACTTCTATTTCCTGGATATCATAGCATCTTTCCATATTTACAAAACACTAGCTTATACCCGCGGCTTCGCCCGCGTGGAGTTCCATAATTGTCCCACGGGATCTTACTACCGGCATATATAGTATCGCTTGTGTTAATCCAGGTTATAAACTATCTGTGTACCAAATTTCGTCCAAATCCGGTCGTTAGTTTTTGCGTGAAAGAGTAACTCACGAACTTTTGCAGTACCTATGACCAAATTTTGGTCATGGTGCTTTAGAGTTTAAGAAACCCATGTTTGATAAAGTCGTAGCTGCTACTTTAAGTTCCTGAAGGAACACAACACTGCCCGCCCTGGGAATCGAATCCAGGGCAGGACTTCGTGCTTAGCAGTCGCGTTTGCAACCACTAGACCAAGGAGACAGTGTTTTTTTTTTACAACACCAACAAAATATTCTTATGATATCCAAATATACCTTAAAATCCCTCAACGTTTCATGCGATAATAATAACCCTATTTAGTAACATGACCTTTAAAAAAATACGTTTAAAGTGCAAAATTCGTTCGCGATCGAGTGGATTTTGCTTCGGCCTTCGCCCAAGGTCAGGTTTTTTACCAAAACTGGAGTCGTATGTTTACTTTTAACATTTGTGTGTCTGAGACGCTTTGTTGGGTTAAAAGTGGGTTATTTTAAAAGTTTTAGTAACGACTAGCTGGGCCCCGCGACCTTCGCTCGCGTGGCACAGCATTAATTTCCTTTTTGAATCGGATTTTGTTAACAATTTCAAGGGTTTTAATTTTTTTGCATGGAACCCTAATTCTTTTTCTGAAATTAAAGTAGCTAAAGTTATTTCATACAACATCAGCATCTCCCAGTTAAAGTCCCGTCGAAATCGGTCCTGCCATTTCGGAGATTAGCTGGAACAACCAGACAGACAAAAATTAAAAAAAAAATTGTAAGTACCGAATATACTTGTATATGCATTCAGTCAAAGGTGTGTTCTGTGGATGGGTGACCACCCATTACATACAAAGTTTTCTCTGTGCCACGGAAAGCACGCTTATGATGATTACAGAAATAGATTATCTTAATATATATAAATCTCGTGTCACAATGTTTGTCCTCAATGGACTCCTAAACCACTTAACCGATTATAATAAAATTCGCACACCATGTGCAGTTCGATCCAACTTGAGAGATAGGATAGTTTAAATCTCAAATTATAGTCGCAATTTTAATTTATTGCTAACTATTTGTCTGTTATTATTTGACAGTCACAATTATCTGTTAACTCCAAATGATTCTAACAGATGTCGATACCTTTACTATATTTAAAAATGGAACGATCTTATACTCAAAAGCATGGCAACCAAGGAGCCAACTTATCAAAGGTTTTATTTAAATATCGAATTGGCTTGCAAATAGAAAGCAGACTTTTTATCCCGACGACCGCATTCACGGAAAAAAAAAATGAATAAAAGCGTTTTTAAATAAATTAGCGCAACTGATACCCCACGTCACGTAGGTAGGTACTAGGGAGGTAGGGTAGGTAGGTACTAGGAATGTAGGTAGGAAGGGTAGGTAAGGTACTAGGAATGTAGGTAGGAAGGGTAGGTAGGTAGGGCTAGGGTAGGTAGGAAGGTACTAGGGAGGTAGGTAGGGTAGGTAGCTACTAGGGAGGTAGGTAGGGTAGGTAGGTACTAGGGAGGTAGGTAGGGTAGGGTAGGTAGGGCAGGGTAGGGTAGGGTAGGTAGAGTAGGTTGGGTAGGTATGGTAAGTAGGGTAGGTAGTTTAGGTAGGGTAGGTAGGGTAAGTAGGGTAAGTAGGGTAGGTAAGGTAGGTAGGGTAGGGTAGGGTAGGGTAGGGTAGGGTAGGTAGGGTAGGTTGGATAGGTAGGGTAGGTTGGATAGGTAGGGTAAGTAGGGTAGGTAGTTTAGGTAGGGTAGGTAGGGTAAGTAGGGTAGGTAGGGTAGGGTAATCGCAATATTATTTAATTGCATTATGTGACGCAAACGAAGTTGCGCGGGTCAGCTAGTTTATTATAATGATATACGCAGTACCAGAAGCGAAGAGTCAATTTTTGTAAACGGTAAGCCAGAGTACATGTCTTTCATGTGATTATATTATTTGTCTATAGAATAGTGACTGCCACTTTTCAAAGGGAAGCCGTTGGGAATCGAATTGTATGGAACCTTCGCCACTGCGCAGTACTAATTGGGTTGTGTAGGTCAGATAGGCAGTTGCTCCATGTAAAATACTGGTATTCAGTTGTATCCGATTAGACTGGAAGCCGACTCCAACATAGCTGGAAAAAGGCTAGGCAGATGATGTGTGCAGATACTTAAAGACAGGTTTTCTGAAAAAACAAAGTTAGTTATGCTCATCATGTCGTCTGGGTCCAACCCCACAGGAAGTCGTTATCATTATTCTTAGCAGACACACCGATGCCACATCAAATGCAGATCTCAATGCCAACCTCGTTAAACTTTTAATTTAGGTAACAGTATTAAATATTATTGTTTTTCACTCTCCGAATGATAAATTGAGGAATTGTTGCGGTTTAAAAGAAGATGTAGTGACAAAAATTTAAAAGAGTATGCTTAGATGGTTGGTCATGTGGTGAGGATGAGTGAAAGGCGACTAACAAAAGGTATTTACAAGGCAGATGTGAGTGGCAACGCCGGGAGGGTACGGCCTAGAAGGACATCATCACAGCCGGAAGACATCCAAAGTGAGGTTTTACGATTATCGCCACGCTTGGCAGTCGGGTTGACGCTGGCAGTACCGTTGTTACAAAGGTACAGGGAACGCTGCTGCCCATTCTCTGGTAAGTCCCTTAGTCGCCCCTTACGAAACTTACGGGAAGATATGGGATGGTGCTATTCTTTACGTCCGACACCATACAGTACTACAGTACTAGAAGGACATACACTGACCTTATTGGTGACGTTCTTCAGAAAGGTCAGGTGCGTAGTTCTCGCAACCGGCGTGCGCGACCAGATGTATGAAGGTGGACGAGGTAAAAGGAGTATGTAAGGATCGTACCAGGTGGCGTTCTGTGGTTTCTGCCTACCCCCATGGGAAAACGGCGTGAGTTTATGTATGTATGAAGGAAAACGTTGAAATAAAGTTCGGGTGTAGATGATAAAACCTAATAAGGTTCAGGATCGATGTCAGAATTCAAAATGTGTGATAAAGTCTGGCCTTGAAGACTTAAAATAGAAAAAAAATGTAATTACAAGAAGTACACTAAGTATTTTATTTAGATTACCTACTTTTTCACCATAGGGTTTTTCCATTTTTTGTCATTTACGTTGGCACTTATTCGGTTTATTCAAATACGTAATATAGAAAGGTAGTTTCGTCGTGCCTCGGAAAGCACGTTAAACCGTTGGTCCCGGCTGTCATTTGAAGATCTTTGACAGTCGTTAAGTAGTCAGTGGCTCAAAAAAGTCTGACGACCAGCCTTACCAAGGGGTATCGAATTACCCAGTACTAACTGGGTTGTGGAGCTCAGATAGGCAGTCGCTCTGTGTAAAATACTGGTATTTAACTGCATCTGGTTAGACTGGAACCCAACATACCGACCCCAACATATTTGGGAAAAGGCTAGGCAGATGATGATGATGATATTCAGAACTGTACATCAAAATCCAAAACCGTTAAAATTAACAAACTGAGTCATCCCATACTTTAACTCGACATTGGCAGTTGGCTAGGTCAGTTACTGAACCGTATCATGTTATGGGGTCATTATTTATAAATAGAGGCGGTTCCCATAAATGCTTCAATGTCAAAGCAATTTGGTTTGAGGCTAGAATTTAGAGAAAGACTGTAATGGGGTCCCATTACGATGTTATTAGGGTCATAGAAGGCCATTGTATAGAAAAAGGAGGATTAATTTGGCGGTGATGGAAGTGTAGGCCACAAGCCCTATGAAATGATGGAGGATGTGATTAAGGTCTAGGCCAGATAGAAAAAGGGGACAACTATATGTCATTCAATAGTATACTATGTATAATTTCAATGTATCAAGTGTTAGCTGTAAACATTATAGATCCGTTTCCTTCGACACAGGGACATAGGGCTTCTTTTTGTGGAAGGGAGTTTGCCATAATCCACCACGCGGGCCTCTTGCAGGTATGTGGATAATATCGTCCGCAACTGCTTTGAAAGCGTTTTAATCTTAGACAGCCAATATCGTTTTCACATTATGCGATAACGATAACGACACGACACGACACGACACGATATCGTGGGACTGACACCAAATGAAGGCCAAATTGATAATGAAAAGAAATCGTTGATCCCTTAGGGTGATTTTCCACCAGAGATGTGCTATGCAGCTATGCTGCGAGGATGTAATAGCTAAGCTGTGAAACTATGTGACCGTTTCCACTGATACTAAGCTATGTAGCGGTGCGAGTAAGATGTGCTATGAAGATGCGCTGCCGCAAAGTAGCAGCGCGAGGAAGATGCGCAGCTTGAGCTATGCGATGTATCGATAGTAGGGAAGCGGCGAGGGCGCACATAGTTACACCACTCGCAACCATCCGTAACACGCATCCTTCCATATAAAAACATATGTTAGTTGAATCCGTTTCCACTAGTGCTAAGCTATGTGCACCAATGAATATGATTGGTGGATATCAAACGCATCCATAGCAACGTAGCATAGCACATCTCTAGTGGAAAAGCACTCTTATACTTATCTACAGAATACGAATGACAAATTATCCGTACTATTGCACAGTGGCTATGACTGGTTCATTTCTAAGTATTCTACTTACGGTAGCTGTTAATGGGGAAATCCGTGAAGCCATGACCTGGTTTTCGATGCACAGAGAGATTTCAATGTCTTTTAAATGCATTAGGTTGGATCTTACCAGTACTGTTCAGTTGAACCTATCATAACATTACGCCTTCAATCTCCAAAGAGTTTGGCAGAAATTTAAATATGTACACAAACATTTCGTCAGAGATTTTGAGTCCCATAAAGGGGGTGAGCGGCTTATTTACATCAACCGGACACTGTTTGGCTGGAATACCTACTGGAGTGCGAAAGCCGTATCTTTGAATTTTGTTTCTTCGTAAACCTTTCAACGACATCTCTATATTGCGACGCCTTGTTAAATCGACGTCTTGTTACTGCGATGTTTCGTTCCATCGAAAAACTATACTGCGAACGATTTTACTGCGTAAATATCATACTGCGAGGCCTTGTTCAATCGATGTCTCGTTACTGTGATGACTTACTTACTAAACTTACTTCGGACGATCTTACAGCGATAAACAAGATATATATCTAGATACTTAGTTATCGCCGTAAGGTCGTCCGAAGTAAGTTTTCCTAAGTAACATCACAGTAACGAGACATCGATTGAACAAGTCCCCGCAGTATGATATTTACGCAGTAAAATCGTTAGCAGTACAGTTTTCGATGTAACGAAACATCGCAGTAACAAGACGTCGATTTAACAAGGTGTCGCAGTATAGAGATGTCGCCGAAAGGTTTTCGAGGAAACAAAATTCGATGATACAGCTTTCGCCCTCAAGTAGGTATTCCGTTTGGCTAGGTAGCCTTTACAACTGTCAAAGGTCTCCGAAAATCGAATCGGCATACATGATTTTCGAGGCACGGTTGTGGTCTTGGTACGTAATGGATTGTCAGGGTCACGCAGTCAAGGACGCAGCCTTCCTTGGAAAACGCAGGATAACCTTCAATCGATTTGTGAGACTATTATTATTTAGCCTTGGGGCTTGTCCTCGTGCTGGTAAAAAAATTAGGAATGTAGGTTTAGTATGTTATAGTGTAGTTAGTCATGATCAGCCTAGCCTTTTCCCAACTATGTTGGGGTCGGGTTCCAGTCTAACTGAATGCAGCTACGACTACGACTGCCTATCTGACTTCTACAACCCAGTACGAGGTAATACGATACCCCTTGGTAAGACTGGTGGTCAGAGTTTCGGGCCAGACTACTTAACGATCGACAAAAATCTATAAATGACAGCCGGGATCAACATCTTAACGTGTTTTCCGAGGCATGGAGGAAACTCTATGTAATGGGTGGTCACCCATCCACGGACCAACCTAGGCAAGCGCGGCTTAACCTAAAGATTGACCCGACCGGCTGTTATTATTTAACCACGAGCTTTTCATATGTATGTAAAAGTGAGGCGTAGGTCCAAAATAACGCCACAAGAAGAAACTAGCGTTTGACTTACAATGTGTTTTGCTATGCAAATATCATCTACAAACTAATATTATGTTTCTAGTACGAAACTGTGTCAAGACTCGAGATAAATCTTTTCTTGGTACATCCTTGAATTCTACCCACCCATTCATAAAAAAACGCAGATAGAGACAGCTTACCATTTCACCTAGTTTAGAAAAGGACAGACCTAATATAAAATAGTCGTTCTCTGTTTTATTTTTACTTTATTTGTTAGGGACAAAAACAGTTACATACCAAGCTTAACTAAGATTCTTAAATTAGCACAATACTTTGAAATACATTTATACCTAATCTATTCCATATTTATGTTACTACAAAATTACACATGTAACCCACAACATTGTTCACGAATTCATAAAAAAATAAAATAAAAGGAAACAGACAAATAGTGCGCATCTTAAAAGACAAGAAGAAGATAAATGAAAAAAATATATTATATAAATAATTATTTATACTTATGAATTTATTAGTTTTAAAATAATTACTATTTCAGCAGCAGGTTAGGTCTCAAATATTTTCTATATTTACTTGGAGTAACGATCATAAGAAAACAAAGCCTTAAAAAAAGCTAAAAAACTAAGATGTTAAAAAATCGTGTTCGAGACTTATCATCAACCTTGGTTTTTCCTCAACTACGGTGGGGTTGTTGGGTAAATCCTAAATAACAACCAACCGAGTTTTTCCATAAAAAAATTACGCAGTAGCCTTTTTTTTTACGGATGGGAAATCATCAAATGACTTCTCCCGCTCTGAGCAGAGCGGAAGGGAGTGTCAGACTTGTACTGACTAAAACCCACCCATGTTCCTTCCTTGCCCTTTGTGTTCCAGGGCCGCGGTATCTCTTTCGAACAGCCCGCAGCCCTAGCCTTTGAACCTGGTTGATGACTATAGGTTCGCTCCATATTATATGAGACTATAAAATAACTGGTCGGGTATTTACGAATACCCCTTGATCTATACAATCAATGACAAATAAATAAAATTTAAGTGTCTGTTTGTAATATCAAAATAACAGCGTATTAACAAAAAAACTTATAACAAAAACACATTTATTTTTTGTCGGTCCGTCTGTTTGTTCCGGCTATATAATCTCCGAAACGGTTGGACCGATTTTGACAGGATGATTTTTACTGAGGCTACTTTTAGTTTAGAAAAATAATTAGGTTTCCATGCAATAAAAATTAAACTCTGAGATTGGTAACAAAATCCGATTCAAAAAGGGAAATAATATTTTTTATAATAATTTCACGTAACAGACAGAGTTACTTTCGCATTAATTCTAGTCCGGATATCGCCACACATCAAGATTAATTATTGTTTCAATTAACTAGCAGTAAATAAATGACCACGTTGCGTTCAATATAACGGCATTTTATAGCTATTTGACGTCACACATTACGTCATACCTACGTCAAGATATTATAGGTAACAGACATATTTGGTAAGGTTTACATTCCTTTTGAGGTTTTTGAGTAATAAAGAATGTGAGCGTGCAAGGATGTCGAAATTATTTGTTTTCATTCTAAGAATTTTAAGGTTGGACAGTGACAAAACGTTTTATTTAAGGTTGGTTGACAAATAATAAGATAGATAGATAGATAAACCATTTATTTAGTGCACACAAAATACACATCACAACACATAAGTACCTAACGGCAAAAAAAAATTATTTGTAGAGGAGTCTGGATTTGTGTCCGGTTGATGGCAATAGGCTCGCCCCCAATTACTTGGGACTTAAACATAACTGGCGAAATGCGGGTGTACTATTAGGTACACCTCTGCCTAACCCTACGGGGATTAAAGGCGTGATGTTGTGTTATGTTGTACAGAAGTCATAACAAAATTCTGTTACAAGCTGCGTATGGGATAAATTAAATACCGGTAGTATTTATCCCATACCCAATACACGAAATAACTTTATTACTTAATTTAAAAAAAACAAATTACTAAGAATTTAAACACGTTTTCTTCGTCCATTCTCCCCTGACCGGCGGCACGGCATCATTTACTCCTTTCTCTTGCATTCCATTCCTCACGTAATCTATCTTCGTCCATTCTCCCCTGACCGGCGGCACGGCATCATTTACTCCTTTCTCTTGCATTCCATTCCTCACGTAATCTATCTTCGTCCATTCTCCCCTGACCGGCGGCACGGCATCATTTACTCCTTTCTCTTGCATTCCATTCCTCACGTAATCTTTCTTTTCTTTGGCTTTCCTCACCCTCTCTATCATCTCTATATCATCAACATTAATATCCATCATTTTTTTATTGATATGACAAGTATGGATGCCGATATAATTACAGATAATTATGAGACAGGTCGGCAAACCCCTGAATTTTGCAGGTGTCTAGGGCACAAAAACCTTGTGTAGACGTTGAGCATGCAAGTCCATGCTCACCACACAGAGGGCATCAATGAGGAGTTCTCCACAAAAAAAAAATTGCTATTTCTATCTACTTCTTTGGCGTATAAAACTAAAATGTTGACTAGCTAACTTCAGGGTGTCGGTTTTTCGTGACGGTGTGCGCGCGCATCGTAAAAATTTACTCTCATTATTTTCCCTAACGCGCCAAAAGAAGTATTACTTCAAAAATAACCGCTTACCTTCAAGGGGACCGTCGACTTTTAAGGTTAAAAAAGCACGTCACGAGACTTGCATTCAAATCAGCCATGTTTTTTAAATCAGGCACGGAAAAAATCAATCATACGGTACGTTCTTCAAAGAAACATAAAGACGTAAATTATCACACAATCGCTTTAAATGGACCGTTCAAACAAACCCGTTCTAGGAAAATTGCCATGATTCATACTCACTCCATCATGTAGTGTGGGCATTAAAATCAGCTGGTTTCCTGCGTCTGAATTGGTTGTTGATTTCGTTGGTTCAAAGAACATAATATCACGCCTGTGATCCCCGAAGGGTAAGGCAGAGGTGTACCTACTATACCCACATTTCGCCAGTTATGTCTGAGTCCGATGTCAGGGGCGTGCCGTCCATAGAGGCCTAGCCTACCCTACCAACAACACCAAATGCATTTATTATAACTATGAAATAAAATAATACAATATATTAAAAAAAGTTAAAACGCCTGTAGAATACTTATAGCAACTTGTCGCGCCCGTGTGACGTAACGCACGACGCTCCGAAGCGTGCCTATAGGCAAGCAGGCGCACGGCCTCAGTTCCATTCACAAATTTACGCACATTCGTGCATATTTTCGTGTGTATAAACGGCACACATGTATAAATTATGGGTGTAACTCCTTCAACAGGAGCCGTGTTGTGATTGGCTAGCTAGATTATGAATTAAGATCAGGGTTCCCAATTTGTGGAGATTTCCCCGATTTACGGGGAATTCGAGAAACAGACTACACTTAAACACGATAGTTTCCTTAATTACTAATAGAGACAATAAAAAAACAGGGTGGTATTAACGAATTTATACCTTCCGAAAAAATGATAAATTGTAAGGAATAGCAAAAGCCCTATAAAAAATAAAAACTACAATCATGAATTTTATTTTTCACTTTGTTTTTTGGGGAGTTAGGAAAATAAATATTGGCAACTGTGCTGTGTCTGTCACTTTTATTGGCAAATTAGAAACTAAACTTTTCTTTTAGTGTTTCATGTAACAATTTATTGGTTTGGATTTTTATTTTTATATCTTATTAAGTTATAACCATCGCAATGTCAGATGTGTGTGAACAGATATTAATAATTATCGGTTGATCGTCCCAAATTGAACCGATTTGTTGTGTTATTTGTTTATTTACTTATAAAATGGTGTTCTGTTGTGAAGTTTGCGCTGTTAATGTATGTTTGTTAGAAGTTAAAAGCAGTAAGTTTACGCAATTATCATTATATATCATATAAATGATAAGATAATTTAAGCAAGTTGTGTCTCAAGGTAGATGTGTACCCAAATTATGAGAATTAACCTAAAAATATGTATACCCAATTTTTTTTGGGTATCCGTATGCATGGCCTACCCGACGTGGAGAACTACTGCACGCCACTGTCCCATGTAATAGGGTGTGAGCCTATTGCTATCAACCGGGTACCGGTCTAGACCTCGTGGTTGCTTTTTAGAAATTCATGATGGAAAAAACCTAATAACAATTTACCCGACCAGGCAATCGAACCCAGGACCTCATGCTCAGCAGTCGCGCTTGCGACCACTAGACCAACATAATATGCTGCTAAGACTACTAATAAATTCGGATATAGGCTTGAAAATGATGTTGAAATCCTGAGTTAAGTCCAAAAACAATCTTTCAAGACTTCAACAGAACGCTTATTTTAGCATGACATCCCTATCTCTAAGTACTACTGAGTCCACTAACGGTCTACCATTTTTACCCGACTACGGAGAAACCAAAAGGAAGAGTTATGATTCTAGCAGTCTATGTATGAATGTATGTTTGTATTTACGTATTCCTCCACAGCGCCTAAACTATTAATCCGATTTTGATGAATAAGGTGTCAATCGATTCGTTATTATGGCCCGGGTAACATTTACAAGCTACATTTTAACCGACTTCAACAACACTATTTTAACTTGTAAACTCCAAATTTAATTTCGCGTGACTTTTCAGTAGTCGGGTTTTTTAATTGTACACACAAATTCTTGTTTACTCTAAAGCCTTAAGTAATAAAGTTGAAAAGTACTCGACCCTCAGTGCACTCGATAGTACGTCAAACCTATCAAACGCAATCGTAAGCCATAAATAAACAAACATCAATTTGTAGATCAATCAGTCTATTAAAGTTTATTTATAAGATTGATCTGAACGGACTGTGAGTAGTATAGTAATGGTCTGTAGTACTCGTAGACGATGAATAAACAGCTCTATTCATTGTCTATTATTTGTTGGTTACGTCTTTTTACCCGACTGCCAAGGAAGTTTCTTTGATAATTTATCGATTATCTCGTATGTTCTAATAGGCTGAATGGATTTCGATGATTAAGGTATCATTAGATCTGCCAGGGCTGCGGGACTGTTCGAAAGAGATACGTCGGCCCTGGAACACAAAGGGCAAGGAAGGAACATGGATGGGTTTTAGTCAGTACAAGTCTGACACTCCCTACCGCTCCGCCCAGAGCGGGAGGAGTCATTTGATGATTTCCCATCCGAAAAAAAAAGTATCATTAGATTCGCTAAATTGTAAGTCGTTAATATTTTTGTTTCAACCAAACCTATCGAGTAGGGTAGGTATCAAAATGAAGGAAATTAAAAGGAGATTACAAATAATACAATCGTTTCTATTGAACTTAACTGTCTTGGATCTCGCAACGAAATAACTCAGGAAAGTATAGCGAAGGAGTAGGAAAACCATAATTTCCACTACACATGTAGTAAAGTTGTAGCTTCTCCTTAAGAGTCCTATTATTTATTACTATTATATCCACAGACCTCCTCTCTATGAGAGGGAATGGGCTATAATTGTGTTTATTTTGAATATAACGGACGCTGAATCATAACATTTATGGCCTAAATTTGGCTTTCTTGGCGATTTTTTCCGTGAAAACTCAAGGAATTGAAAGAAATTGTAGAGCTCCAATAAGTAAGTAAAACATTCAACTTATCATTTAGTAATTTAAGCTTTTATAAGAATTGAATGTAACAAGAATTTGAGCGTCAAAGTTCCATCGACGACAATTTTTTTTTGCAAACTGAGTTCGTAAAATATTTATAGTAAATTACACGAAAAGAAAAATGAAAGTGTGTAACTCCAACTTACAAAAAGGAGAATGGCACGTATCGTTTTTCATAATCAAATAATTCAAATATCTTACAGCTGCTGAATGAATTTCCGTCAAAAATGTAATAGGTCTCTTAATCTTATGGAGAATTCGTCTTGTCACGACAGAATAGTAAATCCTTACAAAAAGGCAAGCCGCCTAAAAGCCGTTGATAAAAGCATTACACCATATTAATGCAGTTAAACCCCATTACAAGCTTATCATGAGATGTGACGAGCACCACTTGTTTGTTCAGTGATAGCGTACCAACAAAAAACATCAGATCCCCGTTAACTGCGCTTATCTATAGAGTACATATTGGCGTAACACGTTGGTTACGATAGTGACGGTATGATGTTGTGGAACACGTGATGAGATGGTACTTGTAAGTTCATGCTTGTAACCCTCGAAGAGGTAGACAGAAGTGTGCCTTAACTGCTTCAGTAGCCACATTTCTAATGCACTCTTGGGAAGCTAAAATGGAATTCAAATCCAGACTCCGTGGCTGTTACTGAGTTTCTGGTGAAAAAAACACAGTAACAATAACCGGGGATCGAATCCAGGACCCCATGCTTAGCAGTCACGCTAGTGACACTAGACCAACGAGGCAGTGTGAAGTCAGAACATTAAGTAGTCAAATGCTCGATTGAATGGTCACGGCCAATGATGCTAGAAGAAATTTCTAATGGAAAAGCCTTCCGTCTGACACGGGGTGTTCCAAATACAAATCTAAGATCTAGACAAGTTGATTAGGCTTCTTTTTGAATCGATGACAAAAATACCGATTATTAAATGAATTAGGCTCAGTATACACCATGTTGATTAGACTACCAACGCAATAAAAAGAGACCATGACTTCTGTGTTTATTTTCCCATTTTCGCCCAGGTCAGGTCAAAATGGCGAAAATGCTGACGCCATCTAGTAATACTGTCGAGGAAATTACAATAAACTTACTGTACAATGTGGACTTTAGGAGAGCTCTGGAAGATGCGATCCGTGAGTATCGGTTCACGTCACCTGATCTTAGGCCATGGTTACCACGTTTGCCCATCACGAAGGCTGGTTCGAGGTGGCGCAGGAGAAGAGTACCTAGAAGTATATGGGGGAGGCCTTTGCCCAGCAGTGGGACATTCTGTTGAAATACTTTCTGAATAAGAAGATAATCGGGTATTGGTGCGTGAAGAACACACCTCTAGAAATAATGACTCTCAACTAATGGCACTCACATGTTGCATTATCTTAAAATTATACTTTAGATACAGTTCTTTGCCCGCATGTCTGTGTCACATCACTTGCTAAATATTTGATCTTTCAATAATTATATCATTGCAAAGGTGAAATCATATGTGTTGCATTCCGATCTCGAAAACTGACGGAGAGAAATAAAGATGGCTGGCTTGGGTTTTTCTGATAGGTTAGCTGACACAGCTACTTTAAGCGTCCCGTTTATAATCGGCTATGTTTGTTTGTTTGGTGCTTATAGAATTACAGGCAGAAAGAGAGAGAGAGGCATAAGAAAGGCGTTGGTAGACCATCATCCAGATGGATGGACGACTTGTTAGTTGTCTGCAGGGAAGACCTGGATAAGTGAGAGTCACACAGACCCGGGAAGCATAGCAGAAAAGGTAGCAGGCTTACCCTCAGCACTGGAAGGAACAAGGCTGCCAATGATGATGATGATGAGATGGTTCAGCTATGTCTGTGAAGTAGCAACGGTATTGCAGATGCCCATAGAAGTCATGCAATCATCAGCTGCCTCGTCTTTTCCCGAATATGTTAGGTTCGGCATCCAGCCTAAGCCGATGCAGCTCAATACCAGTATTATATATGGAGCGACTGCCTATCTGACTTCCACAACCCAATTAGCACTGGGTAATACGATTCCACTTGGTATGAAGGTTGTCAGACTTTCGAGCCATTCCTGTAACGACTGTCAAAGATCTACAAATGACAGCCGGGACCAACGGCTTAGCGTGCTTTCCGAAGAAACTCGGCATGTAATGTGTGGTCCGACCTAGGCGAGCGTTGCTTAACCTTGATGTACGATATGTTAAAATCATAAGCTACTACACACCCTGCTAGGCAGCTTCTTGCTAAGAAATCACACTAACTTAACAACATATTAGCGAGACAGATTGTACATAACAAGATTATTTACTGTTTATTTACTAATCCTGCCATGTAGTTACAATCCACATAATAATTTATTTATCACGCTCATAATAATGTTGTGAAGGTTCCAAGTTTTGACATATTGGTATTAATTGATTTAATAATAACGGTTGCGTGATTCTTGACATTGTATTTCTTTTTTTAAACCAGCTTTGTATCAGACATTGATACTTTAAAGTAGTCTCCACGAATTCTCTTGTCAGGTGGACCCTGTACAGTCAGCCCCACAGTCCTGTTGCCTTGATGTCTGTCTAATGTTTTTACTTTGGCATGAGCTCGGATGTTTTTTATAGACCTTATTATCCATAAGCCGCTCGATTAACCGGTTAGATCCATTAGTATAACCCATATTTTATGTTTGATTAACCATTATACGGGTTAACCGTTATATTGTACGGGTTAACCCTGATAATATACGGGTTAACCCTTATAATATACGGGTTAACCCTTATAATATACGGGTTAACCCTTATAATATACCCGTATATTATAAGGGTTAACCCTTATTAAATATGGATTAACCCTTATAATATACGGGTTAACCATTTAATATTGCTGGAGTAACCAGATTGAAAGACACAAAGCACCGAGCGCGGGCTAACTCCGTCAGTTTATTGTATATTTATTATGTACAAAAAAGTACTTATGCGTAAACCGATTAATATAGGCTAATTATTTGTATAATACGGGTTAACCTATACTCTATGAATCTACGCTTAACCTTAAAAAATAACCCGATTAATACCTATATACGGGTAACCTTTTTGGCCTCTGTCCATAAGATGCGCCAGGTATCGCTGTAGACTGATTTCCCTGAGCTAGAAAAGAATTAAAACCGTATTCTGGTAACACTGAATTATGTACTTAACGTATTCGTGATTAAAATAGCATCCATTGTTACACTACCCTTTCCATTGCGCCGTACGCTAGGTAAATAAATATGTCAAGTTGTCAACCCACGCGAAAAAATGTGTACGTATTGTTGTGCTGTCAAATCCAGACATATTATTGTGATACTAAACGTGCGTTCTTGTATGTTACGTAACATAATTGCTGAAGTTCTCAGAAGCAGGCATGGAGTCTGGTTTTGTGCCCGTTTGACGTATCCAGATTCGCCCCTGTTACTTACATCTTCTTTAGTCGCGTTGGGCATTTTTGAGATAGGGTAAACAATTGAACTCGCGACAACGTTAAACGACCTCTTTTTCGTTGCAGAGTTAGCCATATTGCTACATATTATACAATACGCACATGAATCCGAAAAATCAGAGGTGCGTGTCTTGGGTTCGAACTAGAGACCTGACTTATGCTATGTGAATTGCCATCTAGTCTAATATTTAAACTACATACATAAGCAGTGTAAAAAGACTCTTAACGAAGCCGAAAGGCACTTGTTCTCCCCGTTATTGCGATAATTTTTTTGCTCTAGACCATACCTGGGAACCTTCTAGTTACGGAAATATTGGGGATCAAATTTCCAACTTTTTTACAAGTTTTTTTTTTTTAATTAATGTTTTTATTTATTTTTTACATAAAAGACACCTTCACGCCTCCCGTACTATTCAATCCATCAGCACAATGTTTTGAATGCGTTACAGAGTCCTACCGTAAAACGTGATTTTTCACCCCAAAAAAAAACTCGTTTCCCAGAAATAATTTTTGCATAAAGTTACTTAGTTTGATGTACATAATGCTTGGTTGACGGCTTCGTGAAGAGTCTGTTTACACCCTGCATATCGGACGCTTCATATTTCACTCATGCATTTCGTCTCTCGAACTTGCACTTATCTTTCATTCACCCACTGAATGATCTACATAGAATGAAAGATTGTCCTTCTGATACGGAGGGCTCCTTCCTGCCTATCATCTGCATTTTCATTTCAGTTTTCACCAAGTTCATCCCTCTTTTCTTCAGCCTTCCACTCCCGAGATGATTAAATAAATCTAGACAAATGTACTGTACAGCAAAGCGTTGACGCTTGCATGTTTACACAAAAAATTTGGCACCAGCCGCCATGTTGATATTTCAATGGTAACTAGGATTGCCAGCGCACCTCCCGTATATTTAAAGTATGTCATGTCGTTGCACGTTTAAGTGAATTTTGGGGATGTGATTCATTGAAATAACATCCCGTAGGTTGGGACTGTTGGGAGTGGTGATTTTACGAGGTGTGTATATGTATGACATGTAGAAACACACTCAAAAAAAAAAACAAATTTTTGGGCAATATTCATCAGGCCGTAACTTCCAGAAAAATGGTCGTACAAGAAATAAAATAAAAGAAAATTGTAGCTCCAAGTGTATAGTTTTTGGATTAGAACTTAAAAATTTTGGAGCGTCAGCGGTTTTGAGTAACCTTTGAAAAACCAGCGACAAGAAAGTTTTCATTATTTTTTTTAGTTTTTTTTTTGGCCCACGGTCGTAGATAATAATTTTTTTGCTTAACCACTATAAGGATCGGATACCTTGTTTATTTAGCTTTAATTTCTTTTTTTATAGACCTTAATACTTCCACTTCTCGCCGAGATATCGGTCTTCAAATGGAAAAGGATCCTTTGGTCTTTGATTACTATCGAAATCTCTAGTGTATGATTACTTGAGTATGAATGTGGATGGCTATAAGAGTAGAGGATGACCAAAGAAACGATGGATGGACTGTGTGAATGATGATATGGCTAAAAATGAGGTGTCTGATCAGATGATGAGTAATAGAGAAGTATCCAAGAAGAAGACATGCTGCGTAGACCTCAAATAAATTGGGATAAGGGCAAGAGAATGATGATGATGTATCAGGAAACTAGATTAATCTAGGCAACTGAAACTCGCGAGTGCGCGGCTTTACAAATTTCATTTGTATTATACATTTAAAGTGGGTACCATTATACCTAATACATTTAATAAGAAGTTCTTGTAACTGACTGTACATCTGACGTATTTAACGTCAGATTTTCAAGGTTGATCGAGTTGACGACAAAAAAAATAGATAAAAGGTGCCTACACGCGCGCACTCGCGAGTTTCACACTCGCCAGTTGACACAATCAACAGGAAATCTAGCAATCCAATACAGATATACAGTTATTACCTCAAAGTTAAACCCCAACTTATATTGCCGACATACAAACAAATACAAACTCTTAATTACTAAAGTTCGATTCCGATTCCCAAGCTTAATTAGTGAGAACATTCCGCAGATAATCAAAGATTATGTTTCCACACGAGGTGGTAATGCCAAGAGCTTAGTCCTGTGATGTTAAAGATCACAGTAACGTAATATCTGTGTCATCATCATCTGCCTAGCCTTTTCCCAACTATGTTGGGGTCGGCTTCCAGTCTGCCAGTATTTTACATGGAGCGACTGCCTGTCTGACCTCCACAACCCAGTTAGTACTGGGTAATACGATACCCCTTGGTAAGACTGGTTGTCAGACTTTTTGGGCCACTGACTACGTAACGACTGTCAAAGATCTACAAATGACAGCCGGGACCAACGGCTTAACGTGCTTTTCGAGGCACGGAGGAAACTCGGTATATAATGGGTGGTCACCCATCCACAGACCAACCTAGGCAAGCACGGCTTAACCTAAAGATCGACCCGAGCGGCTGTTATTACTTAGCCACGAGCTAACGTAATATCTGTGTATTCAATGTAATTAGTTCAGGATTTTTCTATAATTACATTGAGGGATAAGAGATAGGCGGTATGTAATTCCTCAGTGTGACACCCTGTATCTACCTACAGGGTGTTAATTAAGCAGAAAAGGTCTGGTCATCATGATAGTGGTACACGGTTTTCAGGGTATATTATATTCTTTTCAATTTGGATAAAATCATAGTGACTATGAGTAATTCAATGGCGGTCTTTATTTTTTGTACCATTCAACCCATTTGGTTGAACTGTGTAGTATCTTTTAACATTACACTAGCAATAGGGTAGTTGACAAAAAAAATATAATTAGTCCGTCAGATAGATTTACAAAAAATATTGAACACGGTATTTTTTTTTCTCGTAAACTAAAAATGAAGACGATGCAGTGCGTCGAAAACTCGTGTGACGTCACATTTCGGTACACTTTTTAAAGTGACGTCACAAGCCCCCACTCATGAACTTTGATGCGTTTTATCTTCGATATTTTTTATTGATTTGATAAAACAAAAAATACGTATTCAATATTTTTCGATAATCTAACTGACGGACTAAATAGAATTATATGATTAATACTCAGGAAACATCCCTATTGGAGATTAATTATAAAATGGGCAAACAAAAATTTAACTCAAGAATATACCGTAAGATAGTAATTCCTTAGTGTAACAACCTGTATCTAGCTATAGGGTGTTAGAAAAAGACTAGTCATAACAATGATATTGCTGCTTAGATAATTAAAGCAATTATCAATGATCGCATTATGAAAGTCGGGCTTTTTGTTTTTACGCCACGAGGTATTTTTACTCGGCAGTTGTCTGCGTCAGTATATTTTCCCGGTGTTAGCAAAAGTCACCCTAACATCATTAAGGAACTCCGGAATGGCGAAGGAGTGCGACCCTTTTTTAACCGACTTCAAAAAAGGAGGTGTTTCTATATGTTCATTGATATTTCCGTCAGTAAATAACTGATTTACGAGATTCGTTTTTCATTTGGTAGAAGAAGCTTCCGCAGTGGTTCCATATAAATTGTATTAACTTGGCTTAGGTAGTTTATGAGTTAGCTTCTATAATACTTAGGTATTTTGTCTTCTTCGTCCATGTCGATGATTTCGTAATATCATACAGTCACAATTTAAAATGAACACATGGCAAGAATTTGTGTGAGAGTGCTTCAAATAAAAAGGAAAAAATTGCAAAAAAAGAATATACAATCGACTTCCAAAAAAGGAAAAAATTACTTAACTTTCGGAAGTCGGTGGCAAAAAGTTAATGAAACAAACGAGTCACCGACTTACAAAAGTAAAGTTATTTTCCGCTTTTTTTTTTTGATGACGTTTTTTTTTAAGATATTTTTTGTGAGGTAGGGCGTGCTATGATTTTGTCTCGTGTGTTGCCAGAATCGAGCGCAAGATCGTGATCTAATGAATGAACTGAAATTAGTTTTATTAATATTAAATCCACAAGTCATTCTAACAGTATCATCATTCTCCTGCCCTTTTTTTTTTACGGATGGGAAATCATCAAATGACTTCTCCCGCTCTGGGCAGAGCGGAAGGGAGTGTCAGACTTGTACTGACTAAAACCCATCCATGTTCCTTCCTTGCCCTTTTGGTTCCAGGGCCGCGGTATCTCTTTCGAACAGCCCGCAGCCCTGGCAGGCATCGGCCCTTGTGGGCCCCTCCCTATTTGCTGACATCTCTTTGAGGCGCGCGTGGAACACGAACGCGCCGTCAACACGGCCTGTTGTCAAAAGACGGACGGACGGCGAGCTAGATCATTCTCCTGCCCTTATACCAATTTTTTGTGGTCGGCGCAGCATGTCTTCTTTTTCCATACTTCTCTATTATTCGTCATCTCATCAGATACCTCCTTTCTTGTCATAACATCCTTCACACAGTCCATCCATAGTTTCTTCATCGATTCTGTCAGTACTCAGTGCGAATTAAAAACGTGGTTTTATGTAGGATGTGGTCTTCCGAAATGGCGATCTGTGTAATTCAGTTTTTTTTTAAATATTTCTTGTAATTATTATGACTTGGTCTATCACCCGATTCCGTCGACTTCTAGGACACCGTGTATATGTATAAATGTATAAGGTCCCATTAAAATAGATTGACAAACTTTAAGAAATTTTTCAGACCACCAAAATAAGGACAATGGTAAAAAAAAAAGAAAAACGCATTAGAAAACTTACAAACATAAAAAAATCATTAGATAACTTAAAAAAATCATTTAACGAAAATACATTTAAAAAAAATTATTATTTTAATTCAAAATAAAATCACTTTAATCAGTGTTTTTTTTTGCTTGGATATCTTTGGTTAGTCGTACAGAACGCTGTGTTGAAATTTGTCCATTTATTGAATGGGACCTTATATAAATAAGCCTTTGCAAATTCAATCGCAGAATGCAAGGTTATGTTATCAAAATATTGAACCCCAAGCATGCACTGATCAAAATAAACGACCAAAACAAAGGCGGAAAATGCGAAGAGGAAATAAACTTATCAATTGTTAGTGCATGTTATTATGATGGCATAATACCAATACGGTGCCTGCGTTTGAATGAAAATAAACTTCGCCAGAAGAGGAATCTCAAAAACATGTCGAACAAGTTACATAATTTAAATAATCAACACCCGACTTCAAATATTTTTATATTATTGCTAATTAAACATATAAAGTGCTTATTTTTGTAATCACCTTTTAAAACCCTTCATTTTGATACCCTTCTCGATAGGTTTGGTTGTAACTAGAAGTTTATCCACATAGAAGAAGACGAAAAAATGCATATTGTAGAGGATAACTGAACCTACCTATGTTTATTTTTCTCAGTATTATATTCTATGGGAAATTTGAATAATTTAACAATTTGTAACAATAATGTAATAGTTCCCAATGCTGGTGGGCTACTATTTTTTATATTTTTTTTTTATATTGTTGTATATTTAAATGAAACAATAAAAAAAAAAAATTATAAATGTGATAAAAAAAAATAAAAAAATGTAAAGAGTATGTACTTATATGAATAAATAAGGGATGTAATAGTATTTGTAAATAAATGTAATTATTTTAAGACCTGTATTATGTATGTACCCACAATAAAGATAAAAACATTGCAGTTTTGTAAACATTACACATCAATGTACTACCGTGAGACCTGACTGATTAATTCATTAATGAACAGAGCCACGTGAACAATAAGCACGTGTTCCGACACATGTGTGTTACGAATTAACGTTGTTGTCCATGTTATGTCATTGGAGATAAATGTGATGGCTAGTTATATATGAAATTCGAAAATTTCATTTTGATAATGAATTGAGCGAAGAAATTCAAGATGAAAGTATATGACCAGTGTGTGTTGCCAGTGATTACATACGGGACCGAAACGTCGCTCACAATGGGCCTCATCAGAAGGCTTTAAGTCACCCAAAGGGCAATGGAGAGGGCTATGCTCGGAGTTTCCTTGCGTGATCGAATCAGAAATGAGGACATCCGCAAGAGAACCAAGGTTACCGACGTAGCCCGAAGAATTACAAAACTTTGGCAGTGGGCAGAGCACATTGCTCGCAGAACGGATGGCTGATGGGGCCGTAAAGTTCTGGAGCGGCGACCGCGAACCGGAAGACGTTGCTTTGGAAGGCCTCCCACTAGGTGGACCGATGACCTGGTGAAGGTTGCGGGGATCCGCTGGATGCGAGTCGCACGGGACCGGTCAATGTGGCGACACTTGGGGGAAGCCTATGTCCAGCAGTGGACGTCATTCGGCTGAAATGATGATGATGATGAACATCTGACTATAGGCATCAAAAGTCCACCTCGACACCCAGGTCATAGACTACATCGGCATCACATTACACATTACATCCAATCTTACAAACCTTACCGCTTTGTGACTTAGGTATAGTAAAAAAAAACACGTTTCTCTGTCTATACTTACGTTTAAAGGGTGTAAAAAGACTCTTAGCGAAGCCGAAAGGCACTTGTTCTCCCCGTCATTCCGATCATCTTTTTGTTCTAGACCATACCTGGGAACCTTCTAGTTACGGAGATATTGGGGGTCTAACTTCCAACTTTTTCACAAGTTTTTTGTTTTTAATGTAGGATTTTTACTTTAAACAACCCCACGACCAGCTTACTATTCAATCCATTCAGCACAGTGTTTTGAGTGCGTAACATTGACTCCTACCGTAAAACGTAACTGTTCACCCAAAAAAAAAAATGTTTGCGTAAAACTACTTAGTTTGATTTACAGGATGCTTGGTGGAACGCTTCGAGAAAAGTCTGTTCACACCCTTGTAAAGCTATCTTATATATATACAGGGGTATAAATGAGATAACATGAGAACTAATCCTACCTACCTTCCATTAAACCACTTCCATTTCTCTAGACCTTTGACATCTGCAATGGAAGCTAGCAAACTTGTTCAGTTCTATCAGAGTTTCACGTCTTTATACTCATTGCAATAAGGTTGATGTTTGTTTGTTTCCACTGACAAGGCTGTTGAAGTAAGTTCAGTCCCAGTGGTCTGTTTGCTCTTTACAATAATATTGCAGTTTGGTTGCTACTAGCTGCCTAGCTATGTCAGGACAGTTATATTGATTGTCTTCTATACAAATAAATAAAATTGAAGTGTATAACAAAAAATATTTTTGATTTTTATTTTTCTTCGTCTTTTTTCCGGCTAATCTCCGAAACGACTGGACGGATTTTCACGGGACTTTTTCTGACAAATAGCTGATGTTATAAGGAGTAACATAGACCCATAGTAGACGTCGACTTATTTTAAGAAAAAGAATTAGGGTTCCGTGCAAAAAAAAAATTAACCCTTGAAATTGTTAGCAAAATCCGATTCAAATATGGAAGTAATATCTTTATCATAATTTAACGCGGACGAAGGTCACGCGCAACCGCTAAGAATATATGATATACAATGCGACTTGACAAACAATCGAGATTTCTATTTTATTTCTATTTGTACCTAAGTATAATATAAATGTGTTATACAAATTAAAATTTCAGTATACATTCTCTAAATATTGATCTTCTCGAATTGATGACTGATGTGGTCTGAAAACTGCATCATAATCCGTTGAGTAATTTAGAAGAACAACGCGTACACACAGACTGACACGAAAAGGGACTTTTATTTGTATGTTTAAATATCAGATATAATGTAAGATTCTAAGAAAATGTCTGCATTGTCCTTCTTTGCCACAAACATAACATGGCGCCCACGTCACAAAGATAATGTTATGCAGCCCTGTGCGATGTTTTCCGACGCTTGTTCCTTCTAAGAAATGATTTGCATAATTACGTACGATAAATGAGATTTCTGAATACATTGTTATAAAATAACATTGATTGGCAATGTGAATCATCATCTGCCTAGCCTTTTCCCAACTATGTTGGGGTCGGCTTCCAGTCTAACCGGATGCAGCTGAATATCAGTATTTTTTTTTTTATTGGCAATGTGAATATTAAAGAAAATTAAATAAACTTGTACTCAAACCATTTTTTTTTTCAAACTAGCGATGAACTATTAATTAGAAATAAAGTCAAAATTTTCTTACAAAATAAATAAAGATAAAAAAGGAAAAAATATTTTAGATAAAAAAACGAGTCATGACTGAAGTAAAACAAATGCCGAACAATCGTCTGTCAAATTACTCAAATTCAAAAATGTCTTCTATCTTCAATAACTTACTTATATCTCCCTCTCAACTTCCGTTTGCCTTGTAACGTAACACATTCACCAGCTTACTCCCCAAGTCAAGCGTGCGTAAAGAAGTTTTACTTCAAAAATATTGTTCGATTAGATTTGTCCATTATTAATGGTTTTTTTTTTACATAGATTACTCCGTGCTCCCATAAGATTTCACAATTCGGATTATTAATAATACACCTTGAATCATGTCAACATAAAAGTGAATCATTTTTAGGGTTCCATACATGAAGGGTAAAAACTCAAACTCAAAAAAAAACTCAAAAGCGTTTATTTCAATTAGACCATTACAGGCAGTTTTGAATGAAGGTAAATCGGGAAATCAGAAAAACAAAAAAGGCTAAGCTACAGTGGCAGCGCCCGTTCACGAACATGACGCATGGATCAGCCCCATTTAGCTCAACCATATTGAAGGAAGCTAAATGACCCGAAACACCCGCCACCATCAGCGAGACATTTGAGTGACCAACGGGATCCTTTTACTAAGCCTCCGCTGTCCGTCCGTCTGTCGTCTGTCAGCGGGCTGTATCTCAAGATCCGTAATAGGTAGACAGTTGAAATTGTCGGGAACACCCAAATACTCCGAAGTATTTTGTATAGAGGAAACTCGGAATGTATTGGGCGGTCAACCATCCACGGACCAACCTGGCCAAGCACGGCTTAACTTGAAAACTTTCCCGAGTGGCTGTGATTTATTTAGCCACGAGCTCCTTATTGTTACACGGAAACTACAAAAAGAAAATGATTTCATAATTCCGCTTCAGAATTGAAACCTTTTTACGTATGTTGTCATCGGTACTGACAATGTTCTCACTGTAGTACTAGAAGCGTGCGTCACTGTGACTCGTAGTGTCAATCTTTGGTGTCAATATACTGTTCGAATATGTCATTCGTCATTATTATCTCTCCCGTAAAAGCCATCAACATTTAACTGAGCCATTTCATACGATTGTTGTCCATCTGTTATAGCTGTTGGTTCTTCTGATTATAAAAACATAAGTATTGTTGGAATGGGGCCGTAAAGTTCTGGAGTGGCGACCGCGAACCGGAAGACGTTGCGTTGTAAGGCCTCCCACTAGGTGGACCGATGACCTGGTGAAGGTTGCGGGGATCCGCTGGATGCTAGTCGCACGGGACCGGTCAATGTGGCGACACTTGGGGGAGATCTATGTCCAGCAGTGGATGTCTTTCGGCGGAAATGATGATGATGAATGATTGTTGGAATTGTCGAAACGAAATGTGTTGTGTGTTATTAAGCTACTTAGCTATAGCAGTGATAGCTTAGTTGTGTGACCGTCAGACTGCCAAGTCACAGGTCTCAAGTTCGAACCCAACACACGGACCGATGATTTTTCGAATTCATGTACGTTTTATATAATTGCTTCGGTGAAGGAAAACATCGTGAGGAAACCACCATGCTTGAGAGATATTTCTCGACGGCATGTAAAGCCAAGTCAGAGGCCTTTGGATGGCATAAAAACTCTGACACCAGGTTAGCCACTAACCACACGAAAAAGAAAAAAGAGTATTTTACGAGTAATTTTTTTTTTTCGAGTTTCTAATATCGATGCCAATAATGTCATACCACTAGGCTTGTCATGCGACCTTCAATAAAATATTTGTATATTTCGCATTCATTCCCAAAAAGCCGGAAATACTACTAAAAGCTCTTATAGAACACCCACTATTAACCTTAATCTAATTAAATAAAAATAGCGAACTGAGCAGCTGACAAAGACAAGATAAATTACATCTCGTTCGTTTTGTCACACCATCTCAGACAAATGTGCACAAAACTCTTGACACAATTCGGCATAGTTGAACGGCAGAATAATCGTTCAATTTTGCCGCTCATTATGTGTTGAATCAAGTCGAACTGAAGATGAACCTTATTATTCAAGCCATAAGGGTGAAAAGTCTTAGGGAGAGGAAGGCCAAAGAAAAGATGGATGGATTGTGTGAAGACTGATATGAAAGAGACAGGACGAAATGATGCCGTGACGTCTGACAGGGGAGAATGGAAGAAGAAAACTTGTTGCGCCGACCCCAAATAGAATGGGATAAGGGCAGGAAGAAGAAGAAGAAGGGTGAAAAGTCTCCCACCGTCAGTAAATTCGGTAGTACCTAAAGGATGTAAAAAGACTCTTAACGAAGCCGAAAGGTACTTGTTCTCTCCGTCATTACGATATTTTTTTTGTTCTAGACCATACCTTGGGACCCTTCTAGTTACGGAGATATTGGGGGTCAGAGCTCATAAATTTCCGTGTGCGTTACATTGAGTCCTATCGTAAAACGTGATTTTCACCCCAAAAAAAAGTCGTTTGCCAGCAATAATTTTTGCGTAAAGTTACTTAGTTTGATGTTAATCTTTCTAAGTCCGGTTTCCAATTCAAAGTAAATCCGCAATAATTAGGTACGTCCGGTAGGTTTGACCGAATCTTTAATAGGACCACACACCTTTGTAAACGACAAAAAAAGCTCTAATATATAAATATGTGTTACAATTTAGGTCAAGTTTGGCGCATGATCTGAGCGCCAAAAATGTTAGCGTTGGTGGCTTATTTATCATCTTATGTAATGTGAGAGATGAGATCACTCCTTTTTGTCTGGATAAAGGCATGGTGCCTTTATCCCACTGTCTTAACCAAAAAACTGTGTATGATGGATTGCGTAAAGGAAGGATGATATGGCTAGAAAGAAGGTGACTGCTGAGATCACGAGTAATCGAGATGTATGGTAATGGAATGTATCGGCCCAATGACGAATACGTCATTGTATCACCTGATAACCTGCTTGTCGCAGTCTCGACGTACAAGCTGTCAACTTTTTTTTGTTCCGTCCTGTTTTATGCAACGGCCAGCAACAGAGGACGAACGGATTGATTGACGAACGTGTAAATGTCGGCCGAGGCGAAGCCGAGGCACACATATGTAAGTCCATCAATGCCTACTTGTGGCCAAGGCTTGTATAGTACTTTTCTCAAATAATGCGAGGAAATCAAATATAATTACCTACTTTTCAAAATCAATGATGCACACAAACAACAATATTTTTTCTCGCGTTGACGAGTTCATTTTTTTGAAGTTATACTTCTTTTGGCGCGATGGAGAAAAATGATGAGAGTGAATTTTTACGATGCGCGCGCACACCGACACCTAAATTTAACAGCATGAAGTTAGCTAGTCAACATACACCCTGAAGTTAGCTTAGTGTCAGATATTGACAAGCCTAGGTTTTTTTATTTTTAATCTACTGCTGGCTGAGATAAGGCGACAGATATTTTTTTTGAAAAGAAGTATAACTTCTAACGCGTGTACATAAGTACACACACACACACTTTTGAAGTTATACTTCTTTTGGCGCGATGGAGAAAAATGATGAGAGTGAATTTTTACGATGCGCGCGCACACCGACACCTAAATTTAACAGCATGAAGTTAGCTAGTCAACATACACCCTGAAGTTAGCTTAGTGTCAGATATTGACAAGCCTAGGTTTTTTTATTTTTAATCTACTGCTGGCTGAGATAAGGCGACAGATATTTTTTTTAAAAAGAAGTATAACTTCTAACGCGTGTACATAAGTACACACACACACTTTTTTTTTTTTTTTAATAAACCGCTTTCTACATTTGCAAGCCAATTCGAAATTTGAATAAAACCTTTGATTAGTTACCTCCTTGGTTGCCATGCTTCAGAGTAAAAGATCGTTCCATATTTAAATAACACGACAGATATGAGTTTACTATGTAATTTATTTGGCCGCTAAACACGACAGATATGGATTTTCATACAACTTTTGCCGGCCGCTGGTCGCATGTATCTGGCCAGTACAGCAATTGTAAGAAGAAGGTTGTCAAAATAATGCTCAAATTTCCAAGCATGTTTGAGAAATAAATATTTGTAATAATGCATTGTATGTTTATCGTCTATTTTTTTTTTTTTAATTTTGTATGCGCGTCATAATTATGTGCCTGTGACAAATAAATATTATTTCGTTCGTCTTTCTTTCATCAGACATCTATCGTGCCATATCATTACCATTAAGTTATTTTCTTAGAATGTACTGCTGTTGTTGTACCAAATAAATTAATTAATTATCAGTTCAGAGATTTTTTATTGCGCAGTCCAACTTGCTTTCCATTTCAATTTTGTATTCTTAAAAACTTTTTTACACACATACGCCTGTAATCCCCGTAGAGTAAGGCAGAGGTGTACCTAATAGCTAACAATAACTGTAACTAGCAACTACCTGGACCCCCCCTGGTACTCGCCCCCACAGTACTACTTTTTTTTTCGGATGGGAAATCATCAAATTACTTCTCCCGCTCTGGGCAGAGCGGAAGGGAGTGTCAGACTTGTACTGACTAAAACCTATCCATGTTCCTTCTTGCCATTTGTGTTCCAGGGCCGCGGTATCTCTTTCGAATAGTCCCGCAGCCCTGACAGTCCCGCAGCCCGGCCACCGTACCTGGTGTAACTTTTTTACAATCGTTTTATTTTTATTTTCAGAAAAGCAAAACTGTTTCTAATGTAACTCTTTCTATTGTTGTCAGGTCGTAGAATGCAAAGAGAAGTCAACTGGCGCCAAACGTGCGTTGAAGGTGTTACACGACAACACGAAGGCACGTCGCGAGGTTGAGCTGCATTGGAGAGCAAGAGGCTGTATTCATATTGTTCAGGTAAATTGAGAAACGACTCCGTAAATGTTGAGCATGATTCTAATGTTTCTATGCCAAAAATACGGCAAGCTCATAAGGCAAACAGGCTGTTCAGAAACTCCAACATCATGAAGGGTTGTAGGTTATAAGGGCCAGCCAACTTTGTAAACTTGTAAGAAAGTACTGCCTCTAGAGTGCCCACGTTTTTGAAGTTAAAACTTCTTTAGCGGCGGTGTGCACTTTTTGGGATGGGTAAAAACTGTTAAGCTGTTCGTCGAATCGGCGGCGCAGGGCGCTTGCGCGGATGTGCGTGTAGTTTAAGCTAGATGACGCCATCTAGCTTAAACTACACGCACATCAGCGATGATTCAAGTTTGTTTCTACGGAAGCGACATCTTTAATTCTTCCAGAAAGCTTTTGAAATTTCAGATATTTTAGCTAGATGGCGTTGTTTTAAGTTTTCACTTCTGCCGGCACTCCCGGAGTGCAACCCGTTGTTTTTTTATATTTATTTAGCACTTCAAGCACACAAATACAATACTTAATACAATGTACTTATTAACATAATTATGCTTTACACCTTGGATGATGCAAAGACAAATAATGGTATATCATCATCATCATTCTCTTGCTCTTATCCCAGTTTATTAGGGGTCGGCGCAGAATGTCTTCTTCTTCCATACTTCTCTATTACTAGTCATCTCAGCAGTCACCTCCTTTCTAGCCATATCATCCTTCGCACAGTCCATCCATCGTTTCTTTGGCCTTCCTCTACTCTTATAGCCATAACATTTATACTGAAAATTTTCCTCACTACATTTTCGTCATTCCTCCGTATCACATATCCATATCACGATAATCGATTACCATACAACGTTCGTAGATGTAATTTCGAAACAATAGGAATTACTTGTCCTTGCTCCATATTTCATGGCTTGTCTTTGATTACCTCACTATAATTTTTTGTATTGTTAGCTAAGCCACCCATCATCATCATCATCATTTCAGCCGAAAGACGTCCACTGCTGGACATAGGTCTCCCCCAAGTGTCGCCACATTGACCGGTCCCGTGCGACTCGCATCCAGCGGATCCCCGCAGCCTTTACCAGGTCATCGGTACACCTAGTGGGAGGCCTGCCAACGCAACCAAATACAATAAAATAAAATATTGATCTATGCATTTACACTTGTGACCACTCGACCAGCGAACTACTATATAATACAACCGGCATAACTTTATATACAACTTATTACACTTCTCATTATGTAAGATTAGGGTTACCATCACCCAAGCCGACGGTGCCGGACAAAAACTTAAGAACCCCGGACATTTTAGGTGAAATACAGATTTTTTTCCGGACACCCCAAAAAATTAGAAAGAACACATAAACATTACATAACATCACGCCTGTAATCCCCGTAGGGTTAGGCAGAGGTGTACCTAAAAGTACACCCACATTTCGCCAGTTATGTATAAGTCCCATGTAAAAGGGAGTATAAAGGGAAATAGGCTCGCCTATTGCCATCAACCGGGCACAAATCCAGACTCCATGACTGCTCCTGAGAAATTAAATAATAATTAATTAATAATTAGAAAGAAAATTATGAAAAACATCGCGAGACGAACAATATGGTGATAGTGAGTACGTGAATTCATATAAGAAGTGAGGGCGCGGCGGGAGGCGCTAAATTATGCAGAAATGGGCAAAAACGTTCAGAACATAGGATGCAAAAGCGAGTGAAGCGAGCTCAAAACTTTTTGCATTCCGATGGATAGCAATTGGGTTCAGACGGTGTTATAAATCAAAATCAAAGCTTTTATTTCAAGTAGGCCAGTTACAGACAATTTTGAATTGTCGACAAAATACAATGTAATGAAGCTACAGTCCCAGTTACAAGGCATAAAAACTGTGAAAGTACTGTAGTTGCCCATTCCCTAACGTAGATCTCTATGGAGAAGAACGGGCGAGAAACTCCAAGGACACTCTTTTAAATCAGTATATTTTTACAAAAACCTTGGTTACATCATTCATGTTGAGATGGTACATTATGTGAGTACGATGTAGCAAGATGTGTGCATGGTAATGAGTAAAATATTATATATAATGAGACTATCACAAAAAGTTTTAACCGGACAGTTATTAAAACCCTGCCCGGACAGCCCCCGGACGCCATCCAAACTAGGACAAATCCGGGGAAACCCAGACGGATGGCAACCCAGTGTAAGATGAACTAAACGAAATAGATCGACCATCACCACACCCAAAAAATGATGGATCGGCTCTATGATTGATGGGAAAGCGAACCAACTTACTTTTCTCTAAAATAACCAAATAACATTGACTAAGAACAATGACTTGTCGTAAGTTTGACGCATTAGAATAATGAAATCAGTCAACGTCTTTATTTTAGTTTTAGACTTTTTTTTTTAAGAAAGGCTAAGCTATAAGCAATAAACAGCCGCACAGAACAATCCTTTAGGTTAAGCAACGTTTGCCGAGGTCGGCACGTCAATTGGTGTTCTTCAATGCCATTGGAAACTAAGTTAGACGGATGGTTGCCAATAGTGATGTTTCCTGAGTAAAAAAAATATAATTCTATTTAATCCATCAGTTAGATTATCGAAAAATATTGAAGACGTATTTTTTGTATTACTTATCAAATCAAAAAAAAATAACGAAGATGAAACACATCAAAGTTCATGAGTGGGGGCTTGTGACGTCACTTTCCGCTAAAAAGTATACCGAAATGTGACGTCACAAGAGTTTTCGACGCACTGCATCGTCCTCATTTTTAGTTTACGAGAAAAAAAAATACGTGTCCAATATTTTTTGGAAATCTATCTGACGGAGTAATTAGATTTTTTTGGTTAACTACCCTATTGTGGTCTACAAATGTGACAACACTTGTGGGAGGGGGGGTCTTATGTCAAACAGTGAATGTGTTTAAGTTGAGAGGAAGTCGATGATCTGATCTGATACAAGGTGTAACATAACAATCGCAAGACTCCTATGTGGTGTTTCGAACCACGAAATTGAACAACGTTTATTCTACGTGATCTTGAAATTCGAAAAAAAAATGGACTTTCATTGAGAACTGACGGGATTAGCTGATCAACATATAAGGTAAAACTAAAAAAAATGGTTGTCTGTAATCTCGGTTTACGGACGATAATTTTACGTGATAATGTCATAAGAAAACATTGATGAAAAATTGCATAATTTTATAAATTGAATTAAATTATTGCCACTGAATTATCATTATTTTGTATAATACATAGATGCGTCACAAGCCGAACGCTTAGGCGGATTGTGTCTCTCTATTGCTTGTTCCGCGCTCTCGCTTACACGCTCGGCTCAGGCGGAACGTGACACTTTTACGTACGTGCAGCCAGCGTTCATCGATGTACAAGACGTTATCACGTCAAAAAAAATGTTATGAATTTAAAAAAAACATAGAACAAAAGCTGTTAAGTTTCATGGTCTGATAAATGTGCAAAGAGGCATTACATCAGCTTACTGAACGCGTAAATACTCAATAGCCCACCTACACATTTAAGCATTAAACTAAACAATCGAGATAAATGGCAACATGACTCAACTCCATTTGTCGATACCAGCGATAAGGGCAGCAATTATGCATTAAATCTGCACTATCGATGTGGGCAGTCACTGATAAGAACGCAATTGTATACCTACCGCAGTTTAACTTTATTGCTTAGAAAATTTTCACTACCTACTAGTAAAAATAAAATAAATAAAATTCAACGACACGGTTGGCGCAGTGGCTGAGCGATTGACTGCTGCGTTGCGTGTCGCGGGTTCGATCCCCGCACGGAGCAAATATTTGTATAGCCTACAGATAGTTGTTCTGGGTCTGGCTGTTTGTGTATGTAAGTTTAATGTCTGTGAACGCACCCACGATACAGGAGAAATTCCTAGAGGGGGGCAACGTTTAAAAAAGAAGCCTTTATTGCGGTTTTACAAATTATTACATTAAGATTTGTTACTGACGATCGGTTTTTAACAACAGCTTGTTCTCAGTGGCGGCACAAGACCTAAACTTAATGTGGGCAAGGCACATTTCGCGAGGCCCTCTGATGGTGCAAGAAGAAGGGAATATAAAATAAAAAACTGGCCAAGTGCGAGTCCGAATCGCGCACGAAGGGTTCCGTACCATTATCTATACAACATTAGACAAAAACGGCAAATAAATCACGTTTGTTGAATGGCACCTTAAATATTTATTTTATTTTAATTGAATTATTTATTTTTAAAGTGAATATACAGCTAAACTATGTTCTGTGAATATTTCAAGCGTCTACCGGTCGCCGTTATTAATATCGAGCAAAAAAACGGTAAAAAATCACGTTTTTTGTATGGGAGCCCCCTTAAATATTTATTTTATTCTGTTTTTATATAGCGGCAACAGAAATACATCATCGGTGAAAATGTCAACTGTTTAGCTATCGCGGTTCATGAGATACAGACGGACACACAGCGGAGTCTTGGTAATAGGGTCCCGTTTTACCCTTTGGGTACGGAACCCTAATAATCACTTGAAATTAAACAGTTTTTATTCATTAAGAAACTATGGTAAATTAAACAAAAATGAAAAAAAAAATAAAGAAAAAATTAACGAAACAGAAATGGTCTACTTTTGGTTTTACTGAACTGCTTATAGTTTACCAGAAATATCGATTATTTCATTCGCATTCATTTCGTGCTCCAAAGAGTGGAATACTTTTAAGTTGACAATTAATTCTAATTTATTTATTATAAGAAAAACCTTGTAGTGATAGATTTTCCATACATTTTTTAAATTTATTTTTGGCTGTGAGGCGCGACGCCCTTTGCACCGCGAGGCCGTGGGCGGTGGCCCACACCGCATGAACTTAAGCCCTGACTGGTTCAAGCCCATTCCTCGTCCTACCTTATCACCACTGGTGAGGATAGACCTCTCTTTCCTTGTGCCAATCCCGGTACTCCTGTGCCAGTCTTATCGTGGTTCTACTAGCGATAGCAACAATGTCGTCCATCTATGTTACCACTGTACGACAGACACTTCTCCTTGCAAGTCTTCAGGCGCCACTCAGTCAGTCTGGATTTGAAGAATACAATTCGGGGCCGGTATCTCGGAACCCATGAGCATTGAGCATGCTGATTGCAATGCTTCTGGTTTAAAAAAAGTTGTCAGTAGCAGCCAGCCTAGAGTCTTCGATTTTTGCCTTATTATTAGCGATTGGCTCGCCCCTTGCTACATAGACTGTCTTCAAACAAAATAACACAATTTATAGTACACCTAGATGCTGCATAATTCAGCCTACAATGTAGTGTTCAGACATAAATCTCCTCTTTGTAAAACCAAGCCAAGCTGCAATTCGAACCTGATGTTATGTTATGTTATGTTTAACACCCACTTCCTCAATTTTCCAGGTCATAGACGTGTATGAGAACTCCTACGGCGGTCGAGGATGTCTCCTAGTCGTCATGGAGTGCATGGATGGAGGAGAGCTGTTCCAGAGAATACAGGACAACAGGGAGGGTGCTTTTACTGAGAGACAGGCTGCTGAGGTAATTTTCTAGTTTTAATTGCGATGGTTTCTGCGAATGTATGCCTTTATAGCACTTTTATACGTCTATGTTTTTGGCAAGTTTTCCAATTAGAAGCGCTGAGCGTAATAGAGATTAAAAGTATGATAAAACGAGCAATAGCTAATGAATAAATTAAGATGTCTTGGTATTTTTTTCAAAGACTATATTACAATATTATGGGAGAGCAGCAATGCTGAGCAAAGCCCAAACTGGCAAGCATTATTAAAACCGCATTACATCATAATGAACTGCATTTACAGATTAGAATCAATTCCTGTCCAAACTGGCTTTATTTAAATACACTTTTAGATTTATCCAAAATCGACCTCTTGATTCTTCTTACTACTTCTTTTCTCGAATAATTATCATCTTCTGATTGTCGATTTATTCAAGATTTGATTTTTTACACAGATAATGCATTCAATCTGCGTCGCCGTCCGTCACCTCCACGACTCCAACATAGCCCACCGGGACATCAAACCCGAGAACTTGCTCTACACCAGCACTCAACCCAACGCAGTACTAAAGCTGACCGACTTTGGCTTCGCTAAGGAGACCTTGACTCCTGCCGACACCCTGCAGACGCCTTGCTATACACCCTATTATGTGGCACCTGAGGTAAGAATCCAAAAACTTTCATCCTCTGCTTAGCCTTTTCTTAACTCCTTGTTGGAGTCGGCTTTCAGTCTTACCGGATGCAGCTGAATATCAGTATTTTACATTGAAGTATATTTTTTTATCTCCTTAGTTCTTCATCAGATCTTGAGTAGCCCGGAATGTGGATCCTTGCCTAGTTCATGGTTCAGTGAAATTCATGTTTCACCAGTTAGTTATGCATACTGGGCATGCTTTGCCGTGGCTGACTTGGAAATATCCGCCGCAAAGACATTCTTTTCAGATGGGGGTTCATGGACGGCTCAGATCTCAAGTATAAATGTGACGTGTCTCCACAGACAATGACTCACCTTCGTTGCAAGCCCTGACTCCTGCGCACTTGACGATCTTATGACTGCATCAACGAGCGGAGTTCGCATAGCTGAATTTTGGGCCAAATACATTTAACGAAAATTTGCCATCGACAAGCCAAGAAGAAGACCAGTGTTAGTCAGTCCTAGATACACCCATATGTATCTTTGTCTTTGTTTGTGATGATAATATGCTGTTTTCTTTGATTCCAGGTGCTAGGCCCAGAGAAATATGACAAATCCTGCGACATTTGGTCACTAGGTGTCGTGATGTACATCCTACTGTGCGGATTCCCACCATTTTACTCCAACCACGGGCTGGCTATATCTCCTGGCATGAAAAAGGTAGGTTACAAAGAATTATTTACTTTTAAACGACAAAAACAGGCCTTATTGCTAGGAAATAAATCTGCTTTGAAAGTCAGATCCAAAACAGAAGAAAGAATTCAGTATTCTTGCCAATGCTTTGCCGAAATTCTAGTTGTAGTGGCTTGTTGACGTGTTTCATAACTGGCGAAATACAGGTTTACTATTTACCTCTGGCTAACCCTTTGGAGATTGAGGTTTCACTTAACTTTATTCCCATAAGAATATAAAAATTCACTTACATGAGAATGATAAAACTATAACATAAGTCGATATTGTTGATAGTTTTACAAAAACTAAACTTTTGAAACAACTCAATGTTTGCTTGATATTCGGGCTCCAAACATCGACACAAAGGTAAACAAGTCTCTGTTCAAGACAGATAACCATTAGCTGCACTAAGCACTTTTAAATTTACACTCCCTACAATAATTTCAAGCCACATGCTTGAAATTATTGTAGGGAGTGTACATTTAAAGCGGTTATGGATTTGGATTCAGTGATGTATTTCGGTAATTTATTATATAGTTTGGATCTTACAGGCGTGATCTTAAATTATTCAGTTAATTAATTATATTTTTCTTATAATTTCCAGCGCATCAGACTAGGCCAGTACGACTTCCCCGAGCCCGAATGGTCCAATGTATCCACCGAAGCTAAGAATCTCATCCGCGGTATGCTCTCAGTTGACCCCGCTAAGAGATTAACTATTCAGCAAGTAAGTATTTGAGTTTTAATAAGAATGATGTAATTACTATTTTCTCTGATTAGTTTTCAGTTTAAAAGTTATTCCGCACACCTAATTATTTTAAAGTGGTTTCGGAAAAGTAACTTTCATACCTTTACCTACATTTAAAGTCCATTTACCAGAAAAAGCTTATATTTAAGAACTTTTCATAGTATTCTTTTCACTGATTAATAATAATAGTTTTAATCATTCTGAAATCGACTTAGTTTACAGTTACACCCACCTAAAATACTAATCATGAAGTTTCTTGCCCTTCTTTTCCAAAGTACAAACATATATCCTCCCCAACTTTCGGCTTTACATAATATGTTGTCAGCAACAAGCATGCAATATTTTTGCAAAGCAAATCAGGAAGAGTAATGGGCCAAGTATACTTCCTTGTAGTACACCAGATTGAGTTACTGTATTCAGAACTGAAAGATGTGGTCTCCTTATTTTCTTTTATTATTTGAGCATATTTCTACTCGTTGTTGACGGATAAAAAAGTAGCTAATAATCTGATGCCGAAGTTTTTGCATTTTTGTATAAGCAAATTGTGGTTGACAAAATCGAAAGCTTTGCTAATGACAAAGAAGATGAGAGTCACTGGAACCCTTTCAACTAAGCTTTCAAAGTCAAAGTATTTATTTGTGTGATTTTTGGGTCTTACAGTTAGGTTAGGTTAGGTTAGGTACCCATTATCATATACACAATTTGACAATATAAGAATTTAAAATTGATATAACATACAAATTAATTCAATTTCAACATTTAGGATACAATCAATAATAATTTCAATTACATTTTTAATTTAATGTTAAATAAATTAAAGTTGTACATCAAAATACTCATTGTTTTCTTTCTTTTTCAGGTAATGTCAAGCCCCTGGATCAGACAATTCACCCAAGTACCGCAGACCCCGCTGTACACACACACGCTACTACGTGAGAGCGGCGAAGTATGGGCAGACGTACAGGACGAGATGACTCGCTCACTAGCCACCATGCGAGTCGACTACGATCAGGTGACGGCGAGTGTGCAACATGCATTTTTGCGTGTTATTTTATAAAATGGGCTGGTTGCTAAGTGTCTAGAGGTCATGGATAACACCCGTATATATAAACAAATCAAAGTGATTTACTTGAGTAAAAGTAATAATTTAAGATACGATTTTTAGGGTTCCGTACCAATAGGAAAAATGGAACCCTATTATCCGTCGGTCTGTCTGTTTGTCCGTCTGTCGCCAGGCCGTGATAGCTAGAGAGTTCAAATTTTCACAGATGATGTATTTCTGTTGCCGCTATAACAACAAATACTAAAAACAGAATAAAATAAATATTTAAGGGGGCTCCCATACAACAAACGTGATTTTCTGCTCGATATTAATAACGGCGACAAGTAGACGCTTGAAATATTTTCACAGAATATTTAGTTGTATATTCACTTTAAAAATAAATAGTTAAATTAAATTAAATAAATATTTAAGGGGGCCCCATACAACAAACGTGATTTTTTTGACGTTTTTGTCTAATGTTGTATAGATAATGGTGCGAAACCCTTCGTGTTCGAGTCCAACTCGCAGTTGATGACCAGATTTTTTTAAATTTCAAATCAAATCTTTATTGCTGAACATAGTATATATAGATACATTGCAAGATGTTGAGTGAATACGCAGTTCACTATGTTCTACCGATTAAGGCATGCAAAATTGTACGTAGTCACACGTTACAGCAAGATATAGAATAAAATCAAATAATTTCAAATGAAAAAATCAATAAAATCAAATCAAATAAAATCACACTAAATCAAATTAAGTCAAATAAATTTGAAAAAAATAACAATTCACTTTGTAAATTTTTGTTTTCCGTGTTATAATTTGTGTTGTATGTGTGTTCTTGTGCTAAAACTTGTCAATAAAATTAAGAATAATGTGACTTTAAAGTGTCAGTCTGGGTTCGAATCCCGGTCAGAACACACAGTGGTTAAGCTGACAATCTCAAATACAACTAGGATGAGTTGTGCGCCTTGAAGCTAGACTAAGCTGCGGGTTCGATTCTCGCAGATAATTTTCCGAAAGTTTATTTAAAAAAAAAAAAACATTTTTTTTTATTTTATTTTTCCGGTTGGAAATCATTATGTGACTCCTCCCGCTCTGGGCAGAGCGGAAGGGAGTGTCAGACTTGTACTGACTAAAACCCATCCATGTTCCTTCCTTGCCCTTTGTGTTTCAGGGCCGCGGTACCTCTTTCGAAGAGCAGAAACAAAAAAATCATTCTGAAGAAAAACTTTTTAGAGAAAAAAATTGTAACAAAAACTAACCAACATTTTTTTCCTTACAGGTACAAATCAAAGCACTGGAACAGAGTAATAACTCCCTCTTAAACAAGAGACGAAACAAGGTCGGCGCCTGATCTCGGAGCGGAAGCCTACAGGAAACACGTCGAGAATATACTACATAAGTAAATAAAAATACAATAATATATGACGAGTTTTGTACCACAACACATAGGTATAGAATATCTTCTTTATACAACGTCGAGAGAGAACGGACGCAATCATCATCTGCCTAGCCGGCTTCCTGTCTAACCGGATGCAGCTGAATACCAGTATTTTACATGGAGCGACTGCCTATCTGACCTCCACAACCCAGTTAGTACTGGGTAATACGATAGCCCTTGGTAAGACTGATTGTCAGACTTTCGCGCCACTAACTACCTGTAACGACTGTCAAAGATCTACAAATGACAGCCGGGACAACGGCTTAACAATAACAATTAATACGATAGCTCTTGGTAAGACTGGTTGTCAGACTTTTAGGTCACAGACTAGCTGAAATGATGGAATGAGGTACACGCAAGTAAAAGCCATCAGCCTGTTCCCACAGCGGGGACACAGACTGTAATACCTAGTGCGGGGGTTGGTGGATGTCTGGGGCGCTACATACATAATATTTGGCTTGGTTTTATTCGGCTGGCCGGCTAAATTGAATATAAGTAAATATACTGCTGAACCGACCTGAACATGAATGATGATCTTTATTTGCATTATTATAAGGTTGCCGTTCGGTGTGGCGATCTTTCAAACAAACGCCAGTTGCGAGTACATTTGCACTCGCTGTACGTGAAGCGTGTCTATGTGTGCGTGCGTTTTCTCTCGATGTTTGGAGTCGACCTTTCTATACTATTGTGTGGTACTAGTGAATCGTTATCAATACAAAAATGACGCGTAGTAGTGAAGAAACTATTTGTGATAAGAGTATTTGGTTTTATTTGCGCCCGTTTATTGGTGTTAGCGCCATCTAGTTGGTGTTGCTGGTAGTTTTTATGTGAACCTTTTTGGTGTTTTTTAATGATGTTAATAAACGAATCTTAGGATGCCAAGCTTATAGAAAATAGTATATTTTCTTCAAAGAGCTGTCTCGGGTAACACAGGTATGCAAAAAGTACTAAAAACCTAAAAAAAGTGTATTTACCCACTTTTTCAGTCGTACTTTGTCAAAATACTTTGAAATTCTTACAGAAATACAGTTAATTTGAAAAATTGTTTTTTATTGATTCTTGTTTAAAAACATCCAGTTTATCATTTGTTTACATTATTAAAAAGTACCAAAAGGCTTATGTAATAATTTACATAATTATAAATAAATGTTTAGAATAAAAATGTCTTTACAAAACTGTCGTGTAGTCAATTAGTAATATTATAATGCCGAAATTCATAGATTCAGAGTTTAAAAAACATCATATTAAGTACCTATCATATTTTTCGCAATAAAATAGTCTATTTTTTATAGATTTTTTCTCTACGTTCAAAATCACAATTTTTTTTCGTAATTAAGATGATTATAATAACTTAGCTTTTAAGACGATTTTCTCTTGAAATTTATGATTAATCCTAGATTTTTGAAAGCCTGCTGTCAAAAATCATGTCACATGATGATATAGTGCTGTATAGTTCTTTTGGCGTAACTTTTAATATCCTTGTTTCTCCATACTTCACTCATTTCTTCCTAACACATAAGCAGAATTCTTGACATCAGCACATTTAGACCATATTGTAAAAAAAAATGTAATTCAATTATTTCATTACCATAAAGGCCCGATGCCATTAGGCAAGTTACTTGTATGCAAGTTGCAAATTGCATAAAACTTGTACAAACTTGCATAAAAGCTACAATTTGTATGACGTACTGTGAACTTGTACATAGTTTTATTCAAGTTCACGTGCAAACGTCAGTTGCACGTTTCAAATTGCGAACGAGTGACGACCTTCTCAATTATTGTTGAACATCTTCACTTGTATGCAAGTCAAACTTGCATGCTATTTGCACACATGAAAACATGTTTCCAATGCAAGCAACTTGTACGCAAACGTGACGTCATACTTGCATGCAAGACCTAATGGAATCGCACCTTAAATAATTGGAAACAATGTCGCCATTTTGTTTTTTCAATACAATTTCCACAGACAGGAATCATGACAGTGACAGTCACAGGCATATTTACCGCTATTACAAGAGCTAATGTCACTCAAGCACCAAAATATCCATGTAGCACTTTATGATTGGTTAGAGCAATCATGTTCAGTGACATGCAGTTTGACGTCTTTAAATTGAAAAGGCTTTCTAAAAAAGATAGTAAAATATTAATCAAAGGATGTATTAATTGAATAATTAATTGTAAATAGGAAAAGGTGTGTTTACTTAAGGCCGGTCTTAGATATTTACAAATATCAATATATCATTTTGGGGTTCAATGTTGACCATTTCTTATTAAATCTTAAAAATCGTCCATTTTTTTAAGGAATTGTCCATTAAAGACTTAAAATCGTCCAGTCGATTATTGATTTAGAAATTATTGATACATATTTTGAGAAATCCATTTTGATACTAAACTTACATAAAACTACAAAAGTATTTGTAAATATCTAGAAGACGAAATAATAAACTTCAATATCCGGTCGTAAATAATGTGACACACACAGATAAAGAAAAAGTTCTGCTTTAAATAGCGTTGTCTCTGTCGCTCATACCTCCGGCTCTTTCTTAAGCTTGGGTACTGTCCATAAAATTGACATCACATTTATTTAATATTAAAAACAATCAATCGTGCCGATTCCCTTGTTCACAAACTAAACTAGTTTAGTCCTGTCAAATTAACCAGCGCCTGGCACAAGTTTAGACGTGATTAAAAAGTTGACTACTAAAATTACATCAAATTACGTTAGGTGCTGACTAATTTGACAGGACTAAACTAATATTTATCTTCTGTCCTTTTCATAATGAAATAGAAAGAAAAAGATGCACTGAACTTAAATTTGGTTTAGTTTGTAAACAAGGGAATCGGCACCAATGGCTAATAGTAGGCTGATCATTTGATAATAACAGAAAAATAGTTATTTCGTGAAATAACAGAATATTTGAATATTACAAATGATCTCCATTGAATTGTTGTAAAAAAAAAGGTTTCTTTATGTACGGTCGAACAAGCTATTTGGTACGCACATTTTTAATTACATACAAATTTTATTTTATAAACCTTTTGTCATTAAGAGACTGACTCTTAATGACAGAATCTTCATAAAATAAAATTGCAAACAATATTGTCAGTGTACTAGGATTGTGAATATGTCTACGTGTAGGTATACCAAATAACATGATTGGCCTGTTGGTCCAGTGGTTAGTGACCCTGACTGCTAGGACGGAGGTCGTGGGTTCGATTCCCACACAGGACAAATCTTTGTGCGATGAGTACGATTATTTGTTCTGTATCTGGGTGTAAATTTATCTATAATATGTATGTATTTAGAAATATATAAGTATGTTTATCAGTTGTCTGGTTGCCATAGTACAGGCTCTGCCTAGTTTGGGATCAGATGGCGGTGTGTTGGTTGTCCCAAGATATTATAACTTGTTCGTCCGTACTAACGACAAAACAGTTTGGTATGCGCTTGCAAATTCTAAGTTGGGTGCGTAATAATCTCTTGGTATCATTACATGCGTTTTTTTGTCGCTACCATAACATAAAAAGTTGCTACATTTTATACCATACCCTAACTGTTATCAAAAGAGTGAAGTTAAACTTGAAAAAAAAAACACTTGCGACAAAAAAATCGCAACTTATTAAAAAAAAGGTGCGATTATTTTGTAGCAAGCTTTTTTGTGTGTTTGCGCCAGCGTTTATATAAGAAGACTTCACAAATTTCACAAGTTGTGACTAGAATATAAATTAGTTTTATCAATTAAATGCTACTTAATCGCTTATTTAATAGGACATAACATCACGCCTGTAATCCCTGAAGGGATAGGCAGAGGTGTTTTATAGGACACTAGCGAGCTCCCCTGCTACAGACGGGGCCATCTATCGTGTCTAAAACTCCCATTTTTCAAGCTGGACCCAACCACAAACATTCACAAAATTTCATCGAAATCGGTTGGGTGGTTACGGAGATTAGCGTGTACACTGACACGTGAACTTATATAATTAAGATTATTAGAAATAACCAGTCGATGTGTGGAATAAACTGATTATTTACTTTTTTTTTTCTTATGACGATTGACTATGTTCCTCTTAGTTGGTCAATGTTGATAGCAAGATAAATGTCTTCTTTCCCAAAGCTTAAATATTTTGGGTCCGTAATAATTGTATATTTTGTTAATAGCTGCCTTCGTAAGTATACAGGATAGAAGAGACACTGACGCGAAAACTGTTATCACATACTCAGTACATCATTCTGAGCCGCTAAAGACGTTTTCACTTCAAAAAACAGCTATTTCCTACAAAAGTCCAATACACGGTCAAAACGTATGGAACAGCAAAAAAACGATCTTTTTTTTTGTATGGCGCATGAGGCATTGAGAATAAATGAGCCTTACAGATGCGCATTTTTGGTTACTTTTTTTTCTGTACTTTCACCCCATTTGCGAATGGCGGCAAAATGTTTCTTTGATGTATTTTTTTTTGTAGAGGCTGTTGTATGAATTTTGTCATATTGACAAAAATGTAGTCTTTATATCACATAATTATATAAAATCACAGACATTTTTAATTTATTTTCTCAGATATTTATGAGTTTTTTAAGAACATGATCGTTTTAATTATTATCATTCCAGTTTATTTTAAATTGTCAATAATTTCAAATAATAAAAACATTACGGACCCTATAAACTTTAGACTAAAATCGCTTTGGAAAGACATAGAAATAAGTTCATACGACAATCGCTGCGATTAGTCGCAGAACAGCAATAGTTTAGTATTTAAAAAAGTGCAGTTTGTATATTCAAGTACAGTCATAAAGACAATTTCAGTTGGTAATCAAATTGTTAAATAAAACTTTTCTTGAATTTATGTTTTGAAAAATCTGTGTATCACAATGTCTACAAATATTTTAGGATTTATAAGCCCTTACAAGCTTGTACAAAATGCTGAAAAGCACAAAATACTGATTCAGGGGGCCTAAAATGGCTCCTTTAGTAAAAGCTTAATAAGATAATTATAATAATATGAATTACCTACGCTACAATTCGTACATGGTCACAATGTGACAATCTGCGTCAACTTTAATAATTTTAACGTGATTCATATTATTATCGTATTCTGATTACACCCTTGATGTTCTTTCGTCTAAGGGCCGGTTTTTTAATCGCCAGTTAACTTTTATCCAACGAATAAGTTTGACATTTTGACACATTGTCTATACAAAAACTGTCAAAATGACAAACTTTTTTGTTTGTCATTTTGACAGTTTTTGTGTAGACGGACTGTCAAAACGTCACATTTACTCTTTAGGTAAATGTTATCTAATGAGTGAAAAATTAGCCCTTAGTATGCCCTTAGTGTTCAAAATTGTCAATTTCTATGTAAAATCTTGATGTCACATTGTAAGGTGCTGTCACAAATGTACTGTTAATTCCTTAGTTTATGAAAAAAGATTATTTGAATATGAAAAAATGTTGAGTGATTTATGCTAATTGCTAATGTGTATTGTAAAAAAATAAATAAGTCTGTACCTTATTTTTCTGTGGTTTTAATAATATCCTGCGTTGCGTTAGTATTCTCGATTCTCATTTTTGAGTTCTTTGCAGAAAAAAAAATCATCCCCCACACCTTGTACTACTCACCCTCCTAGGAGGAGTTATGTTCGTGGACTAATAGATGGATGATTTTAATTAACTCAAACTCCAAAGCATTTATTTCAATTAGACCATTACAGGCACTTTTGAATGTCAGAAAAACAAATTATAGTCACAGACCCAAAGCATAATAACTTGTGAAAGTACTGTAGTTGCCCATTCCAAAGCGTAGATCTCTATGGAGAAGAATGGGCAAGAAACTCCATGGACACTCTTTTCAATCAAAATCTTGGTTACATCATTCATATTGAGTTGAGATTATACGTATATGTGAGAACGATGTAGAAATACGTGCACGTTAAGAGCGTCCAGAGTAAAAGATTATAACAACAATTTAAAAACAAAGTAAGTAGTTAAAATAAACCGTGGTAGCGTAGAGATGACCAGTCCCAACTGACAGCGCCCGTTCACGAGCATGGATCAGCCCCATTCAGTTCAACCATATTGAAGGAAGCTAAATGACCCGACACACCCGCCACCATCAGCGAGACATTTGAGTGAGCATGACATTCTCTCAGCCACCAGAGCAAATTCAAGTCAATGAAAGATAACCAAATGTAAATGGTAGCTTTACAGTACATAGTACTCACACATTGACTTTAACCGTGACATTGTTTTTTTGGATTTATAGCTCACGTCACATAAGTTTGTCGCTTTAAAACACATCGTAAAGTGCATTCAAAGTTGGACAACTTCCCCATTTGAATTTTTCGCAATTATCTCAAAATCTAGACGTCCTAGGTACCTAAATAACAATGGAATTTTGCTGGTATCATTACAAAGCTCTCGGTCAATGAGGGCTTTCGTTTTACCCGACTACGGCGAAGCCAAAAGGAAGGGTTATGGTTTTAGCAGTCTATGTATGTTTGTATTTACGTATGTTCTGCCGCGCCGTAGCGCCTAAGCTAATCATCCGATTTATACTAACTACTGACTAACTACTAATAACTGAATAAGGTGTCAATTGATTCAATACTAAGGCCCGGGTAACATAGGGTAGATTTAAAAAAAACTTCAACAATAGGAGTAGTTGATTTAACCTTGTAAACCCCGAATTTAAATAGAGCGTGATTTTCCAGTAGTCGGTTTTTTTAATTGTAGTATACCACACCAAATAACTCTTGTTGTGCTAATCAGATGGCCATCAAACCAGTGCAGGCAGACAGTGTAATTATGTTAGGTCCTGGAAGACACAGGTTAGGTTAGCAACATAGCTGTGGACTCATTCAATGCCAACCACAAAGACGGATGTTTAGTTTTCCATCGGCTCAATAGATGGCGCTGATCATATGACGCGCAATCCTGAATCGCGGTGTTAAGATTCTCCGCGGTCGAATGACCCCCCTGAGATATTATAACAATGGTATCGCTTCTCGGCCTTTTGGCTAAGATCAAAGTGTAGTATCTGTTCTTTTCAGCTTAATATCTGAAAGTTCCCTCACTGAGGGACCAGTATATTAATCTGATTTTTGTAAGCTGACGGGATGTTCGGGGCTCGCTCCACTCCCGTCGCGGGTCGGCCCGGCATTGCAGTGCCGCCGGGATCGGCCCACATAATACCCTATTATTACCAAAAATAACCAGATCCGTACGTGCTGCCCAATTGGGTTATCTGTCTATCAGTGTTCGAAAATGTTGCATAGCTCCGTGCTGTCTGACTCTGATCGACCGGTTCCATCCTTTTGTGAATTGGTATTTCCAGAAACCGAAGAATAACTTCGACTTCGAGGTTCCGTTTTGATGATCCGTTTGTTATTTAGCACCGTTTTTGTTATCGCTTTTTACAAAAGGCTTTTGCTGATATTAAAGAACCAGTTGTTGATGTGCGCTTGCGACCTATATATGAATGTTATGGTAATTGGACTATGGAAGTTTGTATGTGGTGGAATGATTATTTGAAATCTGTTGGCCTTAAAAGAAAGCAGTTGTATTTGTATGGCCCTTCTAATGTTGGGAAGTCTACATACATCGAAACTATAATTGGTCGTGTGAATATGAAGTATGTATTTTATCCTGGATTGGCAAGTTTTTTATTCAAGGTTTTCGGGTGGGTTTTCATAAGGTTATTTTATTCGAAGAATTTTCATTTAAATTTTGTTGTCCAAGCATGTTGAAAAGACTCTTGGAAGGTAGAAAGTATGCTTATCCTGTTAAGTGTGAAAGTGATATGGTGATTGCTTTTCATGGTCCAATTATTTTTGTCTCTAATGAACTTGATGAAAGTATGGATGATGCATTAAAGAATCGTTTATTGTTTGTTAGTGGCTTGGAACCGTACTGGGAGGCGATACGGACGTGCGTACCGAAAGTGGAAGAATGTTCGCCGTCGTGGTCGCAAGAGAGCATTTACATATCGTCGGAAGATGAAGCGCCCCCGTCGTTATCGACGTAAATTGGTGTATGGGGGTCCACCAGTTCGTAGTGTTATGAGTCAACCTGGCCGTGTGATGAAGTATGTTTATGCTGGGTCCACTATTCAGCAGTTGACTTGGGAATTTGGTTGTACTGATTCTGATTTCCTAGTTCTGAATATTCAGAACTAGGTATTTAGTGAATTCGAATTGGTCCTTTTTCAAGCTGTTGGGCATCAGGTTTAGTCAAGTTTACAAGGTAGGCATTATTGCCGATTCCCTTGTTCGCAAACAAATAAAAACTTGAAATAGAAAGAAAAAGGCACTCAACTTAAATTTAGTTTAAATTTAAGTTGAGTGCCTTTTTGTTTCTATTTCATTAAGAAAAGGACAGAAGATAAATTTTAGTTTAGTCCTGTCAAATTAACCAGCGCCTGACACAAGTTTAGACGTGATTAAAAAGTTCACTACTAAAATTACATTAAATTACGTCAGGTGCTGACTAATTTGACAGGACTAAACTAATATTTATGTTCTGTCCTTTTCATAATGAAATAGAAAGAAAAAGATGCACTCAACTTAAATTTTGTTTGTGAACCAGGGAATCGGCACCAATGTGCTTCCTAGTCAATATTAGGAGGTAATACTTGGCATAGTTATACGTTTTGACTTCTAGTTTTCATGATCATCGAATGTGCCCAGATCAAATTGGCGTTGAATCTTTTTGAAATGTTCAGTATATTTAAAGTTGGTTTGTAGCTCAGATGGTGTTAGGTAAAGTTGGGGAAAAGTCCAAAAATAAAATTGATATAATTTAACAAAACATTTATTCGGAGTATAATTCATTACAAAGCACCAATACTGAAATGTATAAATAATAATAGTAAAAAAAAAACCAATATAGTTACAGTCACGTATAAAATGAAGGACTTGGCGAAATTCATTCCTCGTCTAATTGATTAAAATATTACACCGAAAAACATTACCTTCTCTTAGCAGTCGGTTAAAACCTCTAACGAGAAACAAATTACTAATTATAGTTTTCACATAAAGTGGGCTACATAGTAATGAAATATTACTTCTTATTATGTTAAGAAACGATTTATAAACGAGATTCCTCAAGAATACAAATCGATTAAAAAAGGTATGTCTTTGATTAAAGTAAATTTACAATGATAAACTGTAATGTATATTACATATTATTATTACGTGTACATAAAGGTTGTAAACAGACTCTTAACGAAGCCGAAAGGCACTTGTTCTCCCCATCATTGCAATCATTTTTTGTTCTAGACCATACCTGGGAACCTTCTAGTTACGGAGATATTAGGGGTCAAAGTTCCAACTTTTTCACAAGTTTTTTTTTTTTAAATACATGTTTTTAATGCATTTTTTTTACTTAAGACACTTTCATGACCCCCATACTATTGAATCCGTCCATCAGCACAATGTTTTGAATGCGTTAGATTGAGTCCTACCGTAAAACGTGATTTTTCACCCCAAAAGAAAGTCGTTTACAAGCAATAATTTTTGTGTAAAGTTACTTAGTTTGATGTACATAATGCTTGGTTAACGGCTTCGTGAAGAGTCTGTTTACACCCCGTATTACATGGAGCTTAAGTCTAAAACAGGGAGTAGGTCTAAAAAAAAAACCCATCCATTTACACAACCTTATATTTACTAATGCACCGTTTTCTTGTCATTTACAATAATCAATAGTTATTTCAATCTTATTAATATTAGTATACATATTTAAGTATCAAACTATATTCGAGTTTATCTATTTCAATTCGAATTGCAGAGATTCTCCTTATTATAAGAAATGTTTTATAAATGAGATTCCTCAAGAATACAAATTGATCAAAAAAGGATTCAATTTATAACGATAACTGTAATGTCGTATTCCTTTTGAACGCAAGAGCATGGCCTTTACGCCAAGCCACAATTTCACCGCAAATACCTATAAAAAGAATATTCCAAAACTATTTAATTGTTTACTTCGTGTTATAGAGCACCGCATATTTCGTCACATATTTGTGTCGTTGGCGTACAGGGCATGTGCTTGCTTGTCATGTATATGTGACATTGGCATTTAAAAGGTTCAACAAAACTGGCAAAATGTGGAAATGCTGGCATGGGTGTTAATAGACTTTGAATTAAATATCTATAAGCGACATTGTCAATAATGAAACGCCTATCAGCGTTTATGAAACCCCAAGATGTTTTGTAGTAAATTCTCATACATTCATGAACTCATACAAAAACAGATAATACTTATTAATTAATATAAAAATAGAAGATTCTGATTACTTTTATAGTTCCATGAAATTCCTCAAAAAAAAATGTTTTTTTCTATATGAACGTAAACAGTATATAGATGACAGGCGCTATGAAAGCGGAGTGGGCGAGGGTCAGACCAGTAAGATACGCGAACAGGGACCACAGCAGACCCATGATGAAGAGTTGCCAGAATACGTGGAACATCAGGAGGCTGGAACAAATATAAATCAATCAATCAAAATATTTTATTTCACATAGGCCCAGATGGGCACTTATAAAACGTCGACAAAAAGGTGCACGGTTCGGTTGGTTGTTTCCTATGGAGAAGAACCGGCAAGAAACTCCATGGTTACTATTTTCTTTAAAGAAAATTATATTACTTTGGTACAGGGTTAGCATCATACGGGCTGGAAGGGACACCAACGTTAAAAGGTATTCAGTGCATCATTTTGAATCCCCTAAATAGAAATATTTCGCCGGTTATTAAAAAACTGGCTAAGTGCGAGTCGAACTCGCGCACAAAGGGTTCCGTACCATTATCTATAAAACATTAGACAAAAACGTTCATTAGATAAAATCACGTTTGTTGTATGGGGCTTAAATATATATTTTTTTAGTTTAACTATTTATTTTTGAAGTGAAAACACAACTAAATATTCTGTAAATATTTGAAGCGTCTACTTGTCGCTGTTTTTAATATCGAGCACAAAAACGGCAAAAAATCACGTCTGTTGTATGTTATTGTCCCCTTAAATATTTATTTTATTCTGTTTTTAGTATTTGTGTTATAGCGGCAACAGAAATACATTATCTGTGAATTCAAGAAGTCAATTTCAACTATCTAGCTATCACGATTCATTGTATCTCACAGCCTGCTACTGTCAGACAGCCAGACAGTCAGACAGACAGACGGATAGTGGAGTCTCAGTAATAGGGCCCCGTTTTTACCCTTTGGGTACGGAACCCCTGAAAATCAGCAGCAACGTAAGAAATTTTTGAATTTTAAATTCGCGGGATACTTATACCTTAATCTTGACGAACTATTGTTGTATGTTCCATTATTGCGAAGATATTTATTTCTTAGCGATTTTTTTCTAATTTTGAATAAAAGATAGATAAACCATTTATTTAGGGCACACACACAGAAACACAATTAAAATTAAATGCCAACAAATTACATGAATATAAAAACAAGGTGCCGCTGTACAAAAAGAAAAGCATATTTACGGCATGACATGCTTTAAGTAAAATAACGAGTATACAATGGTGTGCGTCTCAAGGTTGCACCAAATGGGAGTTCAACTCAGATGTGTCAGGCATGCACCTGACCTTGATATTCTGCTGGATCCCTGTAGTGACATCCGTCGAGCAGACGAGATAAATTTGTGTTGTGATAAATTTTTATATATGCGCGGAGTGAAATTATGTATACCCTTATTTTTTCGGATGGGAAATCATCAAATGACTCATCCCGCTCTGGGCGGAGCGGAAGGGAGTGTCAGACTTGAACAGACTAAAACCCATCCATGTTCCTTCCTTGCCCTTTGTGTTCCAGGGCCGCGGTATCTCTTTCGAACAGTCCCGCAGCCCATGTAAGTATACTCTCAACTGGATATTAAGTATTTTACAGTAACTTTAGTTTACTGAAACAGTTTACCTCAACACCTATATAATCTTGTATACTTACACCATGTCCTTTTTCCGTGCCGCAGGTAAAGAGGACTCCTTTTCACGATTCAAATAGCGTCTAACGCCCAAATGTAGCGTTCTGAAGTATTCTACCCACTGGAATTAAAAGTAAAGTAATATTTAGTATGTATGTAATACTTAAAAAGTACTTGCATATTTCATCTCAGCGTCAATTATTTGACAATATCTTATAATAATATCTTGGGACAACCAACACACCGCCATCTGATCCCAAACTAGGCAGAGCCTGTACTATGGCAACCAGACAACTGATAAACATACTTATATATTTCTAAATACATACATAAAGGGTGTAAACAGACTCACACACACTAAAACACGTCGAACCTCTTACTTTTTAACCTAACCTGTAGCCGGTTATAAACCAAGATATACATACACAAAACATAAACCAAATTTGTTTCAACTCGGTTTTTTAAATACAGGGTGTAAACACTACAGACTCTTCACGAAGCCGTTGACGGCAAGCATAATGTACATCAAATTAAGTAACTTTACGCAAAAAATATTGCTGAGAAACGACTTTTTTTTTTGCGAAAAATCACATTTTGCGGTAGAACTCAATGTAACGCACTCAAAACATTGTTCTGATAGTTGGATTGAATAGTAAATATAGAAAATCCTCCACGACCCCCTTGGTCGTGGAGGATTTTCAAGTAAAAATCTTACGTTAAAAACACGTTTTTAAAAAAAACGTGGTAAAGTTGCAACTTTATCTCCGTAACTGGAAGGTTCCCAGGTATGGTTTAAAAAAAGAAAATGATCGCAATGACGGGGAGAACAACTGCCCTTGGGTTTCGTTAAGAGTCTTTTTACACCCTTAAATAATCTAGCCATACTGACAGCGGCTGCCTTAGGGGGTGGCGAACAGGGCAATCAAACAACCCAAGCAAAGTTTAAAAAATGTAGATTTTTTTAACTATATTTTTTTTTATTTAAACCTTTTTTTGGTGCTTAATTATTTATTAAGGTTATACTAAAATTATTAAAACATATTTCAGGAATTCGATAACACAAGATAGGCTTTCAGCCCTTGCTATTCTTTCAATCGAAAATGACGTAGCTCTTTCGTTAGATTATAGTGCTTTAATTAAAGATTTTAGTCTTAGGAAAAGCCGCAAACATCAATTTTAAAATGTATTATCTCTGTATTTGTTAATTTTCGTTTTTCTTTTTTTTGTAATCTTTCTTTCTTTCTTTTTCTTTTGTTTTATTTCTTTTCTTTTTCTTTCTTATTTTAAAACTCAAATTTTATTTATTTCTATAACTTTAGTATTTCTCGTCAAACATGACAAATATTTAAACCAAACAACCAGGCCTACTTTCGCATCACATACTTTTCACGAAGGACAAAGGGCCTCGCAAAGACCTACCGCCCGGAGCCTCGCAATGGGTAAGGACGCCGCTGCATACTGACATACCGACTGATAGTTTGGTAAGATAATATTTGGGTATCCGAAGATATTCAACAATATCCTGCCGGTTACTGCAAATTCGGTATTTGTCGGATATGGATCTAATTTCAATATCCGGCCCAACAAAAACATATGGCCTGTGGTGTTATATGTCTAATATCCATTTCATATATAGCGAACTACCAATACTCACATATAACGTAGATATATCAATAAAGAAGAGTTCCTTATCCGTTTGGTTCAGCTTCTTCGCAAGTTCTAACGTGTTCGGGTTGTGGAACTTCCACTCGCTGAAGATGAAGCGTTGGAGCCGGTTCAGGGAGTTCCAGACGTTCTTGTGGAGGCGGAGTAGGCTGAAATGAGAGAAAATGGCAAGATTAATGCACACATAACATCACGCCTGTATTGGACGAAGGGTTAGGCAGAGGTGTACCTATTGAAGGTGGTTACCTATCATAAGTTCGAAAAATATTTGACCGAATTTAATTTCACCTAAAACTTTTTTTCAACTATTATTTTTTCGTTTTATTTACTTCATCGAAATTCGTTATTTCGGTGTGGTGAAAATATGGCAAATAAATAATTTGGCAAATGAAAAAAGTTCAAAAGAGGCTTCGGCTAATAGCAAAAAGTTATTTTGTAAATCGGCGAAATATAGTTCGGTAAAATAATACCTGTGACACATGATACTTCGATGGTTTAAAAATATGTCAAACAATGCATATAGCAAAAAAGACGTCGGTCAATAATTTTCGGTAAATGAAATTCGACAAAAAAAAAAAACGGGAAAATTGATCGGTTCCCATTGAAGGTACATCAACGTTTCGCCATATTATTATATGTTAAAATCCCATGTAATAGGGGTGAGCCTATTGTTAAAAACTGGCATTAATAAACTATAGAGCTGATACTAAGGAATTCCTGCTGGGAAAACCCAAAAACACTTTAGCCGATCTACGAATCGAACCAAGAACCTTATACTCCGCACTAGCGCTAGCGATTATTAGATCTAAAAAGAATCCAGTGGAACTCTGTGGACAGTTCATTTTATAGAAAATTCGAGTTATCGTAAATATAGTTTTCGCTATCTAAACCTCTCCCAATTGGATACAAATAGAATAAGAATATTTAAAAACCTAACCACTGCCGACAGAAGTGAATACTTTTTTTTTCAAGACTCCGGATTATTTTTAGAAAATATTTTTGCATAAGTCTTTTACTTATAGATTTAGCAATAAGTACGGCTAACTCCGCAACGAAAAAGAGATACGTTTAACGGTGAGTACAATTGTTTTTCCCCATCTCAAAAATGCCCAACGCGCCTAAAGAAGTTTAAAAAAAAATACCGCTGTTGCAGGCAGGTAACAATTACAAAGGTTTAAAAAAAAAACGTGTGCAATTAACACGTGGCTTCAAGATAAAACTGTATAATGCTTCCTGTCTCATTTTCTCCCACGTTAAATTTTATGAATTTATGTGTCTGTCTCTTTCTACTGTCGCTTTTTCGTTTCATCGACTTTCAAATCACAACGATGCTAAAGAAGTTTTCACTTAAAAAAATAATTTATATTTAAATACAAATAAAATAATGATACTCACATAGGTTTACCTCCAGTTACTCTCAGCATCAGGTCCAGTAACAGAGCCGGGAAGAAGTGCACGAAGATCGCAGAGATACGGAACATTAGCAGCGAAGGCATAAACTTGAGGTGTGGGTACCTGGAAACAACATTTTATTTATCTAAGTATACAGACACAAATAAAAATCCAACCACTCCGGGAGTACCGACGGAAGTGAAAACTTTTTTTTTTTCAATATTCTGGATTATTTTTAAAAAATATTTTTGCATAAGTCACATACAGTCTTAACATTTGTTTAGACACTGTATTTTTTGGGCTTCTAATATGTAACAATACGGCTAACTCTGCAACGAAAACGAAAAACCTTTTTTTTTTCAAGATTCTGGATTAATTTTAGAAAATACTTTTGCATAAGTCTTTTACAAATACATTTGACTTTACACTGTATTTTTATAGGCTTGTAATATGTAGCAATACGGCAAACTCTGCAACGAAAAAGAGGAAATGAAAAAATACGTGTCCAATATTTTTTGGAAATCTGACGGACTAATTCGATTTTTTTGGTAAACAACCCTATTGTTATGCGTAATTTAAATTCTATGGAGGTCAGATAAGAAGCTCCTCTATAAAAAATACTGGTATTTAACTGCATCCGGTTAGACTGGAAGCCGAACCCAACATATTTGCTAAAAGGCTAGGCAACTGATTACTATCTTATGATAAAGATGTAGGTACTTATGAATTGTAGATGCGAGTCGCACAGGACCGGTCAATGTGGCGACACCTGGAGGAGGCCTATGTCCAGCAGTGGACGTCTTTCGGCTGAAATGATGATGTACTCACCACACAGCACTCTTCAAAGGGTACTTATGCAGCATCCCATTGACTGTGTTTTCAAGCATGGACCAGCAGAATGGCTTGCACGTCGACGAGGAGCAGTGGTATACTGTCAAACCGGATCTGGAAATAAAAATACATAATTAGCCATACAAGACCAAATTAAATTAACTATATACTTTGTTTTTTAAACCCTGAGACTATATTGACACATGCTAATGTCAAACTTATAAATAATGATACCAGCTCTTTTGTGTAGTGTTGTACCTACGATACCGCGTTGTTGAATCGTAACTTTTTATATTTATTAGACGATTAGAAAAAAAAACAGATGCCATCAGTGCTGTACGGGGGTAGCGGGGTGCTGAGGACGCATGGTTTTCACTGTATAATACGCAGATCGTCTCGACAGCTATCGACTCGCAGCTAACATCCGAGCTGCCATAAAGTTTGAACCGAACTAAACTTCAAGCGCAATAGCTATCTCTTTCTGTATCATACATTTCGTATTATCTATAACATGGAAATATATTTGAACGCCGCTCCGTTTGAACGTAGCGTATCTGTCTTTATTTATAATATCATTGGTGGTAACCGATTTAACGCCGGTGTTCGTTAGTGCGGCGATTCGAACCGAAAAGAGGCGAATGACGTATTTATCGCTTTGACATATCATTTCTGACTCCACGATTCTACGTCGATGGGTGCAGTTACTCTCTAAGAAGTGAATCTGAGCTCGATTGACAGCAAGGCTCCTTATACATGGGACTTAAACACAACTGGCGAAATGCGATTGTCCTATTAGGTATTACACCTTTTTTTTTCGGGTGGGAAATTAAATGATTTCTCCCGCTCTGGGCAGAGCAGAAGGGAGTGTCAGACTTGTACTGACTAAAACCCATCCATGTTCCTTCCTTGCCCTTTGTGTTCCAGGGCCGCGGTATCTCTTTCGAACAGTCCCGCAGCCCTGGCAGGTATCGGCCCTTGCGGGTCCCTCCCTGTTTGCTGACATCTCTTAGAGGCGCGCGTGGAACACGAACGCGCCGTCAACACGGCCTGATTAGGTACTACACCTATGCCGCGGCTTCATGTTATGTTTACTTACGTAGACTTGCCAGCCTCCCAGCCAGCGACTAACAGTTGATTGATGACGACATCTACTGGTATGTAGTCTGCTACGTTGTCTTTAGCCAATGGTAAGCGACGGACTACGCCTGAAAATATGGAAAAATACAGGGTGTAAACAGACTCTTCACGAAGCCGTCAACCAAGCATTATGTAGATCAAACTAAGTAACTTTACGCAAAAATTAGTGCTGGGAAGCAACTTTTTTTTTGGGCTGAAAAATTACGTTTTACAGTAAGACTCAATGTAATGCACTCATAACATTGAGCTGGTGGATGGATTGTATAGTTAGGGGGTCCTAGAGGTGTTTAAAGTAAAAATCTTACATTCAAAACATGTATTTAAAAAAAAACTTGGGAAAAAGTTGGAACTTTGACCCCCAATATCTCCGTAACTAAGGTTTCCCGGTATGGTATAGAACAAAAAATTGTTCGCAATGACGGGGAGAACAAGTGTCTTTCGGCTTCGTTAAGAGTCTGCTTACACCTTTTATACATACCAAATGTTTTATTCAAGAAATATGATACCTACAACAATGGATGGTTGTGTTTGGGGACTCCTTTTAAGCAATTTTTGCCTGTATTAGGAGACCCCGCTCTTCCATAGCAAAATAATTACAACAGTAACAAATGTTGGTAATTAAACTTAATCTTAATTTCTTATTTCTATTATTATTGTTTATTTTTAATAAAAAAAAAAATGGTTGTCTGTAAAGTCGGTTTACGGACGATAATTTTACGTGATAACGCCATAAGAAAACATTGATGAAAAATTGCATACTTTTATGAATTGAATTGAATTATTATCACTGAATTATCATTATTTTGTATAATACATAGATGCCTCACAAGCCGAACGCTTAGGCCGATCGTGCGTCTCTATTGCTTGTTCCGCGCTCTCGCTTGCACGTTCGGCTCAGGCGGAACGTGACATTTTTGCGTGCGTGCAGCCGGCGTTCATCGGTTTATAAGACGTTAACACGTCAAAAATAGCTTATTAATAGCAAAAACAAGAAACATAGTGTAAAAGTGTGTGTGTGTTCGCGTGTATATGTGTGACAATTTACTAACATATTGTTATGTATTATAACATACTGTTATCTATTTAATGTTCTGTAGAAGTGCCTCATACAAGAATAAGAATAATGAATATTTATGTGAAATAATAATAATTTAAATTTCGAAGACTAGCCTGCCGCTTCCAGCTTAACAGTAACATGTTTTCCGAGTTACCAAGGTGTCTCTTGTAATGTATGGTGAGTCATCTACCGACCGATGTTATTTTCATAGCCATGAGTCACTCTACTATCACCAAAAACACTGCAGGAAGAAATTATCAGTTTACCTTTAGCAGCCCCCATTAGGAAACCCTGTGGACCCACTTTGGAGCATGTCCAGCCTGGTAACGGTTCCTTCCATGCCGCAACAACTGGAACAATGATTTTGCATTTGATATTTGTATTAAAGAGGTGTTTATTACATCGTTATTTTGCTAGTTATGTTTAAGTCTCATGTAACAGCAGGCGAGCCTATTACCATCAAGTGGGTAATAATAGGGTAATTGACCAAATCTAATTAATCCGTCAGATGTGACGTCACTTTCCGCTAAAAAGTGTACCGAAATTTGACGTCACACGAGTTTTCGACGCACTGCATCGTCCTCATTTTTAGCTCAAGAGAAAAAACAATACGTGTCCAATAATTTTTGGAAAACTATCTGACGGACTAATTAAATTTTTTTGTTAATTACCCTATTATACCTAGGTGAGGCCTATGTCCAGCAGTGGATGTCTTTCGGCTGAAATGATGATGATGATGAATGGCACAATACCATTTTACAATTTGTGTTCACTTAAAAGTGGATAGAGACGTTGCTTGTTTCTGTGATTGGTTGAAATAACGCGTCTTCCAATTCTTTAGCAAACGGCATTAAACATCAAAATGTCAGAACCGCCAAAAATTAACTTACCTGGTGTGAACTTTCTAAATGACAAACTTTTATAATGTTGACATTTAAATTTTTAATTATATTGACATAACTCTGACATTTGATGCATGTAATTTTAATATTGACTTATATGACATAAAATTATGTAATGTTATCGTTTGTTTGTTTATTATTGTTTGTAATGTTATGTTGTGTAATTTGACGGTTTTAATTATTTAGAGAAACAAATTACATTGTTATTTATTGATTTTTTAATTTATTATTTACTATAAATTTTGAAGCAATTTAATTGTATGTAGTAAGTACCTAATTGAGGAAAAATTTTGTATGCCTGACGGCGGCACATAGATAGTTTCTGAATTTTATATATTATACCACCTACTGTTTACTTATGTTCACAAAATAAATGAATTTGAATTTGACTTCAACAACGATAGGTATTACAGTAATTTATCGAAAATCACGTCAATTGGGACCTTAATTTCCTTTATTTGTTTTTTTTACACATACTCATTGCATTTTTAAATATTTCAATATAAAACAACATAAAAAAAAATATTTAAAAATATAAAAAATAGTAGCCCACCAGCATTGGGAACAGGGACAGACGCTACAGCTACCTGTGGTCAGGGCTGTTGACAGAGGAACCTCCTAACAATACGCACCGTGTTCAGAAGTACTGCTTTCTGGATCAAGCCCTTGATCCAGCTGCCAAGCGAGAGCACCTCAGATGTTGGACCTTAATTGTCATTAATGAAATTCAGAAATTGTAAACTTACTCATGGTAGGTCTAACAATGGTGCAAGGGAACAAATCAGCACATTTCACCACTTCGTGTTCAGCCAAATGTTTTGTAAATGTGTAAGTGTTTGGATGACTCTTCAGTAATCTGTGGAAAAAACAGAATTTTGTCATTATTTATATTCATTTTTTTTTTTAATATTTGTCAAAACAACATTTTCATTTCATAACTTAGCAGGGTAAAGTCACGATCACCAATATGTATACACTTTCCTAAATTTAAAAACAATTTTCGCGCGAAATAAATATTTTTACTTGGAGATAGGTTCTTTGTCATAAAAATATGAGTTCCAAAATACTATGTTCGTAATAACATGAAATTTTAATCAGAACAGAAGGAGAAAAACACTTTTAAAAGTTGTTGGGTGTGTGTGGGTGTGAGTGTGTGTTGTTGTGTTGTTAAGTTGTGTGGTGTTGTTGGTAAGTGTGTTGTTACATATTGGTGGCCGTGACTGTACCTACTGGTGGTTAGAGCCCCAGAGACACGACTCTTCAAAATGCGAGCCGTATCTAGAAGAACTACCTCCTGAATCAGGCCTTTGAGGCAGCTGCCTAACGAGAGCCTCATGACATGTTGGCAAAAGGTGTTCGCTACTTTGTAACTCATCATCTGCTTTGCTTTTCCTCAATATGTTGGGGCTGGCTACCAGTCTAACTGGATGCAGCTGAATACCAGTATCATATGAGGAGCAACTTTCTATGCTACCTTCCAGTTATTTAGATTGGTTATTAGACTGGCTGTTGGTTTCCGAATACCCGTTCTACAAGAGCAGATCTATGAATGACGTGTACTAATGACTTAGCATGCTTACAGGTACACAGGGAGATCCCGTGACCTACGTCATTTTATAAAACTCAAAAGCATTTATTTCAATTAGACCATTATAGGAACTTTTGAATGTCAGAAAAACAAAGAAGGCTAAGCTACAGTCACAGACACAATTCATAATAACTTGTGAAAGTACTGTAGCTGTCCATTCTAAAGCGTTGATCTCTATGGAGAAGAATGGGCAAGAAACTCTATGGACACTCTTTTCAATCAAAATATTTTTACAAAATCTTGGTTACATCATTTGTGTTGAGATTATACATATGTGAGAACGATGTAGAAATACGTGCACGTTAAGAGCGTCCAGAGTAAAAGATTATATCAACAATTTAAAAACAAAGTAAGTAGTTAAAATAGACCGTGGCCTAGAGATGAACAGCCCCAAATGACAGTACCCATATAAAAGCTGAAACTTTTTCTGTGAAAGTACCTTACTACAGTTATGAACAATTGGATATTGTGAAAGTTCGGTTGTGGTGACTTTATTTCTACTTTTTTTTTATATCAGGTAACAAAGGTGTGCTAAATAGCTGCTAAGTTACGTCACACTATAAAGGCTAGTATGATGGTTCACATCCTCCACTGCCAGACGTTTGTGTGGCAGAAACCCACCGCCAGACCCCTTTTTTTTCGGATGGGAAATCATCAAAATACTTCTCCCGCTGGGCAGAGCGGAAGGGAGTGTCAACCTTGTACTGACTAAAACCCATCCGTGTTCCTTCCTTGCCCTTTGTGTTCCAGGGCCGCGGTATCTCTTTCGAACAGTCCCGCAGCCCTGGCAGGACACCTTAAAGTACGATAAATTGACGTCATTTTATTAAATCTGAATTTTATATAATGTTACTTGGGCAACTATTTGAAGCTGTTTCCCAAGACGCTGTACAGTCATGATGGTTTCTCCCCACTGCATGGGATCTTGGTTCAGTACAGGAGAAAAAAAAAAGGTGTTTTTAGGCCATACTTACTTTGGCTCAATCTCGAGTAAACCCTCATCATTCAATGTTCCTACTAAGGATATCACCTTCTCTGCGTCTTCCGGGGCCTCGTAGACCTTCTCATGGGCTTCTGTCAGGAACGAGTTCACATATGCCGATGAAACGTGGATCATCACCTGGGAAATATAGAACGAATTTATTTATGCACCACTGAAAGTATTATACAGGGTGTAAACAGACTCTTCACGAAGCCGCCAAGCATTATGTACATCAAACTAATATAAGTAACTTTACGCAAAAATTACACCGGTCAACAAAAAAATAAAAATTTCTTGCGCATGGGATTTGCTTAATATATTCTGATTGTATAAGGGAAAATCTATAAAAAAGTGCGATTGGACATCGAAAATATTTGCTTTTAAAAAAGTTATAGCAATTTGACCATTTTTGATTTTCGCACCCAATAATGTCGGTCATTGCGCACTGTCGCTGTCGAAAGATAAGTAAGGGGCGCGCGGGGGGTATTGTTTCTTGCGTCGCGCGTCGCTAATACGTGTACAACAAACAGTATGTGTTTGCGTATAAGGCTGCCTGTCCACCGGAGCGGAGTGAGGCTGCGGAGCAGAGAAACGGAGGAATATTAACCAATAGGATTGCACAAAATCTCCACTCCTCTTCAGTGGATAATCCTTTTGGTTAATATTTCTCTGTTTCTCCGCTCCGGTGGACAGGCAGCCTAAAGGAAGCCATACACGCTAGGGTGTACCTGACAGCTTTTTCTGTACAGCTGAACTGTACTGGTAAACCGGAGCGTGAATGTTGCAAAACTGTGCAGGCTCCGGGTACATACGCGCTTCGGTTTACCTTTACAGTTAAACTGTACAGGCAAACCTGTCAGGTACACCCTAGCGTGTAGCTACATTTACTGAGGTATAACGACTTTTACGTATTTATTTATTAAATTGGGTCTTATTAAACACACACAGCTTTCAATTTTTTTTTCAAAGTTTTCAGAGGCGAAAATTAAAGCTGGAATCTTTGTAGGAGACTCAAATAAAAAAATATGTTGATTATGATATTTTCCCGCGGTTACTTAGCAATGAAGAGAAAAAAGCCTGGAACAGTTTTAAGGCAGTAGTTCAAGGTTTCCTTAGAAATCATAGAGCTGAAAATTATGACGAGTCCATCATCGGATGTAGAATGTCTCTAAAGATGCACATGTTACATTCTCATTTGGATAAATTTAAGGATACCTGGGACCTTATTCGGAAGAACAAGGGGAACGCTTCCATAAAGACATGATGGAATTTGAGAGACCAATCCAATGCCTCCAATGCTTTGCATGCTTTCAGTGTACTGGCCAGTACACTGAGAGCATGATGGGGTATTATATTTATGGGCTGATCAGTGAAACTTCTGTTGAACATGACAGGAAAAGCAAAACAGTTCATATTTAAACATTTGGACCCTACTTTAAGATAAATAAATCATAAATGGACGTTCATTATCTTTTAATAAATCATTTCTGTGTAAAAATGTTCCATATTTTTATTTATTTGGTTTTTTGCATTTTTTACGCACAAAATCAAATAGAAAAGAATTTTTTGTTCTTATTCTTATTTCTAGCTATAAATGCAATAAAAATAATGTATATATGTCCCATGCACAAAAAAGCTGTAGACCGGTGTTATTGCTGGGAACGGACTTTTCTTTTTGGGGTGAAAAATCACGTTGTACGGTAGGACTCAATGTAACTCATTCAAAACATTGTGCTGAAGGATGGATTGAAAAGTACGGGGGTCGTGAAGGTGTCTTAAGTAAAAAATACATTAAAAACAGGAATTAAAAACAAAAAAAAAATAGTGAAATAGTTGGAACTTTGACCCCCAATATCTCTGGAACTAGAAGGTTCCTAGGTATGGTCTAGAACAAAAAAATGATAGGAATGACGGGGAGAACCGTTTTACACCCTTTATAGGGTGTAACAAGACCCTTAACGAAGCCGAAAGGCACTTGTTCTCCCCGTCATTGCGATCATTTTTTTGTTCTAGACCATACCTGGGAATACCTGGGCACTGGGCCCGCGTGGTGGATTATAGCCCATTCCCTCTCATAGAGAGGAGGCCTGTGTCCCAGCAGTGGGAACATTAAGAGGCTGATGATGATGATGATGATACCTGGGAACCTTCTAGTTACGGAGATATTGGAGGTTAAAGTTCCAAAGTTTTATTTTAAATACTTATTTTTAAGGTAATAAATTTACTTTAATTACCTTCATGACCCGTTTACTATTCAAAGCATCCATCAGCACAATGTTTAGAGTGATTAATCACACAATAAAAACACCGTTCCCCAGGAAAAAAAAATTACATAGTTACTTAGTTCGATGTACAGACGCCAGCACATCAAGCTACTACAATCTGTCAAATTCTTTAATAGATTCTCAACTTTATCTCTGAAGCATTAGGTTCAAGGTTGGTTGGGAAAATCTGACAGTTTCTGCTGGCGTCTGTACATAATGCTTCACAAACGGAACAAGTATTTGTATGGCCTGCAGATAGTTGTTCCGGGTCTGGCTGTTTGTGTATGTGAGTTTAAATGTTTGTGAACGCACCCACGACACAGGAGAAATCCTAGGGTGGGGCAACGTTTTCAAAAAAAAAAAATGTTAAATGTTAAATGCTTGGTTGACGGCTTCGTAAAGGGCCCGTACACACTCCGTATTTAACTCATGAAAATACAATTATACTAAGATTGTATTATTAAAGCTGTATTTATGCTAACAATGTTTTTTGCTTTTATGCAAATATAATGCAGGCTTTAGTCTACTTAAACATTGTTCTACTTTAGTTTTAGGCACAAATCGAAAGTATTTTGTGCGTGTCAGGTCATATTCAAACCTGGGACCTCTCCATCAACAGTTGCCCTAAGGGTCTCTGGACCAACGACGCGCATAAAATAGACCTTAGAAAACTAAATAAATAAATACTTAAATAGAAGCACACTGTTAGATTTTCAATACTTGTTTCAGCATTGAGTGAGTACTTTTTCTTTATCGTGTGGTTTAGTGCCCTGGTGTCAGAATTTTTATGCCGCTCATAGGACTCTGACTAGGCTTTAAATGCCGTCGAGAAATATCTCTTAGAATGAGTGAAAATGTAACATATGCCCAGACCACAGACCAAATAAAAAACACAGAAAAAAAACAAACAAAAAGATACATTACGAACAATACAGTGAAGCATGCGCAAAACAACGTCTCGCTCTGTGCATACATGCTCATACGCACACATTTACATCAAACTACAATCACAGTGCACAAAATATGTTAATGAAACCGGCTCCACGTCACTGCCAAGACAGTACTGTCTGGTTAAATAAAATTACCATTACCTTCAAATTCTTAGCATCTTTACACAGCTGCATAATCCTTCTGGTTCCAAGCAGATTAATGTTGACCGTAGGCCTCAGAGTCTCTTGGAAGTCCAACGTAGCAGCTGAGTGGATTACCACATTCATATTATCGATGAGTGTCTGCCGATCCTGAGGACTTATACCTAGGTTCTCTTCACCAACATCACCGGCAATAGGGATTAGTTTTTGGAAGACATCTGTTGTGTGGCTTTCTAGGAGTTTTTCAAAGACCTGGAATTTAAAAAAGGAGTTATTGGTTAGCATATAATCAGAGGTTCCAAGCAGGGTTGTCCTTTTATTGCAATAAGAGGCCAATGATGCTTCTGGCCATAATATGCCATATTTATACTTAATACATGGTGTTAGGGATGTATATCCATCACCAGCTGCCTAGCCTTTTCCCAATTATATTGGGGTCGGCTTCCAGTCTAACCGGATGCAGCTGAATACCAATATTTTACATCAAGGGACCTGCCTATCTGACCTCCACAACCCAGTTAGTCCTGGGTTATATGATGCCCCTTGGTAAGACTGGTTGTCAGACTTTTTTGGGCCACTGACTACCTAACGACTGTAAAAGATAATGTGCAAGCTTAATGTGCTTTCTGAGGCACCGAGGAAACTCGGTATGCAATGACATAGGCAAGCTCGGCTTAAAATACAGATCAACCCGAGTGGCTGTTATTATTTAGGCACAAGCTCCTCATTAGGGATAACATATCATGGCACAAATTTTTATGATCACTTCAGTACATGATTTTGCACCAGCATTGACATCTTTTGTCAATTATTGGTGGATCTCAGTATATGATATTGTCATGTACTGAAACATTGATGTTCCTTACTCCGTGTTTTTGCTAATGCTCCTTCCAGTTTATGATTCTAGAATTTACTACTTTCCCCACAATGTTTTCCTTTACTTTTTCTCAAGCCTACTTATGCTAAAGCAACCATTTCAATTAACCTCATCGATAGATTCAATGAGTAGTTAAGGGCTTTACATAGTATAATACATCTTTTAAACTATGCAACAGATTTTAATTAGTAATAGATATAGTGATTCAAGAGGAAGGTTTTTAAAGGGTGTAAACAGACTCTTAACGAAGCCGAAAAGCGCTTGTTCTCCCCGTCATTGCCTGGGAACCTTTTAGTTGCGGAGATATTTGGGATCAAAGTTTCAACTTTTTCACAAGTTTTTTTTTTAATATATGTTTTAAATGTAAGATTTTTACTTTAAACCCCTCCAGGACCCCTTTACTATTCAATCCATCCATCAGCACAATGTTTTGAGTGCGTTACATTGAGTCCTACTGTAAAACGTGATTTTTCAGCCCAAAAAAGTCTTTTCCCAGCACTTTTTGCGTAAAGTTACTGTATGTACATCACACAACTACATTGCACCCGTGCGAAGCCAAGGCCGGTCAAAAGTACTACATAAATTACCTTGTAAATAAATAAATGGTGTGAGACTCAATTCAAGGTCATTTATTTTTATTTTGGTACTAGCTGATGCCCGCGGCTTCGCCCGCGTGGATGTCGGTTATCGCGACCAAAAGTTGAAAGTTTTGATCCCGTTCCCGCAACCCATGGGAACCTATTCCAGGGATAAAAAGTAGCCTATGTCTTATTCCCGGCTATAATCCATCCCTGTACCAAATTTCAGCCAGACCACCTAATGCCGATATCGTATTTGTGTAAATATCTTTTCAATTACTGCTTTATAATTGGCCATTTTTTTAAGTATTCAAATGGATATAGTATGTTATCCTTAAGAGAGAGACATATGCCATTGCGGACTTTTCTGTAGACTTATATAAGATACACAATCCCGCCATACATCAATTGGTTATATCTTAAAGGGTTTAGGCAGCGTTTTCGTTGAAAGCTCCCAGACGGCTTATTTTTTCCAGCACCTCCAACAAATATATTTTAGCCAATATATACAAAAACATGACAAATTATATACTAAAACCATCCTCGAGAACTACTCTATCCATTGGTGAAAACAGCATGAAAATCTGTGAAGCAGTTTTTGAGTTTATGGCAAACAGACAGACAGACAGACGCGGTGGAGGACTTTGTTTTATAATATGTAGTGATGATGAAGTGATAGTGATAAGTATTATTGAAAGTTCTTTATTATCATTTAATCGACAATGGAATTAAATTCTATAAAGATAAAATATCTTTGTCTGTTCTAGTGGTTACGCGACTGCTGAGCATGAGGGTCCTGGGTTCAATTCCCAGGACAGGCAAAATGTTATTGAATTTTTCTTTCAGGAATTTCTTAGTAGAAGCCATTCTAGATTCGTGCCCTATTGATGACAGTAGGCGCCCCATATTACATGGGATTAAAAACATAACTGGCCAAATGTGGGTGTACTAATAGGTACATCTCTACCTAACCAATTACAGGTGTAATGTGATGTTATGTAATATCTTTGCAATGTATAGATTTAATCTCTTAGTATTGTATAATTGCATAGCACATTGCGAGTACTATTTAAGCTACCATTTACATTTACTTATCTCACATTGACTCGAATGTGCCCTGGTGGCTGAGAGAATGTCATGCCCACTCATATGTCTCGCTGATAGTGGTAGGTGTGTCGGGTCATTTAGTTCCCTTAAATATGGTTTAGCTGAATGGAGCTGATCCATGCGTCATGTTCTTTAATGGGCGCTGTTAGTTGGGACTGGTCATCTCTTAGCTGCCACGGTTTATTTTACTATATAACTTTTTACTCTGGACGCTCTTAATGTGTACATCTTTCTACATTGTTCTCACATATATGTATAATCTCAACATGAATGATGTAACCAAGATTTTGTAACAATATTTTGATTGAAAAGAGTGCACATGGAGTTTCTTCTCCATAGAGATCTACGATTTGGAATGGCACCTACAGTACTTTCACAAGTTATTATGTCTTGTGTCTGTGACTGTAGCATCGCCTTTTTTTTTGTTTTTCTGACTTTCAAAAAGTGCCTGTTATGGTCTAATTGAAATAAATGCTTTGAGTTATCTTTAATCTAAGAATTATTGCTGTGTGAATCAAGGAAAAATTTTGAAACAACAATAAATATTTTTGTTGAGACAAGGTGATGGCATAATAAGTACCAATAATCTTGCAAAATAAGACACGCAGATAATGTTTTTTTCTGAGAAATGTTGGCATAATTCTTAATGTTTATTTTACATTGAAAAATAAAAAATGGCGCAAAGGTTATGTAAGTATGCTTAATAGCATAAAATGATGTGAAATATTTTTTGAAAGCATTTGGTAGTACAAGAATGAATAAAAAATCTTGATGAGAAACTGATTCATTTTTCATTACTTAGCTAATATTAAACAATGCTATGTACTTCTGTTGTCTGTGCCTTCTAAGTAGGTAAGTCTTTTCATGAAATTTATTCAATTTACATAAAAATGTGAAAAGACCATAGATATAATTGTTTATAACTATGTAGCTTTTTTAAGGAAAAGGTGGATCTAGGTAATCACTCGACGGATTCAAGGCAGAATATGAGACCTTACAAGTAGGGGTCTGGGTGATCAAGTAACTAAATAATTGTGAGTCATGTTACTGTACAAAGTGGTTTTAGTGTCATAAATGGCCCTACCAGGTGATGTATTGGTCAGTTTCGTAAAAAAAAACAAAATAAATTGATAGACTGTCAATTTCATTTCTCCAGGAAAATTTTTAATCATCTGAAACATGACACCTCCCAAATCCATTCAAAGTTTGGATAGGTACTTTTTACTTACCGGGTTTTTAGGAAACTCCTGCAGTCTCTCAGATATTTCTTTGCCTTTCTTAGGTCTCATTAGTATGTAGATCTTTCCGACATCAGGCATACATCGTAGAATCTTCTCAATGAGGCAGAGACCGACGAATCCAGTGCCGCCGGTTATGAAAAAGTTTTTGCCCGCGTAAAACGCACGAACTTGCGAGTCGTCAGGCATTTTCAAGGTTTTGCTTCTGCCTTTGGTTCAAATCCTGTAATCAATGAAAAGGGCCGATTTTAAAACTTCGTGAAACCACTAAAAATCTTTCACAACTTGGCCAAAAGTGTAATTTGTAAAACTTTTGGTGTTCTGTCAAAATTTCAAAATGTCATGTTTATGTTTTTTTCATTTTCGTGCCATTTTGCGGGTTTGGGTTTTAGGGATTTTAGCCGTAAACATCGTGACAAAGAAGCAAAAGAGAAATGTTACTACATTATAAATTAAGTTTTCCCCATATACTTGGATAAATTCTATTTTGTTTTTTTGAAATCAATTTCGTGAATGACTACCAGACAACATTATTCATTCAAGAATGATCTAATTACTAAATTGTAATAATATGCAGAAGGAGCGACAACTGCCAAAAATAAAATGCTTGAGCCGACTTATTGGAATACGTTTGTATGCAAATAAGTCGGCTCAAATATTTTATTTTAGGCAAAAATCGTCCGTCATAAATAGAAAAAAACCTTGTCATGGAAGAAAAACTGCGCTGACTGCTATAAACTATAAAAAGAAACGTTACAATACTATTATAATTGCTAATGATGGATTAATAAAGAATTTTCTTTGAAATGTTCTACTAGGTAAACCGGTATTATTGATATTATTAACATAAACTACATAGGTCTTAGGTTCTATTTACTTTGTTTTTATTAGTAAACAAACGGGTTTTACCAGAAAGGAAAACAGGGAATTATTAAAGTTGTCATCGATTTACTGGTTTCATTGTAGAGCAACAGATTGTCATTATTTTCTTGTATTTTTTCAATTCCCTGATGGTTTACAAAACATAACACAGCTAGTATTTTACACTTTGAATATCACTCGTAGCATTACTTTTATAGCAATACCGAAGATCTATCTCTAATTATATGTAAATGTAAAAGAGTCTTGTAAGACTTTTTTACTGACTAGTCAATTATAAAGAAGTAGCAAGCCGGATTCAAATTACACCAAAACAGACATTACGTCAAAGACTCGTGCTTAAATATTTACTCTTAAATATAACGTCTGTGTTAGCTTTAGATATTATGTATTTTTTCACTTTAACTTATGAATATTTATTATAATTTTACATGTTTTTAGTAGACAATTTGAACAAAGTGCGCATTCCCTCAGCGTCGTATAATGTATTTAAAATGCGCTTCATGCGATCAATTTACGTAACAACTGATGCTGGTCGATTAGTTTGATTAAAATGACATGTCTCATCTCTCTCATGTAATGTTGCTATAATTAGTAGTAAATAATTAAATAAATAAATAAATCTCTGAGCAGGTACATAACTTAGTAAATAAAGCACGGTAGGTACTAAAGTCAAATACTAATTAATGTATAATAATCCTTGTATGGTACGGACTAAGGATATGCACATAATAATTTTATTTATATCCTTCACGAGTTTATTACGGACTTTGACCTCCTCTGACGTCAAAGTGGCTAGCTTGCCTTGAAAAAGGTAAACATTCTAAAGTGACGTAAACCAGCGCAGGGCGGCTATTTACAAAAGCAAAACCTATTTAAATTACGAGAAAAACAGTCTTTTGTTATTTTTTATATAAAAATATTGTTTTTTATTATAAAAAAAATACTATGGGAACTTAAACGAAAAAAAAACGGCCTTCGTATAAAAAAAAAAAAATTAAAAAATAAAATAACTGTGGGTTTCTCTTACCTCAGAGTGATGACATTTGCCACACAGTTAGGTATACTTATAATTTATCTGTATGACAAATGTCTTCTAAATCTGTTTAGTTTTACTATAATTATACCATATTTTTACCTAGGTTATGACTTAGGATGATGATAATCTCAGTTCCCGAGGTATAATTTTCTTTTCTATCTGCACGCGGGTAAAATCACCCACATAAGCTAATCATAAAATCATTATAACAAAAATAAATAAAAGAAAATAGAAAATGTTCCAATGACTAAACTACATTTTTACATAAGTGTGGCGTCACTATATATAATGAGTACCTAAATTCATTTTATATTTAATCAACATCGTCGAATCCAACTCGGCTGGGTAGAGTTCGGGAAGCTGTATGGTATCTTTTCGTCCAACTTACTGCAGTGTCTCAAGACGAAAGTCTATCAACCTACGAAAGTCTACTAGTGTGTGTTGCCAGTGATTACATTACATTACATTAAATTAAATTACGTTACGGGACCGAAACGTGGTCGCTCACAATGGGCCTCATCTGAAGGCTTAAAATCAGCCAAAGGGCAATGGAGAGGGTTATGCTCGGAGTTTCCTTGCGTGATCAAATCAAAAATGAGGACAATCCGCAAGAAAACTAAAGTTACCGATGTAGCTCGCAGAATTGTCAAACTTAAATGGCAGTTGGCAGGGCCCATTGCTCGCAGAACGGATGGCCGATGGGGCCGAAAAGTTCTGGAGTGGCGACAGCGAACCGGAAGACGTTGCATTGGAAGGCCTCCCACTAGGTGGACCGATAATCTGGTGAAGGTTGTGGGGATCCGCTGGATGCGAGTCGCACGGGACCGGTCAATGTGGTGACACTTGGGGGAGGCCTATGTCCAGCAGTGGACGTCTTTCGGCTGAAATGATGATAATGATGATTTAATCAACAACCGGAACACATTATTTGTTAATGTAAACGTAGAAGTTAGACGCCGTTTCTGTATCCACTTTGTAACTCATTAATAATAGTAGGTATTAAGATTTTGAATTTACGTAGGAGTCAAAGATTGATACAACCAGAAAACTAAGTACCTAAGTATTGTAATCTATGATGAAACCTACCTGTTGTAGTCAGAATATTTGCCAGTTAACAAAAAGTTAACGCCGTTTTCGCCACACTGCCCCCGGCTATTATTGGCAAATGACTTTGTTCCTTATTAAGCGTTGACCCACAACATAACAAATCATGAATAATAAAATTAAAATTTATAGCGGATAGGAATGCATTTAAAACATCTTATTTTGTATCTTATATTTTTGCCTATGTACTTACTTGTGAATAAAATATAATCACTATCACTACGTATTATAAAACAAAGTCCTCCGCCGCATCTGTCTGTCTGTTCGCGATAAACTCACAAAACTACTGCACCGATTTTTATGGTGTTTTCACCAATGGATAGAGTGGTTCTCGAGGTTTTAGTACATATGTAATTTGTTATGTTTTTGTTGCGGGAACGGGATCAAAATTTCATTATTACTTTTGGTCGCGATAACTGACATCCACGCGGGCGAAGCCGCGGGCATCAGCTAGTGATTGATATATTTTAAGTAGGTAGGTAATGACGTTGAGCAACGAAGTTAAGGAGTAAGTAACATAGTAGATAATTACTTCCCTCTGATTTTACAGCTAAATTTTGGAAATTAAAAATCATTTCTGGATTTTATAGGATAGGATTTGATATCCACATGTTACCTTCCTTGAAGTTTCATCAATTGATTGTGATCATCTGTTTTCAGAATTCAGACAACGTAGGAAGATAGCTGGGCTCTTAGAGTAGCCAGATCTCTATTCTCATATTTAAGAACCATAAAAAACAGTATTTTCTTTGTTTTAATCAATCGTAACAACTTTTATGCAAATTGTAGAACCGAATTCTATTATTTTTATTTGAATTTTCAATTAATTTTACAAACATTTTGATCTCCTATGAAGTAAGGTTGTAAGTATATATGGACAAAGTATGTATGTAGGTTACACGCCATCTTGTTTTGACAATACAACTCGAAGAAACAATTTCACAAATATTTACCAACAACGCTTCCCTGTCAATGTCATTCTAGTTCTAAATTCAAATACATTTGTTTTGAAAAAAAAAATGTGGTAAAAACATAATCCTTCCTTGGCAGTCGGGTAAAAATAACATTCAGAAACAGAAACCAAATAACCTGGTAACACTGTACCCGCATAAACCACAATACGTACCAACTTAATTTATTTATTGCATTCCACATTAATTGTGAACTACTTTGTAAGTAAGTAGTAGGTTTACAAAATCATGTTCAAGATAATTATCTTTGCGGCAGTATCGAAGGTATTTGCCAGAACTTGTTATAAGGTTTAAAATAAAACCATTTCGCCACACCGGCTATTTTTGGCAAATGGCATAAACAACCTTTCAAAACAACCGTTGACCCACAAAATACCAAATCGTGTTATTAACGTTAAAATCTATAAATAAACGGCGCTTATAAATGCTTTCATAACATCTTACTTTCAATATATTCTTAGCTAATTAATTCAGCTATTTGCCAATTAAAGTCAATGTTTGATCAATTTTAAGTAACGACTACCATAGCTCGCGAAATTCAAATTTTCTTATGTTTTTTGTAATTTGCTGGTCAGTGTCAGGTTGTATGTTGATTAAAATATGATTTGCGTGTGTAACAATTAAGGCTTTACTGAGTTATAATCATTAATATCATTAATATAACCCTCCTAAGTTTATTTGATTCCACTGAATGACTTTTTCATGAAATAGTTATTCAATAGGATTAAAGGGGCTGTATTGATGATTGTAATCACTACAATATTATTCAAAAACATACGTTTTACGGCCGCGAATCACATTCTAATTAACATCATCATCATCATCCACAGCCCGACTTCATCCACTGCTGGGTATAGGCCTCTCTTTGCTTGTACCAAGTTCCACATTCTTGTGCCAATCTCATCCAAAACATTCCCGAAAGAGGAGTGTTGGCCGTCCGGCGGCGAGATGGGCAGACGACATTGTAGCCATTGAGGGAATATTCAACATACGCCGATTAATTGCAACATACGTCACATTTGAAATTCGCGTGCCAGCCTAGCGCTTCCCCCTTAAATACAGTACAGTGTAGTACATAGTTTTACTCAGTAGTAGTGTAATATGTAATCTTAAATACCGGTATATACCTACAGGGTGTAAACAGATTCTTCACGAAGTCGTCAAACAAGCTTTATGTACACCAAACTAAGTAACTTTACGCAAAAATTAGTGCTGGAAAATGACTTTTATTTTTGGTCTGAAAAATCACGTTTTACGGTAGAACCCAATGAAACGCACTCAAAACATTGTGCTGATGGATGGATTGAATAGTAAGGGGGTCGTGGAGGTCTTTAAAGTATAAATCAGACATAAAAAACACGAATTAAAAAAAAAAACTTGTGAAAAAGTTGGAACTTTAACCCCCAATATCAACTAGAAGGTTCCCAGGTATATCAAAAAAAATATCGCAATGACGGGGAGAATAAGTGCCTTTCGGTTTCGTTAAGAGTCTTTTTACACCCTTTAGATTAATATGCAGTGGTCAGGTAATAATTGATAAAATCTAAAAACACCGTTTCGCCACACCAGCTATTTTCGGCAAACAACCTTTCATAACAAGAGTTGGCCCACTACATAACAAATCGTGAATAATTACATTCATATCTATAAATATCTAGCGGTTAAGTGTATTCGAGAAGAAGAAATTGACAAAGTAGGAATCTACCTACTTGTCAATTAAACATTGATCAATTTTAAGTAAAGACTTTAAATATTGGAGAAATAGTCAGTTTTCAGATTTCAGAACATGTAGCTATGTACGTTCCTAAATTAGATAGGCCACCTTATATTACGTCATTGCCTGTATCTACCTTTTTCAAAAATGATTTACTTCTGTTGTTTTACTTAGTTGTTTTATCAAATTTTCGATTTATTGGAGTTGTACAAGGATCTGATTCTGTGTGACCAAAATGAATACCACCTCCTTATTTTTTTTTTAATTTCGTATCGATTTCCAAAATGCTTAGGTAAATACTAACCACGCCAAAATATCCTCTTAGCGCTGTACCCGTATTATCTAAGTATACTAAACTATCTGTACGAACTTAAGTGTACTTACCTGCTCCATTCAGTTATTTGGCAGTTTAAAAAAGAGAAAAATAAAACCGTTTCACCATAATTAATTTTCGTAACCTTTCAAAACAACCAGTGACCCAAACTAATAACATTAAAATTCATAAATAAACGGCAGTTGCATTGCATGGAATATTTTTATTAGCTGTGTTCTTCCGTGGTTTTGCTGGTTACTTTGCCAGTCAGTTTATATAACACTAAGATATGATAATATAATCTGATTTGCCAATATTATGATGAAGTATGGTTGCAATAGTGGTTTTTTTGGATTTTCCTTCGTCATATTCTAACCAGTAAAATGTTTGATTCTATTCATGAGGTATTTCGGTGTTGGCTATGGTCAAGAATGCTTAAAACAAGTTCTATCAACTAGTTTTAAGTATTTTAGGCTCAGATTGTTAACTTGAATGTATGAAACCAGAAATATTAATATAAAAACGTTTTTACCGTAAGAATGGGTAAAAAATAATTTTAAAGGTTAATACTACGATGGTATTCTACGATTTCCGAACTCTTTTTTGTAGGCTGTCAATTGATTTCCTGAGTCTATTGTTTTTTATTCGTTTGATTTCCGCCATTATTATTTTTTTCCCGCTCTTTTACGATTTATTTAGTTTTTGACGTTTTTTCCAAACTTTATACTTTTCCAACTTTTTCGTGGCTTTGTTATACAATATTAAAGTCGTCATCAAAGTTAGGTACCTATTTCCTTACTTTACTCTCTTAGGTTTTCAACAACTTAATTAATTTATAATCTGTTTGTTATCATTTTATCAATTATGTAAAACCCTTTTGTTGTTTCAAAGCATTTCCGAGGAATTTTTAATCACCTTTCACGCAAACTATTTAAACAGATTTGTTTTATTTTAAAAATCAATAATTCAGTTTGTGACTTGACCTACCAAATTACTAAGCAAATTTAAAGTTTTTGGGCATAGAACATTTTAGGTCTAGTTTCGCAATAAAAAATCCCTTTTTTGTAAACTATGTCAAACGTCAAATGTTTTCGAAACATTTAATTTATTTTTGCTACCAATACCACACGCACAATGCGTGTAAAGGTTAATGAACTTGTTCCTTATGTATGCAGGATTCTCTGGCATCCACGGTGAATAAGGTTAACGCCCTATAACTTAGCATATGGTGACAATTTAACTAACTGTAGACTATAGTATAACCATGATAGTTTGATAAAAAGGAAATAAAGGATGTGGGTAAATTGTCGGCCATTAAAAATGGAGGTAGGTAGGTACCTCTACTTAAAAATATATGGGTTTTATCCATATATGTACCCAACGCCATTTGTGCTAGGCATGGTGACATACCAGAGCTTAAAAGTCAGAAGAAATCTTGCTCTCATTAAATATGTCATTCGTCTAATTCGTGGTTCACTTTTCAATACGCCGTTATTACAATACGTCTCCTTTAACATTCCATTACCTATCAGACACACTCTTCGCCCACGCCAACGTCCTCTATTTTCAATTCCTCAAACCAGCACCACAATCCTTAAGACCAGCCCATTATTTCTTGCCCTTACCCATATCAATAACATTTTAATTTATGACCAATCTATGGATATTTTTGCAAGCACGGAACTGAGTCTCCTCAACACCGCATACCTAGAGTCCACTGCTGCTCCCAGTACTATCTCCTCTGGGTAAACAAAGTGTATTTTAATTTTTATTGTAATTTCATTTTCTTAATTGTAATTCTATCTACTAAAACTGTTTTATTTACTTTTATTCTTACATCTACCATATTGTTTAATTTCTAATATTATTACTATTTTTGTTTTGTTTTTAATTCCAGTTTTGATTTTGAACTGACTTTAAATTTTATGTAGTTCTACTTAATTTTATGTTCAAGTTCAACCAATAACTTATATGTGTGGCGTAAACTGTTAGCATAAGTTGGTTATAAATAAATAAATAAAAAACGGCAAACATATTTTAAATTAATGTCTATGATTGATGACACCCACAGTGCAGATATCTTGACAACATTATGATTGTTCTAATTTCAAATTGTTTTTAACTCTGCGCGGATGAACTTAGGCCCACTTGCGCCAAAACTATGAGTTTAATAAATAACTCGAGGTTTACTAACTCAGTGTTAACGAAGTGACAGTTTATATTGCACCAGTAAAAATTAACCCAGAGTCAACTAACCCGAGTCATGTCATGTTCATTTGTCATGTTCATTCATTTTTTTTACACCCGGCAAAATATGGTAGATCGAATGCTGAATGAAATAAGTGTACTGCTCTCTCTTGCTCCACAGTACTTTCAATAAGTCTATCCCTTTATGTCAGATTAGAAATGACATGTAGTTCTTTGTCGCATTATATTGACTGTTGTCCTTGTCTGTTGTGCCATAATCGTGTTGCATTTGCATTACCAATGATTAATTATTGTTATAAAAGTCTGAACTAATGTATTCGATGATCTCTTCATCATCATCCGACAACAACCATTAATTTATCATTGTTCAGGGCAAAATAAAAACGATATCACTGAATGCAACAAACACAATAGTTCGGGAGGTAGCGTTGCATATTTTTAGCTAATGTTTTTACGCCGATCGGTTGCCATTTTTTTCAATTGTTCTCGATTGACTGATAAGTGAACCAAGCGTCAGCTGACGCACCCGCGGTGGGTGTAGGATTGGAAGGTCACGGAACAGGTAAAAAAAAGTGTCATAGTATGCCGGCTGAAACTTTTTTTCATAAATACATAGTTTACATCATACTGAGCTTAAAAAAAATCGTCAGCTGCATGGTGGAGGGGGGATTATGCGTCAGCCGCTCGCATGAACTTGTAAAAAAAACACGTAAAATAAATTAAATTATAAACTTCTCGAGATTATCATTCAATTGTCACTATGCCAGTTGAAAGTTACGTTTGCAAAAACAATCAGTCAGCTGGGTGCGGAGAGCGGAGTTCTGTCAACTGGACCCAGAAAGAAACTGTGCAATTTATGAAAGAAGTTTCAGCCGGCATACTATGACTTCATTTTTTTTTACAAATTCCGGAACCACTCACACCCGCACCCACTGCTACTTGAGTAGCCGACGGTTGATTTACTTATTGGTCTTATAAGATAAACCATCGATGACAATATCAGAAGGCTTACTATGGCTTTTTCATTTGCAACGCTACCTCCCGGACTACAAGTCACAACCAAAGCGTACCTGACGTAAAATATGTTAAATTTGACATTACTAACCCAGAGTTAGTTGACTTAACCCTCCCACATCAATGGGTTAAAAATTTAAATATTTAACTCATAGTTAACTCCTAACTCTTGATGGTGCAAGACATAAATAGAATTTAACCCCAAAATAGCATTTACCTCTGAGTTAACCGTACTAACCCAGCTTGGCGCAAGTGGGCCTTAGAGGGTTGTATTGATGATTTTAATGATTATAATTCTGTAACTACATAATAATTATACTGTTACTGGCGCGACTAATTTTTCATCAACATACAACCCGACACTGACCTGTAAATTGCAAAAAAGGTAAGAAAATTTGAATTTCGGGAGCTGTTATAAATTACAATGTTTTTTTTTAAACTAACGGGTTCGATTCAAGGATATTGATTTTTCATCAAAATCGGGACCGAGACTAACAATCAAGTAACAATTTTTTCGCTATTTGTCATAAGATCGGATTTGCCCATCCACACCCACCACCATGAAAAATTCAACCTGTACCTATGAGGTAAAACACCTTATATGTACAGGTACAGGGGGCTCACGAGTTGATATTACCTACTCCTTTATTGAGCTCCTATACATTTTCATGTTCTGTGTCATGGTCATGGCATTTCATGTCTACGTGACAAATGCCAATGACAATAATTTATAATTAAGTACTAATTGTCAGTGTGTTATGAGGGTTATTCTTCAGTTTTAACACAAAAATGTACTAAACAAATCTTTTATTTGTTTATTTAAAACAGCTGTTGTATAGTTGTCAGTTTTTTTAAGTTGACATCAACGCGATTGGATACTCGTGGAAGCGGTGGGTCGCGTTTGGATGCACGTGAAGTTTATAACGTATTTTTGTTGTTAACAAGATAATTAATGATAATATTATCACTTTGAACCCTGATATTTAGGCACTAATTTAGTAGTTTAGAAACTGGCTGTATTTTGGCTTCCACCAAAACAGGTAACCGGTTTTTACTGGTTCTACATATTTTAATTTAAGTTAATGTTTGTCAAGTTAATAGGCCGATTATTTATTTATGTCTCTTAGGTCAATGTGCTTGCGTAAACCAGCGTGCGAATTTATTCAAATGTTTCCATAAAAAGCAAGCTAAGTTTTCTAAGGATAGTGCGTAGTCTATAAGTTTTTTGCACTAGTTGGTTGGAAGCCTTCCACTCAAGGCACGCACAGAATAGCTAGGAAGTTGTCGTTTGCTTAACCGGACCTAAACTAAGGATAGTAAATAAATATTGTTTGAATTTTCTTTAGAGCATGTGGATTTATGATAATTATAAGCCAAGTGTCAGTTTGTATTTTACAGTAGGACTCAAAGTAACGCACTCAAAACATTGTGCTGATGGATGGATTGAAAAGAAAGGGGGTCCTGGAGGTGTTTTAAGTAAAAATCTTACATTAAAAACATCAACTTAAAAAAAAAAACTAGTAAAAAAGTTGGAACTTTGACCCCTAACATCTCCGTAACTAGAATTTACCAGGTTTGTTCTAAAAAAAAAACCGACTTCCAAAAAACACAAAAAAAAACTAAAATAACTTTTTTTTTGATGAAATTTCTATGGGACCAATCGGGGAGTATATCCTTCCACATAAAAGAAGAATTTTTGGAATCGGTTAAGAAACGACGGAGTTATGAGGTAACAAACACAAAAAAAAAACAACCGAATTGAGAACCTCCACCTTTTTGAAGAAAGTCGGTTAAAAAATGATCGCAATGAAGGGGAGAACAAGTGCCTTTCGGGTTCGTTAAGAGTCTGTTTACACGCTTTATGTTTACAACTTAACTTAAACTAGCAACTTATTTAAAGTGAATTCATATTTTGGTCAATTAATTTGCTGCGAGCGGTCACAGGATTACAGGACGCAAATCATCGAATAACTCATTTTTTCGTTTTATACAATCTGTCAAAAAAAAACCATCAAAGCCTGTTAAGTAGTTTTGTAGTTATAACGTTGCAAACATACAAACTGACACTTGGCACTCAAAGCGTCAAGTTAACGATAAAATCGATCAGTTAACATTGAACTGATGCCAACAAGTTGATCTAAGTGCTCTGACATAGGTGATGACCTTCTCACATAGGTAACTGTAAGGTAAATAAAGTAAAGTAAATAACTTTATGCTTGCTTGTCACTTAATAAAACCGGCCAAGTGCGAGTAGGACTCAAGTACTGAGGGTTCCGTCTCAAAGCTGTGTCGATTACCCAAATTCCTGTTTAAGGCGAAAAAACTTACATTTTACATAACATAACATCACGCCTGTAATCCCCGAAAGGTTAGGCAGAAGTGTACCTAATAGTACACCCACATTTCGCCAGTTATGTTTTTAAGTCCCATGTAATAGGGGGCGAGCCTATTGCCATCACCGGGCAAAAATCCAAACTCCGTAGCTGCTATTGAGTAATTCCTGATGGAAAAACCCAGTAGCACTTTGCCCGACCCGGGAAGCGAACCCAGGACCTCATGCTCAGCAGTCGACCACTAGACCAACGACAGTCTTCAGTCAACTTACATTTTGTAGTTGTTTTTTTTTTATTATGTCATTATCTGCCAGCCTTTTCAGCTGCATCCTGTTAGACTGGAAGCCGACCCCAACATAGTTGGGAAAAGTCCTAGCTAGTTTGCTAAATACCTATTGCCATTGTAACTGGATTTAAGTTAAACTTATTTTTAGTCTAGTCGTATTTATTTGTGAGTTCATTGACATAAAAAATGTCTGTTTTTGCATCATTCATGAACTACACACATTTTAATATGAATGCCTTAGGTAGGCATATTTATTTTATTATCATTTCTAGAATAAAGGGTGTATACAGACTCTTAACGAAGTCGAAAGACACTTGTTCTCCCCGTCATTGCGATCATTTTTTTGTTCTAGACCATACCTGGGAACCTTCTAGTTACGGAGATATTGGGGGTCAAAGTTCCAACTTTTACACCAGCTTTTTTTTGATTACATGTTTTTAATGTTAATTTTTTACTTTAAACACCTCCAGGACCCCCTTACTATTCAATCCATCCATCAGCACAATGTTTTGAATGCATTACATTGAGTCCTACCGTAAAACGTGATTTTTCACCCCAAAAAAAGTCGTTTCCCAGCAATATTTTTTGCGTAAAGTTACTTACTTTGATGTACATACATAATGCTTGCTTAACGGCTTCGTGAAGATCGAGTCTGTTTACACCCCGTATACTGTAATGTATTATTAAAAGTATTATTATTACAGATTCATTTTATGCAATGATTTAAATTGCTTTGAAAGTCTTTTAATTTAAAATAATTTAAATTGTATTTAACGTATTTTAGTTTAGTTTAAAGTAATTAATTTAAATTGCATTTAATTTACTTTAGTTTAATTTGAAACATTTAATGTCTTTTAATTTAAATTGCCTTGTTAGAAAGTCTTAGCATCATAATTCCATCTTATAGTAGATGGAATTATGATTATAAAAATAATGATTACACATAATACCTAATATGCATTTTGTAATTTAAAACATATAATATATTTCAAATTGCATTACTCATAATACTTTTCGCTATTACCTAAAATTACCAATACGGTCTAGACGCTTGCAATTCCAATAAATTTATCGAATCTCATTATAAAAATAAAGATTAACATTTAAGTTACTGAGTGTTCACTGAACTGACGAATGGAATTATCGATAGTAAGTTAAAATCGATTGACCTATTTGCACGTACAGACGAATTACTAATAAACTTTTTAATTAACATTAACCTGACCCATTGGTGATTTAATCATGTTTAGGTAATTATGTTTATCAAGTGTAAACATTGAAGTGTCGGTTTGTAATATCAAAATAGGTAACAGCTTTTTATTAAATGAATATATTCGAATTTTTTTTTTTTGGCACAAATAACAAAAACAAGTTTTTTTCGACTTTGTCTGTCTGTCTGTCTGTTTGTTCCGGCTAATCTCCAAAACGGCTGGACTGATTTTGACGGCACTTTTACTGGTAGATAGCTAATGTTATAAGTTCTAACTTAGGCTACTTTTATTTTATTAAAATAAATAAGGTTCCGAAAATTAAAACCATTTGTTAACAAAATCCGATTCAAAAAGGGAAGTATTAATTTCACGTGAGCGATGGCCATGGGGAACAGATAGTCAAAATATAAGTTTATTTGACATTTCAGACTTTGATAAGTAAATTAGCTGGTAAACCTTCACAGACGTGCACAATCACGATAAAAGAAAAACGCATTTTTAAATTTTTCAGTTGAAAGAAAAAGTGTTTTATTTGTCTCTAACAGGACAAAATGATGATTGTTTTGTTTCAATGTTAATTAACAATAAAAAGAAAACAATATAAAATAAAATTTCAAATAAGACATACCTAATCAATTAATCATACGTCATGATGGGACGGATCACCGCGGTATAGAGGCGCAACTTGCACCTGAGAGACATTTTGCTCTTTGCCGTAAGCGAGAAATGGAGTCTACCAAGGAAAGAATCTCGGTCACGGGCTGCAGTAATATGAGGTCTGAAAGTCAGATGTTGGTCGAGTATGACTCCTAAATATTTGGCTTGCTTCTCCCAAGGGATAGGCTTACCGAACATAGTGATCGAACTGGGTTCCGATGCGCTCGCGATTACGGCTTGTATAGCGAAGGAAGCCACCGTGACCCCGCCCCGACTCCCGCGGCTACCTAGCGCTAGTTCTCACTCATTTAAAACTAAATTAAAAGCCTCCTTTTACTCGATTTTCGAGATTTTATGTCAAATGATAAAGATAGTCACTTAAAATAATAGCAGTGTTATTTTTCCGACATGCTCGTTACTGGGACCTTGACGAACTTGTTCTCCGTATATTGACATTGAATTTGACATTATATTTGATATTGACATTATATCTGATATTGATTTGGCATTGTATTTAGTATTTGTTGACATATTTTAAATTATTTGACTCTAGAACTAAACATTTCACTTCAATTTGAATAGGCTTTTAAATGTATTTGTTTCTGCATGTGAAACTTTGTTATATGTAATGTTCAACACAATATAAATTGTTAATAAATATATAAATGAAATTAAATGAACTCTAGACGATGATGGTATACGTAGTCAAATTTTCATGACAAAAAACTTTTTTTTATGAACCATGGCTCCGACTTTATATATTTTAAAATGTTTACTCGGAATAACTCAACGGTTCTAACGATACCACATACATTGAAATCGGTTAAGCCGTTTAGAAGTTATGGTGGAATAAAGAAACTCGCAAACATACAATGAACCCTGAAAACAAAACACTCCTTTTTTTGGGCAGTCGTGTAATACAATGATGGCTCGTTTATTTCCTTAAAATATCAATAAGAGCATAATATAAATCTCAATATCATCATTATATTAGCAAATCGCATTACCATATGACATAAACACAGCTGCTAGTTGCAAAAAACCAAGAATATTAGAATGATCTAAGTAAACATATTATACTGATGCATACATAATAATGTACATACCTAACTACCTGTAGCTACCTATGGAGCCTTAGTTCTCAATAAGATATCCAGATGGCGCTTCGAATTTGCATGCTTTGAAATGGCACAAGGGGGCTCTCTTCTCCCTTATTATTAACTAGCTGATGCCCGCGGCTTCGCCCGCGTGGGTATCGGTTATCGCGTAATCATGAAATTTTTATACCGTTCCCGCAACCCATGGGAACCTCCCAACAAATATCATTATATTTTAGCCAATGTACTTATACACCAACTTGAGAAATTATATACTAAAACCTTCCTCGAGATGGTTCTCGTTGGTGGTTTTCACCTATGGATAGAGTGGTCTCTATCCATAGGTGAAACCAGCATGAAAATCGGTGCAGTAGTTTTTGAGTTTATCGCGAACAGATAGACAGACGCGGCAGAGGACTTTGTTTTATAATATGTAGGGATTTACTGATAGTGATTTACTCTTTGGTCACAGCGCTGGTAGACAGTATTTTTAGAAGTCTTAGTAAATAGCTGTAAACAATGATAGTGGTTTAAGTGAACATACTTATAAAGGGTGTAAAAGACTCTTAACGAAGCCGAAAGGCACTTGTTTATTTATTTATTTATTATTTATTTAACACTTCAAGCACAAAGTACAGAGGCGGACTTAATGCCATAGGCATTTTCTACCAGTCAACCTTTGGGTGATGGAGAGACAAACAGTGGTAGGTGTATAAATTAGAAAATATTTTGAAATATTTTTTTTTTTTTTTTTTTTTTTTATATATTTTTTTTTTTATATATTTTTTTTTTTTTATATTTTTTTTTTTTTTTTATTTTTTTTTTCTTGTTCTCCCCGATATTGCGATCATTTTTTTGTTCTAGACCATACCTGGGAACCTTTTAGTTACGGAGATATTGGTGGTCAAAGTTCCAACTTTATCACAAGTTTTTTTTAAATACATGTTGTTAGTGTATTTTTTTTTACTTAAGACACCTTTTTTTTACTTAAAGACTTACACGACCCCCGTACTATTCAATCCATCCATCAGCACAATGTTTTGAATGCGTTACATTGAGTCCTACTGTAAAATGAGATATTTCACCCCAAAAAAAAGTCGTTTCCCAGCAATAATTTTTGCGTAAAGTGACTTAGTTGGATGTATATGTGCATAATGCTTGGTTGACGGCTTCGTGAAGAGTCTATTTACACCTTGTATAATATTCTAGTTGCTAAAAGTCTAGAACGATTATGAAAGCAACATTTCTCTCTGTCAGTCATTCCTCAGTGGTGTAGTAGCATGACTAGAAAGCGTGTTTTACCGCATTTTATATAATAACCGGGTACCTAACTTACTGCTGACGACACTTTAATAGTTAGGAAAAAGTTTTCTTGCCAAATAGTTGAAGCAAACGAGTTAGTAATGGCTGGATATGAGGAATGGGTAATTTGTACAAAGTGTGATATTTGGAAATAAACACAAACGAGGCGTACATATACGGCTGCGGGACTGTTCGAAAGAGATACCGCGGCCCTGGAACACAAAGGGCAAGGAAGGAACTTGGATGGGTTTTAGTCAGTACAAGTCTGGCATTCCCTTCCGCTCTGCCCATAGCGGGAGAAGTCATTTGATGATTTCCCATCCGAAAAAAAAGGCGTACATATACAGTACACAAACATTTCGACAGTGTTTAAGTTCCATGTAATAGGGGGCGAGCCTATTGCCATCAACCGGGCACAAATTCAGACTACGTGACTGCTACTGAGAAACTCCTGATGGAAAAATTCAATAGCACTTTGCCCGACCTGGGAATCGAATCCAGGTCCTCATACTCAGCAGTCGTGATTGTGACCACTAGGCCAACGAGGTAGTCAATTTTGAAATGATATTCGAAAAGACTGCGAAGGTTTATTAACTGTTAGCCTTTTTGCAACTAAACAACTTGCGGTTGCTTGAGTTTAACGCTAACTGTAACTGTGCAGACATCGAGTCTATATTTATTCTGCAGAAAAGAGCTATCAGAGCCTTATATGATCTACGTAGGCGTGATTCTCTAAGAGAACTGTTCAAAGAAATTAACATCATGACAGTACCTTGTCAATACATCTATGAAAACATCATGTACGTTAGGAAAAATCTGCATTTATTTAGTAAAAGAGGTGACAGGCACCACTATAGTACCAGAAACAGGGACCAACTAGTACAGCCAGGTTTTAGGCTAGCTAAAGTAGACTCGTCTTTTATGGGGTACTGTTTAAAATGTTACAATAAAATACCTCCCCACATTCTAAAACTAAATGAGACGAAATTTAAATCTTGTATAAAACGCACACTATGTAGGCAAGCATATTATAAGTTGGGGGATTACATTGATGATAAAAATGCTTGGCTCAATGCTGGTCCTGCTCCACAACCATAGGGGCAAACTAATTGATTACCATGTGAAGTTATTGTGGAAGCTGCAGAAGATTGTAATAATATCTTTGCATTGTATAGACTCAATATCTTAGTATTATATAATTGCATAGCACATGTGTGAGTACTATGTACTGTAAAGCTACCATTTACATTTGGTTATCTTTCATTGACTTGAATTTACCCTGGTGGGTGAGAGAATGTCATACTCACTAAAATGTCTCGCTGATGGTGGCGGGTGTGTCGGGTCATTTAGCTTCCTTCAATATGGTTGAGCTGAATGGGGCTGATTCATGCATCATGCTCGTGAACGGGCGCTGTCGGTTGGGACTGGTCATCTCAAAGCTGCCACGGTTTATTTTAACTACTTACTTTGTTTTTAAATTGTTGATATAATATTTTACTCTGGACGCTCTTAACGTGCACGTATTTCTACATCGTTCTCACATATATGTATAATCTCAATATGAATGATGTAACCAAGATTTTGTAACAATATTTTGATTGAAAAGAGTGTCCATGGAGTTTCTTGCCCATTCTTCTCCATAGAGATCTACACTTTGGAATGGGCAACTACAGTACTTTCACAAGTTATTATGCCTTGTGTCTGTGACTGTAGCTTAGCCTAATTTGTTTTTCTGACATTCAAAAGTGCCTGTAATGGTCTAATTGAAATAAATGCTTTTGAGTTTGAGTTTGAGTTTGAAACTGGATGCCGCTGAATACCAGTATTTCACATGGCGGGACTGCCTATCTGACCTCCACAACCCAGTTAGTACTGGGTAATGCGACCATAGTAAGACTCGTTGTCAAACTTTTTGGGCCATTGACTACCTGTAACGACTGTTAAAGATCTACAAATGACACCCGAGACCAACGGCTTAACGTGCTAAAAACATGCTATAACATACAACTATAATTGTATGCAGGACTTCAGATAAAATACCGGTATTCAGTTGCTTCCAAGTGTTGGCTTTTTCTTGTTTTCTAGTAAATATTTGTCTTAAAAGAATTGTATGACTAAGCACCATGTTTAAGGTGGTTGCGTCGGGGTAGCCCGCGAAATTGCAATTTTCTTACGTTTTTTGCAATTTGCAGACTATTCAATAGGATTAGATAAACTTACAGGGTTATATTGATGATTTTCATCATTGTGATTCTGTAACTAAATACGTGTTACTGGCGCGACTCATTTTTCATCACCATAAAACCTGATAATGACCTGCAAATTGCAAAAAACGTAAGAAAAATTTGAATTTGGCGGGCTACCCTGACGCAACCACCGTAACAGGAAAATATCAAAATAATACTAGTGAATGTTGAGTGTATGTGATTTTGTCGTCAACATCTGGGTTTCTAGCATATTATTTATTTATATACCTATTTTTTACATTTTCAAATATTTAAATATCATTTATTAATTATATATGTTTTGATTATTTATCATTTATTTATTATTTTTTAATTTTTTTTTATTTTTTTTAATTTTTTTTTTTATATTTATTTAAAAGTCTGACAACCAGTCTTACCAAGGGGTATCGTATTTCCCAGTAGTAACTGGGTTGTGGAGGTCAGATAGGCAGTCGCTCCATGTAAAATACTGGTATTCAGCTGCATCCGGTTAGACTGGAAGCCGACCCCAACATAGTTGGGAAAAGGCTAGGCAGATGATGATGATGAAATATTTAAATATAAAACGACATAAAAAAAACATTTGCAAATATAAAAAAATAGTAGCCCACCGGTATCGGGAATAGGGTCCAAGCTACCGGCGGTCAGGGCTCCAGAGAGAGGAACCTCCTAAAAATACGAGCCGTGTCCAGGAGTACCGCTTTCTGAATCAAGCCCTTGATCCAGCTGCCTAACGAGAGCCTCCTCAGGTGTTGGTCGAGGCTCTTGGCAATTAAGCCATGGGCTGATACGACTACCGGCACAATGATCGCTGAGTCCACATCCCACATGTCGACAACCTCGCGAGCTAAGTCAAGATACTTGAGTTGTTTAGAATATTTATTGTTATTGCATCTAGCAAATATACCTGTATTTAGTTGTTTACTAATTCAACTTTTGTAACTTTCCACTTACAAGGTCACAATGCTTGGATTTTTTTCTATGGAAGCGTACGGGTAGCCCGCGAAATTCAAATATTCTTATGGTTTTTGCAATTTGCAGGTCAGTGTCAGGTTGTATGTTGATGAAAAATGAGTCGCGTGTGTAATTACAGAATTACAAACATGGAAATCATCAATACAACCCTCTAAATTCATTTAACCTCATTGAATGACTTTTTCGTGAAATATTCATTGAATAGGGTTACATGAACTTATATACTTACGTATATACGTGATTATCACATGTATTTCTTTCGTCGGACGACAATATTTTTGTGTGTGACGTGTAAGATATTTTTAACCAATGTTATATATTATATTATAAGCCTATGTTGTCCCACTGCAGGGCAAAGGCCTCCCTTCCCTCCAGCTCATCCCGCCATCTCCTTCTAGTAATAATTAATTAAAAACTTGAGCAAGTGATTTGTCTAAAAACCCGAGGAAAAAGTACACGTGATGCTGGGAGGGGCCAGGGCAGCGGGACTGTTCGGAAGAGATACCGCGGCCCTGGAACACAAAGGGCAAGGTAGGAACGTGGATGGGTTTTAGTCAATATAAGTCTGACACCCTCGCACACCCGCTCTGCCCGGAGCGGGAGAAGTCATTTGATGATTTCCCATCCGAAAAAAAAGAAAAATGCTGGGAGGGGTGAGGAGGGGGTATGGGTAGCCTTAAACATTACGACGTATCACCACAGGGCGGGGAGGCTATTAAAGTGGCCTAAAAAGGCCCAATGGCTCAACATGCTTTCCGAGGCACGGAGTAAACTCGCTATACAGGGTGTAAACAGACTCTTCACGAAGCCGTCAACCAAGCATTATGTACATACATCAAACTAAGTAACTTTACGCAAAAAATTGTGCTGGGAAACGACTTTTTTTTTGGGCTGAAAAATCACGTTTTACAGTAGGACTCAATGCAACGCACTCAAAAGTACTCAAAACATTGTGCTGATGGATGGATTGAATAGTAAAGGGGTCCTGGAAGTGTTTAAAGTAAAAATCTTACATTAAAAAGATGTATTAAAAAAAAATGTGAAAAAGTTGGAACTTTGACCCCCAATATCTCCGTAACTAGAAGGTTCCCAGGTATGGTCTAGAACAAAAAAATGATCGCAATGACGAGAAGAACAAGTGCCTTTCGGCTTCGTTAAGAGTCTGTTTACACCCTTTATAATGGGTGGTCACCCATCCACGGACAAACCTAGACAAGGGCGGCTTAACCTGAAGGTCGATCCCAGCGACTGTTTTTATTTAGGCCGTGCTAGTAGGTACCTACTGTTATATCATCTTTTGACTATTATTTCACACTATTAAACGTTTAACTTATCACACTTACATCTTGCGACCATTACCAGCAAATTAGTCATAGACAATCACTGTTATTTTCTCAGCGTCATGGTGCTCACAACATCGGCCATTCACGTACTTAATTGTCATGTTTATACCATAAAAACCATGGTCACATCGAGTTTATTTAACTACACATTACATAATAAGTACACAGGCCTTCGCGTAGTTAAAAATAACTGTAACCGTTACTTTGTAAAGTTGACTTCGAACTTGCTTGAGTGAACACACATTTCGAAAGCGAATTCATTTGTTTTTACTGCTAACTATGTAAGTAAGTAGTTGTTGCCCGCAAACTTCGTTTGAAATTAATAAAAATAAATATGAATTCCCATTTGAAACGGATTTTGTTAACGATTTCATGGGTTTTAATTTTTTCGCACGGAACCGTAATTCTTTTTCTAAAATAAATGTAGCCTAAGTTCACTCCTTATAACATTAGCTGAAGAACACGAAACGTGTTTTTTTTCGGTTTTTTTGGTACAAGTTTCTTGTAAGCTCCCATACAAGAAACCCGCACCGAAAAAAATACGTTTCTTGTAGCCCCCTTTAATTATTAAACAATTTATATTTTTATTATTTGTTGTTATAGTGGAATCTGTGAAAATTTCAACTGTCTAGCTATTACAGTTCATGAGATACAGCTTGGTGACAGACAGCCAGTAACGTGTTTTTTTTTTCGGTTTATGGTATGAAGTCCTTCGTGTGTGAGTCCAACACGCCCTTGGCCGGATTTTTTTTAATAACCGTTGAAAAGTTTCTATTTGGGGGGGCTCAGAATGATGTACTGAATATGTGGTACTTAACCGTTTTCGCGTCGGTATCTCCCTTCCACCTCGTATGTACAGACGCCAGCAGGTCAAGCTACCCAAAACTGTCAGATTTTCCCAATCAACCTTGAACCTTATACTATAGCAATAAAGTCGAAAATCTATTAAAGAAATCTGATAGATTGTAGTAGCTTGATGTGCTGGCGTCTGTACCTTTCATAGGTATTTGGGAATTACAATCCGACTTTTCAATTTTATTTATTTGTATACAGGATGTAAACAGACTCTTCACGAAGCCTTCAACCAAGCATTATGTACATCAAAATTAAGTAACTTTACGCAAAAATTAGTGCTGGGAAACGACTTTTTTTTTTGGGTTGAAAAATCACGTTTTTCAGTAGGACTCAATGTAACGCACTCAAAACATTGTGCTGATAGATGGATTGAATAGTAAGGGGGGATCCTGGAGGTGATTAAAGTAAAAATCTGACATTAAAAACATGTATTTAAAAAAATATATATGTGTGTGTGTACCAGAGTACACAGGTAAGAAGTGAAACTTCTTTACGACATATCATTTTTCTACTATTTGCAACTTCACGAAAATGGGGTAGATAAGCCTTAAGCCTTAAGAAAAACCTTTTTTTCCGTATTAAATTAAAGCTATTTTATTATTATAGATATGCATACAATTAATGAGTAATTTATTTTATCATTGTTCTTATTATAATATCATTGCTATTGTTGTATTTCATCAATAATGATACATTATATTCTTTACGTCACTATACTAAACTTTGATAAAAAAGCAACATGGCGCGTAACCGAAAAACGTGACGATACGTCAAAAAATTTTCTCCCATACGTCGATAAAGAAGTTTCACTTCAAAAACTTGTGAAAAAGTTGGAACTTTGGCCCCCAATATCTCCGTGACTAGAAGGTTCCCAGGTATGGTCTAGAACAAGAAAATGATCGCAATGACGGTGAGAACAAGTGCATTTCGGCTTCGTTAAGAGTCTGTTTACAAACTTTAGATTGTTTATGGATGTTCAAAAATAACGCTGATTTGCAGCCTCCTTGCATCGAGGTGACTCGTTGTGAATCCGTGATGATTTATTTACTTTAAAAACAAATGAGTTCGTTTTAGAATTGTGTGTGCTCACTTGAGTGAGGTGAACTAGTGAACTTTACAGAATAGCATGCCTAATTTGCTATTTTTAAAGATTTTAGGTTGGCTCATTATGATAAAACTTCGTTCTATGGGGGCTATCGTTTTTAAGCTCACCAGATGGCGCCACTGTCGAGTAAGGTCTGGTCATTCATTCTATTTTATACTTTAAAGTACAAATAACTTCATAAAAAGTTAATTTTATTTCGTATGTCAACATAGTGTAAACTTCAGAAACATATTTACAAATATCATCCCTAACATTAACTAACAAATCATTGTAACAAAAAGGATCCTAAGTTGCTACTTAAAATCTTCAAGTCATAATTAATTAGGAATGGCTCAATCTAGACCAGAATCATGAATATTAGTTAAAATACGTGATAAAAAGCGCGCAACGCGCGAAAACTCTATGACATCTGACATTTCGGAAGACCTTACTCTACACGAACGCCTCTAGCGGGGAATTCATGCGCGATAGCGCCCATTGCATGTTTGTTAAGTGCAGTCAGGCCCCAGGTCAGGTTAAGCAGAACATTTAGCTGTACCTACTATTATGTATTTCTTTATTGTTACTATTTATTTACACGTGCAAGTTCATATACAATAACAGTGTCAGTGGCTGATAAACGAGCTCCAATTATGTATGGTACGTTGGATACCTAATACGTACGTACGTACGTTATGTATGGTACGTATAGTTGTAAGTAAAATATATGTAGCTAACCCATTCGTCATGCGCAATAGATCTGAGTTCGGAAACCTTTGAATTGGAAAAAAACATGACATCAAGCTTGTAATCGCCGAAAGGTTAGGCAGAAGTGTAACTAATACATTTAATTTCACCAGTTATGTTTAAGTCCCATGTAATAGGTGCGAGCCTATTGCCCTCAATCGGGCGCAAAGCCAGACTCCGTGGCTGCTACTGAGAAATACCTGATAGAAAAACCCAATAACACTTTGCCTGATTCGGGAATTGAACCCAGGACCTCATGCTCAGCAACCATGCTTGGGACCACTAGACCAACTAGGAAATCAAGGACCTAGTCTAGAATTTTCCCAAATATGTTGGAACCGGCTTCCAGTCTAACCTGGCTAACTGCTTTTCATCGTCTTCCTGCCCTGGTCTATGTTACTTGGGGTCGCCGCAAGATGTTTTTTCTGCCATTATCTGTCAACGCTAAAAAATACCTTAGTGCATCATAAGTAGGGTTTATAACCATTGTGTGTTACCAGTGACGACTTAATTACGGATCTGAAACGTGGTCTCTCACACTAGGTCTTATACAGAAGCTCAAAGACGCTTAGCGGGCTATGGATAGGGCTATGGTCGTCGTTTCTCTACGTGATAGAATCAGAAATGAGGAAATCCGTAGTCGACATAGCCTAGCGGGTAAGCAAGCTAAAGTGGCAATGCCATGGGCAGGCCACATAGCGCGAAGATCGGACGGCCGAAGGGTCAAACAGATACTGAAGTAGAGACCACGTATTGGAAAGCGCTGCGTGGGACGTCCACCTGCCAGATGGACCGACGACCTTGTTAAAACTGCAGGGAGTCCCTGGATGCAGGTGGCGGACCCGTTGGAAATCAATTGGGGAGGCCTATGTTCAGCAGTGGACAGGAACGATTGCTTACAACTTAGAACCCATTAATAATAATATTTATCGGTGGTGTTAGGCAACTGGTCTTATCCCAGTTGTAAACGTCCCTTTGTGCGTATTGGCGTTGTTTTGTTCTGTCTCTGCTGATATGGAGGGAAATTATAGATTTCCTCCGCTATACTTTTCTGATTAATTTCGTTGCGGGATCCAAGACAATTAGATTGTTTCTCTGGGACTTCATCGAGCTTCATTGTCTCGGCGCTTTTCTGGTGGTCGCCACTGTTGATTCTGGCTGTCAGGAGTTGCTGTGGTTTGGGAATAGTGTGGTGGACTTGTCCTAAGAAAATAAAACCCATGGCATCTTTCCAACCATCATCACGGGTCACACGGCCACAATAGCGGCGTGACCTAACCTAGGTTCATCTCATTAGGAGTGATGAATCTACACTATTTACTATCAATAGATCCATGACCAATTGGTTTACAGAAAAGTTGCCTTTAAAAAAATGAAGGTCGATTAAAGTCTATTGACGTAGGTAGGTACGGCACTAGACGCCAGCACATCAGGCTAATACAATCTGTCAGATTTGTAGTTTAATAGATTTTAAACTTTATCGCTAAAGCATTGGGTTCAAGGGAAAATGTAACAGTAACAAGTAAGTTGTTATATCATTGGCTTTAGTTTTTGGCGGCAATCCGTTGATAACACTTCCGTGATATCGTAAACTAGCTGATGCCCGTGGCTTCGCCCGCGTGGATGTCGGTTATCGCGGCCAAAAGTAATCGTGAAATTTTGATCCTTTTCCCGCAACAGAAACTTGACAACTTATATATTCAAACCTTCCTCGAGAACCACTCTATCCATTGGTGAAAACAGCATAAAAATCGGTGCAGTATTTTTTGATTTTATCGCGAACAGACAGACAGACGCGGCGGAGGACTTTGATTTATAATATGTAGTGATGATACTGATAGTGATATTAAAGTTAATAACACCCGTATCTATAAACCAGTCAAATTGATGACATAAGCAAAAGACGAGTGACTTAAGATGCCATTTTTACTCTGTAGTTTGGTAATAGCTTAAAGTTAGAAGTTTAGAACTGTCAAAAGTTCTTCGCTTTAATTTCTTTGACGGTTTTTATTTAATTCGATCTCTTGACTATTACTTAAAAACCGGCAAAGTGCGAGTCGGATGAAGGGTTCCGTACTATCGTAGTAGGGGAGCCCCCTTTAATTTAGTGTTATAGCGCATAGCGGTAACAGAAATACCTACACATTTCGTGAAAATTTCAACTGTCTACCTATTATGGATAGATACAGCCCGCTGACAGACAGACGGACGGACAGCGGAGGCTTAGTAATAGGATCCCCAACGAGATCCTTCGGGTACAGAACCCTAAAATGGATGCATAAGTATTACTTAAACTCAAGTAATTACTTTTACTTGACTATAGCGACGAAACGTAGATAAAGTATTAGACTCATTATCATCAAAATCTTGATAAAAAACAAACCTGCAAGTTTGTTTTGATTTCTGATAAAAAATAATTCAAGTTTGTTTTGTTTTACGTCTCACAAAAAATGGTTTAAAAATACACCGAGAAATTTTAATGGTTGTTTTCCCGCAGCGAAATGGTTTAATCTTGGTAATACAATCGTTGTATAAACAAATTAAATATTAGAAACAAAAAATGGCAGATATACCATTGTGAAAAACTAAACTCGAAAGTGACCACGAAGCAATAGTAATACATCCCGATACCTACGCTCAGGCTGAGCGTAGGTATCGGGATGTATTACTATTGCTGAGCGGCTCAGCGCAAGCCGGGCGCCGCCGACCGGCCCCGTGATCGTTGACCCGCGTGGTTTTCAATCAGCTGATATCTTACAATCAGCTGATAACTTATTGATTTAATGAAACATGATGATAATAAGCTTTACCCAACAAGTTATTCAAATTTTCCCTTCCTAGTTATACGGGCTTAGGACCGTCTTAAATACTTTTTAAGACTTTTTTACTTTTTAAGCTGCAATTTACTGAGCACGAAATTAAATAAAACAAGTTTATTATCTAAGAAAAATAATTTTCTGAATTAGATACATCGCGTAAAGGTTGCTTCATCCGTCTCACAAAATGTTCTTATTTTGATTGTCGATCAACCACTGACTAAAAGCAATTCGGTTCGGCGGCGGCGCGTCGTTTTTCTGGAGAGCATAAACTCTGTGAAAATGATACGGATGCGGATCTTCAGAGTTGAGCAGTTTCCAGACGTAATATTGGCATACGCCAAGCCTAACCGCAGCCCTACGCGTACTTCGACGAGGATCCCATTCGAAATACTCGATGATCTCTTCGTCGAGCTCTGGCGAAATAACGGCCGATCGTCCCCTGCCTTGTGCATGTGCTGGTGTCTGGAACTGCCCATGATCGAGTAGCCGCTGTGTCGCCGCTACGATCGTCTGGGGCGATGGGACTTGGGGTTTCAGAACCCCGCGAAGACAGAGCGACTCCCAAGTGTCGCGGCTCCGCGTAAAGTCTCCGGGCAGCGCGTAATTCGCCCTCGCATACAGTTGCACCATAGCGACGTATTCCAAATTCGACATAACTTTAATGTCGATCCATTGCACTGATAACTGATACGCGTGCTGCGCGTACGACATTCGCGGGAAAACTAAGTTTAACTAAAAAAGTGCGCCGCCGCGCGCTGCACCAACACAATAGGAGGCCGGCGCGCGGCTTCGTTTGAAATTGTTGAGCGCAGGCTAGTTTACGACGTACCACTACACGCGAGAGCTTATTTTGCTTTGAACAATTTTATATCGGTCTTTCCTTTGTCGGTGTTTTGTATTGTTGCGTGCAAACTAGTTTATTCCGTATTACCACGTGCGAGAGCTTATTTTGCTTTAGACATTTATGCATCGCTTTTCCTTTGTCGGCGGCGGCGCGTGCGATTCGAGTAGTACCTACAAGTTACGTCTAATGTTACTATCGTTTCTCACGTTTTCGAGTTGATGAATATTTTTTAAATTATTTTAAAACAAAAACATCTTTATTTTTTTACTTTTAATATATGTTTCGAAAGTACTCCTTATGGCAAGTCGTTCTGCCGCAGGAAAACAACCATTAAAATTTCTCGGTGTATATTGAAGGTCAATGAGACGGGAAGTCTATTTAAAAAATAAGATAAAAAAAATATTAAGAATTAAATAATTGTCATACCCAATCTATACTTCTATAGGTACTAATATTATAAAGAGGTACTTGTTTGTAAGTTTGCATGTAGGGAGTAGTCTCCGGAATTCATGAACAAATTCTGAAAATTCTTTCAGTGGTAGAAAGTTGCATTATGCGTGGGTGCGATAGGCTATAAATTAGATTTATATTGTGCATATTAGCTGAGCTTTTCCAATTTTTCTGACGAAGTGCTGGTTACCTATACAGGAGTAGGATACGGAATTTCGACGCACAAAATATTGATAAATGCTAATACGATGCTACAAAATTGCGACATTCCGTCCTCGCCGACGAGGTCCGTCGCGAAACCCTGGTCCATACCCACCCCGATCCTTGCTCGAGCCATCCCACGCAGCTGAGCCTGTAGTTTTAAATCAGCCCCTAAATAATATCACTCAGATCCAGCCTGTCCCTTTGCTGTTCTCTCCCAGCGACGCCCTAAGCCGAGGCCCGTACCCCACAGGTTGTGCCTTTAGCGCGTAGTCGCTTAGTTTGTAAGTTACTCTGGCTGGAGGCCTTAATTTCGAGGCATCCACAGTAAAGTCCGGTTAAGCAGTCGACAACCTCCGTAGGTTGAACTGCGAGATGCGATTCAAAAAAAAAAAAATTGCGATGCTCGTTACTGCGAAAGACAGTCTCTGCGAAGCCACTACACTTCGATGCAGGTTACCGCGATAGATCTTCACTGCAATACTACTTGATTTCGATGCACGTGTGGTGTAACTCTGAATGATAAAGTGAGGAATGAGGTTATACGGAAACGTTGCGGCTTAAAAGAAGATGTAGTGACAAAAATTGAAAAAAGTATGCTTAGTATGGTTTGGTCATGTGGAGAGGATGAGTGAAAGGCGACTAACAAAAGGTATTTACAAGGCAGATGTGAGTGGCAACGCCGGGAGGGGACGCCCTAGAAGAACATACGCTGACCTCATTGGTGAGGTTCTTCAGAAAGGTCAGGTGCGTAGTACTCGCAACCGGCGTGCGTGTATGGCCAGATGTATGAACGTGGACGAGGCAAAAGGAGTATGTAAGGATCGTAGCAGGTGGCGTTCTGTGGTTTCTGCCGACCCCCATGGGAAAAGGGCGTGAGTTTATGTATGTATGTATGTATTCGATGCACGTTACCGTGAAAGATTCCGTAACGTGCATCGAAGTCAAGTACTAAGTAAGTTAGGCTTCGCAACCACGGTCGAGTACGAAATACGGATAATACGGTGACTAAGAAATTATTCTGGTACCTAATATACAGAATGCTTGATATAACCAGTTATACAGGGTGTTTGATATAAGCCAGGGTAGAAGTAATTATTATACAGGATGTACGATTTGGGTTCTTTGTTTTACAATGGGCGTATAAAGGGGGGCAGTAATTTTGACACCTAATGTCATTCAGTAAATTCTTAATGCACAATCTATGTTAATTTTATGCCTTTCTTCACACATATATTCAAACAGTGGAAACTTAATGCACAGTAATTTACATAAATATGTTTTCTAGATTACGTATAATTGGTATAATAATAAAGAAATAATTATGACATTATGTATGACTCACTGAAATTATATCTACCTACTCAATAATTATAAAAAATATGTGATTGTGCACTGTAATAAAAATAGAAAAAATATATCTTCATTAATGCTCCTATTTCTGTCTTCTACATTCTGGTATGGTCAATTGTTATGTATGTTGGTGATGTTTTAATTTTGACATTATACTTAGGTACCTACTTTTTGTTTTTTTTCTCGGACGTTTTTTTTTAACTTTCTAACTCTTTTTATTTATATTGGTAATAAGTTTAATTAAATCTTTACATTATTTACAAACTAAAATTAATCTATACAAGTAAAAAAATCTTTTTACCAATTATAATTCCAAATAAATTCTATGTTCTATTGATAGTATTATTTATATTATTCTGCTGATAGTAGTTTCGGTTGGAGTGAAGTTTTTATTTTAATTCATTTACCCATTCTGATAAGTACATGTCCAGCACATCAAGTTATTACAATCTGTCAAATTTCTTTTTTAGATTTTCAAATTTATCGCTTAACTATTAAGTTCAAGGTAGATTAGGAAAATTTGACAGTTTCGGCTAGTTTGATGTACTGTACATATAAATCACATTTTAAAATATTTAAATATAAAAACATTTAATAGCATTTCCCAGGTACCGGTGGGTAGGGCTCGACTATTTTATTATTGATAATAAAATAAAAAATACTATAAACAATATTATTACGATACTAAAAAATACTATCAATAGTAATCTTAGAATACGTTATTATTCTATGATAGTAATAATTAGAAAAAAAAGCTACCATATCGATCGGTAGTATTATTACGATTATAAAAAATACTAAGACAACACACACTACTAAATCTCACGATAATACATCTTTCCAATAACGCTAAGAAATTCCTTTGCGTGCTAAAATAACTCCAAACGAATAGGTATACAATTTCTATAACAGCATGTCTGCGTGTGGTACCTACTGTTTTGTAAGTAACAATTTAGTAAAACAAGATCACTTGCTTCAACATAATCTTAAAATAATACTGCATACCGAAGTATTTTTCTCAGCAAATCTTTGCTACAGAAAAATCACTCTTCAAATAAAAGCAATAAAAGTTATTATAACTTACGTCAGCGTATAGTACCAGTTTCACTTTGAATATTTAATGTGTTACACAGACGTGCGCGCGCGTTCGATGCGCAAGAGTCACTGGTTGGTGGAGCATCTTAGTTGTCCGCGTTTTGGGGATCCTTGCGTAGTGAGTTAAAACTGCTGGAGATTGTAGATGAGCAGTAAAGGTTTTAATTTTTACACTTGAATATTTTTTTTATTTTGTAGATTATTTTTTTTTTTGCGTCGGTAGTAATAATACTCAATAATGTTTTTCCTATAATTCCCACCGTTGGGCAAAGACTGGGCCTTTCGCACTTTCGGGTCGCATGTCTTCTTCTTCCATACTTCTTGCTGCTTCGAAAATATTTCTAGCTACATTGTTTTAACTGTCAAACAAACTAAAATAAGAAATGGTGGGTGTTTTAGATTATTGTAAAAAAATAAAACGTGTGATATTCATTTTTAAAAGTTAATATCATTCTATTTCTCAGAAGTTGAGCTCTATAAGGTAATATAATATTTTCTGGACTACGCAATTCATTTCAGTGAATGAACTCAAGACCTTGTGTAACGTATGCGACATGTTTGAACAACCCTCAACAGCGCTGGTACTGTGCGAAAATCACGTCGAAATTACCTAAATGAGATTTATTCAGAGATGTTTCAAAATACAAAAGTAGGTAAATACACTGAAACTCAAACTCAAATGCATTTATTTCAATTAGACCATTACAGGCACTTTTGAATTTCAGAAAAACAAAGAAGGCTAAGCTAGAGTCACAGACACAAGGCATAATAGCTTGTGAAAATACTGTAGTTGTGCATACCAAAGCGTAGATCTCTATGGAGAAGAATGGGCAAGAAACTCCATGGACACTCTTTTCAAACAAAATATTATTACAAAATCTTGGTTACATCATTCATGTTGAGATTATATGTACATATACTGATGTGAGAACTATGTAGAAATACGTGCAGGTTAAGAGCATCTAGAGTAAAAGATTATATCAACAATTTAAAAACAAAGTAAGTAGTTAAAATAAACCGTGGCTGCCTAGAGATGACCAGTTCCAACTGACAGCGCCCGTTCACGAACATGACGCATAGATCACTCCCTTCAGCTCAACCATTTTGAAGGGAGACACACCCGTTACCATCAGCGAGACATTTGAGTGACCATGACATTCTCTCAGACACCAGGGCAAATTCAAATCAATAAAAGATAACTAAATGTAAATGGTAGCTTTACAGTACATAGTACTCACACACGTGCTATGCAATTACATAATACTAAGAGATTGAATCTATACAATGCCAAGATATTATTATAATCTTCTGCAGCTTCCACAATAACTTTACATGGTAATCAATTCTGTTGCACTTCGCAGCACGACCACGAACGCACTCACCACAACTTTAGATGGTAATAAATTCCTTCTTACTTGTACTACATTACACCACCAAGTAGGACCTCTCAAACGCAGACACACAAGAGAGCACAAGACACTCGAGAGCAAATAAACATTGATATCTCAGAAACTAAGCTTCTAACTCATTCAAATAAAAAGTATTTTTATTTAGCGTGTAGGACCGATTAACTTTCGAGGTGGCTGCCGGTATTGAGATGACGTGAAATAGAGAAGTATCGATGGAAGAACAAGATAAAATGCGCCAACTCCGAATAATTTGGGACAAGGGCAAGTGAATGATGAGGACCTATTAACTCTCGGAAACCACGTTAAGCTGTAGATTCTGGCTGCAGTTCGATCTTTGACAGTCTTTAAAATAGAATAGAATTGCATTTATTTGCAAATATGGGTATTACATAAGTAGATAGTAGTAGGTATACATCAGAGTTCTGCCATATTTCACCATTCGGCATGCAAACATTTTCATTATACAACATTGTTGAAATTCAAATTCTCATTAAAACATTAAATTAATTCATAACATTCAATAAATAAAATTATTAAAATTTAAATTGTCATTAAAACTAACTTAATTACAATAATAAAGGGTGTAAACAGACTCTTAACGCAGCCGAAAGGCACTTGTTTTCCCCGTCATTGCAATCATTTTTTTGTTCTAGACTATACCTGGGAACCTTCTAGTTACGGAGATATTGGGGGTCAAAGTGCCAACTTTTTCACAAGTTTTTTTTTTAAAACATGTTTTTTATGTATTTTTTTTACTTAAGACACCTTCACTACCCCCGTACTATTCAATCCATCCATCAGCACAATGTTTTGAATGCGCTACATTGAGTCCTATCGTGAAACGTGAATTTTCACCCCAAAAAAAAAAGTTGTTTCCCAGCACTAATTTTTGCGTAAAGTCACTTAGTTGGACGTATAGAATGCTTGGTTGACGGCTTCGTGAAGAGTCTGTTTACACCCTGTATACATAAATTTTATAAAATGGCAAAAAATAATAATATTAAATTGTCATTGACAGTATCATTATATAAGAATAGAAATCGTGGTAGAACATAAATAAACAAACAAAATTATTAAAAACCCAGTTCCTGCGTTTTGGAGCACTCCATGTGAAATACTAGCTGGTTTAGCTACATCTAGGTAGACTGGAAGCTTAGGGAAGGGCTAGACAGATGATTATACAGGATGTATTATGTCAGTATTGGGCTTGGTTGACGGCTTCGTGAAGAGTCTGTTTACACTCTGTATAATTCTGAAAATCTGAATACATAGCAATTGTTTTATTCGATTATTAAAAGTAAACCAGCTGTTTCCTACAAAACTTCAATACCTAAACGTCAAAATGTATGGAACAGCTGTTTTTATGTTATTTTAAATACCGGTGAAAAAATTCTTGGTGGGGTTGTTCAGAATGATGTACTGAATATGTGGTAACTGATTTCGCGTCCGTGTCCCTTCCACCCTGTATTTATTTATTATGTATATATTTATTTATAATTACCTACGGATCCATTACCCGTACCTAGTTCGTTTATTTCAAAAGTATGTAAATTAGCGGTTTGCAAGCATGGCGGATAGTTTGCCGAGTAGCAGGCGACAGTTTGTTGAAATAGCGCCGGTAATGTTTGCACAATTGAGCTAATCATCACCTTTGTACCCAATTTAGTATTTAGTCGCAAATTATTTTGACATATACAACATATTTATTTATTCATCAAGTTTCTTCTCATTCATGTTCGGATCGTGGGGTCAACGGTGTTTTATTATGTTTTGGGCCGTGTAAATTAAACAACTTTGTAATAGAAATGCACAATCAGGTTTTAATTCAATCATTACAATGTTCACATCATGGCTGCCCATGAGTTCAAGACACCAGAGTGCCTAGTGTGAGTTTGTTTTACGCTAACGCGATCGACACGTTTATGACGTTCGAGCCTCCGATTGGCCCGCTCCAAGCTCTTAACCAATCAGAGAGCCAAACGCGGCAAACTTTTCGATCGCGTTAACGTAAAAACAACTCACACTCAACGCACAGATTAATGCTGTGCTCACCAGTTACTAAATCACAAAATAGTGATGTGACCTATTATGTCACAAACGGGAATACACCTCGGATTTCAGTCTTGCCGAATACTGCTGGCTCTAGGTTTTTTACAAGGAGCGACTGCATATCTCACCTCCAGACGATGACAGACGAGCAGTGGTAGACACCACTGCTCTCAAAACGGTGAAGGAAAACATCGTGACGATACCGTCATACCCTAGAACCAAAAATTCGAAGATCTGTGGCGTCTACCAACCCGCACTGGGCCCGCGTGGCGGCTTATAGCCCACTTCCCCTCATACAGAGGTGGCCAGTGTCCCGCCCAACAGTGAAAACATTATAAGCTGATTATGCAAGGTACTATGTAGTTTGGATTGGTGCCCGGTTGATGGCAATAGGGCCCTGTTACATATGGGACTTAAGGAGTCTGACGCAATTAAACCCTATATTCTTTGTATTGAAAAATATGAGACTTGATCACCTTCGCGTGCCATGCAACGTAAACAATTGCCTGCGAGAATATTTTGCCGGTATCGATACGCTACCGATAATAATACCGATAAATATACATAAATGGCGATATGAGGGTGTACTATAAAGGGTGTAAAAATTTGTTATTGCGATTTTTTTTTGATGTAGACCATACCTGGGAACCTAATAGTTACGGAGATATTGAGGGTCAAAGTTTCAACTTTTTCACATGTTTTTTTTTTTTTAATACATGTTTTTGATGTAAGATTTTTACTTTAAACAACTCCACGACCCCCGCACTATTCAATCCATCAATCAGCATAATGTTTTGAGTGCGTTACATTGAGTCCTACCGTAAAACGTGACTTTTCACCCCAAAAAAAAAGTCGTTTCCCAACAATAATTTTTGCGTAAAGTTACTTAGTTTGAAGTACATAATACTTGGTTAACGGCTTCGTGACGAGTCTGTTTACACCCTGTAGAATTGTAGACACACCTCTTACTAATCTCCCGGGAATTACAGGCGAGATGTAATGTTATGATTATGCAAGCTACGGAACCACAACACTTATAATCTCGGTCAGAACTCTTTACCTGCACTTCAAGTGAACGCTTGCGCAAGTTTAGGTCATCATTGCCTTTTACGTTTTTTCCCCGTCTGTACTTTTTGCGCAGAGTGGAAAATCTTGCCATAAGCAAACTTGTCAAGTGGGTATCACGAGTATATTTTGAACTTATGTTCATTCGTTTTTGTATTGTTTCAGATAGTACCTACCAAAGAGTATACAGCGTGTAAACAGACTCTTCACGAAGCCGTCAACCAAGCATTATGTACATCAAACTAAGTAACTTTACGCAAAAATTAATGCTGGGAAACGACTTTTTTTTTTGGGCTGAAAAATTACGTTTTACAGTAGGACACAATGTAACGCACTCGAAACATTGTGCTGATAGATGGATTGAATAGTAAAGGGGTCCAAATCTTACATTAAAAACATTTATATAAAAAAAAACTTGTGAAAAAGTTGGAACTTTGACCCCCAATATCTCCGTAACTAGAAGGTTCCCAGGTATGGTCTAGAACAAAAAAATGTTCGCAATGACGCGGAGAACAAGTGCCTTTCGGCTTCGTTAAGAGTCTGTTTACACCCTTTATAAGTAATAGTATCTATAGTACAGACACACATATCGTCTACCGGAAGACGTTCCAACGCAACGTCTTCCGGTTCACGGTCGCCACTCCGGACTTAATGTATTATTTGGCGAACCTATTACCATTTACCGGGCACAAATCCAGATTCCGAGGCTGCTACTAGGAAATTGCTGATGGAAAAACCCAATAACACTTTGCCCTACTTGGGAATCGAACCCTTATGCTCCTGCTCAGCCTGCACTGCGACTTTTTGTATTGCATAAACCTAAATATTGCTGTCTTGATGAGATAACAATTAAACCAGCTTTTCATCATAATGTTGAATCCCTTTGTTATTTAATTGTGAAAATGATGTTTTCCACACTAATATTATAAAGTTGGAAACTTTGGATTTAAGACGTCACAATAAACAATCTTGTCAACTTTATAATAGAATAAATAAAAAAATATATGTACACAACAAACAATTACACGAGTGGAGAAAAAATCTAACAAATTGGATTAAGACACTAAATTACGCAGACACTGAGGCGCTATTGCAACACACAAAATGATACACACACACACACACACACAATGTTTATATCTGAGGTACTAAATAAATTGTATATTGCTGTGGAAGAGCGGAGTTTCCTAATCCTAACACAGGCATTACTTGCTTAAAAAGAGGCTCCAATCACCAACTAATGTAAAACTTTTTGGTTAAAAAATAAAGATCTGTATTTGTAATTGTATTTGTATGTATCCATTTATTTAAATTCATGGTAGTCAAAGAAATACATTGAAGACGTAGAGGTTTTCTTCGGAAGTTCTGGTGGCCTACATGACGTCTTAAAGCAGTTGTCATTCCAGTGTGGGAAAGAGATGGCGTTAGACGACCTGTATAGCTCTGTCTCTTTTCCACACTGGAATTACAACCTCTTTATGACGTCATAGTAACCCCCCTAATCTGATTCCGTAAATTCTTTCGCTTCGATTCGTTCCCGATCATATCGCGAGCAAAGCTGCGGCAAATGCTAGTTTAGAATCATTCAAAAGTTAATAAATAAATCTATACATAGAGGGCTCTTTTCCCAGCAGTGGGAACTTATAAGTAGGGTAATCACTCTTATAGTTATGAAGATAATACTGTGACAATTATAATTAGTGACACAGTGGCTAATTGTGTGGGAATAATTAGCTATAATAGCCATGAACTAAGTTAAAAATGGCTGCTATATTGATATAAGTTGTTGATTGCCATAAAATAGGTAAATTCTGAAAATGAAGAAGTTGCTTGTTAAAGACAGATTGGCAGGCTTATGTTGTTTGTAATGACCGACCGAAACTTCGCCTTCATTACTTGTCATGCGCATGTCATTACTTTCCAAAATTTGATCTCTACTAGCGATACTATCGAATGGAGTCGTAATACAGTGTATTTTTTTTTTTTTAATTAACGGTTTCTATGTTTCTGGCTAGGAATATTGATTTCGTTGTTGATGATGCAATTTTAGTTTTCATTAAAATCGGGCTGGCTCGCTATTCGTCATAGTTACGGATTCGGCCATCCACACCCACTTAAAAAATGCACCCTGTATACAGGGTGTAAACAGACTCTTCACAAAGCTGTCAACCAAGCATTATGTACATCCTCAAATTTTACTTTAAAAATATTGTTATATTATAATAGTTTTTAGTTGTTATCTTAATCACTATTTTTCCTATTTCTTTTGTTATTAGTTTAGCTAGCATGTTACCCTTACTTGGGAAGAGACTGGACCCCACGGCACAGGGTATCCTAGTGTGGAGTCCAGGGGATGTGTAAAACTATAGCGCTTAAGGATCATTGTCTTTTGTTACTAGCTTTTTAATACTGTACCGTGTTATGAGGACTGAACAAAAATTATAATATTATTATTATATTAACTTTACGCAAAAATTAGTGCTGAGAAACGACTTTTTTTTTGGGTTGAAAAATCATGTTTTACAATAGGACTCAATGTAACGCAATCAAAATATTGTGCTGATGGACGGATTGAATAGTAAGGGGGTCCTGGAGGTGATTAAAGTAAAAAACTTACATTAAAAAAATAAATTAAAAAAACTTGGAAATTTGACCCTCAATATCTCCGTAACTAGAAGGTTCACAGGTATGGTCTAGAACAAAAACATGATCGCAATGACAGGGAGAACAAGTGCCTTTCGGCTTCGTTAAGAGTCTGTGTACACGTACCCTTTATAAAGTTAATATTAACTATAAATTTAAAAGCTAAAAAAATCCTAATAATGTTATGCCGGAAGATGAGATGTATAAAATACCTACATTGATTTTAAACTTATTTTTGAGAAATCTCAAAGTTTTGTCAATTCGCAAAATATGAGCGAAGCAGGGGCTGGGCGCTACTATTACAACAGAAAAAAAACTTCAAAATTAAACATCTACAATTTAATTTTGTATCTTACTGAATACAAATTTTGTGGATTCTTAGATCTAAGTTGTAACTACATACTTATAACGCCTAGGTCTTGCGACATAGGCAGACCTGGCGTTAGGTAAATATAAGATAAGTGTATAATATAACATTATATAAATACTACAGTACGGGCTAGAGGTTTAGACGATTTTAGACAAGCTTAGTCAAGGGAAATTAAAAAAGATGATAACGAATTTAACGATGTTTGAACTAAAATGATTCAAATAAGGAATTAAAATCATCTGGAGAGATAATTATCAATTTATATGTTAATTATATTGTTAGTTTTACAAAGTTGCAAACAAATATTAAAATGTTTTTAGACACACTGTATTTTTTTTTTCTTAAAATGTAATCATGAAAATTTCAAATCCATTCTATGTAATGTACTAAACATGTCTAAATATCTTTAAATGTAACTAAAATTACTAGGTACTTTAATTTATCCATCTACTTAAAATGAGATTTTCTAATTCATTAAAAAAACATGCGATTTTGAAAAAAAATAATACGCATCTTTTACTATTACAATAGTAAAATTATTTAAGCTTATAATATAATTCTAAAGTGCTATCATAAAAGGGGTTGATGTCCTTTTTAACAAATGAAAAAACGACAAAATTTACAAATAATAAATTCCTTATTTAAACAAATAAAATAATCTTATTTCATATTAAATAAACATATAATTACTCTTTCTTGATTAAATTTTGGAGAAATTCGAGAGAGAAAACCCATTTCTTATAAATTGTTTTAAATGTTTTATAAGAAAAAACAAAGCTGCCAACATAAACTTTCTATTGCCAAAATAAAACCTGTTTTTTGAGAACATTCTGAAAAATAGCTACTCAAGTGGAGAAATAAATAATTTGTGATGTTTTTATTAGTAATATGGCAAGAAAAAATACTAGCCTAGATTATTTTTAAGCTTATTTTATAAAGCTACTTTCATCCTAACCTTTTCTGTACCATCCGCCCTTACACAGGGTGATTTTTTTTAGGTATAACTTGAACAGGTTTAAAGTTGATGCTGATTCAGCATGAAAATCAGTATCTTCCTTTTTAGTATTTTGGAGGTTTATTAAGGAATTTTATGGCTGTATATGATGAGAGCTTTAAAAATTTAGATCCTAAGGTTTACAGATAGGAATAATAAAACTATATATTCCATCATTTTTTAAATAATAAAAATATTTTACGAAATTATAAGATTTATACATTTTATTTTAAAAATATAATAATTTGTGTGATGTGTTTTTTTTGTAACTTAAAATTTTAGACATTCAAGAAATAATTCTTTATTTGTTTAGTCATTTGAGATTCTCTTTTAATGTTAGTTTTTAGTATTAGTTGTTTGTTATTTGTGTGTTAATTGGTAGTTGTGTGTATTTTAATTTCGTGTACAAATAGACATGACTAACGAGAAACTTATGAATAAAAATGATAATATATAAATTTACAAAAAAGTTAATACACATTATATCAATTTTACACTGAGAACTTGAAGGTTTTTAAAGCCATACAATGACACTGAGATTCTGTAAATTTTAGGTCAAATGAGAGTTTTATTTTAAAAATCACAAAGCGTCTTTATTCCAAGAAATTATAATATTATTACCTACACCCTTGAAGTTTATTAATCTTTAGGTTACTAAGATCTCTGACAATTACATACATTTTGTGTTATAACTGTTTTTCTTGCTCTAAACTTAGTTGTTCCTGGAAAACGGTGCCATATTGTGATGTAATAAAAGTTTTTTTTTATAGATTATACAATACAAATACTTATATACTAATTAAGTACTGGCTTGGAATGTATAGATACTATATCTACGTATAATTGGAATTATTTCCATAATTTGTTTAGAAAGAAACACTAATTAAGAAGTGGTCATTAGAAAAAAGCATTTTTTAGAAAAAAAAATGTAGTACAAGGAGATTGTATAAGTCAGAAAAGCTAATCCTACAATACCTTATAAGACATCACTGCTCTCAAAAAGGTGGTAACCAAAGATTTAAAGACATTGTAACATCTACCAACTCGTATTGGGCCCGCGTGGTGGAGTACAGCTTAGAGCCAGTCCATCGTTTCACGTCAGGCGAGTTGCGGCCAAACGCAACCCTATTTGGTAATAAAAAAATAAGTAAAAAAACTGAATTTTTACAAAGAAGACGCAGTGAGAAACTCATAGGTTGATTTTGCTGTAATACCTATTATTATTAATGTATTCTTAATCAGTGTTTTTTCTAACAAATTATTTCTATAATAAGTATTAATAATAGCAAATCCTTCTAATATGATATAATTATGGCTCATCCATGGTTCAAAAATAAAATAATAATAATTTCATTATCTGAGTATTACACTTACATAGTTTCAAACAATACAACTTAAAACTATTCAAAAAATAATAATTAAAAACTAAAAATAAAGCTGCAAAAATACTTAAAATAAAAGTAAAATAAATTCTTTATTACAATAAAAAAAAATCCTATTATGTACTAAAAACAATAATAGTAGCTACCACCATTTCTAGTTTAAATTGTAAAAAATATTATTTAATTAATAAAAAAAAACAATCCAATTCCTTTAAAAATAATTTCTAAATTGTAACTCATTTTTACTAAATCCCCCTTGGGATATATCTTTAACCAAGTTATAAAATTACTTTAAAAAGGTATTTTCTTAAATCAAAATAAATAATTTAAAACCTTTTTTAAAATTAATGTCATTATTTCATGATGGCGTTGTCATATTTTTATAGTGCGATTGTGATTGTGATCGCGACTCCGATTTGTGTTCAAACCATTTGCTTGACAGCTGTTTTTAGCCCTTTTTTTAGACTCATTCAAAAAGTATAATATTTAGGTTTTTGTAAAATTGTGACAGATCTAACTTAGCACCAGAAATGCCATATCAGTATCATTATTTAATCAAAGTGAAAATGTCAAAATAACATACAAATAATAATGTCAAAATAATTATGAGAAAATAATAAACCGCTCTTTCAACATCGTCAAAGACAATATTGTATTCCTTTAGGCTATTTTTTTACGATTTAATAGCCCCAAATCGGTGTACGGGTTATAAAACATGGGCTTTATTATTATAATAGGACGGATAATAATTACATAATTGCACTTATGGAATGTGTAATATAATAATAGATTTTTTCACTATTAATATACTAATAGTATTAAAATACTTAATGATACATATAATAATTGTGTTATAATTTGTCTTTATTGATGAATGCTCAGTTTTCTTTACCTAATTCAGTAAAATTTAATCTAATAAATGTAATATACACTAAAATAAATCGCTTTCACAGGGTTTTAATTTCATTCACTGGTAAAACCTCCAATGGATTTGATTGAAATAAAATCAGTCAGTATGACATCATGCCTTTTTTTAAATAATCTAATTAAAATATATCAAAGAGCTTAAATAATACCAAAAAAACATGTTTTATATTTATGGCAACTTTGCCCACCATCGTAAAGCAAAGTCATGGGCAAAGTTGACATGTCGAAACATTTATCAATAAAGTCATACAGGGTGTGTCTGTGTATACTGTTTTATCCATACAATTACGTTAGTCTGTGACATTAGTTGTGACAATCTCTGTGGATACGTATGTTGAACTCTATGAACGGTATCTTGTGATCGTGGATTGGATAGCATAGGTCCTGAAACAGAAATACTGGAGTTAATCAAACGTCCTTCTTTCGCCTATACAGTTCCTGAAGTCAGAATCTCATAATTGACACTGTAACATAATAACGTCGTTGTAACTAATACAATAATTGCTTGAGTTTAAGTAATTACTTTTGACAATTTCAATAAAGTAAGAACCGTCAAAGAGAGAAAAGCTAAGAATTCTAAATTTTCTATGCAGCCGGTAGGATGGAGGAAGTAAGCGAAATATAAGAAACCTTTTTATTTGTAAGATCATACCGATAACCATTTCATGCAAATAAAGAATCTTAAATCACCACTGCTCTCAAAACTGTGAAAGAAAACATCGTGAGCAAACCAACAGGTCGTAGAACCAAAAATTCGAAGACATGGTGACATCTACCAACCCGCACTGGGCCCGCGCGGTGGATTACAGCCCACTCCCTCTCATAGAGCGGAGGCCTGTGTCCTAACAGTGGGAACATTATAAGCTGATTCTGCTATGCTATGATTGTGAGAGTACAAACGTACCTTATTAGGAAACATCTTCATCGGGAAGCTAGTTCTGACCCTGAGCATCCGGTCGACATTGCACTCTAGCGCCATCTTGATACTCCAGGTGTTATCAGCTAATGCTGGCTTAGGAGGCTCCTTGGTCGAGAGGCAGGATTTGGATGAGTCGTAACTGCATTGAAGGTCGCAGAGACGGAACTCTTTGATTTTTAAAGACCTGTGCCAGAGAAGAAGTATAAATACGAATAACATTGTTTTATGATTTCACGGTGCTTGCAACAGCGTCGAAACATCGGGAGCTCATAATAATTGATAATAATCATGGAAGATATCCCGTGACAGTGTAAATAAGTATTTACTTATATGTGTGCTTTTCTTTTTTTAGCTCGTGGCTAAATAATAACAGCCACATAGGTCAATCTTGAAGGTAAAGCAGCGCTTGCCAGGGTCGGTCCGTGGATGGGGACATTACATAACGAGTTTTTTCCTTGCCTTTGATGAAACGTTTAGCCGTTGGTCCCGGCTGTCATTTGTAGATCTTCGACAGTCGTTACAGGTAGTCAGTGGCCCAAAAAGTCTATCAACCAGTCCCAAGGGGTATCGTATTATCCAGTACTAACTGTATTGTAGGGGTTAGATAGGTAGTCGCTTTATGTAAGACACTGGCATTCAGTTGCATCCGGTTAGACTGGAACCCGACCCCAACATAATTGGAAAAAGGCTACACAGATAATGACGTGTTTAACCTTACCTGAACGTCAAATCAACGTGCTTGTGACTGAGACAGTGTGACAGCGGCACTGAGTAGGTAAAGTTGTGTGTGTTGTCGGCGCAGACGTGCTCGGTGAACAAGGACGAGTTTATGACGGACTTGCTTGAAATACCCACGCGGATTGTGTCGCATTCTAAAATATTGAGGAAGCGGTTACATTATCAGCGGTTACTAACTTAAAGATATTATGTTTGTTTATTTAATGGTGTGCCTACGCTCTTATAGCAGTTCTCTGTCTGAATAAAATAAAAAAGGCGTTTCCCCTGGGCCCTGCATAACTTCCATTCATCATCGTCACTATTGCAGCCCGGAATTACTCACAGTTGAGTATAGGCCTTCACTTTTTTCTGTCATAGACCTCGGTTGAAGATTACCATTACAAATCCGAATTATTCTAATGTGTTTCCACTGTGTAGTAGTACAGTTTTTTTGCATAGGCTAGGTGTAGGATAGATACAGTTTATGCGGAGCCGTTCGACAACAACGAGCTAACATAGAATCCCTTTTTTGAAAATTATTTTAAATAAGTCAATCTAACCCGACGCACAAAAGGGTTATGTACCATAGTTCAACACATGAACCACCAGAAAATTTTAATGCACAAGTTCTTCTTTATCGTGTGGTTAGTGCCTAACCAGGTGTCAGAGTTTTCATGCCGCCCATGGCTCTCTGACTTGGCTTTACATGCCGTCAAGAAATATCTCACACTGCGTGATATAGACCATGTGCTGAATACGTGGTACTGTATATACGGCAATGCCTTCCACCCTGTATAATACCATCCTGTAAAATTAGTCCATATTCAAAACGAATGCTTAGAATAGAGTTAAAATATCAGCGGAAATTATGCAAAATTGTAATAATTAATTCGAAAAATTGGGGGAAATTTTGCCGTAGGTAGATTTTTTGGCAGAACTAGGGTTTAGTGTAAGTTACAATAATATCACTTTAAACTTACCATGAGCCCCGCTACTCTCATGCGAGTCACCCAAAATATGCATCTCCTCCGAGCTGCTCTTCATTTCTTCTCTAGTCTCCCTTTTATTTCTTAAATCTCTCTTCATCCTGCTCCCATTATCCGTTCCATTTGGTTTAGCACCTTCCAAGTAAATGCTATTAGCTATTATCTCTTCATGAGTTTTGAAAGAATCGTTTTCATTTCTCAATGATTCTGCTTCGGTTTTAAGTGAATCTGTGTTGTTTTTTTCTGCGGCTATGGGATAGTTTGGTGATTTTTCTCTTGGGAGTGGTTCTAAGGGTTTGATGAAGGTGTCGTTTAGTTCCTTATCAGGTTTCGACCTTTCTAAAGGCTCTTGGTTGTCGTAAGTTTGGGGTGGGTCGAGACCGCATGGTGACTGAAAATTACGAAATACGTTTTTAGTATTAGGTTTGTGTTGTGAGACAGTTTCGCTAGGAACTTACAATTTTGAGTTTTTAAACTAATTGTTTTAAAACACGTAAGTCATTTTGATGTATTCCTGTTGACCCCACTGCCATTGCCCCACTGGTGGAGCCAACGGGAAATTTTGGCGAAGTGCCAATATTTCCCGTTGGTCTGCAATGCCTTGAAAATCCTGAAGATTATCGTGATATCTTACCAACATTGATCTGATCCATGCTGTGATCCTTATCAAATCCTTTTGAAGCAGCGTGTAAACAATTTAAAAAATTCAGTACCATATCAAAATAGTTATGACCGACTTGGCTACACTGTTATATCACCGTGAACTTTATTCTTATTACAATAAAGATATTGTTTGATTGCTGCCATTGACAAGTCTGTCAAAGTTTCAGTCATTTTAATTCTCGTTACAATTAGGTTGCTTTTGGAGGCAAAATAGGCAGTGAAAAGACTATAGTGTTGTCTTAAAACCAAACACTGGATTTTCTTCTTTTTTCTTTTTCGTTCTCCAAACATCAATTCGAAATTCGAACGGTGTCTCGTTGTGAATGCTCGATGATTTACTTTAAAAACAAATGAGTTCGCTTTCGAATTGTGTGTGCTCACTTGAGTGAGGCGAACTGGTGAACTTTACAGAATAGGATGTCTTTTGATATACCTGACATTCTGGATCTAGTTCGTTATTAGTGTTGGCTGCGAAAGAGCATCCACCACCGATGACATCTGCGATCCTTAATTGAGATATAGGACGCTCGGTTTGAAGAGATTGTAGTGTAGGTACTGTGTCTGCAAATAGAAGAATATCTATGTCAATTGCAGGGGAATATTTTTTTGGATTTACGTTCTGCCTCGTTTATCGGGTGGTCGCAAGCGCGAATGCTGAGCATGAGGTCCTGGGTTCGATTCGCGAATCCGCGGTCCGGCAAAGTGTTATTGAGTTTTTCAATCAGGAATTTCTCAGTAGCAGCCACGGAGGATTGGATTTGTGCCCGGTTGATGGAAATAAGCTCCTATTACATGGGACTTAAACATAAATGCAGAAATGTGGGTATTAGGTTACGTGAAATGTGAGTGCACTATTAGGAAGTACCGGTGTGATTTTATGTTTGGTTATTGGTGGAGAAAACTATCGTGAGGGAACCGAGACTCGGGCTGCGGGACTGTTCGAAAGAGATACCGCGGCCCTGGAACAGAAAGGGCAAGGAGGGAACATGGATGGGTTCTTGAAATCATTTGATGATTTCCCATCCGAAAAAAAAAAGGGAACCGAGACTTCGCGAAAACTAAATCCTTGAGCAAGCGTACTGATGTTCATGCCGTCTCTATATAAGGAGAGGGCTTTGCCTTGATGTGGGATATTACTGGTCTGGTATTGTGTAGTGGGTACTTACTTATAAGATTACTTCCATAGTTCTTCGTGGGATGAGCAGAAGTGGGTACCGTATGAGGAGATTCCGTTGGCGCTGTCGTTATGTATTCTTGAGTCGTTTTGTGAGGTCCTTTCTCTAAAAGAACATTAAAAAAAGAGACGATTGATCAAGCTATGCTGCTCGCGTTCAGTTTGGCTGATGGATAACCATTTTTAAGCAGAATCGAGATTTAGAGAGGTAAGGTAGGAAATAATGAGTACTTTATGAAAAAAATCAATAATTAATAAAATCAAAAACCTTACTGCAACAAAAGAACCAAAACAAGATTGAGAATGGAGAACAAAATTCAATTTAACTATAAACATAATAAACTCTACTTCGGTGTAAGGTACCAGTATATTAAGGTGGAAGCGTACGGGTAGCCCGCGAAATTCAAATATTCTTACCTTTTTTGCAATTTGCAGGTCAGTGTCAGGTTGTATGTTGATGAAAAATGACTTGCGCCAGTAACACGTGTGTAGTTACAAACTTACAATCGTGAAAATCATCAATATAACTCTCTAAGTTCATTAAACCCCATTGAATGACTTTTTCATGAAATATTCAACGAAACGTAACGTAACAAAATTTAAATTTCGCGGGCTACCTGTGCGCTTCTACCTTAATATACTGTTTATGAGCTAAAAGTTTAAGTTAGATCCTCGCATTAAGTTTAGTAGCAAGCAGAACATATTTTTTTTTTCGATTTATAATTTGCAATTGTGTCCCGCCTGCTGTGCCCTTCTTTGGCAGTCGGGTAAATACTAAACAAGTTCTTAAGCAGTATATTTGGGAAGTTTTAAATAGTGTAACTCACCTTTTGCAGTTTTCTTTGAAGCCGTGTGTTGTGATGATTTTATATTCTGAAACAAAAGAATACAGTTTTAATTTCCGCGATGAAGAGGTAAATCAGTTCAATCTTATCGATCCTTAAAAGTCAAATTAAACGATTATGCCATCACTAGCAATTTGGGGCTAAAATTATTTTCATTTGAATTAATGATGATGCCATTACTGCCCAATCTCCCTTGTTGGCAATATTCCCTTTAAGCAATATTCCTCATTATGATAAAATTACCCGTTGGTGCAACATTGCCCGCTGTGGTAACATCGTCCACTGTGGTAACATTGCCCGTTGTAGTAACATTGCCCACTGTGGTAACATTAACCAATGTAGGTACATTGCCCGCTGTGGTAACATTACTCGTTGTTGCAGCATTGGCCATTCTTGCAAATTTGCAAATAATGTCCCTTATTGCAACATTGCCCTTTGTGGCTACATTTTACCAAGTGACATTGTTGCAATCTTCCCCACCGTGTCTTATAGTAACATACCTGTATCTGGTTGGGGTCTGGGTGTGTGCGGTGCGCAGGCGGCTCATTGTTCAACTTGCCATAGTGCGGGTAGTGAAGCTTGTCGTGGACGCGTATCTCCTTCATCGATATCAACTCTTGGTGCTCGCGGAAGTATAGAGCTGACATTACGACGAGGCTGTAATCAAAAATAAGTTATTTACAATATTCAGTCCAATAGAAAAACATTTGCTTTTTGAAATCGGTGCCAAACGTTCACATTGTGCAGGAATAGTGCCATAGCTGGGCAAAGTTGTACTGTCTTTATGTACGGAATATTTTTTACTACGATAAAAAAAATCTGCAATCAACAATGCGGTTGACAATAGTGAAAAAAAAAATAGTTTTTTTTTATATAAATAATTAATATATATATTTTTTATTAAATAATATTATTATATTATATTATATTTTTAATTAGTCCCATGTACAAGAAGGTGTAAGGTATTGTTATTAATCGGGCATAAATCCAAATCCCAGGCTGCCTGCTACTGAGAATTTCTTAAAGAGAAAGCCAAATACAACTTTGCCCGACGCGGGGATCGAACCCAACTCAATAGATCTGGTGTCTGGAGTGGCCTATTGACTATTGAGGCATTCGGTAAAATAACGAAAACAAAATATTATGATAAATACTTACCAAACAGCCATTATGAAAATCAATATCGTTATAACAATTTGCAGAAACTTATTCGAAATCAATTCACTGCTGGTATCCCCATACTCTTTTCGACAGCAAATACCATACTTAGAGTTGCCATACGAAAAATTATCGTCACTTTTCAACCATAGACAAGTATCCTTTTTCTTTGTCATCGTACTCTCATAACTTTCGTCCGGGTATTTTTGGATAGGCTCTGCGTAAGTCGGATTCTCAACATTCTCCGGCTTTTCGAGTTTGCTTGAGTGGTATCTAATGCAAGTTTTGTTATAATTGTAGTATTTCCCATATTTCGAGTAGTTGCCGTGACAGTTTTTGCACTGTTTTCTGGTATATTTCGGGGAGTTATGGCTTAGCTTATGGCAACACTCGTGTTTTCTAATGTTGCGTGCTATATCCCTGATTTGGTCTATGGATATGTTGCCGTCACTATAGAGAGATTTTGAGGAGTTAGATATTGCTGAGTAGCGGGAATCTGAAACGAAACATGCAATTAGTTTTGGAAAAGATATGTAGAAAATATTGTTGTAAATTGCTCGGATGTTTGATCCAGATTAGTTGAATTATCAAGCGCCAAGGACAGTGATATGAAATGCCTATGAATATTGCCTTCGAATTCGGAGTTTCGCTTTTATAAAGTAACTCAGCCTGTAGCTGTCGACTGCTGGAGTTTAGCCAACCCAAGCTGTGTGACAACACCCAGTTCTCCACCTATTGCATCGAGCTTCAACTGTCCTTTTGAGGTGCTTTTCAAATGAGACGGAGACTGAAATAATGCGTTAGTCGAGATGCGAGATGTAATGTGTCTCAATAATGTATGTGTGCCTCTCAACTCATCTCCGCGTCAGTATAAACGACCCTTCAACGTTCTCAGTCCATCTAGCTCTGCTTACGTTATGTTAACTCATTGGCTCGGTCAAGGGTCTATACGACGTGTTATTTTATCTATACTTGGTTTGTAAGATTCGATGTTGGAGGTAATCTTCGGAACTTGATCGAGTTCCAAAAACTCTTTCACTCACGGGTAGCTACATTGTCCCCGAGTGTCCTCTGCTATTTAAATAATTCGCGTGTGATAATTTTCGACTGAGTGAATCCGCGGGCAAAAGCTAGTTTGCTATGAATCAACATCTTTTACTTCTTCACTTACCATTACTAACACTGGACCGAGAGCTATCCCTCCGCTGCAGCACGCTGATCTTGCACAGCTTCTTGTTAATCCTCTCGAGCTGGTCGATCCTGGACTCCAGGTTGCCGGTCACTTTACACAGCTCTTTGACGGCACCTAGGTTTTCCATGAAGATTCGGTCCTGGGAACAAAGTAAATAAGTGTCATATAGGGCAAAGTTGGCGGACGAAACTAGTAGCTCAGTTCTGGTCGTAGATAAATTGTCCAAATGACTGCGATTCGAATGGCAACATGGAACATAAATAGACTAATTCCAAACAAAAATGACACAGAAATACTCATGATTCAACAAAATTTGGATGTGTTATTGATATCTGAGGCTCATTGTACTTCTGCGTCAAGCCTCAAGTTCAGGAACTATGAATGCTATATCACCCTACACCCGGATGGGACTTGACATGCTGGCACTGCAATTATTGTAAGGAAGTCTCTAAAACATCATATAATGCCTGAATATAAAACCTGTCACATTCAGGCCACTACAATAGCAGTTGAAGACAAAAATGGGTACTTTAATATCTCTTCAGTGTACTGCCCGCCTAGACATAAGATATCCGAAGAGATGTATACAGTATTCTTCAAAACACTTGGCAATAGATTCGTAGCAGGTGGAGACTGGAACTCCAAAAATACACACTGGGGATCTAGATTAACCAGCACCAGAGGAAGGCAACTGAAACTTAGTATAGATGGTAATACACTTACTACAGCTTCCACATGTGAACCCACACATTGGCCGACAGACACGTCTAAAATACCAGACCTTCTCGATTTCTTCGTCATGAAAGGTTTCTCTAGCCACTATATTAGGTGCGACTCTTGTTACGACAGTTCTTCAGACCACACTCCCGTACTGCTCACACTTAGCACAAAGATAATAGAACGGGAAACTCCAGAGAGACTGTATAACAAGAACACAGATTGGAGCTCATTCAGAGAATACATCGACGACAACATCAACTTAAGAGTTGCTCTTAAAACGCCTGAAGACATTGAGGTTTCGACAAAATATATTACAAATCTCATTCAGGAGGCTTGCTGGAGAAGTACACCTTTACTGGATTCTAAGAAGCGGATATATAATTACCCTCTCGAAATAAAGAAAGCGATCTTGGAAAGACGTAGGCTGCGCCGTGTTTGGCAATTGAGCAGACTTGCATGTGATAAAACGAATTTCAACAGGCAAGCGTTACATCTGAGAGAAATGTTAAATACCTGGCACAATAAAACTCTGCAGAGTCAATTAGAATCCCTTACGCCCACTGCAGCAACAGAGTACTCACTGTGGAAATTCACAAAGTCTTACGACAGGCCACAGGTAGCAAAACCTCCACTTAGAAGCCACAATAGCTGGGCCCGCACCTCGCAGGAAAAAGCAGACATCTTCGCAGAACATTTATCAGACGTATTTAGCCCCAATCAAGTCAGCGACGCAGATTCTGATATAGAAGTGGAATCTATGCTTACTCAGCCGTTACAAATGTCACTCCCACCTGTGCCAGTTTCAGTGCGGGAAGTCTGGAAGACTATACATGACCTCAATGATAAGAAAGCACCAGGATATGATCTCATCACTAAGGAAATTTTGAGAGAACTCCCAAGAAAAGCACTAGTTTTCCTAACGATCCTCTGTAATGGAATACTTAGGGTTCAACACTTCCCAGTCTTTTGGAAGGTTTCTCAAATACTAATGATACACAAGATAGGAAAACCAGCTAATCAAATCACCTCATACAGACCCATTAGCTTATTGCCTATTCTATCAAAGGTCTGTGAAAAATTGATCCTTCGTCGAATCATGCCTATATTAGAGAACAATAACACCATCCCCAACCACCAATTTGGCTTTAGACAGCAACACTCTACTATTGAACAAGTACATAGAGTAGTCGAGAAAATAAGAAAGTCTCTGGAGGAAAAAGAGTATTGTTCATCTGCATTCTTAGACATCCAACAGGCTTTTGATAGGGTATGGCATGAGGGTCTTCTCTGTAAGATAAGGGCAAGTCTTCCACATAGCTACTACATTCTATTGAGATCGTACCTCACAGAGAGAATCTTCCAAGTGAAGGAATCTGACTCAACTTCCAGATTCTACGAAATAAGAGCAGGTGTGCCACAAGGGTCGGTGTTGGGACCAATATTGTATACATTATACACATCAGACCTACCGCAAGTGGAGGGTGTTATGACTGCTACATATGCCGACGACACAGCAATAATGGCGAGCAGTAAGAACCCTGCTATAGCCTCAGAGAGACTCCAACAAGGACTTAATGCTATTACAATGTGGCTTCAAAAATGGAGGATTAAAGCTAGCGCCACAAAGTCAGTACATGCCACTTTCACACTCAGGAAAGAAAACTGTCCTCCTGTACACCTTGAAAACTCCATTTTACCACACCAAGATAGTGTAAAGTACTTGGGCTTACACTTGGATCGTCGTTTGACCTGGAACCAGCACATTAGAAGCAAGAGACGAGAGCTTAACATAAAACACAGAAATCTCTACTGGATACTGGGTCGAAACAGCATGTTGTCTATTGACAACAAACTCTTAATATATAATTCTATATTAAAACCATCTTGGATGTATGGGATTCAGCTTTGGGGTAGTGCCAGTAATACAAACATCGCAATACTGCAAAGAATGCAAAATGCAATACTAAAAACAATAGCGCATGTCCCATGGTTTATTACTACAGCTGAAATCCATGCTCATCTTAATGTGACCACTGTGAGAGAGGAAATCCAGGCCTCCACAGAAAAATATAAACACCGGCTGGAAAAACACCCGAACAAACTCGCCGCAAGTCTCATCACGCGCAGCTACCAAAAACGTCTTAAGAGAAAAGACATTCTATAAAAGATATCAAGTAATATGACTTTGTGAATAAGAGTAGCTGTTCTCGCTGGAGAGGGCACTCGACCTGCCAAGAAGCCCACAAACCATCTGCTTATAGTTGGACTACTGATTGCAGATAAGCACAGAGAAAAAAAAAAAAAAAAAAAAAAAAGTTCTGGGTTGACACTATTTAGATTGCCATCGACTCGCTAAAAAAGGGCAAAGTTGACTCGCCGAAGATTGTAGTTATTCAACAATTGTACTATATTTTGGCTTAGTAAAACTGTTTTAACTTTCAAAGTCCATTTGCCATATCGCTCCGCTATGATAGCCAAAGTCAGAGTTGACCATCCTTGTTCAAAAATGATGTGCTTACCTCGTTGAATTTTGTGGCCTTATTCAAGTTTATATGAGTTCTTCCTTGACTGTGGTCTGTCACTTTTTTTTTTTTTTTTTTCTGTCTAGCTTTATTTACCTTAAGTACCTACTGCTACTGTCCATGTTACTTTTAAAATACACAGATATGTTCCATGACTTATTCGAATGGGTTTATTAGTATGATTTTTTTAGTCACCGTCTTTTAAACATTGCCTTCATTTTTGCTAGAAATCCCTCACCTTATTAACGACCAGAAACTTGTTTATAGTGTCTCCATTAGGCAGCGTGACGTCTCCCGCTTCCTTCACGGCCTCCGGTATCACGCGGCGAACTTCCTGTGCAATCACGCCAGTATCCAGCTGAGGTGTGGCGCGGGATGGATCGTAGCCCAGTAGACCGGAGTGTTCCGCGAATGAGGGGTCGTAGTTGAACCTGAAGGGAGAGAGAGACCATAAGATTTATATTGGTAAACCCCTTGTTTAAAATAATATTCTAATAATTATTTAAAATGATAGTAATTAATTATGATTTGCATGCCCATGTGACGGCAGAGCACGGAGAACTAACTTCTATGACAACATCTATGTACCAATTATTTACCCATTTTGCTAAGAAATAAATAATTTGATGATTTGTTCATGGGACTTAAACATAACTGGCGAAAAGTGGGTGTACTATTTGGTACTATTTCATAAGAAATTGGCATTTCTAATGCTGACAAAAAAATACAAGTGTTCTCAATATAATATTATGGCATGAGACAAGCCTTTGGTTTAGTGGACCATAATAATTTGCTAAATAAAATGAACGCTTACGGCATTACGGTAATGTCTTGAATTTAATATAATCTTATTTAAACAACAGGAACAATAAGATGAAGTATCAGAAATATTATTATTAATTTACAAGTCGGATTATGGTGTACCCCAGGGCAGCGTTTTAGGGCCTCCTCCATTTATAATCCGTATAAACGACAGATGCCGAAAAAAAAAATATAATTCTATATTGGCTACTAACTTGACAACTCTGATGCTCTGTATATTCTTCAATTGCTGCTCCGTGTCCAACTCCTGAATGTTGTGCTTGGCACGAGCGTCTGATGGGTGTAGTATGTGACCCATCACTTTGAGGTTACCTGGAGAGTTAAGCAATTGTACCTTGTTACTATAAGTTTATTTTTATGGGAAGTCAGCAGAATTATTTGCCACTATCTGTGCATCAGGCATAACTTAGTGCCAACGAGATTAATGTTATGAGGATATCCAAAAAAATAGATAGAAAACATTTGTATAAAAGCTGCAGGTGACTGAATTCATAGCCTGTGCAAACCAGAAACCCAGTTTGAATTTGAATACTGTCGATTGAAGTCCCTTTGGAACGAATTCTAGAAATACTCAAAATGGAACCTTACCGTTAACAACACAGGACTCATCTGGCCTGTCAGTGTTGATGCCGACTCTCCCAGTAAAATGGACGCTGTTGTCTGACACTCCTCGCTGCCACCAGCTCTCGGTGCAGTCTGACTCGAACTGGCCAGGGTTTGATGCCTGTGGGACGAAATTAAAGATTGAGATTTGAAGAAAAAAGTTAAGTAGGTAAGTAAGTTTTTTTTTTGAGTTTAAAACTACTACCTTGATTCTAACCAAAACGACTTGCAATTAAAATAAAAAATAAAAATCTCAGGTAGCCCTTGTAGCATGTGGAATCTAGTATCTTGACTTGACTCGCGACATGTGGAATGTGAGCTCAGCGATCATTGTACCGATAGTCATGTCAGCCAATGGCTTACTTTCCAAGCGCCTCAAACAACACCTGAGGAGGCTCTCGTTAAGCAGCTGGATTAGGGGCCTGATTCAGAAAGTGGTACTTCTTGACACAGCGCGCATTGTTAGGAAGTTCCTCTCTTTGGAGCCCTGACTGCCGGTAGCTTGGACTCCCGATACCGGTGTGCTACTAGTTTTAATTCAAATATTTAAAGATTTAATAAGCATGTATGTTAAAATAAATAAAAGAAATCAACAACTAACATGACTTACCCGCACAATAATTCTGTCACTAGCAGAAGCAGCAATGATGAAGTCCGTATGACCCACATGGGCTCTCAGAGCTACGACCAGCTGGAAGTGTCTCTGGTCAGGGTTGGGTCTGCCTTTCTTTCTCATGTTATTGTTTGTGGTTTCAGCGAAATGGAGACGGCCGACTGTTACTTTGGCTCCTTCGCGGCGAATTTCGACACTGCAGATTGTTGGAAAATTAATGTTTAGAAAATTAAAGAATAGCCTGTTAGAGTTGCTATTTTTGAGAAAAGTGAGACATGAATTGTTTCTAGGGCAGAATGTACAGTGATGACCAAAACTAATCAAACTTTAAGAGTAAACGGTCTTTGCACTGTGGTAGCTCTAATTTTTCGACCATATTATTGGCACGTTTTATTTATAGAGGATTTTTCGTGACCATGTAGCTAATTCTTATAGGGCTAGAATGACGGCTGGTGGTACTTTTGTAAACAGGCTTATTACTTAGTTGTACTGAGAACCTAAGGTCTTCGTGTTTTATTTTATCGTGTGAATGTTTTATTATAGCTGTGGAATACTTATCATCTTCCTGCCATTGTCCCATTCTACTTGGGGTCAGCGCAACACGATTTTTTCTTCCATTCTCCCTTGTCAGACGTCACGCCGTCAATTACTCCTTTGTCTTTCATATCATCACTACCACTTCACGCATTCCGTCCATCTTTTCTTTGGCCTTCCTCCTACTCTCCATCCATCAACATTCATATTTTTATAGTCACCGGCGTTTCATTCCTTTTTATTACATATCCCTACCAAGACAAATGTCTTCATTCAAATTCTTCTGTAACAGGCTGTGGAATACAATTAAATAAAATTAAATAGTACTTACGGCACAGGATGAAAGGGTTTCTTTGTTCTGTCTGATTGACTTTGTTCAATTCTTACTTCTTGACTTGGGTCTTCGGCCTGCAATAAAACGTACTCATACAAAATCACAACTAAGTGAAAGATCTCTTAATGAATATAGTTTTTTCGAGGTATGAAGAACAGTGTGTATTCCTCATCCTCTACTGAAAAGTGAGGATACTCTGACTAGACCAGAGGTTTCGTGACTGCAGAGCTACTGCCCGAAGTTTGTTGTCAAGTTTCTTTAGATAGTTACTTATATTATGTTAGTTACATGGACTACTTTAATAAAAGCGATGTAAATTGTAAGATATTATGCCAATTTAATTCAGATTATCCTTATCAAGCAGGTGGTAAGCTACAGGCGATCTACCTGGTGGTAGCTGGTTACCGTGGCATATGCCATCTGTAATGCGATCTTATAGACATCCATTATCCATACATATAGGCGTACAAGTAAAATACAGCAATTTCCTGGACAAACACATGATTAGAAGTGATTTTAAGTATCGTAATTGCAGTTTTCTTTACCTTAACCCCGTAGAAGTGCAAACAGAAATTGCTGATCTTCTTGAAACCCTCTCCAGTCTTCACATAGTGGGGGTCACCTTGCATCTGTATCTGACAGGTCACCTGGAAGTGGTTCTTCTTCTGGCAAACGAACGCTTCGTCTATTTGTGAGAAGTTGAAGCCTTTGTCGGCGCCCACCACATAGGAGGGTGGTTGGCTGGAAGAGAATTGGAAAACGGTTGAGTTTATAACCAATTTGTTTGAAAAGGTGCTTAAAAAAACGAGTATTCTGAGGAGGCTGTTTGAAATATTAGAGCGATCGAACATAAACTATGGGTAGACCACGAAAAAAGATGTAACAAAATACCCTTTTTTTCTCGGATGGGAAATCATCAAATGACTTCTCCCGCTCTCGGCAGAGCGGAAGGGAGTGTCAGACTTGTACTGACTAAAACCCATCCATGTTCCTTCCTTGCCCTTTGTGTTCCAGGGCCGCGGTATCTTTCGAACAGTCCCGCAGCCCTGGCAGGCATCGGCCCTAGCGGGCGCTTTGATATTTGTAATTAATTGTAAATAAAAAATACTCACAGTGGCTTCAAATTGCAGTCATACAGGGAATGCCAGACGTTCTGCTGGAAGGAACCGAACCTGATGCACTGCAGAGGAGCATCGTCACCCGCCTCCGAGCCGTCCACAGAGGGGGGCGCGGGGCGGGGCACGTGGGTTACACTCTCTGGGGATAGGGCCGCTGCGGAAATAAAGGTAGAGGGGAAGGTTATGACGGGAAGAGCACGCAGTGGGTAAGAGTGCGCATATCTATTAATTTCAGTTCCAAATACATGGGATTGCGCACTCTTACCCACAGCGCGCACTTGCCCCACATGACTCTATAGATAAATATTCATTATTTAAGGCTAAGGTTTCAGTCTAGCCCACGATTGCTCTAAGTTTTAACACGTTCTTATTAACTTTATCTGGAACTATGTAACATAATCTTGGAAGTTCAATTTGACCCACTTTCCAGTTTCCGATTGAGCTGAAATTTTCCATACATGTTAGTTTGGATGACAGTGCATGGTTAGCTAAGTGACGTTATTCTAAATCTGGCAGACTCCCAAAGGTGGCGGACTAATTATTTTTCATGCATTCCTATGATATGGTTATCAAATGCAAGGATCTGCAGAAAAGAATATGAGCAAGCGTGTTTTTTAAACTACAAATTCTTTTTTTTTTGCGATTTGCAGGCCAAAATGAGTTGGTTATTTGAATTAGTACCGTAATACCACTCTCTAAATGGCTATTTCATGAAATCCTAGCATTTGAGGTCAATTCTAACTTAGACAGTAGACGCTCCTTATTATTATTCACACATATTTGTCGATCGCAATTATATGTTGATTAACATACAACCTTATACTAACCAAGAAGTAAAAACGTGACGAAAAATTTACTTCGCGGTACTGGGTATTTACATAACAGTTTAAAAAAGAAAAAAAAGTCTATGAAGTGACTTTCAGTTTTGTTTTTTGAACTAGTTATACTTCTTTGGCGCGTTAGGGAAAAATAATGAGAGTACCCTGAAGTTAGCTAGTCAACATACACCCTGAAGTTAGCTAGTCAACATTTTAGTTCTATACGCCAAAGAAGTATGACTTTTTACGTGCGTAATAAGTACACACACACTTTTTTTTGAACTCATCATCGGCTATTTCCCAACAATATTGAACTCCTCAGCTTCTAGTCAAACCAGATGCAGCCGAATACCAGTATTTTACAGAGAGCGACTGCTGATGTGACCCGATCGGCCAGGAGTTTCGTATTACCCATATTACGAAAATCCTTGGTAAGAGTTTTATAAAATCAATCCCCAATAACTCACCAGGTTCGCACTTGACTTGACTCGAGGTATCCTGTGAATGCTTCCTCTTCTTCGTGCTGGGCTCCTGTAGACTGGTGTACACCGGCGCTAGGGTCTCGTGACCCAACGCCACCAGCTGCGGGTTTATCATCCCCTGTTCCAGCTCGGGCATGTCTACCCTCATCTGGCTGTATCTGGGGAGAAAGCACGGAGTTGCAGATTTTGAGTTAAAATACTGATGAAAAACAAATATATATATTGAAAATCGTATTTTCTATTCCACCTTTTCATTTGAGCGACTGAGGCGAAGCATACCGAAAGATTTAAATTTTTGTTTTTGTAGAATCATTACTTACGAAGGCATTGTTTCATTTTTGTAAATGTGAGTACCATGCAGACTTTTTATTATTTTTTGTAGGGCTTATTCTAATCTTTAAGATTTAAATTGTATTTTTTTTCTGTTCTATTTTTACATTGTGGTCACATATAGAAGCAACAATATTGTACCCAGGACTATGTAATACCTAACTTGATTTGAAAAGATTGTTCAAGGAGTTTCTTGCCCATTGTTCTCCTTGAGAACTACAATTTTGCATGGCAACTACAGTTCATTTATTATGCCTGCGGTTGGACTGTAGGTAGCTTATTTGTGACTATGCAAAAGTGCCTGTGAAGGGTCTTTTTGAAATAAATGCTTTGAGTTATCATCATCATCGTTTCAGCCGAAAGACGTCCACTGCTAGACAAAGGCCTCTCCCAAGTGTCGCCATAAGGACCGGTCCCGTGCGTCTCGCATCCAGCGGATCCTTGCAACCTTCATCAGGTCATCGGTCCACGTAAAGGGAGATCTTCCAACGTACCGTCTTCCGGTCCTTGAGTTGAATTATATTCAAAGGGAAGAAAAATTATAAAGTCTATATCTCACCTATTTTGGTAAACATCTCCCAACCCCAAGTCATGTCTAACAGTCCTGATCCCCAGCTCAACTATACTAGAATCCTGGGGCAGCTGCACCACCACATCATTCAGATTACTCCTCAAGACCTCATGGTCAATGTTATCTGTCTTCAACTCCTCGTAAATGTAGTCGCCATTTTGTTGCAGGATTTCGTGGGTAGGTATATGGTCATGGACTAGCATGTAGTCTGAGGACAGGACTGTTTGAGGCACTGCGATAGCATGGGTCCCTTGAGTCTCTGATGGACTGTATGGGTTCTCGGATCCTGAGTCTGGTGGGCTTTCTGGGAGTTGGTGGCCCCTGAAAATGGAACAAGGATTGTTATGGTATTTGGTGCTTAAGTATGCTGGTGTTTTTTGCTAAGATCTTCGGTGAAAGCAGTTTCTTGGCCTGTTGCAGGTTCTTGTTTTTTCGTGAGTTTGTTTTGATATTTTCTCACGAAGACGTCTTACTTCATTGCTATCCGCAAAGAGTTGTACTTGTAACCAACAAAGACTATTTTTTATGTCATAAATATAGATGAAGTACCAATAAAATGCACTGTTGGCTTTCTAAGTGACACCGAAATAGCTTACGGAGTGAATCAATTATAAATTATTGGTTTCCCTCTTATGCACTGTTCCTGGAACGAAAATGATTGATGCGTCGAGACGGTCAAGTGAACCAATCTTAGCAGTTGACGTGTTTTTAATTTTGACACGTCGATCATTTTTGTTACGGAAACTGGGAGTAAAATTACAGTCGTACCTACATGAATCTAATGCTCTAAAGCACTCTGTCCAAGAGCACTCTTCTTACAGATTGCTTTTCACGATCCACGGGTATGCAAAACGCTTCTTAGTAATGAAAGAGTTGCTTACCCAGTGCGGCGCGGGTCGATAGTCTGAGGAGCATAGCAGCCCTCGCCGACGGAGCTCATGTACGCCTCTATGTCCAACTCTTCGATGGGGAAACCCGGACCTGGAACAAGACGGATAATACTGTTAGTTTGGATGCAAAATTCGATGAATAAGGTGAGTTTTAAAACATCAAAATATGATAAGTTGTATGAACATGGAAGCAGTAAGGAAGGAGTACATAAGTATCTCAGCAAATTGTAGCTTATTCCTCTTCTTAGCGTGTCGATGGTAATCTAAATTGTGTCAGCCCAGAACTGAGCTACTAGTTCGGCGCTTGAAGTAGCGTCCATCAGTTCCTGTAGTGAACAAACAACAGGACACGCAAGACACGATATTAAGTGCCTCATCGTTTGTGGAACAGCAAAACATTTTCACTCCAGCGCAGAGTCTTTAGTGAATCTCCACCTGAGTTGGTTTTCCTTGCTGCGACAAACCTGGGTCCAGGTTCTATTTAAAGACTTCCAGGTCAGCCTTGGCAACTCATGTCCAGTTGGGTGTGGCATATTGATACTCAGAGTAAACAGTAGAATTGAGGCTCCGATCACGGCCTCGGGCGATGCATATTTGAGACGCGAGAAACACGCGCGCCCGTCAATTGTTTTCTTAACGTGAGTACCGGTGTTCGGAAAGTACCACCACGATGACTCGTGGTAACCAACTTATTTTATTTGTTTTTTGTCGCAACACTCTTGAGCGTGTACCTCGCGGCTTACAGGTAAGAATTCTGTACCATAAGATGGAGCATTACTATCTTGGTTGTTGAGGCCAAATTTGCAGTCGCTCCATGAAAAATGGTATTCATCGGCCTGGCCTTTTCCCAACCATGTTGGGGTCAGCTTCCAGTCTACCTGAATGCAAAATACCAGTATTTTACATGGACGGACTGCTTACCTGTCTCAACGACCCACTTAATACTGAGTAATTTTTCTAAGGTCTTAATCAGAGTAATCTATAGCACGAAAGCAGGCTAACTATTTGGGTTCTACAAGGTACAGCTGCATGACTGGCAGAAAGACAGCTTCTAGGCGTGGTAACCTAACCCTCAAAACATAGTTTTGGCAAGCTTACTCCAAATCTATGTATTTATTGGAGGTAGATCGGTACAATTGCAGTTCTGGACCTGAAAAGCGAAGCTGTTAGGAAAGGAGTTCTAGTCCGATAGGGCCACGGTACTCCTGATAAGCTTGAAAATGAAAGAATCCGTCGGAACAGTAATTCCTGTAAAACTCTTGCGTGTTTATATCCTCCGTGCCATTGATTTTTGATGTATTCGATCCATATGCATCGAAACTGTATCGATTAGTTTGAAGTCAATAACTTTTCATTTTCCGCCAATCACTTTCGAAACTGCATCTAATTATAAATACACTACTGTGTGTGCCTCGTTGGTCTAGTGGTCGCAAGTGCTAACTGCTGAGCATGAGGTCTTGCGTTTGACTCCCAGGTCAGGCAAATTGGTTTTTGTATTAGGAATTCTTAGTATTAGCACAGAGTCTGGATTTTTTTTTGTTTGAGTCTGTCTTTTTGAGAATGTGGCAATAAGCTCGCCCCATTTTATAGATACACCTCAGTCTACCCCAGAAGGAGAACAGGTGTGATATTATGTTACGTTAATTGTAAGCAACTGTTATTGTATACTAGCTTATGCCCATGGCTTCACCCGCGTGGATTTCGGTAATTGTCCCACGGGATCGTGTACCGGGATAAAAAGGATCCTGTGTGTAATCCAAGTTACAAGTTTTTACGTGATACAGCAACAAACATCTTGATCAACATCATCAAACTTTCTCATTTATAATATTAGTAGGACTTCACTTACGTGATTTGTAATTTATTTTACCCATTCCTTTGGCCCAAATGACGCACATGAAACAACCGCATTTAAAATAGAATTGGTTGCGATATTAAAACGTGGTCGAAGCTAAAGAATATTATTTGTCTAGAGTTCCATATTTTCATCCCTAACGGAAGTAAAGGAAACGGCGTGAAATCATGTGTATTTGTAATAATTTTTTGGAGATCAAAACTCAGCATTTAAAGCTTTGTTGCTTTACTTTAGAGCTTACTATTATAAATCGTTCGTAAAAACTGAACGAGTCTCCAAATATACATCGATAGGTATTTTACTGACTCATATTTGCAAACATTTTTGAGTCATTCGAAATTTCGGTCTCACAAATGTGGTCACATTTATTTGCATTTGTAAGCACCGAAACTATACAGAATTGGTACAAAATTAAATCTAATTTTCGACGTGTATCTAAATGACCTAATCACCATAGAAGCAGAAGAATTGAATGACAAAATGGTAGAAAAATTTCTTCGACGTGGTATTAAAAATGTAATAAAGAAATGTCAGGATATTAATATAAATAAAGTCTTCGTAAAGTGGCAATAGAAGCGGATTCTATAAAGTTCGTCTTCCGTGGAAAATGCACTAAAAAAAACAAAATAAACACTATATCGCAAGATTTCACACTATCACAACAAAGTCAGAATCTATAAATATAAAGAAGACAGGCCATCGCGCTCAAAACACACGCACAGTATTATAAGACTATACTATACTTTTTACTCTCTATAGCACAACTTGCGCGGCTTGATAGATAATAGATACTGCCCGTCTATGCTTGCGAAATACACGCAATTCTTTGCGCATTGGTGCAGTTCTTCCGCACCCTCCTCTATAGAGTGCGCACGCGCATGATACAGTGTGCTATAAGATTGAGATCTTTCTGCCTGTGAACTTAGCAGTGTGATCAGAGTTCTTTGAGTAAGAGCGTTAAGAAAAAGTCACTGTTGTCATTTTTGCAATGTTTTTAAGATCGGCGCAGCATGGGAGAGCAGTAGTTTCTTGGCCCATGATTTTCCATTGACGGACGGTTGGATGGAGTATGCATCTTGCGTACCAATCCGCAAGATGTCACATGTCGACAAGGTCTAAACGGTCCCTTCACGTCAATAAAGCATTCTGTACATCAAGATAAGTAACTCTACTGAAACATTATTGCTGGGAAACGACTTTTTTTTCGGGGTGAAAATTCGCGTTTTTCGGTAGAACTCAATGTCATCATCATCTGGCTAGCTTTTTTTGTTGGGGTCGGCTTCCAGTCTAACCGGATGCAACTGAATACCAGTATTTAGGTAGGACTCAATGTAATGCACTCAATACATTGTGCTGAAGCATTGAGGAATACAGGGGATCAAGGAGGTATTTCAAGTATAAACAAGGTCTTGCAAGTTGAAAATTAAGGTAAATTTTGGTACTTACAAGTTTTCGCGAAAATCTTAATTTGCCCATATCTTTTTATCGTATTAACCCAGGACCTTCAATTGTATACACCTAATAGGGACTATAGACCTCAGTATCTGGTATAAATTTCAACTTGCTAGGTCTACCCGTTCCTTAGATAATAATTGGTGACACACGGTCAGACAGACAGACGGACAAGAAAGTGATCTGATGAGGGTTCCTTTTTTACCTTTTGAGGTACGGAAACCTAAAAATAAATTGTGAAAAAATTTGAACTTTGAGCCCCAATTTCTCCGTAACTAGAAAGTTCCCAGGTATGGTACAGAACAAAAAAATTGTTGCAATGGACGGAGAGAACCAGTACCTCGGCTCGGCTTCGTTAAGGGTATTTTTGCACCCATCTTCTTCTTCTTCGCGTGTCGATAGACTTAAATAATACCCGACCAGTATATTGTCACCTGCACAGCTTTGTCATTGGCTTCATTTAAATCCTGGAAGGTGCAGGTGGCTGTGCAGGATAGGCAAGAAAGGAGGTAGGGCGTATCCTGCAGAGGGGCTCCACACTGACATTGTGTTTGGGACGGGTCGATGTTGCACCCATTATATGTTGCGTTTAAGGTTCTAGTTCACGTTTTTTCCTCCACTATTCTGAGAGCAATGGTGATGAACTCAATTGCTTAAGACCGTGCTTACCACCGCTGTAGCCACTTGCAGTTTTGAGGCCTTTTTTTTCGGATGGGAAATCATCAAATGACTTCTCCCGCTCTGGACAGAGCGGAAGGGAGTGTCAGACTTGTACTGACTAAAACCCATCCATGTTCCTTCCTTGCCTTTTGTGTGTGCCCCGCGGTATCTCTTTCGAACAGTCCCGTAGCCCTGGCAGAGGCGTAGGAAACCCTCAGATTAGCTTTTCAACGAGGTGAATTATTTATTTTCCTACGCACCGGAATAGCAACTGTCACTGTATAAATAAGCCTTCAATCGGGAACAGCAATATTTTTTGCATTGATCGACAAACATGCGTATACAACACTTTCGATGATGCGTGAACATCTACAATTGACACACGCAACTAAAGTTGCATGTTTAGACATAACGGAATAATAAAAAATATGCGCAATGTTCAAGAGTTCCTTATGTAAGTACTGTTGCATAAGGTACATAAAAGAAAGAGAAGAAAGACATAATAAGACGCTCCATTTTCCCGGAAAAAATTCCAGTCCTTTGGACCTGGAGATTTTAGTGATGGTATCGCAACCATAATTTTCTGCCAATGTTCCTTCATTTTTTTCGTATCATACCTTAGCTTATGCTTTAGATCTTGTTGGTTGGGACAGGTTAGCTTCAAATACATCGTCTTGGCGCTCCACTATACATAAGAATCTTTACTAATCTTAATATATATAAATTACGCGTCACGTTGTTTGTCCGCGATGGAATCCTAAACTACTTAACCGATTAAAATCAAATTTGCACACCGTGTGTAGTTTGATCCAATTTGAAAAATAGGTTAGCTTACATCTCAATTTATAGTCGCAATATTATTTAATTGCATATGTGACGCAGACGAAGTTGCGCGGGTCATTCAGTATATTATAAAGTAAGGATTCTAAAATAAAGTTTGTATGTATGGATGTTTGTTGCTCTTTCACGCAAAAACTACTGAACGGATTTGGATGAAATTTGGAAAACAGATAGTTTATAACCTGAATCACATAGGATACTTTTAATTCCGATAGTGCCTTGGTGCCGCTTGCTGTTCTCCTCATCGCTGTCACTGCGGTGAAGCTGTCAACAACCTCGGTCACCACGGCCTGTCATGCAGCCGAAGTGCGGGCTTTTTTGCACGGCACGCAAATATAAACGACATTATCCGACGAGCTCTTGTCACCGTCGGCGTCGCAGCTGTTTTAGAACCCAATGGCTTGGCACGCGACGATGGCAAGAGACCGGACGGCATGTCTTTGTTTCCTTGGAAGATGTGTAGGCCTTTAGTGTGGGACGTAACATGCGTCGATACTCTTGCGCCATCCCATCTTCTAAGCTCATCGTGCTGTGCTGGTGCTGCCGCTGCGGCTGCAGAGAACCTCAAGCGGCGTAAATATAGAAACCTGTGTGGTAACTATATTTACGAGCCGTTTGGGGTTGAAACTCTAGGGCCGTGGGGTCCGAGTGCTCATAGCCTATTTAAGAAAATTTCGAAACGCCTAGTTGACGCTTCCCGAGACCCAAGGGCTGGCTTTTAATTTGGTCAGAGGCTAAGTGTTGCCATACAACGTGGCAACGCCGCCAGTCTCTTGGGCACATTACCATCTGACAGCGTTGAGGAGGAGTTTTTCGATGCCCTTTTATAGTTTGTTGTTAGTTTATCTATTTTAGTTTAATAGTTTTTAATTATCAATGTTTATAGTTAGTTTAACCTAATAAATTAAAATATAATAAGATAAAAAAAAAATCCGATAGTGTGTTCCCGTGGGACAATTATCGAACTCCATGCGGGCTACGCTGCGAGCATAAGCTAGTATAAAATATTTCGAAGAGAAGCGATTCGAATTAATTCAAGAAAAAGCAAATAAGTGAAAAAATACCAAAACCTCATTCCTATACCTTTAAATCTGCAGGCCAACTTTACTGCTCTAGTTGTGACCGAGAAAAAAAAGCTAAATTCGGTCTAGCAAGTCATCTCAGGACACCAGTATTTTACAGACTCTTAACGAAGCCGAAAGGCACTTATTCTCCCCATCATTGCGATCATTTTTTTGCTCTAGACCATACCTGGGAACCTTCTAGTTACGGAGATATTGGGGGTCAAAGTTCCAACTTTTTCACAAGTTTTTTTTTAAATACATGTTTTTAATGTAAGATTTTTACTTTAAACATCTCTAGGACCCTCTTACTATTCAATCCATCCAGCAGCACAATTGTTTGAGTGCGTTACATTGAGTCCTACTGTAAAACGTGATTTTTCAGCCCAAAAAAAAAGTCGTTTCCCAGCACTAATTTTTGCGTAAACTTACTTAGTTTGACATACATAATGCTTGGTTGAAGGCTTCGTGAAGAGTCTGTTTACACCCTGTATATGTGATCTCTGCAACCCACATATTGGATAACACGATTCCTCTTGGATCGTGATTGTCAGAATTTCGGAATGCCGATAACGACTGTCAAAGAAAGTTCTACAAATGAAAGCCAGGTCTTAAGGCTTAGCGTGTTTCCTGACGCACGGGGTGACTTCATATGCTATGAATTGTTTACCTATCCACGGAACAACCTCGGCAAACGCAGCCTAACTCTCGATGGACCGATTGGCCTTTATTATTTAACCACGAGCTCCTCATTTACTCTCGATTTGACTCTGTCCTCCTCTATATTTTTCTCTTTTTCCCTCTCTGCTGCATTTGCGCTGGAATCTACGCAATTTTTCTCTCATCCGTCATCATAAATCAAGCGGCGTGTATGACCAGATGTATGAAAGTAGACGAGGCAAAAAGAGTAGGTATGTAAGGATCGTAGCAGGTGGCGTTCTGTGGTTTCTACGTACCACCATGGGAAAAAGGTATATCATTATAAATCGCTAGCCTATGCATTCCATCAATAAACTCTGTCTGTACTATAGTTTCCACGACGCGGCAATGCGTGACCGACTCAAGCAGTAGCTGCATCAATTATCTGGATATTTGCAAATCCTATTGCTGCTAATCATGTATGTGGGAAAAACTTGGTTGGTGTTGTGTTTTTAATGAGGTTCTGTATGTATTCCATACTTATTAATTATGATAATATATAAAGTAGCTGACCCCTTTTTTTTTCGGATGGGAAATCATCAAATGACTTCTCCCGCTCTGGGCGGAGCGGAAGGGAGTGTCAGACTTGTACTGACTAAAACCCATCCATGTTCCTTCCTTGCCCTTTGTGTTCCAGGGCCGCGGTATAAAAAGGCGTGACTACGTAACAGACAGATATACTGATAAGTAAGTATCAGGATATAGATACGAGAAAAGAAGAAATAAGCTATTCCGTATTTATACATTCAGAGATAACTTCGCCAATCGCAGTCGCCTCAATACCTCAACTACAACATAAATTAAAGTGACATAACGCAACATTAATTACGATATAAAAAACAATTTATCGTAACCTCAGGGAACCCTGCCGATAGCCATGTTTAGTTAAAGTCATCGACTCTGGCTGAATGAATAAATGATGATCGAGTGAAAGGTTCGGGGTGAACGGCTTCTACACGACTGGCATGTTGCGAAGGTACGTGCAGAAGTACCATACCAGACATTTATACTGCTGCAGCTGTGCTTGCTTCTCCCATGTAGCCCCAGTAACATTTTTTAGATCTTTGACAGCCGTTACGAATAGTTGGACTTCGAACTCCAGTCTTATCAAGGAGTACCGTATTACCCTGTACTAACTGGGTTGTGGAAGTCAGATAGACAGGCGCTCCATGTAAAATAATGGTATTCAACTGCATCTGGTTATACTGAAAGCCCCCAATATGGAAAAGGTTAGGCAGATGATGATGTAGCGATAAGCGAAGAAGACCTTCTTTTAAAATCCCTCCAATTACTGAATCAGCCGATATTGTTCCCACTGCTCAGACACACGGCCTCCTCTCTAGGAAAGGGAATGGGCTTTAATTCACCACGCGGGCCCAGTGCGGGTTGTTAGATGTCACATTTCTTGAAATTTTTAGCTCTAGGAAACGTCCAGTCACTCTTTCGACCACTAGACCAACGAGGCAATCAATCAACTACTTTGTAATAAATAAATAAAAAAATATTGACTGAAAATAAATAGACGTGTCTGTGATATAGAATCCCGGAGTTATATTTTTTATTCGGGATAAATATACTAAAAATGACTATGTGACCACTACCATCTATCCTCAATTCGCGGCACGGTTGGCGCAGTGGCTGAGCGAATGACTGCTGCGCTGGGTGTCGCGGGTTCGATCCCCGCACGGAACAAATATTTGTTTGACCTACAGATAGTTGTTCCGGGTCTGGCTGTTTGTGTATGTGAGTTTAAATGTTTGTGAACGCACCCACGATACAGGAGAAATTCTTAGTGTGGGGCAAAGTTCAAAAAAAAAAAAAATTGATCACCAAATGTAGTAAATGAGCACCAAATTTTAATGAGGTGGTTGATGACATACTAGTTTTGCCTAGGCCGACTTGTGACGTTAGTTTTTCATAAACCTTTAGAATTAGGAGCCCCGCAAAGCTCGGACTCGGATGCAAGAGCCTAACAGTTCAATTTCTGGTGGTCATTAACTATTTTTGGCTTTAATTTCACGCTAAAATGGGGACCTAATTTCGTGATCATTTACTATTTTTGGCAACCAAAAGTGTTTTTTTTTGCCGTTAAATTTTACTAAATCTGGTGGTTGGTTAAACATAAGCCTTTTTTATTTCTCCACACTTCTATCTCTGGCGATTTGTTTCAAATTTCACAAGAAGTAGTACTTCTGTGTTTTCTTTAGTATCTACTTAAATTACTGAATCTTAAACGTGGTGTGTTGTCATACAGTTCCCAATAATGGTGGATTCATGTTAATTTTGTTCTATTTTATCTACACGTAGAGTTTAGTAGGATGAAATTAATAGATGCATGATATTCATCATCTGCCTAGCCTTTTCCCAACTATGTAAGGGTCGGCTTCCAGTCTAACCGGATGCAGCTGAATACCAGTATTTTAAATGGAGCGACTGCCTATCTGACCTCCACAGCCCAGTTACTACTGGGAAATACGATACCCCTTGGTAAGACTGGTTGTCAGACTTTTTTTATATTGCATGATATTAATAGTATTTTATATAATTCTATGTAAAATACTGGTATTCAGCTGCATCCGGTTAGATTGGAAGCCGACCCCAGCTTAGTTGGGAAAAGCCAAGCAGATGGCATACAATAGATTTATTATATTAGTAATTTAATAAATCTAATTATAAATCTAAAGCGATTTTTTGTTGAATTTTATTTGGATTTTAATTGAATTGAGTTGAATTTTAATTGTATGTCATTGTATATTTCGAGTCAATTCTATTCGTAGTGTAATTTATTTTATCTTTAGTATATCTAAATTGTGATGTTTATTTGTGTTTATAGTGTGATTATATTGTGGGTTCAAATTACCTGAACCCACAATATAAACACTTATACTAGCAGCGCCCCGCGGTTTCACCCGCGTAGCTCCTATTCCCGTGAGAATATGGGGATAAAATATAGCTTATATCATTTGCTGATAATGTAGCTATTCATTAGTGAAATATTTTTTGAAATCGGTCCAGTAGTTTTTGACTTAAATCGTAACAAACAAACAAGCAAATAATCAAATCTTTCCTCTTTATAATATTAGTTTAGATAAAAACAATCGTCAGTGATGTTGCAATCTAAACACCTAAGCATCTAAGATGTTGCGCTTGCGACGCTAGTTGGATCCCAGCTAAACAATCGGATGCCTAGTCACGACCATCGTCACTTTGATTCCTAATCATGCATTGATGAGTTTCATATTACAGATAAATATCATAATTGTTGGGATGGGCGATTTGTATTCTACTGCATTACAAACTAGAATGTGAATCGCGCACTTCTTCCTTTCGTGTTGATGGTTCTACCGCCAGTGTTTTACATGGAGCGAGTCCCACAACCCAGTTAATACTGGGTAATACGATACTTCTTGATAAAACTGGTTGTTGAACTTTCGATCCACCGAATTCTCGTAACGACTGTCAAAGATCTACAAATGACAGCCGGGACCAACGGCTTAGCGTGCTTTCCGAGGCACGGAGTAAAATCGGCGCGTAATAGGTGATAACCCATCCACAGTCCACCCAAGCCAAGTGCGACTTAACCTGAAGATCAACCCGAGTGGCTGTTATTATTTAGCCACGAGCTTAGTTTAAAAAATGTTGTTATTTTTAAGAATGACAATGATATTAAAGTAGTTGATCAAGTTTCTTAAGAAACTTGATTCCATCGAACATTCGCATTTCCAAAATTAGACAATGATTCACGAAGCGCATACTTTTTCTCGGAGATCTGCATCTAATAGCTATGCGAAAAAGTCGAAGCAAGTAAATTACCAAACTAGCATATTATGAGAATTTGAAAGACACATTAATATTAGGTATTATCAGTTACTAACTGACTAAACTGGTGTCGAAGTATGATATCATCACAGATTTCAGGTCAAGGAGACTATTGACACGAGTGCCAATAAATTATGCTTTGGTACCAAAATGTTTATATTAATGCGTTAATTTAGAAGAAAATAATGATTTAAAGTAAAATAATTGCGCGATAGCGCATGATAATGGCTAGACAGGAAGTGGACTCTGAGAATAAAGCCCAGCTTCCACCATAGCGGAAGTGACATGGCAAGGATTATTTTTCAGCAAATATACATATTATACGGTGGTTAGAATTCGCGGTTACGATACAAAACGAAACAAATGCGTGAAGCGTAATAATTTTTTGAAGCGGTAGAGCGAATGTGACCGATTTAAATCTTGCTCGTTCGGCAGGTTGATCAAGGGTGGTACTGGAGCATATTATTAGGAGGTTATAAAAGTGTTAGCCGAACCAACAAAGAACAAGAAGTTATCTATTCAGATATTGTAGAAATTCGGTAAGTATGAATGTACTAAGTGACAACCCTCTTGTCACTTAGTACATTCATACTTACCGAATTTAGTACATTCATACTTACCGAAAGAGTGAGTGAATGTGGTAAGTGTGAATGGACTCGGAGTTTGCTTGCGTGATCGATTAAGACATGAGGACATCCGCAAGATAACTAAGGTTACCGACGTAGCCCGAAGAATTGCCAAACTTTAGTGGCAGTGGGCAGGGTACATTGCTCGCAGAGCGCATGGCCGATTGGGCCGTAAAGTTCTGGAGTGATGATCGCGAACCGGTGAACTAGGTGGACCGATGACCTGGTGAAGGTTGCGGGGATCCGCTGGATGCGAGTCGCACGGGACCGATCAAAGTGACGACACTTGGGGGACGTCTTTCGGCTGAAATGCTGATGATGAATGTACTTAACCAAATGCTATAGTTGCTACTTGACGAAAGACGCAAGGTGGCAGGGAACATGAGTCTGAATAAATATAAAGCAAAAACAAGCGAAGCCTTGGGCGTAATGGTTTGCAATTATCCTCAAGAATTCTCAGTAAACAATAAACAAACCTAACATTAACATCATTAGGTCTAAAACACAAAGGTTATCACTAAATAAACAACCTATCCTTGACCGAATATTCTTATCAACATGCACTTAAAATTAATTTCTGGGTTAGTCAACAAAATTCTATAAATAAAGACAATTTTACTTGTGGGGGTACAAGATAAGGGATTGCTCTTATCTTGGCCGGCACGAGTAGAGACAGAAGAAGCTCATGTTGTGGTTTAAAATACTGGTTGTAAAACGAACCGTTTGCGAAGACGTCAACCAAGTATTCTGTACATCAAATGCACTGCGCAAAAGCTACTGACGGGAAGCGACTTTTTTTGGGTGTAAATCACGGTAGCTCTCAATATAGTGCACTCAAAAATTGTGTTGGTGGATGTACAGACGCTAGCAGGTCAAGTTACCCGAAACTGTCAGATTTTCTCAATAAACCTTGAACCTAATGCTATAGAGATAATGTTGAAAATCTATTCAAGAAATCTGACAGATTGTAGTAGCTTGATGTCATGTAGGGATTAAAAAAAAAAAAAAAGATGATAGGTGAAAATAAAGATTGAAATTGATTGATTGATTGGGATTTTGTATTTTGTTTTTTTTTGATTGATTTTTGCTTGATTAAAATAAAGTTGTAATATTTAAAACCAGTATGTATAAAACAAACGCGTGAAGTAGTTGAAACTTTGCACTTTAATATCTCCGTAACTAGAAGGTTCAAGGCATGTTCCTGAACAACAAAAACCCAACCACTCCGGGAGTGCCGACGGAAGTGTTTTTTGTTTTTTTTCAAGATTCTGGATTATTTTTAGAAAATATTTTTGCATAAGCCTTTTACTTATACATTTTTTGGGCTTGTAATATGTAGCAATACGGCTAACTCTGCGACGAAAAAGAGGTTCTTTAACGTTGTCGCCACTTCAATTGTTTTTCCCCATCTCTAAAATGTCCAACACGCCTATAGAAGTTGTCATTTCAAAAAATCGCAATGACAGGAGAACAAGTGCCTTTCGGCTTGACGCACACACCCTGTATGTATGCACCGTTTATACCGGGTGTGGCTTTCAGAGGCAGAGAACTACATATTGACATATTAGGGTGACTCGTAATTAGTGACCGATACTTAAACACATGATAACAAACAACTTTCCCAAACAAACTTTTTTTATACTCTTTCACTTTTATCTCAATAACACAAAAACCGTAAGAAATTCGCGCGCGCGCACCTGTGACCTATCAGCTGTTGTTGTGAACCACGCGACGCCGTTCTGTCTCATTACCATCGTACCGTGCAACAGTGGTAGGACGACCTCCATCGTGACCTGAACATGGAACCCGTCACCAAGATTATACAAAAATATGCTGAGGCCCATGAACAACGACTCCATCAACATGTGAACATCGAGGCGATTCAGCTGTTAGACCAAACAAATATAGTGCGTAGACTAAAACGAACAAAACCTTTTGAGTTAGTGTAGGTAGTGTAAAAGTGTAGAAATAGTAGTGACAGTGACACACATAACAACACATGAACAAAGTGTTTAATCATCAATTCAGACTCAAAGAAAGTGGAACGGACTTGTGTAAAGTACAAAGGACACTATTCTAAGTTTTAAGTTATCATCATGTATAAAATTAAGTTAGATTTAAATTGCTTATTAGTCTTATAGACTAGATTGTAATTAATTATTAAGAACGGGGTTCTTTTTAATAAAGGATAAAAAAAAAAAATAATAATAATAAAAAAAAAAAAAAAAAAAAACAGTGGTAGGTAGGCAGAGCACCCGCGCGGCTTGCAAGCCCGCTCCGTAAGCAGAGCGAATAAGTATAAAAAAATATTTCTATGGGAAAGTTGTTTGTATGAGTACAATCACATGTTTAAGTATCGGTCACTAATTACCAGTTACCCTATATAACACAGAAAATTGAGTTTAAAACCCATACAATTGGCTTTATTTGATAGATAAAATTTAATGCCATTTATTTTTGAATATGATTTCAGGCATGTGGCCACCGTGGTTGGTGCATACATGGTATATTCTGGGGGTCTAATTTACACATATTGTAAGCAGTAAACCAGACTAAATTTCGGCACTAAGAGCCGGGCACATTATGACCACCAGTCGCCGCTACTAAACGCGACCACCAGTGGTTCAGTCAGACCACTACATGCCACCACCAGTGGCAGCCACTGGTGGCTGGATACGGCCTTCTGTGGCTGCCACTTGCGGCATTTGTTCAAGTGGTACTCGACAGAGGCGGACGGGGAGAAGCCGGCGACTGTGGCCGTGTGTGCGCGCGAGCCAAACGACAAAACGGGGCCAGAAGTAGCGAGCGCGGTCGACTCCCGCAGCTTGTGGCTCAAACGCGGCCACTCAAACTCTCGGTGTGCGCCGATGCTATACAAAATGTTTGGAGAAACGTGTCCTAAACTTGTGGCGGCCACTAGTCGTTCTAATGTAGTCGCCACTAGTGGCTCAATGTGCGGGGGCTCTAATACGTACCCACCCAAATTGGCTTTACTCTTTAATACCATAACGAACAGAGCACCTGTTCCCCTCAAAACTTACCCTTTACGAAGGTAAATAATGTTTTATTTGAGCAAATCACACAGTTGACCGAGCAGGCTAATATTGTGGACACCCCACACTAATTTACAAACTAAATTGTGTACACCCCACGGTAGGGGGTTGAAAACTAGTGATCCGTGAAAATGCATCTGGTATTAATCGTTATAATTTTCTTTAAATGTTGTTGGGGCTCGTGGCTAAATAATAACAGGCGCATGGGTCGATCGTTTTTTAAGGTTGGTTGTGGATGGGAACCATCAATTACATATCGAGACCGACTAGTGGTCGCAAGCGCGACTGCTGAGCATGAGGTCCTGGCTTCTATTCCCAGGTCGGGTTAAGTGTTATTGGGTTTTTCCATCAGGAATTTGTTAGTAGCAGCCACGGAGTCCAGATTTGTGCCTAGTTGATGGCCCTATTACATGGTACTTAAACATAACTGGCGAAATGTGGTTGTCTTAATGGGTAGGTACACTGCCTAAACCTTATTTTTTGTCATCAAATGACTCCTCCCGCTCTGGGCGGAGTGGAAGGGAGTGTCAGACGTGTTCTGACTAAAACCCATCCATGTTCCTTCCTTGCCCTTTGTGTTCCAGGGCCGCGGTATCTCTTTCGACAAGTCGCCGTGTCATCAACATCTGTTATGTAATGTACTAAAAGGTTAAATGTTACTTGTAGATATTTGGCAGTCTTTACAGGTAGTCAGTGGCTTGAAAGTTTGACAACCCATCTTACCAAAGCGTATCGTATAATTACTCAGTACTAACTGGGTTGTGGAGTATAAACTAAGTTAATTTGTTTACAAAGTACGTAGCGTTTTGATATTTTTTCAAGAATCATATCTTTATTACCAACACGTTCATAAAGGTCAGAATATATCAGCCATTTTGACCTCAACAAACATTACAAAATACCAGAGAATCCGCTGTTTATCAATGAATGTTGATGTCCATTCACAAAACGGTTTACAAAAGACGAATTGACCAATCACAATGTACTATCAACTCTGTACTGTAAATTGGAATTGATGAATGGATCTTACAATATGATATGGCGGTCGAAATCTTATTTTGTTATAACGTAATATAATATCAAGACATGGGCATTTTCGGAGGAATGAGGAAAATGTCGTGAGGCAAGTTTTGAGTATGACTGTGGATGGGTATAAGAGTAGAGGAATACCAAAGAAACGATGGATGGACTGTGTGAAGGATGATATGGCTAGAAAGGAGGTGTCTGATGAGATGACGAGTAATAGAGAAGTATAGAAGAAGAAGACAAGCTGCATCGACCCCAAATGAATAGGGGTAAGGGCAAGAGAATTGTTTGTAACGTCGAAGAGTTGGGCAGAGGTGTACCAGTGTACCTACTAACAGTACTGGGGGCAAGTACGTGGGGGCTTTATCTAACTTTAGCTACATATTCTAGATAATAGACCACACTTTTACGAGAATAAAACCACAGAGCATCATTTAAAATACTGGTACTGACAATCAGTGCCATAAAAAAAAAACTTTTCTTTAATTATTCTAAATTCAAAATGCTTTTAGATTCCGAATGCAGCTCTAAGTAACTTGCCTAGTTTAAGGTTGGTTGTAAATTATAAAACCTTACAATACACACATCTTTCGAATTTGTGTTTTTGTTTAAGTCCATAATTGTAATAAATTAATTGTAATAAAACTTATTTCAGGGATAGGCAAAGGTGTGCCTAGTTACGTTCTCCTGCTATATATTTTTATATTCAATGCAATAGCGAGCCTATTGCCATCAACCGGGCACAAACCCAGATTCCAAGCTGAAACTAGGAAATCCCGAATGGAAAGAAACCAATAATGCTTTGTCCTACATGGAGATCGACCCAATAACCTCTTACTCGGCAGGAGCATTTGCAAACAATGAATAACGAGGTGGTCCAAGTGTCTAGGTAGCTGCCTAAGCTTGTCACAACTATAGATAGGATCAGCTTTCAATCTAACCAGACGCTGCTGAATACCAGTATTTTACATGGAACGATGGCCTATCTGACCTCTACAATTCAGTTGCTTTGAACATGATACTCCTTGGTGAAACTTTTGGTTTTCTGAAAACCCTGCAAATAACGACTGTCAACCCAGTTAGTACTGGGTAACACGATACCCCTTGATTAGACTGGTTGACCGAGCTCCTCGAGTAGTAATAAAATAGTAAATAAATAGAATAGCAAAAACATAAAAAAGTAAGACAGAAAAGAATAGATGATTACCATTGTGCTTTTAAAAAAACAAGACGGTATTCCCCGCGATTACATACGCCAATCCAAACTTTTTTCTCACGTCTTAATTTATTCATAATAATTATTGACGTAGCAGATACGCAGCTAAGTGGGTTTTGAAACCAGATTTTCTTTATATGCCGGTCATTCTTAAGTTTAGATACTTAAAACCGCCGCGTCGTATGCGCCTTTTTTTTTCGGATGGGAAATCGTCGTATGACTTCTCCCGCTCTGGGCAGAGCGGAAGGGAGTGTCAGACTTGTACTGACTAAAACCCATCCATTTTCCTTCCTTGCCCTTTGTGTTCCAGGGCCGCGGTATCTCTTTCGAACAGTACCGCAGCCTGAGTCGTATACGCCTTAACCGCAACAAAAAAACAAAATGGCCCCCGAAAAAATATCCGACAAAAAAAATGTCTGAGTGTTTGGAAGTTGACTACACCATCCTCCTTCATCATCTGCCTAGCCTTTTCCCAACTATGTTGGGGTCGGCTTCCAGTCTAACTGGATGCAGCTGAATACCAGTATTTTTTCCTCCTTAAGAAAAACAAAGGACGCCCATTACTGGACTTAGACAAAGTTGTGTAGTACTACTATTCATTACACATTTTTGGCTTTTATTCGGGTCAAGCTGTAGCCCCCTATTACATTGGACTTAAACATAACTGGCGAAATGTGGGTGTAATATTAGGTAGACCTCTGCCTATCCCTTCGGGGATTACAGGCGTGATGTTATGTTATGTTATTCAGATCGTGTCCGTCGGCAAACATTCGACCTAAGCCGAATAGGGGCCTTTTGGCGTCGTTCAGGACCAATTTTGTTTGTTTTTTTTTTCTATGTTGTTTACGTTTTTATATCATTTTGTTTTACTGTTAATTTAACAATTTTTTTTTAGCTTTGTGCGGACTAATAAACACCTTTTATTTCTTTCATTATAGTAAAAACCTAACAAACACGGTACCTCCATAAAAAAAATGTCCGTACTAGCAACATCTAATCTATAGGACAGTCCGTCAGTACATTGGTGCGCCTCTATCTCCGGCCAGACGGATCGAGTTACCGGCCAGATCGTAACTCCAGGAGATATCGGCAGATTCATTGTTACCCGTCCGTATGCAACTGGTTATTCGTTGTTTTGATGAGGAAAACCATTTATTATAAAATCTTATTAACGTTTTTCCCGTTCGTAATGTTTTGGTAGACGCAAAGAGCCTGCTTTTAACAAGTGACTATCGTTTTGGTTTATATACTACGACTTTCAACTTGGATTTTCAACAGGCTTTTGCATTCCCGTTTTATGACGTAGCAATAATATGATTATCAAAATCTTGAACAGTCATTATGTCCAATGTGACCCTTAGAAGTTTAGTTATCTTCGTTTGCTCATCTAAGTCGAAACCCCAGGTATTCTTAGGCTATTTACTTGGAAAGGTTTGTTTGAAGTCATCATTATTCTCCTGCCTAATTTATTTGCGATCGGCGCAGCATGTCTTCATCTTCGATACTTTTCTATTACTCGTCATCTCATCAGCCACTTCCTTTCTAGCCATATCGTCCTTCACACAGTCCATCCATCGTTTCTTTGGTCTTTCTCTAATCTTATATTATACCCATCCACATTCATACTCAAAATTTTCCTCACGACATTTTCCTCATTTTTTTAAAGTATCCTAAATGTTTAGTGCAACAAGCTTAAATATTGCGACTTTAATCAACAATGACACATGTTTGAGGCATTCCAGTGGCGCAAAATACGTCACAAAAATGCCAATCTGGTGTTTGATAAGACTGTAAAATGTTTTATCTTATCTATACGTTTTTTACACAGTTTTGAATGGGCGCCAATGACGTCAGTAAATCGCAATCGTTGTAAAAGCAATCTGTATTTTGTTAGTATAAGTTTTTGTAGCATCAGAACTTTTTTTCCTGCGTTCACATCGTCTACACTGACTGGATAGGTCCACTCCAATCTGTTTAGTTCTTTCTTCAAAAGACCATCTCTGGCACTAATCTGCATTAGGGCTGCGGGACTGTTCGAAAGAGAAACCGCGACCCTGGAACACAAAGGACAAGGAAGTAACATGGATGGGTTTTAGTCAGTACAAATCTGACACTCCCTTCCGCTCTGCCCAGAGCGGGAGAAGTCATTTGATGATTTCCGATCCGAAAAAAATAAAAAAAAGGCACTAATCTGCATAAGTGGACCGCGGCGCAGCTGGTGTGACGATCTGATATCGCTTACGGGACGAACATGGCCAGATATTGCACAGGACAGAGAGGTTTGGAAGGAGAAATGGGAGGCCTTTGCCCAGCAGTGGGACACTCAAACAGGCTAATAAAAAAAAATCTGCACATGCTCGTCTGTCAATCACCAATGTCTGGACCTTAAAGAGACAGTGACCTCTGAGTTTGCTTCGGCTGTTCCATCTCAGAGTAGTCAGGTACGAAACACCGGCCCCATCTAGTTTTAAAACACAACACGATGAGACGTGTAAAAGTGTTTTTTAAAATCAATTTACAGAAATAAGTATGATTTAATGAAATACCAGTTGAGGCTAAAGTCCAGGTGTGCAAAACTGCAAAAACAAGTCGTGTGTGCGGGGAGCACCCCTTTGACATCCTGTCCAACTCAAATAATCTGATACAATGCTTAATATTGTATTTTATTTCTTTGTTTTCATAAGTTAATCATTATTTACATTATATACAGACTACAAATAAAACAAAAATAATGCTTAAAAAAAGGGAAGACTAAAAGTAAGTACCTACATATTTACAATTACAATAATAGGACACTTAGGCGTCAAAGTACTCCTTCGCATCGCTGTCATCCGGAAACGTGCTCAGAAGACTGGCAGCATTGCCACGTTGAATATCAATGCTAATTCTTTGGCCAAAGAAATAGCCAGCCGTCTTAAAAAAATTAAAACTAATTAACGAGCCATATTGGGCATCTTTCTCTACGACTGAGTGAAAAACACCGCAATACGGAGACGAATGGGTCTGATGGACATAGCAGACACGATAGCAAAAAGAAAGTGGAAGCGGTCGGGTCATATACATATGCCGTAGACTGAGTGGAAGGTTCGGGAAAAAAGCTGGAGTAGATATCACGGACGGGACAGAGGAATGTGGGAAGACAACCAACTAGTTGGACAGACGATATCATTCAAATGGCCGGAAGAAACTAGATAACCATGACACAAACCGCCAAAAGAAGAAGGAAGAGACACACTCAGCTTTGGGTGGTCAAAAGTTAAAGAAGATCGGAATTACTGATCTGATTCTAAAAATCTTTAACTAGAGGAAAGCTACTCGTACATTGTCCCCGTCATATTATGCTATAGTTTTACTTGACCGAAGCCACGGGCAAACGCTAGTTTCTTATAAATGAAAATTGATATAGGGACTCCTTGTTACAAATAATAAAATACATATTTCAGGATTTTTAGAAAAAAAAGGTAAGATAAAATTAACAAAATAAAAAAATATATTTTTTTAAGCAACTCACACATTTACAGGCCCTAACTTCACAAACTCTACACCTCCACAGCTCCTAAAATATAGATCGTAGAGCAAAAATAAATATGACCAAATTTGTAGAAAATTTAATGTAGCAACTTTTATCAGAAGTAAGTATATTCGAGATATGAGCAAAAACCTGAAAAAAGGTACCTTCAACCCCCCCCCCACACCCTCAGCACACCCCCCACCCTTGAGGACTTTTAGTATGTTCATCTGGATACCGCAAGGTATAACTGTACCAATTTACAAAACTACACGAATTATTTCCCCTGATTTTATTAATTTCCCTATACTATTTACTGTAGAAAATCCAAGAAATATAATCACAGCCACAGCCACAAGCCATCCGAGATTTTCACAGCACAACTCATCTATTATGATAATTTGATTACCGCAGACACGTGCATAAATATTGCGTTATATCTTGCGCTCACAATAGATAGCGCGCAAATAACTAATAGTAGCGTTTTTATTATTATGTGGTTCTATGAATTAATGATTGATAAACAATTAGCAAGTAAGAATGTATCTGTTATGGAACGGTTAAGTGGATATGGCAGACTTTCAGCCAGAAGTGATAGAATAGAAAATAAAATAGATTATTCATCTATTTGCTAAAATTTTAAGTATTTACGTAATATTAAAGAATCCTTGATTCTTGATCACAGAATAAGTAAACTGAAGTGGTAATGGGCCGGTCATATTAGCCGTAGAACCGATGACCGTTGGGGTAGACGTGTTCTTGAGTGGAGACCGCGAATCGGCACACGTAAGGTGGGACGCCCTCAGGCTTGGTGGAGTGACGATCTTCGCAGGGTGGCTGGTAGCAACTGGATGAGAGTTGCTGAGAATCGAGGTGAGTGGCGTGCGATTGAGGAGGCCTATGTCCAGCAGTTGACTGCTATAGGCTGATGATGATGAAGAATCCTTGTACATTCTACCATTTAAGCACGCAAACATTGATCATTATCCAACATACAAACATTGGCATACGGAGTAGAGTAACATTTATTTAATTTGAATAGAAGTTCAATTAGTTCCTTTTGAAAGTGGTTAATGGTTTCTCTTTCATGGAATTAGGAATGTGGTGGAAAATAGCCGGTGCCACACCAAAAACACTAAAAAAAAGCTGTCCTATAGCCACCTGGGTGTAATAAATTTTGGTTTTGATGATAATACCTTGTGTTTATTACGTCAATCGTAGCTGTCCCATCAAATAGCGAGTAGGTAGCTCTTCTAGCAACTCACAACAGAGTTTTCGTCTATGCGATGGCTTGAATAATCCGTGATCAATAATTAATAAAGGGTGCAAAAGTACCCTTAAGAAAGGTACTTGTTCTCCCCGTTATTGCGATCCTTTTTTGTTCAAGATCATGCCTTTTTTTTTTGGGATGGTAAATCTTCAAATGACTTTTCCCGCTCTGGGCAGAGCAGAAGGGAGTGTCGACGTTGGACTTGTACTGACTAAAATCCATCCATATTCCTTCCTTGCCCTTCGTGTTCCACCAGGGCCACGGTATCTCTTTCGAACAGACCCGCAGCCCTTCAAGACCATGCCTGAGAACTATTTACGAAGATATTGGACGTCAAAGTTATTATAATGTCATAACTTTACTTTCAATACCTCCATGAACTGCGTACTATTCAATACAATGTTCAATGCACAATGTTTTGAATGCTTTCAAATCTCTTTCACCCTCAAAAAAGGGTAATTTCCCAGCAATGATTTTCGCTTTAAAAAGTTACTTAGTTTGATGTACAGAATGCTTGGTTGACGGCTTCGACAAGAGTCCGTATACACCTTATAAGTAAGGATCGTAGAAGGTGGCGTTCTTTGGTATATATGCCATATGAAAAAGGCGTGACTTTTTGTATACATGTATGTATGCAATGTAAAACATCTTTTAATTAGGTCTAACTTTCCACTGACCAGTCCACCTGTGTACCCGTTAGTCTACGATAGATGAACGCCCCAGTAATCAAGTGTTTAATTATTTAATTACTAACATGTCAAGTTTCATCAGGTATTCGCAACCGGTCACCTACTTACTGCCGCCAATGTAGTTGCTATCAAGGATTTAAATCGTCCGATGTGCCACTGTGTGACTGTAGGCCCCAATCACAGCCATCCTCGCGACTTGCGACGCACCTTCTTCTTCTTCTTCTTCAAACGGTCCCTCATTACTGAGGATCGTGTTCACTGGACCCCTTTAAATGAACAATCTGCCTCCATCTACTCCGGTCCAAAGTTGCCATCACCACCTGCTGATTTACCAATTTGCTTGAGGACAAAGCCTGTTTCACTTGGTCGGACCATCGTGTTGGCGACCGGCCTCGTGCTCTCTTGCCTTCGGTATTGCCAACAGTGATCAGTTTTTCAAGGCTGCCACGCACCTTATGTCAAACGAAATGTCACTTTTTTATTAGCGTCATCTGTAACAAACTATGTACTAAAATCTTCTTCGTCTTAAAACTTTACCCACTTCCTGGATTCTGATTGAACTGAAATTTTGGATACGTCATTTTAAATCCAATATGGCGGACTCCCAAAGATTGCGGACTGGTTATTTTTTATGCATTCTCATGATATGGGTATCAAATGAAAGGGTTTGTTGACAAGAATACGAGACATGAAATGACGTCACTCTAAAGCGTGTGAGCTCGCACATCATGGATCATCTGCCTTTTCCTAACTACGTTGAGGTTGGCTTCCAGTCTAACCGGATGCAGCTGAATATCAGTATTTTACATGGATCGACTGCCTATCTGGCCTCCACAACCCAGTTTGTACCGGGTACTACGATAATCCTTGGTAAGACTAGTTGTCAAACTTTCAAGCTACTAACTACCTGTAACGACTGTCAAAGGTCTACAAATGACAGCCAGGACCGATGGTTTAACGTGCTTTCCGAGGCAAGGAGTAAACTCTGTATGTACTGGGTGGTCACCCGTCGACGGACTAACCTAGGCAAGCACGGCTTAACCTAAATATCGACTCAAGTGGCTGTTATATTTAAGCCACGAGCTCCTCCCATAAAGATATGATTGCCAATGAGTGAGCAAGACCTATTCGACTGTCAGTTATCAACGAAACAGTAATATGATCATTGTTTGACGCGGTTGAGCGAATCTAACGATCTAAATATTTGGTTGATACCGGTGTATTAATGCCGCATGTCGGACGACCAATGAACCAATCTGTAGTTGGGTTCTCGTAAGTAGTTACTAATTTTACCTATCTGATCTAGAAGGAGGGTAATATTTTTCACGTGCATGTATGTATGTATGCCCGTTCTATTGTTCCCTCGTAAAACCTAAACGGATGAACCGGTTTGGATAAATTAGAAGTCGTTGGATTCGTCTTAGTGGGGTGAGTCACTGGATACATTATACGATGATTTTGGGCGTCATATTGTGGAGTTCGAATTTTTCTTTTCTTCCAAACCTATCGAGTGAGGTATCAAAAATAAGGGTTTTAAAATATAATTATTCCTATAATTATTCATATGGATAGTAGGTAAGTAGGTAGGTAAGCGCTGCCTCTATTAGAAATAAACCTTGTGCTCCAGTAGACGCGATTGAGCATATGGTGTACGAAATAAGTCAAAGATTTTTGAAGTTATACTTCTTTTGGCGCGTTAGGGAAAAATGATGAGAGTAAATTTTAACGATGCGCGCACACACCGTCACGAAAAACCGACACCCTGAAGTTAGCTTGTCAACATACACCCTGAAGTTAGCCAGTTTGTTTGTTTACTTTCGTAGTGTCAGATATTGACAATCCTAGGTTATTATTTTTAATCTGCTGCTGCAGCTAGGAGGTTAGGTTGTATAGGTAATTGATATTAGACCTTGTTTCTACAAACATAGGATAAGGCGAAAGATAAAATTTTTAAAAAGATTTTTATCTTGTTACGCCAAAGAAGTACCTACAACTTCTAACGCGTGTACATAAGTACACACACACTTTTTTTTTCTAATAGATATTTAGTTGCTTAATGTCGAAAATAAATCATACGAAACAACGTAAATTAAATTAACAATGAACAGTCTACACCTGATTGTATTACGTTACGTTAACCACACCAATTAATTTAGTTAGTTATGTTAATTACACAGTTAACTTTAACTGACACGGTTCAGTGTTTATTGTTAATACTGCAATAACATTTTACGGTTACTTGAATGCTTGTCTGAAATTTTAACTCTTTTATTTAGGTTAGTCCTGTAAAAAAATCTTCGCCAATCCATCCGCAAACAGATTGTCTGTTGGATTAAAATCCAAGAGATCACAACTTTTTCAGACACTAGTAATAGAGAAGTATGGAAGAAGAAGCCATGCTGCGCCGACCGATAAATTGAGATAAGGGCAAGAGAACCTTGATGATGATGTATTCAAAAAACAAGATGTTAGTGTTTGCAGCTTAAAGCCGATGTGTTTATTTTGTCCTAACAAGTTTATCCAAAGCTGTCCGAAGGACAGCTGCGTTCAGAATTAACAGCACGAGTTTATTAAAAGGTAAACTCAATAAAAGATTGCGCAGATTCCATTTACACGGCACACTGCTCATATCGAGCGTATTAACGAAACCGGTATGTAACTAAAAGTATGTACGAATTAATAATTCTATTTAAATACTCAGTACGAAAGCGGGCAACGCTCCATTTGCTTGGCAGCGTGATTCTGAAATATTTTGCGGAAAAATGCGGCGGTGTCGCATATTTTTGCAGAATTAAGTTTGTAGTTCGGATTTTGAAGTTTGAAAGTTTGTTCTTGATTACAAATTGTGTTAAGAATTATGATTTATTTTATTGGGACATTTATTCCAATGGCGTTTGAACCTTTTTACTTTTTTTGGCTAAGCAGTGTATTTCAGCATGAAACATACCTACTACATACAGCTTCGTTCGTCTAGTTACTGTCAAACAACCCAATTCTGGGTTAAGCTCGCCATTGTACATAAGCTATGTTATTGCAATTCGTATGTATATTTTTATTTTGTGTGCAATAAAGAATAAGAATAAGTGGCCCCATTACAATCCAAACATACAAAATCTAGTACAACAACTCACTTTTGGTTTCTATCCATGTTTGCTTGGTTGGTGATTAGTTACTAGATAAATTTGTTTTTGCTATTGTGATCGCTTAGCCTCATATTTGCTATTTTTTACTATAAGCGTTTTAATCTAAGTAATTAATACGCTCATAAACATGTTATTTAAATGTAGTTTTTCAGTGTCATTGTTGGTAATTCTTGATGACGAATAATAATAAAGTTCTTAAACCATAAAATCAGGGTGTAAGCATCAGAAAAAAAAGGTATCCAAATGCTTGACCATAGGCCTCTTTTATAAAGGCCAGGCACACGCGGGCCCAGATCATGTTAGTAGGTGCTTGTCTTCGAATTTTCGGTTCCAGGACATGCCGGTTTCCTCACGATGTTTTCCGCCACCGTTGAATGCACTCGTAACCTTGCAAGCAATGAGACAGTCTCAACGATGGAATTAACTACTCGTTTCAAGTGACTGTTGAATGTTTTGACCGTGTCAGTAGACCGTTCGTAGTAAGTTGTAGTAAGACATAAGAGCAACAATATTGAGTGTCGATTCTTTGATTTTTGGTGTTATGTGTGCTTAAGTTATAGCTACCTCAATGCATTGAGTTAGATATTTAGATAAAATGATTGCTAAATGCTGGAAAGATTCGATTGATTGTCTGAGGAATGATATGAATGAGAATGAAGTAAATGATGCCGTGACGTATGATAAGGGAGAATGGAAGAAAAAAACGTGTTGCACCGACCCCAAGTGGAATGATTGGCTATGGGCAAGAAGCTAATGTTGATTCTAATTGTTGAATGCTGAAAGGCTATGTGAATTTAACGGAATATCATTACTGTACCCAAACCGAAACGAAAACTGAATTATAGTTTCGATTCGAAAACGAATTTAAAGTGAAACTCCAGTGGCTGCGGGACTGTTCGTAAGAGATACCGCGGCTCTGGAACACAAAGGGCAAGGAAGGAACATGGATGGGTTTTAGTCAGTACAAATCTGACACTCCCTTCCGCTCTGCCCAGAGTGGGAGAAGTCATTTGATGATTTCCCATCCGAAAAAAAAGGTGAAACTCCAGTTCTAGTATTTCATTTTTTAAACAGTGATAGCCTAGTAGTGCGTCCATCGGACTGCCATGTCACAGGTTTCCTCTGATTTTTCAGATTCATGTGCGTATTGTATAATTATCACTTGCTTCGGTGAAGGAAAACATCATGCAGAAACCAGCATGCCGGAGAGATATTTCTCGACGGCATGTAAAGTCAAATCAGAGGCCCTTGGGTGGCATAAAAACTCTGACGCCAGGTTAGTCACTAACCACACGTTATAGAAGAAAGAAAGATTTTTCGCCATCAAGTTCAAGTGATTTTTTTAAATTGGATTTTAATCAACCCATTAATGTGGTTGCGTCAGGGTAGCCCTCGAAATTCAAATTTTCTTACGTTTTTTGCAACTTGCAGTTCAGTGTCAGGTTGTATGTTAGTGAAAAATAAGTCGCGCAGGTAAAACATATGTAGTTACAGAATTATAATAATGAAAATCATCAATACAAATCTCTAAGTTCATTTAACCCCATCGAATGCCTTTTTCATGAAAAGTAATTGAATGGAGTTAAATGATTTTAATGATTATAATTCCGTAACTACATACGTTTTACCAGCGCGACTCATTTTTCATCAACATACAACTTGACACTGAACTACAAATTGCAAAAAACGTAAGAAAATTTGGATTTCGGGGGCTAGACGCCACCTTACGAGACCTTAATAGCAAAATATAAGGAACAGATTAGAAAGTCCTTCACCATGACCGTTTGCAGGACACCTTGCACCGCACATGGTTCAAAATCTTTTGACATTTCAAAAACCGATTTTCTACACGGCCATCAATTTTTAAATAATGTAAAATAAAATGTGATCATTATGGCAGATCAAAAATAGAACAGGAGCGCTTATAAAAATACGGGAATACCCTCTCGGATTAGCTGCGGAACTTCAATCAGTCCTGCTAGATACAGACGTATTGTGTCATGGTCAGTCGAATGGATAATTTCAACGAATGATTCGAGCGGGATTACCAGTGAATACAAAATCTTGTCTGATCTTTGCATTTTCTGCCTTTTCCTCGTTATATTTATATCTTATCTGGCTTTTACCCGCGGCTTCAATCGCGTTAATTTTGAATTTGTCAATCATTTTGGTTGCACTCTGCTTGTAATAATATAATTCAATCATGATTCGAAAGACACGTGGCACCATCTATTATCATAAGAACGTTATTGTTGTTTTCCTCGGGAAAAGTTTTTTTTTTTTCGGGATTAAAGGTACCCTATGTCCATGTCTGTACACCTGACAACGTAAGTATATGCAAAATTTCAAGATGCTCGGTTCAGTACTTTAGGCGGTAACAGACAAACAAACTATTAGTTAAGGATTGTATTAATCAGCTGTAGGTAACGATATTTTTAAGAATTTATTTTCAATGGCTTTGTGTACCCATAGTCTTATGAGAAGACCTTTCGACAGACCGATATTCAAGATTGCCAAGGTCGGTCCGTGGATGGGTTCCTTCGTGCCTCGGAAAGCATGTTAAGGCGTTGGTCCCGGCAGTCCTTTGTAGATCATTCACAGTCGTTACAGGTAGTGCCCCGAAAGTCTGACAACCGGTCTTACCCAGGGGTATCGCATATCCAGTACTAACTTTGGTTGCAGGGGTCAGATAGGTAGTTCGCGCCATGTACAATACTGATTTAGCTGCATCCGGTTAGACTAGAAGCCAACCCTGACATAATTGGGAAAAGCTATCTAGCTAGCTATAAATTTAAAGATTACTTTGAAGAGAATGTAGTGGCTATGTTGTATTTTAGGATTCGTTATGTACTCATAGAAGTCACTGTTTGTTTTTTTAAAAAGTAAAATAACAATACTGAAATCATCGACACGGAGGTGGCTGGAACCAACTGTATGCGGACGAGGAGAAATGAGACGCAATTTAGGAGACGCTTAGGTTCAAGATTGCACTGCTGTATGCTGAGTTGATTAAACATTTGCACAGAGCCAATCTTCGTTTAAAAAAGGTAAAGTAATTAAAGCTATCATCAGAAATTATAATTAATAATAATAATAATATATATAAATAAATAAAGGAAATAATAATAATAGTAATAATACAGCATCTTTAAATTTTTATCTCAATCTTTTTTTTGCAATTTTTATATTTAAGTATAAATTTTAACAGTCTGGCACATCCTCTCCCTTTTTTTTGAACATATTAGACTTCCATTTCTTCAAAAACAGCAAGATAAACCCATGTTATAACAATATACTTTTTACAAGAAATTTGTGGATACCAAGTGACATACGACATATGTCAAAGTGAAAATGATAAAATTAATAAATAACAGAGAGATGAAAATGAGATGATAAAAATGTTGACGAGATCAGCTGCTCGACGTGCACGCATACCACCTCCGGACCCGTCGCTCAGCTCCGCCTCGCCGCCGCCGGAATCCAGCCCCATCGTGAGTGCTGTGACACCGGCCGTGGCAGTTGCGTCGAGCTCGAGCGACGAGTATTTCTCTCCGCCAACGACGCCACCACCTGCTCGTCGACGGGGAGGACGCCGGCCACCGGACGGCTTAGGACCTCGAGGCCCACCGGCCTCTGATAGGGTCCCAGCTCCCGGCGGAAGTGTGCAGCGCATGCGATGGACGCAATCCATTAATGAAAACGTCATGCGCGCATACTATGGGGCTACAGAGGGGGGAAACAATCTGACCGCGTACCGTGTTCGGATGCTCTCTCTGTTTCAGGTGCTTGAGCCAGCTGTCAACGTGTCGGCACAACGACTATCGGATCAGGTGCGAGTCATCCAGCGTAATCGTATGTTGGATGACACCGTGCTTGATCGCTTGCGGATTGAAATGCAGAGTAGCCATGTCATTGCCACGCCGTCGCAGGGTGTGGTCCCACTACCATCTACCACCACAATACGAAATCGCGATAACGACGTGAGTAATGACATGGTTACTAATGTAAGTACCCAGTGCAGTGAGGATATGAGGAGTGCTTTGGAGGGTGCGATTCAAGAATATAGGTTCATGACACCCGAACTTAGACCACGCTTACCTCGTTTGCCCATGCATAATAAAAATAGGATGCTGGTGGCTGTTCTGGATTCGCAGTTGTCAAACTATTTTGATAACTGCGAAAACCTCACTGATGCTCATTCAATCCTGTATTGTGCGGCTGTTGCGGCATGTCGTTTAGCTCAAGTCAAATTTCCAGATGACAGAGCTAAACAACCGAAACCAGCCGTACCAGCTTGGCAGTACAGGATTGAACGACGTATTGGTGGGGCCAGAGCGCTGATCGGCAAACTAATCTGCTTCAGGGGGGGCAACACTCGCCCTCGAGTTATGCGCTTTGTGAAGCGGGCATTTGCGGGGACTGAAATCAGTCCTCAAGACTATATGTCCCGTATCACAGAGCGCATCGACTTCCTGAAGCAGAAAGTGTATGCATGGGCAAACCGTATTCGTAGGTATAAACGGCGGGTGGAACGATACACTCAGAATCGCACATTCCAAAGCGATGAAAGGTGGGTTTATAGAGCATGGGAGCGACCGGACCAAGGTGTGTCTGACACGTGTCTACCGGATGATGACGCCATGTGCTCTTTCTGGCGCAGCATCTGGTCGGTGCCTGTCAGTCATACCGAGGGTGAATGGACTCGGGAGGTCGAGCGAGCGTGCGATTCAATACCAGAAATGGGGGCGATCACAATCAGCCCCCAAGATGTAGCTCGTGCAGTCCGTCCGTTACCCAATTGGAAATCTCCAGGACCGGACGGGCTGTATAACTTCTGGATTAAATGGATCCAGAGGTCGCACGCTCGCTTGGCAGCCCTATTTCAGTCAGCCTTAGAGTCAGGGTCGCTTCCCGAGTTCCTGACGACTGGAATAACCCACCTGCTCCATAAATCAGGTAGTACTGCGGAACCCAAAAATTATAGACCTATTACGTGTCTCCCGACGGTCTATAAAGTTCTTACCTCCATTTTGAGAGCTAAAATCTCTAAACATATTGACGAAAATTCTGTTATGTCTGCTTCTCAAAATGGATGTAGGAACGGGTCCCGCGGTACTAAGGAGCTACTCCTCATTGATATGGCCATTAGTCAACAGGTTCGCCGTTCACGAAAGGATCTGTCGACATGTTGGATAGACTATAAGAAGGCCTATGACTCGGTGCCACATACATGGCTCATGAGGGTGCTAGAGTTGTATAAAGTTGATGCAACTCTGCGCACCTTCCTGATATCATGTATGGGGCAATGGAGGACAGTTCTTCGCTATCCAGGATGTCGGCAAATCCAGAGGAATAGCGAACCGATAAATATAGAGCGAGGAATATTTCAGGGCGATAGTTTGAGTCCGCTTTGGTTCTGCTTGGCCTTGAATCCTCTAAGCACACTGCTGGAGGATTCAGGGCTAGGCTATCGGTTGAAGAGAGGTGGTCAAGTTATATCTCACCTCCTTTACATGGATGACCTGAAACTCTTTGCCCCCAACGATTTGCAACTGATGGAGCTACTGAAGGTAACTGAAACTTTCAGTAGTGCCATCAGGATGGAATTTGGTGTGGACAAATGTGCGGTCATGCATGTAAAGCGAGGGGAGATTGTGGAATCTGTGGGAACCAAGCTCACGGATTCCATAAATCTTAGATCCCTCTCAGCAACCGAAACCTATAAGTATTTGGGTATGTCAGAAGCGCTGGGCATCAATGTTGCTGACATGAAGCAATCGTTGAAGGAGCGCTTCTTTGGCCGCCTGAAAAAAGTATTTAATAGTCTTTTGTCAGGCGGAAATAAGGTGCGTGCCTTCAACGGTTGGGTCATGCCGGTTTTGATGTACTCTTTTGGCATACTCAAATGGACTCAAACAGAACTAGACGCCTTGGATGTGAAGGTCCGCAAATTGTTGACGGCATTTCGAATGCATCACCCACGTTCTTCGGTTATGAGACTGTATATCCCGCGGAAGTGTGGGGGTCGAGGCTTTTTAAATGCTAAGACTCTTCACAATCGCGAGATATGCAGTCTCAGGGAATATTTCCTAGAAGCCGACGTGGGGATGCATCGAGATGTGGTCGCGGTGGACAAGGGCCTCACCCCGCTCTCCTTGGCTAAAGAGAACTGGCGCAAACCTGTAGTACTTGACACTAACGACCGCAGGGGAGTATGGCAGAGTAAGGAGCTTCACGGACGCTTTTTCCGGGCACTGCATGGGCCCGATGTAGACCTATCAGCGTCCGTAGCCTGGCTACGTTCCGGGGACCTCTTTGGAGAAACCGAAGGTTTTGTCTGTGCAATTATGGATGAAGTTATGATGACGAATAACTACCGGAGATTTATTGTGAAGGACGGCACGGTTGACATATGTCGGGCATGCCACCGTCCAGGCGAATCAATCCGTCACATTATCTCCGGGTGTTCTCGTCTGGCTAACGGAGAGTACTTGCATAGACACAACCTTGTAGCCAGGATTATCCATCAGCAACTTGCTCTAAAATACAGCCTTGTGGAATCGGAAGTGCCGTACTATAGGTATGTGCCCGATCCAGTTCTCGATAATGGCAATATCACACTGTACTGGGATCGATCCATCATCACTGACAGGACTATTGTAGCCAATAAGCCTGATATAGTGGTGGTGGATCGATCAGAGCGGCGCGCAATGATTGTTGACATTACGGTCCCGCATGACGAGAACCTCGTGAAAGCCGAGAAAGATAAACAAATCAAGTATCTTGACTTAGCTCGCGAGGTTGTCGACATGTGGGATGTGGATTCAGCGATCATTGTGCCGGTAGTCGTATCAGCCCATGGCTTAATTGCCAAGAGCCTCGACCAACACCTGAGGAGGCTCTCGTTAGGCAGCTGGATCAAGGGCTTGATTCAGAAAGCGGTACTCCTGGACACGGCTCGTATTGTTAGGAGGTTCCTCTCTCTGGAGCCCTGACCGCCGGTAGCTTGGACCCTATTCCCGATACCGGTGGGCTACTATTTTTTATATTTTTAAATGTTTTTGTATATTGTAATTTTTGTTAGTAAAATATTTAAAAATGTAAATAATAAGGATAAAAATGAATAAAGGAATGTAATAATATCTTGGGACAACCAACACACCGCCATCTGATCCCAAACTAGGCAGAGCCTGTACTATGGCAACCAGAAAACTGATAAACATACTTATATTTATATAATTAATAGCTAGCATTATTCAAATCGCAAATCATCCACGTTCAACGAGGTGAAAATCCTCTTTAAATTAATGTTTAATTATTAGCTAATAATAGATTAAATGAACAATTAACTTTGGGAGTTTGATTTAACGAGAATTTGTTATGGTATGGCTCGTTTTGAAAATAAGCAACTTCACTGACTGGAATTGTCACTATTGCTTTTTTTTATTTTTGTTATTCTTTTTCACGTATATCTTACTTTTCTCTGCAATCATAATAATTAAGTTTTGCATAGGTATTCCTTGTTTTGAATAATATCAGAATAAGACGTTTCATAACACAAGGCATTCTTGTTTTAGCAGATTCTGAAATTTATACGTTTTAGTCCGTTCGTTTAATCAGCTGCATACGGTTAGACTGGAAGCCGATCCCAACATAATTAGGAAAAGGCAGATGATGATTATGTATTCAAGTAAAATACAACTTTTTTAGTTTTATAGGTATGCTTTTGTTTCTAAACACAGAAGCAAGCAATGGTCAATTGGAGCTTGCAAGTAGATGCCGATTTCGTTCGCATTGTCCCGTTTATTTCAAGAACACGGGAACATGAATAACCTCATAAAGAAATTGACATAATTTTACCTTGGCCTCTGCTCTGCGACCGTGTGGTCCGTGAGTTCGATTCCTGTCCCGCGTCCTCCATATGCCAAGTATATTCCATCTTAGTTCAGTAAACACACATTTTTTATCTGTATTTTGATTTCACGTTGCATCGAGAACGAACCCAATGTGACACATCGCGAGAAACGTCAAATGATTGTCTTTTTTTATAAATGTCTTTTTCTAAATATTCTTCAAACGGGTATTGCGTGAATTTAATTGTTTTCCGCTATGTAGTTAATTGTTACACATGCCTTTACTGTTTTTTTTTGTTATAGAATTTCGTTTTCACTTTTAAATCACATTTCACATTGAAATTAGTATGAGCGTCGAACCGTCACGATTTAACCAGTGTGTAGCGAATTTAAATACGACAAAAAAGTATTCATTCACTTCTTTCTAACACTTGTAACACTCGTTCTTTATTGTATTTACTTTTTTATTGTTCTTAGATTAAAACCTCTTTGGTTTGTACGGTACGTCCATCATTAGGTTATACTTAGAAGGTACTGACAACAAACGTCAACATTGCGTTTCACCCCTAGCGTTGGAAAGAGATGGAGAGAAAGTTGAACGAGCGTGACGGTGAGTTAGAAAGGGACAGGTATATTTGCCTTTTAACGGTTTCCACGGAAAACATTGGTGGTTTGGAGGGAAAATGTTGACCAATAGGCGTGATTTTCCTTTTACGAGGGAAATGGTAGGGGGATGATTTTGGGTAATTTAAATATTGGGGTGGACGGTTATTTACTTGCCGTGTGGAGTAAGTAAAATAATATTTACTTATATTAACATTTTTAGGAGATTTAGCAGATATTTTCTGTAGAATTATTACTTACATAGGTTTGTTTGCACTTCCAAATACCTATAGAATTTGGAGTGCCTGTTCATCTATATATATATCATCAGCCTAGAATTTTCCGAACTATGTTGTCGGCATCCCGTCTAACAGGGAGCAGCTGAACACCAGTATTTTACATATGGACTGCCTATCTGACCTTCACAACCCAGTTAGTACTAGGTAATACGATACTCCTTGGTAATACTGATTGTCAGATTTTTGGGCTACCTCTTTCAATTTCATTTATTGCATCAACAAAAATAAATAATAACTAAATATTTTCTTAAAAAATATTTTAACACACATTTGGCCAATATATAGCATGCAATATTCCAAGTTTGTACACATAAGATATTAATTATTAGGTAACTACATTTTGTCAATTTATGTGCCTACCTAACAGTTAAAAATGTCTGTGTTTTATAGTATATTTCAGGGACACTTGAAAAAAATCATCTATCGAATAAAAACACTCTTGTAAGAACCACTTCCGCAACGCGACACAAAACTTATTGAAGGGTAGTTGAGTAATTGACCTAAGCAAAGAAAGCATTGTAAATTAGGGGAGCCATATAAACGCAGCTCCGCCGAAAAAGTTCTAGCTTTGGAACGGGCATTTCAAATTCTAAATGTGTACCTCTTCTCGAATCGATAACTCAGATTTGGTCTTCGCAGTACCGAGTGACCTGGACCGCTCTGCAGATTGCCGCATTGAAGTCCTGGAAGGTGCAGATAGTTGTGAACGACGGCGAAAGGGTGCACCATTGCACCCCGTAAAATACAAAGAATATAATGTCTGTCTACATACTCTACCTGACCTAATCGAACCTAGGACACTAAACCATGGATTTGATACCGTTAGTTTCTGTAGCTAATATTCTGAACTCAGATCATAAATAATTATGTTCCAGCAAGTGATTTATGGTACTATTTGATATTCAATACATAGTTTTATACCTCTTTGTGTCTACAGAATTATAATTGGGTTCATACAAGTTATTATTACTCAAGTACAGTTAGGATTTAAGTACTACGAGGAGCTCGTCGTTAAATAATAACAGACGCTCGGCTCGATCTTTAGGTTAAACCGTGCTTGTCTGTGGATCGGTGACCACCCGTTACATACCAAGTTTTCTCCATGCCTCGGAAAACACGTTAAGCCGTTGGACCCGGCTGTCATTTGTAGATCTTTGACAGTCCTACAAGTAGTCAGTGTCCCGGAAGTCTGACAACCAGTCTTACCAAGGGGTAGCGTATTACCCAGTACTAACTAGGTTGTGATGGGCAGTCGTTCTATTTAAAATACTCGGATTCAACTGCATCCCGTTAGATTGGAAGCCAACCTCAACATAGTTGGGATAAGGCTAAACAGATGATGATGATTTAGGGTTTTCCTATTAGGAAAAGTGCTTCGTAGCTTGCTACCGGTCGTGTTGAGAATGGCGTCCTGATTTTTAGGTAAGGCTAAGTGTTATTGGGGTATCCATTAGGATTTTCTTAGTAGCGGCAAGGAGTCTGAATTTGTATTCAGGTAATGTAATAGGCTTGCTCCTCAAAGGAGGAGTTTTTTTTTTTTTGCGGTAGTGAAATCTTCAAATGACTTCTGCTGGACTGGCTGCGGGACTGTTCGAAAGAGATACCGCGGCCCTGGAACACAAAGGGCAAGGAAGGAACATGGATGGATTTTAGTCAGTACAAGCCTGGCACTCCCTTCCGCTCTGCCCAGAGCGGGAGAAGTCATTTGATGATATCCCATCCGAAAAAGAAAAAAAAGGCACTTGTTTTCCCCGTCATTGCGATTATTTTTTTGTTCTAGACCATACCTGGGAACCTTCTAGTTACGGAGATATTGGGGGTCAAAGTTCCAACTTTTACACAAGTTTACACAAGTTTAGTTTAGGACCCCGGTACTATTCAATCCATCCATCAGCACAATATTGTTAATGCGTTACATTGAGTCCTACCGTAAAACGTGATTTTTCACCCCAAAAAAGAAATCGTTTCCCAGCTTTTTCCCAGCAATAATTTTTGCGTAAAGTTACTTAGTTTGATGTACAGAATGCTTGGTGGACGGCTTCGTGAAGAGTCTGTTTACACCCTGTTTTATACCTGTGCTCTTGAATATAGGCTAATATTATTAGTAAGTCCACAACCTAAAAGAAAAAATACTAACTTTGCCCTCCATTAGAAGAAAGATACATTAGAAATAGCCACTTTTGTTAAAAAAAAAAACATGAAACTATTTAATTTTGACAAGAATGAGCGCCGCAAAACTAAGTTAATTCTACCAGCACCTAGACTACAAATGTACAAAAATAGCCCAGAATATCGAAGCATACAAATATACAACAAATTACCTGAAAATATACGGTCCCCGAGAACACTATGTGTATTTAAAGCTAGGGTAAAGTTATTGCTTTTAGAAAAATGTTACTATAGTATCGAAGAATTTAGATAATAAACTTTATTAGGTTAAACTAACTATATACATTGATAATTAAAAACTATTAAACTAAAATAGATAAACTAACAACAAACTATAAAAGGGCATCGAAAAACTCCTCCTCAACGCTGTCAGATGGTAATGTGCCCAAGAGACTGGCGGCGTTGCCACGTTGAATAAGAATTTATAGATGATAAAATGTTAAAATAAAGTTCAAATATATATGTATGTGTTAATTTTAATATAGGTTTTTTTATGTATAGTTAGTTAGTCTAGATATAAGTTTAATTAATATAATAATTTTAATGTTCTTAAGTTCCTAATGATCTAAATAGACACTGCAATATTATTAGTTTTAAGTTATCTTGCTGCGCCCTAACAGGGTCTTGTACTCACTAGTGTTAAGCCTAGCGTGTAAAATTGGATGTGTACATTGTGCATTGAATAAATAAATAAATAAACCATCTCCAAACTGCTTCAACCATGTCTACTAGACCGTATCACAGGTGCTCAGTGACCAATAAGTCGCTTACAGTAGTTCACCGGTTCGAATCAATGGTGCGTTATATCTCGCGAGTGTATCGGCATAAATTAGGGTACATATATCAGGTGGTGATCAAATCAATGAAGGGTAACGAGCAGCTGTTTGTCTTTTGTTTTTGATATGGAACCGTAAATTAAAAAAAAAAAAAAAAAAACTTTGGTTAAATGCATGTCATTGTCCAATTTACTATATAAATGTGTATACTAAAATGATTGCCTGTTTGGTCTAGTGGTCGCAAGCGTGACTGCTGAGCATAGAGGTCTTGAGTTCGATTCCCAAGTCGGGTACACTGCGTTGGAGTTTTCCTTCAAGAATTTCTCAGTAACAGCCACGTGGCTTGGATTTATGCCCGTTTGATGGCAATCGGCTCACCCCCTATTACATGGTACTTTAAAATATGACTGGTAAAATTTTGGTGTACATTTTGGAGTACACCTGTTTGGGAATAAGAAACTTTACCGCGCAGTCTTAATTACAATCAAGATTATCAACCTTCACGGTATAGTCTTAAGTGGAGTAAGCAGAACTGTGAGATACTTAGTAGTATCAACTTATTTAAGTGGGGTAAATGAATAGGCATCATCATCATCATCTGCCTAGCCTTTTCCCAACTTAAATGTTTCATGTCACTGTCCAATTTGGTTTGCTAATAAAATGGTACCTACTCGAAACGGTTAAATAAACCATTCGTATGGAGACGATCCTGGCTGTAGTATTAAGTCATTTCTACCAAATAAATACAGAATGGCAAGGTCACTGATGAAAAAGCAGTTACCACGTATTCAGTTTATCATAATGAACTCCACATAGAAATTTTTCATCAGTAATTTTAACGAAATAATAATTTTCATGAATACCTGGATGACCGAGCTTAGCTCGGTAACACGGATAAAACGACGTTTTCTATAAATGAAACCTAGCTAGATCGATTTATCGCCCCCGAAACCCCTTGCATACTAAATTTCATGAAAATCGTTGGAGCCGTTTCTGAGATTCAGATTACAAATATACAAACAAGAATTGCTCGGTTAAAGGTATTAGGATAGGGCATATCCTAGAACCAAAAATTCGAAGACATGTGACATCAACCAATCCGCACTGGGCCCGCGAGGTGGATTATAGCCCAATCCCTCTCATAAAGAGGAGGCCTGTGTCCCAGCAGTGGGAACATTATAGGCTGAAGATGATGATGATGAAATACACATATACAAGAATTGCTCTTTTAAAGGTATTGGATATACATTTATACAAAAATTGCTCGTTTAAAGGTATTACATAGATAGATTAGGAGGAGAACATAGGTAGGAACATACCTGGGTTAAGTGTAGGATACTTTTTAACTAATAAAGTAATTAAAGTAATTCTGTAACTACATACGTGTTACTGGCGCGACTCATTTTTCATCAACATACAACCTGACACTGACCTACAAATTACAAAAAACGAGAAAATTAGTTTTTTTTTTAATTTCTCGGGTTACCCCTTTTTTTTTAAATCATCAAATGACTTCTCCCGCTCTGGGCAGAGCGGAAGAGAGTGTCAGACTTGTACTGACTAAAACCCATCCATGTTCCTTCCTTGGCCCTTTGTGTTCCAGGGCCGCGGCCAATCATTTCCGAATCATATTCGCCAAACAATAAAATCATCTAGCTACTCTCTCAACAAGTAATTATAAAAAACAATCAGTAGTTCTACCGTATTCCCACGCTGGCTATTATAACGACTACACAATGGGGGGCTGGGCAGCAGATGACCTTTATACTGACGCGTTTAGCTTCGCTTGTAATGTATATTATTGAAATGAAGAGGGTTTGTACCTTGGGCAGGTGAGTTATTGATGGGTAATAAACCTGATTCTGGTTGGGTAAGGGACCTTTAAAATGTAATCATAGGAAAATAGGTTTATTAAGCCAATTCATTACAATATTAAATCACTACAAATTATAAAACAAAGTCCTCCGCCGCGTCTGTCTGGCTGTTCGCGATAAACTCAAAAACTACTGCACCGATTTTCATGCTGTTTTCATCAATGGATGGTTCGATTTCGTTTTAGTATTCAATTTGTCAAGTTTTTGTATAGATTGGCTAAAATATAATGATATTTGTTGGAGTTGTCGGATAAAAATAAGCCGTCTGGAAGCTTTTAACGAAAACGCTGCCTAAACCCTTTGATATATAACAAAATGATGTATAGTGGAATTATGTATCTTATATAGGTCTACAGAAAAGTCGGTGATGGCATATGTATATCTCTTACTTTTGGTCGCGATAACCGACATCCACGCGGGCGAAGCCGCGGGCATCAGCAAATGCTTATAAATTAAAATAACCTAAAGTAACTAACTTGAAAATGAACTAAAAAATGGCGTCGAAAAACTATTCCTCAACGCTATCAACTGGTAATGTCCCCAAGAGACTGGCGGCGTTGCCACGTTGTATAACCTCTGGCCAAGGTAAAAACCAGCCCTTGGGGCAAGGGAAGTGTTAACTAAACGTTTTGAAATATAATCTAAAACATTTACCCCTAATTTTGTGCTTCTCCCCAATCGGGTAAAAAGAAGTTTGAGCTACTCGAATAAATTTTGTAGAATTTCTGAAAACTGACAACCAGTCTAACCGAGGGTTATCGTATTACCCAGTACTAACCGGGTTGTGGAGGTCAGATAGGCAGTCGCTCTATGTAAAATTCTGGCATTCTGCTTCATTCGGCTAGACTGGAAGCCGACCCCAACATAGTTAGAAAAAGGCTAGTTAGATGATGATCAAGGTGCATAATTTTTTTTTTATTCTGAGTTTATTGATGAAAATAAGCTCAAACATGTTTGCCCAAAATTTAGCTACGCGAACTCCGCTCATTATGAGCAAAGACAATGTCCACAGATAGGGGGATTCATAGACTGTTCTGATCTCTGCGGCGTCTCCTCGTAAACACCAGCGCACTTACCGCTAAAAAGTGTACTGGACTGTGACGTCACACGAGTTCTCGACGCACTGCATCCTCCTCATTTATGGTTTACGAGAAAAAAAATACGTGTCCAATATTTTTTGGAAATTCTAAATATCTGACGGACTAATTAGATTTTTTTGGTCAACTACCCTATTGAAGGTGTACCTTTAGGCAGACCAGCCACAAATCCTGCTGATAATCACCAAAACTTTAAATGACAACCGAGCATAGCCTATCAATTTTTAACTGATGTTCACACAACAACTTTTTAACATGTATGATCCTATAATTACCAACCCCAATCACCCCAGTATCATGAGTTAGGGGTGTCACCAATTATGAACGGATATACGCGTCAAACGGGGTCGTGCGACTGACCTGTCAGCCATTACTACATTACAGTAATTACGTTAATTGTTTCACACAATCACACCCCTGTGTTTTGAAATTAATCGTTTATTTTTTGACGTGACAACGTCTAATAAATCGATGAGCGCCGGTTGCATGCACGAAAAAGTGTCCCGTTACGCTCATTGTACGCTAGCGCCGCATCTATCTCTTTTCCACTCGATTTTATGACGTTGTCACGTTAAACTATCGTCCGCAAAACCAACTTTACAGACAACCAAATTTTGTTACGGTGAAGTAATCCATACATCCGTGGTACACTTGGAAGTCCCTGAACCTACTCAGTACCCAAGTAGGGATATGTCGATGGAACAACCACGGGTTGAAGATATGGCTGTCATACTGACTATGTTCTACCTCCAGTCTTGTCTTCTGAACTCCAAAACATGTGCCACTGCGATTTGGGCCAACAAAATTTATAATACTGCCATGTTAGCGACACGAAGATCAAATCAAATCAAATCTTTATTGCTAAACACAGTATATAAAAATGATAAATGATGTTTATTTTACAAATAGGTTTTTACAAACACTTTAACACGTCTTGTTTTTTAAAGCTAGATGGAGCCGGTGTTTCGTACCTGGTTACTCTGAGAAGAAACAGCCGAAACAAACTCAGAGGTCATAGTCTCTTTTAAAGTCCAGACATAATCTTGGTTGACTCACATGAGGACTATGCAGATTAGTGTCTGAGATGGCCTTTGGAAGAAAGAACCACACAGATTTGAGTGGACCTGTCCAGTCAGTTCAAGCATTTGTCAGTTATCGTGAGCTCGACTTATAACTCAAGGAGTTCAACGACACGACGAACAATACCAAAGAAAGGACATTTGGGTAGGTCGCTTGTAGTGCTCAAACTGCCAGACAATCGTAGGAAAATTAAAAATAAAATAGAAATATTACCCACATGGTCCTCACATTCACAAAAATTAAATAAAATAAATTAATAATACTTTACAAAATAAATGTCAATAAAAAAACATAAAAAATCATTAAATGTCACAATAATAAAAAAAAAATAGTAAAATACTTAACGAAGTATTCCCGTCAAAACCATTGAATGTCAAAATAAACGGTAGTAAAAACAAATATGTAATAAAAAAAAATATAATAAAGGAAATAATAATAATAAAAAAAAAAACTTAACAAAGTAAGTATTCCAATCAAATCGTTTCATGTCACAGTGTAAAAAAGAAAGGAACTAATAATAAACAAGCGAAGTCCGAAATTTCGACATTCACAGAGCAAATTACATTGGAGCAGCTTAATCCCATGCCTTTTTATCTTCGAGATAGTTATTAACATGATAGTAGGCTTTTAGGCATAGCTTCCGTTTTATAAACGATTTGAATTTATTTAGGCTTAGTGCTTGAATATGACTCGGAAGTTTATTGTAGAAACGTATGCACTGGCATCTAAATGTACCCCCAATTTTTTTGAGCCTCGTTGTAGGAACAACAAATTTGTGTTTGTTCCTCGTATTTATATTATGGATATCACTGTATTTTTTAAACAAATTAATATTTTTATGTGCGTACAAAAGATTTTCATAAATAAATTGAGAGGGCACAATAAGTACATTAATCTCTTTAATTTTTTCTCTGAAAGAGTAGCTGGGATGTAATTTATAAATTGAACGAATTGCCCTTTTTTGTAAAACAAATACTGTCTGGATATCGCATAAAATAAAATCGGACGTAGAAAGCATTCATCTCAATGTCAAACAAAATTAATTAACAATCATAAAGGGTGTAAACAGACTCTTAACGAAGCCGAAAGGCACTGGTTCTCCCCGTCATTGCGATCATTTCTTTGTTCTAGAGTCTAGACTATACCTGGGAAACTTCTAGTTACGGAGATATTGGGGTCAAAGTTCCAACTTTTTCACAAGGTTTTTTTAAATACATGATTTTGATGTAAGATTTTTATCTCTAAACACCTCCTTACTATTCAATTTATCCATCAGCACAATGTTTTGAGTGCGTTACATTGAGTCCTACTGTAAACCGTGACTTTTTAGCCCAAAAAAAAAGTCGTTTCCCAGCACTAATTTTTGCGTAGTTACTTAGTTTGATGTACATAATATGGTTGACGGCTTCGTGAAGAGTTTGTTTACACCCTGTATGTAAGGTGGAAGGGACACTGACGCACAACGGTTAGCACGTGCGATGCAGTACTTATTCTGAAAACATAGATTTTTGTTTTTAAATTATCGTAGTATTTTTCAGAAAAAATATTACGAGCCCCAAAAATTAATAGCCAGCAATAAGCAAGGTCTAACAGTTTTACTTTTTTCGGTATAATTTCATGGAGATTTGCATAACTAATTTACAAATTGTCAATGATAAAAGAAGACTTAGTTTGAGGTAAAAATTTGGAATGAAATTAATACACGATTACAATCAGTCATTTTCATTAGGAGGTCTACTTTTTGATTGAGTTCAATATTTTCAGTTGAAATGAGAATTTAAATGAACTTGATCACTATAAATAAAACAACACTTTTTTTAATAAATCGATTTGGTTTATTTCGTTACCTTTTTGAAGGTCTTTTAATTAAGGTTGATTTCTCAACTTTCAGTTTTTAGTTTTTACAATCAAAAATGGTTCACGATTTAATTTACGCTGTTTATATGTTGAAGTAGTGGGTCTGGAATTCACAAACACAAATGTACATTTCTTGAGAATAAATAAATTGTTCCCTTTTGATGGCAATAGGCTCGCCCCCTATTATATGAGACGCACTTAATGGTCCAACAAGAATACTTTTCTATATTAAATGCCGTGGAAATTAGGTCAGATTAGACGGAGAAATTCAGCATACTTATACAATTTTTAATACCAGAATTGAATGGACCATAAGTAATACGGGGTAATTTTTCGTCAGAACTTATTATTATGAGCCTGATATGTCTCACTGCAGGGCAAGGGCCTCATTCCCTGTTTCCATTTATCTCTGTCTTTGGGTATTTGGGCCCAATCCTTTTGTTAAGAGTCCAGTTCAAAAACAAAAAAAAAACATGTGTGCAATTCACACGTGGTAGTTCAGAAGTTAACCTTCAAAAATGTTGGCTTCAAGATAAACACTGTATAATGCAGCCTATTTCATTTTCTGCCACGTTAAATCTTATGAATTTATGTGTGTCTCATTTTACTGTCGCTTTTTCGTTTCATCGACTTTCAAATCACAATGATGCTAAAGAAGTTTTCACTTCAAAAAGTTTTTTGGACTTATCGAATTCATATTCCGAAGACGTCAAACATTTTTCTCATTACCCAAAGCTCAAACTCAAACTGAAACTCTATATTGCATTCATGTGTACATTTAGTTGTTACATATAATATGTAAGTAAGTTCCAACATGAAACCCGGTTAGGGCACGGCAACATAAAGATTGGACAAAAAAAACATCCAGTGAGTAGTAGCATACTGGTTCCTGGAGCCCTTAGTATCCCCCCCAACTGCTCACAACATTAGCTCCGCTTTACAACGTTAACTCCGATAGCAAGCCACGTCATCAAGGGAACACGAAACGGTTGCTATTCGCTGGTGTACAGTTTGGTCGATATAAGGCTGAGGTACTATGTCTTGCCCATGAAATTATAGGAGACTTGCTTGCTTGTTTGGGGGTGGAATATTATGATATTTAGACGTAGGTATTCTACTATACTATCTTTAAAAAGGAAAGTAATATTTTGTAGGTTGGTCAGACACACTTCTACGTCAAAACGTATGGGACAGTAGATTATTTTTTTAATTACCCATCTTCTTTATCGTGGTTTAGTGCTTAACCTGATGTCAGAGTTTTTATGCCGCAGGCATGCTGGTTTGGATGGAGGCTCAAAAACTCAAAGCATTTGTTTCAATTAGACAATTACAAGCACTTTTGAATGTCAGAAAAACAAAGAAGGCGAAGCTACAGTCAAAGACACAAGGCATAATAACTTGTGTAAGTACTGTAGTTGCCCATTACAAAGCGCAAATCTCTATGGAGAAGAATGGGCACAAAACTCCATGGACACTATTTTCAATCAAAATATTTTTACAAGATCTTGGTTACACCGTTCATGTTGAGATTATACATATTATTATGTGAGAAGGATGTAGAATGGCATACACATTAAGAACGTCCTGAGTAAAATATAATATCAACAATTAAAAAATAAAGTAGCTAAAATAAACCGTGCCAGCTTAGAGATGACCAGCGTATTGACAGCGCTCGTTCACGAACTTGACGCATGGATCAGCCCCATTCAGCTCAACCGTATTGAAGGGAACTAAATGACCCGACTCACTCGCCACCATTTTTTCTTCGGATGGGAAATCATCAAATGACTTCTGCTGCTCTGGGCAGAGCGAAAGGGAGTGTCAGATTTGTGCTGACTAAAACCCATCCATGTTCCTTCCTTGCCCTTTGTGTTCCAGGGCCGCGGTATCTCTTTCGAACAGTCCCCCAGCCCTGGCACATACTCGCCACCATCAGCGAGACATTTGAGTGAGCATGACAGTCTTGGTTGCTCAGAATGATGTACCGTTTGTTAGTCGGTGTCACTTCGACCCTGTATACAATTAGAACACACAAGAGGTCGCAGTATAAATACCAGGGACCATTCGGGTTACCCATGGAAAGGGTTTTCGATTGGGTTTTTCTAAGCAGTTAATCAGAAACCCATATGACGAAGATAACACTTTTGAACGGCTTAATTCTAGCCGTGACCATACTGACCATTTTGGTTACCCATTGAAAGGTTTTTCGATTGGGTTTTTCTAAGCAGTTAATCAAAAACCCATACGATAGGGGTAACCCTAAGGCTTAATTTAAGTGGTTCATAAGGGTACACTTTCAACGATGCCACCTACTTCGCAGAAAGCTACCCATTGAATGGGTTTCATGTATAAAACCCATTCAATGGGTTATCCATATGGATGTGGGAACCCTTTTACTGGGTTTCAACCATAGTATTGAATCGAAGGGTAAACCGTTTATGAGGTTACCTTTAGCATGATGTAACTCTTTGAATGGGTTTCAAGTAGTTATATCATGATAAAAGTAACCTCATAAACGGCTTACCCGTTCGAAAGGCTTAACTCTTAACCGGGGTTGTACGCGGTCCCTGATAAATACATGCACAGGGCGAAAGTGATGCGTTGCCTTTTGAAGTCACTTTCACTTGTTTATAGAGTCCAATCTTGTCTATTTGTTAACATGTGGCTCTCATATTAATTAGAACAATGTTACTGGTCTGCAGTAGCGAAGGGTTAATTTTTGTAAGAGGTAAGCCGGAGTATACCTATATCTTTCATGTGATTATATTATTTGTCTATAGAATACGCAGTGGCGCGCCACAGTTAAACCTTGTACATTGAACTGTCAAGTGTCACTGTTATGTCATTGTCAATAATGCCAATTTAAGGAACCCGGAGCCTCGAGTACCCAATGGCGGTTAAGCGTTTTTTATTGACAGGTGTCGTAGTATCCGCGTTTTAGTGGATACTGACTGTGCCATTTTTCAAAGGAAAGCCGGTAGGAATCGACTTCTATGGAACCTTCGCCACTGCTAGTCTGCCTGTAAGCGTTACTGCTGATAATGAGGGTAAAGTAATTTCTTCTCAGTAGCAGCCACAGAGCCTGGATTTGTGCCCGGCTGATGGTAATAACCCCCTGTTACATGGGACTTGGCGAAATGTGGGTATACTATTAGATTCACCTCTGCCTAACCCGTCGGGGATTGCAGGCGTAATGTTATGTCAATTTGAGAAAGCTTTCAAAACCCAATTGTCGAAATCTAAACCAGTAGGTGATTTGTTCAGAGCCTCAACCTAAAAAAAAATGTGTGCAATTCACACGTCGTAGAAGTGAAAAATTTTGGCGTCAAGATAAATACGTGAGCATCATACATGATGCTTCCCATCTCATTTTTACCGCTTCGTAAACTTAATTCACCTGAACCGATTCACCTAGGTGCATTAAGTATACTTTTAGGAAAGTTTAAGCACCTTACTTCTTTGCATAAAATAAAAGACTTATTGTAAATAATATATGTAAACTTTATTCACCCAAACAAAAAAAACGAAATCTGTTGCTTTTTCGTTTCATCAACTTTCAAATCACAACGTTGCTAAAGAAGTTTTCACTTCAATAATGGTTCGTTGTAAACTAGAGTCCATCAAACGTATTTTTACCTTTGTACTTGATCTTTCGATCGGTTTCCTTCGTGAATATTCGGGTAAAATCGTTAAAATTCAAGGTATTTGACTACCATACCATCATCGACCAAATAAAGGTAATATTCCGTAGTTATAAGTGGGCGGGCTTTATCCCCTCTCTATTGCGAGGTTTCAGCCAATAGGGTGCAAGGATTTAAATTGGGAACGCGTGCCGATGCGTTGCTACTTTACAACGTCAAAAATTGACATATCGTCAAACCAAAACAGTTGTATACAGGGTGTTCTCTATTTTTTTAGTGTTCAATATTAGGCAGCGAGTAATACTGGTATTTCGCTGAGTCCGGTAAGACTGGAAGCCGACACCAACATAGTTAGGAAAAGGTTGGCCTTTTTGGCCTGGTTAGCAGATGATGATTAGACAGGCAGGTTCCTTAGTGGGATTTTATTCCTCACCGCTGCTCTCAAAACAGTGAAGGTAAACTTCGTGTGGACACTGGGAAGTCCTAACTAGAATCAAACATTCGAAGACATGTTAGACACTAGGCTAGCGTGGCTATTATAGCCAACTCTCTCGTAAGATGGGCCTGTGTTCTAGCAGTGGGAATAGTACCTATTAGCTAATTTAGGTGAAAGCGTACGGGTAGCCCGCGAAATTCAAATTTTCTTACGTTTATTGCAATTTGTAGGTCAGTGTCAGGTTGAATGTTGATGAAAATATTATTCGCGCCAGTAAAATTTGTGTAGTTACAGAACTACAATCATTATAATCATCAATACAACCCTCTAAGTTCATGTAACCCGATTTAATTACTTTTTCATGAAATAGTTATTGATTGGGGTTAAATGAACTTAGAGGGTTGTATTGTTGAGTATTGTATTTTTGATACCCTGGCGCTTCTACATTAAGAGGAAATGCGGTGATATTTTCTCCATACAAACGCTCTCGCCTGGTTTATGACTTGATAGCTATGATTTTTTTTAAGTAAAATAAATATAAACCTCTTCTGTGTCCCTATGTTTTCCTTTTTGATGATACATAATCTGTATAAACACTAGAATCTTTTCAAAATGCTCAAAATTGCGTATTTAGATCGCCTGTCAACAGAGGTACCAATTTGATAACTATTAATGAAAAACGAAAAACATAGGGACACAGGTATATACCTTTCTTATCCAGTTTATGAAATATCTTTTAAATTGGTTGAATGTTGGAGGAGGAAATAGCCGAGAGCCATACCTCGAATTATGACATTTTACTATAGTTGTCTTTATCGCACCAATGTCGAAACCGCGCTCACAGGGCGACAGCGATAGATTCTTCAAATACCCTCCGCATTTCCTCTTAAGCATTTGGATTAAGACGTATGTTTACTGTTCCACCATTACGTAAACAAGTACCCATTGGCCTCTCTAAAAGCAATACTATTGCAAGCAGTATATTTTCTGATGGTTGTAGTTAAATGTCAAGGAGAACGACTGTCTTTGTATACCAACAAATCTAAACTGAGCGTTTATATACCAACGTGCACAGTTTAGGTGATTATAGAGGAGCTCGTGGCCAAATAATAACAGCCGCTCAGATCAATCTTCACGTTAAGCCGCGCTTACCTAGGTTGTTTTGTGGATGGGTGACCGCCCATTACATTCTGTTTCCTCCGTGCCTCGGAAGCCACGCTAAGCCGTTGGTCTTGGCTGTCATTTGATGATCTTTGACAGTCGTTACAGGTAGTCAGTGACCCGAAAGTCTGACGACCAGTCTTGCCAAGGGGTATCGTATTACCCGGTACTAACTGGGTTGTGGAGGTCAGATAGGCAGTCGCTCCATGTAAAATACTGGTATTCAATTGTATCCGGTTTGACTGGAAGCCAATCCCAACATAGAAAAAGGCTAGGCAGGACTGTTACTAAACCCCCAAATTGGAACGGACCGGGGCTGCCTTCAGGCGGCTCCTGCCCAACCTAGGGGGTCCAAACGCCTCCTGCCGGAGGCTCTACGCGGGGACGTGCGGTCCATGGCCCTTTACGGGGCCCCGGTGTGGGCGCGTTCCTTGAGGCGGCGAGCCGCCCACTACCTGAACGCGCCCCAGAAGGTGGTAGCCGTAAGGCTAGTCCGGGGGTACCGCACGATCTCCACGTGCGCCTCAAAGATATGTCAGCAAACAGGGAGGGGCCCGCAAGGGCCGATGCTTGCCAGGGCTGCGGGCTGTTCGAAAGAGATACCGCGGCAAGTCTGACACTCCCTTCCGCTCTGCCCAGAGCGGGAGAAGTCATTTGATGATTTCCCATCCGTAAAAAAAAGGACCGTTACTAAAGAAAATAATAGAAAAATATTTTTTCAACATCCTGTATAAGCTAATGACATTACAGCATGATAAATTTTCACTGCCATGTCATGAAACGACGATAGGACACACGAAACGACATAAATTATTTATTTATAACAACAATAGCCACAGTTTTTAACAAATAAACTAATTGTAAGCTTTTTTTGAGATATGAAGGACATTTTTGTTTACTCGTCACGACTGTACCCTCGTGGGGCTAGCAGTGGGATACACGTGTGTCCCACTTAAGTACTCGTTGTATACAAGTTCAGGTAAATAACAAGAATTTGAGTCGTAAACTACAACAAAAAAACCCGACTACTGAAAAATCACGCTCTAATTAAATTCGGGATTTACAAGGTAAATTCGAATTGTCGAAGTCGGTTAAAATGTAGGTTATCTTACCTGGGCCATAATAACGAATCGATTCACACCTTATTCATCAAAATCGGATGAATAGTTCAGGCGGTACGGAGGAACATACGTAATGCAAACATACATACAAAACATCATCACCATCATCATTTTCCTGCCCCTATCCCATTCTATTTGGAGTCGGCACAACCGTCCGTTCTCCGCTGTCAGACGTCACGACGTCGTTTACTCATTCCTCTTGCATATCATTCCTCACACAATCCGTCCATCTTTTCTAGACTGCTAAAATCGTAACCCTTCCTTTTGGCTTCGCTGTAGTCAGGTAAAAAGGTATTAAGCTCAGCGACAGAATTCGCAATACCACATATGCTCAAAAATTGGACTCGCTGATGTGGGAAATAAGACTGCTAGGTTGATGTGGGATTGGGGCCATGTCTGTAGAATGCATCAGGACCGATAGGCCAAGGGTTGTCATGCCAGAAGACGGGTGTCGTCGCCGAGGGAGGCTTAGAAAACGCTGGAGTGACGACTTAGAGGCATTTGTGAGAGATTGGCCTGGGAGAACCGCACGAAGAGAAGAGTGGAAGGGGAGGCCTTTGCCCAGCAGTGAGATATTAGGGGCTAATTATTTAGCCAAGAGATGCAAGAAGTTAGAATTTTCTATTAAATGAAGCCTAACCCTTTTATTCGAAAACCTGCAGGCCCAGCTTAGCACATCTAATATCAGATATTATGATTGCTTGACTGGTTGGTTTGAAGAAACTATAATGGTATATTTTTCTTTTATAAAAATCTTAGGTAGTGTTTCCCAACAAAATCCGATGTAGAGCTTTCGACAAATAAAAATAGGTTGGTATTATTGTCAATGGTTATAGCCAATACCATAGTAACCCCCTCTATTGATATGTGTGCAAAAGAAAACACCCTTCTAGTATGTTAATCAAATGACGGTGAATCAGTCTTGCCTTATTCACGGAAAATAAAATATATGACAACCAAAGTATAGTGGTATTCTGTAAAGTTCACAAGTTCACCTCACTCAAGTGAGCGCACACAATCCGAAAGCGAACTCATTTGTTTTTAAAGTGAATTATCGCGGATTCAAAACGAGACATCGTTCGAATTTCAAAGTGATTAGAATACTGTTATGTATCATTGGCCAGTGCTAATGTCATCATCATCTGGATAGCCTTTTCCCAACTATGTTGGGGTCGGCTTTCAGTCTAACCAGATGTAGCTGAATACCAGTATTTTACATGGAGCGACTGCCTATCTGACCCCCAAAACCCAGTTAGTCGGAAGGTTAGGAAGCCGACCCCAACAAAGTTGGAAAAGGCTAGGCAGATGATTATTAAATACTTAGATTGAGTGACTAAAAAACCTAGGACACCACAATCGCATCGGTACACACATAAATAACAGTAATTGAAATAAAAACTTTTTTCACAATGAAAAACCTTGGCATTGGTGAACCTTCAATTACAATTCCGACCACGACAACTAAAGATTTGGCACATTTCATGCAGCCTCTAATTTTATAAGCAAATCAAAATTCATCATAGCATGACGAAGTTTTTTTGTTGGCGTTTTTTTCTATAACTAAACAATTGAATAGTTGTAACTGAAGGCACGTTTTTGTGCAATCTGTCTGTTCGTCTGTACCCTTGTATATCTAAAACGGTTGAACAGATAATGATAAAGTGTTAAATATTTTATATTTAGCACGATTTTTTTTTATTTGACATTGGAAATGGTTTTATCGACCTTTACTACCTAATTTTCTTGCTAGAAAAAAAAATTAAGACCTTGATCTCTTAAAACATGTCTTTAACTTCAAGATTTTAAGATAAAATATGTTTTGAAATACACTGTATCTCTAACAGACGATAGACACAGCAGAATGTCCACAAAAAAAAAAAAAATTGGTTGTGTGTGTTTTAGGTCGTAGTCTTATTAATTTTAGGTATACATTATTGGGTGTTTAAGTTTTCTTTTAATTGTGGGCGTCATATTAATAAACTATGCTGAAGGTATTTTAGATGCTACCATTTACTCTGATAAAGTATAGCAATATTACTTCTAAATAGACTACAAGTTGCAATCTTCCGTTATAATTTTTTTTTTCTGTATCGTGTACTTATATTTCTTTATACCTACCATTTTTTTCTTATTATTGTTTGTTGTCTAATAATAGATATCTTTATTTTTGACATAACCTTGGCGCCAATTACTCGTCGCCATATTGGATTCATTTCATCAGAGCTGAAGGTCGACAACGCTTACAAAAACATTTACCTTCCTCAATGAATTGACAGTACGAAACATAGTCTATAGTTTAAGTAGTATAACCGTACAGTTTTTCGCAATGCTGTGAATCTATGACATTTTAAGGTAGGGCAGGTATTGTGGTATTGCACAAATTGTAGTACAATGCGACTACTGGAAACTTGGGTGGAAATGTTGGAATTTAGAATTGTTGATAGATAGAGTATATTTTATTCATCATCTGTCTAGCCTTTTCCAAACTGTATCGGGGATGGCTTCTAGTCTAACCGGATGCAGCTGAATACCAGTATTTTATATGGAGCGTTGCCTATCTGAGCTACAAAACTCAATTACTGGGTACTACGATACCCCTTGGCAACACTGGTTGTCATTCGGGCCTCTTACTACCTACCTGTAACGATTCAATCGGGCACCAACCCAGACTCCGTGGCTGCTACTCAAAAATTCCTGATAGAAAAACCCAACCCACTTTGCCCGACCTGGGAATCGAACTCTTTTTTTTGGGACGGATGGGAAATCATCAAATGACTTCTCCTGCTCCGGGCAGAGTGGAAGGGAGTGTCAGACTTGTACTGACTAAAACCCATCTATGTTCCTTCCTTGCCCTTTGTGTTCCAGGGAAGCGGTATCTCTTTCGAACAGACCCGCAGCCGGGAATCGAACCCTGGACCTCATGCTCAGCAGTCGCACTTGCCACTACAAGACGAGAAAGTCCCGAGCGTGGTAACGAACTTAGCATAACTAGCCCATAATCCAAATGTTGGGATTTAGGTCTCCCCTCTAAGAGAGCGAGTGGGCCATTACCCACCACACGGGGTTATCATGTCCTCGAATTTTCGGCTCTAGAACACGGTGGTCTGCTTCACAGTTTTTAGGGCTCCGCTGTCTGTCTGTCCGTCTGTCACCAGGCTGTATCTCATGAACTGTGATAGCTATAGATTGTTGAAATTTTCACAGATGATGTATTTCTGTTGCCGCCACAACAAAAAATAATAAAAAAAATATATAACTATAGGGGGCTCCCATACAAGAAACGTGTTTTTTTCGGTTTATGGTATGGAACCCTTCGTGCGCGAGTCAGACTCGCACTTGGCCAGTTTTTTTTTGTATGAACAACTGTCTTAATAAAACATCCTCAGTGCAAGACACTAATAATGAGTTTTTTATCATAGTATTTAATCAGTTGCTTCTTAGAGGGAAAGAGACAGCAATATTTTTCTCAGCCCCTTACTTAATAATTCACAAACGATTAAAAGACTACTTATTTTTAGTCACAACCAAAATAAAGGCAGAAGGTTTGACATACATTGATATATATTTTTTTTTAATATGAAACCAGCTTTTGCCCACGGTTTTGCTAGCGTTAATTACTTATAATAATACAGGGTGTAAACAGACTCTTCACGAAGCCTTTAACCAAGCATTATGTACTGCATCAAATTAAGTAACTTTACGCAAAGATTATTGCTGGGAAACGACTTTTTTAAACGTAACGTATTTAAAACATTGAGCTGATGGATGGATTGGATAGTACAGGGGTAAGGTAAAATTTGTTTGTTTGTTTGTTTGTATGTAGGGGGTAATCTTCGAAAGTAATGATCCAATTTTGAAAATTGTTGCACAGGTTGTTGCTAATTGTTGTTGTAGGTACTGAAGGGCTGTATTTTCGAAATCTACGCGCACGAAGCCGCGTGCGAGAGTGCTACTTTGTTATTACTTAATAAATCACATAAATCTTCCACTATTTATAGAGATTTTTCTCAACACAATCGCATACAATAAAATATTTATAAAGCACTTAGACGGCATAAAAAATGTGTAATAATATTTTATTTTATGGTTACGGTATTTTAATACGTCATAAAACATTATTTGTTTGTGTCTTAAGGAAAAACATTGAAGTTATTTATTTATTTACCCACAGTTATAAAGCCTCGTTTTATGGTGGTTTAATAGATGTAATATTAATTATGTATCATTTGGTGTTCAGTTTTGTTCTGACAGGGTCAAAAAAGAGATTGGATTCGTTAAATAATCTTCATCGAAACATTTTAGGTTTTTCGACGATGGGGTACCAAGGTACCCCAGGTCTATTTACTTGACTTAACTTTTAGATCATAGCTGTCAGGAAACACAGACTTGCGCATGACTCTTCTTTCTCATTTTTTTTTGTACTCTTAACGTGACCAGAGGGCGGGCCTAGTTTTTGGCCAAAAAATCAGCATTGCCATCCAATGTGGCAATGTTGCCACTCTTCTGGGCACTTTTCCTATTGACAGCGATGCGGACGAATTTTTTGACATCCTGTAACCCTTTTGATACTTGTACATATTTTTATTACTATTATAGATTGGTAGTTCGTAAATAATGTACAAATCTTTAAATCAGAATTAAATACTTGTATGTAATCTATGTACGAACATTTCAGTAATATAACATCGTAACATCACGCCTGTAATTCCCGTAGGGTTAGGCAGAGGTGTACCTAATAGTACACCCACATTTCGCCAGTTATGTTTAAGTCCCATGTAATGGGACTGGGAATGGGGGCGAGCCTAATGCATCAACCGGGCACAAATCCAGACTCCGAGGCTGCTACTGACAAATTACCACACCACACACCAGCCACATTTCGCCAGTGGTGAAATGTGGGTGCACTAGGTACACCTCTGCCTAACCCTTTCGGGATTACAAGCGTGATGTTACGTATCTACTTGACTGGTACTACTGTTGCTTGCCTGCTTAACGCAATATTTCTCACGTATTGCAAGACAATGGTCCACAAAACGAGCTTGACGCAGCCATTGTGTGTGCTGATTATATGCCGACGTTAATCTATCAGAACACCTGTACGTTATGAGGTAGTTAGCTGAATTTCAGTTGAAAATTAAGGTTCTAAATGTGTTTTAGGAGAATTTACGAACATTTTTGATTATTTATACAAAATAACAGCTTTTTGCTGAATGCATAATGAAAGTATGTACGGTACTAAACAAAATAAAAACATGTTTTTTTTTATCTGTCTGTTTGTTCTGGCTAATCTCCAAAACGGCTAGATCAATTTTGACGGGACTTTTAGAGGCAGATAGCTAATGTTATAAGGAGAAAATTAAGTACTTTTTTTTAGAAAAAAATATTAGTGTTCCGTGCAAAAAAAAAACCCTTGAAATTGTAAACAAAATCCATATCCATAATGATTCAAATAGAGAAGTAATATTTTTATAATAATTTCACGCGGATGAAGGTCGCGGGAAACAGCTTGAAATAATATAATAATAATAATAAATGTTTTAGTGGTAATAGACCGATCAGCGCGCCGCGTAATGATAATCGATGTCACCATCCCGCATGACGAGAACCTCGTGAAAGCTGAGAAAGAGAAACAAATAAAATATCTCGACTTGGCACACGAGGTTGTCGACATGTGGAATGTGAACTCGGCTATCATTGTGCCGATTGTCGTGACGGCCAATGGCCTTATGGCTAAGAGCCTCGACGACCATCTTTCGAGGCTCTCCTTAGGCAGTTGGATCAAGGGCCTGATTCAGAAGGCAGTACTCCTCGATACGGCTCGCATTGTGAGGAGGTTCCTGTCTCTGGAGCCCTAACCACCGGTAGCTTGGACCCTGTTCCCGACACCGGCGGACCGCTATTTTTTTATATTTTTAAATGTTTTTATATCGTTTGTTTTAAGAAATATTTAAAAATGTTGAAAAATATGTATATAAATGAATAAACGGAATAAATGTTTTAAATTTGAGTATAGTGCTGTATAGTTCTTTCGGCTCGTGACCATTGTCGGAAATAATTCGACGCCATCTTGTTTTTTCAACACAATTTTCATAGACGTTTCTCAACAGTACCTCCGTACAATGTAATTCTAGCACCAAATGCATAAACACGTTGTAAGTATAACCCTTTCATTCAAACATCAATTCGAAATTCGAACGGTGTCTCGTCGTAAATCCGCGATGATTTACTTTAAAAACAAATGAGTTCGCTTTCGAATTGTGTGCGCTCACTTGAGTGAGGTGAACTTGTGAACTTTATAGAATAGGACTAATCTAAATTTTCTTCTTTTGTTTCAAAACGAATTTAAATGCATCCTACATTTCTGCATTAATTTGTGACTTTTGAGTAGAATTACTTTCATATTGTGTAGGCTTACTGCAACTCTGCAACACTGACTTGCTTGCTGGGCCCCTTGTACCAGGAAATATAATATCCAATTTACAAATTTATTAGGGTGCCATATTGAGACCCTAGGCCTATTTGCTTCTAAGCACTTCATAGAACTGTTGAAGAACGGCTTCTCTGATTTGAATATACGGATTCTTTATGTTGGTATAGCGAGTTTGTGATTCAAAAAAACACCAATCCTATCAATTTATACATAACTAGCAGTGCCCCGCGGTTTCACCCGCATAGTTACCGTTCTCGTGAGAATACGGGGATAAAATATAGATTATGTTATTTGCTGATAATGTAGCTTTCCATTAGTGAAAGAATTTTTAAAATCGGTCCAGTAGTTTTTGACTTAAATCGTAACAAACAAACAAAAAAATCAGATCTTTCCTCTTTATAATATTAAGTTTAGAGGCCATTGATATAAGTCAGTTTGGATCGTCCTAATCTTCCAGCGCTTGTCCCATTCTATTTGGGGCCGGCGCAATACGATTTCTTCTTCCATTCTTCCCTGTCAGACGTCACGGCATCATTTACTCCTTACTCTTTCATATCATTCCTCACATAATCAGCCTATAATGTTCCCACTGCTGGGACACAGGCCTCCTCTCTAAGAGAGGGAATGGGCTATAATCCACCACGCGGGCCCAGTGCGGGTTAGTAGATGTCACATGTCTTCGAATTTTTGGTTCTAGGACATGCCGGTTTCCTCACGGTGTTTTCCTTCAACGTTTTGAGAGCCCTTTATTATAAGTAAATATTAAATTAATTAATGTTTCTTCATATTACCTACTCAGTTTGGATGTTTGTTACTTAATCATACTCTATCTTCTAAATGAATTTTGCGTGTAATTTGGCACACACAGGTAGTCTATAACCCGAATTAAAACTAGAAGCCGGTTAACCCATTCTTAGAAAGTTTTTCAGTAGAAAGAAAGAAAAAGTATTTCCTTTATTACCGTCTACCCCCACCGGTTTATCCCCGGTGGTGGCAGTTGGTCGCGTCTGTTGAGTCGCATTTGCCACCACATTTGTCCCCACTGGTGGCACATGACACTTAATACTACTGCAACTACAGTACTTTCACAAGTTATTATGCCTTGTGACTGTGACTATAGCTTAGCCTTCTTTGTTTTTCCGACATTCAAAAGTGCCTGTAAGGGTCTAATTGAAATAAATGCTTTTGAGTTTTTTTTTTTTGAGTTTTTTGAGTAATATTTATTAGTCCACACAGGACAAAACAAGTGCGTGTCGGGCCACGCCCAATTCCGTAGTTGCCCATCAAAATATGCGGACACTTCCTACGGTCCGATTTGCCTCCGAACGATGATTTTTATTGTAATATAAAAAAACAAACTTACATTTCCAGTTGAAAAACCTAACCTATATTATGACAAGTACATTTTATAAGTTGGTCGACTATTATTCATCATCATCATCATCAGCCTTTTAATGTTCCCACTGCTGGGACACAGGCCTCCTCTCTATGAGAGGGAATGGGCTATAATCCACCACGCGGGCCCAGTGCGGATTGGTAGATGTCACATGTCTTTGAATTTTTGGTTCTAGGACATGCCGGTTTCCTCACGATGTTTTCCTTCACCGTTTTTGAGAGCAGTGGTGATGAAATAAATTACACAAAGTAATGCGCCTGCCTGGGTTCGAACCCACGACTTACTGTTCGTAAGTCGGGGTCGCTACCACTGGGCTACCGCTGCTATTATTCGTAAAGTTGTAAAACCTCTTAACCGTGATAGTTTTCCTTTTAATTTCTATCCGTTATATACTCGTGTACTACCACCGTGAAATTTTTCGCACTCCCAAACACAACCGTTTAGCTTATACAGGGGGGGACCCTAGAGTCTGACAAAAATTAGCACTTTAAAGTTTAATCTTTCACAAACGAATCCCTTAATAAAAAAATGAGTTCAATAAACTCGCAATATTTTTTAAAGACCTATCCAATGACATCCCTTACTATGGGGTACGCGAGAAAAACAAAATACATCCCCACTTGACATAATGTACAGGAGATACCCTAAAAATAAAACTAATCTGTATATTCATGCCAAAATACAGCTTTCTAGTACTAAGAGTCTTTGAGCTAAGCTGCGGACAGACAGACAGACGGACAACGCGATACTATAAGGGTTCCTTGTTGACTACGAAACCCTAAACAAAAAAAAATATATCAAAACTAAACTAGAAAAAAAGCAAACGAAATTGGTCCAAAAAAAAAAATGTGTAAAAAAGTGCTGCAGATCTTTGCAAATAAAATTAAATCTATCATAGTGCTGTGACATTTAAAAAAATACCTCATAATATATTATATTATAATATAATATAATAATATAAAAATATATATATATATAATTTAATATATTATAATATATTATATTGATGATTAATTGATATCTAATAGCAAAGATAACATAACATTACACCTGTAATCTCCGAAGGGTTAGGCAGAGGCGTACCTATAGTACAGCCACAAAAAAAGGCTTACGTTACGTAAGTATATCTATGATCGATTGATAGCTAGTCAACAGTCATACTATATTCGCTTATTACGTGTACGATTAGCCCAATGATCGTATTGACAGACAAACACCAGGTATTTGTGTATCTCTTGGCCTTCTCTGCGAGTACCGACCGAACACATGCAGATAAGCAGGACCTGGTTCAAGGTGTGAGCGACAGCGGTTTGTTCTAAGATAATAAAAAGCTTGAATGATTTGATTGTTCGAATATACTATAAGAGTACAGTTTTGGCGAATATTGTTCGATATCTTCAAATCAGCATCACTTTATACATATTTTTACATAGCAGTGAGAGCCGCGGTGGCCCAGTGGTGGCGGCCCTGACTTACGAGCAATAAGTCGTCAGCTCTAACCCAGGCAGGCGCATTACTTTATGTAATTTATTTCACCACCACTGCTCTCAAAAACGGTGAAGGAAAACATCATGAGGAAACCGGCATGACTTAGAACCAAAAATTCGAAGACATGTGACATCTAACAACCCGCACTGGGCTGACTGGGCCCGCGTGGTGGGTTATTGCACATTCCCTCTCATAGAGAGGGGGCCTGTGTCCCAGCAGTGGGAACATTATAGGCTGGTTATGTGTGACATAGCAGTGATAGCCTAGTGGTGTGACCGTCGGACTGCCAAGTTATAAGTCTCAAGTTCAAACCCAAGACACGCACCTCTGATTTCTCGAATTCATGTGCGTATTATAATATAATCACGGCGCTTGCGTCGAAATATCGGGAGCTCAGAATAATCGAGAAGATATCCCGTAAAAGACAGTGTAAGTTTAGCTCTAAATTGTGATGGCTTAAAACAGTATTTATTATAATAGCAGTGTAGGGGCGCTGACGCAGCATTTTGTATTCGTCGTAAGCGCAGCGCCCTGCGACTCTAGTTCGCCCGTAAGCACCTAAGACTATAGACGCGCTCCCAATCCAAATTAAAACTCCGTTGTAATATGTAGAAGTATCCGGTTATCGCATTTTATTTTCTCTCCGTACACACACTGCCCAAGGACGTATACACGCACACACACTGCCCAAGGACATATACACGCAGACACACTCCCCAAGGACATATACACGCACACACAAAAGCAGCATCGCCCAATTTCAATTTTTTCTAAAATCTCTCCCACTTACAACTTGGTCCAAACCTCACCACACAGTACAAAGTAGATAATAGCCGATCTGGTTCCAGCAGCGTTCGTACCATTGTGCCGCAGTTAGGGCAGACGAATATCTGTACCTTCGCGCCTTGACATTATTCTCATCATTATCCAATTGACTCGATGACGGGCATATGGAATGTTTACATAACACTCCTTAGAGGGTTAGGCAGAGGAGTACCTAATAGGACATCCACATTTGGCCGGTTAAATTTAGTGCCACCACTATAGCATATCTTTTTTTAGAGATCTTGTTCCTCGTGTGGTAAGTGCCTGGGTTTTAGAGGTGTTAAGTCTAAATATATGTTTTTTTTCTGACCTAGAGACTTTGATCAAGCATCATAGCTAACCTAGATTCAGAAGGAGTCCCTTAAAAACGTGATCAAATTTAGAATTAATGGAACTCATTTTTTATAAACATACTAGCGACCCTCCCCGGTTTCGCACGGCTGCAATGTTATACATATTTAATAACACATATGAATCACTCTATCTATTGCTGGAAACTGCATTAAAATCCGTTGCGTAGTTTAAAAGATCTAAGCGTAGAAACAGCGGGAGCAACTTTTTTTATATTAAGTAAAAAGATACATAAGATAAAATCACACCTGTAATACATGAAGGGTTAGGTAGAGGTGTACCTAATAGTTCACCCACGTTTCACCAGTTATTTTTGAGTCTAAACTACATATTTAAGGTTTAGGTGTTGCCATCTGGAATTTCTGTGTCCTTGTTGGCAATAGGCTCGCTGCTATAAAAGACCGTAGTACGCGACGGTGAGAGTAAGCCCAATACGAGACCTCGCGCATTAGTCAGATTCGCCGACCAAGGCATACTCTCATCGACCCCGATGTCGCTGTCACCCACCTCCAGAAGAGCAGTAGAGAAACTAGCACGCTCAAAAAGCACAGACGCAACGCTTAGTTTATAAGATTTTCGCCCTGGCTGGAGGCCTTACACTCAAGGCACCCACAAGATAGTCCGGTTAAGCAGATGACTGCGAGACTGCGAGATGCCAATCAAAAAAAAAAAAACGGTGAGAGTATGGTGTTATTCTAATTGTAAGATGTATAAGCCTGAGATAACTAGCAATAGAGAAGTATGGAAGAAGAAATGCTGCACCGATCCTCAATAAATTGGGATAAGGAATAAGAATGGGATAAGAATGTTTATGATAATGAGATTCATAAGTCCAGCAATTGATTAAACTTAATAAAAATAGTGCGAGGTAAAAAGGCAAAAACCAAAACTAAGAAATCTACAAAAAAAAAAAAAACAATAAAAAAGATCTACGGATGATCTTGAATGACGTGTTCTTAATAGTAGCAATAGAAAAAGGCAAGAACTCAGCAGGAAAAGCACCTATTAAACCATCAGCGCTCATGAAAGAATACACACGAGTATTTATTGACTTTTCCTTATCCTCAAGAGCGATATAAAAATAAAAGATTAAGTAAGCAGTATGATTGGCCGATTATTCTTGAACTAGCGACCCGCCCCGGTTTCGCACGGGTACAATGTAGATACTAATGTAACAGCTCCAGTTGCAACAGCGGGTCGCTAGTATACATATAAACCTTTCTCTTGAATTACTGTATCTATTGCTGAAAAATGCATTAAAATCCGTTGCGTAGTTTAAAAGATCGAAGCATACATACAGCGAGAGTGACTTTGTTTTATACTATACTAACGACCCGCCCCGGCTTCGCACGGGTGCAATGTAGATATAAACCTTCCTCTTGAAACACTCTATCTATTAAAAAAACCCGCATCAAAATCCGTTGCGTAGTTTTAAAGATCTAAGCATACATAGGGACAGACAGACAGACAGATCGGGAAGTGACTTTGTTTTATACATACTACAATGTAGTGATGATAGTGATAAAGATTGGTTGTCATGTTTATAGAAGTTTGTCTTTCACTATGAACTAATCTACCAAAAACTTGAATTTTTGTACAGTTTTCCGCTGTTGTTATCACCCTGCAGCAGTCCACTGCTGAACATAGTCCTCAACTCGGTTCTCGGCAACTCTCATCCAGTTGCTACCAGCCATCCTGCAAAGATCGTCGCTCCTCTTAGCCTGAGGGCGTCCCACCTTACGCTGGAAGAACACGTCTACCCCAACTGTCATCGTTACTACGGCTAATATGGCCATTTCAGCTTGCCTATAAGCAGTCATAGCTTAGTGCGATCTCGAGTTCGTATCCAAGACACGCACCTCTGATATTTTGGATTTATGTGCTTATTGTATCATTATCACTTGCTTCGATAAAGGAAAACATCGTGATGAAACCAAACCAGCATAACAGACAGATATTTCTAGACGAAATGTAAAGCCCAGTCAGAGGCCCATGGACGGCCTAAAAACTCTGACACCAGGTTAGGCACTAACCACAAGATAAAGAGAGATTAACAGGATTGACAAAAATCTTTTCAGCTGTTAAATTCAATACCAATACATTTTTCACCACTATCGCTGATAGAATAGATGGATGGAGAAGGAAAAGGAAGACCAAGGAAACAATGGATGGTTGTGTGAGGAATGATATAGAAGAAAAAGGAGTAAATGATAGCGTGGCGGTTGACAGAGGAGAATGGAAGAAAAAACGTGTTGCGCCGACCTTAAGTAACATGGGACAAGAGCTGATGGAATGTCACCTTGTCAGGAGAAAGAAAGTCAAGAGCCATTGGAATATTATCATCAACACCATCAGCGCGAAACAGAACATCCTGGCTGTCAATATTTACGCACAAACACAGAGAAGATAACGTATTCGACGGAATTAGGGAATTTGATACTTTACTATGTTTTCGATAGGTACAATTCATGTTTGGCAAATACGTAATAGGAAGTTATTAAGATGACGTCAAAAGTAATAGATACTAAATATTCAATTTATGTCTATGAGTCATTTGCAAATATATAATTTGAAAGTTCTGTCCTATGTGTTGTGTTTGTCAACCAGAATTTGTAACAATATTCTGATTGAAAAGAGTGTCCATGGAGTTTCTTGCCCGTTCTTCTCCTTAGAGATCTACGCTTTAGAATGGGCAACTACAGACTTTCACAGTTTTTATGTCTTGTGACTGGGACTGTAGCTACATTTCATTGTTGTTTCGACAGTTCAAAAGTGCCTGTAACTGGTCTACTTGAAATAAATGTTTTGATTTTGATTTTGTGCGCGTCAAAAGACATCGTTTTGTCATTACCCTTCAGCAAAAGTCCCTTATTTGGCCTTCGCACAGTAAAACATTGAAATAGGAGCGTATATCGTTTTGCTTAGGATAGAATTTTCAACTATCACTGAAAAGAATATGGCTGTGTTGAAAGTATTACCTTATAGAATCTCCTTAGGGGATTACTTTTCAAAAAATCCTTCCTGGTTTATGACTTTCGCTTTTTTAAAAAATGATGCGCATCCTGCATCATTTTTAAACCTAGACTGTATCCACGGCCCGACTTCATCATAGCCGAACAAAGGCCTCTCGCTAACCGCTTGACAGCAGTTTAAGTTGATCAGCAACCCAGTGACAACTGAGAGTTAATTCAATAAATCTGCGTAATTTGATAGTGTAAGCGAGCGTGGCAGTCGTGGGTACTGTGTTGAGGTCGAATTCTCGGGTCAGGCGTAACAATCTGGGATATAATAATAATATAACCTAATCTAGGATTGTTTAGGTAAATCGAATCTATAAGTAGGTATTATAAATAAGTATAGTTTGTTGTGTTTGGATATAGGAGGTAATTTGCGAAGCTGTAATATACTGTGTAGGTATTGCACTTTTGTAAGAAACAGTTGTTTTTAGGGTTCCGTACCCAAAGGGTAAAAACGGGACCCTGTTACTATGACTTCGCTGTCTGTCCGTCCGTCTGTCTGTCACCAGGCTGTATCTCATGAACCGTGATAGCTAGACAGTTGAAATTTTCACAGATGATGTATTTCAAATAATAAACATATGAATTATTCAATATTTAAAGGGGGTCCCATACAAGAAACGTGTTTTTTTCGGTTTATGGTACGGAACCCTTCGTGCGCGAGTCCGACTCGAACTTGGCCAGTTTTTTTTTTTTAAATTACTGATGTCAAATGTCTATGGCGGGGTTCGGAAATGTACTGAACACGTGGTAAGCGTTTGCGCGTCGGTATCCCTTCGACTCTGTATTTAAAAAAGAACGTTCCCGTGTGCTTATTTTCGACTACAACGCGAGCGAAGCCGCATGCAAACGATAATGTCTTAATAAAAGCGCATTGTTTAATTTTCAACGCTCAGCTCAGCGCAAGGAGTTTAAAATGCAGTAGCTGTTCCTAGTGTTCGATAAAACGATTGTCCAAATCAACGTTAAAGTCACTAAGTTGTCAAAAAGTTGTGAAAAGATATTTGTACATACAAACTGTCAAATTTTCTCATTCGATTTTGAACTTAGCCGTCAACATTTTATTGTTTAAAATCACACATCATCATAAAATCATACATCTTAGTAATAAGTACACCTTTATTGCGTATGAAATCCAGAATTTTCATCGCCATATACAGGGTGGGTTTAGAGTAAGAAGGGGTAAAATGGACCATGTTAGTTGATAACTTATGTTACTATAATTTAGTAGTATAGTTAGGTATAATTGGCTGTTAGGTATAATTAGCTATCTTGGGAATTCAAGTGACGTGGATTTTCACGTGAGTTTACATATAAAATGCGAGCAAAAAAAAACTGTTATTAAAACCAACTAAGTAATTCGAAATATAACTCTATGAAGTTTATAATTAATTACATTCCATGTTACTTCATAATTTTATGTTATTTCTTTTGAAAACTATTTTCCCATGCCATTGTGTTGGTGTTTTTAAATAAATAACATATTTCTACACAACTATAATCAAGTTTCTAGTTTATACCTACTATCTCTATTTAAGTTACAAAACTAGTTTGTACTTTGCAGATATCTATTTCTGTTATTATAAAATTAAAACAATGTCGCAAGTTCGAATCCAGTCACGACTTTTCAATCTTGATCGGAACTAAACTTGTTCGTATGTAAGTTGCTACAATATTATTATAAAATAAATTACGAAGAATTATGACATCATACCTGTAATCCCCAAAGGGTTATACAGAAGGGCATTTAATAGTATACCCACATTTCGCCAGTTATCTTTATACCTCAAGTAGGGGCGAGACTATTGCCACCAACCGGGTACAAATCCAGCCCACGTGACTGCTACTGAGCAATTTCTGTTGGAAAAACCCAATAACATTTATCTGAATTGGAAATTGGACCCAGGACCGCATGCTCAGCAGTTGCGCTTTCGACCAGTAGACCATCAAGGCAGTCATACGAAGATGATGTTGAGTCATTATCTAATAATAAATTCAATACGTTTAGACATCATCATCCTTTCAGCCGAAAGACGTCCACTGCTGGACATAGGCCTTCCCCAAGTGTCGCTACATTCCCATAATAACCATAACCCCGCAACATACCTACGTTTAGTCTTTTCAGCCAATGGCTTAATTGCCAAGAGCCTCGACCAATACCTCCGGAGGCTTTCGTAAGGCAGCTGGATCAAGAGCTTGATACAGAAAGCGCTGCTCCTGGACACGGCTCGTATTGACTCTGGTGCCCTGACCGTCGGTAGCTTGCTTGGACCCTGTTCCCGATACCGGTGGGTTTTTTTTTAATAATATTTAAATATGTAATCAATGTGTATAGAAATAAATAAAGGTCATTTCAATACACAAATGATACAGCAATGTTTCTTTCGTAACATAACAGTTGAATGTGCAAAAACAGGCATCGTTAGGTAACCCATACTTGAGACATTGATAGTAAACATAGCTATGTAATAACTTCAACGGTGACAGAGGCGCCACCTATGTTTAATCAGCGAAAGGTGCAAGTTTGGCTAAGTTTTTCGACCTTTTTCTTAATTTTGTAGGTTTACCTTGATAAAAATGTCGTATCATAATTAAGTCGTAACATAAATACCTACAGAGTTCATAATTCAAATAAACGTTGTTTTTTTTTTCATAAAGTAAGTAACAATCTCTGTTCATCTAGACAAATACAGTAAGACATAAATAAAAGGATGTTAGGTTTAAGTAAAAAAAAAACTTTGACGTCAAAATCTAAAAAGTGGGACAAAAGCTTTTAAAACGAAGTTAAGAACTAGCATCATCAAAGAATGGAGAAATAAAGCAAAATAAATCTTGAAACAACAAAAAGTTTTCGCCAGACCACCGTATGCAAATCGCACGAATTCCAATGTATGGTCATAGACCCGAATAGCGCGCATTGAATACCAATCAAAGTGTCAAGTGACCCTTTTCCTATAGAAAGTCATACTCACTTAGAGGGGATAATCCAGTTATCACATCCATTTTTCTACTAAAGCACAAACTACAAATGTTCTTTTCACTCTATATGGATGTTTTAACCTGTCACCCATTTCTTTGACACTATTTTACACATAACACCAATTTAACTAAAGTATGTTTGCACATTATAACAGGTTATTGTTAACAAAATGTCACTGATTGTACATTTTTTCCGTATTTATGATTAAATTACTAGACACTATCACACTGGTTTCATTCACCCGAGGTTTGCAGGTCGAAAAGACAATCACTCGCGTTCCCTTTACGAATTTCGACGAAAATCCTCTCAAAACACTATTAAAACTTTGTTTCTATGAAACATGAGTGATTGTCGGAGGTTTATCTATTAGAATTTCACGTTAAAATCACATATACTTGTTCCTCGAATCACACACGACACAAAAACATCACAAACGTCATTCAACTAAACAGTCAAACAGGTTTTGTTTTTTTTCTTCTTGATCAAGTTCTTACCACGTGACAGTATCGACTATTCCAACGTAGTTCCACCGCGTTTCACTAGATGGCAGCACACGCGGCGCACGAAATCAGAGCCCAAAAGTAATTAAATCCGACGGGCAGGTATAAAGATTATTTCTTCACGTGAATCAACCATGGAAATGGCATGTTGAATATTTTCGTATGATGAAATGAATTTCTTTTTATGTTGATTAGAATTATTGGCGATAACGCAACGGCCGACGACTTTTAGTTTACGGTTTTATGTGTCTACAGTTAATTTTAAGGTCAACTGTTATTATTTAAGAGATTTTGTAATCTTAAAATAAAAATGAGCATAGAAAAAGTCTTACTAAAAACTCCAACGTGTTAAGAAACATAATTTCCAAGATTTCTTTTCTATTTTTTATAGAAGGTCATATTATTCTAAGTAGGTCATCTTTTAAGTTAAAATAACTAATAAAAATATTATTAAAGTAGTAGCCGTTGAAGCCGATTCTATATACTACATACTTTGTGCAACTTGTAAAGAATGCACCTAGCTAGCTAGTTAGGTTAGGTAGCAAGTTTTTTTTAAACTAAAACATTATATTTTATACTTTTATTTGCTCATAAAAACACCACTGGTCCGTTTTGTCCCTAACTCACCCCTAACATTTTAACGTGGTAAAAATAAGTGTAGGTATATTTTTATTCCACATTTTCCTCATTTTTAAAGTAACGTATACAACCTTTTAATTAATTTAGGCATAATATAGCGTTTTTTAATTCCTACTTACACGTTTAGGAAAAGGCGAGAGTTTATGTATGTTTGTATGTACAAAAACCCTTTTTTCCCTAAATCAAACATAATCTTGTGTTCTATTTTTTATATATATATTTTTTTAATATTTAAAAATGTAAAGAATATGGATATAAATAAATAAAGGAAATAATAATATGACTAATATTAAATAAAAATCTTATGCCATTTGTTCATATTTGGCCGTGACGTCGGCGTAGTCACGGTTACTCAGACCTGCGAAAGTCTGACTACCAGTCTTACCAAGGGTTTTAATAGGTTTACCCAGTAATAATCACCTTTTAAATGTTCTCATCGCTTTGGCATACACCTCCGTTCTGTGACTAGCTGTGCTACAGCTGTGCTGTCTTCAAAAGTGCCTGTAATGGTATAATTGAAATAAACGCTTTTGAGTATTTTTTTCTTTTTTTACATTTATTGTGCGAACCACCAGCCTGTGGGCTTCACAGCTGGGTTCTTAGTTTCTCGATTATTATAATCAGGATATCTTCAAAGTTCGAGTGAATCGGTTTCTTCTAGACAAGCGTGTCACCTAGGTCGCGTCATCGCTTTATATCTGGCGAGTTGCGGCCAAACGCAAGCCTATTAAAAAAAAATGCTTTGCCATTCAACGTGGCAATGCTGCCAGTTTTCTGGGCACGTTTCTGGATGCCAGCGATGCGGAGGAGTAGATACTTTGATGTCTAAGGCTGCGTTTCCGCCAAAGATAAGCGGGGATGCGCAGCGAGGTATGTTTATTTATTTATTTATTTATTTATTTAACACTTCAAGCACAAAGTACAGAGGCGGACTTAATGCCATAGGCATTTTCTACCAGTCAACCTTTGGGTGATGGAGAGACAAACAGTGGTAGGTGTATAAATCAGAAAATATTTTTAAATTTTATACTAAGATAGACTACAAGGATATATAAAATACTATAAATATATTTTAAAATACTATAAATATATATCAAAGTATATCTATATGTGGATAGACAATTACACGGGTATACTAAAATAAAAAGACAAACAATGGAGAATCCATTAACGTTGTGACGAAACTGCCAGCTTCTTTCGAATGTACTCACGAACTTTAAATTTAAAAGATAGACGATTGGTGGCCATCCTGATTTCCTGGGGAAGCGAATTCCACAGAGAAATAGACTGGACGAAGAAAGATCGGTGAATGAAGTCAGTGCGGTGAGAGGGACATTGAAGAACTCGGTTTTGCGATGAGCGCAGATTCCTATTGTGGTTGGCACAAATGTACTGAAAGTATGTGTGTGAAACTAACTAATAATACAGGGTGTAAACAGACTCTTCACGACGCCGTCAACCAAGCATTATGTACATCAAACTAAGCAACTTTACGCAAAAATTTGTGCTGGGAAACGACTTTTTTTTGGGTTGAAAAATCACGTTTTACTGTAGGACTCAATGTAACGCACTCAAAACATTGTGCTGATGGCTATGGTCTAGAACAAAAAAATGATCGCAATGACGGGGAGAACAAATGCCTTTCGGCTTCGTTAAGAGTCTGTTTACACCCTTTATAGCTTATTTTTCACAGCTTGACCTATTCTAGCTATGTGAATAGTTAGTTCCACATCCATCCTCGCTCATCTCGTTTATCCGTGAATATGGTGCTTGCAACAGCGTCCAAATATCGGAAACTCAAAGTAAATAGTAAACGTCATGGAAATAAGTATCGGGAACTCAAAGTAAATAGTAAACGTCATGGTATAGATATATTTAGTGTTAATAATAGTATATTATTAGTAGGTGGTGGAGTTTCGGGTTCGATTCCCAGGTCGGGCAAAGTGTTATTGGGTTTTTCCATCAAGAATTTCTCAGAAGCAGCCACGGAGTCTTGATTTGTGCCCGGTTGATGGCAGTAAGCTTGCCCCCTATTACATGGGACTTAAACATAACTGGTGAAATGTGGTTGTACTATTAGGTACACCTCTGCCTTACCCTTTGGGGATTCCAGGCGTAATGTTATATACAGGGTGTAAACAGACTCTTGACGAAGCCGTCAAACAAGCATTATGTTTATCAAACTAAGTAACTTTACGCAAAAATTAGTAGCTGGGAATCGACGTTTTTTTGGTTTTACAGTAGGACTCAATGTAACGCACTCAAAACATTGCCAAGTCAAGCTTCTAGACTTAAGTATGCAGCGTGTAAACAGACTTTTCACGAAGCCGTCAACCAAGCATTATGTCCATCAAACTAAGTAACTTTACGCAAAAATTAGTGCTGGGAAACGACTTTATTTTTTGGGCTGAAAGATCACATTTTACAGTAGGACTCAATGTAACGCACTCAAAACATTGTGCTGATGGATGGATTGAATAGTAAGAGAATCCTGGAGGTGTTTAAAGTAAAAATCTTACATTAAAAACATGTATTTAAAAACAAACTTTTGAAAAAGTTGGAACTTTGTCCCCCAATATCTCCGTAACTAGAAGATTCCCAGGTATGGTGTAGAACAAAAAAGTGATCGCAATGACGGGGAGAACAAGTGCCTTTCGGCTTCGTTAAGAGTCTGTTTACACCCTTTATACACAGAACGCTGTTTTCTTCGTCCAGAAACAAATATAAATATCCTTAGGGTTGCCAGGTCGCCGAACCTAATAGCCGGACAGGCCAGCCAGTTTGGCCGGACATTTAGGTAAAAAACACATTATTGTGGATTTTGAGTCTCAGTATTAAAAGGTCCTTGTTCTCCCCGTCGTCATTGCGATATTTTTTTTGCTGTAGTTTTTTTTTAAATACATGTTTTAATGTAAGATTTTTACTTTAAACACCTTCAGGACCCCCTTACTATTCAATCCATCCATAAGCACAATGTTTTGAGTGCGTTACATTTAGTACTACTGTAAAACGTAATTTTTCAGCCCAAAAAAAAAGTTGTTACTTAGTTTTATGTACATAATGCTTGGTTGACGGCTTCGTGAAGAGTCTGTTTACACCCTGTATTCTGCTTACCCCCATGAGTAGAAAACAACGTGACTTTTCTAAGTATGAAGGCTTTATTAAGTCCAGTAATAACCATTGTGTAAACGCATGGTTACGAAATGCCAATAGCCTTGTCATGGTATTTTGACTGTTGCCATAGTAACGCATTGTATAAACAAACTCAAAGTGGAGAGATTCATATTTATCTGGTAAGTTTTTAAACAGTAAATTCTTATTGAAATACGTTGAAAAAAATAAAGCAAAATTGACTCTATTGTAATAATACAGTGCGTTTAAACTTAGGTTAAGGTAAATCAAGTTTCATCAATATCATTATCTTGCCCTTATCCCAATTTATTTAAGGTCGACGCAGCATGTCTTCTTCTTCCATACTTCTCTATTACTCGTAAACTCAGCAGTCACCTCCGTTCCTGCCATCATTCACACAGTTGATCCATCGTTTATTTGGTCTACCTATACTATTATAGCCATCCTTAATCATACTCAAAACTTGAGGTACAGTCGCGGCCTTTTAATTGCCTGATAATTAAAAAAAAAAATCACTTGAATCATGCGGAGGCGCCCCGCCCGGCTAGAGGGCGCTTCATGTTGTGAGTGCAAGCAAAAATGAGCTCAGTGGTGATCTGGCGGGAATGTCCTCGATTTTACCTTCCTAAGTTTATCTGACTAAAAGGAATTTGTTGCGATCGTTTCTTCTGCGCTCTGAATCCTGGAAAAGTAGTTAACCACAACCCAGAGAGCATAATATTACTTAGATTAGTTCTTTTTACCTGCCTGCAGGTAACGTGTTCCCATCACCCCAACTAAGTTGTGGAGGACAGATAGGCCATGGCCCCATGTAAAATACTGGTACTCAGCTGCATGTGCTTAGACTGGAAGCTGACCCCGATGTAGTTGGGAAAAGGCTAGGCAGATAATTATGTTTTTTTTTTGAACCATGATTAGAAGCAGATTTTATTTATTTCGGCTGTCGATACATAGTCGATTTAGGTATTACTAGCGCCATCTATGTTACTAACTCTGAACTACTTGGTCGACTTGCAAACAATGAGACAAAAATTAAAATGAATTCCTGAATTTATATTTCTTTTAAAATAAATACAATTCTTTGACGGTGGTTGGGCTGCGAGGAGCCCGAAAATTGACCACCAGTCTTACCAAGGGGTTTTAAAGTGTTAGCCAGTAGGTAACTTTGATCTTTCTTTGTGCCTAACCTGGTGTGGTGTGGAGAGTTTTTATGCCGCCAATGGGCCTCTGAATTGGCTTTACATGCCATCGAGAAATATATCTCAGGCATGCTGGTTTCCTGACAAGAATTCTCTTAATTCTTCAAATAATTTCCTTCACCGAAGCAAGTAATCAGATGTGCGTGTCTTGTCTTGGGTAACTTGGGTTCGAACTCGAGACCTTTAAGTAGCTGTGTTGTGTAGGTTGGATAGGTAGTTGCTCCAATCTCCATGTAAAATACTGGTATTCAGTGGCGTGCCTATAGGGGCCAGTAATACGGCAAGCCCACTAGGCAAGCAGAATGGTCAAAAAGTCATGAAAAGAGTAGTACGTTGTAGGGGCAAGCCAAGCTTCTAGACTTAAGTATACAGCGGCAGCGTTCAAACAGATTCTTCACGAAGCTGTCAACCAAGCATTATGTCCATCAAACTAAGTAACTTTACGCAAAAATTAGTGCTGGGAAACGCCTTTTTTTTTTGTTTTACGGTAGGACTCAGAGTAACGCACTCAAAACATTGTGCTGATGGATGGATTGAATAGTAAGAGGGTCCTGGAGGTGGTTAAAGTAAAAATCTTACATTAAAAACATGTATTAAAAAAAAAAAAACTTTTGAAAAAGTTGGAACTTTGACCCCCAATATCTCCGTAACTAGAAGGTATGGTCTAGAACAAAAAAATGATCGCAATGACGGGGAGAACACGTACGTTTCGGCTTCGTTAATACTCTTAACGAAGCCGAAACACACTTTATGAAAATACCGCCGCTACTGGTATTCAGCTGCATCCAGTTAGCTTGGAAGCCCAGCCCAATGCAGTTGGGAAAATACTAAGCAGATAAAACATTCTTCATGTTTTGCGAGCAGTACTTCATGGTTATTTTAAGCACAAGTATGACTCCAGAGCACTGTTTGTAAAAAAAATGTTTTTTTTTATGAAAATTGTGAGTGTAGATATTGATAAAACAAGATGGCGGCCGTTAGTTCCGATCAATTGCGTTAGTCAAAGACCGTTAGCGCCATTCGTTGTACAACTATATTTATTTAAACGTAATATACAAGAGTGGTTCATAGGTGGACTTAATGCCAGAAGGCATTCTCTGCCAGTCAACCTTTGGGTCAAATAGGATAGCCTTTACGTATTAATACATTTAAAAAAATATATATAAATTAATATTACAGTAAAAAAAATTAAATTACCTTGATTTGAATTAAATTATTAAATATTAATTAATTTAAGTATTTGCCACCCTCTAGGGCCCCGGGCACACGCACTTTTGCTTGAACCCAGTGCCCCAGAAGGGAGTTGTCCAGCTTGTGGCTGAGCACATTCAGGATGGTGTTTGCGCTTCAATAAATCTACCAAGTCTGACATACTGTAATGAGTTTGGCATGCAAATGGATTAAAATGTTTTTCTTTTACAGTTATAGCAAGCTAAAGAAAATTCCTCAAAATGCCGGAGCTAATCGAGCAGATGTACTGCTCGCAACAGATTGTGATACCGCCCAAGTACCCTTACATACTCAAGAGATTTTGTAAAGGTAATATTTAAAACAACAACTTAAAGGTCTTATCAGTTGCCGTGTTGACGGCGCGTTCGTGTTCCACGCGCGCCTCAAAGAGATGTCAGCAAACAGGGAGGGCCCCGCAAGCGCAGATGCCTGCCAGGGCTGCGGGACTGTTTGAAAGAGATGCCGCGGCCCTGGAACACAAAGGGCAAGGAAGGAACATGGGTGGGTTTTAGTCAGTACTAGTCTGACACTCCCTTCGAGCGGGAGAAGTCATTTGATGATTTCCCATCCGAAAAAAAAGGGTCATACCAGTTCAAAAGACTCTATCGACGAGTGAGTAACCACTAATTAACGCTAACTCACTGCGTGTTAGTGATTAGCAGTACAATACCTTTACGACCATAATCCCCGAAGGGTTAAGCAGAGATGTAGCTAATAGTAGGTAGGTAGGTAAATAAATGTGGGTACATTTATTTTCGATTGCCATCAACCGGGCACAAACATTGCCAACAACAATCCAAACTCCGTGGCTGCTACTAATAAATTCATGATGGAAAAACCCAATAATACTTGACCTGGGAATCGAACCCAGCACCTCATGCGCAACAATCGCGCTTGCCACCACTAGACCAACGAGGCAGTCCACTACAATGTCTCGTCGGCTGTTATAAAAAGTTCAGCTCTGCAGATCTCGGTCACAAAGTTATCATTCCGGTTTCACTATAACTAAAGTGCGTTTTTTAATCCTAGAGACTAAATTGACCCATGCTAATGTCAAACTGTATAGATGTGACCTATACAGTTTGACATTAGCATGTGTCAATTTAGTCTCTAATGTCAAACTGTATAGATGTGACCTGGTTATGTTTTATGATTTATTTATGATTTATGACAGTTTGACATTAGCATGTGTCAATTTAGTCTCTAGGATTAAAAAACGCACTTTAGGATACTCCCTAATAAACGCCTAAACAAAAGCGTAATGGTGGATTTTAAACGCTTGGCTCAGAGTCGTGAGTTAAAATTTCCAACAGTAGCACTATAATTTTCTAAGGTGTTTGCGTATTAAAATTGATATACAGCCTATTCCTAGAACAGCTGCAGGGTTTTTTTTTTTACCATCATCATCATCCACAGCCCGACTTCACCCACTGCTGGGTACAGGCCTCTCTTCGCTTGTGCCAAGCTCCACGCTCTTGTGCCAACCTCATACAGGATATTCCCGCAATGGCAAAAATGTCGTCTGCCCATCTCGCCACCAGACGGCCAACACTCCTCTTTCCATTCCTTGGACGCCACTCGGTCACAGCTTTACTCCACCTGCCATCACCGCGTCTTGCTAGGTGTCCTGTCCAACTCCATTTGAGTTCCATAACGCGATTTCCAATATCGAAGACCTTCGTTCGTCTCCAGATTACGACATTTGGAACTCGGTCTATTAGTTTTATATGGAGCATAGAATGCTCCATGGCTCTCTGTGCTACTCCCCTGTGAGAGCGTAAACAACTATTTAGCTTTCCTAAATGTAACAAATGATAGTATATTTGCCTTAGTCTCTGTCATGTGTTTATTTGTTTTTCCTACTTTTCAACAGCCGCCATAAAAACGCAACCATATGATCTTCTCTGCTGGTCATTCCAATACTTCAAGGCATTGGCTGAACACCGTCCTCCCCCCGTCAAGCTGAGGTTGGAGTACCCCATCTACTGCACTGAGGGGGGACTAACCAGGGGATGTCTGAAGGTGTTGGCTCATCAGGTAATACTCTTTTTATATTAAATGGGCCTACTCTTGACCTCAATCTTGTCAAGGTCGACGATCATCATCATCATCATCATTTCAATCGATAGACGTCCACTGCTGGACATAGGCTCCCCCTAAAAGGTTTTACCATAATCGCCACGCTTGGCAGGCGGGTTGGCGATCGCAGTACGGTTGTTACAAAGGCACAGAGAACGCTGCTGCCCATTCTCTGGTAAGTCCCTTGGTCGTCTCTTACGACACCCACGGGAAATATGGAATGGTGCTATTTCTTACGTCGGACACCATACGGTACAACGATGCAACGGTCGACGATGTAACGAGCAAACCTAAAAGAAGCCTATTAACTCGCGACTTAAATAGATTCGAATTATAATGAACTCGGGACCACCGACGCAAGCAAGGAATACCACTCCTTGGCTGTGCGCATAATAAAAGATTTAGTAAAGCGGTTCGTGCGAATGCGTGGAATCATCATCATCATCATCCTCAGCCTATAATGTTCCCACTGCTGGGACATAGGCCTCCTCTCTATGAGAGGGAATGGGCTATAATCCACCACGCGGGCCCAGTGCGGATACCAATCCGCACCAAAAATTCAGAAGACATATGACATCTACCAAGATGTCATATGTCTTCTGAATTTTTGGTTCTAGGACATGCGGGTTTCCTCACGATGTTTTCCTTCACCGTTTTTGAGAGCAGTGGTGATGAAATAAATTACACAAAGTAATGCGGCTGCCTGGGTTCGAACCCACGACCTACTGCTCGAAAGTCAGGGTCGCTACCACCGGGCCACCGCTGCTCTCGTGCGTGGAATATCGACAAGGTATGGGTAATAACCCTCTCTATGTCTGGACTCCAGGTGGAAGAACCGGCGAAAGAGCCTATTGCCATCCATCCATTATGCTTACCTATCTCTAAAATGCTATTTTTCAACCCCAGCTATACGGAATGACAGAGATCCCAGGAGACGTCCTGCGGCAAGCCTGGCTGGGCTTCTGCTTGGACCCCTTGGAACTGAGGAGGATCTTGTGTCTCTGTGAGGTGTACATGCGATCGGAGGTGGTGCCCTTCTTCCACTTCTTGGCGGTTGCTGGAGGGATGCTGACTAAGGTGGGGTGCTTTTATTAGCTTAAACTGTAACTAAGTAAAAAATGTTAGAAGTCAAATTTTACCCTCATGGGTGTCCGATAGAGTTGAAATTTAACAATTGGCTCCACTCGATCTTCTTTATCGTGTGGTTTGTGCCTAACCTGGTGTCAGAGTTTTAATGCCGCCTAGGGCCTCTGATTTGGCTTTACATGCCATCGAGAAATATCTCTCAGGCATGCTGGTTTCTGCATGATGTTTTCTTTCACCGAAGCAAGTGATAATTATACAATACGCACATGAATCAGAAAAATCAGTGTGTGTCTTGGGTTCGAACTCGAGACCTATGACTTAGCAGTCCGACGGTCACACCACTAGACTATCACTGTGATTGGCGAATCTCGAAGATACACACCAACGCCAGATACTGTACCTGTTTAATTTAATCTGTATTACCTTCCACAGTGTCTAACCCACACAATGATCCTGCTTTGCGAGTCTCTCACCAAGGAACCCGACGGAGGTTCAGCTGCTATACCAGTTCAGGAGTTCCTTACGATGTACCGCTTTCTAGCTAGCGTAGATGCTTCCCAGGACGTACAGTACCATAACGGGTATAGGGAAGGTAATTTTCAAAATTTAAACTTTTTCCCGTGGTTTTACCTGGATCTAGGTCGCAAATTATCTTTTAGTAATGAAATGTTTCAATGTCTTACATTTCGCATTTGTAGTAGGTCAACTAGCTTTTTCCCGCGGATTCGTTATGGACGCAGATTATCTCACGGGACTGTTTTAAATACAGCCAATGGCAGTCGTCAATAGTGTAGCTATCAATCAGTGAAAAAATTTTTGAAATCGTATCAGTAGATCCGATTTCTGAGACTTTATCTTTTTATCATGATCTGCCTAGCCTTTTCCCAACCATGTTGGGGTCGGCTTCCAGTCTCACCGGACTCAGCTGAATATCAGTACTTTACATGGAGAGTCGCTCCACGTATCATGCTATCTGACCTCCACAACCCAGTTAGTACTAGGTAATACGATACCCTTTGTATGACTGATTGTCAGACTTTCAGGCCACTGACTGTTAAAAGTCTATAATTCACAGCCGGGACCAACGGCTTTACGTGCTTTCCGAGGCACGGAGGAAACTCGGTATGTAATGGATGGTCACCCATCCCTGATTGGTCTTCAGGTAAAGCCACGCTTGCATAGTTTCTTCCGGCCCTAATCCAAGCAAACGCAGCTCAACCTAAAGACCTATTCGAGCGGCTGTTATTATTTAGCCACGATTATGTATTACAAGCACACAGAGGCGGACTTTACTTTTTCAAGCCTCGCTTTGCAAGGATTGACATTGCACCAAGGGGGACAATATTGGCTGCGGGACTGTTCGAAAGAGATACCGCGGCGCTGGAACACAAAGGGCAAGGAAGGAACATGGATGGGTTTTAGTCAGTACAAGTCTGACACTCCCTTCCACTCCGCACAGAGCTGGAGGGAAGACATTTTATACAATTGGACAATCTTAGAAATTTGGATAATATTTTTTGATTTTGTTATTACCATCAGTGCATATGCGGCGTCTTCCCACAAACAATGACCCACCTCCCATCTTGCACTGCATGCCCTATGACCTGCGCTCTTGATGATTTATTTACTGCATCAGTGAGCGGGGTTCGCGTGGCTGAGTTTTGGGCTAAAAATACTATTTAGACTCTTTGCTATCGATACGCTAAGAAGAAGAAGAAGACCATCAGTTGTTTTATGAAACGTTCTGTTTCAGGCACTAAACCTGAACCGATTCCAGAAGAGGAAGAACAAGAACCAGAACTAGTAAGTGAACTATTTTCATATTAGACCATTACGCTAGTTATTTATATATTTGTTTAACTATAAAGGCTGTAAACAGACTCTTAAGGAAGCCGAAAGGCACTTATTTTCCCCGTCATTGCGATATTTTTTTTGTTCTAGACCATACCTGGGAACTTTCTAGTTACGGAGATATTGGGGTTAAAGTTCCAACTTTTTCACAAGTTTTTTTTAAAATACATGTTTTTAATATCAGATTTTTGCTTTAGACACCTCCGGGACCCCCTTACTATTCAATCCGCCCATTAGCAAAATGTTTTGAGTGCGTTACATTGAGTCATACTGTAAAACGTGATTTTTCAGCCCAAAAAAAAAAGTCGTTTCCCAGCACTAATTTTTGCGTAAAGTTACTTAGTTTGATGTACATTATGCTTGGTTGACGGCTTCGTGAAGAGTCTGCTTACACCCTGTATACTTGCTACACTTGCAGTTGCTACACGCGCAGCAAGCCAACATACTAACTAACTAAACTTAACTATTACTACTAAACAATTGTGTGCAATAAGCACAGCTTTACTGCTACTCGCAAACATATCTAGATCCGGCTTCTGAGCAATCAGGGCATTTAGTAGATTCATCACCTGTGCTGTGGGCGCATATGGACTAGTTTGGGTACGCACAGAGGGCGCCGCGAACAGGCCTCGCGAGGCACAGGCCCGCGACCACCACAGCCGGTCCGGAACAAACAATGAACAACGAGCTAAAGTAGCCACTTCGTCAATTTTATGACTTAACTAGCTGATGCCCACGGCTTCGCCTGCGTAGATGTCGGTTATCGCGACCAAAAGTAATCATGAAATTTTGATCCCGTTCCCGCAACAAATACTTGACAAATTATATACTAAAACCTTCCTCGAGAACCACTTTATCTATTAATTGGTGAAAACAGCATAAAAATCGGTGCAGTAGTTTTAGAGTTTATCGCGAACAGACAGACAGACGCGGCGGAGGACTTTGTTTTATAATATGTAGTGATGATAGTGATAGGAAATAGTAATGCATCATCATTGTTATGTAATTCACGAACCCTGTGTGGGTGTAATAAGTAGTTGTTCCGGGTCTGTCTGTTTTTGTATGTGACCTTAAATGTTTGTAAACTCACCCTAGAGAAATTCCTAATTTGGGGCAAAGTATTTTTAAAGAAAGAAAATTTTGACAGGTATATTGAGTCTTATGTAGAGGAGCCTATTGTCGGTAAATCGGGCACTAATAAAGACTCTATAAGGAAATTCCTGGTGGCAAAATCTCAGTAACTCTTTGCCCGACCTGGGAATCAAACCCAGGACCTCATGCTCAGCAGTAGCGATTGCGACCACTAAACCAATGAGGTAGTAATTTCGAGGAAATATTGAAGAGTAGCACAATTTGACAGGAGCATCACAAATGTAGGCAGCAAGTAGGAAAAGATTTGAAAATTGTCTCACTGTAATACAAAACTGAGGAGACATCAGCAAACAGCGAGCTACACGACAGGTTTCTTTGTACAGACGCCAGTACATCTTTAGATTTTCAACTTTATCTCTAAAGTATTAGTTTCAAGGTTGGTGGGGAAAATCTGAGAGTTTCGGGTAGCTTGACCTGGTGGCGGTTGTACCTTAGAGCTATAATGACAATGTATCATTAAGGTGTAAGCTTACAGGTAGGTCGCGAAATTCAATTTTGCTTACGTTTTTTGTAACTTGCTGGTCAGTGTCAGGTTGTATGTTGATGAAAATATGGTTGGTAACATATATTTTGTAGTTATAGAATTATAACCATTAATTTTTTAATTTATTATTTTTTCTTTTTACATTTTTCATGAAATGTTATTGAATGAGATTTAATGAACTAAGAGAGTTGTATTGGAGACTTTAATTATTAGTACCTGGATGACCGAGCTTAGCTCGGTAACACGGATAAAACGTTTTCTAAAACTGAAACCTAGCTAGATCGATTTATCGCCCCCGAAACCCCCCTTTTTTTTTGGGAAATCATCAAATGACTTCTCCCGCTCCGGGCAGAGCGGAAGGGAGTGTCAGACTTGTACTGACTAAAACCCATCCATGTTCCTTCCTTGCCCTTTGTGTTCCAGGGCCGCGGTATCTCATTCGAACAGCCCGCAACCCTGGTAGGCATCGGCCCTAGCGGGCCCCTTCCTGTTTGATGACATCTCTTTGAGGCGCGCGTGGAACACGAACGCGCCGCCTACACGGCCTGTCGTCAAAAGACGGACGGACGGCTAGCCCATTACTCACCGTCCACAGGTCCGCGTTTACGGTGGCCGGAAGTCACCGCGTGACCCCCGACGCCCGGGGCGTCTCCCGCGGCGGCTGGGACGAGAGGTTCTCTCCCTCTCACGCTCCGCCACCTCCTTCGCTAGCACGACTGCTTCGCAGAAGGAGGTGACGGCGTCCCATTCCCTCTCGCTCTGGACCATGGACTGGATCAGGGCCGGACGCGATAGGTCGCCGCCGGGGCAGACCTCCACCGTGTCCTTTGGGCGATCCTCGCAATGGTAACACCCGGACGTTTCCTCTCGCCCGATTTGGAGCAGGAACCTCCCGAAACAACCTTGTCCGGTGAGAACCTGCGTCAGGCGGAAGGTGAGGGTGCCGTGGCGCCTCTCTAGCTACTCCTCAAAGAGGGGATTTATCGCCACTATTGTGGCCTGCCCTGCGCGGGGTTGCGATAGTCGCGCACTCCAAGTCCCCCGAAAACAGCCACCTGCAATAACTTCAATTTATCCATGATCATGATGCTTGCATCAGCACCAAAATATCGGGAACTTGGAACAAACAGTAAACATGTTAAATATTCCGCTCGCACTTGGCCAGTTTTTTTGAGTATACTTCTTTTGGCGCGTTAGGGAAAAATGATGAGAGTAAATTTTTACGATGCGCGCGCATCACTGTAACACTAAAGTAACAGGTTGAAGTTAGCTAGTCAACATACACCCTGAAGTTAGCTTAGTGTCAGATATTGACAAGCCTAGGTTATTATTTTTAATCTACTGCTGGAGCTAGGAGGTTAGGTTGGGTTATAGGTAATTGATATTAGACCTTGTTTCTACAAACGTATTATAAGGCGATAATTTTATTAAAAAGAATTAGATTTTTATCTTGTTACGCCAAAGAAGTATAACTTCTAACGCGTGTACATAAGTACACACACACTTTTTTTTTTAATTTGTGTTCACTTCAAATTAGAAAGAGACGTTGCTTGTTTCTGATTGGCTGAAGCAACGCGTCTTCTGAATGTCTAGCAAACAGCAACAAAATGTCAAAACCGCCAAAAATTTACTTATGTGGTCTATGAACTTCAACGATGATTTGTCTGTTTGGTTCTCGACGAAACAGCTTGTGCATTTAGATATCCCAAGCAACGGTTTTTACACAGTTATATTTTCTTCTGGTACTAATGTTTCTCTTGTCTTGTAGGAAGTTATCGATATTGTGGTAAGTCCAGTTAAGGATATTATTTAGTATGGTATATCCTAGAATCATTACTTTGTAAGGTAATCTTTATATTCTTATTCTATAAGTATAGTCTAGTATTAGTCTAGAACTGTTACTATTCTGTCAAGTTTACTTGGAACCTCAGTGAAAATTGGGCACACAAATTTGGATAGCATCTGTGAAACTTATAATGCCGTTAGCATGTCTGGTTCCAAGCATCGTCATTAGTTGAAAATCTGGTAATGTCATTCTATATTTCAAAATAGTTTGACCTCATTGGTCGGATTGAGACCACACTATGGTAGCGCCACCTACAATTAGTTTTTAAAGAACTTCCCCATTCGAAAGCGAACTCATTTGTTTTTATTTTAAAAGTAAATCGTCGCGGGTTCACGAGACACCGTTCGAATTTCGAAGTGATGTTTAGAGATTAAGAGTAAAACGCTATGCAAAACAGCGGTATGTCCCATCTAGATAGTAACTATCATCTTTATTGCTATTATTAGCTAAAAAAACGTAGCGTACTGTTGAATTTTCACTTGGCTCGTGGTCGAGTGTTAAAATTCCCACGGTACCTACAATTGCTAATTGTAGTGCCTACATTTTATAAGAGTATGCTTAGATGTTTTGATCATGTGGAGAGGTTGAGTGAAAGGCCACTAATAGAAGGTATTATATACAAGGCAGATGTTATTGTCTACACTGAGAGGGGAAGCCCTAAAAGGACTGACCGTATTGGTGAGGTTCTTCAAAAAGGTCGGGTGCGTAGTACTTGCAACCGGCGTGCGTGTATGACCAGATGTATGAACGTGGACGAGGCAAAAGGAGTAAGTAAGGATCGTAGCAGGTGGCGTTCTGTGGTTTCTGCCTACCCTCATGGGAAAAAGGCGTGAGTTTATGTATGTATGTAATAATATTTAGACATCCACTTAGGTGTCGTTTAGTGAAAATGGGCATGGGCATCGTATAATCCTCATTTAACTTCAATAGATACGTAAATATCCCTAATAGCTAGAAAAATCAGCATTATTCCGTAAAAGTAGTAAAGTGCGAAATTTTGCGTAATGTGTGAAGTATTGTGGTTTAGTTCGCCAATCCGAAGATCACTCAAACGAATATCACCCATAGTATGAATTGATTTGAATAACTACTTTAGATGATACTATATAGGTGACCAGTCTTACCAAGGGGTATCGTATGACTCAGTACTAACTGGGTTGTGGAAATCACATAGGCAGTCACTCCATGTAAAATACTGGTATTCAGCTGCATCTGGTTAGACTGGAACCCGACCCCAACATTGTTGGGGAAAGGTTAGGTGGATGATGCTGGCTATGGGTGATATTCACACGGGTGCTCTTCAAATTGCTATCCAAACGGAAAGCCTCGAAATATTTATATCCTTCTCCACCAAAATACAGGCTGATTCAGACGATGAAAATTACTGGGAAGATGCAGAGCTTCGAAGACTATCTTTAATTAATGACAACGTTTCCCGGACAGCTAAAATCAGTCAGAGAATGAACCGTCCTATCCTGGGCTGGATTGCGAGGTCACCCTCTATGGAACGGCTGGCTGAAATGGAAAGAGATAATTACAAAAGAGAGAGATCAGGTTCTCATGTTTTTTGCGTTGGTAGAATAGATATGGCCACCATGGCTAATTTATTGTCGTTTATTCCCAAAAAGCGCAGTGGTGGCCCAGTGGTAGCGACCCCGACTTACGAACAGTAAGTCTTGGGTTCGAACCTAGGCAGGCGCATTACTTTGTGTAATTTATTTCATCACCACTGCTCTCAAAAACGGTGAAGGAAAACATCGTGAGGAAACCGACATGTCCTAGAACCAAAAATTCGAAGACATGTGACATCTACCAATCCGCACTGGGCCCGCGTGGTGGATTATAGCCCATTCACTGACATAGAGAGGAGGCCTGTGTCCCAGCAGTGGGAACATTATAGGATGATGATGATTCCCAAAAAACGGCATGGAAATGACAAACATCGAGGAGTCCAGTGCGCATCTTCGGCGGAGACACCATGGCTTGTCAGCGTGAAATAGCGCTGGCTCTGTGCCACTAGTAAATCTTCGTACAGCAGGTGTAGATCGTAATTCAAGGGCAGCAGCATCTAAACGGTAATGGAAAATCACGTTCTTCGTTCTCCGACCCCTCCGCTATTATTTTTTGGGTTTCGTTGCCAAATGGCATAAATGGAACCCTTATAGATTCGTCCTGTCTGTCTGTCTGTCCGTCCGTATGTCGCACCCATTTTACTCCGAGTCTGTTAACATCTCCCAGGGCTGCGGGACTGTTCGAAAGAGATACCGCGGCCCTGGAACACAAAGGGCAAGAAAGGAGAGAAGCGGGAGAAGTCATTTGATGATTACACAACCGTAAAAAAGAAATATATAGGAGTTGCAGTGGTTGGTAATAGCGTGGCGGGATGTCCCAAAAAAATAAAGAACAGCGTTTTTGTTTAAAAAAAAATGTTCACTACAAAATTACGTGTCCTATGACTTTAGACCTAAAAGGGTGTAAAAAGACTCTTAACGAAGCCGGAAGGCACTTGTCCTCCCCGTCATTGCGATATTTTTTTTTGTTCTAGACCATACCTGGGAACCTTCTAGTTACGGAGATATTGGGGGTCAAAGTTCCAACTTTTTCATAAGTTTTTTTTTAAATAAATGTTTTAAAGTTATTTTTTTACTTAAGATACGTTCATGAGCCCCGTACTATTCAATCCATCCATCAGCACAATGTTATGAATGCGTTACATTGAGTCCTACCATAAAACGTGATATTTCACCTTAAAAAAAAGTCGTTTTTCGTTTTAAAAGTTACTTAGTTTGATATACAGACGCCAGCACATCAAGCTACTACAATCTGTCAGATTTCTTTAATAAATTTTCGATGTGACTGCTAAAGCATTAGGTTCTAGGTTGATTGGGAAAATCTGACAGTTTCGGGTAGCTTGACCTGCTGGCGTCTGTACATAATGCTTGGTTGACGGCTTCCTATATATTCTGCAAGGCCTATTTGAATATAAAATAATGAAAATGGAATGGGCTCCGATTGTTTTCAACTTTTGTCTAATTTAAAATGTGCTTGTGTATGTTTGTTCCAATTGGGTTTTTCGGTTTTATTAATCACTTTTTTATATAAATATAATCACTATGAGAAAGACGAAAGGTGGTTTTTTTAGTTACCCACCCTCTTTTCGCAAAGTTCCGAACGGAAAATATCAGTATTATACTACCTTTATCTTCAAAAATGTATGTAATTTGGCAGGGTTATGTGATCAAAATTCGATTATATTTTTTATTTAAAGCGTTTTAGAGCACAAAATAAAATAAAAACTCGTTTTAACTTGTCCCATAAAATGTCGTTGGTGGAAAATTCTATATTCCTAAAGTCACATAAAAAAAAAAATAGCGTGTTGATTTTGAGTATTGGCAACATTTTAGCATGCAAACGGTCGCCATATTAGTTTTTTGCAGTCGCGTTTGTGTATGTTTAACATTTACAAACGCAGCTATATTTAATGTTACTAAGTGGTTGAGCGTCACGTCGCCGCATCGTCTTGTTGTCGACGGTGGACTTTTGTAATGTCTACACGACGACGTAGACCCTTTTGTTTTAACTTTTAACGCTGAGCTGTACGTAGCAAAACCGTGCGCTTAGTCTTTAGATACTCATAGAAACTCTTTTGCTAATTTCATATAATTTTCAGGGCGACCCGAACAAGATGAAGAAATTAATGTTAGTTCTATATTTTGTGTTATAGTAACTTTTAAGTAGTTTGTGTGACAACCATTTGAAGTAATCCCTAGAAGCTGTCTCCGGCATTCAGGACTATGGAGTCAAGCTTCTGTTCCAGCATTGTGTGGATTGTTAGTCTTCCAATGAGAATTATAATAGAGTGTATACGGAAATTTGGGAATGGTGCCGATTCCCTTGTTTACAAACTAAACCAAATTTAAGTTCAGTGCATCTTTTTATTTCTATTTCATTAAGAAAAGGACAGAAGATAAATTTTAGTTTGGTCCTGCCAAATTAACCAGCGCCTGACACAAGTTTAGACGTGATTAAAAAGTTGACTACTAAAATTACATCAAATTACGTCAGATGCTGACTAATTTGACAGGACTAAACTAATATTTATCTTCTGTCCTTTTCATAATGAAATAGAAAGAAAAAGATGCACTCAACTTAAATTTAGTTTAGTTTGTGAAAAAGGGAATCGGCACCAATGTCGCTTAAAACTCAAATATTACTCTGTTTTTATCTACTACGGGAGCAGGTTTGACGCAGTGCGACGGCAATGGTTTCGTCAAATACTTATTTTTCAAATTCCTAGCAGGAAAGCAGCCTCTTCCTAGGGAGAGCAGCGGTGGCCCAGTGGTAGCGACCCCGGCTTACGAACAGTAAGTCGTGGGTTCGAACCCAGGCAGGCGCATTACTTTGTGTAATTTATTTCATCACCACTGCTCTCAAAAACGGTGAAGGAAAACATCGTGAGGAAACCGGCATGTCCTAGAACCAAAAATTCGAAGACATGTGACATCTACCAATCCGCACTGGGCCCGCGTGGTGGATTATAGCCCATTCCCTCACACTCTTGAACGCGGTTTAGATTTGCTGGTCGCATTCAAATGCAATGGTGTTTGCCTTTAGTTGAGTATTGTCATAAATGTCTTTGGTATTTTTTCAGAAAAAACTGAAAGCGATGAGTTCAATGATGATGGCGGACGAGCACGACTCCAAAAAAGCAGGTTCGTTTTAACAGTGGATTATTCATTAATAGCCTTTTCCCGCGGTTTCACTTGCGTTATAGTCAGGAAATATCTCACGGGACACTTGGCGATAATGTTACTTCCCGTTAGTGTAAAATAGATATTAAAATTGATTAACATTTTACTACTTAGAAAGAGAAAGAGAAGAAGAGAAGGACATAGACAAAGATACCGTAGACATAATCGTTTATGATGAAGAGGAGCGACCAATCGAATATGAAATATACGGTTTTGAAACATTTTATTATTTAAAAATCCATCGTTTATTGCAGATTTTCAGAAAGCATTTCATTATGACTGTTGCATTCGACATGAAAGATTGTGATATGGCTAGTACTTCTTAAAAATTTTAGGAACCTTTCGTTATATTTTTCCACGAAATTTCTCACAATTCTATGATAATTTTACACATATGCTAGAAGAATCTATGGGAAAACTTAACAAAATAAATCTGCAATTTCCGAATGGTTAAGGCAACAATGGTATCCTATAAGTTATTTTCTTTTATAGCACTAGACCTTTTTATTTTTAACAGTATTTTCAAGTAAAAAGTATTGTTGAAGTTGATTATTTTGTAAAAGTAGTCTGCCAAGTAAACAGGGAGGAAGAGGCACAGCACAAACGGTACCACGTATTCAACACAACAGTCTAAGGGCTACATAGACATTTTTCATCGTTAATTAAAAAAAATAAAACAACTTCGTCGTGTGTAGGTTTTGCACTGTTGTAGGAAACAGTTTTTTAATCACCGGTGAAAATAATTTGTCTATGAGAGAACCCCCCCTGGGTTCAGAATTATATGCTGAATACGTGCTAACCATAAAGTAGGTAGTTCGTATGGAATGTAATCTGTTTGAAATTGCACATTAATTAACTAATGTATGCGTGTGTCGGAAAAATCAAGTAGAAAGAGATGCCACATTACCTATTTAAAGCAGTAGTTTTAATAGGTGCCCTTCAGTTTCTAGGTACAGAATAGTATCGTATCGCATATAATTATGGTATAAATAGTGACTTTATAAAAAAAAAATGCAAAAAAAAAACGAAAATACCCCATGCATTCTGCGATTCTTGTTAATTTACGAGTTATAATTTCTAAAAATCGATCTTTATTTTTGTTGGTGGGTTTTTCACATTTTGTAACTTTAACTATTTCTAATCTTATTAGCATCAAGTAAAAAATATGCAAATCACATGATTTCGAATAATAAATATATCGAATGGTTTTTAGATGTTTATAAGTGCACCATTGGGGTTTGGACCAAAAAAACTCATGTGTTATGGTAAAATAGAAGTAGATACCATAAACTAGCCATCATTTAGTCAACTTTTATCATCAGACACTATATTATCTAATGTTAAAGACCCGATTGCGAAAAATAGATAGTGCTAATGCTGTATAGCTATCTCTTTCTAACACTGAAACAATGATGGCTATAACACCTCATAATACGGCTTTAGGAGAACCAAAAGTACCAGAGAAAGAATCGAATATTGGTATGATAAAGACGGGTCTATTCAAACCTTCGGAAGATGAAACCCAGGTATTGGATGAAGCCACCGTTGTTACTGAAGCTGAGAAAATACAAGAATTCATAGATCAAGTAATTCTTCTTCATTTCTTATCGACGTTAAATCTATGAATGTATATGTTATGGACCAAGTGATAAATTGGGCATTATACAAAATGCCCGGTCATTATGAAAAATACCCAAAATGAGAGTGCAATTTGATAAGAATTATTCAAATAATTATACATATTGTCCATCACCTTTTGGGCAGAGTAATGCAAACATATTTAATTACTATTTTTTTATTGTTGTTGTCATTTAACTTAAAATAAACTAAATATTAAACCATTTAAATAATCAGACTAATTATTTGGATTAATTATCAAGGACTTCTGCTCTAAGAATCCACTAGTTTTGCATTTAAAACTAAAGTCATATGAAAAATATAACATAATACATATTAAAAAACAAAAAATTCACAACATGTCTAATATTGTTTTATAGAAATGACTTATTATTATAAAACATAAAATAAACTAAAGTTTAAGCAATCAGACTAATAATTTAGCTTTATTATCAAATTGCCCAATTATCATGTAGCAATATAATAATGACCGTGCAATGTGATAAATAATGAAGTTAAGATAGTAATCACTTAGCCCGATAGAGATAGACATTATTCATAATGCTCGTACATTATGTATAATGCCCGCATTAATCACTTGGTCCATAACGTATACAAGATTGTAACAGATCCTTCACGAAGCCGTCAGCCAAGCATTCTGTACTTCAAACTAGGTAACCTTACACAAAAATGATTGCTGAGAAAGGACTTTTTTTTGGAGTGAAAAATCGCGTTTTACGGTAAAAATCAATGTAAAGCACTCAAAACATTGTACTGCATTGAATAGTAAATGGGTCATGGAGGTATTTAAAGTAAAGTTTATCATCATCCCAATTCATTTTAGGTCGGAGCAGCATGTTTATTTAAAGTAAATATAAAACCTTAAAACCTAATATTAAAAAACTTGTCAAAAATTTGGAACTTTGACCTCCAATACCTCTGTACCTAGAAGGTTCGCAGATATGGTCCAAAATGGCAGGGGGAACAAGTGTCTTTCGGTTTCGTTAAAGGTCTATTTTCATCCTTCATTTTACTGTTAGGGCCCAGTAGATGGCCACGGTTATTGAAGCGTCAGAGTTGTTGTTCTGATCGTCAAGAGTGAGCGGACATTTAGGACTGTCCAGCAGGTGAGACATAGTCAGATCACGGGCACTAGCACTAGATGTATGAGGAATCATAAACACCCCAGATAAAGTCATGTTCGAAAACGATGTTACCTACTGGTACTGGTAGATCCACGGAGCACGAAGACATCTGGGCAGTCGCTGCTAGAGACGGCATACAAAATGAAGGATAGACAGTGATCGTAGTTTTGGCTCCAGGAGTTTTATCAATATTTTCGTCTCTAGCCTAGATGTTTTGGTGCTCTGTGGATAGATAGAATATATTTTTTAGTTAACCAAAACCTTGTTAAAGCATTTTCAAGTATGAAAATGTTGCACTAGTTCGGTCAACCGGACTAACAACCAAGCTACTGCCTCTAGAGGTTTTTAGGGTTTTTTGAATTTGCTCACTGTAATTTACTACAGACCATCTACTGAGGCAATGACCGACGATGGACTATTTGTCTGCTGGATAAACGCGGATTTACAAACAACCAATGGAAGAAAAACCAACGCAAAAACCAAAACCAACCAATGGGCAGGATTCATTTCAGTGCTTGTTTCTTTCCAGCGGACGAATAGTCCATTTTCTGCTAAGAACCTTATTGAGATAGTACCTGAGGTACTTACGCTGTGCGGGTGAATGACGCTCGTCAGTGGGCGAATGAGGATCAGTTTCCTTCAAGCGGAAAAATACTGAGTTATCGCAAAAACGTCAACACACCGCGCCCGTATCGTGCAGCTACCCCAGGGATTGTCTCTGTTAAATTTTAGGCCTGTAGCATTTCATCCAATAATTCAAGTAATATTGTTATAAGCTCTGTTTCTCCTTTCCATAATCCATCCTTCCTTTCCTATCTACACCAGATTGAAACAGTGCGTGAGGAGCGTATACGCGATCTTGAGCAGACGTTCGATGAAATACGTGTTCTTGTGGATAAGTTCAAGACCGCTAACTATGATCTTGGTTAGAATCCGTTTCCTTATCTTACATTTCTTATTTACATTCGTCATATTCATCCTTTTGCCCTGATCGTCATTTGGCTCCTATTTCATTCTGCCATGGCATCTGTAATTTAAAGTTTTTTTTTCATACTCGATTTCATTATCATTATCATCAGTGTCCTGCCCTCATCCCAACTCATTTGTTGTCTGCCCAGTATGTCTTTTTCATGCATATTTCTCCAATAGTAATGACGATTTCAGTAGTCTCACTCTTTCTAGCCATATCATGTTTCGCATCGTCAATCTAATTCCCCTTCCATCTATTTATATTAAAGGCTGATGATTTCATTATACTTAATACAGATTCAACCTCTATATCTAAAACTTTTCCAAACATATTATTGCCAGTACTGATGTTGTCTATTTCCCCTTTTTCTAAATTCGATGTAGTTTTGTTCTCATGTATAATAGTATCAATTTGCTTATAGGAATGGTGGCTGGCCGTCAGATGTCAACAACGAGTGGAGAATTTATCGTCCAGACCATTGAGAGGGAAATAATGAACTACATTAACGATCAGATTGCCATCTTGCCAGATCCTAATCTAAAGAAGAAAAAGGTATTGCTAGTCTTTTTGTCTTTCCTAACCTTTTTCCACTGAATTCAAACCTTCATCCATGAGGGTCTTGGTAAAAAAATAGTCTTTATATCACTCACAAAGACGGGGAGGATTTTTTTTACCCACAGTTTTGCCATGGAATCATTTTTATTTTTGGAAAGAAAAAATAAACTGACATTAAAAATGAGACGAATGAAAAAGACGAGATTCAAATAAAAAACGAAGAGATTTGGAATATTACTTTGTTACTCGGAGTAATTACTTACAATGTATCAATTATCAACTTGAATTGATTTCATTTCATAGACTGGCAATCTATATCTATACTAATATTGTAAAGAGGAAAGATTTGTATTTTTGTATGTAACGAATAAACTTAAAAACTACTGCACCGATTTGAAAAATTCTTACAGCAATGGATAGCTACATTATCAGCGAGTAACATAGACTATATTTTATTCCTGTACTCTTACGAGAACAGGAAATACGTGGGTAAAACCGCGTGACGTCCGTTAGTTTATTATAAACGACAATAAAGTCGAAAAAAAACAAATTAATTTCATATTGATTAATTTTAGTAAAGATTAAGTATCCCGATTAAGTTATAAAATCTGTCGTCAAATCTCAAAGATGTCGAATCTAACCCCATAAGAATAAAATCTTTATAGAATACGAGCAGCGCCCCGCGGCTTCACCCACCGTTTCTTATTTTGCTCGGTTCCTAAGGGCTGTAGTGTGATGTAAAATAGCCCTGGAACACAAAGGGCAAGGAAGGAACATGGATGGGTTTTTTGTCAGTACAAGTCTGACACTCCCTTCCGCTCTACCCAGAGCGGGAGAAGTCATTTGATGATATCCCATCCGTAAAAAAAATAAGAAAAAAAAGGGAATCTATTACTAAGCCTTCGCTGTCCGTCCGTCCGTCCGCCCGTCAGCCTGTCAACGGGCTGTATCTCATGATCCGTAATAGGTAGACAGTTGAAATTTTTACAGAATGATATTTCTGTTGCCGCTTTAACAAAAAATAATAAAAAATCAATGGGGCTCCCCTACTACGATGGCACGGAACCCTTCATGAGCGAGTTAGACTCGCACTTGGCTGGTATTATATTAATCTAGATTAGTAAGAACAGATAATTTTGTCTAAATAAACACACTCTCCTATTGAACAGGCAAAGCCAGAGGAAGTGAGAATGATTAAAGAAATGCTGGAGGACTTCTTGGATGACAACATGGCTTTGATTGTCCCAGAAATTGAAGAGGTGGAGGAAGAGGAAGAACCTTTGCCTGAGGTAATGTCTTTATTAGTAGAATATTGAAGGAAGAAAGATTTCCAACCATGATTAAGGTGATTAAACATGAAATAAGAACTCTTGATTTTCAACTTAATTACTTACCAATTTAGAATGGTAGCCTGTAATGCAGTAATAAAAAATAAAAAACTTAAAAATATGGAAACTTGAAGCTTGAGCTCTAGTTGGTCCTTCGAGCCGGATATGTTTGGAAAGTATCTTTTTATCAGAAAAATATAATTTGATTCATTTTATATCTCGCTTAAGCATTTGTGAACTACATTATGTTTCGGAGCTGCAGAAAAGGATAGAGTTTGGAGAAATGCAAATTTTTGCAGCTATATGTCTAGCTGAGCTTTTAAGAATCAATGAAATTAGTCTACCTATCTATCTATAAAACCCATACAGTCTAACAAAAACTCGCTAAAATAAATGGCATAGAACTGAAGTGGCATTCATGCCATCACTGTTTTGATTTATCTTCAAAGTTGCTGCGCACGATGATAAAGATTGAGAGAGACTATGCTAGCTTCCATAGCAAAAAAATCAAACCTATTTTCGAAAATTTTTAAGTGGTCTACCACAAAATAACGTTATAAAGTTCAAGCAGTATGAAGTAATTGCACTTACAATTTAAAGGTGTCTGACGGTTGTTTTGCTCCACACAATGTGTCTGGCGGTGGAGGAACTCAATCATCGTACTAGTTCTTATGTTGTATAAAAAAATCACGCTCTTAAGCACAATTTTGTGATATTGCTAAAGCCACAACGACCAAATTTCAAAATATCCAATTCTTCTTGCCAATAGTAAGGTACTGCCATAGAAAAAACAGGTTTTACAAAATGATGAGGTCTGGCAAACATGGTTCTTAAGGGGCCGGCGGACGATGAATTGTCCATACAAACGTAATACCAAAATCATTTTCAATTTGGGAAAAAGACAGTGTTTACCAAGGTTTCAATTTTATTTTTTTAGCAAAATATTTACCTAAAAAGAATTGTAAACAATTTGAATTTCTCACATTTTTACAGTATAAATAAGCTGTTTTCATCTCATCTGTTCTATATTAAAAACGGTAATATTTTTAATTTTGTTTATATCGAAACATGACTTATATTGTTAAGTTACAAAAAATAAAAAATAAATTGGAAAAGCATTGAGTTTTCATTCATCATTTTTGGTATTACGGCACATATTCAAATTAATCACAAATGTTAAGCGGTGATTTATGAATGAACGATAATTCTAGAATAGTAGCTAGTTAAACAGTATCCACACATGCTCCTGCGAGGCTTCGCAATGCGGCGGAAAGTGTGAAACAGAGATAACAATATTTTGACGGCATTTTTTCGGCAATTCCGCGCGACCTCCGCAGGGCTTAAGGTGATTTTAATTTGTACGCAGATAACAACTGTATACGCCGTCCCTGGTATCGGGGGTCCAGTGAGTGGTGATATCATAGCGGACTTCGTGGAGTATATCAACGAGGTCTGCAAGGTCCAAGCCGAGATGGTGATGCCGAGGAACATCAGGCACTTCCTCTGCCCACCGCTTGAGAAGTAAACCTTATTTTAACTAGTTTTTGGCCGCGGCAATTTGCTGCCAACATATTACTAAACATAACCTATGACCATATTTAGCATCATTTTTTTGAGGAGCTCGTGGCAAAATAATATCAGCCGCTCGGGTCGATCTTTAAGTTAAGCCGTGCTTGCCTAGGTTGGTCTGTGGATGGGTGACCACCCATTACATACCGACTTTCCTCCGTGCCTCGGAAAGCACGTTAAGCCGTTGGTCCCGGCTGTCATTTGCGTCGTTACAGGTATTCAGTGGCCCAAAAATTCTGACAAGCAGTCTTACCAAGAGGTATCGTATTACCCAGTATTAACTGGGTTGTGGGGGTCAGAAAGGCAGTCGCTCCATGTAAAATACTGGTATTCAGCTGAATCCGGTTAGACTGGAAGCCGACCCCAACATAGTTGGGAAAAGGCTCGGCAGATGATGATGAACCACTTACCATATTTCTCCAATGTTTAAGGGCCGATTCACACCGGGTAAGCAGCGGTGCACTTTCAGTGTGAAATAATTTTAAACTTTATCTACATAATTAAAAGACCAATATCGCTTGAAAAACTCGAAAAGGTCGCGCGGCCACACGCGTCTTATCAGCAGTACTGCCCGCAGCCGGCTCGGTCGGCATCGTCGCGTCGCTGCCGCCCGCTGCCGGCTGCTGCCTTTCCAGAGTGAATCAGCCCTAATTTAAGTCCCGTGTAAAAGGGAGTGAGCCTATTATCATCGTCTGGGCATAAATACGGACTCCGAGTTGCTACAAAAGAACTAACTATTGAAAAAAAAAGTGTATGTGTACTTACGTACGCAAGTAAGAAGTTATACGTCTTTGGCGTATAAAACTAAAATGTTGACTAGCTACCTTCAGATTTTATTTCTATTTATTCACAGATATGTCGAACCCGACTATTCAGTAAATGACAATGCGAAAGAAGAAGTCGCTACAGGTGGAAAAATTACAGAATAAGAATTATGAGCCCTAGAACCATTTAAATATAGACTAGTTTTCATTGTTTCTAACTATAATAAACACTGGATTTACGGTTCGAAAGATTTGTCTAAATTATTTGGAGGTATTCCTCGAAGCGCTACCATTTTGAGGCGCACCTAATGAGGCGCTCTTTTTTTATTCCTCGGAGCGCACCTTTTAGTAGTTAATATTTTTAATTGCTATCGGGAGCGCTACTAAAAGGTGCGTTCCGAGGAATAAAAAAGGAGCGCCGCATTAGGTGCGCCTCAAAATGGTAGCGCTTCGAGGAACACCTCAATATTTGTGGCAAAACGTTGACCCGCACTTTTAATTACTATGGGGTAATCCTCAAAGCGCAACTATTTTTGAGCGCAACTAACTAAGCGCAACTAAATTATTCCTCGAAGCACAACCATCCGTTGCGCTCTCAAATTCAAATTGTTCAAATGTCTCGCTTAGTTGGCTGCGCTTAAAAATAGTTGCGCTTTGAGGAATACCCCATTATTATTGATCATTTGAAATTAGTTCTGCCATTGTGAGCCATCCCATAATCTAATCCAACATTCTAAAAACATAACATAATATCACGCCTGTACTCCCGAAGGGTCAGGCAGAGGTGTACTTACCTAATAGTACGGCCACATTCCGCCTGTTTAATTTAAGCCCCATAGCCCCTGTCATAGGGGCGATCCTATTACCATCAACCGGGCACAAATTCAGACTCTGTGGCTGCTACTAAGAAATTCTTGATGGAAAAACACAATAACAATTTGCCCGACCCGGGAGTCGAACCCAGGACCTCATGCTCAGCAGCCGCGATTAGCACCACTAGACTAACGACGCAGTCTAAATGTGATATATTAACTTATGAGTCAAATCAGTCTAACGTCTAGTCAACAGATATAAAAAAGGCACTGATTTAAAAAGGCAGTTGTAAATAGCGGTTTTGGTAAGTTAAAAATTATAAATGGCACGTTTATTAACTAGTTCAGCAGTTAAAACTAAGCAGTAAAGTAAACAAAAATGAGTAATAAAAAATAATGAAATGGATCAGTGAATATATAATTGAGCAGGAAAATAATTAAATGAGCGGTAAAAAATATTGAAAGAGCGGTTACGTGTGGGCAGTAATAAATCGGAATTTGTCGGTAAGAAATCTCATTCTACGCAGTTCTTTAAACAATGAGGTGGTAAAATGTATTCCTCGTATATTAAGCATGCAACGAATTTAGCTACGACGACTCCATGACTCGTGCTCGCTGCGCTCGCAATAATAAAAACTAACCCACTTTCTGTCACAAATGTCGTCGTCGCTCCGCCGGCCTTCGGCCTACGCTCCTCACGCCAGCTAGCAAGACTTTTAGTATAATTTTTGGGTTAATTGCTGATCACCCATGCGTTGCGGTAAGCATCCTCTATGCGCGAGCAGAAATATAACAACTAAATCAAATTAGATAGAAAAATTATCAGCGTTTAATGTCCAATACACCTTTTATGAAATAATATAACGAAATGCATACTCATAATAAGAATAATAATCTAACTGCCCATTCCATCATTTTTACTGCTCATTCCATCATTTTTACCGCTCATTCAGTTATTGGACTGCTCAATTATTTTTAGAATTGACATTGGTGCCGATTCCCTTGTTCACAAACTAAACTAAATTAGGGTTGAGTGCATCTTTTTCTTTCTATTTCATTATGAAAAGGACAGAATATTAGTTTAGTCCTGTCAAATTAGTCAGCACCTGACGTAATTAGATGTAATTTTAGTAGTCAACTTTTTAATCACGTCTAAACTTGTGTCAGGCGCTGGTTAATTTGACAGGACTAAACTAAAATTCATCTTCTGTCCTTTTCTTAATGAAATAGAAAGAAAAAGATGCACTGAACTTAAATTTGGTTTAGTTTGTAAACAAGGGAATCGGCACCATTGTATGATAAAATAACCGACTAATTGATTTTTTATTACTGTCCGTGAATGTTTTACTGTCGCAATAATTAATCAACCACCATTAAATTAAATAACTGCTCAATATGTTTTTCAACTGATCATAATAACATCTCGAATATTTAAATAACAGCTCAAAAAATGAGTTCCCTATAAAAAATCAGCGTTAAATTATTCAAACTCATTACAGTTAAAAAAATGAGAGAAATTTTGATATGGGTTGGTACATTTTGGCAGAAAAGTTCAATTCTGCACTATAGCACTGGTTCACCATACATTTTATACGTAAAGTAAATTAGTCTTGTTGTACTTTTAATCAAATTAATATATTTTTTATCTAATTACTTTACAACAATATTTTAGCGTTCAACCTTTAGCCCAAAGTAAGCCGGAAATCAAGAAACCATATACCTAACTGCAATGGAACTTACTAGTCCATATAATCGCTTACACTGGAGTGAGAATCCTTTAGTAATATTCAAGGTAAAAAATAATAGATATTGCATTTTTTACACACTTAGAGTTAAACAGTATGGCATCAGCAACAACGAAGCACCTCCCATTTCTAACATGTCTGGCCTGTTTGTCACAATTTTGTCACAAGAATTGAGGGTATTAGGTAAAATAATCATTGAGTCCTACCTCAGACTGTACTATGAGAATCATTTGTCGATTGAAAGACAATCATAGAGGGCGTTGATAACCATTTAAGAGTTTTGTGAATTTGTATTGAAAAAACAAGATGGCGTGCATAATCGACCAAAATGTAACCTTTTCTGACTTCCTTAATTTATTATAACCTTTTAATGTTTGATATTTTTATTACTAGTAAAATCATGTTAGAATGTTATTAAATTATAATAAAAATTTGTATTAAAAAACTATGTAGATGGCGTACATAATCGACTGAAATGTATCCCTTTTCTAACTTCAAAAATTTATTTTAACCATTGTTTTTTATTTTATTAGTAGTATAATCATGTTTAAATGTTATGTTATGTTATGTTGTTGTTGTTGTTTGTTGTGTTGTTGTAATCATAATTTTATGTGTTTGTCACCTACCGTTATGGATCTTAGTTATCCGAATTAAATGATTTTGATTTTGATTTTGATTAGCTTTCAATTAAAATTTGTATTAAAAAAACTGGATGGGGTACAATCTCCACCCAAAGTGTATCCTTTTCCGAACTTCCTTAATTTATTGTTACCAATTTTGTTTTATTTTTATTAGTAGTGCAATGATGTTTCAATTAAATATATTATAACATTTTATTGTTTTCGTTTCATTTTCTCCTTCAGTAAGTAGTAGTAAAATGTATTATTTCTATCACCTGTGTAAAAATCTTTAGGAGCGTTAGACGCTTCCTCACTGGGCGAAGTAAAGGCTCCTATTTGTTAAGTAGTATAAATATTAAAAAAAAATATCCTCTAAATAGAATTTAGCCCCAGTATATATAGTCAAATTATTAACCAGTGTTTCAATCGCCAGTTAACTTTTATCCAACGAATAAGTTTGTGATTTTGACAGATTTTGTATGGACTGACTGTCAAAACGTCACATTTATTGTTCAGGTAAATGTTATCTAATGCACTTCTCGAGTTAAATGAACAATTTCGGCTATTTTGAGAATATAATATTTAGCGAATCTAATATTTTGAGAAATTGCTATTTTGAGAATCTAATATTATGCGAATAAAGGATATTACATGCAACAATATTTTATGCAATAGACAAGAATTCAAACGTAGTAAGGACCGCCAAAGAAAACAAAGCTACAGAATTCTAACTTCAAGCGAGTTTATAAAGTTTATTGCTTTTATTCTAGTAGATTGAGGTGTTAGAATGTAACATTACAGGCCCGAAAGCTCCAAGGGACCATCGACATAACAATTACTCATGAAGAAGGTAGGAACTCGTACATAAATAAGTTAAGTAGTAGACAGTATGAGGGAGCGACCCCAGGCCGTTCTCATTCCTTGAAATCCACAATTCGTCTCTCTTCTCTCCTAAGATTGGTTGAATCTTGCACGTCTCCGCACCGCTCCGCTTATGTCCGGTTGGTGAATTCCGGGCCTTAACCATAGTGGGCGAAAACCAACCTGCGCTCCCCTTGGTGCAATGAGGAATTTGGGGTCTGTCACCCATTTCCCAATCAGCATGTCCAGACACCACTCCATACCCATCATCACACACATTCACTCATTCAACCAACCCGGCTCATTCATCACAAGATCGACAACATGACACACACAAAACAACACATGTGACACAATCAGGAAACCAGAAATTACCAGATCGCGAAGCAAGTGTTTCTAAGACTAGATCGGGACGTAGAGTTAGGTTTCCTGACTATTATCGCCCTTGACGGTCTCAAGGGGGGGCTGATGTAGTGCCTAACTACTTCCGCGAGGCCGCGACCAAGGAGGCGGCGTACTTATGTCGCTGGCCGGCCACTGCTGGGACACAGGCCTTATCTCTATGAGAAGAATGGGCCTATAATCCACCACGCTGGCCCAGTGCAGGGTTGGTAGATATCTAAATGCCTTCAAATTTTTGATCTCTTATATTCCGGTTATGCTTAACACGTATCCAGTAAATTAGGTAATTATGTAGGTTTGGCACTTTTATATGAAACGGTGGTTTAAAAAAAATTACCGTCGAAAATTTTCTATGGGGGTTCGGAATAATATACTGAATACGTGCGTCAATATCCCTTCTATCAATAGTAAAGCACCAATAGAATTTCGTTATTTAAACTTCTCGTCTCCGTTTAGATTTAGTGGAAACGGTTGAGCAGAGAGGAGAGGAATGTCTCATATTTGTTTACGATAGCCTCCTCTTGTAATAATAACAGCCGCTCGGGTCGATCTTTAGGTTAAGCCGTGCTTGCCTAGGTTGGTCTGTGGATGGGTGGCCACCCAACCACATACCGAGTGTCCTCCGTGCCTCGGAAAGCACGTTAAGCCGTTGGTCCCAGCTGTCATTTGTAGATCTTTGACAGTCGTTAGGTAGTCAGTGGCCCAAAAAGTCTGACAACCAGTCTTAACAAGGGGTATCGTATTACCCCGTACTAACTGGGTTGTGGAGGTCAGACAGGCAGTCGCTCCATGTAAAATACTGGTATTCAGCTGCATCTGGTTAGGCTGGAAGCCGACCCCAACTTAGTTAGGAAAAGGCTAGGCTGATGATGATAGCCTCCAAACTCAGTGGCCAAGCAGGCAGCAGCATATAGCGGACACCAGGAGAGACGTGAGCAGCTTTCGGTGTTCTGCCCTTCGTGTTAGATCATACTGGGCGTCAGTAATATGTATCTACTTCGGTGCAGCTAGACCGCATATCCGCACAACTTCGATGGGTATCCATCCAGAGAAAATGAGGAGCTTAGGTGTATACCCTAGCTCCTAATTATCTCTCTGCTTCGCACATCTCCGCTCATGGCTTGTTCGCTTTAGGACAGATTCGCTTTATGACAGATTCGCTTTACGGTAGATTCGCTTTACGGCAGATTCGCTTTACGGCAGAAATTGTACAGTCGTGTTGAAATGTTCTCTACGTATTTTCCTTGATATACCGGCTGAAAGGGACAGCAATATTTCATCAGTTATAAAATAATATTTACGCAAAAATGGTTACTCAATTATTTCAGGAACGGTAACTGAAGTTATCCTGTGTAGTTTATAACCCATCAAAAGAGCTAAGCCTGCATAGGTTCAAGGTGGTATGTATTTTATGAATCGGTCTACTAGTAGTGAAACTATAATTAAAATACCATTTTGGATTTATGCTAGCCTGGTACTTTTCGTGAGGTTACTGCCCAGAATTACCTCGCCAGGGAGGCCCAACAATTATTATGAATCGGTCTACTAGTAGTGAATACTATAATTAAAATACCATCTTAGATTTATGCTAGCCTAGTACTTTTCGTGAGATTACTGCCCAGAACCACAGTTCCATATATCCCAACCGGTAGCCATAATTGGAAAAGTATATCCCTACCATATTGCAGTTCACTGTACTTCTGCCGTAAAGCGAATCTGCCATAATGCGAATCTGTCCTAAAGCGAACAAGCCATGCCTAGTCACAGGGAAAATATGGCAGGACTGTAATGTGATATTATTCTCCTCATTGAAACTTCAGTCTTAGAAAAGCCTCTAAATATGGAAGGATTAGTTTGATATTATTCTCCTCATTGAAACTTCAGTCTTAAAAAAGCCTCTAAATATAGAAGCACTAGTTTGATATTATTCCTCTCATTGAAATTTCAGTCTTAGAAATGCCTCTAAATATGGAAGGATTAGTTTGATATTATTCTCCTCATTGAAACTTCAGTCTTAAAAAAGCCTCTAAATATAGAAGCACTAGTTTGATATTATTCCTCTCATTGACATTTCAGTCTTAGAAATGCCTCTAAATATGGAAGGACTGTAGTTTGATATTATTCTCCTCATTGAAACTTGTCTTAGGAAAGCCTCTAAATTGCTCGCCGAACAACATCCTTTTTTCTAACATTATCAGACTGCAATACTCATCATCAGCCTAGCCTTTTCCCGACTATGTTACGGCTTCCAGTCTAACCGGATGCAGCTGAATACCATTATTTTACATGGAGCGACTGCCTATCTGACCGCCACAACCCAGTTAAATACGATACCCCTTGGTAAGACTGGTTGTCAGACTATCGGGTCACTTTTCTTCATACGTGAAAATGAACATTGGGACGTTGCCGTTTTATTCCTACTTTTTGTCGTAAAGTATTATGTAGGACAGCACCGTATGAACGGCTGGTAACGTCAACTTTCTGTCTAACTGACAGCTGTCAGTTTAAAAGTGCCTGTCAACGATTTAATTTAAATTAATGCTTTGAGTTATTTTTTGTGTTTCCTTATACTACCGGGATTTTGGAGATTAGGAAGGATTTTAGGAGTTTTCATAGGCTAGGTAGTTTCCAATGAAACATAATAAACTTTACATTCGTTTTATTACATTATGGAATAATAAATAAACCCCCCCATGTATATACCAACCTATCACCGAGACACGTTTCTCCTGCCTGCGGACTATCGCCGTCCTTTTCTAGCTGGGCATTTGCGTATAGTGTTGTCTCGCTCTAGAAGAACTTTGGAGGTTATCCAGGGTGTAGGATTTTTTCGATTTGCGATAAATGCAATTTTAATTGATACTGACCTGATGATAATTTACGTTACGATTTTTTATTATTATTAATTAGATTCCCTACAAACGAAAAGCAAGATGAAAATGCATAAGATTTTAATTAAATGCAAAAAATACTATCTTAGATCAAAAATGATTATTTTGGACGTCCCCAAATTTCGTTTTAAAGATTCCAAATATGTTTTAAAGAGTAATTTCATTCAAATACAAAATGCTACGCTATACCCAGCCAGTCAAGACGAAGACTTCGAACATTGAGCATATTTCTATTCTGCGCTATTTATTTCATCCCATCATGGTTTTTCTGAATTACCATAGCCATAAACCGCTGGCGTCTAAGCAAAAAAAAAAATGTATTTAAAGCATTATTATGCGGTTTTCGAACGTCAGCCGCCATTTTAATTTAACTGTCAAAATTTCGGCACAATCGTATAAAATTTTAAACGACACCTATATTTTCACTTGTAAATAAAAAAAAACAGCAATATTTTATTTAATTAGGTACATATGGTTCGTTATATTTTTTGTACTATTAGTTAGTTCAAAATTTACGTTAAAATCGGTAGAATTATCACTTTCTACTCAGCCATTAAAGTAGAAGAAACCACTTCCGTATTAACATCTAAGTTTTACCAGGTTGGTCACAAACCTTCTCTTACATACACAATTACAAAAATTGTGAAAAAACGGAAATTAATTTTTTCTCAATCCGTAATCGACCGCCATATTGAAATTTCGTTCGAAAACCGCCAAAATCTTATACCACTCCAAAACATGTCTACTTTACAAAGATACAGCGAAAAAATGAAAAATAAATCCCGCATGTATATATTTGGATTTAACTTTGGGGTAACTAAATTCTATATACACAATTATAACTCAGCACGGACAATTTCAATTAAAGTCTCCCGAACAATATCTTCTTATCATAATTAAATACAAAACATTACTGAACAGAAAGCGTGAAATAATAACAACATGACTGAAAGTATTTCTTTTTCAAAATGTACATATAATATACTTACAGACAAAACAAATATTTACGTACGCAATAGTTCCATTTATTTATCGAAGTCATTAACCCTTTGACAATTTAAGTAATGGCTTTGATAAATTCCAGTTTTCCCACTCTCGAATTCACTTCCATTTTTAGGAATCTATAAGTTTTAAATTTACACTAAGAGAACTTAAATTAATTCGACACTGGAAGAAAATTGTAATTGTATTCGCAAAGTTGAGATTGATTTCGTTACTATTTTTATTGTTTTAAATAAAGGCAGACTAGCTAAAAGCCAAGACAAACAGTTTTTGGAGCAATGGAAGAGATGATGAAATGCAGTGATGTTTTTATACTTGATGAGGATGCACCAGCAAAATGCTACTGAATTTAAATAAAACATCAAAAATCATCAATGAATCAATCAAACCCAAACTTTGCGGAAACAATCCATCATTTACTTACATTCATTGTGATATAAGAAAAACAGTGAGAGCCAAGGAGTCCTGCGTTAGACTTATACAATAAGAAAAAATGCTAACACTTAAATAACATGTCGTATAAACTTAGGCATTACTTAACAAGTACCGCTTACACCGATTATTATGGGATTATGAAGATAACTTGCGTTTTTGGTAAGAACAACCAATTTATAAGTACGCATTGGGAATAGTCGAAGGGCAGAAGTCCTGTAGTCTACAGGTTTCCTAGCATAGATATACAAAACTGAAATTTTTACTTTATATCAAAATTAATAAATACCTACGTTAATTATCACTAAGGAAGCGTCATTTTGGAACGAATTTTATTTAATTTATTTTTAAAAAATGTTTGCTTGCGTTATCTAAGCGCTCAGAAGGACCCATGTCATGTTTTTTATTTTTAATAATTAATATCTAGCTGACTGCTCTAAGTCGATACGTGAAAATACTTTCCATTTCAAAATGGAATTCTTAAAACACATTCATCATTCATGAGGTGTCTTTAGAGAAAGGAGTTTTCACTAAAATATATCGTATTCACAACAATGGTAACAATTCACAGTATTTAGGATTGCATGTCACCGTTATTAAGTAACAAAATATTCAAAATATATAATTTCACGTAAAACTAGTAAGTCATCCATTTAAACAAAAATAAAATCAACAATGGAAGTATTTTTGTAGCAGGACTGCTGTCGGTTAGAAACTAACGTTCATTTATAGTTTAACACATTCATTGTCACTCAATTGAATGGTGAAAACTGGATTTGCAATCCATTAGAAAAGTTATAGGTATTTGGAAGAATCCTGAATCTATATCTAAGATCAATGCAATAAAAATCTATAATAATCTTGTGTATTTCTTAATTTTATAGGCCTCAGGCGTGTTGAATTTGATAATTGAATTAATTATTATGTTTCAAATTCCCACGTAGTTTATTATTTTAATATCAAAATTAATGACATGGGAACTTCATTATTTTTCAAAAATTTGTTACGTATAAATAGACATGGTCTGATACACACACCTTTATGTAAAAGCCATTCAAAATAGCATGTGGATAAGGAAGAATAAGAAATTGAGCTTCTTTACAGCCAAAATAAGGAATAGTAGGAGCCAAAATCAATCGTAAAGCTTCGACCACGATCGATCTAATATGAATCGGCCGCAAATGGCTCCTATGCAGGGTATAGAAATCACAAATTGGAAAACTTTTAGGACAAAAACAAACCCATAAGAGAATATCTTTTCAAATTCTTCAAAATGGGTTTTTCAGCGTTGGCGGTAAACCATTCTAAAAAATCACACGAATGTGAATATTCCGCATTCTTTTCATTGCGTTCCTACATTTCATACATTACCACGAACCACTACGCTCCTAGCCGCTATCAAATCGCACGATCCTTTATAATCATTACTTTATGACACCTTCTAATAAATTACCAATATCATATTTCTATAGTAATTTTTAGAAATTGAATATTTCTACCTAAGTCTTTCGAGAAGCGTCTATGAGACAGCCAAGAACTTAGAACAGATTATGACAAACTGTTGGATTTTACCCAAGTCCAATAGTAGACGAAACTAGCCTGATATGATGACAATTACATCTTACAAATGGTACTCATCTTGAATACTGAAGAAAGAGTCATACCAGAAGCCAGTCTACTAATTGCACAGGAAATCTGACGTTATAAAGTCAATCATTGATCGCATACTCTGAATTTAGGTATTCAATTTTTCTTATAGTATTAAAATCATAGAAGATTAAAAATGCGAAAGGTATATAACAAATAGACAATTAATTAGAAGATGCCACAATTACACTTCATAAATATTTTCGCTAAATCGCTTGTTTAACAATTTTATTTTGGAATCTTTATTTTACATGGGTGCCTATATATAATATAACTTCTGCGTTTAAGAACAACTCTATGTATTTAGCAAGTGTTCAAAGTGTAATATATTAACTATATAATATATCATTATATACGAACAATTGTGATAAAACAGCTCAACTAATTCTCAAGACTAACATAAGAGTTGTTCTTTTAAACGAATGCATTTGACTAGTTCATAAACTTCTATTTATTATTGAGCCATCAGAAATCCTAATTGCGATCTTGGAAAAATATACATGCGTCCGCTTAACAAAATGTTTTCCTTTAAACATGCTAAAACATCAGAAAGAATCTTCAGCGGAGAAACGAAAGCATTTTCGTTAAAAACATTATGGTACTAAGCATTTGCTTTTTAGGCTTCCGTAGCCTCGAAATTTACAAACTTTGACTATCGTGTCAGTTAAGTGCTGTTCAAATCTTTTGTCTTCATCTATCTTAAAACTGTCCACCTTTATAAACTCTCTGAATACATTCGTTTCAGTGTCAATGAACAGTTATATAGAATCAATGATTCGTTTATCAACATTTTTGATGAGAACCACCAATCCAAAAGCTGGTCAATAAGTATTTTAAAATGAAATTTCATGGAAGCATGACTATTAAATTAATCGAAGACTTGAGAAATTATTGGCACAATAACTGACTTTAAAAATATAATCTCACGAGTTTATAACATGAATATCAATACAATTCGCTATTGTTATTAAAACTAGGCGATAACAGATTTGAATTCATTCGATATTGAGCTGTTAAGGTACAAAATTATTGGAATCACTATTACTTATAACGATCCGTAACTAACAGCCTAGCGCTTGGGAAGTAGTAGAAATACACTGTGTTATGGAAAACATGATCGTTATCAATGTTTTTAACAACGTCCAAGATACTAATTCTATTACCAATGCCCTATAATATTTAGGAACAGACTTCAACAAGTTTTTACACAGGAGTTACAGGCTGATACTATTTTACAGTAAAATACCTATTTTATCTTAACTTTTATACATGAAAGACAATAGGGAAGAATATAGGAATTGTAATGTTATATTTCAGTACTGGCCATACATGTTTCACGTCGTATTTCCAAAGAGTCCACGCCAATCATAACAACAATCACAATATACATTTTTACACAACACAGTGTAAATCCCGAAGCAAATATAACAGCCCCGTAAAAGCTTATTTTTAAAGAGAAAAATATATTACCTAAATTATTTGCCTGTGTACTTAACAATTATCTATTGGTGTCAATGTTGAATTGGCGGGAGTCGCCATCTTGTAACAAATGTCAAACGAATGTCAAATGCCAAAATTGGTTTGTTTTATCGTGGCGTGATTGGAAGCTTGAAACGAAGAGGCGTTAACGAGGATAGTTTCTTTTGCAGATAACATCAGGCTATAGCTAAGAGTCGAGCTGCCCTAGTTAACAGTTCTAGTACACGCCGCCAAACGTTGCGCAGCGCGTTGGAGCGTGAAAACAGAAATCTCCATAGGAAGAACACCGTGGCCACTTGGGTTAGAATGTGGACTATGTGTAATCTGAAAACAAAATTACATTGTTATAGCATAAAATCGCCTATAATCTCTAATGGGATAGAAAGAGGCTTAACTGTGGTACAGCTACTTTGCACCAGTTATGTTTAAGCCCTATGTCATCATCATCTTCCTGCCCTTATCCCATTCTATTCTCTTCTTCCATTCTCCCCTGTGAGACGTCACGGCATCGTTTACTCCTTTCTCTTTCATATCAGTCTTCACACAATCCATCCATCTTTTCTTTGGCCTGCCTCTCCCTCTCCATGCATCAACATTCATGTCCATCACTCTTTTAGTCACATGCGTTTCATCCCTCCTCATTACATGTACATACCAAGACAAACGACTTCCTTTCAATTTTTCTGTAACAGGCGCCACTTTCAAACTTCCTCTAATATACTCATTTCTTACTTTATCCATTTTTGTCACTCCACACATCCATCTCAACATTCTCATCTCCGCTACATGCAATCGTTTTTCATCCTTCTTCTTCACAGCCCAGCATTCTGACCCATACAGTACGACAGGTCTAATCACGGACTTGTATATTTTCCCCTTTAGCTTATGTTTAAGCCCTATGTAAATGGGCGCAAATCCAGATTCAGGTCTGCTACTAAGAAATTCCTGGTGAAAAAGCCTAATTACATTTTGCCGAACTGAGGAATTGAATGCAATACCTTATGCTCAGCATTAGCTCTTGTAATGACTATACCAATAATTTATCCATATTGTTAATAAAAATCAATATTGTGACTATCATCTAATACTAACTTGCAGTCTTATAAAACTAAATTCTTTTTTGTATCACAGAAAGTCTGATAAAAGTTATTTTTCAAGACCTTCCAATATTTCTGGCACTTTACATACAAGAACGTCAATTAAACGTAAAATAAAGAGAAAAACATGAATATATACCTTCGCAGCAGCGCCCTGGACTTCGGCAACGTGTCTGGGCTCTCTTTGAAGAGGAACCTCCTAATACCAAGTACATACGACTCGATGTACGCGTCCCAGTCGATGTTTCGCACATTGAAGTCGAAAATCCTGGACAAAGGAAAGATTTTATGTTAGAAATGGGTTTGAGAAAGTGAGTTGTGGAATATCCTTCTTTTTGCATTGCCCCTTGATCCTCGTTTATAAGCTTTTTAGAGATTTGAGGAGCAGGGTGGAAAATTTCTCGTCCTCCATTGAAAAAGGCGGACACAACCCTCGACAGGTTCGAGTATTCCAACCAGGCGGATTTTGAATCTGGTGAACTACTGCCCGACGGTCGATATCGGGATATTGTTTATATGTTAATCACGCGGTTAACTCATTAGGAGTTAATAGGGATTTACAATAAGTTGTAAATTAAGATTAATAAGATTTTTAAGAGAAATTCTAAAATCTGCGGTAGCTACGGTTGGTTACTAGTCTAATCGGATGCAGCTGAATGCCAAAATTTCAAATGGAGCGATTGATTATCTGACCTTCATAACCCAGTTCGTACTGGGTTATACGATATCCCTTGGACTGTATAACTGGATAGAAAATGACATTGCAAGAATTTACAAGGCAATATGAGGATGCTTGGAACAAGCTGTGTTATTGCATTGTTTTCACAGTTATCGTCTCCAGTAGTCCAAATTACTGGTAATTATCACTAGTCATACCTGCGATCGTCAGGTGAGAGCGATGCACAGAGAGCCTGCACGTTGTCATCAGCGAAGGCCCACTGGCGCGTAGTGAAGTACTCTAAACATGCGGCCGCTTTCTCTAACTTGTTCTGCACGCGGACCATCCTGGAAGAAAAGGTGGAGTTGAATAACATCACAGAGAAAACTAAAATATTTCTTCAATGGAATACATGGACAGGATAGCATTAATCAAAGAAGTTAGTTCATGTAAGAGAATAAGCTAGGATCGTCATTTTTTTTTCTGTGGTGCAAGCAGAAGAGACGTCTCTAAAATACTCTTAATTAAGAGTGAAGTTAGAGAGAGAGAGTGAGAGTGAGTTAGTTGTGAGAGTGATGTTAGTAATTACTAACATCACTTTTTATATAGATGACATTCTGATTATTACAACCGTGGTTTTGCAAGCGTGCGTTTATTATTAGTTCTTACTCTATTTCTCTGAAAATTACAAATGTATAGCAAATTCTACGAAATAGTCTGTACTTATATGTTCATATAAAAACAGCTGTAATTCTTTGACAGTACTGTAATATAATGGGTTTTATAACGGCAAATTGACGTAGGGTGACAATTTGTTAACATTCAATTGCCCTGATAGTACAATGGATGCTTTTTCTTCAAAGTAATTATATAGCAGACCAGTGTGTGTTGCCATTGATTACATACGGGACTGAAACGCAGTCACCCAAAGGACAATGAAGAGGGTTACGCTCGGAATTTCCTTGCGTGATCAAATCAGAAATGAGGACCATCCGCAAGAGAACCAAGGTTACCGACGTAGCCCGAAGAATTGCAGTAAGTAGCAGTGGGCAGGGCACATTGCTCGTACATCGGATGGCCGATGGGGCCGAAAAGTTCTAGAGTGGCGACCGCTAACCGGAAGACGTTGCGTTGGAAGTCGTCCCACTAGGTGGACCGATGAACTGGTGAAGTTTGCGGGGATCCGCTGGATGCGAGTCGCACGGAACCGGCGATACTTGGAGAAAACCTATGTCCAGCAGTGGAGATTTTTCGGCTGAAATGATAATTATGATTAATGAACTAAATATAGCACTCTATTCTATACTTACATGGGTTTCTTGCCAGTAGCAGTGGCAATGAGATCCATGATGGCGGCGGGCGCACGGTGTTGCAACAGGGACAGTGTGCCGTGCTTCAATCTGTTGCTTGTTATGTCACCTCCTGGGTACCATAAGACTTCGTCTGGAAGTGAAGTAAAAAGGTGTTGATCAGTAACAAATACATTTTTAGTTCTTTGTCTCAAAAGCATTTTTGAGAAAAAGAACTAAAAAACAAGCGGTTAATGATAGCAAAAATCATACTTTTGCTATTATTAACCGTTTGCTAAATGAAATATCTGGGAGTATTGATACTCAAACTGTAGCTTAAAGTTGGTACTTAATTACTCTTGAATTTGGTCATCGACACAATTGCAACCTGCTCTAGAAGTGAAATTCAAACAGTAGAATTCAAGATTGATTAATATAATCAAAAAGGTGAACTCAGTATTGGTCTTTAGACAGGTAATGAAACCCGTGCATGATGAGCAGTGCTCTAAAAGGCTTTTGCTTGACAGTTAATTATTCCAAGTTAAAACTGTTATTTAGGAACTACGGCGTTAACTTACTGAACGGATGTTTCCGCATGTATTTGAAGCTGGTCTTGACGAATCGTTGCCACGTGATGGGGTTCTGCTGGCCGGTGCAACAGTTGTACACCACTACTCCCTCACCTCTTTAAATAATAAAAAAAGAAAAATATATAAATTATACTATGACTACTATATTGTTAAGAGCGTTAACGACTGACGGCATTTCATACAAACTTTCAAATCGTGTTTTTTCGAAATAATTGAACCGATTCTAATCAAACTTCATACACGTAAGCAGGATACATAGGTCTAAAAAGTTGAGAAAGGAATTTTCGAAATGTCATTAAAAAAAATTGGAAATTTCTGTTTCTTTGGAAAAATTAAAATTTGTCTAACTTACTGTAACACAATTTTTCGAAAATTCCTCTCTCAACTTTTTCCGAAAAATCCAAAATTTGAGCCTATTCAATTAAAATTGTCATTGACACGCTAAGAAGAACTTACGAAAGGATTTAGCTTAGGTGATGGCGGGACAAAATCGACTCTTTTGTCATGCATTGGCCAATAACAGCTTTGGCGGACCACTATTTTTTATATTTGTTTTTTTTTTAAAGAAGTATTTATTTTAAAAGTCTAATGAATGGGCTGAAAGGACAAATAAAGGAAATAGTTAAAATACTCGGACAGCGGACACAGAACCGCATCTTTATGTGATGCAGTATCTACTGAATGGGGATTGGAAAAAGTCACAAATGTCTTAGAAGGGTGTACGTACATGTCTTCCTAATCATCAGTGTTGTTATTTTAATCCTTGAATTATTAAAGTTCATTATAATAATTACGAGCGACCTTGACCGAAATGAAAATGACGCATCAGCGACGCTAAACAATTTTGATAAGACAGGTGGTTGGCGGTTTGAAAGTCCAATTGTAATCAATGTGTTAGTAAATTGATTGTACATTAGCTTAGCAACGATAGCTTAGTCATAGATTATCCGTATCTTGTTTATTAGATTAAAGTATCAATAAATAGTAATATAGAGTTCACTTTAAGGCTTTTCATCAAATACCTGTTTAAGGTTTTAGAATATCGTTGGCTTCGACGAGAATTCAGAACAGGTAGACATTGCTGATCCAATAAAATTGTCATGGGAGCCGAGACATCATCCTGCATTTATCACAACCAATTTGTGGACCGACCAAGTTTTTTTTCTATACATCTGTATTGGCGTTCATCTCAGTAGTCACCCTCTTTATAGCCTTATCATCTTTCACACTGTCCATCTTTTGTTTCTATGCTCTTTCTCTATACATTGTTTTTGGTCCCTAACTAATTCCTCAAATATTTAAAAGATCACTGGAGGCATGGCTATAATCGTTGTCTCACGAATGAGTTTCTTCTTCTTTTACATAATATGTCTATCTGTCACCAAGTCATAAGTTATCCCCTTACTAGCTATATCTTCTCCTACGCAATCTATCTATAAATACGAGTACATTACTTCCTTTACTCTTGGTCCTAGGTCCCTAGTCAGTCTCCCAATATTCAAAAAATCATCACTCACCGTCTCAAATGCGTCCTCCACGCACAAACAATCATAAGATTGATAACAGTATCGACGGGTACCAAGTCTGCGACCTTCGTGCCTGTGCCCAGCATCGTACGGAAGATCCCCTTGCCTACCGCTGCTATGATACCGTTGGGACCATTCCAATTGTCCACCCAACCTTTTACTGGCTCTCGGACTGATGAGAGCACTGGAAAAAAAGAAAAGAAAATTTTAAAAGCTGCGATGAACTGCCTTCAGGCAAATAAATCGAAGGTCAGAAATCAGTAAAGACTGGCTTGCAGAAGACTGATTATTTGATATTAAACATTCGTCTAGTAGTTTTTCAACCAAATATGAAAGAGAGTCGTCGAGTCGAAGAAGGATGAAAGACATGTGACTAAAATTATAATGATATGAATGTTGGTGGATGGATAGAGGGAAGAAGGGCAAGGAAACAATGAATGTATTGTAAGAGGCATGATATGAATGAAAAAAAGAGTAAATGATGCCGTGATGTCTGACAGGGGAAAATGTAAGACGACATTTTGTCTCGCTGACCCAAAGTAAAATGTAATAAGGACAGAAAGATTATGAATAGTTCAATCAAAGTTGTGTAGAAAGGTTTGCGATTTATTTTTAACCTTAAATACCTTTATAAGTATAACTCATGTGACAAATAATAACACTGAATCATCACTGATCACGTTACGTAATTCTTATCTACATACTTCAGCCTAAAATGACATAATCTAATCTAGATCTTATACTGAACACACGCGCATTGAATCCATCAATGATAAGGCAGATTATATCTTGTGATAACATTGTGACACAATTTTAAACTTATAAATATAATAAAGATAAAAATACTTAGTAATGAAAATGGTGTCAGTGAGTTATAGGCGTGTTCTTTTGGTATTTGATAGGACGAAACATATCCTGGATGTATGTGTATTGATAAATTTGGTACTACTAATATAATAGTACGCATAGCAACACTTGTATTACAATTCAAGGAAAATTATATAATGAGCAAAAGCGCGTCACACCTGTCGATTCAGAATCTCTGGATGCCAGTCATACCAAATCTGGTATATAGGTAAATCATGGTAAATTACATGGAAAATACTCGAATCATTGACGTGACTGTATTAAATGTTATGCTAAATATTTAGTTTTAATAAATTCCGCGAGATCCAGACCTGGCCTTAACCGTCTTCAAAGAGATATAACCCGCACTGGGGCTGTACTAACCGTTATCGATAGTTTTGATAAAATAGCACTATAACCGACTAGTAATCGGTGTGGTAATCGGTTGGCTTGGTATGGGCATGAAATACGGAGGAGTGAGGGAAATGTCGTGAGGAATGTTTTGAGTCTGAATGTGGATAAGAGTAGAGGAAGGCCAAAAAAACAATGGATGGACTGTGTGAAGGATGATATGGCAAGAATTGAGGTGTCTGATGAGATGACGAGTAATAGAGAAGTATGGAAGAAGAAGAAATGTTGTGCCGACCCCAAATAAATTGAGATAAGGTCAAATGATGATGTTGAATTTGAGTAGATAGATAGTACAGTTTTAAACAACATCTCACTGCAAAACTAATTTTAGCCCAAAAACTATCTTGCATTGCATAAACGCATAGGGGCTTGCGGTTGTACTAAAGGCTGCATTGACGTCAACGTAATATTTATCATGCGTCCCATGGCCAAATCAATTTAGGCGAATATCCTATAGTATGAACGAAACAAACAGTCTGATTATCAAGGTTGAGAGAAGTCTATTATCAAATCATATATTGATATCCATATACATAACTTTAAGTAATAAACTTTAAAATTTTGTTGTCATACAAAATTTGCATTTTTTAAGCAATAACTTGTAATGCTCATATATTTTAATACCCCTTTGGTGGAATGGTCATAAAACAAACCTAAAATATACCAATCACTACATATTATAAAACAAAGTCCTCCGCCGCGTCTGTCTGTCTGTTCGCGATAAACTCAAAAACTACTGAACCGATTTTCATGTTGTTTTCACCAATGGATAGAGTGGTTCTCGAGGAAGGTTTTTATATATAATTTGTCAAGTTTTTGTATACATTGGTTGCGGGAACGGTATCAAACTTTCATGATTACTTTTGGTCGCGATAACCGACATCCACGCGCGCGAAGCTGCGGGCATCAGCTAGTTTATTCGCTAGGGTCGCTAGTATATAGCGACCCGGCACGGCTTCGCACCGGTGCAATCTTACTTATAAACCTTCCTCTTGAATCATTCTATCAATTGCTGAAAACCGCATTAAAATTCGTTGCGTGGTGTAAAAGATCTAAGCGTAAAAACAGCGAGAGCGACTTTGTTTTTAAATATGTAAAGATTTAATAAACGGAGGGTCCATTTACACCTTGTATAATATCGATATCTAACGTCATCTCTTTCCCAAACTGGAATAAGATTCAAACAATACTGCTTTAAGACATCATGTTAGGCCACTAGTCTATCAGGCCGTGTTGACGGCGCGGTCGTGTTCCATGCGCGCCTCAAAGAGATGTCAGCAAACAGGGACGGGTCCTGCAAGGGCCGAAGCGAAAGGCCAAGAAAGGAACATGGATGGGTTTTAGTCAGTACAAGTCTGACACACCCTTCCGCTCTGCCCTGAGCGGGAGAAGTCATTTGATGATTTCCCATCCGAAAAAAATAAAAATAGGCCACTAGTCTATTTATCAGTTGTTTGTTATTGTTACTTAAGGTGGTTGCGTCAGGGTAGCCCGCGAAATTCAAATATTCTTACGTTTTTTGTAATTTTCCCTATTCAATGAATATTTCATGTAAAAGAAAACGTCAGAAAATTTGAATTTGGTGGGCTAACCTGACGCAACCACCTTAACTACATATTACTTCCACGGTTGTTATACCTTCGATATAAATCTTATGAGATACTTATTTTGTGGAGCAGAAAAAACTTTAGTTACCATAGGAATAAGCATCAAGATTTATACGTTGAAAAAGTAGCTATTGTGTTGGATTGGATATACAAGGTGTAAACGGATTCTGCATGAAGCCGTCAACCAAGCATGTTGTACATCAAACTAAGTAACTGTAAGCAAAAGTTATGAGTGTGAAACGATTTTATTTAGGGTGAAAATTCGAATTTGATGATCCCTCAAAACTATAGGGTTAGGGATGGGATTTGTAACAACCGTACGGCGAAAGCCAACCCGCCTGCCAAGCGTAGCGATTATGGTAAATCCCCCCTTTGGGCCCTTGGGGCCGTTTAGGGGAGGCCTATGTCCAGCAGTGGACGTCTTTCGGTTGAAATGATGATGATGTGGGTATGATTCAGAAAGAACATTTTTCGGATGGGAAATTATCAAATGATCTCCCGCTCTGGGCGGAGCGGAAGGGAGTGTCAGACTTGTGCTGAATAAACCCCATCCATATTTCTTCTTAGCCCTTTGTGTTCCAGGGCCGTGGTATCTCTTTCGAACAGTTCCGCAGCTCCGGCAGACTTCGGCCATTGTAGACCCTTCCAAAGTTCCGAACTAGTGCGGCTTGGTGGGTACAGGACTGATCGATTTGGCGATGTTTGGGTTGTACTAAGAGGACAATTCCAAATAGTATGTTGATGATGACCAGATCATAGATGATGATAATCTTACCGATAGAAGGCCGTACAATGGAGACGGGTAGGTTACCGCTCTCCTTTATAAGCATATCCTCCGCGAGAGCCTTTGTGAATGTGTATGTGTTAGGCCTGTCACCTGTAATGCAGAAGAAAATCACATTTATAATTTTATCGAAGAAAATCTGAAGCCTCTTTTGGCAATATACCAAAAAAACACAAGAGAAATTAATTGCCAAGCAAATTGACCGTCAAGCGACGACTGCAGACGGCGTCTTCACTAACATTAACAGAACGACAAGAAATATTGCTTTGTTTGACATTTGACTTTAAAACTAAAGAAGAAAAAAGTTTCTGTCATCTAAGGTATTCCGCTTGGAATTAAAACTGCAACACCATTATAGCTTGCAGTTATTATCAAACACAATGCTTCCGACACCTTATTAACGCCCTTTTTAAGTGACTTCCAAAAAGAGTAGGTTATCAATTCATCAGTTTTTTTTGTCACTTTTTCTTTTTCATCATCACATTCACCATTTTGTCTTGAATAACAGTTAATGTTTTCTGCATTTATCTCAAAGATTCACTCACCGACTAGATCCGGTGTGATTCTGTCGACCAGCTCATCCGGCAGGGTCTGGACAAGGGTCACGACATGCTCGGGGTGTGCGGGCGGTGCGTATACCGTCTCCTCAACGCGTTCGCGCTCGCAGTTGCAGTATGCTGTCGATACGTGCACTAGAGCCTGGAAACAGAGAAATAGAGAGTGAAAAAGTTGAAGGAGTAATAGAAATGGCGATAGCTGAGCTGACCCTAACTAGGTCATTATCATCATCATCATCAGCCGATAATGTTCCCACTGCTGGGATGCAGGCCTCCTCTCTATGAGAGGGAATGGGCTATAATACACCACGCGGGCCAAGTGCGGGTTGGTAGATGTCACATGTCTTCGAATTAACCTAACCGGGTGCTACTCAAGAAATGATCGCGTAAAAACTCTTTCATGCGACAAATAGGACATCCTACACTTCGAAAGAACGGCTTAGGCTGGCTATGTTAGCCGGGAACCCCACGCACAACGGACCAAATGGGAGTCTAAGTGCGGACAAAGGAGTCCCCACTACTACTACTATAGTGGTGGTAGATCGATCAGAGCGGCGCGCAATGATTGTTGACCTAACGGTCCCGCATGACGATCCTCGTGAGAGCTGAGAAAGATAAGCAAATCAAGTATCTTGACTTGGCTCGCGAGGTTGTCGACATGTGGGATGTGAGCTCAGAGATCATTGTGCCGATAGTCGTTTCAGCCAATGGCTTAATTGCCAAGAGCCTCGACCAACACCTGAGGAGGCTCTCGTTAGGCAGTTGGATCAAGGGCTTGATTCAGAAAGCGGTACTCCTGGACACGGCTCGTATCGTTAGGAGGTTCCTCTCTCTGGAGCCCTGACCGCCGGTAGCTTGGACCCTGTTCCCGATACCGATGGGCTACTATTTTTTTAAATGATTTTTTTGAATACTTATGTTTTAAGACATTTGTAAAAATATAAAAAAAATGTGTATATAAAATCGATAAATGGAATAATAACAATGTATATATATGCTGCTCGTGGTTTGATGTTGTTTTTAAATTTTCGATATAATCTTTTACTCTGGACGCTCTTATAGTGCACGTATTCCTACATCGTTCTCACATATATGTATAATCTCAACATGAATGATGTAACCAAGATTTTGTATCAATATTTTGATTGAAAAGAGTGTCCATGAAGTTTCTTGTCTATTCTTCTCCATAGAGATCTACGCTTTAGTATGGGCAACTACAGTACATTCACAAGTTATCATGCCTTGTGTCTGTGACTGTAGCTTAGGTTTCTTTCTGATATTCAAAAGTGCTTGCAATGGTTTAATTGAAATAAATGCTTTAGAGTTTGAGTTTGATTCTTCCGTTGATCCAACTATTTCCTGCTAATATAAAATATCTTAAGCTGCTTACCTCCAGGCTAAGCATACGATGGCAAAGCTGCACCAGCTGCTGTGTGCCCAGCATGTTGATAGTGACGGATAGCTTGAGTTTCTCGTCGAACTTCACCGTTGCCGCTGAGTGGAACACCACTGATATCTGGTGGAGAAGAATGGAGAATTTAAGCAAATATATATATTTTTTAATGTGTGAACAGTGTATTATTATTTTAGAGCAAAGATTTAAATCGTTGGACGGGCTAAATTATCTGTATGAATGAGCGAAGCAGAATATTTAAATGAAATAGTTAATGAAACAAAAATGTGAACATTTTTGGATGCAGCAGGGAAATCTTATGATTTAAATCTTTATTTTAGAGTAAACTCTAAATGGTGTCCCTACCAATTATAATAATCAGCCTATGAAGTTCCCACTGCTGGGACACAAGCCTCCTCTCTATGAGAGGGAATGGGCCATAATCCACCACGCGGATCCAGTGCGGGTTGGTAGATGTCACATGTCTTCGAATTTTTAATTCTATCAAGGCCAGTACGGAGATGAGTAATTTAACCATCCAATGCATACCGATTTTCTCCGTGCCTCGGAAAGCACGTTAAGCCGCTGGTTCCGACTGTCATTTGTAGATCTTTGACAGGTAGTCAGTGGCAAAATTTGACAACCAGACTTACTAAGGGGTATCGTAATACCCAGTACTAACTGGGTTGTGGAGGTCAGATAGGCAGTCGCTCCATGTAAAATACTGGTATCTGGCTGCTTCCGGTTAGACTGGAAGCCGACCCCAACATAGTTGAGAAAAGGCTAGGCAGATGATGATGATGATGATGATGATAAAAAGGATCTGATCTTACCTTCTGACAAAGCATAGCCTGATCTGCAGCGCTGATGCCCAACTCCGGTTCGGTGATGTCGCCCACTATTGGGACTATCTTGTTCAACTCCTGGGGCCGCTCTCTCCGTAAAGTCTCGAACAGCTGGAGAAGAAATATTATTCATCAGTATAAAAAAATGAAGTTAGGCACTAAAGACAGTAAATCTGATCAAAATTGTTGGTTTAAAAATAAAGATAGACTTCCGATTCGGCTGTCATTCATAAATCATTGACAGTCTTTGTGGGTAGTTAGAAAGCTTGAAAGTCTGATAATTAGTCTGATTATAGGCAGTTACAGATACGCGATTTTTTTGGCACATAAAGCTCATTGGACTGTATTATCGCGAGTAGGTCTGTAGGTTATTGAAACGACTTGCTTTATATAATATTCACTGTTATAATGCAACTATGAACTAATTACACAACACACGATAGGAAGGGAGCCAACCATTTAAAGTTCTAAACCAAAGAGTTGAGCCGTTTCTTTTAACTCAGACTAAAAACGCGTACATGGACACGGTACTTTTTGCCAACTACTACGAGCGTTGACGCGCTTATAAGCTCATATAAGCAATGCTTGTTCGTCAAAATCCATATTGCTACTGATTGAACCCATTGGCCCAAGCGAACACTTGTGAATTAGCGCGTATTCACGCATTCGATTTTATGAAACGCAAAATGTGTCGCGCGTGTAAGAGCGCGCAAAAATCGTTCTTAAGGATATCGCGTTATCAAGTAACTGTGTTGTGATGGATATATAGGCAGTCACTCCGTGTAAAATAAGGGTATTCAGCTGAATCAGGTTAGTCTACCTTCAGCAAGTTTGGGAAAAGGCTAGGCAGTTGATAAGTTATTGTTAAGGAAGAACTTCAATAATCATATACAGGGTGTAAACACACTCTTCACGAAGCCGTCAACTAAGCATTCTGTACATCAAACTAAGTAACTTTACCCAAAAATGATTGCTGGGAAACGACTTTTTTTTTGGGGGTGAAAAATCACGTTTTACGGTAGAACTTAATGTAACGCATTCAAAACATTTTGCTGATGGATGGATTGAATAGTACGGGGGTCATGAAGGTGTCTAGAGTAAAAAAATGCATTAAAAAGATGTGTTTAAAAAAAAAAGTTGGGTTCGAAGAAAAGGTTCCCAGGTATGGTCTAGAACATTTTTTGAACAATTATCGCAATGACGGGAAGAATAAGTGCCTTTCGGCTTCGTTAAGAGTCTTTTTACATCCTTTATTTAGCGACATTTTAAAGCGCAGGCCACACCGACAGCGAGCGAGCCCGGCGAGGCACCGTTTCACCTCTTTTCATACTTTGACTCATAGTGCGAAATTCCAAAAGAGCCGAAACGAAGTATGAAAAGAGCCTCGCTCGGCTAGCTGGTAGTTTGACCTGTAAGGTACGGTCGATGGGCCAGGGCTGTGGGACTGTTCGGAAGAGATACCGCGGCCCTGGAAGACAAAAGGCAAGGAAGGAACATGGATGGGTTTTATGGCGGGAGGAGTCATTTGATGATTTCCCATCCGAAAAAAAAGGTACGGTCGATGGGCAGACGACATTGTTGCCATCGCGGGAATATCCTGGATGAGGCTGGCGTAAGAGCGAGGAGTGGGTGGAGTCGGGCTGATGATGATGGTGATGATGGTGATGATGAAGGTACGGTGGACGTACATGGTATAAAAATGAAAGGTGTTTAGAATTCAGACAGCTAGTCTGTTAAGCAATAAATTGTAATCCAAACCATTTGCAATAGGGTAGTTGACCAAAAAAATCTAATTAGTCCGTCAGATAGATTTCCAAAAAATATTGGACAGTTATTTTTTTTCTCGTAAACTAAAAATGAAGACGATGCAGTGCGTCGAAAACTCGTATGACGTCACATTCGGTCTTTTAAGCGGAAAGTGACGTCACAAGCCCCCACTCATGAACTTTGATGCGTTTTATCTTCGTTATTTTTCATTGATTTGATAAAACAAAAAATACATATCCCATTTTTTTTCGATAATCTATCTGACTGACTAAATAGAATTTTTTTTTTTTTTACTCAGGAAACATCATTCTTATTCTTATTCTTTATTGCACGCAAATTAAAAATATACATACAAATTGCAATGGTATTATGCTTATGTATAATGGCGAGCTTAACCCAGAATTGGGTTTTAATCCCTATTGCAATGCAGGAAAAAAATGAAAATAAATCATCGAATCCAAAGTCATAAGCTTTTTCCTATATACTGCAAACCAAAGAAACCGAACTGGACTTTGGTTAAGTATGGCAAACTACATCTTACATAATAATAAGTAAATACTTCATTAACACATAAAAGAATAACACATAATGACAACACTTAGGTACATAATGCAAATGTCAGTCCATTGAAATAAATAATTAAATGGCATCTTAGAAATAAGGAAGTTAAACAACATATTGAAATGGTCCTCACGTCTTTAATACATAATGTTATGAATATACATATGTAAAGTACTTAAAGACTTTAAAGTACACATTTACAATATTCTAATGATTCTATGTCTAGAACACAAGCACAAAGTTGAAGTTTTTAACAGAATTGCTGACATACCCAAAAAGGACAACGGAGAATTAATAAATATTATAAAACTTCTAAGATCTTGACTGCCTCATTGGTCGAGTGGTGGTAAGCGCGACTGCTAAACAGTTATTTATTAATAAATATTATAAAACTTCTAAGATCTTGACTGTGTCATTGGTCGAGTGGTGGTAAGCGCGACTGCTAAACAGTTCTTTATTTAATTACAACGGTTGTATTAAATAACCAATTACAGTAACTAAAATTATAAAAATAAAAGAGATAATTATAACACATTAAAACATACAAAATAACAAAGTAAAGCAAAATTTGACACTTTCATATATTCCCCTCACAGTACTTCTGACATACCAAAAACATCGTCGTCCGTCCATCCGCAAACAGATCGTCTGTTGGATTAAAATCCAAGAGATCATTAAGCGCGGCCAGAGTGCGAGGAATTGGCGACTTAGCTCGTGCAACAGTACGACATGGAGGCACGGCAAACAGCCTGTGCTTTCTGTCCCGGCAGTAATTAACATGAGGTCCTGGGTTCGATTCCCGGATTGGGCATTGTGTTATTAGGTTTTCCTATCAGGAGTTTTTTCAGTAGCAGCCACGGAGTCTAGTTTTGCGCCCGGTTGATGGCAATAGGCTCACCCCCTATTACATGGGACTTAAACATAACTGGCGAAATGTGGTTGTAATATAATTGGGTACAAATCTGACACCTCTGCCTAACCCTTCGTTTTTTTATATATTATTATACATATACAACGGTTAACGTTAAATGCGCAAAACCTCAGACACCCTTAATGATTTTTAATTCAATTGACCTAATTCTGAGAGAAAAAAAAAATTAAAAAATTAAAGGTTTTATGTGGTGTTATAGTTTTACTGGCAATTCTGATAGTTTCTTGCGTCTGCGACGACGCGTCACTCTGACGAGCGAAGAGTCGGTAGGTAGGTATATCACTGGACGCTGCGCCCTATTAATAAATAGACAGGGCAATATTTTTAATGAAGATTTTTTTGAAAAATGTGACCTATGAAGTGTGTACACAGACTCTTAACGAAGCCGAAAGGCACTTATTCTCCCCATCATTGCGATCATTTTTTTGCTCTAGACCATACCTGGGAACCTTCTAGTTACGGAGATATTGGGGGTCAAAGTTCCAACATTTTCTCAAGTTTTTTTTTTAAAATACATGTTTTTAATGTAAGATTTTTACTTTAATCACCTCCAGGATCCCCTTACTATTCAATCCAACCACCAGCACAATGTTTTGAGTGCGTTACATTGAGTCCTATTGAAAAACGTGAATTTTCAGCCCAAAAAAAAAAGTCATTTCCCAGCACAAATTTTTGCGTAAAGTTACTTAGTTTGATGCACATAATGCTTGGTTGACGGCTTCGTGAAGAGTCCGTTTACACCCTGTATTAAAAAGTGGTTCAATTGATTCGGCTCGTTATTCTGATCAAACTATTTTCAGGTTTTGCGCATTTAACATAATATCATGCCTGTAATCCCCGAAGGGTTAATAGTACACCCACGTTTGGCCAGGTATGTTAAGTCCCATGTAATGGGGGCGAGCCTTTTACCATCAATCGGACACAAATCCAAACTCCGTGGCTGGTTATGAGAAATTGACCTGATGGAAAAACCCATTAACACTTTGCTGACCTGGGTATCGAACCCAGAGCCTCATGCTCAGCAGTCACGCTTGCGACCACTAGACATACAAGGCAAATATTTATTCCATGTAACCAATTACCTACTAGATTTGCTTTGTTTCATAAACAAATTTAATTATTTCAAAACACAATGTCATATCATCATTCATCATTGTCAGCCTATAATGTTCCCACAACTGGGACACAGGCCTCCTCTCTATTAGAGGGAATGAGATAATCCACCACGCGGGCCCAGTGCGGGTTGGTAGATGTCATATGTCTTCAAATTTTTGGTTCTAGGACATGTCAGTTTCCTCATGTTGTTTTCATTCACCGTTTTGAGAGCAGTGGTGATGAAATAAATTACACAAACTAATGCGCCTGCCTGGTTTCGAACCCACGACTTACTTCTCGTAAGTTGGGACCGCCACCAGCCACCGCTGCTCCCAATTCAATGTCATATGTAAAACATTTAATAAATAACATCTAAATCAATTAAAAATGCACATACTAATACATTTCATAAATAAAACATTGATAAAATTTCGAATGCGGAAATGCATCATGAATTTTAAAAAGTTTGACGTGTAGAATTGAATAAACATTTACATACATTAATTAGATTTACGAAAAAAAGGAGATCGTGGAATGAGGAGCTCGTGGCTAAATAATAACAGCCGCTCGGGTTGATCTTTAGGTTAAGCCGTGCTTGCCTAGGTTGGTCTGTGGATGGGTGAACACCCATTACATACTGAGTTTCCTCCGTGCCTCGGAAAGCACGTTAAGCCGTTGGTCCCGGCTGTCATTTGAAGATCTTTGACAGTCGTTAGGTAGTCAGTGGCCCAAAAAAGTCTGGCAACCAGTCTAACCAAGGGGTATCATATTACCCAGTACTAACTGGGTTGTGGAGGTCAGATAGGCAGTCGCTCCATGTAAAATACTGGTATTCAGCTGCATCCGGTTAGACTGGAAGCCGACCCCAACCCAACGTAGTTGGGAAAAGGCTAGGCAGATGATGATGATGATGAATTCGATTTACGAAAAAGTGATGTGTGAATAATGTGAATTTAAACTCTTCACGTGACCACAGCAATAAAGAAGAAGCTATGACTTTGTGATTTTTCATGATACAGTTTTGATTTTCCATCTCTCGATTGAATGAAAAAGGACTGTTGAACGAATGAAATATCTAGTAATTGAAAATCTGACTAAGAACTAGTAGCAATATAAGAATAGAACAAAACAATCTATTGTGGAGAAGAAACAATAAAATGATGCAGAACATTCACAACCATCGTACCCAAGAGCATAACTTATCTCACGTAACCAAAAACCATAACACACGATCTATGGCGGCTGGCAGATTCAATGTACCCAGAGTCACTAATTACTTTGGTGACAGAACCCTAAAAAAACGAATACCATATATATTAAACAGTCTGCCGGCAGACATACGGAGTGAAACCAATAAAAATAGTTTTAAAAGTTAATTAAAAAAATATTATTTAGTAACATGTTAAAGTATTAATTATGTACTTATATATATAGAGACTCACCGACCCCACAGTCAAACCATTGCCACGGTTTTGCGGGGCTTAGTTAATAAGTATCTTTTCATAAAATATATATAATAAATAAATAATAATAATTATGAGAGATAAACTAACCAATGACTGCCAAAACTTAAGATAAATAAAAAAACATGTGTGCAATTCACACGTGATAGAAGTGACCGAGATAGCTAGATAGTTAAAATTTTCACAGATGATGTATTTCTGTTGCCGGTTTACAAATATTAAAATAATAATGGTACGGAACTCTTTATGCGCGAGTCCGACTCGCACTTGGCCGTTTTTTTGTTGTGTTTGTAATTGTCGGTAAACATTTTTAAACTGACATGATCGGTTGGTTAGACAATACAAAATAATCATGGTAAATATTCCGTTTTAAGTGTTAATGACACCGAAAAAAAAAATGACATTTGCCAAAAGGCATTTTTTTACATTACGAAAGCAAAATTTGGATGATATTTTTGTAAAAATCTTGTGAAAATTTCAATAAAATAGAGAAGAACGAATGAGTGTACTACTGACCGGTGACTGTGTTAGCTCGGTAAGACGTGAGGCAACATCCTGCCCACGCTTCGGCCGCATCAGTAGGTAGATCTTCTTAATCTTTGGACAACTCCTTAACAGCTTTTCAACGAGCACCTGTGGAACAAAGACATAATTTATTTATTTAGTACTAGCGGACGTCACGCGGTTTCACCCGCGTAGTTCCCGTTCCCGTGGAAGTACGGGGATAAAATATAGCCTATGTTACTCGCTGATAATGTAGCTATCCATTGCAGAAAGAATTTTTTAAATCGGTCCAGTAGTTTTTAAGTTTATTCGTTACATACAAAAATACAAATACAAATTTTTCCTCTTTATAATAGTCGTATAGATCTACAGCTCAAGCCATACATATTAAATTCAATTAATTCTTTCAAGCTGTCTTCTCACAGAACTAGAAACATTCAAATAGTATCTTCTTCTATTCATCAGCAAACAAGTCCAATCCAGGGTTGGTCTCCACGAGCGCGTTGCGCATCGTCAGCATACGCGGTATAGGGGAGGTGGATCGAGCTACAGTGCGCCAAAATGCGGTACTAAATGCTTAATGCCTTCTAGAGCGATTATAATTCATCATCATCATTCTCTTGCCCTTATCCCAATTCATTTGGGGTCGGCGTAACATGTCTGCTTCTTCCATACTTCTCTATTACTCGACATTTCATCATATCTGATGCTTCCTTTCTAGCCATATCATCCTTCACACAGTCCATCCATCGTTTCTTTGGTTTTTCTCTACTCTTATACCCATCCACATTCATACTCAGAACTTTCCTCACGACATTTTCCTCATTCCTCCGCATCACGTACCCATACTACGACAACCGCGTACCACACAACTTTTCAGTCACCACTTTTAGACTTCCTCTTATGTACTCATTTCTTATTGAAATTATTTATTTCGATTGTAATCATTTTTAAGAAATGATTCGCACATCTCCGCATCCAAATACGACGCATCGGTATATCCATGAATAATTTTAAAAGCTATTTTTATTTTGTCAACGGCTCGCCCAACATTAAAGGTCAAAGCAAAGAAAATGGCTATAATGCTACTATTAGTACTAGTAACATGAAATTGATTGTGTTGTTTATAATTTTATTTTTACTAACAGGTATTTGTCAGTAGCAGCCACGGAACCTAGATGTGTGCCTAGTTGATGGCATTAGGTTCACCCCTGATGATATGGGACTTCAACATATCTCGCGGAATGTGGGAGTACTTTTGTCTAATTCTTCAGGGATTACAGGCGTGATGTTATGTTATGTTAGAAGATACTTGTGTAACAAATAGGTTTATATACGTCAATGCCGCAACGGATGGAATTAAGAATCAAGATTTCTCGCTTCACATGCTGTGTTTTTACGTAATTTTAATAATAGTCATGAAATTGTAATGTTGAAAGGAAGGAGCATTACTTTCTGTAATTTATTTTATAACTACGGATTTCATGGCCTGTGAGAAGAATGAAATGGCACGAAAGGAGGTGTCTGATGAGATGATGAGTAATAGTGAAGTAATTATGGAAGAAGAAGACATGCTGCGCCTACACCAAATGAATTGGGATAAGGGCCAGAGAATGATGATGACTACTGCTTTCAAAATCTCTTTTTTAAGCTGTTCCACCTCGCAAAAGACAATGAAAAATATTCCGAATTGATGAGTAACCTTTAGACATTGGAGAATTTCCAGAAGAAGAAGAAATAACTCTCAAAAACGGTAAAGGAAAACATCGTGAGGAAACCGGAATGTACCTGAACCAAATATTCGATTTCAACATGAATGATGTAACCAAGGTTTTTTTAACAATATTCTAATTAATATTCAATTTAAAGGAGTGGCCATGGAGTTTCATGCCCATTCTTCTCCATAGAGACGCTTCGGAATGGGCAACTATTACAGTACTGTCACAATTAAATGTCTTGAAACTGGGACTGTAGCTTATTTTTTATTTTTGTCTTTGTTTCGACAATTCAAAAGTACCTGTAACTGACCTCCTTGAAATAAATGCTTTGATTTTGATTTCGAAGCCTGAGCCCGCGTGGTGAATAACAACGAACTAAATACTACAAAATTATGTAATACGTATACATTTCATCGACGCAGATATTTTTATCAATTTATAATTAATTTATAAATCTTATCAATGAAAGTTTCACGTGATTAACGAGTTTAACCGTTATCGACACATACTAATGTTGGTTTAATCTAATCTATTCGCTTTCGGAAACAGGATACGTATTTTATACTAGTAACCTAATTAATTCAATATTTTGTTGCTGGCGGAACATCAGATTGGTAGAGGCTGCCCGAAGATAAGGGGGCACTAAACTCAAACTCAAAACATTTATTTCAATTAGACCATTACAGACACTTTTGAATGTCGGAAAAACAAAGAAGGCTAAGCTACAGTCACAGACACAAGGCATAATAACTTGTGAAAGTACTGAAGTTGCCCATTCCAAAGCGTAGATCTCTATGAAGAAGAATGGGCAAGAAACTCCATGGACACTCTTTTCAATCAAAATATTATTACAAAATCTTGGTTACATCATTCATGTCGTGATTACTACTAGCAATGTCAAGCATATTCATCCTATAACGTTCCCACTTCTGGGACACAGGCCTTCGCTCTTTGAGAGACTATAATCCAATCCCTCTCATATAAGAGGAGGGTAGGTTCTAAGCAGTGCGGACATTACAAGCTGATTATGCATATTAAAGTCCCACACATTGAGCCTATCATAGTGCACTTAGAAGTCTCTTTCTTTGCGTTTGGATGGATGTCCACCGCCTTGGGGTAGGCGAAGAGGTCTGGCAGACTCATACTGACTAAAACTACACGGTTTTCTTCGACTGCTTTTGGCCAGGGTGCTGGAGTATCTACTTCCGCAGTTCGTCACGCTTCCCCGGCTAGGTTTTTGCCCACATAAACATGCTGACCCCGTTACCAACTTGGCCGTTTGAGGCGCCGCCTCGGACTTGTGCCTATTCAGGTGGGTGTCTCCAGTAGAAAGACCCTGAACCGTCTCCAATCTACAAACCCTCACTGGGCCCGCGTGGTAGCTTATAACTCAATCCCTATCAAAGAGAGGAGGCTTATGTCCCAGCAGTGGGAACATTATAGGCTGATTATGCATAGCGGTAACTTCAAGATGTTTTCCTTCACCGTTCTTCAGTTTGTAAGAAAAACCAAAGAAATCTAGTTTTTCCCTGACATTAATGAGACCTTATTAGTGTTGAGAATCAAGCACTTAGACGCAAGTATCGTGTTAACTAGGAAAATTGTCAAATGTATTTGTCAACAACATTGTCTTTCACACATTTTATTTTATTTTTTATTACAATCATCATCTGCCTAGCCTTTTCCCAACTATGTTGGGGTCGGCTTCCAGTCTAACCGGATGCAGCTGAATACCAGTATTTTACATGGAGCGACTGCCTATCTGACCTCCACAACCCAGTTACTACTGGGAAATACGATACCCCTTGGTAAGACTGGTTGTCAGACTTTTTGGGCCACTGACTACTTTAACGACTGTCGAAGATCTTCAAATGACAGCCGGGACCAACGGCTTAACGTGCTTTCCGAGGCACGAAGGAAACTCGGTATGTAATGGGTGGTCACCCATCCACAGACCAACCTAGACAAGCACGGCTTAACCTAAAGATCGAACCGAGCGGCTGTTATTGTTTAGCCACGAGCTCCTATATTACAATATGGAATAAAAAATAAAAATGCTCTTGACCTCATAACATAACATAACGCCTGTAATCAGAACTAGGCAGAAGTACCCCCTAGCAGTACACCCACATTTCGCCAATCATGTTAAAGTCCCATTTCGTAGTCTATACTGGGCACAAATCCAGACTCCACGGCTGCTACTGTTTGAATGAATTTTCCAATGAAAAAAGCGATTAACACTTCGCCTGACCTGGGAGTCGAACCCAAGACCTCATGCTCAACAGTAGCGTTTGCGACCACTAGACCAACGAGGCAGTCAGTGTCTCGTAATAACTGTCAAACTATTTATGACATAAGATTTGACAACCGATTCAGAAAAGATTCCACCTATTGCCATAAAAAAATAGAAAAAGATTTTAAACCTTTTGAACGCCATTGTCACATATTATATATACCCTTCGGAAATCTACACATTGGAATGGGCAACTACAGTACTTTCACAAGTTATTATGCCTTGTGTCTGTGACTGTAGCTTAGCCTTCTTTGTTTATCTGATATTCAAAAGTGCCTGTAATGGTCTAATTGTAATAAATGCTTTGAGTTTGATACGTGACAAGCAAGTGCGTGCCCTGTACGTACGTGTACAAATGACATAAATAGAATGAAATGGTAGGTGAAATTGTGGCTAGGCATGGAGGAGACGCGCGTGCTTTTGTGCTCTGGTGTTCAAGAGGTTAAGAAACCTGTAGTAAGCCTGCCTTTTACAAGGAATGATACGTAGCGAGGGATGTGTGTAAAACTAAACATATCCGACTGAAGGTCGATTTCTTGCCGAAGTCAAATAACCCTAAACAAATCTGTTTAATAAAACGAAGAGTGAAAAATATTACGTTTTTTTTAAATTAAACAAGAAATTTATATTGGCTGTAAATCCACAACATGCCGAGATGATTGAAAATTACTAACTAGAAAACCCGACAGAAAAGCAAAAAAAACACGCACATTTGGAAACGTGCGGATTTATTGAAGTACAAATTTTCAGTCGGGTTTTTTTAGTTTTAATAATTACATGGTTTTTTTACAACCAATTTACAGAAAAAAAAACATAATTTTATAGATGTCAAAGGCCTCCCACTAGATGGACCGATAAACCTGGTGAAGGTTGCGAGAGAGGTTGGTGGTTGTGAGAGGCACGGGACCGGTCAATGTGGCGACATTTGGGGTAGGCCTATGTCCAGCAGTGGACGTCTTTCGACTGAAATGATGATGATGATGATAGATGTCAGCATAAATGTTTAAAAAAGTCAGATATCCTTACCTTTCCCATGAAACCGGTCCCACCAGTGACAAAAACAGACTTATCAGCATAAAACTCAGCAACTGGCACATACTCCTGACTCCCAGGTACATAGTGCCCACCAGACAAACACGACGCCATCTTGAATTACTTTCCCTTCACTAAATCACGCTTGAACACTTGATAAATACATCAAAACTTGACTAGCCCCCTCCACTAAGCATGTGTGGATATTCTCACAGGTTCTCCGTTTGTATTGGCTAAGTGTATCAACAGGTTACGGGTTGCTTTAACATGGTTGTTTGGTTACACCTGGAAAGATAGAAAAATTGGTTAGTTGGTTGTTGAGGTTATAATTTGTTAGACGAGACCAGGGGAGTGTTTTTTTTTAATTATAAGCTCTGACTTGACGGCACTTTTTTATAAATAAAACGCTATCCTTATTATCCGTATAAATACTTTAAAACGAACCTAATTATACATTTTTAAAACTATAAAAAATTCAAATATTTTTTCTGTTATGTTGCACATCCTTATTTTGCCTCTGCATCAAGTAGACAGGTAAAAACTGACCAAAGCATTGAGTTTTAATTATGCATACTTATTTTTCATACATATAAAATATTCCGAAATATTACTTCATCGTAGAATAACTGTGGTCCTAAAATACTCCCCTGATGTACACCGGCTATATTGGTGTATAATAACAGCAATGCTGATTTAAATCCTAATCCTATTCTACCCTAACTATTTTAATATTATAAATGCGAAAGTAAGTTTGTTTGTTACCATTTCACGCCTAAACCACTGAACTGATTATGATATTATGAACTGAAATTTTGCATATACGTTGTCAGGTGTATAGAAACGGACATAGGGTACAGTAATGTTCCCGAGAAAAACAACAATAACTCTCTTGCGATAATAGATGGCACCACGTGTCTTTCGAATCATGATCGAATTATATTATAACAAGCAGAGTACAATCCGAATTGATTGTCCGAATTGAGTGATTTTAAATTAACGCGAGCGAAGCCGCGGGCTAAAAGTAAGTACAAACATAAAGTTATATTTGTACCTGTAATTTACTTCAACTGAAACTTTAACAAGTTTTTGAAAGTTGTCAAATAATATTACCTAATAACTTTTCGATTTCAGGGCGAACTTTAGCAGAGATGTTATGAAATATTGACACTCTTGAATGCGGTCTCTTGAATCTGTTGCACAATATAACTAATTCAATGGTTGCAACGGTGATCTTATCGCTGATAGCGATCCAGACAATCTTTGAATGGCCTGTACGAACATAAAATATAAACGGGCATAGTACATACATATATGGTTTTTTTTATTGAACCCGAACAATTTTGCAAGACCTTCTACAAATGCTTTGGGCTATTGCCTTCATCTATTTTAGAAGCAGTAACCTTGATTATTTCACACCTTTTAACACCACAACCATCTATCTTACCTATAATAATATCTTAAAAACAAATAGGAAGTAATTCACTCAACCTTCATATCTATTGCAACAGTTATCAAAAATCATGTTTTTATTGACAAAACATCCTTTCTATTATGAGGTCGACTGGTTTGCTAAATCTACTGATTTGTAAGTTCATTAGCTCTGAACCAGGATATTTTTGTTAGAGGAAAAATTGCAGAATAATTAATTTGGAACATTGAACCGTTGGTCCCGTTGACAATTGTAGATCTTGGACAGTCGTTACAGGTAGTCAGTGGCCCGAAACCCTGACAACCAGTCTTACCAAAGGGTATATCATAATTCCCTTCCCTTGTGGGTGTGTACCGTAATACCCTTTGGTAATACGTTACCCAGTACTAACAGGGTTGTGGAGGTCAGATAGGCAGTCGCTCCATGTAAAATACTGGTATTCAGCTGCATCCAGTTAGACTGGAAGTCGACCCCAACATACTTGGCTAAGCACATTATGATGAAGATGTTACCAAAAACATAACCTTTGATGTCGCGCAGTCAGGTAAAAAAAACTGTTTGAACGTCTAAGGGTCGATTTCCTCATTAAATTCGAACGCAATCAGCACATTTACACCTCGTTCAAGCTGTCAGTGTCATCATTGTATTCGAATATTGTCATAATATTCTTGAATGCGTTTTGATGTGATGACTGCGTTAACTTTCACTGGTGGAATTGGAAATGAGGAGACGATTCGAGTTCCATACGAGAGGAAACCAATTCCGGCGCAAAAGTATTGTTATTTATTCAAATGATAGATTACAAAATAATAGTAGAGTTATCAGTAAGTATAATACGAAATTCGCGGCGTCAAATTCTAATTCATTTATTTGTGAACACATAGAAGTACATGAGAACATGTTATAGTAAATATGATCCGAGCTGTGTTCCGCCAAAGGGCATACAGAATATCATAGGTTAATTACATTATAGTTACATTAAAAAAATTAAAAAATAGGTACTATCACAATATAAATCACGTTGAGAAGCACAGCTGTCTTAAATAAAGATTTACATGTGTGTTCTTTATCCTGTCTGTGTGTGTTTGTACCAAAGAGAATCATTTTATGTTGTAAGGCAAACACGCCAATATAGGCCATATTACAACGGGCAAAAGGGCTATTATGCCGTAATAAATAGTCGTAGGTAAATGTTTTGAATGGCCCTACCAGCCTAAAAGACAAGTATATACATTTTACAAATCATGTCTAAATAAAATAAAATTATTAATAAAATGTATGCGTCGAAAGAGCAAAGAGCGCAAAACTTCTGTCGCCGACCAACATTCAAAGATGTCAGTTGATGTTTCAGTCTTCTGACAAAAAATCCGAGAGTTGCTAATTTCAGGTTAATAGCGGGATAATATTATTAAAATGTATTATCCCGCTGTTATCCTCACTATTGAAAGAAAATAAAATATGCATCATACATTTTTATTTACAACGAAAATGAATAATGTTTTGACGCGGAAGTATATAAAATAATAAAATATAGAACCACACAACACAATCACAATATAAAAAAAAATGTTCTTATAATCGTCTATGTCATCGTAAAATGCCAAGGTATTAACAAGTTTAAGGCCAAGATAGTTGCAGCTGCTGTAGGTCACATAAATATTCATAAAAAAAAAACACAAAATATATGCAATTTTACATAATTGCAATCACAATGTTCTTCCGGCAAAATTGAATATTGATTGAGGTCGTAAAAATACCTATGATAATATAAATTGCCAAATAAAATTATTTGTTACTAATCGACATGATTTTTACAGCAACTTCTGTATTCTTAATGAGTTTAAAAATAGTTTAATCGATGGTTTCATTAATAAAACAAAAGTTGACTTCATGAATGATTTTACGATAATAGAAAACAAGAACAACAGCCGGCGTCGTAATAATGACTTCACATGAAGTATTCCTATTTGAGCACCGATTTCAAGAGCACCAATACTTAGAGCACCAAAGATATTCCCTTTGCTCAAAAGGGTGCTCTTTGGTGCTCTTGAAATCGGTGTTCAAATGGGAATACTTCCTTCACATAACCTAGTCACAGTGTGAGTGTGTTTTACCGTGACTTCGTGTCGAGTTCCAGTTGTGCGCGTAGCAAAAGACAAAGAAAGAGGGTAACAACAACTAACAAGTTATTTTCCATCCACCCGAATTTTCCAGTCAACGCGTCATGGCGCTTGCAACAGTGTCGAAATATCGGAAGCTCAAATCACGAAAGATATCTTATATTATTATGTAAGTATAGAAAACCTACAGTCACAATCTATTCAGTCGTTGAGTAAAAACTACAAGCAGAGTCACTTACTGAAATCTTAAATTCAGTCCAACACTGCCCAGCTTGTACAGCTGGATCTGGAAGCATTAAATTCTTTACAAAAAGTTAAATTTTTATCAAAATTGAAGTAACATTCAAAAGACCCTATAGCATAAAATTTGTATGGAAGTTCGTAATTTTAGATGACAAGAAATCTGATTAGACGCACGGCTTGTAGTTTTTTTTAAGATTCAAAAATACTACTTCAAACTACCAAGTTAACTTGTTACTATACATACCTATAGAAATAACTTTAAATAAAAATCTTCGTAGCGTAAGTTATTCTTCTTAAAATAGACCACGTTCTGCAAAGAAATCAATTCAAAATACTAAATTATTTTGACTGCAACGGAATCCCTTACGATTAAAAGGTTTTGAAAATTTGGACACAGATACTCCCGGATATAGGATACTTCTTATCCCGGTTAGTACGTTCACGAGGAACAATTTCTGTGATCCATGCGGCCAAAGTTTAATTCCGGATGTGCAGTGGAAGATGCACACATGCAGGACGATATATTAAGGTATTCGATAGAATATATGCCTTCGAACCAACTGTTTTATGGACATCCGACAAATTGTAATTGAAAAATATAATTATAATACAAATCAAAGATATTTTTTAATAGAAAAGGGCAAAATGATAATGAAAGATCATTTTTCAGACGCTTCCAAACAGAATATTATGAGTTTTGGATAATGTCAACAAAAGGTAAATTGGTCTAAACAGCTAACAAATAAGTCATTTGGACACAGTTTGGCAGCTAGGCCATTTTCCAGCATTGGACGGCAAAGGCAAAATCACATGGATTAATTAATTCAATCTGAAATCCTAACCTCTCGCACTAAGTTTTCATCTTAGCTTGTCGATGGCAATCTATATTGTGTCGGCCCAGAACTGAGCTACTAGTTTGGCGCTGTCGGTAGCGTCCATCAGTCCATTAGCAGTTCTCGCACTAAGTGATGCAGGTTTTCTAGGTTCAAATAAAGCGAAATCTGAAAATCTTAGTTACAAATATGTTCTTACCAAAATAGTTCGTACAAAAAATATAACACTTTTCTTCTGAAATTGCAAAACGTCAATGCGTATAGAATCAAAGTATGCAACAGCCAGAGCACTTGTATTTCGCTTTCAGATACATTTTTGACAGTCACAAACACGCCCCGATGTAAATAATATACGTTCATGTACAAGTTTTTTACCTATTCACTTTTTATTTAATCGGTTTTCATAAAACAGGCGATATTCCGTAATCACGGTGTATCTGTCATAATTTTGACGTCTTCAGTCATTTTTTACATAATTTTTAATTTCTTAGTTTTGGCCAGTTTTGGAAATGAGGCTGAGGTTATAGTTAGTTTTAAATTTAACCATCATTTTCAGTTCTGATTTTGTTAATTTTTAGTCGTGGGGCCAGTATTGGCTAACAAATAATCATCATAAATGTCTTTGGTAATATGGACATGTGATGCGGAGGAATGTGGAAAATGTCGCGAGGAACGTTTTGAGTGTGAATGTGTGTGTGTGTGTGTGTGGAAGACCAATGAAACAGTGGATGGGCTATGTGAAGGATGATATGGATAGAAAATAGGTGACCACTGAGACAACGATTAATAAAGGCTGTAAACAGACTCTTAACGAAGTCGAAAGACACTTGTGCTCCCCATCATTGCGATATTTTTTTTGTTCTAGACCATACCTGGTAACCTTTTAGTTACGGAAATATTGGGGGACAAAGTTCCAACTTTTTCACATTTTTTTTTAAATTCTTGTTTTGTATCCTGGAGGTGTTTAAAGTAAAAATCTTACATTAGATTTTTACTTTAAACAACTCCAGGATACCCTTACTATTCAATCCATCCATCAGCACAATGTTTTGAGTGCGTTACATTGAGTCCTACTGTAAAACGTGATTTTTCAGCCCAAAAAAAAGTCTTTTCCTAGCACAAAATTTTGCGTAAAGTTACTTAGTTTGATGAACATAATGCTTGGTTGACGGCTTCGTGAAGAGTTTGCTTACACCCTGTATAGAAGTATGAAAGAACAAGACATGCTTCACCAACCCCAAATAAATTTAGATATGAGCCGGAAAATTATGGTTATCTGTCATGATTAATGTATTCCTTTTTTGTTCATGACTGAGTAATCGGATTTTCCTTCCTACTTACACATATATATTTAAATACGTCATATAATTTTAATAATAAATTGAATATTGATAATTCTGATTGCGTCTGGGAAAACCCTGTCGCAGTAAGGTGAACATTGTATGTAGGTATTCATTGAGTAATAATATCATTGTTTTAATTAATTATCTAAAGGCTAAGTTGTGGTTTATGGGTTGAAACAAAGACTAATTACATTGCTCACAATCAGACCTTCCCATCAATATCTTCCTGCCCTTATCCCATTCTACTTGGAGTCGGTGCAATACGTTTTTTTCTTTTTAACCATTCTTCATTCTCTGGCCCCGTTTTCATACAGTTACATGCACTTACTTGAGGTGGAAGCGTACGGGTAGCCCGCGAAATTTAAATAAAAACAAATTCAGGGTCATATAACCCTATTCAATGAATATTTCATGAAAAAGTCATTCAATAGGGTTACATGAACTTAGAGAGTTGTATTGATGATTTTCATGATTGTAATTCTGTAACTACATACGTGTTACTGGTGCGACTCATTTTTCATCAACATACAACCTGACACTGACCTGCAAATTACAAAAAACTTCGATAATTTGAATTTCGCGGGCTACCCTGACGCTTCCATCTTAAGCACTTTAAATGTGCAAGCAAGCACTTCAAGGCGGCTATGTTTGTCAAAAAAAAATACATCGACATGTCAAACTTGGTACATTTATTTCAGTTCAGGGTTTTTCCGCCTGCACTTCTTCTTTATCGTGTGGTTAGTGCCTAACCCAGTATCAGGGTTTAAATGCCGCCCATGGGCCTCTGACTTGGCTTTACATGCCTTCGAGAAATATCTCTCAGGCATGCTGGTTTACTCACGATGTTTTCCTTCATCGAAGCAAGTGATAATTATACAATACGTACTTCAATACTAAAAGTCAGTGGTGCGTGCCTTTTTTTTTTCGGATGGGAAATCATCAAATGACTTTTCCCGCTCTGGGCAGAGCGGAAGGGAGTGTCAGACTTGTACTGACTAAAACCAATCCATATTCCTTCCTTGCCCTTTGTGTTCCAGGGCCGCGGTATCTAATTCGAACATTCCCGCAGCCCTGGCAGGGGTGGTGCTTGCCTTAGGTTTGAACTTGGTAGACCGACGGTCAGACCAGGTTCACCCGCCTGCCTGTCTAAGTGGAAACCAGTCGTGTCAATGCTTTCTGTCATTGCGATTAAGCAGCAATGGCGCTGCGATCAGCAATTCCTTTTGGCACTCTACCATCAGATGCTACGTTTAAAGTCCATTCTTGCAATTTCCTTATTTTTACAGGCACGGTTGGTTACCAAGTATTATTTTGATTGATAACTAAAAATTGGGGCCAGATTTCTTTCGCCTACTTTTTATCTCTTTGCACAAACATAGGATTCCTATCGACACAGCTTATCGGCTGATAACCGAGTATCATATCTAAATAAAGTACCAACTAAACTCCAAACTGACTGCATCTCTGGTCGAGTGGTCCCAAGCGCGACTGCTGAGCATGAGGTCCTGGGTTCGATTCCGGGGTCGGGCAAATTATTATATTGGGTTTTTCCCAGTAGCTGCCACGGAGTCGATTGTTGGCAATAGGCTCGCCCTCTATTACATGGAACTTAAACATAATTGGAAAAATGTGGGTGTATTAATGGGTACAACATCTGGGTGTCAGTTTTGACTAACTGTCCAGGGATTACAGGCGTGATATTATGTAATGTATGTGAAGTTTGTAAGTTTGAATGTAAGACGTAATCTCTGAAACTATTCATCCGATTTCAAAAGTTCTTTCACCAATAGAAAATAACATTATTGTCAAGTGCCACAAGATCAACGCAGCCCTCGAGGAACACGGCGTGGGCTCGACCCTGCGAGGATGGATAACAAACATGCTCAGACTGAGAGCCGTACAGGTTACGGTAAACGACACCACCAGAGCCATCGTGGCGAAGGGTTGCCCCCAAGGGGGCGTCCTCTCGCCACTGCTATGGAACCTCGTGGTGGACACCCTTATTAGGCGTCTAAACGACAAAGGTTACTTCACGGTGGGCTACGCCGATGATATAACCATAATAATAAACGGCATACACGAAAATACACTGTGTAATCTTATGCGCCAAGCCTTGAAGATAGTAGAGGACTGGTGCAAGGAATATAAACTAGCAGTGAATCCTACCAAGACAGAACTTGTCCTCTTCACAAAAAAAAGGAAGCTGGCAACCCTACAGTTGCCACGTTTCTTTGGGACCACCCTAAGCCTGTCAACTGAAGCCAAATACCTGGGCATCTATTTGGACAAACAGCTGAACTGGGCAAAGCACACCGATTACATCACCACAAGGGCCAGCATAGCCCTATGGCAATGTAAAAGACTGCTCGGTAGAAATTGGGGCCTAAGCCCCAAAATCACCTACTGGCTTTATACTACAGTCATCCGACCAATCATCACATACGGCTCTTTAGTTTGGTGGCCCAGGACCAACCTGAGCACCGCCCAGAAAGAACTCGAGAAGCTACAGAGATATGCATGTGTAGCAATCACTGGAAGCATGAGGACATCACCTACTGCCGCTCTACAGGTGATGCTGGGACTGCCACCTCTACACCTCGTCGTAAGAGAGGAAGCAACCCTAGGGATCTTCAGGCTTGAAGTATCCGGCACCCTAAGTAACGACTCCAGAATAAAACATACACGCATAAAGGATGATGCAATCAAACAACAGCCTATGATGGCATCACCCAATGACAGAACCCTGAAGGCCCACTATTTTCAAAAACACTATAATATTGAGCTCACAGCGGAAATGTGTGACTACTCAGGTCCACACGAGCTAAGGATCTACACGGATGGATCAAAGACTGACGATGGGACAGGTGTCGGAGTTTTCTCTGACGACCTAAACATCAAAATATCCAGACCCCTGGGAATGCTCAACTCTGTGTATCAAGCAGAGTGTGTAGGCATTATCCAAGCGGCACACGCCATAGAAGCCAGGGGAGTTACGGATACCCATATTCGTATACTTTCAGACAGTGCCTCAGTTCTACAATCCTTAAAGAGAAACCAAATCACATCAAAATTAATACTAGAATGTCACAATGCCCTAGAACGTGTTACGGTGCTAAACCGCAACACTGTGACACTGCAATGGATCAAAGGACACAGTGGATCACTCGGAAACGATGCGGCTGATGAGCTTGCCAGAAGGGGATCCAGCACAAAGGCCATCGGACCCGAACCCATTGTGCCCTTTCCGTTTAAGCAGCTAAGGGGCTGGCTAAAGGAGCACACTAAGACACAAGCGGAAAAATGGTGGACCTCGACACCAGGGTGCAGGCAATCCAAGGAAGCTATGCCATCCCTGGATGCAAAGCTGACCAAGCGCCTTCTGCGCCTGGATAGAGATAGCCTGCGACTGGTGTCGGGGACCATCACTGGACACTGCTCACTGAATAAACACTTCCACACCCTAGGAATCACGGATAGCCCTCTGTGCAGAGCGTGCATGGAGGCGGAGGAAACGGTGGCGCATGTGCTCCTCGAGTGCACTGGTGTCACCCAGATCCGCGAGGAGACTCTTGGTACACCAAGATCCCTCGCGGATGCCCTGAGAAGACCACGAAATATAATCTGCTTCTGGAGGGAGGTGGGCTGGTTGGAGTAACGGCCACCATGGCTCACGCACAATGGTCCACCTTTAGGGACTAAGTGCGGAAACCAAACCCTTTAGATAGATAGATAGTGCCACAAGATATTTTTTTTTCCGAAAGGGGTTTCAATAAAACCAAAATATTATACCACAAGGTCTAATATTAAATACCATAACTACTATTATATCATAGTTAAAAACCAGATAATATAACCATAAAAGTATAAAAATAAAAACACAGCGAAATTAATTCATATGACCGTGGCATAGTTTTATAAGTTAATCCATTAAGTGTTAACTATAACCGGATGTATATAAATTGGCTGTCATATTATATACTGATATTTTAATATTATGGACATATCCGCACTTCATTTGTATAAAAGATGAGCAAAATTCAAGGTGGTTGAACCGGACTAACTTGTTTTTTTTAAATTGATTTATAAATGATTTGATTGATTTTGATTGATTAGGTTGTCATCACACAAGGCTAGACTTGGAACTTTTTGATTTAGACCATAGTTTTTAAAATATTATAATATGTATAATTAATGAATATCTTTATTACATAATATAAGGCCCCATTAAAATAGATGGACAAAGTTTTAGAAACCATTCAGACCACCAAAATTAGGACAATAGTAAAAAAAAAATAAGAACAACGCATTAGATAGGTACTTACAAGAAAAAAAATCTGTTAACGAAAATACACTATAAACGCCGACAATTTATTATTTTAGCTCAAAAAAAATCACTTTAATCAGTATTATTTGTTTGCTTGAATATCTTTGGTTAGACATACTGAACGCTGTGTTATTTTTCCATCTATTTTAATGGGACCTTATATAAAACAAAGTCGTTCCCACTGTTTATACGCTTAGATCTTTTAAACTTCGCAACGGATTATAATGCAGGTTTTAGCAATAGATTAGAGTAATTCAAGAGGAAGTTTATACAAGGCGTAAAAAGACTCTTAACGAGGCCGTCAACCAAACAGTCTGTACATCAAACTAAGTAACTTGACGCAAAATTATTGCCGAGAAACGACTTTTTTTTTGGGGTGAAATATCACGTTTTACGGTAGGACTCAATGTAACGCATTCAAAATATTGTGCTGATGGATGGATTTGAATAGAACGGGGGTCGTGAAGGTGTCGAGTTTTCCTATGTGGTTTTATGTCGCGGCTAACTTTATGAATTTTGATTTTAGTTATTCATTTGTGTCATAGATGGCGCTGTATTACTTTTTGTATTATGTAGCTGTAGCACTTTTTGTTCTATGTAGCTGTAGTACTTTTTGTACTATGTAGCTGTAGCACTTTTTGTACTATGTAGCTACAGCACTTTTTGTACTATGTAGCTGTAATACTGTTTGTACTATGTAGCTGTAGCACTTTTTGTACTATGTAGCTGTAATACTGTTTGTACTATGTAGCTGTAGTACTTTTTGTACTATGTAGCTGTAGCACTTTTTGTACTATGTAGCTTTAGTACTTTTTGTACTATGTAGCTGTAGCACTTTTTGTACTATGTAGCTTTAGTACTTTTTGTACTATGTAGCTGTAAAACTGTTTGTACTATGTAGCTGTAATACTTTTTGTATTATGTAACTGTAGTACTTTTTGTACTATGTAGCTGTAATACTGTTTGTACTATGTAGTTGTAGTGCTTTTTGTACTGTGCCGCTACAGATCACTCATGCATTCGTATTTTTGAAGTTAAAACTTCTTTAGCATCGGATTGATTTGAAAGTCGAGGAAACGAAAAAGCGACAGTAGGAAGAGACAGACATATAAATTCATAAGATTTAACTTGGGAGAAAATGAGATAGGAAGCATTATACAGTGTTTATCTTGAAGCCAACATTTTTGAAGGTTTCACTTCTACCACGTGCGAATTGCACACATATTTTTTGTTATAGGACATTCCGGTTCCCCTCCACAATAGCTCCGTGTGGTGAAAACACAGAACTAAAATAAAATGTACCAAGTTTGACAAGTCGATGCAAATTTTCTTAACAAGCAGCGCTACCTTGAAGTGCAAACTTTAAGTGGTAATACTGTCCTACTGAGTTCACTGGAGATCTACACTTTTCACCCTTATGCCTTAAGCAATAAGGTTGAACCTTCAGTGAACTCAGTAGAACATTTTTGGCTTAAAACGTCACTTTTTCTAGGCCGTCTGGTGTTCTCGTTCCAAAATAATACGTATGACTTAAATAGAACCTCCATTCTACATGGTTCCTCTTATAGACCACTACAACTGAATTTGGCAGGATAATACCATTATTACCAGGCTTGGCGTTGGATTTAGGACACGTTTGGTAATGGCGGCAGCGGCATGTTGGGAGCCATTTGTATCCGATAGGGTTTGATAAAAAGATTACGTAGTTAAATAAAAAACAATATTTCGTTTATTCACGAATTTCTCAGAAGCAGGCATGGGTTCTGGTGGCCAGTTGATGGCAATAGGCTTGCCCCCGATATCATGAGACTTAAGAGGAAATATGGTAGGTATTTGAAAAAACTATCGCTGTCTCTCGGCGAGCGTGATTTCGACATTGGTGCGATAAAGACAACTATAGTAAAATGACATAATTCGAGGTTTGGCTCTCGACTATTTCCTCCTCCAATATTCGACCAATTTAAAAGATATTTCATAAACTGAATAAGAAAGATATATACTGTGTCTCTATGTTTTTCGTTTTTCATAAATAGTTGTTAAATTTGTACACTAGGCCTTTGTTGACAGGCGATCTAAGTAGGCAATTTTAAGCATTTTGTAAAGGTTCTAATGCTTATACAGATTATATATCTCCAAAAAGGAAAACATAGGGACGTAGAAGATGTTGATATTTATTTAACTGTAAAAATACATAGCTTTAAAGTCATAAACCAGAAAGAAAGAATCAGGCGAGAGCGTTTGTATGGAAAAAAGACCACCCACGTTTCCTCTTAAACATAACTGGCGAATAGTGGGTACAACCCAAGTACTGTTCGGTACACCTCTGCCTAGATCTTAGGAATTATAAGCGTGATGTTATTCGATTTTTACGCCCTTTTTTTTCGTATGGGAAGTCGTCAAATGACTTCTCCCGCTCTGGGCAGAGCGGAAGGGAGTGTCAGACTTGTACCGACTAAAGCCCATCCATGTTCCTTCCTTACCCTTTGTGTTCCAAGGCCGCGGTATCTCTTTCGAACAGTCCCGCAGCCCGATCTTTACGCCCTTGTCCCATATTAGATGGGGTCGGCGCAACACGTTACACGCTATTATTTACTGGTTTCTTGTCATATCATTCCTCACACAATCCATCCATCTTTTAAGTGGTCTATAACTTAATTCACAAGCTGATCCATCCATTCTTAATATTATAAATGCGAAAGCTACACTGTCTGTTTGTTTTTACCTTTTCACGACTAAACGGCTGATCGGATCGTAATGGGAGATAGATTATTATCCTGGGGGAGAGTGTAAGCAATCATTTTTGTTCTCAAACATACCTCATACACATCAAAATTTACACGCGAACGAAGTCGCGGGCAGCAGCTAGTTACCTTACATCTCGCTATGTTATTTTCGTCCACCACACGGTTGGAGTTACATTATTCGGAACAGAACAACATCTAAATGAAAGAATCAAGGAAGACATTAAAAAAAAACTGGCCAAGTGCGAGTCGGCTTCGCGGACGAAGGTTTCCGTACCATAAACCGAAAAAAACACGTTTCTTGCTGTCTGTCACTAGGCTGTATCTCATGAAACGTAATAGCTAGACAGTTGAAATTTTCACAGATGATGTATTGCTGCTATAACAACAAATAATACCAATTATTTCATAATTATTCCATACAAAAAACCGTAACATAAATCGAAAAAAAACACGTTTTTTTGTATATGGTGACAGACAGACAGACAGATGGACGGTACCCGATTACTAAGACTCCGCTTTAGTTATAGGGTACCGTTTTTACCCTTTAGGTACGGAACCTTAAAAAACATTTCCTCTCTAAAGTCACACCTAAAAATTCCCAACACTCCTAACCTACATAACTACAACTCCTGTTAACCCCAAAACTAGAAAGCGTGCGTACAGTTAGGCGTATAGAATCAATAAGGACAAGGTCGTCCGATGCCCCCTTACCCGGCGTCGACGCCCAGTGTCGGGCGAGGACTAGGAAATATGCCGCGTTTACACACCGGGAGAGTAAGTGGAGTGACCTACTTACTGGCTTAGTAAAAGAGTGACACTGGTGTAGCGCTGATATTACTCGTAGAGTTTTTTGTTTGGCTTGTAATAAATGTATGTGTTATGTATTTAAAAAAAAGGTCCAGTGAATATTGGTATGTTTTTTTTGGGTACGTTAAAAAACGAAATGAATGACTTTTACAACTTTTCATCATTCAATGGGCTTACAACGAAATGATTTACATAATGTTTCGAATACGATTCGATGAAAATGGATGTACTTTTATGATAAGTCAAGTTTATATTGAAAACAGCTCAAACTAGGTAATACTGTAATAATATTTTTTCTTGGTACTTCTTTATCAATAACTAGTAATAAGCGAGTCGACGCATTGGAGTTCGATGTAATCATTCCAGAGAAATTATGTTATTTTGAAAATGACTTAATGATTCATTAGAAAAAATACGTAAGCGAATAAAGTGGAACTTGAGAGAAAATTTTAAACATAATGTAATTTTGACATGTAAAATATATTATTAAAACCAATGTTTTTAAATAAATATCATTTACATCAATGGGAGTACTGGCCAACCAGTGCTAGGCAAGTCACTCGACCAATGTAGACGCATCGTCTCTCGTAACACACAAATGCGTCTATGCGGGAAGTTGAAACAAAATGTAGAACCGTAGCACTATCAATGTTAGGTAATCTGTTGTAGACTACTTATCTAGATAGATATTGCTAAGACTTACAAAAACAAAAGGAATACGACTTATAAATTCATCACGCCTGTGATCCCAAAAGGTTAGGCAGAGGTGTATCTAATAGTACACCTAAATTTCGCCAGTTATGTTTAAGTCCCATGTAATGTGGCGAGCCTATTGCCATCAACCGGGCGCAAATCCAGACTCCGTGGCTGCTACTGAGAAATTCCTGATGGGAAAACCCAATAACACTTGCCCGACCCGGGAATCGAACCCAGGACCTCATGCTCAGCAGTCGTGTTTACGACCACTAGACCAACGAGGTAGTCTTTCCTGCCTTTATCCCAATTTAATTGAGGTCGGCGCAGCATGTTTTCTCCTTCCATACTTCTCTATTACTCGTCATCTCAGCAGTCACCTCCTTTCTTGCCATATCATTCCTCACACAGTCCATCCATCGTTTCTTTGGTCTTCCTCTACTCTTATACCCATCCACATTCATGAAGTATTCCCATTTGAGCACCGATTTCAAGAGCACCAATGCTTAGAGCATCAAAGATATTCCCTTTGCTCAAAAGGGAATATCTTTGGTGCTCTTGAAATCGGTGCTCAAATGGGAATACTTCACATTCATACTCAGAATCATTTACCTCCTAGAAGTGGGTACTATGGCCCGCAGGTTAGCCGGTAAACAGCAAATGTAGCTAGTTTAATCCCACCTAAGATTAGCAGATCTACGAACAGGGCCAGTGATTTGTGTAGGAGCGCAGTGTGCGGTACATTTAACACGTTAATTCACATACTGCGCTATACTGAAGTGCCAGTAAAGCATTTTAAGGGGTAATAACGTATGTATATTTGCCTATAAAATATATCATCATCATCAGCCTATAATGTTCCCACTGCTGGGACACAGGCCTCCTCTCTATGAGAGGGATTGGGCTATAATCCACCACGCGGGTCCAGTGCGGATTGGTAGATGTCACATGTCTTCGAATTTTTGGTTCTAGGACATGCCGGATTCATCACGATGTTTTCCTTCACCGTTTTTGAGAGCAGTGGTGAATGGTGATGAAATAAATTACACAAAGTAATGCGCCTGCCTGGGTTCGAACCCACGACTTACTGTTCGTAAGTCGGGGTCGCTACCACTGGGCCACCGCTGCTCTCTAAATATATGTATTATTTAAAATAAGTTTATTTCATATTATTTTGGCTTACATTGCATGTCGCGGAGTCTCCATTTAGGCGTAGAAAATGCTTATAGTTGAAGGTTCCGCTCTTCCCTTACATTATAAACATACAAATAAGTAAATAACAAAAATAAAAATCATCATTCATTCAGATCATTTTTTTGTTCTAGACCATACATGGGAACCTTCTAGTTACGGAGATATTGGGGGTCAAAGCCAACTTTTTATTTACTTTCACAAGTTTTTATTTACTTTTTACACCTTGTATCAACTTCCTCTTGAATCACTCTATCTATTTTAAATACATGTTGTTAATGTATTTTTTTTTTAAAGTAAAACTTCTTTATGCTCGCTTGACTTGGGGAGTAAACTGGTGAATGCGGGCGAGGCGAACGGAACATATCATCATCATCATTTCAGCCGAAAGACGTCCACTGCTGGACATAGGCTTCCCCCAAAGGGGGGTTTTACCATAATTGCCACGTTTGGCAGGCGGGTTAGCGATCGCAGTATACGGTTGTTACAAAGGCACAGAGAACGCTGCTGCCCATTCTTTGGTAAGTCGCTTAGTCGCCTCTTACGACACCCACGGGAAGATATGGGATGGTGCTATTTTTAACGTCCGTTTTGTTACGTGTACTGTACACGTAACAAAACATATAGATGGAGCTAAAGAATCAAAAATATCTTTATATCCCACCCCGTTTTCCTTAAAATAACTTCCTCTACATTCTGCAATAAAGAAATCTAAAAACACAATTCACCCTGGGTTTAGGCGAATCCCAGTCGGGTATTTCTCAAAGAAACTTGGCACGCGTACGGATTGAAAATCGCTAAAATGCAGGTAGTTTTTGTGCGCCAATTTAATGGTTCCCCAGTGGTCGTGCAAAGCCGGGGGCTAAGCCAAGCTTGTTTCATACTTTTTTGTTTGGTTTTTCGGTTTTTTGGGATTTTAACTGGTCTGAATTTCTGGTATTTGCGAAGTATGGTCATCGATTTGTTCTATTTTAATCTAAAAATCAAAATTAAAATATTTTATTTTACGTAGGCCCAGATGGGCACTTATAAAACGTCGACAAATAGGTGCTCTGTTCGGTTGGTTGTTTCCTATGGAGAAGAACCGGCAAGAAACTCTATGGTTACTCTTTTCAAATCATTTGGTAAAACAATATAAAAACTGTCCAAGTGCGAGTTTGACTCGCACGAAGGGTTACCATAAACCAAAAAAACACGTTTCTGGCTGTCTGTCACCAGGCTATATCTCATGAACCGTAATAACTAGACAGTTCATTTTCACAGATGATGTATTTCTGTGGCCGCGATATAGTAAAAAAAAAAAATAATAATAATTAAAGGGGGCTCCCATACAAGAAACCCGTACCATAAACCGTAAAAGCACGTTTCTGGTATGGAAGCCCCTTTTATTATTAAATCATTTGAAAATTTTAACTGTCAGACAGCCAGACAGACGGACAGCGGAGTCTTAGAAATAGGGTCCCGTTTTTACCCTTTGGGTACGGAACCCTAAAAAGGGAAAACAAAATGATGGTTAAGAAAAACAACGTGAGAAAACTAGTGCTCTTTAAAATCTCAGACTAACATTGAAATTCTAAAAAGACACTTGCCCGACCTGGGAACTGGAACTATAGTTCTCACTCACATTCAGTAATTTTACCTATTTGCGTCCACAAGTTCAGCGTCGCCGTACACAATATGTAGTTCAGCTAATTATTACTTACTGAAGTATCTAGTGATCCACTAATCGCATTCCTACAATTACCTATTTAGTCGTCCGTCAATATTTTCAAGAACAGTATGGTATGATGATTATTAATAAAGTTGTGTATGTTTTTAGTAATCTTTCACATTGCAAGGTAGACATTGTGCTTCCTAGTCAATATAAGGTTTAGGTAATACTTGGCATAGACGTTTTGATTTCTAGTCAGGAGGAGGATAAGGATCTTGAGGTGAATCGTTTCTATTTTTTTTTCTGCCTTTATTTATTCTACCTAAAAATTATCCTAAATCCTGCTAGCTGGCGAGAGGAGCATAGGCCGAAGTCCGGCGGAGCGATGACGATATTTGTGACAGAAAGTGGGTGTGTTATTATCAATGAGAGCGTAGCGAGCGCGCGTCATGTAGTCGGCACAGCTGACAGTAGTTTTTTTTCCTCAATTATGTTCTTTCTAATGTTTTAATTAAAAAAATATACGGACGAATAATTAAAATTATTCATCCACTTAGCGGACGATTAGCAACAGCCTAATAACATTCATTACTCGTCCGACTAGCGGATGAATAAAATTAATTATTCGTCCGTTTGGCGGACGATTAACAACAGCCAATACTTACACAGAGAAATAAAAAAAAAAGTCAAGCATCCACAGTAGATCAAACAGCCATATTTAGGTGACATCCATAATTATAATAGCAATCGTTTTCACTTTCAAAACGTTTAGAAAGCATTTGGAATATTTCAAGCAAGGTCAGTAACCTTTTATAATTTTGCACATAAACTCTTTAAGATGAATTGTTGAAATAGAACAAAATAATTCATGTCGTAACCTAGAATAATACTATAAACACAAACTGCCGAAATGACGAGTAATAGAGAAGTATGGGAGAAGAAGACAAGCTGCGCCGACCTCAAATAAATTGGGATCAGGGCAGGTCAATGATGACTGAGGAAGAAGCTGTTTCTAAATACGCAAACTAAACCCACATAACAGAAGTAATAGCTTAGAACGTGATGAATGCGGATCACTAATGTATATAGGAATAGGAACCGCTCACTAATGAGCCTGCGTCGAATGCATCGGCTAAGCTGTCTACAATAATCTCTCACGTTTCTTGTACAAGATTGTATGTTGACACATTTATACAACACAGCCGTGGTCTTCTTCTTCTTTGTGATGCTGGCATGATATACTTCAAATTGTGTTGGCCCAAATCATGCAGACAAAGTGACCTCTGCGCTGCAACGCTGAGGAAGTAGCGAAGTAAAACTAAAACTCTGTGACGACTCCATGACGCGCGCTCGCTACGCTCGCAGTAATAATAACACACCCACTTTCTGTCGCAAATATCTTTGTCGTTAGGATAATTTTTAGGTTAATTGCTGATTACCCATACGTTGCGGAAAGCATCCCCTATGCGTGGGCAGAAATAACTAATAATAACGATTCACCTCAGGATTACTAAGAACATACTCAACTTTATTGATAAAATATTTTACAACCGGAATATAGTGTTCCCATTGCTAGGACACAGACCTTTCTATGAGACCCGACCCGCCCGACGATACCACACGTCTTGGAAGTTTTGATTCTGGGACATGCCGATTTCCTCACGATGATGTTGTCTTCACCGTTTTGAGAGCAGTGGTGATGAAATTATTTACACAAACTAACGTGCATGAGAGCTGTTGTGGCTCAGTGGTAATAAACGGGTTTTTTTGCTTTGTTATATAATGTATTTGGATAGTCGATGTTACATTTATGATCCGTTAGTCTATGCCCGCGGCTTTACCTGCGTGGAGTTCGGTAATTGACCTACGGGATCGTGCTCATCATCAGCATCGTCAGCCTATAATGTTCCCACTGCTGGGACACAGGCCTCCTCTCTATGAGAAGGATTGTGCTACCGGGATAAAAAGTACCCTATGTGTTAATCCAGGTGCAACTATCTGTGTGCACGAACTGGTGATTCTGCGAACTGGACATTCTGCGAATTGGAAATTTTTCCATCGCGGGACATTTTGCGAATTGGACATTCTGCGCTGCGCTTAAACGAAAATGTCATCCAAATCCGTTTAATAGTTTTTGCGTGAAAGAGTTACAAAAATCCATTATATCCATGAGGGACGCACAGGCAAAGAAAGGGGAGGCCTATACCCAGCAGTGATGATGAGATATAATGATGATTATGATGATATATCCATCCTCACAACAGGTACTATAAAAAAAATACTAGAAAAAAAGACTACATATTTTTTGGTTACAGACTTAATAAGTCTTCCAAAAACCAAATGCGACCGTTTGAGTCAACACAGGACCATTAAACACCGTTTCATTTTCACATAAGACAAGGCATGCTTAGGACCTTAGTCATCCTTTAAGAAAGCCGAAACGACAAGACTTTGACCCATATCGTTAGACTTTCACTGCGTGAATAAGTGTCCAATGCTGAGTGACTGAGTATAGTCTTTAGAATCACCTCCATCACCTTTTCCCACCTATGTTTGGATTGGCTTCCAGTCTAACCGGATGCAGCTGAATACCAATACATCACAAAGATCAACTGCCTATCTGACCTCCACAACCCAGTTAGTACCGGGTAATACGATACCTCTTGGTAAGACTTGTTGTTACTTTCGTGCCACTGACTACTTGGGACGACTCTCAAAGATCTTCACATGACAGCCGGGACCAATGGCTTAACGTGCTTTCCGAGGCACGGAAAAAACTCGATATGTGATGGGTGTTCGACCCGAGTGGCTGTCAATACTTACCCACGAGCTCCTCCTGATGAGGAACTGGGTATAGTCTTTAAAATCCGCTACATCATCTTTCTAACCTTTCCGAGGTATGTTGGATAGATAGTCCAGCTGAATACCAGTATTTTACATGAAGTGAGCCAATCTGACCTCACAACTACTAGGTAACAGGCACAATAATCTTTGGTAAGACTGGTTGTCAGACCATCAGGTTTCTAACTACCATCAATGACCGTCATGGTTGACTGTTATTGTATTTATCATTGGTAATAAATATTGCCATAGCCAACAGGCTATGTTTTAAAGACTAGGTAGCTTTGCTAAATAACATGTTAGCTTATCATAAAACCTTTCTTTGTTCTAGTCGTCAAAAATCAAAAATAGACCAGAGACGGATATATTTTTGAACCAAGTAATTTCTACATTTGTTTTCTTTTTCTAGTTCCAAAAAAAAAAACACAATCGGAAGCTTAATAATGTCACTTTCTTGTCCGTCTGTTACAGGATTTTTATCGAGAACTATGCAACAACGAAATAGGCATAACAAGTCTTTGAAATACCTGAAGGGTTAGACAGAGGTGTACCTAATAGTACACATATTTCGCCAATTATGTCTAAATAAAGGGGGACGAGTCTATTGCGATCAATCGAGTGCAAATCCAGGCTCCATAGAACTCAGGACCTCATACACAGCAGTCTCGCTAGCGACAACTAAACCAACGAAGCAATCTGCTTTACTCTACTGAGCAGGATAAGACCACCAACAATGAGATATATTTGTAAACAAAAGTAAATTCTGTTTTTTTTTTGTCAACAGTCTCTAAACTTCTGTGCCAATACAATATGGTTTAGTAGGACACTGTGACAATGTCTACCACTCCCTACCGGTCAGAACAATGGTGGTAACTGTCCACAAATGGTGCGTGACTGTACCTCGAGCGTACGGTGAATTTTACTTGTAGGCTAGGCTACGTTTACACTGACTGTTCTTTTACGGATTTAAAACTGCTCGATCACCGAGACGATTGGGAAAATGTTTTAACGCAGCAATAATTTAAGTATCGAATTGCTTCATAGATCCAAAAAAACAATTCCAATTGGAAGGGTAACCAGCGAAACCCTATTACTAAGCCTCTGCTATCCGTCCGTCTGTCTATCAGCGGGCGTAATAGTTAGACAGTGGAAAATTTCACAGACTGTATTTTTGTTATATTTGACTATAAGAATAAATAATAAAAATTAATTAAAAGTTAAATGGGGCTCCTCCAATGGCATGGAACCCTTAATGCTCGAATCTGACTCGCACTTGTTTGTTATTTATCCCATTTGTTGAGTTTTGCAAAACAATGTTGACTTGCAGTCAAGGCTTGAAATTAAATTTCATTCGTTAATTAAAGTCGATCCTATTTGTCGTCAGTTGCATGTTATGTTTAATCATGGCCATCAACTACTTTCAAATACTGATACTGTTAGCCTGCGTCATCCCACTGCTGGGCAAAGGCGTCTCCCCATGACTTCCAGTAAACTTTCAAACAAATAGGCAAAATAAACTCAGGCTTATTCCCACTTTAGAAATCAAAACTTCATGAATTTAATAAAACTCTCATCATCTACATAGTGCGGTCGGCGTCGGCTTCCAGTCTAACCAGATACAGCTGAATACCAGTATTTTATATGCTAGCACCTGGGTAATACGATACCCCTTGGTAAGACTGGTTGTCAGAGTTTAGGGTAACGACTATCAAAGATCTACAAATGACAGCCGGGATCAACGGTTTAACATGGAGAAACTCGGAATGTAATGAGCCCTCGGTACCCACAGATCAACCTAGGCAAGCGTGGCTTATCCTGAATTAGACAATCGTCTGTCAAATTCAAAAACGTAACTCTGTCTCTTTCTATCTTCATTAACTTCAACTTCTGTTTGCCTCGTAACGCAACGTAACGCATTCACCAGCTTACTCTTCATAAAGAAGTTTTACTTCAAAATTGATACTAGCGGCTGTTATTAATTAGCCACGAACTCTCCGATTACTCTATCGTTGAAAAAAAAACTATGATATTAAAGTCTGGCGATCAGCCACAGAACGGATTCAGCAATCACGACTAGTCTACCAAATGGCTGTCCTGTCTTTGCTGAAATCACAAAATTGTCAGCGTCCAAGCGAATTGAACATCAAAATAATTATGATCATACGGTTCGAAATCCCGAAGCACAAATCTGAGCAACTCAAACTTAAGTACGAAGTGTTCACTTATTCACTGTTGTTCAATGAGAACTCGCCTTTACAAGACGGATTCTATTCCACTGTACATTGACCTAGCGGAGAAAGTGGCCAAGCGCCGGTACAGTCGTCCACTGCGTTGATTTGTAACTGACAGATGATTTTCTTTTTGCTGTGTTTTGCTGGTTTTTGTTGCTGTACGTTATGGCATACTGTTTTAATTGTTGCGTTGTTACATGATGTTGTTTTAATTTAGAGTTTCTGTGCCAATCTCTGTTATTGCTGATGAATAATGACGTAGTTTTGTACTTTAATGTTACAAAATTGGCTTTGATAACAAAAAAAGTTGACTGTGGTTAGGGATGCAGAATGATATATTATAAAACATCACGCATGTCTTTACCTCAAAGGTTAGGAAAAAGTGTCCCACATTTCAACAGTTATGTGAAAGTCCCAGTCAATAAAGCGAATGCCGATTGCCATCCAAATTCCGGACTAATTAAAAAAAATGCCTAAAGGAAAAACCCAATAACACTTCGCCCGACCTGGGAATCGAATCCAGGATCTCACGTTCAGCAGTAGCGCTTGCGACAACAGCTCGTTCGATATATGTAGGTAAATGAGTAAAAAGTATGTTAAGTATAGAGGTTATATATACGAATGCGATCAGCTGTTTGAGTGGCCGTTTATGTAATGTTTGTAATGAAGCTGCTTCGATGTAGTTCGTTTATGTAATGATGTTGATCTTCTTTTTTGTTTAAATTTCATGTTATAATGTTGGTTTGGTACACTTAGAGAGAAACTTCACAGGTATAGAGCTCCTCGAGCTCTTTCCACCATCTTCCTTCTTGCATCGGGGGGGTCCAGACATACTCTGGGTTATCACCCGTACCTGGTCGATGTTCCACACATTCGCCTAAAGCGCTTTGCTAAAACTTTTAATATGCGCATCAGAGGATTTTTAAGTGAGTAGGTATTGCAAGAAGAAACAGTTTAAAAAGATGTCTGGACTTTTTGCAAATGTCGTCCAAGCTTCATGGAAAGACTTTTAACATTTTGAAACACAGTTTGATAGACAAGACCCTCTATAAATTAGTAACGGCGGGAGGGGTTCCCATCGGCGTCGAGTCGACGTTGAAATACCTAGGGCTCGTCCTCGATAGCCGGTGGAACTTCGTGGAGCATTTCCGACGTTTGGCCCCCAAATTGGAACGGACCGGGGCTGCCTTCAGGCGGCTCCTGCCCAACCTGGGGGGTCCAAGCGCCTCCTGCCGGAGGCTCTACGCGGGGGTCGTGCGGTCCATGGCCCTTTACGGGGCCCCGGTGTGGGCGCGTTCCTTGAGGCGGCGAGCCGCCCACTACCTGAACGCGCCCCAGAAGGTGGTAGCCGTAAGGCTAGTCCGGGGGTACCGCACGATCTCCGGCGAGGCGGCGAGCCTCCTTGCTGGATTGCCGCCATGGGATCTGGAGGCGATAGTCCTCGCGCGCCTACATGAGTGGCGCGTAGAGGCACTACGCCGGGGGGAAACTCCGCTGCCGCGGCAAATTGTCGCACTGCGGACAGACTTCCGGCGCGATCTCATGGCGACATGGAGAGAGCGACTATCGCAACCCCGTGCAGGGCACGCCACAATAGTGGCGATAAGTCTCCTCTTTGAGGAGTGGCTGGAGAGGGGCCACGGCACCCTCACCTTCCGCCTGACGCAGGTCCTCACCGGACACGGTTGTTTCGGGAGGTTCCTGCACCGAATCGGGCGGGAGGAAACGCCCGGGTGTTACCACTGTGAGGGCCGCCCAGAGGATACGGTGGAGCACACGGTAGAGGTCTGCCCCGCTTGGGCGGAGCACCGCCGTGTCCTCGTAGCGGCGATCGGCGGCGGCGACCTATCGCGTCCGGCCCTGGTCCAGTCCATGGTCCGGAGCGAAAGGGAATGGGACGCCGTCACCTCCTTCTGCGAAGCAGTCATGCTAGCGAAGGAGGTGGCGGAGCGTGAGAGGGAGAGAACCTCTCGTCCCAGCCGCCGCGGGAGACGCCTCGGGCGTCGGGGGTCACGTGGTGACTTCCGGCCACCGTAGACGCGGACTGTGGACGGAGAGTAATGGGCTAGCTCGCCGTCCGTCCGTCTTTTGACGACAGGCCGTGTTGACGGCGCGTTCGTGTTCCACGCGCGCCTCAAAGAGATGTCAGCAAATAGGGAGGGGCCCGCAAGGGCCGATGCCTGCCAGGGCTGCGGGCTGTTCGAAAGAGATACCGCGGCCCTGGAACACAAAGGGCAAGGAAGGAACATGGAGAGAAGTCATTTGATGATTTCCCATCCGTAAAAAAAAAAAAAAAAAAAAAAAAAAAGACCCTCTATAAATTCAAACTATTCATTCACACTTTTTTCTCCCGCTCTGGGTGGAGCGGAAGGGTGTGTCAGACTGGTACTAACTAAAACCCATCCATTTTCCTTCCTTGCCCTTTATGTTCCAGGACCGTGGTATCTCTTTCGAACAGTCCCGCAGTCCTTCAATAGTTGTGCCTTCATTTGTTTGTTTATTCCTCATACATTACATACCGCGATCATTTCGTATCTCGGAGAGCACGTTAAGAAGTTAGTCCCGGGCTCCCGGCCATCATTAATTCATCTTTAACATTACATTTATTTTACGGGTCATAAGTCTAACAACCAGTCTTACCAAAGGTTTTCGTATTACCCACTACCCAGTGCTAACTGGGTTGTGGAGGTCAGATAGGCAGTCGCTCTTTGTAAAATTCTGGTATTCAGCCACATCCAGTTAGACTGGAAGCCAACCTCAACATAGTAGGGAACGGTTAGGTTGATGATGGGATGACGTAAGATAATTCTGATGATGTATTTTTGTTTATTCAGAATTTCATTTATTTATTCATTTTCAGTTCATTCATTTATTTTAAAACAATGCTGATTTCCATATCTTAATTCTATTATGCGTGTAAGTATCTATAGAACAATACAGAATATTATATCATCATAAAAGCCTTTAACCGTTATTGTTAAAGTTATAACAATGATTTATTTACGTCACAAACAATTAATGAGATTTGTATAAGATTTCTACAAAATGTCGTCATTTTGTAGAAATCTGGATAGGATTCATGTCACAATCATTTTAAATAATATATACGCCGTGATTTTTTAGTCGTCTGACAAAGGTGGTCTACTCAATGTATCCGGCATAAAATACCTCTAGGCGTGTTTTTTTACCATTAAGATAATAAGTACAAAAAATAAATAAAAATACATTAGAATTATGAAACATTCTGTTAATAATGTTTACGTCTCAAACAGTAGAACATACCTAACCATCGCACGAGTCGAGTAGATAGATCTTCGCTCGCAACGGAATGTTTCAACTACGTTATGCATCATAATAATAAAATTTATTAAAAAAAATATATCTCTTGAATACCATTTTTTTATTATGAATGTATAGTAGTCATTGGATACATAAGTGGGCTGCCGTTGTCAGACAACTAAAAAGTCACGGTGTATAGATAGACAATACTTTTTCACTTAAACAGTATACCTTATTATGTAAATGCAAAAGTTTTGAAAGATATTTTTAATCCAAAAGATTTTGTCATTATTATATTAATAGTAAGTCTATTTAAGGAAATTTCGAAACGCTTAGTTGACGCTTCCCGTGACCCAAGGGCTGGCTTTTACCTTGGCCAGAGGCTAAGTGTTGCCATACAACGTGGCAACGCCGCCAGTCTCTTGGGCACATTACCAGCTGATAGCGTTGAGGAGGTGTTTTTCGATGCCCTTTTATAGTTTGTTGTTAGTTTATTTATTTTAGTTAAATTTAAATAGATTTTAATGTAACCTGTATAGTTGTTAAAAAATCAAAACTTAATATTATTTATAACAAATATCCGCCCGGGGTTTTGCCCGCGTATTTTATAAGCACAATTGAAGTGGACAAAATTGACACAATGGGACGAACGGTATGGCAGCGCATAAAATACAAACAAACATATTTTTTTTTGATATAAGAAGATTAAGCTTCCAGCTTTGGTAGTGCAGTGGCAAATTACTCAACTTTCTAGCTTAAAGTGGATTTGAACGCCCGCCTCTACTCCGAACAATTTATTGCATCACCACTGCTCTCAAAACGGTGAATGAAAACATCGTGAGAAAACCGGCATGTCCTAGACCCAAAGTTTCGAAGACATGTGACATCTACCAACCCACACTGGGCCCGCGCGGTGGATGACTGCCCATTCGCTCTCATAGAGACGACCGACGAGGATTGTGTCCCAGCCGTGGGAACACTTTAAGCTGTTTATTTATTGCTTGCAGATTTCTTTTATTTTGCAAAACTGGTATATAGGTAGAATCCGAATATGTATCGTTGAGAACAAAAGTTTAAAAGTTCTAGAAAAAACTCTCTATTTAAAGTATTCTGGGAAAAATATTTTTTTTCTATTCTTATTGGATAAAAGCTCATATGGACATGTTTTTGTTTAATAAATTATTTTAATTGGATAATTGCACTCTAAGTTTCGTGAAAAACTTACCAAAAATTTATTTAATTGATAGTTATTTTAAATGCAGAAATAACCTCGGTTATTCTTGTTGACTCAAACTGCAAGGGCCTTCAACTGACCATTCTTGATGTTTTTCCCTGTGTTAATTCAGACAAATTAATAAGATTATAAATCAAGCTATAATATTTAAATATTTAAGCCATGTCACGTTTAACATCTTTTAATGAAAGAATACTGCAATACGAACTTACATGTTAAATCTTCTTAAACATACATTGAATACTAACTAAGTTAAAAGATTATGTTTACATAAAAAAACAGCTTATTTTTTTGATGTTTTGGCGTTAATTTGCGTTTGTTTTTAATGAAACTGTGTGGCAACTCCTAGTTACACACGGCGGCACATCAAGCTTTACATTTCCAGTATAATGTGGCCTCGCTTTGTATATATTTTCTGTACAATGAGAGATCCGCATAAACTGGTTTTGTATAGCTTGATCAGCCGTCGTGCGTACATGTGCCGTATAAAAAGACATTGGCTATTTTGTGGAAGGGTTTTTTTTTTGACAACGATGGGTATACAATATCCCTTAAACCTAAGACTGGGTCAGATTTTCGGGAAAATAACAGCCCGGAAAAACAGCTTAACGTGCTTTCTGAGGCAAGGAATATCATCTATGAATTTTTATTTTTTTTATTTAACAAAACGTAACAAATAAACGCGGTAGCACTTTTGTTCCCGATGTTACTTGGCCTACTTAGAAAGAACTTGAGTTAACTTAACCGAGTGAACTATTTAAATCTAAGCACGATGCACCGCGCTATGTGGACTTAAGTAGTTTAATCTTAAAACTTAGAATTACTTGTGTCTTATGTACTTAAAAACTGTTTTCTAGAACTTTGTAGACGTAAACGGAGCGCAATAGCGGAAGAAATGCAGAGGAAAATCAACCTTATTTAACAAAAAGGACATAATTATCTAGCAAGACTTAAATTTAGTTGTCACCTTCCTTCAAATCCGATTCAAATCCAATGGTTTTCCTAGTTTGGGAGTCAGGGATTCAGCTTTTGAACGCCTTAACTATTGTGAACTTTGCTATATATTAAGCATATTGTAAGGATTTGTGTCAATAAATTAATGTGAATAAATGGCTCATACAATACGTACAGGGTATAAACGGACTCTTCACGAAGCCGTCAACCAAGCATTATGTACAATCGAGGACACTCCCGCCTGATCACCACTAAGCTCATTTTTGCTTGCACTTACGACATGAAGCGCTCTCTAGCCCGGTTGGGCGCCTCCGCATGATACAAGCGATTTTTTTTACTGATCATCCGGAAAAGTATGTACATCAAACTAAGTAACTTTACGGAAAAAATATTGCTGGGAAACTAAATTATTTTTTGGGGTGAAAAATCACGTTTTACGGTAGGACTCAATGAAACGCATTCAAAACATTGTGCTGATGTATGGATTGAATAGTACGGGGTCGTGAAGATGTCTTAAGTAAAAAAATTACATTAAAAACATTTGTATATAATTTTTTTTTTTTAAAGTTGGAGCTTTGACCTTCAATATCCCCGACCTTGACTAGAAGATTCATAGGTATCGGGATCGCAATGGCGGAGAGAACAAGTGCCTTTCGGCTTCGTTAAGAATCTTTTTACACCCTATATTATTGATTTCCGAGAGTTACATTAAGAAAAAAACAAAAATTTTTAACGAACCAAAGTAAATTATCAATGCAATATAAATGCACTAAGACTTAAGTCCGTTATCAATTCATCATCAACCAACATAACATTTTGTCGGGGACAGTACTCTAAATTATTCATGATTGCTGCGATGACGTTTACGTTACGTTTGCGTTACGTTATCATACTTTACTGACTTGCTGACTCAGAGACTCAACGAGCTTTCTCTGCGTATCATCGAAACTAATCGCTCTAGGCCACAAACTGCACACTCAAGCGTCACGCGTGTCGCGACAGTGACTTCGGAGTAAATAACTTTACTTTCGGAAGTCGACGTCTTTTGTTTTTTAATTGACTTTTCGGCATCGACGATTGTTGATGCCGAATACTACACAAATTTTTGTCATGTGTTCATTTTACATTGCGATTAGAAGTGGTTCTGATATCAAGAGATCATCAATTTAACCAAAGAAGAAAACATACTAACTCACAAACTCCTCGAACAAAGTTAATAAAATTTACATGGGAACTGCACCGCACACAGTTGGTTAACATTAAATGAATGAAATTGCCAAAACTCTATACAATTTCTTTTCCTTCTAGGCTCAAGGCCCTAGAGTATCGAGAGGGAATGGGACGCCGTCACCTCCTTCTGCGAAGCAGTCATGCTAGCGAAGGAGGTGGCGGAGCGTGAGAGGGAGAAAACCTCTCGTCTCGTCCGCCGCGGGAGACACTTCGGGCGTCGGGGGTCACGTCGTGGCTTCCTGCCACCGTAGACGCGGACCTGTGGACGGTGAGTAATGGGCTAGCTCGCCGTCCGTCCGTCTTTTGACGACAGTCCGTGTAGACGGCGCGTTCGTGTTCCACGCGCGCCTCAAAGAGATGTCAGTAAACAGGGAGGGGCCCGCAAGGGCCGATGCCTGCCAGGGCTACGGGCTGTTCGAAAGAGATACCGCGGCCCTGGAACACAAAGGGCAAGGAAGGAACATGGATGGGTTTTAGTCAGTACAAGTCTGACACTCCCTTCCGCTCTGCCCAGAGCGGGAGAAGCCATTTGATGATTTCCCATCCGTAAAAAAAAAAGCCCTAGATTATGTCCCGAGCCATGCGACGCGGCTAGCGACGCAATGGTATTCAAACAAAAGACTAATGAAAAAACATAATATGGAAAGAAATATCATACGCGCGTGTTGTTTCGTCTGAGGTCGTGAACGGGTCATCATCTGCCTCGCCTTTTCCCAACTATGTTGGGGTCGGCTTCCAGTCTAACCGGATGCAGCTGAATACCAGTATTTTGCATGGCCTATCTGACCTCCACAACCCAGTTACTACTGGGAAATACGATACCCCTTGGTAAGACTGGTTGTCAGACTTTTTGGGCCACTGACTACTTTAACGACTGTCAAAGATCTTCAAATGACAGCCGGGACCAACGGCTTAACGTGCTTTCCGAGGCACGGAGGAAACTCGGTATGTAATGGGTGGTCACCCATCCACAGACCAACCTAGGCAAGCACGGCTTAACCTAAAGATCGAACCGCGCGGCTGTTATTGTTTAGCCACGAGCTCCGAGGTCGTGAACGGGTACATAGTATTAAAGTTTTTTTTCCTGTATGTAACATACTTTAAATTATTATTTGCAATGATGACTGGCGGGTTCTCAGAAATTATTTCATCGGTTTCGGTGATTGCCTTACGTCATAGGCTTATCCAATTGCTCATGGTCTGTAACGGTATATTTTAATTATGACTAGCTAAATTCTTGATGATTTTCATGATTGTAATTCTGTAACAACTCACGTGTTACTAGCGCGACTCATTTTTCATCAACGTACAAACTTAGACTGACCTGCAAATTACAAAAAACTTAAGAAAATTTGAATTTCGCGGGCTACCCTGACGCAACCACCTTAAGGTTAGAGTTGTAATAGATGACTACTTACTAAGTGTATATTATTTAACTTATTTTTGTGTAGTAATCGGTTGTCCTGGTATGGAAATGTGATACGGAGGAATGAGGAAAATGTCGTGACGAAAGTTTTGAGTATGAATGTGGATGGGTTTAAGAGTAGAGGAAGACCAAAGAAACGATGGATGGACTGTGTAAAGGATAATATGGCAAAAAAGGAGGTGACTGAGGAGATGACGAGTAATAGAGAAGTATGGAAGAAGAAGACATGCTGCGCAGACCCCAAATGAATTAGGATGAGTCAGTTCAAAATTTGAAAAGCTTATCAATGAGCTTGCCACAGCTAAATTCTTGAGTAAACCTGACTCACAATTTCACTAAAAGTTTCGTATTCAAACAGAGTCACGTGTTACAAAAAAGACGGTTAACGACCAAATAACATAACATCACGCCTGTAATCCCCAAAGGCTTAGACAGAGGTATAGAGGTGATCGTAGTTCATCCACATTTCGACGGTTTTGTTTCATGATCATTTTCCTGACCATGTTACTTGGGGTCTGCGATCACATGTTCTTTCCTTCCACTCTCTAGTCTCTCACTGTCAACCGTAACGCAATCATTTACTCCGTTTTCCTTTATATCATCCTCATACAATCCATCCAATCCACTGTTGATGGATATAGAGCTATACATCAACAGTTATGTTTAAGTTCCATGTAAATCTAAAACCGCGGCTGCTACTGAGAGATCACCAAACAAATATTCGCTTTAAACGTTCTAAATTGCTAAACCACAAGATGCAGATCGCAAATCAAATAAATAGGAAATAACCGTACCCTAATCCACAGGAAACGTCTGAAGTTGTTATGATGACGTCTCTCTTATCAATACTGATAAGATATCTTTGTGATAACGAGATTCCAATAGCCCAATTTTTCTTGGAATGATGTAACATTTGAATGATTGGATATATTGGTGACACATAGGTAATACTCGAAGGTATATATCCTCTACTGCAAATCTCGCTATCAAAATAAGCTTTGCCGTAAGAAAACCTCTGGGCATTGTACATAAGTTATATTATTGCAATTTTGTGTGCTATAAAGAATTAGAGAAGAGGAAAAACGCGTAGCGATAATCAGAAGTATTTTTTTTTTCACATTAAATGGCTTATGCCTACTATGCTAAGGCCTATTCTTGTCTTCAATCTAGGACGGACAAACAGACGCGATTACAAAGTGATCCTATAAGGGTTCCGTTCCAGCTGACCAATGTACGGAACCCTAAAAAGAGGTAGAGAAAAGAGATGGTAAAAGACAAATAGGAGAGCAGCGGTGGCCCAGTGGTAACGACCCCGACTTACGAACAGTAAGTCGTTGGTTCGAACCCAGGCAGGCGCATCTCTTTGTGTAATTTATTTCATCACCACTGCTCTCAAAAACGGTGAAGGAAAACATCGTGAGGAAACCGGCATGTCCTAGAACCAAAAATTCGAAGACATGTGACATCTACCAATCCGCACTGGGCCCGCGTGGTGGATTATAGCCTAATCCCTCTCATAGAGAGGAGGCCTGTGTCCCAGCAGTGGGAACATTATAGGCTGATGATGATGATGATGATGAAAAGACAAATATGGCAATGTATGAAGACAACTTAAAGATGGGGGGCAATAGAAATGTATGGAAGGATAAGACGCACTGCGCTGAACTCCATGTTAAAATAAATTACACAAGGTATTTTAAATATATCAAAAATATCTATCTACCGAAATCTTCACATTGTTTCCTCTAGTGAATGAAGACGTTAAAAAGATTATGCGTTAGAATTTTATATGAGCCACATAGCTGTACGTCTGCTCACCTCATAAGGAAAGCAAAAGCGTAATGCAATGTTAATGTAAAACAGTATTGAGGAGTGTACAATGGGCACAGAAGATCAGTTAATAAATGGAGTGCTAACCAGTTTAAATAAAACAGAAACATTTATAAGAGAATAAATGAATATTTGTTATAATTTTAATCTACACAAATTAAGTAACATAACTCATAGCACAAAGCCACTGCTTATTTTATAAGAAATTTCTTACCTGTGAGAGGAGAAATGATAAATTAATAATAACAATAGTGTAAAAGAATAGCGAGGAGGCCTGTGTCCCAGCAGTGGGAACATTATCGGCTGATGATGATGATGATGATAAGAAAAAGAAGAAAAATTTACTAAATCCTGCAATCTTTCATCTTTTAGGGGTAAGCAAGACTTTTAAACTGAAAAGTACAAGCATTCGCCTATTAAACTTTATGTACAAAACACAACGATTTTCGACATTAAAATCTGATCATTACCCTCGTTTTAGTATAAGACTTTACGTTTTAGCATATTTTGCAATCTATAACACAGAGGCGAAGGCACCATACACACAGTTATGCTTATCATTCTCGCACACTCCATTTACCCTTCACTCCGTGTCCGTGCGTGACTAGGATGTCACTTTCTACAGCATTAATATTGATTTCAAACGGCTATGTTAGCTGGCAAAGTGTACGTGTATATTCTCTATAATATTTAACCTTGCGAGATATTCAGAATGGTAAAGGGTGACGTTTAAAACCTAAGGCCCTACGCAAAGTGACTTTATATCAGAGAAAACTATACAGCTATAACTAAATGTTTTAGACTGACATAAGCTACTGAACATAAGTAGCAGTGAGCAGGGCACATTGCTCGCAGAACGTATGGCCAATGGGGCTGAAAAGTTCTGGAGTTCCGAACCGGAAGATGTTGCGTTGGAAGGCCTCGCACTAGGTGGACCGATGACTTGGTGAAGGTTGCGGGGATCCGCTGGATGTGAGACGCCCGAGACCGTCTATGTGGCGGCACTTGGGGGAGGGCTATGTCCAGCAGTGGACGTCTTTCGGCTTAAATGATGATGATGATGAAACTACCGAAAATCAAATGAAAATCTTGTTGAAATTTGCTGTAGAAAATTTTAGAACTAGCGATCCGTCCTTGCTTCGCACGGTTTCATTTATCGGGTCAAAAACTATCCTATCTTACAAGATGGAAACAACACACTGGAACATACACTTTCACAAAATTTCATTGAAATCGGTTGGGTGGTTTCGGAGATTAGCACGTACGAACATAGTGACACGTGATTTTTATATATTAAAGCAGACTATGAAAGCGAGTCTAATCTAGAGTTACGTCATCCTATTTTCTTCCATTTAATATATTGGGACTGAGAAGCTCAAGGATATAGGACACACTGATATGATTCTTGATAGATCTTCAAGAGGTACTTCTTAAGGAGCTCGTGGTTAATAACAGCCGCTCGGATCAATCTTCAGGTTAAGCTACACTTGCGTAGGTTGGTCTGTGAATGGGTGACTACCCATTACATGTCGAGTTTCATCTGTGCCTCGGAAAGCACGTTAAGCCGTTGGTCCCGGCTGTCATTTCTAGATCTTTGACAGTCGTAACAGGCAGTCATATACGCAGTGGCCCGAAAGTCTTACCCAGTTAGTACTACCCAGTACTAACTGGGTTGTGAAGGTCAGATAGGCAGTCGCTCCATGTCAAATACTAGTATTCAGTTGCATCCAGTAAGACAGGATTTCAACCTAGAGGCAAAAGGAGTATGCAAGTATTGTAGCAGTTGGCGCTCTGTGATTTGTGCCGACCCCCATTGGAAGTAGGCGTGAGTTTATATATGTAATCTAATCTGTATTATACTAGCGTACATAGCCAGTAGTAGTACATAACACGTATTACAATCCTTACATAATTCCTTACGATCGCGACATAAACGTTACCACATAACGCACCTGACCTTTTTGAAGAAACGACAAGAACATACATAACATCACGCCTGTAATCCCCGTAGGGGAGGTGTATCTAGTACACCCACATATCGCCAGTTATGTTTAAGTCCCATGTAATAGGGGGCGAGCCTATTGCCATCAACTGGGCACAAATTCAAAATATGTGGCTGCTACTGAGAAATTCTTGATGGAAAAACCCAATAGCTCTTTGCCCGACCTGGGAATCGAACACGAGGCAATCAGAACAGAAAATGTTTATCCAAGCTTGAGGAACTCATCTGCGTATCCTTTTCCCAACTATGTTGGGGTCGGCTTCCAGTCTAACCGGACGCAGCTGAATACCAGTATTTCACATGGAGCGACTGCCTATCTGGCCTCCACAACCCAGTTAGTACTGGGTAATACCATAACCCTTGGTAAGACTTGTTGTCAGACTTGAATGTCACTGACTACCTGTAACAACTGTCAAAGATCTACAAATGACAGCCAGTACCAACGGCTTAACGTGCTTTCTGAGGCACGGAGGTAACTCGGTATATAATGGGGTATCACACATCCACAGACCAACCTAGGCAAGCGCAGCTTAACCTTAAGATTGAACCGGGCGGCTGTTTATGTCAAACTATGACCCTGAAAAAAGCAGGCCTTATACAGCCTTAATTTAAATTCAATAGAGCAAAATATTGTGTTGGCTTTAACCTTAAAATACCTTTAAAGATTGATATTGAATCATTCTCAATATAATTTGTTTACCCATGCAAATTTAATGGGTGTTAACTTAGTGGGTGCCTGTCAATTATTTAAATGATATCTAATAGTAATTTATCAATTTAATCTTATTATATTTTATGCCTTTATTCATATTCTTAAACAAGTTTGCAACAGCAAATTAAAAGGTTATGAATATGCACTAAAGTGACTTTTTTTAATATTAATTAATAAATTTACCTTCAATCTCAAAGTCAAAACATTTCTTTGAATTAAACCGTTAAGTTAACAGACACTTCTGAATTGTCACAAGAAGAATACAGTCTAAAAAATATGGAGCTACAGTCCCAGTCACCAGTTGCTCATTCTAAAGCGTAAATCTCTATTGAGAGGAATGAGCAAAAAACTCCATAGACTCTGTTTTAAATACAGGGTGTTCCGTAAATATGGATCAAACGTAACGGGTAGGTAGCTTACCTAATTTCCAACAACTAATTTACATATTAATTTTGGTCTTTTCATCGTAAAGAAAAACATTTTCAACTCAAAATTTTTACTAAGGAAAATAAAATGTTATATCATTTTAATAAATGTTACGTATATTACGCATTTTAATAAATGTCACGTGAGGTGAGGGGGTCAAGTCAAATCTTACGACATCTCACCAAGGGGGGAGGGGGGGGGTCGAAAAATTGCCAGAATTGCCTAACGTAATTAATGGACGCCCCTTAACTATATAATAATAATTAATACCTATCCATCAGCAACTTGCTCTAAAATACAGCCTTGTGGAATCGCAAGTGCCTTACTATAGGTATGTGCCCGATCCAGTTCTCGATAATGGCAATATCACACTGTACTGGGATCGATCCATCATCACTGACAGGACTATTGTAGCCAATAAGCCTGATATAGTGGTGGTGGATCGATCAGAGCGGCGCGCAATTATTGTTGACATTACGGTCCCGCATGACGAGAACCTCGTGAAAGCCGAGAAAGATACAAATCAAGTATCTTGACTTAGCTCGCGAGGTTGTCGACATGTGGGATGTGGACTCAGCGATCATTGTGCCGGTAGTCGTATCAGCCCATGGCTTAATTGCCAAGAGCCTCGACCAACACCTGAGGAGGCTCTCGTTAGGCAGCTGGATCAAGGGCTTGATTCAGAAAGCGGTACTCCTGGACAAGGCTCGTATTGTTAGGAGGTTCCTCTCTCTGGACCCTATTCCCGATACCGGTGGGCTACTATTTTTTATATTTTTAAATGTTTTTTTTATGTCGTTTTATATTTAAATATTTGAAAATGTAAAAAATATGTATATAAATAAATAAAGGAAATAATTAATACCTACAACGAAATACTAAAAAACATGCCTATTCAGAAGGCCTAGACAAGGTGCCAATCGCTTTCAATGAACTTCGTATTTTGGTACTGTCTGGTATCGGACGTAAAGAATAGCATCATCCTATATCTTCCGATGGGTGTCGTAAGAGGCGACTAAGGGACTTACCAGAGAATGGGCAGCAGCGTTCTCCGTGCCTTTGTAACAATCGTACTGCGATGGCCAACCCGCCTGCCAAGCGTGGCGATTATGGCAAAACCCTTTCGGGGAGGCCCATTGTATGTCCAGCAGTGGACGTCTTTCGGCTGAAATGATGATGCACTTTGTATTTCAACAATGGTAACTACTTTCAATAGGATTAAGGTTACGAAAACTTACGTTATTCAAAATATTTTTAAAAGAGCTGCTTGCCGGTTCTTCTGCATAGGAAACGATCAACCCGAGATGGCATTTCTTGTGACCCACGGGCTGGCTTTAACCTCGCCAGAGGCTTAGCGGTGCCATACAACGTGGCAACGCCGCCGTCAGTGTCTTGGGGACATTAGCAGTTGACAGCGTTGAGGAGGAGTTTTTTGACGCCATTTCCTTGTTTATTGTTAAATTACTTTAGGTTATTTTAATTTATAATCTCCCCATGACTTCCAAATTCTTCTAAAGTGGATCACTGGTCGTTGGTTTTATCCAGCTCGTCCCGCCATCTTCTACGAAGTCTACCGCGTCGCCTACTAACTGTGTCAGGGCTCCACATCGTGGGTATTTTGGCTCACAGTTCATCGAACATATTGTAATTATTATTTCTAATAAATATATTATTATCCATTTGGTACATTGTCAATATACATTTCAGCATACCCATCATATCGTTATGGCTGATTTTATGGCACTTTGTCCTTTGTCTAGTCTGGGAACAAATTGTTTAGAATTACAGGACGGATGAGCAAGCTTGTTGATCAAATACACAGTCTTCCTTTGTTTGTAAATAAATAAACGTTTTCTCTGAAGCATAATATATGACTCCTCGTTCCCACGCTTTTCGTCAATGCGTTTCAGTCGTATTTTGGGGCAACATGTCGCTCTTCAGCGACAAGGATGACAAAACTTAAAAATTTAGATTTTTCGATCTTGCTTTTGGTTGAAAATAACGAAAGTAAGTATTACATTAAGTAACGAAATACATAAAATAAACGTTTCATTTTTTTTTTTGATAAAATATTGTCTATGCAAAAACAAAAATTGGCTATAAAATTAAAATATTTTTAGTTTATCTTAAAAAAAACGCTGTTCTGTATTTCTTATTTTTCGAGTTATGCCATTATTTTCGCAAACAAGCGATGTATTTTTAACCGACTTCAAAAAAGGAGGAGGTTCTATGTTCCTTTGTATATATTTTTTTATGTATGTTCACTGATTTCTCAAAGACGCCTTTTTTGTTTGAAAGAGTATACTCCCAAGTTGGTCCCGTAGACATATTGTCATGAACTGATCATGGATTTCGGAGAAATGGAACGGAACTCTTCAATAAAAGACAGCAAATCTGTCGTGATTGCTGCAATCGCTTGTGGTGTACACCCACATTTCGACAGTTAGGAATGTTAAGTTCTATTTAATTGGGGATAAGCCTACTACTATGAAATGTATTGTTAACAATATAAAATCATCATCTGCCTAGCCTTTTCCCAACTACGTTGGGGTCGGCTTCCAGTCTAACCGGATGCAGCTGAATACCAGTATTTTACATGGAGCGATTGCTTATCTGACCTCCTCAACCCAATTAGTACTAGGTAATACGGTACCCCTTGGTAGGACTGGTTGTCAGTCTTTTTAGGTCACTGACTACCTGTAACGACTGTCAAAGATCTACAAATGACAGCCGGGACCAACGGCTTAACGTGCTTTCCGAGGCACGGAGGAAACTCGGTAGGCTCCTCTGTTAACAATGTAAAATAAATGCAACAAATTCAAATTGAATCATCATTCATTCATTCATCAATCATTTAAAATCATCAATACAACCCAATGAATATTTCATAAAGAAGTCATTCAGTTGATGATTTTCATGATTGTTAATTCTGTAACTACACACGTGTTACTGACGTGACTCATTTTTCATCAACATACAACCTGACACTGACCTGCAAATTTCAAAAACCGTAAGGAAATTCGAATTTCGCGGGCTACCCGTACGCTTCCACCTTAAGAACTATGCCCCACAAAACCATTTTCACCTAATGATGCTTGTGCCTGTATGGAGGAGCTCGTGGCTACATAATGGAGTATTCCCATTTGAGCACCGATTTCAAGAGCACCAATGCTTAGAGCCAAAGATATTCCCTTTGCTCTAAAGGGAAAATCTTTGGTACTCTTGAAATCGGTGCTCAAATGGGAATACACCTAATAATAACTGTCGCTCGAGTCGATCTTTAAGTTAAGCCGTGCTTGCCTAGGTTGGTCTGTGGATGGGTGGCCACCCATTACATACCGAGTTTCTTCCGTGCCTCGGAAAGCACGCTAAGCCGTTGGTCCCGGCTGTCATTTGAAGATCTTTGACAGTCGTTAGGTAGTCAGTGGCCCAAAAAAGTTTGACAAACAGTCTAAACAAGGGGTATCGTATTACCCAGTATTAACTGGGTTGTGGAGGTCAGATAGCAGTCGCTCCTTGTAAAATATTGGTGCATCCTGTTAGACTGGAAGCCGACCCCAACATAGTTGGGAAAAGGCTAGGCAGATGATGATGGTGCTCGTGCCTGTATAACAAACTAAACCATATTATTGTTCTTCTTGGCAGTCTAATTACGAAACCGTGATTTCAATCTCGTGACTATATGATGTGAATGACCGATATAAGGTAAAGTTTTATTATCTGCTAGTTTATGCACGCGGCTTCGCCCGCGTGTAGTTCGGTAATAGGGATGTTTTCTGAGTTAAAAAAATATGATTCTATTTAGTCCTTTAGTCGGTTAGTTTATCGAAAAATATTGGATACGTATTTTTCATTTTAACAAATCAATAAAAATTGATAAAACGCATCAATCATCGTGTCTGTGATACAATGATTTTTAATCATTAGTACAGGCACCAACGATTCACCTTGGTTTAAAATGCTCATTTTTATTGAAAATTGTTTTCTTTTTTGTGAAACCTAAATATGTTTTTTCTGAAATAAAATTTATTATATTATTATATAATATCAAGGAAGATAAAACGCATCAAGGATCATGAGTGGGGGTTTGTGACGTCACTTTCCGGTAAAACGTGTACCGAAATGTGACGTCACACGAGTTTTCGACGCACTGTATCGTCTTCATTTTTTGCTAAAGTGAAATAAGAAAAAATACATGTCCAATATTTTTGGAAACCTATCTGACGGTTTTTTTTAGAGTAAACTAACTTTTAGTCAGGAAATTATATTTTAAATCAGGTCTAAGATTTCAAATTTTTTTTTTATCAATAAATCAATAATGTTGAATCTAATAGCCGGAGCAAAGATCAATGCCCACTTGCTACACAAAACCTATTAATGTTACTTTTTAGATTAAGATTTGCCGTATAAACTATCTATGTACCAAATTTCATCTAGATCCGTTTAGTCGTTTTTGCGTGAAAGAGTTACAAACATCAATCCATCCCCACAAACTTTTGTATTTCATAATATTATAGTTGGAAGTAAGATCACCTATGTTATTTTTAATTAATCTATATTACACATAAATAAAAGAAATAATTACTGATTAAATAAAACGTAAAATATTGTATAAAACTCTGAAATAGAAACATTAAAGAATATTTATTTCCTGCGTTTCTTTTAACGTCGTAATAATCGAAATTAATATAGAATTCAATTAGCTGAATTATAAAATTTATTTCATTTCTATACGTGTTTCGATTTTATTTTTTAATTTCAACAAAAGTATAAGTATTTTCATTTACAGTCTAAATTCCTAAGGCAGATTTAGTTTGTTCAGGAAATTAATAATTTTGTCTAAATGAGGAAAAAGATCTAAAAAATTATTCTATAGCGGAAATGTGTGGTATTTATGTAGTTAACTCTAAAATATAAGGATAATGTAAAAAACGAACATAGAGATCTGTGCCAATTTTACCCGATTCTTATTAAATTTAATTAGTAGTACCTAATAATATTTTTCAGCGTTGAGGGGTTTCTGACGCCATTTTTTAAGTTAATTGTTAAGTTAGTTAATTTAGATTATTTTAATTTATAAATGTATATAATATTTTGAATTAGATTTTATAATATGGTTGAATAGTTCTTAGATAAAGTGTCTTATGCATATACCATAGTATTTTTTTGTAAATTTTTGTTTTAATTTTAGAAATACTTTTTAGTGATCTACATAAATTTCTTACTTTATTTTTGCTAGGTATCTAAAAAGGTTTCTCTCACTTATTATAGGTATAAAAAAATTAGAACTAAAATACCCACCGAAATAAAACGTCAACACAACACTTCAAAAAAAACTCTCAAAAAAAAAACTTCGAGTCAAAGAAAGAAAAAAACAAAAAAAAATCGAGTCAACGAAAAAAAAAAAACAAAAAAAATAATAACGTAATTATTTTTATCACTTCACCAAACCACACGGTAATGTCCACTATATTACGTCGCGGTAAGTGAAAGGCGACGTGGATAGGCGAGCGGTGCAGAATCGCGACTGAGCCCGCGCGGGACACAACATAGCTTATAATAGTTAAGATAAGTACCTCAGTTAAGACATCATCATGACTTTTGACTAAGAGGGGTGAAGAATTCACATGATGAAGAAGGTTGAGTTATGAATAAGATGTTCTGACGGCTTATTCCCAGTCGCTACATAATTTTGAGAGCAGCGGTGGCGCAGTGGTAGCGACCCCGACTTACGAACAGTAAGTCGTGAGTTCGAACCCAGGCAGGCGCGCATTACTTTGTGTAATTTATTTCATCACCACTGCTCTCAAAAACGGTGAAGGAAAACATCGTGAGGAAACCGGCATGTCCTAGAACCAAAAATTCGAAGACATGTGATATCTACCAATCCGCACTGGGCCCGCGTGGTGACAGACAGACAGCCAGACAGATAGACGGACAGCGGAGTCTTAGTAATAGGGTCCTGTTTTTACCCTTTGGGTACGGAACCTTAAAATCTCGAGGTCAAACTTTTCTACGAGGAGTAAATACCTAATTGATGACCCCTTTTTTTTGTTTTTTCGGATGGCAAATCATCAAATGACCGTTCCCGCTCTGGGCAGAGCGGAAGGGAGTGTCAGACTTTTACTGACTAAAACCCATCCATGTTCCTTCCTAGCCCTTGGTGTTCCAAAGCCGCGGTATCTCTGTCGAACAGTTCCGCAGCCCTTAATTCATGACCCCTGTATTCAATGCATCCATCAGCACAAACAATGTTTGGAGTGCGTTACATTGAGTCCTAGCGTAACCGTGTTTTTCACCCCAAGAAAAGTCGTTTCCCAGCAATAATTTTTGTGTATAGTTACTTAGTTTGATGTACAGAATGCTTGGTTGACGGCTTCGTGTAGGAGCCGTTTACACCTTGGACTGATAAGTCGTTTAGGAATCTGTCAGTGTCATCCCGGCGTCAGAATTTGTTCTAGGTTGATGGGAATAGCAAGCAACAAGCTTCCTATTCCATGGGATTTAATCCTTATCCTTCCTTACTTATATTATATTATTATCTATCTTTATATATATAATTCTACTGTGCGTGTGTATGTCACTGAACTCCTTCTAAACGGCTGGACCGATTTGAATGTTTTTTTTTGTATGCGTTTGGGTGGCACCCTGGATGGTTTAGATTCACAAATTAGCCCGACAGATGGCGCTGCAGTCGTTATCTAGGTTTGACGCAGACGAAGTTGCGCGGGACACCTAGTCTATATATATAAATGAATCGCCGAAATGTATGTACGCGCATAACTTCCGAACGACTGCTCCAAATTGGATGATTCTTTTTTTACTGTGTTCCTTATTGTCAGGACAAGGTTTGCATATAAGAAAATTGAGGTAGGTAGTAGCTAGGTAGTAAGTACGTAGCTAGGTAGTAGGTCAATTCGAATTCAATATTCATAGTTGACAGGACAACGTAAACCAACGTAGTCAACGTAAATAAATGCGAAAGTAAGCTTGTTTGTTTGTTTGTTACCTTTTCACGCCTAAACCACTGAAATGAAATTTTGCATATACGTTATCAGGTGTACAGAAACGGACACAGGGTATTTTTCATCATGAAAAAAAGTACTGTTCCTTAGGAAACCAACAATAACATTAATATGCTCATAGATGGCGCCACGTGTCTTTCGAAACATAATTGAATTACAATCCGAATTGACTTACGCGAGCGAAGCCGCGGAAAAAGCTTGTCATGACATAAAACATAACATCAACCCTGTAATCTCTGAAGTATTAGACTGAGATGTACCTATCACTATTTTAGGTAGGTATAGCTGCCTCGTTGGTCTAGTGGTCGCAAGCGCGACTGCTGAGACTGAGTTCGATTCCCTGGTCGGGTAAAATGTTATTGGGGTTTTCAATTACGATTTTCATTGTATGTAAATTTATTTAAATTTGAAGACACATTTAAATAAATTTCAATTTGCATAAAAACACTTGAACTTGAATTTCAAAGTAGAGCGATACAGAAACCAACAAAAATTAACCTACTGACCGTTAATTTGGATTATATACATTATGTGATTATAGTGTAGAAAGACGTGTAGGTAAGATAACACATGAAAAAAAATGTTACAAGGGAATATAATATTTTGGGCTACCATTACCCCAGTGGATCTCATTACCCCTTTCTTTGCGCACGTGGAACACGAACGCGCCGTCAACACGGCCTGTCGTCATAAGACGGACGGACGGCAAGCTAGCCCATTACTCACCGTCCACAGGTCCGCGTCTACGGTGGCCGGAAACCACCACGTGACCCCCGACACCTGGGGCGTCTCCCGCGGCGGCTGGGATGTGAGGTTCTCTCCCACTCACGCTCCGCCACCTTCTTCGCTGACATGACTGCTACGCAGAAGGAGGTGACGGCGTCCCATTCCCTCTAATAATCATTGAAACAAACAAAATTACCGTCATCCGAAATTTAAGTCAAGTTATTTTAGACTTTTTTAGTGTTTGTTTGGGAGTCGGCTTTTCGGTCGTCGAGTTCGGCTAGTTGAGGTGGCAAACGTGACTGCTGAGCTTGAGTTCCTGGCTCGGGCAAAGTGTTATTGGGTTTTTCCATCAGGAATTTCTCAGTAGCAGCCACGGAGTCTGGATTTGTACCCGGTTGATGGCAATAGACTCACCCTATTACACGGGGCTTAAACATAACTGGCGAAACGTGGGTGTACTAATTAGGTAGACGTCTGCCTAACGCTTAAGGGATTACAGGCGTGATGTTATGTTATGTTTAGTGTTTTTATGGAAGTCGGTCGACTTTCCCTTCATCATTATTGCTGAAACAGCTACTTTGTCCATGTCTGACACTCCCAAAAAAATACATACCTTTATATGACGTCACTTAAACCAAAGTCATGTTAAAATTAAATTAAATAATAAGTTAATAACGTTGACTCCTCAAGGTAACACTTAGATTCGCCATTTTTATGGAATAACCTTAGATTGACATTAGATTTACCTTGAAATGACATTCGGATGACATATTTTATGGCATTATTATTAAGCAATAACGAACTTGAGCCTTCCTGGTGTCCTTTTAATACCTTTTAATACCAAAGGCAAACAGCATCATATAGCTAGAAAGGAGATGACTACTGAGATGACGAGTAATAGAGAAGTATGGAAGAAGAAGACATGCTGCGCCGATCCCAAATAAATTGGAATAAGTGCAGAAGAATGAGGATGGAAAGGCAAACAGCATCTTAATGCCTAGAATCCCGTACTTACTCGAAAGATCATTGTCAATGTTATTAAGGGTGTAAAAAGACTCTTAACGAATCAGCCGAAAGGCACTTGTTCTCCCCGTCCGTCATTGCGATATTTTTTTTTGTTTTAGACTATACCTGGGAACCTTCTAGTTACGGAGATATTGTGAGTCAAAGTTCTAACTTTTTTAAGTTTTTTTTTTTTAACATGCATGTTTTTAATGTATTTTTTTAATTTAAGACACCTTCACGACCTACTATTCAATCTATTCATCAGCACAATGTTTTGAATGCGTGACATTGAGTCCTACAGTAAAACGTGATTATTTACCCCAAAAAAAAAATTGTTACCCAGCAATCATTTTTGCGTAAAGTTACTTAGTATAATGTACATAATGCTTGGTTGACGGCTTCGGAAAGAGGCCGTTTACACCCTGTAGGTCTCGAGTTCGAACCCAAGACAGGCAGCTCTGATTTTTCGGATTCATGTGCATATTGTACAATTCTGCTTGCTTTGGTGAAGGAAAACATGGCGAGGAAACCAGCATGCCTGAGAGATATTTGTCGACGTCATGTAAAGCTAAGTCAGAGGCCTGCGGGTGGCATAAAAACTTTGACACCAGATTAGTAGTCCAGGAAAATTAGGGGATACTCTAAATAGTTAAACACACGCGCCTGCTCTGCCTTCTATCTCGAAAATGGTTCAAGATATAAAAAAAAAATTTAAACAAAAGTTGTAGAGAATTTAATCCACTACAATATTTTAGTCTTTCCTTTTTTAGCATTATTTTTGTTTTATTTGTAGTCTGTATATAATGTAAATATTGATTAAAATATAAAGTGTTCATGAAAAAAAAAATATTAATAAAGAATAAAATGATTCAAACTTAAAAAAAAAACTACAATATTTATATTAAATACAAATGCATAAAACCCATAGGAAACGAGATATTTGCAATACATGTGTAAAAAATCATTTTTTTGACCTATGACCTTGGAATATCTATAGTCGCGGACACCCTACGATAAGTAAGTTTTGAGACAAGTTTTAAGGTGCCAAAATAAAGGTTTATACAAGTTTATAGCTGACTATCTCTCATTCTGAGATTCTTGCCCTAATTTGACTTATTTTCCTGGACTCCACACGATAAAGAAGTGCCACTGTGCTATATTGTCCTTCATTATGACACTTAGTTCAATAAGCTGATTTTTGTACCGGAGACCTGGTAAAATGCTATTTAGTGTATATTAAAGTCTAGAAGCTTGAGGAGCTCGAGGCTTAATAATAACAGCCGCTCGGGTCGATCTTTAGGTTAAGCCGTGCTTGCCTAGGTTGGCCTGTGTATGGGTGACCACCCATTACATACCGAGTTTCCTCCGTGCCTCGAAAACGTTAAGTCGTTGGTCCCAAGGGTCATTTGTAGATCTTTGACAGTCGTTAGATAGTCAGTGGCCCAACAAAGGCTAATAACCAGTCTTACCAAGGGTTATCGTATACCCAGTACTAACTAGTGTTGTGGAGGTCAGATAGGCAGTCACTCCATGTAAAATACTGGTATTCAGCTGCATTCGGCTAGACTTGAAGCCGACCCCAATATAGTTAGGAAAATGCTAGGCAGATGATTAAAGTCTAGAAGGTATTTAAGTACCTACGTGACCACCTAAAATTATGTAAATATTAATTATGCAGGCGTGAAAATATTTATGAAACTTTACATACAATATGTTTAATTGCGTCAGTTTCCAGAACTTAATTTTTTTTTACTAGCGATCCCCGGTCAAGTTAAAGGGGAAAATCTACAAGTCTGTGATTAAACCTGTCTTAAGGGTACTGTATGGATCAGAAAGCTGGACTGTGAAGAATATGGATGAAAAACGATTGCATGTAGCGGAGATGAGAATGTTAAGATGGATGTGTGGAGTGACAAGAATGGATAAAGTAAGGAATAAGTATATTAGAGGAAGTTTGAAAGTGGCACCTGGTACAAAAAAATAAAGGAAGTCGTTTGTTTTGGTACGGACATGTAATGAGGAGGGATGAAACGCATGTGACTTAAAGAGTGATGAACATGAATGTTGAGGAATGGAGAGGGAGAGGCAGGCCAAAGAAAAGATTGATGGATTGTGTGAAGACTGATATGAAAGAGAAAGGAGTATAAAGGGTGTAATAAGACTCTTAACGAAGCCGAAAGGCTCTTGTTCTCCCCGTCATTGTGATCATTTTTTTGCTCTAAACTATACCTGGGAACCTTCTACTTACGGAGATAGTAGGGGTCAAAGTTCCAACATTTTTAAAAGTTTTTTTTTAAATACATGTTTTTAATTTAATTTTTTTACTTCGAACTGAGAGAGGAGGCTTGTGTCCCAACAGTGAGAACTACCTTCACGACTCCTGTACTATTCAATCTATCCATCAGCACAATGTTCTGAAAGCGTTTACATTGAGTCCTACCGTAATACGAGATTAGTCACCCCAAAAAAAAAAGTTGCTTCCCAGCAATAAATTTTGCATAAAATTACTTAATTTGATGTACATAATGCTAAGTTGACGGCTTCGTGAAGAGTCTGTTTACACCCTGTATGATGCGGTGAAGTCTGACAGGGGAGAATGGAAGAAGAAAACGTATGTGTGTGCACCGACCCCAAATAGAATGAGATAAGAGCACTAAGATGAAGATGACATACAATATGTTTAATTACGTTAGCCGCCTTAATTAGTTTCCAGCACTTTAATTTTTGGTTCAAAAGCAAATAACTGTCGGAAGGATTTTTGATTTTTGATTTTTGATTTGAAGGAGGTTTGATCAGCATCTGAATAGCCTGTTCCCTACTATGTTGTGGTCAGCTTCCAGTCTCACCGGATGTAGCTGAATACCAGTATTTTACATGGAGCGGCTGCCTATCTGACCTCCACAATCCAGTTAGTACTGGGTAATACGATACCCAGTAAGAGTGGTTCTCGGACTCTTGGGCCACTGACTACCTGTAACGGATGTCAAAGATCTACAAAATGACAGCCGGGACCAACAGCTTAACATGTTTTTTGAGACACGGAGGAGTATCGATGATGCTATGAATGGTCACCCATCCGCAGACTGACCCCGGCAACAAACCAAACCGTGCGGCAGTTTCCTATTTAGCAATGAGCCCCTCTCGTAAATTGTAACTATTTGTGTAAGGTCAGCGTATTTTTACAATAAATGTTTGTATGTTAAATAGTACAGTATGTAGATCAGGATGACTTAGGCCGCTGCTTCGAATTTTGCGGGCAGCGGGGCGGCGGCGGCGGCGGCGCCGCTTGACTGGAGTGCACCGCTCGTTACCCGCTCCCGCGCCGCTGTTTTCGAGAACCGGTCCATTTAAATGTACGCATAAGATCCTGCCGCTACCGCGCCGCCGCCGCCGCCGCCCCGCTGCCCGCAAGATTCGAGGCAGAGGCCTTACACCGTATCTATTTATAGTTATAGTCAAGTTAAGTTATTAACTTGAGTTCATGTAATTACTTGTGCAAATATTTAAATGCAACAAACATGAATTGCGTAAATACCTGCTCAAAATAGTATAATTTGCATTGCAAAGTATACTGAACGCTACTGAAGGTGTCAAACTAGTCGACTACGAGACTGTTCGAAAGAGATACCGAAGCCCTGGAACACAAAGGGCAAAGAAGGAACATGGATGGGTTTTAGTCAGTACAAGTCTGACACTTCCTTCCGCTCTGCCCAGAGCGGAAGAAGTCATTTGAAGATTTCACATCCGAAAAAAAAAGGTGTCAAACTAGAAGACAAGTTCAGTGCGTCCCTATTTAGATTGCCAACAACACATTTAACTAAGTACCTAACGCTGGCTAATTAATGCCAGCAAAACGGGTCGATATTCAAGGTTAAGCAGCGCTTGCCACAGACGGTCGGTGGATGGGACCGTCCATTGAATACCGAGTTTACTCCAACCGCGGAAAGCATGCTAAGCCATTACTCCCGGCTGTCATTTGCAAATCTTTGAAGTCGCGTTACAGTTGGTCAGTTGCCTGAAGTCTGAAAACTAGGGGTGGGGCTTTACTCAGTAACTGGGGTCAGATAGGCAGTCGCTCCACGTAAAATTTTAGTTTTCAAATGTATCTGGTTAGAGAGGAAGCCGACCCCAGTATAGTTGGGAAAAGGCTGGGCAGATGACGATGTCGCAGATCTTTGATGGTAGATTGCAAAGGTATGCTTCATTGTGGATCAGATAGTGGAAAAAATAACTCTTCCTCGCGCTTCGGTTGAAAATTATCCCTACGAGAATGTTTTAAATATAACTTTTGCCCACGGCTCGCGTGGCCAAATTTGACAATCAATTGGGGTTGTAGTCATGATTGTAATAATAAAATTCAATCATTAAGTAGTAAGTAAAGACAATCACAAGTAAGTTCATAAGGTTGTATGGATGTTTGTTACTCTTTCACGCAAAAACTACTGAACGGATTTAGATGAAATTTAGCACACAGATAGTTTATAACCTAGATTAACACATAGGATTTTTGTATGATCCCGTGGGACAATTCCCAAACTCCACGCGGGCAAAGCCGTAGGTGTAAGTTAGTTTATAACAAAATTTACGAAATGTAATGGACTCAACACCTCTTCTTTTCCTTCGTCGTCACACTCTTGGCAAATCGTCACATCAAGGGTGGTGGCAAGCTTCACAATTCGTCGCTATTCCTCCCGTACTGTGGCTTTTCTTGTACATTCGTGGAGTGGACCATTGAGTGCAGTTTTGACTTAGTCGGTCCAACACATTGGTGACCTGCCGCGTGCTCTTGTACATTCAACCTTTCCCTGTACTACAAGTCGCTCCACAGATGTGTCTTCTTGACGTGTGACATGTCCAAAGAAAGTGCGAATAAGTACGGCATTGGACGATAGAAGAAAGACGCTGTTTGATTCGAAGTTCTTGAAGGATTGAGACGACATCTCTGCCTTTCGAAAAATACACGTACAATGATAAACTTCTCCTTTTTTTTCTTTTTGTTTTCGGATGGGAAATCATCAAATGACTTCTCCCGCGCTGGGCAGAGCGGAAGGGAGTGTCAGACTTGTACTGACTAAAACCCATCCATGTTCCTTCCTTGACCTTTGTGTTCCAGGGCCGCGGTATCTCTTTCGAACCGTCCCGCAGCCCATAATAAACTCACTTCATTTTTCTATGGAGATAAGTATAAATTACAGAACCTCAGTTGAAACGATCCTAACATACTTCTTTTGCCTCCTCGCCTTAGAAATTTTCTATCAAAGGTACTTCGTCCTCTGCTTACCCACAAGGGACAAAGATCACATATTTAGCGAGCCCTAGTGGAGGATATCCTCAATTCAGTTTGAATGTAAATAGGGACCCAGCATTATGCATAGTTTGTGTAGCGTTAGCGTAACAGGCTAATTATATTTGATATTATGTATTTACGTAATTCGTGACGTCTGTGTCAAAGTATTTATAGTTTTAAAATCACACCTGGAATCCCTGAAGTGGCCCAATGAGGACGGCCCCGACTAACGAGCAGTAAGTTGTGGGTTCGAACCCAGGCAGGCGCATTACTTTGTATAATTTATTTCTCAATAGCAGCTACGGAGTCTGGATTTGTGCCCGGTTGATGGTAATATAGGCTCACCCCCGAAAATAGCGCGGCGAAATGTTGGTGTACACTCCTGCTTATCCTTCGGAGATTACAGGCGTGATGTTATTTATTTCATCGCCCCTGCTCAACACGGTGAAGGAAAACATCGTGAGGAAACCGGCATGTCCTAGAACCAAAAATTTCGCATACATGTGACATCTACCAACCCAGACTGGGCTCGCGTGGTAGATTATAGCCCATTCCCTCTCATAGAGACGAGGCCTGATAATATTATATAGGTTGACTAGCTGTTGCCCGCGACCTTTGTTCGCGTGAAATTATTATTAAAAAATGCCCCATTATTATAAGGACTTCCCTATTTGCATCGAATTTTGTTAACAATTTCAAGGGTTTTTTTTATATTTGCACGGAACCCTAATTATTTGTCTAAAGTAAAATCCTTGTTACATCAGCTATCTGCCAGTGAAAGTTCCGTCAAAATCGGTCCAGCCATTTCAGAGATTAACCAGAACAAACAGATAGACAGACAGACAGACAAAAATTGTAAAAAATGTTGTTTTGGTATATGTACCGTGTATACATCCATATGCACTTAGTAAAAGCGGTTATTTTAATATTACAAACAGAAACTAAAATTTTATTTATCTGTAGTATGTAGTATGTATGTATGTATAGAGTATAGATGTATAGAAGATGTATTGATTATGCTACCTGGGAATCGAATCCTCAGCAGTAGCACATGCGACCACTAAACCAAAAAGGCAGCCGAGAAAAAAAAGTCATAAACTTCGCTCAAAACATTCGTTCTGCAGACCGTACATTCAAAATTAATGTCAATAGGTCAACGTACTGTATGTCAGTTAGATTTTTTTATTAATATTATTGTAACGCTCGTGAAGCTTTGAACCCGAGGTCTAGTTTGTGATTGGTGGTCTTTTTAACTGACCGTTACTGTCGCTCTCACAGGAGTTTAATGAAATAATATTTTTTTTTTATATTAGTCTAATGTTTTATGTATTATTAGTGTGTATTATTGTTTATTAGTCTAATGTCTTTTAAGTAAATTATGTATTCTAACTTCCTAACTTAATAATTATTATAAATGCGAAAGTAAGTTAGTTTGTTTGTTACCTTTTCACGCCTAAACCACTGAACCGATCGTCATGAAATTTTACATCTACGTTTTAAGTGTTTAAGAAACGGAGATAGGGTACCTTTCATTCCGAAAAAAAGTACTGTTCCCGAGGAAAACAACTATAACGTTCTTATGATAAGAGATAGCGCGACGTGTCTTTTGAATCATGATTAAATTATAGTATTACAAGCAGAGTACAGCCCGAATTGAGAGAGCAGCGGTGGCCCAGTGGTAGCGACCCCGACTTACGAACAGTAAGTCGTGGGTTCAAACCTTGGCAGGCGCATTACTTTGTGTAATTTATTTCATCACCACTGCTCTCCTCAAAAACGGTGAAGGAAAACATCCTGAGGAAACCGGAATGTCCTAGTACCAAAAAATCGAAGACTTGTGACATCTACCAATCCGCACTGGGCCCGCGTGGTGGATTATAGCCCATTCCCTCTCTTAGAGAGGAGGCCTGTGTCCCAGCAGTGGAAATATTATAGGCTGATGATGATAATGATGATGACTCAAAGGGAAAAAACGGGACCCTATTACTAAGACTCCGCTGTTCGTCTGGCTGTCTGTGGTGACAGGCTGTATCTCATGAACCGTGATAGCTAGACAGTTGAATTTTTCACAGATGATGTATTTCTGTTGCCGCTATAACAACAAATAATAAAAATATAAATTATTTAATCATTAAAGGGGGCTCCCATACAAGAAACCTGTACCATAAACCGAAAATAACACGTTTCTACGGCTGCACATAGACCGCAAGGGAAGATACCACCACAAAAAAAAATCAACATGAAAATGTGCACAGTCCACTGCCAAGTAAATGCTCATTATCGCAAACAAACGTCAGTGAGCGCTGCGGTAACCCCAAGAATTGCTAGTTCTAAAAATAGCCACCAATTCTGTCACGAGGAATCTTAACAGTCTTAATATCCTTTTGCGTCACTCAGGTCGAGAAGGCGGGACTGACAGTGAGACACAAATAAATTGGGATGAGGATACGTTGATGATTTGACAGTCGTTACAAGTAGTCAGTGGCCTGAAAGTCCGACAACTAGTCTTATATTGTGGCATCGTCGTGTTTGACGCGTAACTCGGAGGACAGGAGATCAAAAATGCCAGGGCTGCGGGACTGTTCGAAAGAGATACCGCGGCCCTGGAACACAAAGGGCAAGGAAGGAACATGGATGGGTTTTAGTCTGTTCAAGTCTGACACTCCCTTCCGTTCTGCCCAGCGGGAGAAGTCATTTGTAATTTGATGATAGCCCATCCGTAAAAAAAAAGGGATCTAAAATGTCTGCTTTAGCAGAATTATAAAGGGGTAATACTGACTGCCTCGTTGGTCTAGTGGCCGCTATCGTGACTGCTGAGCATGAGGTCCTGGGGTCGATTCCCGGGTCCGGCAAACGCTTTTTCCATGAAGATTTTTTTTTTGCTGCTGAGCAGCCGCGTATTCCGGATTTGTGCCCGGTTGATGGCAATAAGCTTGCCCCCCCTGACATGGGACTTAAACATAACTGGCGAAATGGGGGAGTCCTATTAGGTAGGACCAACGAGACATTGTTGCAAGCTTATTCTCTAAAAACCACTTTGAAATTGGAACGGTGTCTCGTTGTGAATCCGCGATGATTACTTTAAAAACAAATGAGTTCGCTTTCGAATTGTGTGCGCTTACTGGAGTGAGGCGAACTTGTCAGCTTTACAGAAAAGCACTACAAGCCACCATGTATTGAAACGTGGGACATGTAGCGGACTTCTAACTGCATATGACGACAGTTTATTAATACCTTATTTATTTATAAGCCAAGACTGATTCTATTTCTGGTTCTGTAATACCACGTGTAATCCTAGGCTTGGAATAGACTGCCCTGATTGACGATTGACATGACATTTACCACCCATTCAGTGCCCAGAACCCAGCATATGAGTCGAACAATAATTTGTTCGTTCGCATAACCCGTGTCCGTAGCTATGGACTCGCTAGTCGGGTTCTGGGCTTGAATACAAGTCATCTATAGTTAATTATAACGACGACTCAGATACGGGTTGTGGGCACGCGAACGAAATTCACGAAGTTTTCGCAAACTACTGGGCAGCGAATGGGCAGAATGTTGAACCACAAAAAGGATGAATGAAAGGTAGTTGCATGTGGCCGAGATGAGAATACTAAGGGGGATGTGTGTTGTAACGTGAATGGATAAAATAAGAAATGAATACCTACATAAGAGGAAGTCTGAAAGTGGTGCCGGTGACTGAAAGTGGCGCCGGTGACTGAAAGTGGCGCCGGTGACTGAGGGCGCTTTAAGTTTGCCGATTTGCGGTCTCTCCTTATGCATCGAAATAATTAATCTAAATCAAAACTTATAATATTACAAAGAGGAAAGATTTTATTTTTTGTTTGTTTGTTTGTTTGTTTTTGATTTAAGTCAAAAACCACTAGACCGATTTCAATTTTTTTTTTCACTAATGGAAAGCTATATTATTAGCAAATAACATAAACTATATTTTATCCCCGTAGGGCGGCGGCGGAAGAACATCTAGCATGTCAACGGCGGCGTCTATGGACCCAGTCAGGTGATCTACTGCTTACCCATCAACCCGCATTAGACAAGCGTGGTGGGTTGAATTGTCTAAACCCCTTCCTAATATGAATTAGCTCTAGACAGAGAAAAATGGAAAAAAGGAAGGGAGGCCTTTGCCCTGCAGTGGGACACAACAGGCTCATAATAATAATTATCCCCGTATTCTCACGGGAACGGGCACTACGCGGGTGAATCCGCGGGGCGCTGCTAGTTATAATTATTTTGGTCAAATTCACAAGTATTTTTCACGCTATGTTCAAGAGTATTAAGGGTTATAATAATTTAACAGACAACATTGTTTAGAACGAAACTGTAGAATTTTTAAAAAACTTACGGTTCCCATACATCAAGAATGAGACCGGTTTCTCACAAGTCGTAATATTTGCACTTCCAAAGATTGAAAAGCTTCCTAAGCTTTCAAAATGGGTGCATTAAAATCTATCACGAGGGTGATAGCTACCGACTATACGGTACTTCCGGCGTATCCTGGTTTGCTGGATGTCTCATGACTTCAAGGTTTTGGTTCTAGAATTAGTCCTTATATTTTCCAAGACATCATTCAACACAAATATGTCAATGTTTAATCATGACAAGAGACCGGACGGCATGTCTTTGTTTCCTTGGAAGATGGGTAGGCCTTTAGTGTGGGACGCAACATGCGTCGATACTCTTGCGCCATCCCATCTTCCAAGCTCATCGTGCTGTGCTGGTGCTGCCGCTGCGGCTGCAGAGAACCTCAAGCGGCGTAAATATAGAAACCTGTGTGGTAACTATATTTTCGAGCCGTTTGGGGTTGAAACTCTAGGGCCGTGGGGTCCGAGTGCTCATAGCCTATTTAAGGAAATTTCGAAACGCCTAGTTGACGCTTCCCGTGACCCAAGGGCTGGCTTTTACTTTGGCCAGAGGCTAAGTGTTGCCATACAACGTGGCAACGCCGCCAGTCTCTTGGGCACATTACCATCTGACAGCGTTGAGGAGGAGTTTTTCGATGCCCTTTTATAGTTTGTTGTTAGTTTATCTATTTTAGTTTAATAGTTTTTAATTATCAATGTATATAGTTAATACAATCACAGAATTAGTTAATTAATCAGTTAATTTAAGGTTTTTTTGCGAGCAGTGATGATTATTCAATAAAAGTCATACTATATTTTTTGTATTTTTAGACACGCAAATTAATACTGATGACGAATCGGGAATTCAATTCAAAATTAAAAATGAATTTGTTTTCTTACGATGACGAATCGGACTACTTGTGTGGAAAAAAATTTGGTGACCAATCAAAACAGTGACGAATTGGGCATAACTCAAATAAATTACCCAAAGTACATAAGAACCTACCACTCTGAAAACCAAATAATAATGTTATAATGACGTCATTTGATACCCATATCCTGGGAATGTATACAAAATAGCTAGAGCGCCATTTTTGGGAGTCCGCCATATTTAATTTAGAGTAATTTCACTTAGCTAACCATGCACTGTTTTTCAAACTAAACATTTATGTAAAAATAGTTACAGACGAATCCAATAAAAGCGTGTTTAAAAGTTAAAAAAGTCTCTCAAAAATCCGGCACTTTTCCACTTATCATCGTTTAAGATAGAAAGAGTTCTCTCTTTCTATCTAAGAAGAAGCGACGCTAACCCATCCAAAAACTGACCTCGTAAAACATAGCTTAACTAGCCATTGAACTAGTGCTAGTAAGTACATACATTTGGTGTGACCATTTAAACTGTTTGTAAGTATAACTGCCAACAAGGGGTGATGTATTAATAGATTACAAATACTTGCAGGAAAATCTGGCCAGTTATAAAAGTTGAAAATATTCATTGTTTAGAAAACACACTAAAAATAAGTCTTCGTTCGCGCGATAGGTGTAGGAACACAATGTGCTATTGAAACATAACATAACATAACATCATGCCTGTAATCCCCGTAGGGTTAGGCAGAGGTGTACCTAACAGTACACCCACATTTCGCCAGATATCTTCAAGTCCCATGTAATAGGGGGCGAGCCTATTGCCATGAACTGGGCACAAATCCAGACTCCGTGGCTGCTACTGAGAAATTCGTGACGGAAAAACCCACTTTGCCCGACCTGGGAATCGAACCCAGGATCTCATGCTCAGCAGTCGCGCTTGCGACCACTCGACGAACGAGGCAGTTAAGCAGCATATCTTCTTCTTCCATATACTTCTCTATTACTCGTCATCTCAGCAGTCACCTCCTTTCTAGCCATATCATCCTTCACACAGTCCATCCATCGCTTTTTTGGTCTTCCTCTTCTCTTATAGCCATCTACATTCATACTTAACATTGCAGCTCCTGTGTGTGCCGTGATAAATTCAGTGTCCCCAGTTGGTATATACTCAGAAGAATTATGTCACTCACTTAAGGGTATTACCGGTCAGGGCTGCGGGAATGTTCGAAAGAGATACCGCGGCCCTGGAACACAAAGGGCAAGGAAGGAACATGGATGGGTATTAGTCAGTACAAGTCTGACACACCCTTCCGCTCTGCCCAGAGCGGGAGAAGTCATTTGATGATTTTCCCGTCGTAATAAAAAAAAGAGAATTACCGGTTGTTGCATTTATACTAGTAATCGGTTATTTAAATAAAGTTACTTGTTATAACGATCGATTGTTTTGACGGTCGCAGGATGGTAGCAACCGGATAAGAGTTGCTGAGAATCGAGTTGAGTGGCGTGCGATTATGAAGGTTTACCTCTAGCAATGGACTGATGACGATGATGGCTTGTTTTAAACAGGACATGTAAAGTGATTTTTGTAATACGGGGTTGAAAATTTTGTCAATTTTTTTTTTTGAAGATTTACTTCTTTTGGCGCGTTAGGGAAAATGATGAGAGTAAATTTTTACGATGCGCGCGCACACCGTCACGAAAAACCGACTCTTTTTTTTTACGGATGGGAAATCATCAAATGACTTCTCCCGCTCTGGGCAGAGCGGAAGGGAGTGTCCGACTTGTACTGACTAAAACCCATCCATGTTCCTTCCTTGCCCTTTGTGTTCCAGGGCCGCGGTATCTAAAACCGACACCCTTAAGTTAGCTAATCAACATACGAGTACACCCTGAAGTTAGCTAGTTTTATTTTACTACTCCTAATGTTTGTTTAATTTCGTAGTGTCAGATATTGACAAGCCTTTTTTTTTTACGGATGGGAAATCATCAAATGACTCCTCCTACTCTGGGCGGAGCGGAAGGGAGTGTCAGACTTGTACTGACTAAAACCCATCCATGTTCCTTCCTTGCCCTTTGTGTTTCAGGGCCGCGGTATCTCTTTCGAACAGCCCGCAGATATTGACAAGCCTAGGTTATTATTTTTAATCTACTGCTGGAGCTAGGAGGTTAGGTTGTATAGGTAATTGATATTAGACCTTGTTATAAACAACTTTACTTTCGCGTTGCTGTTTTCACCAATAGATAGAGTGTTTCTCGAGGAAGGTTTTACTATATAATTTTTTAAGTTTTTGTTGCGGGAACGGTATCAAAATTGTATGATTACTTTTTGTTGCGTTAACCGACTTCCACGCGGGCGAAGCCGCTAGTTTAGGATAAAAAAAGACCCAAGGTTCGTCGGATTGAGCCATAACCCAAAAAAATAATGTTTTTACTTTCTTTAACCGCACCATATTATAGTAGACCTTGATAATTAGCGGAAAACCCATTTGAGATCTGATATAACATTTAAAAAACTTCGTAATAGAGCTCTTTCCTGACATTTTTATGCTGAACTTCTGCCAATTTCAAGTCTTACTAATTAAAACAAACGACTTTCAAGAAAACAGAATATCTACATTTAAAAAACTGGGTACGTTGAAAACAATTTGTGAATGATACTTTCTGCAATCTTTGAAAAGACCTGTAATGATATTGGTGACATTAACCAGAAAAGATCAAGATTTATAATTATACATTGCGGAGTAAGCTAGCTGTCTTGAAAAGATCATAGTACGCCATAAGTGAAATACTTCTTTTTACAAATGCTATTTGTACAAATGTTAGGTGTATTCCTTTCTAACTGCTACTTGCAGTGGGCTGCCAATTTTAAGTCAGAGTAACGACTAATTAAAACAAACGGCTTTCAAGCTAATATAATATTATTCAAAAAAAAACCGGCCGAATGCGAGTCGGACTCACGCATGAAGTTCCTTACCATCGTAGTAGGGTAGCCCCCTTTAATTTTTATTATTTGTTGTTATAGCGGCAAAAGAAATTTATTCTGTGAAAGTTTCAACCGTTCACCTATTATGGATCATGAGATACAGCTCGCTGACAGACAAACGGACGGACGCGCAGCGGAGGCTTCGTCGTGTCGATGGTTCCTTTTGGTTAGTAATAGGGCTCCGTTGGTTACCCATCGGGTATGGAACACTAAAAAAAATAGTTCTACAAAAATGTTCAACCCCACATTACAGAAACTTACTTTACAAGCTAGTAACGGTATTTAAATAACCGATTACTAGTACAAATGCAACGTCTTTCTGAAGAACCTCATCAATGAATGGTACTTCGGAAAGGTCAGGTGCGTAGTACTCGCAACCGGCGTGCGTGGTGCGGCAGATGTATGAACGTAGATGAAGCAAAAGGAGTACGTAAGGATCGTAGCAGGTGGGCTGCGGGACTGTTCTTGGGCTACGGGACTGTTCGAAAGGGCAGGGAAGGAACATGGATGGGTTTTAGTCATTACAAGTCTGTCACTCCCTTCCGCTCTGCCCAGAGCGGGAGGAGTCATTTAATGATTTCCCGTCCGAAAAAAAAGAAAAAAAAAAAAGGATCGTAGCAGATGGCCTTCTGTGGTATCTGCCTACCCCCATGGGAAAAGGGCGTGAGTTTTATGCAACGCCTGTAATACAGCTAATTGGCTGACATAATTCTCCCGTGTCTACGTCAACCTGGCGTCAATCTGGCGACACTGAGCTGATCACGATACTCAGAGGAGCAATTTGTACGTTATTTATATGGTCATACTCGTAGGTTACTATTTTAAAAGGTGTGCTTTCAAAAGGGCGAGGAGCTCGTGGCTAAATAATAACAGCCACTCGTGTCGATCTTTAGGTAAAGCCGTGCTTGCCTAGGTTGGTCTGTGGACGGGTGACCACCCATTACATACCGAGTTTTCTCCATGCCTCGGAAAGCACGTTGGTCCCGGCTGTCATTTGAAGATCTTTGACAGTCGTTAGGTAGTCAGTGGCCCAAAAAAGTCTGACAACTAGTCTAACCAAGAGGTATCGTATTACCCAGTACTGACTGGGTTGTGGAGGTCAGATAGGAAGTGGCTACGTGTAAAATACTGGTATTTAGCTGCACCCGGTTAGGCTGGAAGCCGACCCCAACATAGTTGGGAAAAGGCTTGGCAGATGATGATGCTTTTAAACGGGCGTAGACGGTCTTTGCCCAGGTATAAGATGTGAAAAAAAAAACGTAACGAATGATGAAGGTACTGCCTCGTTGGTCTTGTGATCATAAGCGCAACTGCTAAGCATGAAGTCCTGGGTTCAATTCCCGGGTCAGGCCAAATGTTATTGGGTTCTTCCATCAGGAATTTCCCAGTAGCGTTCCGGAATCTAGATTTGTGTATTGATAGCAATAGATTCGCCTCTTATTTTGTGACTGGCATATAACTGGAAATGTGGGTGTACCTCTGCCGGTTCCTTAGAGAATAACTGGCGTGATGTTATGTAGTTGATTGCATCACGCTGATAATCCCTAAGGGTGAGCCAAAGGTGTACTTAATAGTACAACCAACATTTCGCCAGTTATGTTTAAGTCCCGTTGTAATAGGGTGCGAGCCTACTGCCATCAACCATGGCACAAATCCAGGTTCCGTGGCTGCTACTTTGCTCAATCTGGGAGTCGAACCCAGAACCTCATGTTCAGCAGTCGCGCTTGCGCTTACTTGGGTTTTTCTTCTCAGTCACGGAGCCACGGAGTCTGAATTTGTGCTCGGTTAATGGCAATAGGCTCGCCCCCTATTGCATGGGACATAAACATTACTGGCGAAATGTGGGTGTACTTTTAGGTACACCTGTGCCCAACCTTTCGGATATGACGTCACGTTATGTTTAACAAAACGTTTCAAAAGTTTATAAATAGTTAATCTAAGTTAATGGTAATATTTTGAAAAACAATGCATCGGAGTACTTAAGTGTTGCAACTGTCTCTGAGAAGAAAGACAACATAATTATTACTCATTATCTATCTAGCCTTTTCCCAACTATGTTGGGGTCGGCTTCCAGTCTAACCGGATGCAGCTGAATACCAGTATTTTACATGGAGTGACTGCCTATCTGACCTCCAGTACCCTAATAGTACGGGGACGTTACCCCTTGGTAAGACCGTTTGTCAGGCTTTTGGGCCACTGACTGTCAAAGATCTACAAAATAAATGACAGCCGGGACCAACGGCTTAACGTGCTTTCCGAGGCACGGAGGAAACTCGGTATGTAATGGGTGGTCACCCATCCACAGACCAACCTAGGCAAGCACGGCTTAACCTAAAGAGCGACCCGAGCGGCTGATATTATTTTGCCACGATCTCCTCACAACATAATAATTACTGTGATATCAATTTTAATAAAACGTCCAAGTTACCGCAGTGTCTCAAAACGAAACTCTATGACCAGTGTGTGTTACTTACGGGCCCGAAATAATGGGCCTCATCAGAAGGTTTAAAGTCACCCAAAGGGCAATGTAGAGGGCTATACTCGGAGCTTCCTTGCGTGATCTAATCAGAAATGAAGACAATCCGCAAGAGAACCAAGGTTACCGACGTAGTACGAAGAATTGCTAAACTTAAGTGGCAATGTGCAGGGCACATTCCCCGCAGAACGGATTGCCGATGAGGCGGTAAAATTCTGGAGTTGGAACTTGGAATGCCTCCTACTAGGTGGACCGATGACCTAGTGAAGTTGGCGGGGATCAGCTAGTTGCGAGACACACAGGACCGGTCAATATGGCGACACTGGGGAAGGCCTATGTCCAGCGGTGGACGTCTTTCGGCTGAAACGATGATGTTCAAGCACTGTTTTTGAATTCACTGTTTAAAACTAAAGACCGTGACTTTAAATCGAGTTCCAGTAGTGCGCGTAACAGAAGGCTAAGAAAGAGGGTAGCCTTTCTTTTTTCGGATGGGAAATTATTAAATGACTTCTCCCGCTCTGGGCAGAGCGGAAGGGAGTGTCAGACTTGTACTGAATAAAACCAATCCATGTTCCTTCTCTTGCCCTTAGTGTTTCAGGGCCGCGGTATATCTTTCGAACAGCCCCGCAGCCCTAAAGAGGGTAGCCTAATAATTTATTTACCATCTACCCGAATTCTCCAGTCATCCCGCGATTATGGAGCTTGTAACAGCGTCGAAATATCGGGAGCTCAGAATAATTGAAAAACACGGAAGATATTCTATAAGTGACTGTGTAAGTTTATTTAAATTAACTAGTTTTTTACAAAATATTTCAAAGGATATGTTGGTGACGATCAAATTCAATAACACTTTGTCCGACCTAAGAATCGAATCCAGGATCCAGTATAGTTTGCTACCACCAGGCAAGACTGAGGAGGCAGTATATTGAGCTCGCTTTAATAACTCATGTTGTTCATAAATCTGGATGAAGATGGCTATAAAAGTAGGTAAACACCACTGATGTTTGTTCTTTTGGTAAGTTCTTATCTTGTATTACATTTTTTCTGTAATACACACCTAACATCACGCCTGCAATCCCCGTAGGGTTAGGCAGAGATGTACCTAATAGTACACCCACATTTCGCCAGTTATGTTTAAGTCCCATGTAATAGGGGGCGAGCCTATGCCATCAACTGGGCACAAATCCAGGCTCCGTGGCTGCTACTGAGAAATTCCTCATAGAAAAACCCAACAGCACTTTGCCCGACCTGGGAATCCAACCCAGGACCTCATGCAATAATCTGATAATCTCAAAAAATAATAGAAAAAATCCAAAAAAGAACAAAAATGAATAATCTGAATTTCTGTAATACGCAGCCAATTATTGTCGAGCCTACGCTGTTCCCCCATACTTAAGTACTAATGCTGTAACATGATAATATTGTAATACCAAATGATTTGAAAAGAGTTACCATGGAGTTTCTTGCCGGTTCTTCTCCATAGGAAACGACCAACCCGAACCGTGCACCTTTTTGTCGACGTTTTATAAGTACCCATCTGGGTCTATGTGAAATAAAATATTATGGTATTCATTTTTAAATGACACGATAGATGGACTATATCAAGGATGATATGACTAGAAATGAGGTGACTGCAGTGATGACGATTAAAGATATGGAATATATGTATTACCCAGTACTAACTGGTTTGTGGTCGTTATGGAGGTCAGATAGGCTCCATGTAAAATACTGACATTCAGCTGCATCCGGTTAGACTGGAAGCCGACCCCAACATTGGAGGGCAAAGCGTAGGCCAGGGGTCGACAAGTAGCTTTAAGTGGGGTCCGGATACCGCAAAAAAAATTGTCGAGGTCCAGAAAAAAAAAAAAAAAATATTGTTTAATTTGCTTTCAAATTAAAGACGTAAATTAATGCGAGATATTTCACTGACGGTCTTGAGCTAGTTTTTTATGGTCTGGTTCACGAGGAGAACAGCAAATGCGAAATGTTGTTCAAGACGAGCGTCTGATAATTTCGAACGATATTTGTTCTTCAAAAAATTCATTTTTGAGAAAGATGATTCGCATGCATATGTCCAGCCAGAGTGGTCCGAAATTCGGTCCGCCTATTGCTGACCGGTAGCGTGGGTAGTTGATGATGAAGGAGTATGAAATAAGAAGACATGCTGCGCCAATTATTTATTATTTATTTATTAAAAGAAAGTTTATAAAAAACATACTAATGAACTACGCCCCACAAAACCAAATGTTATAGTATATAAATCTATCATATAAATGTGTAGTGCTTCCCGTTTATTCACTGTGCCAGTTAACACGGCCGCAAGTGCACTGCACGTTAGTAAATACGTCTAATAGGATGACACAATTGTATGTTTGAGTTACGACGGCCACCAGAGTACAGCTAAATTATAAGATTCATCATCGCTTATCTTTTGTTTTGATGATTTCATAGACGATGACAAAGAAATGACGACCTAGATGATAACATTTCAAGTATTGTGTAATAGCATACCTTTTTAACCGACTTCTAAAAAGGAGGTGTTTGTTACCTTATAACTCCATGATTACTGGTCTGATTTACGTGATTATTTTTTTGATTTGGTACAAGAAACTTTTGCGGTGATCCTTTATAAATTTTATTCATATTGCTTGGGTAGTTTATGAGTTTTCTTCTAAAGGGTGTAAACAGACTCTTAACGAAGCCGAATGGCACTTGTTCTCCCTGCCATGCCATTGCGATATTTTCTTTGTTCTAGACCATACCTGGGAACCTTCTAGTTACCGAGATATTGGGGGTCAAAGTTCCAACTTCTTCACAAGTTTTTTTAAATACATGTTTTTAATGTAAGATTTTTACTTTAAACACCTTCAGGACCCTCTTAATATTCAATCCATCAATCAGTACAATGATTTGAATGCGTTACAGTAAGTTCTACTGTAAAACTTGATTTTTCAGCCTAAAAAAACGTCATTTCCCAGCACTATTTTTTGCGTAAAGTTACTTAGTTTGATGTACATAATGCTTGGTTGACGGCTTCGTGAAGAGTCTGTTTACAACCTGTATAATACAGATTTTTTTTTATGTCTATGTGGATGATCTGCTAATAACTTTTAGTAACAATAGAAAATGAATATCATCATCATCATCAGCCTTATAATGTTCCCACTGCTGGGACTCAGGCCTCCTCTCTTATGAGAGGGAATGGGCTATAATCCACCACGCGGGCCCAGTGCGGATTGGTAGATGTCACATGTCTTCGAATTTTTGGTTCTAGGACATGCCGGTTTCCTCACGATGTTTTCCTTCACCGTTTTACCACCGAAAATGAATAATTGACAAGAATTTGTGTGGAATACCATCATACATCTAAAAAAGCTGAAATAAAAAATAAAAAATGAATTAAACAAACAAAAGTCTGCAACTTCCGGAAGTAAAGTTATTTTCCACTTTTAAGTGATTTAGTCACTTAAAATATTTTTTTATGCTAAAATTGAGAAGATCATTTAATCCGCTACCAACGATAAGACCACCGTTGTGCCCAAAGAATAAATAAAATGGCTGTATAACAATTTCGATATACAATAAAGTACCTATATTCCACTCTTTTGACCTGAAAGTCTAACAACCAGTCTTACCAAGGGGTATCGTATTACCCAGTAACTAACTCGTTTGTGGAAGTCAGATAGGCAGTCGCTCCATGTAAAATACTGGTATTCCGCTGCATCTGGTTAGACTGGAAACCGACTCATTTGGGAAAACTCCCAAATCAAATGTTACTGTAATTTTACCCAGCACTTGCGAAGAAGTTCCCTTGGAACCTCACTGAACTGAACGCACACAATTCGAAAGAGAATTCATTTGTTTTTTAGGGTTCCGTACCTCAAAAGGTAAAACAGGAACCCTTATAAGATGACTCTCTTGTCCGTCTGTCTGTCTGTCTGTGTGTCACAACCGATTTTCTCAAGAACGGGTTAATCTAGCAAGTTGAAATTTATACCAGATACTGAAGTCTATAGTCCCTATTAGGTGTATAAAAATCAAGGTTCTGAATCAACACGATAAAAAGATATAGGCAAATTTAGATTTTCGCGAAAACTTGTAAGTACCAAAATTTACCTTGATTTTCAACTTTATTTATTTTCCGGAATTTTTCCTTTACTTGTGCTATAAGACCTTGCTTTTAACCAAATTTGATAATCCTAGGTCAACCGGAAGTACCCCGTTGACTTAGAATCACGAAATTTGGCAAAAAGCAAGGTCTTACAGCACATGCAAAGGAAAAAATCCGAAAAAAAACCGCCAATATGTAGTTTAATAACAAAATACCTACAAGTTTATACGAAACCCTCTGTGCGCAAGTCCAACTCGCACTTGGCCGGTTTTTTTTTAAGTTCTGGAACACTTTGTTCCACCAGGGAATGGATGACCTCATGTTCAGCAGAAACGCAGTACAAAATAATGACATCAGTAAACAATAACTTCGCTTAACATACGCCTTAGGGAATATGGCGTGACACTATTTCTCAGATTTTAGTTTTGCTGTTCATTTCAAAATCTCGGCATTGGCAGCTTTAGGAGTGATTTCCCTGAGGTAAGCATGAAAGGTCATCGGAGTAATGTTATGCCTACTCTCGTTTGGCATCAACTAAGTATTCTAAGAACAACTTTAGTTCTAGCTAGGCTTTTCCCAACTATGATGGAGTCCTGACTGATCGACTGCTGCGCTGCGTGTCGCGGGCACGATACAAGAGAAAATCCTAGTGTAGGGCAACGTTTTATAAAATAAAATAAAAACTTTTAAAGTGCACAAACTCCTCAACGCAGTCAGTTGGTAATGTTCATAAGAGACTGGCGTTAGGTTGGGTCGTGGGCCTTTTGGGACCGGGACCACGGTCCTGGATCCCACCTATTAATATAAGTACCTGACGACCGAGCTTTGCTCGTTTTTTTTTGACGTTTTCTAAAAATGAAACCTAGCTAGATCGATTGATCGCCCCCGAAACCTCCTGCATACAAAATTTCATGAAAATCGTTGGCGCCATTTCCGAGATTCAGAAAATATATATATACAAGAATTGCTCGTTTGAAGGTATAAGATAATTATTTTTGAGTAGTATTTTAGGACCACAAAAAAATAAACAAAGTAATGTCTTGGGAAAATACGGTCAACCTAAAAAAAAATGGCAGCCTTCTATTAGGATTAAAGCTTTGCCACGTTGTATCTTGTTGTAAATTTGAGTCTGGTGGAGTAGAAGAAGATGAAAAGTGTGTATATTATCTTCCTCTTAGCGTGCCGATGGCAAATTTTTATCAAAATGTTTGGCCCAAATTATTATAAAGGGTGTAAAAAGACTCTTAACGAAGCCGAAAGGCACTTGTTCTCCCCGTCATTGCGATCATTTTTTTGTTCTATACCATACCTGGGAACCTTCTAGTTACGGAAATATTAGGGGTGAAAGTTCCAACTTTTTCACAACTTTTTTTTTAAACACTTGTTTTGATTGTATTTTTTTACTTAAGGCACCTTCGCGACCCCCGTACTATTCAATCCATCCATCAGCACAATGTTTTGAATGCGTTACATTGAGTCCTACCATAAAACGTGATTTCTTCCCGCCAAAAAAAAAAGAAATTTCCCAGCAATTTTTACGTAAAGTTACTTAGTTTAATGTGTACATAATGCTTGGTTGACGGCTTCGTGAAGAGTCTGTTTACACCCTTTATACATAAAAAAAAAATGTGTGTGTACCAGAGTACACAGGTAAGAAGTGAAACTTCTTTACGACATTTATCATTTTTCTACTATTTGCAACTTCACGAAAATGGGGTAGATAAGGCTTAAGCCTTAAGAAAAACAATTTTTTCCGTATTAAATTAAAGCTATTTTATTATTATAGACATGCATACAATTAATGAGTAATTTATTTTATCATTGTTCTTATTATAATATCATTGCTATTGTTGTCATTATTTAATATATTACATCATTATTACTATTGTTGTCATTATTAAATATTTTTGTAATTAATGGCTTGTGGTAGCTAAAATATGAAATATATGTTTTACATTCTACGGATTCTAGTAGTCTTGTAAAAACTGCGTCAATTGTAGTACCAGATCTTGTTGTTGATGTTTGTGGACTGTTTTGTAGACATAAATTTAAATTGTCAAAAAAAAAAAAAAACAACATGGCGCGTAACCGAAAAACGTGTCGATTTTTACAAAATTTCTCCCATACGTCGATAAAGAAGTTTCACTTCAAAAATATATAATATTATATATTAACTGCATCTGGCTACACTGAAATATACTTCATAAAAGACTAGGTAGATTATGATGTTCGCTTGGACGTAAAACTAAAATACAATAGGTTTTGGTAAACATCTGGGATGTTTATCACTGGACTATTTCAAACTCTTTGGAGATTATTCTTACTTCATTGTACTACACGTATTTATAGATTTTTTCGAAGTCTAACACAAGCTGAGGAACGCTGAGCGCCAAGTCTTTGAGTTCGATTCCCAGGTCGGCCAGATTAATTGGGTATTTTAATCAGAAATTTATTAATAAACTGAAATTAATTTTGATTTTTTTTTTATTTATATAATTAATTTTGTAAAAGTTGATCAGTTTCTTGGTCAGAGAGACCACACGAGAGGTCTAGCGTTTATTATGTTACACCTTGTATAAATTAATAAAACTAATAAAAAACTATAAAAGGGCAACAAAAAAATCCCCCGCAACGCTGTCAGCTTTTGTACCTACATAATTTGGTCGGAATTAAAACAATATCTTATTACCCTTTGACATTTTACTAACGTTAAAACTAATTTGAATATTCCTTGTATTATTAAACTGTATGTATGTATATTTAAGATAAGACTTCAATGTTATTAATACTTAATTAAAATGGAGCAACAAGTCGTTTTAATATTTATAAAAAAAAACAATGCTGCTGCGATTCCCACAAGTGGGACACAGGCGCCCATGCGAGTGCGTTCAGGCCATGAAATAACAAAAAAAATGCAGTAGAATAAAAAAAATAATATTGATGTTTCCACGAACAATTTGAAGGGTCGTCCTGAGTCGCAATAATACCTTTAGATATTCAACTTCATCCGGAGCGAATGGATCGACCCCAACATAAAATAATTGGGGTTAGCTTGAGCGCATAACAACATAATTGTTTTCTCCACCATTGCTTGCCAAAAATCGGCTTACAAAGAACCCAGCCCTTTTCTATAAAGTTTACTTGTAACCTCACTCAAGTGAGCGCACACGAAGTTCGAAAGCGAACTCATTTGTTTTTAAAGTAAATCATCGCGGATTCACAACGAGATACCGTTCGAATTTCGAACGTGATGTTTAGAAAATGACACTTCTGTTGATTTTTTTTACGTTTCTGAAACATGACATTCGTTAATATTAAAATATGGAATGAAAATATTCAAAGAGCTGTCGCCATATTGAATTTCTTGTGAGTTCATACGGGTTAAGACAATTCATATTTTGTCATAATTGGTTTGAACAATTCCTGTATCCATTACTCAATCATTACTGGCATTTCACGATGCACCTATAGGTACTTAGGTGGCATGCATCTAAAAATATAAAGAGATCATTATAGACTCTACCGGGCACATCAAAAATATTAAAAGCGCTGAGGCTTTATAGAAATTAACATAATATAAAGACTTAAAGTTCATAAGTTTGTATGTCTTCGAAACTACTGATCCGAGTACGAAAATGCTATCACTAATAGGACGCTTCATTGTCCCTGAATGTCATAGGCTATATGCCTATAAACCTAGTAAGCTTCCCTTTCCCTCGCGAATTTCCTCGAGAACGTCTTGCATATAGCCTACTTATCTATATTTTGACTGCACCTGTGTCAAACTATTTGATAATTACGTATTATATACAGTTCGATTCTTAACCCTTCTTTTGCCGCAGACGAGTGAAATAGATCACACACATTGCAATGAAAAATACAAAGTAATAATGGGTGTACAAGACCCCTTAACGAAGCCGAAAGCACTTGTTCTTCACGTCATTGCGATCATTTTTTTGTTTCTGAACCATACCTTCTAGTTACGGAGGTTTTGAAGGTCAAAGCTCCAACATTTTCATGTTTTTTTATTTTATTTTAATGTTATACTTTACTTTAAAAACTTCCATGACCCCTTTATTAGACAATGCACAATCAGCACAATGTTTTAGTACGTTACATTGAGTGCTACCGTAAAACGTGATTTTTTACCCTATATAAAGTCGTTTCCCAGCAATTATTTTTGCATAGAGTTACTTAGTATGAAGTACGGAATGCTTGTTTGAAGGGTGAAGGATTCATATACACCTTACAGTTAGATTCTTAACCCTTCTTTTGCCGTAGACGAGTCAAATAGGCCACACACATTGTAATTTACAACTTTTGCATGCTAACCCACATTTTGAAACAGTGTGTACCCAAGGTAAAATAATATTTTAATATTTAAGTAGAAAAATATACAGAAATTCTTGATAGATGATACGGCTAGAATAGAAAGGGGGCGAATAATCGAGAAGTATGGAAAAAGAAGAAGAGCAGGAGAATGATATCCAAGATTGTTGAATTAGCAATAGTACTACATTTTCTTATTTTTTTCCTTATTTCAGCTCTCTAAAACAAAAATAACCATACTTGACACAAATAGTTGTGATCGTTTGAGCTCAGTTACTTATTGCAGATTGAAAGATGTTATTGATCATCTAGACTAAGTCCAGGGTGAGGGTAGGTTTGACCATTAAAACTGAACGCAATCACCAACACACACGATAACTGACACGCTTGCAATGGCTGAAAAAATGGCTGGCAAATCTGTGTGGTTCTTTCTTCAAAAGATCGTCTCAGACACTAATCTGCATAGTCCTCATGTGAGTTGACCAAGATTATGTCTGGACTTTAAAGGAGACCTCTGAGTTTGTTTTGGCTATTTCTTCTCAGAGTAGTCAGGAAGGAAATACCAGTCCCATCTAGTTAAAAAAAAACATGACGTGTAAAAGTGATTGTAAGAACATAACATAATAAACGTCATTTACAGTTCTTACGAAACTCGTGGCTAAATAATAACAGCCCAGTTTGGGTCGATCTTTATCTTGATCGTAAGCCATGCTTGCATAGTTTTATCCGTGGATATGACCACTCATTACGTACCGAGATTCCTCCGTGCCTCGGAAAGCACGTTAAGCCGTTGGTCCCGGCTTTCATTTGTAGATCTTTGACAGTCGTTATATAGGCAGTCAGTTGCCTAGAAGTCTGACAGCCAGTCTTACAACGGGGTATCTTATTAACCAGAACTAACTATGTTGTGGAGGTCAGATAGGCAGTCGCTCCATGTTAAATACTGGTATTCAGCTGCATCCGGATAGACTGCAAGCCGGAACGGGCTAAGCAGATATTTTTTTAAATGCTCCACCACTGTAGGATAAAAATGGAATGCACTTTATAGAGTCTTTTCTTTTCGGGTCACAAAGGCCTTGAAAAAACTTTAAACTGATGAGGTAAAGTTTAGTGAAGTTCTTTAGGCGCGTTGGCCATTTTTGAGATGTGGAAAAACAATTGAACTCGCGACACCGTTAAACGACCTCTTGTTCGTTGCAGAGTTAGCCGTATTACTACATATTACAAGCCCAACAAATACAGTGTATAGTCAAATGTATAAGTAAGTAACATTTCATTTATTAGAATACCTATGCCTAATTGCCTTTTTCCCAAGGGGAAAGCCGAAACAACAGAACGCCACCAGCTACGATACTTGTATACCTACCTGCTCTTTATACTTCGTCAAAAATGTATAAGCTATCATCCGGACGTAACTGACTACCATATTTTACAAAAAATATATAAATAAGTAGGCATCAGGTAATTAAGATATTCAGTAGTCATGAAAATAGTACTCTATTCTTATTTTAACAGACATAGCGAAACCATCAGCTAATTACTATTTGCGTTAAAAAAAACCTATTCTCAACGTTCATACAGTATGACGAAAGTGTTGCTATTTTTAATGAGATTGACGTAAATGTAAACCAGTAATTAATGCTTAAAAATGGGTGATTTGTACATGAAACTATGCCTATAAAATTAAACAATCCTGAAAATATGAATAAAATATGAATTTCAGATGATGTTCGTCGCGAAATTGATGAAAATAGACTCAAGACAAAAATCCTAACCTGTTTACGCTAGGGACATCGATCTGGTTAATTTTTCGAGTTCATATCTAAGATTAGTTAATACGATTACATTGTCACAATGACCAGTAATCAGATTAACCTTACACGTAATTTCTCGTCACCCACATATTCGCAACGGACGGAATATGTGTCAACTTTGACATTGGCGAAAAAATTCGCCCGTGAAACATGGAAATCCTTACAAAACTGTCCAGACTTCACCACGGGAAGACAGCGCATGCTTCACTCCCATTCAGGAACGTAACCAGAAAGAGAAAATTATAAAAGACAGAGAGAGACAGCGATAGGATTCCTAAAATTCAGGGAAAACCACTTTGGCTGTCGAACATTAAAACACATTAATGGTTATGTCATTCGTGCAATTTGTTAAATCTGTCACTTCGAATACGTCGTACTTTCCCCGCAATTGGAATACTTCATTTCAAATTTCGATGCAAAAAATTAAAAAGAAAATGCGGCAAAAATGAACCGTTACTTTTTTTTCTTAAGCTAGCGCGGCGCGGCATAGTTGACGCCTTAACATTCGTCCGTCTGTTACTAACTGCATTAGACAGATTTTAGGTCACACTAACCGAACTAAACTGGTGAATTAAATGAAGGATAATTTACTTACGTGTGCTGCATCGACCACGGGATGTCAAAAAACACTCAAGTCTTAACATTTGTTAGAAAAACCGACAATTTAACATGTAATAACGATTAAAACACACGACACAGTTATAACCTGCGAGCTTTACACTAGAAATTTATTTTTACACTAACTCGGTATGTGGTGCGCGGTTAATTTTAAATAATTTTATTTAAACACAGTAAGGTTGAAATGTGTGTGGTTACTAGTTTCGTGGGGAAAAAAAATCAATTGCAGACGGTCCGTCGGGTAGCCATTTTGTCTCCGACTGGATAAGCAGGGCACTGTTTTTACGCATGCGCCAAGTGCCGCCCAAATATCTATGCTCGAATAGATGAGTACAACAGAATATGTGGAAGACTTGGAACCCTCTTAGCTCAATGTTACTAACGTCATTTTTTGATGCTGGCCGGTTTTTTTTTTAAAGAAAACTCTTCCGTTTTACCAAAGTTGAACGCGTGGTCCATTTTTTTTTAAATTTACATTTTCAGTTTTGATGTTTGTTAAAAATAAAATGACACGCTTTTTTAGGGTTAATTTTATGAAATACAATGAGAATATATTAATGACGATAGATTGACTGTTCAATGAGACTTAATAAAATATCTAGATATGTATAAATCCATTTTTCAATAAAAATTCAATATCAGTATTCACAATTATTTCCGTAGCCAGTGTTAAACTACCTTCACTGAACATTGAAGTCGCTCAAGCAAAATGTTCACATTATTCGCAGTTTACAAACAAGTGCTTCACTCAAGCTAAGATAGATGGCGCTGTTCTCAGTTTGTTACTAAACAGTATGTGTTTTCGATGATTAAGTACCTATTTAGTATGATAATACTTTTATTGTGAGTAATTATATATAGGTTTATTTATTGATTCAAACGAACAATTGTTTTAGAGTATAGGTAGGTAGGCAAGTGGGTAAATATAGCAAAACCGCTATTTCCTCTAACGAGATGTTAAAAACCATACCTAAATATAATAATTAGTGCTTTTATACAGTGACAGTACATGTAAACAGACTCTTCACGAAGCCGTCAACCAAGTATTATGTACATCAAACTAAGTATCTTTACGCAAAAATTATTGCTGATATCAAGTTTTATAGTAGGACTCAATGTAACACGGTCAAAACATTGTGCTGATGGATGAATTGAATATTAAGGGGGTCCTGGAGGTGTTTAAAGTAAAAATCTTACATTAAAAACATGCATTTAGAAAAAAACTGGTGAATACGTTGGAACTTTGATCCCCAGTATCTCCGTAACTAGAAGGTTCCCAGGTATGGTCTAGAACAAAAAAATAATCGCATTGACGGGGAGAACAAGCGCCGTTCGGTTTCGTTAAGAGTCTGTTTACACCCTTTATGAATCATATTCTGCTACAAACCCAAAGATGCGATTTTTGAAATGTATTCAAAGTGATTTACCCATTCAGTGCCCAGAACCCAGCATATGAGTCGAATAATAATTTGTTCGTTCGCACAATCCGTATCTGTAGCTATGGACTCGCTAATCGTGTTCTGGGCATGAATACATGTCACCTATAGTTCATTATAACGACGACTCGGATACGGGTTATGGGCACACGAACGAAATTCACGAAGTTTTCACGAAGTACTGGGCAGTGAATGGGTTTATTTTACAAAATACTTATACCTACTTTAATTTCGTCAGAAAAAACCAAATCCTGAACTCAATATAATGTGCTGAATTAAATAATTCAGTCGTCTTTAAATAAATTCTTATTAGAAGCTAGCGGGTACTGCGGGACCCGAAAATAAAAAACGCTTAGCCGCCATTGGGTACCCGAGGCCCCGGGTTCCTTAAATTGACAATGGCATAACAGTGACACTTGACAGTTCAAACAAGGTTTAACTGTGGCTACACATAATATGTTTATTACTTATTATAAAACCATAATTACAACAACCAGACCCAGATCTCAAGAATTATGATTGACAGTGAAAATCTTTTTCAAAAAGTAACTGTAGTATCTATGAGCATCTGTAATAGGTTCTAAACTTAACTGGCAAGAAGTGTACGAATAGGTACAGTCGCGGCCTTTACCGCCTGATCAATTAATTTTTTTTTCACTTGAAACATGCGGAGGCGCCCCGCCCGTTTAGAGAGGGCGCTTCATGTTGTGAGTGCAAGCAAAAATGAGCTTAGTGGTGATCAGGTGGGAGTCTCCGGAATTGTACACCTTTGCCTTACCCTTAGGGGATTATCTACAGGCGCGATGTTGTGTTCGGAAGTTTATAAATAACAACATACATTTATTAGGGCTAGCAGGCAGGCTACTTTGGCCCATAGATATATAAGTACCTTTTTTTTTTTTTCGCATGGGAAATCATCAAATGACTTCTCCCGCTCTGGGCAGAGCGGAAGGGAGTGTCAGACTTGTACTGACTAAAACCCATCCATGTTCCTTCCTTGCCCTTTGTGTTCTAGGGCCACAGTATCTCTTTCGAACAGTTCCGCAGCATAGATAATATATACCTAACAGACTAACATACTTAAGATATAATACAAATTGCGTTACTAAATAAAACCTTAAAACTATGTTAGTAACACTTCACTTGTGCACTATGTCACTGCGCGTTCATGTGGCACTTGCCCGTGGAAACGACGGAACACCACTCCCTGCGGCTAAAAATCGACCTCCAAGACGAGGTGCAGATAGCACATTGGTATTCGCACCAGGAACGCCTTAGAGTTGATCTTGCGGCGCGACTCAAGCAGCTGCACTGTCGCCACGTACTTGGTCTTCCGACGTACGTACTCCACCATGTCCTCTGCCGTAGTGGTGTAGTGGCAGGAGACCGTAGTGTTCGGCTTCGCGGCATGACTAAGCATGTTGTTTATGTCAGTCTTCAACAGCTTTGGCTTCTCCATCATTGTTATCATCGTCTACCTTTTCCTATATGTTGGGGTCAGCTTCCAGTCTAACCGTATGCAACTGAACATCAGCATTTTACATGGAGCGACCTGTAACGGTTGTTAAGAGGAAATGTGGGTGGTCTTTTTTCCATACAAACGCTCTCGCCTGTTTTCTTTCTAGTCTATTTTTATTACTTTATTTTAAAGCTATGATTTTTTACAGTTAAATAAATATCAATCTCCGCTATGTCCCTATGTTTTCCTTTTTAATGCATATATACATAATACATAATTTGTATAAGCACTAGGACCAAAAAATTCTCAAAATTGGCTATTTAGATTGCCTGTCAACAGAGGCCTAGTTTACAAATTTGAAAATTATTAATGAAAACGAAAAACATAGGGACACAGTCTATATCCTTCTTATTCAGTATATGATATATCTTTTAAATTGGTCGAATATTGGAGTAGGAATAGTCGAGAGCCAAACTTCGAATTATGACTTTTTACTATAGTTGTCCTTATCGCACCAATGTCGAAATCACGCTCGCAGAGCGACAGCATTAGTTTCTTCAAATACCTACCGTGTTTCTTCTTAAACATCTTCAAATGACAGCCGGGAGGAACGGCTGAACGTGCTTTCCGAGGCATGGAGGAAACTCGGTATGTAATAGTTGGTCATGGCCTCATGGGTAGCCTAGGCGATGGCCAAGGTATGTTACAATTTCCGTACCTACATTCTGAAGCATAAATAAATAGAATGTGTTCCTAAAATACATAACACAATTTCTTGGGGAGACAACTAACCTACTGTTAGTGTATAGGTACGGATAAATAATACAAATTAACATACATATAAATACTTCATAACAAAATGACTCATAACAAAGAATTTAAATTAAGTAACAATATTAAACGTTTGTTTGGAGAAAATATGACCACAACAAAACAAACGGTTTAATTGCTTTTTCTTTAATCCCTAGAAAACCTGAAGTCCTTTTCATAATTATTTTACCTCAAAATCAAAATATTTTATTTCACATAGGCCCAGATGGGCACTTATAAAACGTCGACAAAAAGGTGCACGGTTCGGTTTGTTGTTTCCTATAGAGAAGAACCGGCAAGAAACTCCATGGTTACTCTTTTCAAATCATTTGGTGTTACAATATTATCATGTTACAGCATTAGTACTTAAGTATGGAGGAACACCGTAGGCCTGACAATAAGTCACTGCGTATTACACAAAAAATGTAATACAAGAGAAAAAGTTAACAAAAGTTAACCAGCATCTGGGAATCTACAAAGTTCTACAGTGTTCACACATTCACAAACGATCGGTAAAAAAGAATCTATACAAAGGTAAGAAAATATTGTAAAATAAACAAGTGACACAAATATTGTTATCATTGCTGTAACTATTCTGAGCAAAAGATGTACATACAAATGATTTGAAAACTATTGTAAAAAAGTTTGATTAGAAAGAAGGGAAAATATGAGATTGAGAATAGTTAGAGACATCCACATATTTGAGCTACCAGGGAAGCCGCATGCGCAGAAGGCAAAAGCCAAACTTCTTTATCTTCAACGTAGTCCTTGATTTTGTAATATGCTTTTTTAATAAGGACACGTTTGATGTAGTTTTTGAACTTCCCTTGAAGTTTTCAATCCCACAACAACTTTATTATAACGAGGATAAAGAAGTTTGTCAGAATTGTACAGTCTGGCCAAAGCTCCGGCTTCGGCCACCTTCGGCCAAACTTTTGGCATAGCATAGTATAATCAGCCTATAATGATCCCACTGTGTCCCACACACGGCCTCGTCTTTACTATTATTTATTTTTATACATATTTTTACATATTTCTTAAAAAAAAAAAAAACAATTGAAAAATAGGTTTCTGCCGGTGTCGGAAGCAGGGTCTAAGCTACTGTGGTTAGGGCTCCAGAGACAGGAACCTCCTCACAATGCGAGCCGTATCGTACCGCCTAAGGAGAGCGTTATTATTATTTTTTTTATTTCAGTTAATTATAATCCACACAATACGCAATACATTAAATTAAATTAAAATCTATTTGCTCATTACTAACACTACATAAAATTAAAATAAAAGACTCATAGTGTTAGTAACAATGTACTTAAAAACTATGTTAGTTATACTCTTATCAAAAACAAAAACAGATTGTGACATTATTGCTGCAAGGTAACAGGCCCAGCCGAAACCTTGCAGCAGTGGTTCACAAACTCATAATCAAGCCTGCTAGCTGTCATAGATAGGATGCCGTTGGCGCTGCTCCGCACCCCACGGACCAAGGATGCGCACCGTTTCCGTATCACCATGTAAAATAGTCCACGTGAGCTAGTTCTATGAGAGGGAATGGGCTATAATCATCCACGCGGGCCTAGTGCGGGTTGGTAGATGTCACACACATGTCTTCGATTTTTTGGTTTTAGGACATGCCGGTTTCCTCACGATGTTTTCCTTTATCGTTTTGAGAGCAGTGATGATTTAATAACTTACACAAAGTTATGAGCCTGCTTGGGTTCGAACCCACGAGTTACTGTTCGTAAGTCGGGGCAGCCATCACTGGGCCACCGGATCTCTCCCGAACCTTCGGCTTCGAAAAAAATGGGCCGAAGTTTTGACGAAGCTCATGACGCCAACATCACGTTCGAAATTCGAACAGTGTCTCGTTGTGAATCCGCGATGATTTATTTTAAAAACAAATGAGTTCGCTTTCGAATTGTGTGCGCTCACTTGAGTGAGGTTACAGTCCAAGTGAACTTTACAGAATCGTATTATTGCATTCCTTACGCATTTGCTGACGTCTTTGTATCTGTACAAATGTCTAATTTTATTGATTTAGTATGGCTTTCAATGAAAATAAATCACGAATAACAAGCATAAATTGACATGAAAACTACATGATATAAGGAAAAATCAATTGTAAAGTATTTATTGTTCCCCATTTAAATCAGGATATTTTACTTTTATCCTGTTTTCATACTCAAGTTAGGGTGACCAGATTAAAGGTACTAGTAGGATTTTCTGTAACGTAGGGCAACGCCCTAGAAAGTCGACCACTTTCCAATCTTATTACTTAAGACATAAGGGTGAAAATGGTAGAGCGTCAGTGAACTCGGTAATACTTACGTAGAAACTATCACTCTTGTATGACTTAAGGTATGATTCCGAACCACGCTGCACCTGCAGCAGTGCTGCCGCGACACTACTTGTCCCCATACAATTTCTATAAGCTTATATGAGATTACATTCCGAGCTAGGCAGCAATGTAAGCAAAGTACCTTAGTGGCAGCACTGCGGCAACAGCACTGCTGCTTGTTGCCGAGTTCGGAATCATACCTTTAATGTTTGAATGTGGATGAATCAGAAAGAATAGATAATGATCATGTTTTTCAGTAGATTCTGCGTTTTTATAAACGAGTATGACATAGAGGTCAGAGATAGAGATAAAGGACTGTAAAATAGCGTCAGCGCAAGGAATCATCATCATCACCGTCTATGACGTGAAGAGCAGCGGTGGCCCAGTGGTAGCGACCCCGACTTACGGACAGTAAGTCGTGGGTTCGACCCAGGCAGGCGCATTACTTTATGGGCAAGGAAGGAACATGGATGGGTTTTAGTCAGTACAAGTCTGACACTCCCTTCCGAGAGCGGGAGAAGTCATTTGACGATTTCCCATACGAAAAAGAAAAAAGGTGTGTGTACTTATGTATGTACACGCGATAGAAGTTATACTTCTTTGGCGTAACAAGATAAAAATCTTTTAAAAAAATTTATCTTTCGCCTTATCCCACGTTTGTAGAAACAAGGTCTAATATCAATTACCGATACAACCTAACCTCCTAGCTCCAGCAGTAGATTAAAAATAATAACCTAGGCTTGTCAATATCTGACACTATGCTAACTTCAGGGTGTATGTTGACTAGCTAACTTCAACCTGTTACTTTTTTGTTACAGTGACGCGCGCGCATCTTAAAATTTCACTCTCATTTTTTCATAACGCGCTTAAAGAAGTATAACTTCAAAAAAAGCAATCAATCTCTATGACAGAGAAGAAGCCCACAGGGGTAAGTACAGGGTGTAAAGTACTTTATCCCCCATAGAAAAGGGAGGATCCTCCAACCAGACGGTTGTTGTGTCTGGTGGGCTACTGCCCGACAGTTGTAGTCGGGTTTTACGTGGTCTTAATTTGCGGATAACTTTAACTGCGCAATTTAGATTATTGATGTTAGTTCTTCATTTGTGTCATAGATGGCACTGTAGTACTTTTTGTACTATGTTGCTATAGTACTTTTTGTAGTGCTTCGACAGGCCTGTGACCCGACACTGAGAACGTTATAAGCTGAGTGAAGAATATCCTCGCTTGAGTTAGAATCCACAACACTGGACAGTGGCACCGGAACGGTATGCCATTATTCCATTACAACATTCTTAAATTATTCTATTAACACTTCTTCTTCACGAGTAATGTGGTTACACATTACTCTTAAACAATAGACATTTAAATGACGTTCCATTTGATATTACAGTGACGTTTCACTTGTTTTCCATGCATACCTCTGTGTGACGTATGTTAATTCTATTGTCATTTCAGTCCGGGATAACACGGGATTTTATTGTCACCCTACTCTGCCGCCATTTTCAGTGTCTCCAACCATATTATACAGGACAGTTGTCATTTGTTTTTTGTTCTATTAAACGTTTCAAAAATGTTATTATTTCTTTTTTTGGTGTTCTTGTGTTCCAATTTTTTGTTTATAAAATCTGAAGGTGAGTTTTCCATTTCTATGTTTTTTTTTTCTGTGTTCCTATTGGTTGATAATGTCGAAAAAAAACGAATAATGAATATGTTTCTCTTATAATAATATTGTTTGTGAGTGTTTGTTCATTTTGTTTTTGGTTTAACAAATCGAAAAGTAAGTTGGTTTATTTTATTATTGACTTTAGAAGTTTAGTTACAGTTGACGAAAGTGAATAGCTTAAACAGAGAGTTAATTTAAAAGAGGATCTTTTAAAGCAGTTCATTTCCAAATTTTCTAGTCATCATCATCATCAGCCTATAATTTTCCCTCTGCTGGGACACAGGCCCCCTCTCTATGAGTGGGAATAGGCTATAATCCCCCACGCGGTCCCAGTGCGGATTGGTAGATGTCAAATGTCTTCGAATTTTTAGTTCTAGGACATGCCGGTTTCCTCACGATGTTTTCCTTCACCGTTTTTTTAAATTTGAAATCAATTACACAAAGTAAAGCGCCTGCCTCGGTTCGAACCCACGACTTACTGTTCGTAAGTCGGGGTCGCTACCACTGGGCCACCGCTGCTCTCATTTTCTAGTATTACAAAAAAATAAAAGCTATTTTTACACTCATAACAATATATAGGTTAATTCTACATTTTATTAATAATATTCAAAACACAAACCCAATGAACTGATTGAAGGGAAATGGCATACAATCTCAGTTGACGAAGGAAAGTACCAGACTATCTGGACCTATTTATCCTTCGATTTAATCTAAAAAAACTTCATAAAAAAAAAAAAAAAAAGCTGAAACCTCTTTCGATGAAATCAGTTTACATTCGCGGATAAAGAATACAGGGTCATCACGAAAAACTAATATTACTAGAGCTCTTTTTTTTCGGATGGGAAATCATCAATTGACTTCTCCCGCTCTGGGCAGAGCGGAAGGGAGTGTCAGAGTTGTACTGACTAAAACCCATCCATGTTCCTTCTTTGCCCTTTGTGTTCCAGGGCCGCGGTATCTCTTTCGAACAGTCCCGCAGCCCTGGCAGGCAATATTACTAGAGCTAGCGGCATGATTGAAATGAAAGTGTATATTGTAGATAATTCACCAGTTAATTAACTAACGCAAATTGCCGACTTAGCTATAAAACTGCGAGAATGGGCAGGATTATCTGAACATAGTTATGGGCCCAAATATCGAAATTCGCACTCTACAATTTGTAGCTCTAACTCTGCTACGCTGCTACGCCGTAGCAAGGACCTTAGTATCTATAATCAAGTTAATTACTTCAGTTTAAGTAATTACTTATGGAACCATTTTTAGGGTTCCGTACCCAAAGGAACCCTATTACTAAGGCTTCGCTGTCTGTCCGTCCGTCTGTCTATCATCAGGCTGTATCACATGAACCGTGTTAGCTAGACAGTTGAAATTTTCACAGATGATGTATTTCTGTTGCCGCTAGAAGTAACAACAAATAATAAAAATATAAATTATTTAATATTTAAAGGGCGCTCCCTTACAAGAAACGTGTTTTTTCGGTTTATGGTACGTAACCCTTCGTGCGCGAGTCCGACTCGCACTTGGCCAGTTTTTATGCAATAGACAAGAATTTGAACGAAGCAAAAAAAAACCGACGTCAAAGAAAGCAAAGCTGAGACTTCTAACTTTTGACAGTTCTAGATGTCATAACTTTTACTCAAGTAATCACTTTGACTTGTTTAAGGTAGAAGTGTTCGGTTAGCCTGCGAAATTCAAATTTTCTTACGTATTTTGCCATTTGCAGGTCAGTGTCAGGTTATATGTTGATGAAAAATTAGTTGTGCCAGTAACACGTGTGCAGTTACAGAATTACAATCATGAAAATCATCAATACAGCCCTCTAAGTTCATTTTACCCCATTGACTTTTTCATGAAATATTCATTGAATAGGGTACTTAGAGGGTTAATGATTTTCATGATTGTGATTCTGTAACTGCATGTGTTACTGGGCTCGACTCATTTTTCATCAACATACAACCTGACACTGAGCAGCAAATTGCAAAAAACGTGAGAATTTTTTTTATTTCGCAGGCTACCTTGACGCTTCCACCTTAAAGATACGGGTGTGAGAGTTAGGCCCACTGCTTCTGAGCAAGTCAAGGCGACTTTCTTATTCTCTTGCAACTCTTGTCGATTCTACGATAACAGTTAGTAACCCTAGTCCCCAGTATAACCACTACATTTTTATTCCTTCGAATAATTATTTATTTATCAAATTGTGATATATCTATTGTTAATAGGAAAATAAACGATTTGTGGTTATTTACCATTTCTGCTTCAATACCCTATCTGTGTCATATTATTACCTATATATATTTGGTATTTTCCCTAACGTGATAATAACTAATTTTATACAAATGATTCTACTATATTGATCATTTACTAAAATAAAATGACTCTGTTGCTATCGCTATTAGACAAAACAAACTAAATTAAACCAATCCACTACATTACCACCACCGATCCACCACAAATAAACTAACCACTACATTCCACCGGATATCACTCCCGGTGGAGTGTAGTGGTTAGTGGATTCAGTAGTTAGTGGAACAGAGTCATTTTATTTTAGTAAATGATCAATATAGTAGAATCATTTGAGTCAATGAGTTTTCGAACTGGCGTACCACTCGTAAAGTTTTTCGAAATAGCGTTCGCGACAACGTCATTCGATAAAGCTATTTTCGACTTAATGAGTTTTCGAACTGGCGTACCACTCGTAAAGTTTTTCGAAATAGCGTGCGTTACAAGAACGTCATTCGAATTTTCATATCACTCCCCACAAACTCCTCTGTAGTCCACTTACTATCTATTATAAAACTTAAGTCAATTCAATACTAAACAAACTAATCTGTTCAAACTATTGTATACCAAACATGGCAGAGCAGTGCAAACGCACACAAAAATTACTCGATAACAACTTTGTAACCAATGGTGCCGATTCCCTTGTTTACAAACTAAACCAAATTTAAGTTCTGTGCATCTTTTTCTTTCTATTTCATTAAGAACAGGACAGAAGATAAATTTTAGTTTAGTCCTGTCAAATTAACCAACGTCTGACAAAGTTGACTACTAAAATTACATCGAATTACGTCAGGTGCTGACTAATTTGACAGGACTAAACTAATATTTATCTTCTGTCATTTTCATAATAAAATAGAAAGAAAAAGATGCACTCAACTTAAATTTTGTTTAGTTTGTGAACAAGGGAATCGGCACCAACATCTCACAATAAAGATGTTTGACTTTGGCTATTTAACCTGTTGATGGAGCTACAGGCTAAAGTAATACCCGTGTTCAGACAGAGACTACGGAGAAAAACAAATTTCCAAAAAAAAAAATACAAAAAGGGAAACGTAACCTAACTTTCGGATGTCTAAAGGACACAGCACACATCAATTCGGAAAGGGATCGTAACCGTATCGCCTTTCGCCTCGCCGTCAAACAGGCGTCAACCTAACGTAAGCACGTAACCAAAGCGGATCAGCAGGTCCGATACGTCGAATCGGCTACGGCTACGGCTCGCCGTTCGTGAGTTTGTCCCGAGGTGAGGCGATTACGTTACGATTCTGATTAGTGTGCGTTGCCGCAGGGAATTTCATACAAAGAATACTGAATGGCTCGAGTTGATACGGACTTTCCGAGGTGATATGTGTGCTGTGACCTTTAACTGCAACTTTTACTGGCAGATAACTGACGTTATATGGAGTTATTAATTACTCAGTAAGCTACTTTTATTTTTGAAAAAATATTAGGGTTCCTTGCAAAAAGACCCATGACATTATTAACAAAATCTGATTAAAATAAGGAAATAATATTTCTAAAATAATAACAAGCGGACAAAGGTCAACAGCTAATGTGTCATAATTTAATGAATTCATAAAGGGTGTAAACATACTCTTAACGATGCCGAAAGTCACTTGTTCTCCCCATCATTGCGATCATTTTTTGTTCTAGACCATACCTGGGAACCTTCTAGTTACGGAGATATTGGGGTCAAAGTTCCAACTATTTCACGTTTCCAAGTTTTTTTTTTTTAATATATTTTTTTAATGTAAGATTTTTTACTTTAAACACCTCCAGGACACCTTCTTACTATTCAATCCATACATCAGCACAATGTTTTGATTGCGTTACATTGAGTCCTACTGTAAAACGTGATTTTTCAGCCCAAAAAAAAGTCGTTTCGCAGCACTCATTTTTGCGTAAAGTTAAGTTTGATGTACATAATGCTTGGTTGACGGCTTCGTGAAGAGTCTGTTTACACCCTGTATTTTTTTAAGCGGAAATGAACTTAAAGTGTATGCAATAAAAGCTAACAAACTAACTCATTGTGTAGGTACTCGCGTCGTCCAAGTTGAAACGAAGCGTATGACGTAGTATATCGATGAGTGTGGTACACACGGGTTAGTTGCGAACGTCACAATAGCCAGCTAAAACCAGCCATTTTCACGAAAATCCTACATCGCGCAAGCAGAGTTATCCACACGATTGACGTACAGTGGCCTCCAAAAATTAGTTGACATTTTTCCGCTTCAAATGTAATGTCATAATATTATCATTTGAAATTCTACATAGTTTCAAATGTTTCGAACTGTATACTTTGTATAATAAGGTTTTATTGAATAAAAATTAACAGAAATTGTTATTGCTATGTTATTCTTTTGCTGCTCGCGGCAGACCGCGGAGATGGTGGCGGGATGCGGCCTTGGATGGCTCTCTCGGTAATTGGCAAGAAGAGGCACAACATCGGGAAAAGTGGAACGAATGGGGGGAGGCCTTTGCCCAGGAGTGGGACAGTTCAGGCTAACTAAAAAAAGAAAAAATGTTATTATTTTACACCGCCGTATATTCCTTTGCCGACTTAAAAAAGTATACCCTCCTTTTTTTTCGGCAAAATTATAACATATCAATAACAAATCTTTACCTCGTATGGACTACGTGACCATTTAGGATTTTTTCTGGCGTACGTCACTTCGTGAATTAGTTGGTTACTGTTTATTTGTCATCAAAATGACTTTCATGGTTTATTTTATCCACCATTTCCTGGTGTTTAAATGCGAAGAACAACTAGCCGAACAAACTTCTCGACAACACACGGTCGGTTAGAAGAATCTGATTTTATACAATAGAATACAAATGTTGTGGTCAGTGACCAATGCCTAGTCTATTGTAGAGAATACCTACGTAATTACAATTATAACTACAACCAACGTATCTAGCGGGAAAACACAGAATTAAAATAATTATACCAAGTTTGACATCCATGCTCTTGACAAGCAACGTCAATGGCGGCTATCGCGCATGAATTCGCCGCTAGAGGCGTTCGTGTAGAGAAAGGTCTTCAGAAATGTCAGAAGTCATAGAGATATTTGGTTATTTTTACAAATATTCACGATTTTGGTCAAGATTGAGCCATACCTGATTAATTATGACTTGGTGATCATAAGTAGTAAGTTATGATCTAATTTGTTAGTACTTGGAGGAAAAATGATTTTTAAATATTTCATGCTTGTTAATAATTTTAGAGACAATATTGTAAAATTGAAGATTTTTTAGTTATATTTTGAAGTTAACTCTATGTTGTTGTACGTAATAAAATTAACTTTTTATGGAGTTATTGGTCCATAAAAGTATGAAATAGAATTAATGACAGGATCTTACTCGCCAGAGACGCCATCTGGTGAGAGAAAAAACGATAACCCTCATTTAAATTGCACACTTAAAGTGGTCAAACTATAGATTACGCTAAATAGGTACAATTGCATGAAAACCACACTGTTACTAACTGTCAATTCGTCATCAAAGAGTCATTATATCCAAGTGAACTTCGAACGTCTAAACATGAATTCAATTTTTTTTTAAATTACTCACACTCGACTCAGGTTAAGCCGCGCTTACCTGGGTTAGTCCGTAGATGGGTGACCACAATACCAAGTTTCGTCCATGCCTCGGAAAGCATGTTAAGCCGTTGGTCCTGGCTGTCATTTGTAGAACTTTGACAGTCGCTACCGGTAGTAGTGAACTGAAAATCTGACAACCAGTCTTACCAAGGGATATTGTGTTACCTAGAGTTACTGGGTTGTGGAGGTCAGATAGGCATTCACTCAATGTAAAATACTGGTCCTCTGCATCCGGTAAGACTGGAAGACCACCCCAACATAGTTGGCATGAGGCTCGACAGATGACGACTGGCGATGATGAGTCAATACCGAAACTATGATTATAATTCGGACCCGATTACTAAGACTTAGCTGTCCGTCCGTCTGTCTGTCTGTCCATCTGTTACCAGGCTGTATCTCATGAACCGTGATAGCTGGACAGTTGAAATTTTCACAGAAGATGTATTTCTGTTGCCGCTATAATAACAAATACTAAAAACAGAATAAAATAAATAGTTAAGGGCGGCTCCCATACAACAACCGTGATTTTTTGCCGTTTTTGTCTAATGTTGTATAGATAAGGGTACGAACCCTTCGTTCGCGAGTCCGACTCATACTTGTCCAGTTTTTTTTTATCAACAAACAACCTGACACTGCCCTGCAAATTGCAAAAAAACGTAATAAAATTTGAACCTCGCGGGCTACCGACTTCCACCTTAAATGGCTTACCAAATAATCAATAAATTCGCTAACAATTTGAAATGAATAATACTTTTTCCCCCCTAGTAATAATACCTATTCATCATACTACTTACATTACGTCAATTGTTAATACCACAAACAGGTAATATTGTAATAATTTTATGCCCTAACTGCTGAACGTCAAAACCGAATAAGAAAGAGTTGATTACTTGTTTGCGATTACAATGGTGACAAAAAGTATGCTCTTGTGTAATTCAAAAACCTGGCCAAGTGCGAGTCGGACTAGCGCACGAAGGATTCCGTAGTCCGTACCATAATTTCAAGCGTCTACCTGTCGCCGTTATTAATATCGAGCAAAAAAACAGCAACAAAAACGTTTGTTGTATGGGAGCCCCCTTAAATATTTATTCTATTCTGATTTTAGATCATCTGCCAAAATTTCAACTGTCTAGCTATCACGGTTCATGAGTGGTGACCGACAGACAGACAGACGGACAGTGGAGTCTTAGAATAGAATAGAATAGAAAGTTTTTATTTCAGACCGGAGTGTGTAGTTTTTATTTCGGACCGGGTTAGTAACAATTTAACTTAACTTCTAGTGTTAGTATCACACAGACAAACATACAATTAATCGTGGGGGATCGGGGAATCCCATCGGGGAATCCCACCGATCTGCGAATACACTGAGAATACTGTTGGTGCTGCCGCGAACACGAGTCATCAGGTTCATGTTACATGTTCCTAATAATGGCGGCAAAACCATCAATATTATTCATCATCATCATCATTAGCCTATAATGTTCCCACTGCTGGGACACAGGCCTCCTCTCTATGAGAGGGAATGGGCTATAATACACCACGCGGGCCCAGTGCGGATTGGTAGATGTCACATGTAACATGTCTTCGAAATTTTGGTTCTATATTTTCCTTCACCGTTTTTGAGAGCAGTGGTGATGAAATAAATTACATAAAGTAATGCGCCTGCCTGGGTTCAAACCCACGATTTACTGTTCGTAAGTCGGGGTCGCTACCACTGGGCTGCTCTCAATATTATTAGCTGCAAAGATCTCTGACGCACTACCACGCCAAGGCAGCCGTCACTCTCAGTGCATTATTATATTGAACGCGTAGGTCGCTGTATGTCCGCTGAGTTAAGTTAGTAATACGGTCCCGTTTTTACCGAATTGTAATACCGAAGAATTGTCGAATAAAATCATACGAAAACTGAACTAGGATTTATCACTGTACTACAATTAAAATTCTAATTTATCAAAGTAACAACGTTCTAAGAATACCAATATAAACTAATAATGACTTGAGTGATTCATAAAACACATGCTTGATGATTCGTTTCACTTGCACTTAATGTACCTATTCGCGTAAATAGATTTTCATTTAATATTTACATAAAATAAAGAGCTCTCAAAACGGTGAAGGAAATTACCGTGAGGTAACCGGCATGTCCTAGAACCAAAAATTCGAAGACATGTGGCATCTTCCAACCAGTATAGCCCATTCCCTCTCATAGTGTCCTAACAGTGGGAACATTATAGGCTGATTATGCTTAATGTTTAGGCTTGCCATGCATGGGCTTGTGACTTGTATAGGCTTGTTGCTGATCTGGACTAGTGTTGGTTTTTGAACACAACTTAAAGGAAGTTTGCGGCCAATTCTTGGGCCGTATTTACATGTTGGCACGTGCAGATTCGCTCACAATCTCGCACCGCACAGACGTTTTTAGTTTTATACTACGATCATGAGTAGTAATTGGGCCATTTTTTTTCTCGTATGGGAAATCTTCAAAGCGCTCTGCCTAGAGCGGGAGAATTCTCCCGCTCTAGGCAGAGCGAAAGGGAGTGTCAGACTTGTACTGACTAAAACCCATCCATGTTCCTTCCTTGCCCTTTGTGTTCCAGGGCCGCGGTATCTCTTTCGAACCGTCCCGCAGCCCTGGGTATAGTAATTGGTCTAACGACGAGATTTTAGCCTTTCTCGAGGCCTATCAAAGTGTTCCGTGTATTTGAAATCCGAAGGACGGTAACCATAAAGACAAAAAGAAAGTTGCAGATGCTTGGCTACAACTTCAACGCATACGTCTGCCATTCCTGCCTGTCCGACTACACTAACGCACTCGCAAGCGTGTAAATGACTTGCAAGCGTTTGTAAAGGCTTGGAGCTTGTGGACGCTTGCCAAACCTCGGCAAGCGTGTAAACGTAGCAAAAGTCAACCAATCTTACCAACACCGGGTATCATATTATCTACCTAGCAAAGTAGCAACTGGGTTGTGGAGGTCAGATAAGCAGTGCACCTACATGTAGATTACTAGCATTCAGCTGCACCCGCTAGACTGTAAGCCGACCCCATAGTTAGGTAAAATCTAGGCAGATGAAGTGGTAATTAATACTTACTGTTTTTTTTACAGATTGTGGCATAGTTCGTATAGAAGTGCAACCCCCCGACAACTGTACTTTGAAAGACACCTACACATTCACGGAAGGACAAAATATTCTTCTGTTTGTATATCCAACAAATTTCATGAACCATGGCTGGTAAGTTGTACCACAAACCAAAGAATTTGACAAAAAGTTCACTTGGCACCTCACTCAAGGGAGTGCACACAATGGGAGCTATCTCGCATGAGTTTGCCGCTAGAGGCGTTCGTGTAGAGTAAGGTCTTCCGAAATGTCAATGTCATACAGTTTTCGCGCGTTGCGTGCTTTTTTATTACGTATTTTAACTAATATTCATGATTTTGGTCTAAATTGAGCCATTCCTGATTAATTATGACTTGAAGATTTTAAGTAGCAACTTAGGATCTTATTTTTTAGTACTCGGAGGTGGAATGATTGTTAAAGTTGCATGCTTGTTAATGTTAGAGAGAATATTTGTACATAAGTATCTGAAGATTACACTATGTTGTTATACAAAATGAAATAAACTTTTTATAAAGTTATTTGTACTTTAAAGTATAAAATAGAATTAATGACACGACCTTACTCGACAGTGGCGCCATCTGGTGAGCTTAAAAACGATAGCCCCCATTTTATCATCGGCCAGTCTCATCCATTCAAATCAAATCAAATCAAAGCATTTATTTCAAGTATGCCAGTTACAGGCACTTTTAAACGGCCGAAACAAAGACAACAATGAAATGTAGTAACAGTCCGATTCACAAGGCATAAACACTGTGAAAGTATTGTAGTTGCTCATTCCAAAGCGTAGAACTCTATGGAGAAGAACGGGCAAGAAACTCCATGGACACTTTTTTAAATCAGAATATTGTTACAAAAACATGAGTACCAAGCTCCTCTTGTGACAACAGTTGCTCTAGCCTGAAAGCATGCCATACTACTATTGATAAGCACTATCAACCCTTTTTACCATCGAAAAGCAACGAAAAAGAGTGTATTATTTGCAACAAAAACCGAAACTGACCGATAGTTTTCAGTCTTAAATAACTCTAAAATGGCAATCTTGACCGAACAAATAAGCTAAGACAATATTTTGGAAACCCGTTTTGTTGTTCCTCAATCCTTTGTTAAATTAAGTTATAATTTGTATAAAATATTAATTTACTTGTAACTAAAAGCGTTTCAGTTTTTGTTTTAAGTGTACTTGATCAACCTCCAGGTCAAGCGTCAACTTTTTAGTACAAATGTCAATTGTTTCGCACATAGAGGGAATGATTCCTTTTTTTACAGGTGGCGACATATAAATGGGACTGATGGTAGAATATTGTCTGATAAAATAGATAGTCACACACACACGCACACGAAAATACAAAACTCTCCTCAAGATGATAAGCCACCTGTACCAACTGAATATGTAAGTGAAATAATAGCAAACAAGGTATAAAACTCAGCAAAAAAAAAAACAAATTTATTGCGTTAGGCCCGAACTTTTTTTAGAGAGCTGCGGTGGCCCAAAGGTGGCGGTCGCGATTGACGAGCAGTAAGTCGTGGGTTCCCAGGCAGGCACACTAGTTTGTGTAATTTATTTCATCACCACTGCTCTCAAAACGGTGAAGGAAAACATCGTGAGGAAATCGGCATGTCCTAGAACCAAAAATTCAAAGACATGTGACATCACTGACAACCAAACCTCACTGGACCCGCGTGGTGGCCCATTCCCTCTAATAGAGAGGAGACCTGTGTCCCAGCATTGGGAACATTATAGGCTGACAATGATGATGAGGCCCGAACTTTACCAAAGCGGAGACGAGCGGAGATATACGTTTACGATGCGGAGAGGGTATAGGAGATGCGTAAAAATTAGGCTGCGGTTCCACTGAGGCGGAGTGGAGCGGATGCGTATGAAGTTTCATTAAAATCGGTTCCATCATTTCGGAAAGAAACGATTTAAAATGTTGTGTGAAATGCCGTTAAATAATAACCAGACATCTCCTCTCCTTCCAGTAAAGCTAAGCCGTGAGGAAAAGTTTCCTGAGTAAAAAAAATATGATTCTATTTGGTCCGTCAGCTAGATTATCGAGAAACGTTGGATAAGTATTTTTTGTTTTATCAAATCAATAAAAACTGACGAAGATAAAACGCATCAAAGATCATCAGTGGGGGCTTGTGATGTCACTCCGCCAGTAAAAGTGTACTGACATTATGACGTCACACGAGTTTACGACGCACTGTATCGTCTTCATTTTTTGTTTACGTGAAAAAAGCAAAAAAACGGTTCCAATATTTTTTAGAAATCTCTCTGAGGGACTAATTAGGTTTTTTTGATAAAATACCCTATTCTATTGGTGGTTTACAACACATCCCGTTTCGTCTTGTCTCGTCTCCGCTTTGGTGGAGTCCGACCCTTATAGTGGAAAATCGGCTTTGACAGCGTCATTTCTGTCACTCATATGAATATCCTCCAGGCTCAATGTTTCATATAAAGAGTGTAACAGACTCTTAACGAAGCCGAAAGGCACTTATTCTCCTCGTCATTGCGATCATTTTTTTGCTCTAGACCATACCTGGGAACCTTCTAGTTCCGGAGATATTGGGGGTCAAAATTCCGAAATTTTTATAAGTTTTTTTTTTTAAAATACTTGTTTTTAATGTAATTTATTTACCTAAGACACCTTCACGACGCCTGTGCTATTCAATCCGTCCATCAGCACAGTGTTTTGAATGCGCTACATTGAATTTACACCCTGTATGAGATTTGAGATAACTTTATTCTCATAAGAATACAAAATTGAGTTTCATGAGAATATTAGAACTATAACATAAGTCCTTAGAATAATAACGCATAGCAGCCGCGTCTAGAACAAAACACGAGCGATATCGTGTGTCCACTTCATTTTCTTTGTGTGCATGTGGCGAATGCGTCTACGTTCCTTAAACGCACACAAATATAGCTTACAATGATACCATTACCAGCCCGTTACCCAATAAATATGGGAAAACGTAATACAATGTTGCTGGATCAAATCAAGACAAGTATTATATGTTATCAGGAACTGGATAAGATGAAGATGATTATTATGTAATATGACATATTTTTACGGAACGTAAAATTCAATTTATTTAAAAATAAAAGAACCATTAATTGAATGAAGAATGGGATATCGTTCAATGCGTTTAGAATGTTCGATGTGTGATGTGTTTTATTAATATTAAAGCATGTATTAATTGCTGACATCTAAAAAAAATGGTTTTTTATATCAATTAATAGTAAATGTGTGTGTCGCCACCGGTGTCCTATTTACAAAGACTAATATAAAATACCTAATGCCAAGTTTCTCGAAACTGCCCAAATTTTATGTCGTATTCAATAACGTAGGTAGTAGGTAAATCAAAAACATTTTTTCAAACAAAAATAAAAACAAAATTGAAAGCAATGTGGGTATTTTTTCCTCACAAATAGCAACACTGTATTGTGATAATTGGAATGTTTAATGATCGATTTACGTAAAAATAATGTATAAAATGTAAGTACTTAGATGTGAAATGTAATTTGATCATATTTTTGTGTTTTCCTGAAGTGCTATGACATCCTTACACGCTACAAACTGTCATTTTCAACTATTTTAAATAATTTACTCACGAGCTGTGTTCGCCGGAACGTGACCTTGAATACTGACGGCTCGCCGAGAGAAGTATGCCATTTATGGCATAGTTTTAGTTGCCTCACTTTTTGCACTCGTACTAGGTTTCTATGCGTTATTATTCTAAGCATAAGTCATTGTTGAGAGTTTTACAAAACTAGACATTTGTACAACAGTTATTTTGTGGGTAGATCAAAAATAATAATACAAACAATTCAATGTTCGCTTGATACACGGGCTCAAAACATCGACACAAAGTTAAACAGTCTCCGTGTAGCACTGATAAGCAAGTGTGCAGGCGAGGCGAACGGAAGTTGAGAGGGAGATATAAGTTAGTGAAGCTAGAAAGAGAGAGAGTTACGTTTTTGAATTTGACAGATGATTGTTCGGCATTTTTTTAGTTTTACTTCAGTGTGTGGTCTAAAGCATACTTGTTTTTTTTTTCAGACGACTGTTGTCAACAAATCTATGGAAGGAACATGGGAGTTTACTTTTTATCTTTTAAAAAATACCCCTCAAGTTTATCTAGATAAAACAATAACAAACGAAAATGGAACCTTCGTACCGTCAATATGCAGAACGGAAGTAAAAATAGGTATTAAAAACACATTTTTGTAGATAGTACAGCGCCAAGACGACCTATGCAAAGCGAGCCTCTCCCAACCGGTCGGATCAATAGCGCAAGCGTTAAGATGCCTCTTAAGCATGTCCTTATAGCGGAGATGTTGACCTCTGTCATCTCAGAGTAGAACATCACTTTAGGTAAACGGTAGTGCTTCATGCGAAGCATCTGAGTTGGCGCTGCATCAGTAGAGCTTCTATGCCATAGATGTCGGAACGGCGCAGAACCTCAGTTTTAGAATCGCGGTCCTGCCATTTAAGCCAGCCCGCGAAATTCGAAGTTTTGTATGGTATATGTATCCTTAAATATTTATTTTATTCTATTTTTAGTATTTGTTGTTATAGCGGCAACAGAAATATATCATCTGTGAAAATTTCAACTGTCTAGCTATCACGGTTATGGGGAGAGATACAGGCTGGTGACAGACGGACAGACTGACAGACAGACGGACGGACAGATAATAGATAATAGGGTCCCATTTTACCCTTTGGGTACGAAACCCTAAAAAACACTTACACACCACATACAGCCATGCAGTAGCGATGCCAATAGATGAGAAAACGTATTGAGTACTCTTGCTGTCGTCAGAAACAGTCCCACATTTGCAGCGATTCAATAGCCACACTGACGCGCAAATGCGACTAAAGCCCGCTCTACACTCGCGCCGCGAATGTCCGCGAAAGCCATGAAACGCGAGTGTAGATGGTTTCGCGTACCTGCGCGCCTTCGCGTTCGCGCTTCGCGCCGTTCCCCGAACGGTGTCGGTTTTTTGTCCCACGTCAAAGGGATCGCGTTTTGTCGCATCGCACGACACTGCGAAACTTTGCAAGTGTGGATAGACACGTTTTCACGTAGAGTTCGCGCCGCGGGTCGCGCCGTGAATTCGCGGCAAGATTCGCGCGCGAGTGTAGATCGGGCTTAAGAGCGGTTTCAGACTAGCATGTTTTGTGGCGCGTATAATTTTAGATTTTTTATGATGTTAAAGGCTTTAATGTCATTTAAATCTTTTTCAGTACCACCACCAGCCGCTGCTTCAAATACTGACCGTAAGTTAGTTTTTCAGTTTTCTGTGGTACACTAGAGGCCGCATTATTGCATATATTTACTGTTTTTTGAAGAGAATGCATCTGTCTAGCCTTTTCTCAACTATGTTGGGGTCGGCTTCCAGTCTAACCGGATGCAGCTGGATACCAGTATTTTACATGAAGCGACTGCCTATCTGACCTCCACAACCCAGTTAGTATTGGGTAATACGATGCCCCTTGGTAAGACTGGTTGTCAGACTTTTTGGGCCACTGACTATCTAACGACTGTCAAAGAAAGATCTATAAATGACAGCCGGCACCAACGGCTTAACGTACTTTCCGAGGCACGGAGAAAACTCGGTATGTAATGGGTGGTCACCCATCCACAGACCAATCTAGGCAAGCACATCTTAACCTAAAGATCGACCCGAGCGGCTGTTATTTTTTAGCCATGAGCTTCTCCTTTTTCAAGAAAATGCATATTTAAGCTAAATTCATCATATCGTGCCTTTTTGGACATGTTGCCTTTAATTTTAACTTGACACATTTGGCATTTCCAAGGTGATACCCGCCAGTGGATAAAGAACGATCCTTTTGAGTTAGAAAAATATTTTAATAAATAAAAGGCTGACGCACTGCTGATATCAGCCAAAAAAAAAATTGTCAATTTAATCTTAAAAAAAAATCCTTCCCCTAAAACTTTAAAATTTATAATTGTATAAAGTAAGACGTGAAACTAACTCAATTGACACATAGGATACTTCTTATCCCAATAACTCGTTCCCGTGGGATAACTTCCGACATTCACGTGGGCGAATCCGCGGGCAAAAGCTAATCATTAATAAGTGGAATGTTTTCAGTTGGCCAAACCACCATCATTGCATGCGCCGTGGGTGCCGTTCTCGTGGCTATTATAGTAGCTCAAGCGGCTTACATTGTGTTCTTGAAAATTAAGGGTAAGTTTCTTGACTTACGGGGTGGCAGGGACACCCATATGAAAACGGTTATTCAGGGTCACTATCATTCAATTTTTCAACCTTTTTTTTTACGGATGGGAATTCATCAAATGAATTCTCCCGCTCTGGGCAAAGCGGAAGGGAGTGTCAGACTTGTACTGACTAAAACCCATCCATGTTCCTTCCTTGCCCTTTGTGTTCCAGGGCCGCGGTATCTCCTTCGAACAGCCCGCAGCCCTGGCAGGCATCGGCCCTTGCGGGCCGCGTTGATGTCCCTTCCCCCCCGTATACATCTACAAGACCACATGTTACATAATGAGTGCAAGACCTTCTGTGTGGTCTCTTGGACCATGAAACTAAATACTTTTTGTTTTACGAGTTGTTGAATTTGGACAAAAAATCATGGACTTTCTATACGAACTGACGAATTAAAATGTGGCTTATTCCCGGTTCGTCATCAATTTTTTTTCCATACAAGAAGTCCCGGTTCGTCATCATAAGAAAACAAATGAATTTTTCATTTTGAAGTAAAACTAAAACAAAAATTATGAATTTCCAAAAGTCATAGAACAAAAGTTGACCAGTTTCAAGGCGCATACCCACCGCGGCGCACGGATAGGCTACGCACCTGTGTTAAGCTTCGCTTTGCAAGAAAATGTATGTGATTGTACCCACTGCACACCACGGACACGCTATGCGTCAATTGACGTCATTAGTAGGTACATGCGTGACTTGCTCCAATAAGGCGCTCACATAGCTCAACGCTGTCAACGCCATGCACGATGTACACAGTACACACTATACACGAATATTAACCCAAGACTTTGCCGCGGTAGGCCACGCACGCTACAGTTGTACATAATTGTGGGTGCGTAGCATGTACTGCAGTGGAAACGTAAACCCACGTTGTCAAACAAATGAATCCACGCAACTAAAATGCGCCGCGGTGGGTTTGCGCCTTCATGGTCTGAGACACCACACGAGTGGTCTTGCGTTTATTATGTTACACCCTGTATAAATCTTCTTTATCTATAAATCATCGTCGTCTCTTCCTGCCTGTATCCCAATTAATTTGAGATACTTTATATGGTACATCTCTGCCTGTATCACAGGAGTGATGGCGTTAACAATGTATATGACCAAATTATTCGAAATTCGAACGAGATTTTAAATAAAAGGCAGATGAATTTGCTGATAAAGTGCTAGTTATTTAACTTTAAATATTTTACATTCTCCTCATATTGTAAGCACCCCACAGTAATCAAAATAGAGCTTTTTATAAGCATATCCTTTTATTTTCCAGCACAAAAACTGATCACTTTGAACACACACAATAATCTGTCCAAGAAGTCGGATGCTGCTCCAGAAGACATCGGTAAGCTACGTTTAATCATCTACTTGACACAAAAGAACAGAAAAAAACAGTTCTACCCTTATATTAGAAATAAATATAAGAATAATAACAGCTGGAGGGGTCGATCTACAGGTAAAACCGCCCTTGCCTAGATTGGTCCATGGATGGATTATCACCCATTACATACCGAATTTCACATAAAATCTATTCGTAAATGCATATCTAGTTTGCGGATTTGTGCACACCAAGTCTTTCCTTCTCCTATCGGAAGGAACTGGGTCATAGGGAAGTGTAGAGTGCTGGTGTAGAATTATGTGAAGAATAAATAGTTGCCGAACGGTGAGTACATTACATGCTTTGTAGCATTGGTATGTAGGGAACCGAAAAGGACGGAAGGTAGCAACTTTTTGAATTGCTCTTTGAGCACGTTCTATCGGAAGCAGAATTGTATTTCCCGCGCCACCCCAGGATGTTATACAATATATTAGAATAGACTGACACAACGCTACATAAATCTGTTTTATTAATTTATAGTCGGCTGCATTACGTAAATACTTTAAAAAATATATTAGTTTGCGCACTCTAGTATGACATAATACTATGAAAATAACTAAATAGACTAGCCTCGCGGTATCTACATCTGTAAATTAACGGATTTTTCTAACAGCGTGTGCTGCTTAACTCAGCCGTCCTGAAAGAGAGGTAATATGCGGACCCCATTGTAGCCTTGACTCGAGCGTAATCCCCAGGAAAATAGTTTTTTCGACGAATTCTAGTTCCTCTTGATTCAATACTAAGTCACTATCACTACTTTTGACATTCGGTAGAGCAAATCTTATGCACTAGGTTTTTTTCCCATTTAATATATTCGCGGTGAACCAATTACGGGCCAGCAGTAGGGCGTTATTTACGTCGTCAAGATTTGTGGTACGTCTGTTTATCTTAAATATTAAAGAGGTCAGTAAACAACACCATTTGTGGTTGGTTTTTAAATAAATGGGGTATATCATTTATATAGGCTAAAAACAGGAAAGGACCTAATATCGAACCTTGCAGTACACCCATACATACTTTTAAACCCATTCAATTGACACCATTTATTTTTACTTACTGACTGAGCGCAGATAACCGTAAACCGTAATTTTCAAGATTTACGAGTAGGGTTTCGTGGTTTACGCAATCAATTGCTTTCGAGAGGTCACAGAAGATTATTATGGCATCTTGTGCTTCTTCCCACGCAGTAAATATGTGTTTTAAGCTTTCACAGTTTACAACTATACTTATACGGGACGGGATTATCTTCCGTGGTTTTTATTTATTTTGACCTTTCGATATTTCGACGCTGTTGAAAGCGCCATGATCGCAGGTTGACTGGAGAATGCGGGTGAAATATAGGATGAAAATAACTTGTTAGGAGCAGATAAAGACGAGCGAGTTCCAATAGTGCGAGTAGCAAAAGACAAAGAAAGAGGGTAGACAGATTTGTCTGCCCCTGACAGCTTAAAACAGTGTTTGATTATCCCCAGTGTCAAATGGCTATGATGGGTGTAAAAAGACTCTTAACGAAGCCGAAAGGCATTTTATCTCCCAATCATTGTGATAACTTTTTGTTCTGGACCATACATTTCCCAGGCCTTCTAGTTATGGAGTTATTGTCGGCCAAAGTTCCAACTTTTTCCAAAGTTTTTTTTTTGAAATAGAAGTTATTAGTTTTATAACTGTACTTTTACCTCCATGACTCCTGTACTATTCAATGCACTCATTGCGTTACATTGAGTGCTACAGGAAAAAAAATCGTTTCCCGCCAATTACTTTCGCGTAGTTACTTAGTTTTGATGTATATATTGCACGGTCTAAGGCTCCGCATAGACGGGCCTGTGGCCACCGGCCACCGGTGACTGTCGCGCGCCATGTCCTTTGATACCGCGCAAACGAAGGTGGTTAGTGACTGCCACGAGTGGTGGGTATTTATTTGAAATTCGCCACCGGTGGCGTTTCGCGGACACTGAGTTGCGAGTAGCCACCACCGGTGGTAGCGTGTCGCGGCCACTGAGTCGAGAGTGGTCACCACTCGCTACACGTATGCGGCGATTCCATACAAAACGTTTTAATAATCCTGTAAACAGCTTGTCGCCAGCCACCGGTGGCGGCTACCGGTGGCCCGTTTGCGCGGAGCCTTAGCCTCCGAGTTTAGAAGCATGAACGAAACGCACTCTGTCTCTCTCTGACAGATGTCAGGGTGTAAGCAGTGGTAGCCTAGTGGTGTGACCGTCGGACTTCTAAGTCATAGGTCTCGAGTTCGAACCCAAGACACGCACCTCTGATTTTTCGGATTCATGTGCGTATTATATAAATATCACATGCTTCAGTAAAGGAAAACATCGTAAGGAAACCAGCATGCCTGAGAAATATTTCTCGACGGCATGTAAAGCCAAGTCAGAGGCCCATGGGTGGCATAAAAACTTGATACCAGGGTAGGCTCTAACCAGACGATGAAGTAGAAGATTCCTGTCCCAATACTGGGAATATCATAGGCTGATTATGCTATGTATATCCACAGCTCGCTACTGCTCAAACCCTGGCCAAAAGATGATGAAAGTAGCCGCTCCGGTGGACGACGACAACAATCGTGACAGCGTCATCTATGAGGCGCCGAATATCGAAATACCTAGCAATCGTGAGTTATCTAATGCCTGTTTCCCTTAACAATATAATGGGGTAAAGTTGCAAGGTTTGAATATAGGGAAAATTCAGAAACTCGATGTAGCAACCCTGGGGGGGTACGCACTACAGCAGCCGATTAGCTGCTGTGATGACATGCCGCCATTATCGCTAGAAGTGTCGCTACAATAAATATTGAAAAGTGATCATTGCCTTTCGCTGATCCCAATTTAATTGGAGCCGTCTCAGCATGTTTTATTCTTCCATTTCTCCCCATCTTAGCAGTCACCTTCTTTCTAAAAGTCTATCTTTTATTTGACTCGCAGCTCGCATGCCAATGCAGCCTCCTCAACCACCAGCTATCACCACCATGCCTCGTAAGTACTCTTCACCAGTTTATTTCTTAAAAACCACATACCACTATCACTTTTATATTTGCTTAGTGGGAAAATTATTTCTGATAATAATATACAGGTTTACATCAAATTTTCTTTCTTAGGGTTCCGTACCTCAAAAGGTAAAAAAGGAACCCTTATAAGATCACTCTCTTGTCCGTCTATCTGTCTGTCTGTCTGTGTGTCACAACTGATTTTCTCAAGAACAGTTTGACCTAGCAAGTTGAAATTTATACCAGATACTGAGGTATATATTCCCGATTAGGAGTATATATATATCATAAAAATCAAGATTCTCGTGTCCGTCAGTCCGTCCGTCTGTCTGTCTGTCAGCCTGTCCGTAGGTCACTACCGATTTTCTCAGGAACGGGTGGACCTAGCAAGTTGAAATTTATACCAGATACTGAAGTCCCTCTTAGGTGTATAAAAATTAAAGTCTTGGGTCAACACGATAAAAAGATATGGGTAAATTTAGATTTTCGCGAAAACTTCTAAGTACCATTTACCTTGACTTTCCACTTTCTTTATTTTTGGACTTTTCCTATTACTTGTGCTGTAAGACCTTGCTTTTAACCAAAATTGACAATTCTAGGTCAACCGGAAGTACCCTATAGGTTTTGGGAAAACCTATGTGGAAGTTCCCGTTATACCTTCGAATCACGAAATGGCAGAAAGCAATGTCTTACAGCACATGTAAAGGAAAACCGCAAATATGTAGTTTAATAACAAAATACCTACAAGTTTATACGGAACCCTCGGTGCGCGAGTCCAACTCGCACTTGGCCGGTTTTTTTTTAGATCTAAGAAATTTTATTAGGCAACTTTTTTTTTTTGACGGAAATAAGTTATACATTTCCATTTGAAACCCTGACTCCTGTGCTAGGTAAGGCCTATGCTGCAGAAGTCTTCACCCGTTTTTGGTAGTAATGTTCACGACATTGTAGGCATCAAAAATTAAAAAAAAAAAAAAACATTAAGAATTATGCATGCGCGCTTTTGTGTGGTGTATGCGTGTGTTTATGCGTAGGTGTGAATGTGTGAGTGTGTTGTGTCTATGTGTGTGTGTGGGTTTGATGTGTGGTGTGCGTGATCGTGATTGGTGGCTGGACTTGGGTTATATTATGAGACTGGGTTTGCCTACCAAACTATTAATCATCTCGAGTATTTATCTTTGATTAAGTTTTCCGTCTGTTGGTACTCCAGTGTTAGAAGCCATGAATTTAGTTATATCTTAGTTTTATTTAACTAAATTTAAATATTATAAAAATTCAAAACATAAGCTTTCCTTGGCAGTCGGGAAAAACGGGCATTATATACTTAAACTAAAATAACTAAACTAACCATAAAAGGGCATCTAAAAACTCCTTCTCCACGCGGTCAGCTGGTAATGTGCCTAAGAGACTGACAGCGTTGCCACGTTGTATGGCAATACTTAGCCTCAGGCCAAGGGAAAAGCCAGCCCTTGCGTCACGGCAACCGTCAACTAGGCGTTTCGAAATGTCCTTAAAAAGGCTCTGAGCACTCGTTTCTACTCCAAACGTCATGAAAATACATACAACAATAAAGCAATATTTACGCCGTTTGAGGTTCTCTGTTAAATCAATTTAGATGCTAAAAACTTCGCACAAAAGACCATAAAACAAACAAAAGATTTTTGAAGTTCAAATTTCTAGCGGCATTTGGAGGTATTCCTCGAAGCGCTACTATTTTGAGGCGATCACAGGGATCGATGGATGCCGTGGTTAACTTGAAATTATGAGGTGAGATTTATTTTGAAATGAATACATCTTTTGGCGCACCACACATACATTTTTTCGTAGGTAGTAAGTTAGGCTGATCCGTCACGCTCTGAGGTGAAAGGCTCGATCGGGTGAACTCGGGACCGCCGAGTGTACCCGAGCGGGAAAGATACAGACAGCTGTTTTCACTTCTGCCGTGCGGTCTTAAGCACACACTCTATTTTTGTTATTTATTGTTGTATCTTACTAAATAACGACAAGCACAATGTCTGTGAATGAGGTTGGACTTCCGAAATTTTATTTTATTTTCAAGATAGTATCAAACCTGTATTAATCAATAGTTTGTATCAATGCAACCCAAAACAAATTTGAAATGAGACCAGATCTCCTAACCACCAAATAAACGGCCAAATAATTCAAAGCTCTTTGGCCAACTAAATGTATTTACCTGAACTGTTTTGACAGAAACATCATACTGACTGATAGTACTTCGTGTCATTAACAAAAACTGGCCAAGTGCGAGGCGGACTCGCGCACGAAGGGTTCCGTACCATAAACCGAAAAAAACACGTTTCTTGTGTGGCAGCACCTTTCATTATTAAATAATGTATATTTTTATTATTAGTTGTTCTATCGGCAAGAGAAATACATCATCTGTGTAAATTTCAACTGTCTACTTATCACGGTTCATGAGATACAGCCTGGTGACAGACAGCCAGATAGACAGACAGACAGACGGACAGTGGAGTCTTAGTAATAGGGTCCCGTTTTTACCCTATGGGTGCAGAACCCTAAAAAAGAAGAAATACCTAATCCTATTATGTCTACAGGTACTCCCAGACCAGACCACAATACGAGGATTCATTCCCAAGCCGCGATGCTGGCATCAGCTCTAAACAGTCCTGCACGGAGCCCCATATCAGAGAACTTTCCTCCTAACTTTCAAAAGCCTAATCATAATGGTTAGTATCATCATAAATCATCATTTTAAAAGCTCTTACAATTATTAGACCAAACTATTTAAGAGGGCTATAACAATTTTTCTTTTATTTGAGTGTTTAACTCGAGTTTTGATGTGTGATTAAGATTATGGTTTACATATGGCCACACAATTAAAAAAAAAAAGTGAGTGTGTACTTATTACGCATGTAAGAAGTTATACTTCTTTGGCGTATAAAACTAAAATGTTGACTAGCTAACTTCAGGGTGTATGTTGACTAGCTAACTTCAGGGTGTCGGTTATTTGTGACGGTGTGCGCGCGCATCTTAAAACTTTACTCGCATAATTTTTCCCTACCGCGCCAAAAGAAGTATAACTTCAAAAAGATGCGCGAGAAACTTTGATTATTTCTCTCGGGAGTATACTAAATAAATATTTCAATTTGTTTACATACAAAAACCTTGTGTAAAAACCTTGTCTCTGCAATGGATATTTCATAAAATTCTACTTTTTGGCATCTTTGATGCTTTGTTACATAGAAGATATAATAATATTATAATATATAAAAATGTCCGTAGTACTACTGAATGTTGTACCTACTTTGGAATGCTCAATTCCATTTATTATGTTTTATACAGTAATTACCAAAAATAATTCCGTAAAACATAGAGATACTAACCATTTTTCGTCTGAAATTATATTTTGTATCTATGAATATATAATCCGCATTCAAACAAAAAGTATGTAATAAGTAAGGTTAGGTTAGGTAAAAATCAATATAAATCTCGGAACGGGCGGTCCTTAACTTGTTTGGTCATGTTGGTTTATTCCTGGTATCCTAGGCATAGCTGTTTGTATGTGTGCGTAGCGTATTTCATTAGACAGCATCCACTGCCGCATGCCGTCTAATTTATCTAAACTGAATTCTTTTATTTTGTAATAGTCCTCTTAAACAAAAACAAAACAATTTTATTTTAGTTTCCGCGGACCTAATGGGTTCAATATTGAAGTGGAAGGGACCCCGATGCTAAAACTGTTACCACGTACTCAGTACTACATACCTAACCCCCCTAAAAAAATGTAAAAAACAAAATAATAATAATTATTATTTAAATGTATATTTCATTACAAAAAAAATGTATGTCGGGAGGGGGGTTAAGAAAATAGCTGTTCCATGCACACAGCTGTTGAACAGCGGTTTTTTTTTAATTACCGACGAAAAATATTGTGTACTGTGTATTGTCTCTGCATCACCCTAAGGTAGACTGGTAGAAAATGCCCAAGGCATTAAATCCGCCTTTGTACAGTAATTTTACTTGTGCATAAAGTTTTAATAAATAAATAAATAAAAATTGCCTAAAAATTGTTTCATCCTGTATAACAAGAAAAAACTCAAATTTCAAGTTTGTCCAAAAAACAAACGTCTGTGGAGTTCTGCTAGCTATTAACATGACCCTGTAACTCAAATATGTAATAAGTGTGCAAGTGCAAATATGAAATAACGAAGCGACATTGAGCATGTCGGATTTTCGACTTTCGATACTGAGTCGATCGTTGCAAATCCCACTGCGCAGTCACATGCAGCATTTAAAATTTCTACCGACATGTAGTTTATTGAGTCACTTAACTGCCCCGTTGGTTGCAAGCGCGACTGCTGAGCGTGGGATCCTGGGTTCGATCCCGAGTCTTCAAAGTGATCTTGGGTTTTTTCAGGAAATAGGAGGAATTTCTTAGTCTGCCTCGGAAAGCACGTCGAGCCGTTGGACCGATCTCCAATACTGTTGAATAGCCGTCCGATCGGACTAAGAATGGAAGAAAAGGAACTTGTCTGCGCACACACATGTCTACTATAACATCTCCCGCGCCGTTTGCTGATCTCGGCTGAGATTGGTCGCCGTCGAGAGTACTATTATTATCATTGAGTCATCTTCTTTCAGATTTGGCTAACCGTCCTCGGCTTCCTCTGCCTAACACTCTACACGACACTCCTCTCACCATTCCAAAACACAATCCTCATGAGCAGATGTTTCAAGAAGTCTACGAAGGTAAGTACAAATTTGACCCGATAACTAGGGGTCCTATCTGAGACATTTATTTTAAATTTTTTAAATTATTATGAACTTTATGATGCTGTTAAACGAAAGGTTTGGGTTATTTTTTGATAAATTTGCTTTCGGAATATCCATTCGTTTATTTGCTCTCTGTAAAGTATCATATCAATGCTCTGAGCGACGGTGATTTGTTACAATTATCAATTTTTGGTCCAGAGGAAAAAAAAATCCAAAAAAAACTTTTTAGTTCGATTACTCCGAAACCACTCAGATAGGACCTCTAGTAATCGGGGCCTTTGTTGCAAATGAGCTCTAGTATCACCCATTTTAAGGCCTGCACCCAATTACCAATCACCCTGTATATTAACTTATATCCCGTATATTTTTATAAAAAAAATAAAAAAATGTTTCACAGAAATGGAACCAACAGAAGAGAACACTTATGAACCACCACCCATCATCAACGCTATGCCACGTAAGTAACTAAAACCACTTCTAAAGTAAAAACCTTATTTATTTGACATCTCCATTCAGTAGTGCTATTCTGTAAAGTTCACTAGTTCACCTCACTCAAGTGAGCGCACACAATTCGAAAGCGAACTCATTTTTTTTTATATAAACCATCGCGGATTCAAAACGAGACATCGTTCGAATGTCGAACGTATTGTTTAGAGAATAGCACTATTCCGATGACTTGGATAACGATAAGTTTTTTTTTTAATCTTTTACTAAAAGAGAATCGCTTAGTTATCGGAATAACCGTATTAATATTATATATTACGTATTGGGGAAAATTATAATTAAGTAATAGGGAAGACCGTTAAAAGGTAATTGTAGATGACGCCATGCAATTTTTAAATATAGAATGACATTATCAGGTTTTCAACCAATGACTATGCTTGGAGCCAGCAATGCTAGCGCCATTAATATTACAGTTCCATCCCCATTGTGAAGTGATGTTGAGAAAATAACACTACTGCTATATTTATTTGTTTCTAGTGTATGTTTGTATACTAATATATCTTTTTTATTACAGCGCGACTCCCTATGCCTCCAAAGAAAGTTCCTACAGGCAATCTTTTGGATGTAAAAGAAAATACACTGAAGTTAAGACAAGGGAATAGACCTCCAGTCACACCGAAGCCAGCACGGCCTCGATCCAGTAAGTTTTAAATATTAAATTATTCATCATCTATTAATCCTGAATTGCTTCTTCTTTTTGTAGCAAGTGGGTGGATCCTGCGAGTGAGTGTTATCCCATATCTTCCCGTGGGTATCGTAAAAGGCGACTAAGGGACCTACCAAAAAGAATGGGGAGCAGCGTTTTATGTGCTTTTTAACAACCGTACGCACGACGGCTGATCAAGCTATACAAAACCAGTTTATTATCTCTCATTGTACAGAAAATATATACAAAGAGAGGCCAGGTTATACTGGAAATGTTAAGCTTGATGTGCTGCCGTGTGTACGAGTACTGCGATCGCCAACCCGCCTGGCAAGCGTGGCGATTATGGCAAAAAACCCCTTTGGGGGAGGCCTCTCTCCAGCAGTGGACGTCTTTTGGCTGAAATGATGATGATGATGATGAGTGGATTCTATGGTGGTCAGTTATATTTCATGACGGGACGGTCGGCGAATTGGCTGAACGATTGGCTGCAATGTTGCGTGTCGTGGGTTCAATTCCCACACGGAACAAATATTTGTATAGCCTGTAGGCAGTTGTTCCGGGTCTGGCTGTTTTTGTAAGTGAGTTTAAATGTTTGGAAACCTATCCACGATACACAACAAATTCCTAGTGTAAGGCAAAGTTTAAAAAAAAACCATCAAGAAATTTAGCTTCCTTATCGATTGAATTTCTGAACCACTTTGTGATATTGATAACTAATTATTGAGGACCTCAGAAACCTCTAAACATCACTTCGAAGTTTCGAACGGTGTCCCGTTGTGAATCCGCGATGATTTTCTTTAAAAACAAATGAGTTCGCTTTCGAATTGTGTGCGCTCACATGAGTGAGGTGAACTAGTGAATTTTACAGAATAGCACTTTTACTAAAAAAGAAAACATTTTCATTTTTCACTAATTTATTTTACTTTACTTTACAGATGTAATGAGTCCGCCCAATGAACTTGAACAGGCTCTTAGGAGGAGGCATGGTAAAGATTGATTTACTACTAATACTGTTAAAGTGTACATGTGTGTGTGTGTGTGTGTGTAGTGTGTGCTGTAAATCGTTTTGTTTAAATTTCTACCATAGGACCTGCCTCGTTGGTATATTGGTCGCAAGCGCAACTACTGAGCATGAGGTCCTGAGTTCGATTCCCGAGTCGGGCAAGTGTTATTGGGTTTATCCATGAGGCATTTTTCAGTAGCAGCCACGGAGTCGGGATTGGTACCCAGTTGATAGCAATAGGCTCGCCTCTATTAATAAGTGTGTACTATGAGGCCTGTGCCTAACCCTTCGGAGGTTACAGGCGTGATGTAATTGTTATGTTATGTTACAATTTTGTAAGATTTGATACAAACGTTGCACCGGAGTCACCGCTCACAGAGGTGAGCGGTGACTCCGGTGCAACGTTTGTATTAATTCGGAAACATGAAGATTAGGTACCGATCTGGTTTATTTATAAATTGATAGATATTTCCGGTCTTTCACAGATACCATGGGCAAACCGACCATGACGCCAATGCAGCAAGAGCTGGCCATGAGAAAAAGGCCTATCGGTAAGAAATATTACTAAAAAAACTTAAATATCTTTTTGAGAACTTAGATTACGAATTACGCACTCAAAAACACTACTCATGTTAGCTGCATAACGATTTAGCTTAATGCAAACAGGGAAGGGCCCGCAAGGGCCGATGCCTGCCAGGGCTGCGGGACTGTTCGTAAGAGATACCGCGGCCCTGGAACACAAAGGGCAAGGAAGGAACATGGATGGGTTTTAGTCAGAACAAGTCTGACACTCCTTTCCGCTCCGCCCAGAGCGGGAAAAGTCATTTAATGATTTCCCATCCGGAAAAAGAAAAAAATAAAGGTGAAACTAAAATGAATGCCTAAATAAAAGCAACTATCACCTATCGCTGATTTCAGCGTAGAAAATAAATAATAATATTTTATTGACATAAAAAAAGATTTTACAATTTCCATTTGAAACCCTGAGTCCTGAGCAAGGTCAGACCTATGTTACAGGAGTAAATCTAAAAAACAATCTAAAATGGGCATAAATATTCCCTTTTTGCTCAAATTAAAAATATATATAGAGGGTGTAAACAGACTCTTCACGAAGCCGTCACCCAAGCATTATGTACATCAAAGTAAGTAACTTCACGCAAAAATTAGTGCTGGGAAACGACTTTTTTTTTGGGCTGAAAAATCACGTTTTACAGTAGGACTCAATGTAACGCATTCAAAACATTGTGCTGATGGATGGATTGAATAGTTAGGGAGTCCTGGAGGTGTTTAAAGTAAAAATCTTACATTAAAAACATGTATTTAAAAAAAAACTTGTGAAAAAGTTGGAACTTTGACCCCCAATATCTCAGTAACTAAGAGGTTCCCAGGTATGGTCTAGAACAAAAAAATTATCACAATGACGGGGAGAACAAGTGCCTTTCGGCTTCGTTAAGAGTCTGTTTACACCCTGTATGTATAAAAAAATAAAGATATATTAAAATAAAATAAATCGTCTTTCAGCTGCTGATTCCCAGACGAACGAACTTGAGGAAGCCTTGAAAAGGAGAAATAATGGTAAGATTCCTTGATCATGTACTCTTTCGTCTGTTTCGTTGGTCTAGTGGCTACAATTGCGACTGCTGGCCAACAAGGTCCTGGGTTCGATTCCCAGGTCGGGTCTTGTACCGTGGTACGATCATCATCATCATCAGCCTAGTCCACTGCTGGACATAGGTCTCCTCAATCACACGCCACTCAACTCGATTCTCAGCAACTCTCATCCAGTTGCTACCAGCCACCTTGCGAAGATCATCACTCCACCGAGCCTGAGAACGTCCCACCTTACGTTTGCCGGTTCGTGGTCTCCACTCAAGAACACGTCTACCCCAACGGTCATCGGTTCTACGGCTAATATGACCGGCCCATTGCCACTTCAGCTTAATAATTCTGTGAGCTGTGCCTTAGATACAGTGGGCTGCATCAATTGGGTACCCCTGTTAGGAACGTAGGTGCTCTCAAGGAGGGTACCCACATCGTGAAGCTGACTATACTAAAAGTGCCTAGTGCTTTACCCGCATTCACATTAAATCTATCTCAACGCTTTTTAGTCAGTTTATCAGCCACCCTAAGATGGAAAGCCTCAATGGATGTCCTCTGCCCTGGGGAGAGTGGAGAGTCTATCAGAGTCGTACTGGCTGAAACCACACCGGAGTGCACACTTGTCACGTCGGGGGGCAGCGGGGTCTAATGCGACTTCCACTACCCCGGCTCGCGTGACTTGCGGAACTCATCCGGTGGGGGAGTGAGATGTAAACGCCCCCCGTTACGTCTAAGAGAGGCGCGCGTGGAACACTACGCGCCGCCTTCTGGGTCCTTGCTAAACTGCTCCAACTACAAGTGGTCTTTCGACAAACATAACAAGCCTAATGGTGTTCAGATAGCAAATCTGCGATACATGTCGCTGACTCTAGCTCAAAAATCAAAAACCAACAGTCATTTATTCAAACTTATAATTATAATTACAAAATAGCAGAACCAACCCCGAAACTCATTACATAGTTCACTCCGTGCCTCGGAAAGCACGTTAAGCTATTGGTCCCGACTGTCCTTTGTAGATCTTTGACAGTCGTTACAGTTAGTCAGTGGCCTGATAGTGTGCCAACCATTCTTAACAAAGGGTATCGTATTACCCAGTTTTAACTGGGTTGCAGAGATCAGTCGCTCCATGTAAAGTCCTGGTTATTAGCTGCATCCGGTTAGACTGAAAGCCAATCCCTACATAGTTGAGAAAAGGCTAGGCAGATGTTGAGTTACTAAAACCCCCACCCTTAGGCACTAAATATGAACATAACCTCGTTTCCAATCAATCTTGTCCTTGAAATAAACTATTACCGTAGTTAGGTCTAAAGCAACCTTAATTTTAAAACTTTTGTTTCATTCTTAACAGTCAAGCATGTGCCGACTGTGTCAAGTCCAGACCCCTCTTCGAGGGAATCACCAAAGCCAAGTAAGTGTTAATTTTGGTTTCAATTGCTTAAAATCGAACAGTGTCTCGTTATGAATCTGTGATGATTTACTTTAAAAACAAATGAGTTTGCTTTCAAATTGTGTGCGTTCACTTGAGTGAGGTGATCTAGTGAACTTTACAGAATCGCACTAGGTTGATTTATGTGGATTATATTATGGTTGGTGTAAATTACTTCTCTAATGAAAATGATTTGTTTTCAGGACCACAACCATCAAAACTGAGGGGACAACCAATACCACAGCCAGTACAAGAAGGTAAAATACTAGTTAACCCCTCATACAAAAGCTTGGTTTTAGTTCACCCTAAACCACATTTTGGCAAATGTTATTAAAATTATAGACCCAGGTAATTAGGGGGTAACCCTATTATCATAAACCGGACCAAAATCCAGGCCGCAGTTGAGGATTTCTTAATGGAAAAACCTAGACCCCGGGCTGAGAAGTCCCTGATATAAAACCATAATAACGCTTTGACCAACCTGGGAATCGTACCAAGAGCCGCGTCCTCAGTAGTAGCCCTTGCAACAACTAGGCTTACGCTCTTCACATTATTCTAAAATTACTTTTTTTTCTTTTCAGAAATCTATTTCAACGAAAATCAAGCATCCTCAGATGAAGAATGGACCTACGAGCCACTGAAACCTTTAAACAGTTATGACCAAAACCTATATAATGTTTAATTTACCTTGTTTAAGGGAAAATAGGGTTTAAAGTTGAATATTAAAAGAGGCTTGTAAGGAAGATACTAGCCTGTAGCTGTTCCAATGCACTTGTGTATTGGCGAATCAGAGTACAATTTATTAACGCAGTGCATTTTTCTCAATAATTATATTTATTATTTGTTTATAGTCAATTAAAACGGTATAACACCAATTACAGTAATTAACATAAAAACAGACAAAAAACAAAACTAAAACATCCATTTGATGTTGATCACAGAACAATCTTTTCACAATTATTTTTACCAGGGACAGAAAAGGTTACCCGTGTAGGGGTTTAATCGGTAAATCCTAGAGTAAGGGTTAATCAGAATATAATAACCGATTCACGCACAGGGTTCATTTTTATACCTATAACATAAGCAAGAATGTGACGGAATTACCCCGCGCTCGGTGCTTTGTCCCTTTCATTTTGGTTGATCAGCAATATTTAAATGGTCAACCCATATACTAAAAGGGTTAACTCGTACAGTGGTTAATCAAACATAAAGGTCTAATCGATTAACCTTTTACACGATTAATCGGTCCAAACTAGGTGTTTTGCGACTTTGACGATATCGTCAACCCAACGCGCTTTTGGACGGCCCTGGTTTCTTCAGCTCAACCTTGGCTACCATTCAGTCAGAACTTTACTCCATCGGTCATCTAGGTATCTAGCCAAAAGTCTAAAGAGACATATACACCGTGATTTTTTAGTCGTCTGACAAAGGTGGTCCACTCAATGTATCCGGCATAAAATACCTCTAGGAGTGTTTTTTTTTACCATTAATTAAGATAATAGGTACAAAGAAAAATAAATAATACATTAGAATTATGAAACATCCTGTTAATAATGTTTACGTATCAAACAGTGGAACATACCTAACCATCGCACGAGTCGAGTAGATCTTCGCTCGCAACAGAATGTTTCAACTACGTTATGCATCATAAAATGAATAGTATATATATATTTTTTTATCTCTTTTTTTTTTTTGTTATGAATATATAATTGGATACATGAAGTGGGCTGCCGTTGTCAGACGACTAAAAAGTCACGGTGTATACAGATGGTATATAGAGGGTGTAACAAGATCCTTAACGAAGCCGTCAACCGAGTATTCTGTATAATTATAATTTCAATTTCAATTCATTTAATTCAGACAAATAACATTATAATCATACATACATGTTTCTTTTTAATAATATAAAACGAACAAACAAACACACAATGTAACGCACTCAAAACATGGTGCTGATGGATGGATTGAAAAGTAGGGGGTCTTGGGGTCGTTAAAAGTAAAAATCTTAAGTTAAAAACATGTGTTTAAAATAAAAAACTTGTGAAAAAGTTGAAACTTTGACCCCCAATAGCTCCGTAACTAGAAGGTTCCCAGGTATGGTCTAGAAATAAGAAATGATCGCAATGACGGGGAGAACAATTCCCTGTCGGCTTCTTTAAGAACTTTTTACACCCTTTATTAGCATAACATCAAATCAGACTTCAAAATTTCAGATGTTTTGTCGCTATATAAAAATGTATTTTGTAATTCAAAAATATACTCGTACATCGATTGATTCATTATAATTACGTAAGTGAACATATTTATTTTTGTCTTTGATTAATGCGATTTAGCAAAGTATCATTTAACAAATATTTGTATTAAAGAAATTTAGCAACTAAGTAAGATAAAATTTGGACATCATTTCTCAGTATTATGAAAAAAAATGTAAATAATTAGTTATAATATTAGAAACATAGTACATTTTATAGTCATATGTAATTGTAAAAAAGAATAATTAAAACATAATGAATATTATCGATTACATAAAATAAGGTTTTTCTTCTGTAAATAGTTCAAAATTATATTGTAAACTAAGATGAAAAATTAAATAAAAAGATTGAAAACTTGCTTGATTGTTGGCCACTACTATTATTTTTATCGTACATAATTTATATTATCTACGACTATACAGACAATTTAAGTAAACTGAAGTAGCAATGGGCAATATGAGCCGTAGAACCGATGACCGTTGGGGTAGACGTGTTCTTGAGTGGAGACCGCGAATCGGCAAACGTAAAGTGGGACGCCCTCAGGCGAGCGTGGAGCGACGATCTTCACAGGGTGGCTGGTAGCAACTGGATGAGAGTTGCTGAGAATCGAGTTGCGTGGCGTGCGATTGAAGAGGCCCATGTCCAACAGTGGACTGTTGCAGGTTCTCGATGAAGACTGTACTATAGTACTTGTTACCTCTGGTAGTGCTATTCAGTACTCACTTGGAATCTCACTCAATCTGTCTGTTATTTTATAAACTTTTACCTAAATATATTATTTGCTAATCTTTTCCTTTAAAGAAACTCCTAATAAAGCTGACTTCAAGGCAACGTAAATACTAACACGCAATTTATTTATTTTTTTCTTAGAAGTTATGCAAGCGCCGATTGCGTCAAATCCAGACCACTCTTCAAGCGAACCATCTAATTCTAAGCCAAGTAAGTATTCGTTTATATTCTTAACTACATCACACCTGTAATCCCAAAAGGGTGAGACAGAATTGTACCTCATAGTACACCCACATTGCGCCAGTTAGGCTCAAGTCCCCTGTAATAGAGGCCAAGCCTATTGCTGATTATATAAGGATGAAAAACGAACAGAGTAAGAAATGAGGATGGTGGTTTGCTTAGACCTATTTCATTATGTTTTACGACCGGCGCACGTTGAACAAATGGATATGCATATCGAAACGTAGTTAACCGGCGCCACCGGTCTCGTCCGATATAGGCCTTAGTCTATGACCAACTTAAGAACCCAGAGAAAGTGACGTTCATCAGCGTTAATGATAACCGAAATGTCAAAAATGTGTTAGATTGACAAAAGTTACCGAAAACATAACATAACGACCGGAATTTCCAAATTTTTAAGCAGCGTAATAAACCCACAGTTATGTTTAAGTTTCATGTCATACGAGGTGAGCCTATTGCCATCAACTGGGCCCAAATCCAGGCTGCTACTGAAAAAGTCCTGATGGAAAAACCCAATAACAATTACCGAAATACTGATGTCGATGAGGCAGACAAACCCTTTGAAAATTCTTAAAAAACATTTTGAGATCGATTGTTTCTTGTCTATGTTCTCTATAGTGGTACTATTCTCTAAACATCACGTTCGAAATTCGAACGCTGTCTCGTTGTGAATCCGCGATGATTAACTTTAAAAACAAATGAGTTCGCTTTCGAATTGTGTGCGCTCACTTGAGTGAGGTGAACTAGTGAACTTTAAAGAATAGTTATTATCTTATTAAACTTTGTTATCAGAACCACCATCAAAACCTTGGGGACCACCAGCACCTCATCAAGTACAAGAAGGTAGTATTGAACACCTTTTATATAAAGTAAAGTAGAAGCCGAGTCTCTATCTCATTAGACTTATCTGATTAAATAACAACAGCTGCACGATTCCATCTTCAAGGCTAAGACGTGCTTGCCACGGTTGCTGCCTGGATGGGTGACCACTAATTACATACCGAGTTTCCTCCATACCTCGGAAAGCACGTTAAGCCGTGGTCCCGGTTGTCATTTGTAGATCATTGACAGATAGTCAGAGGCCCGAAACTCTGACAACTAGTTTTACCAGGGGGTATCGTATTACCCAGTACTAACTGGGTTGTGGAGGTCAGATAGGCAGTCGCTCCATGTAAAATACTGGTATTCAGCTGCATCTAGTTAGACAGGAAAGCCGACCCCAATATAGTTGAAAAAAGGCTAGGCAAATGATGGTAACTTTTTGAATAAAAAACTCTTTGTTATGCAGGACCACCACCATCAAGACCCAGGGGAGCACCCATCCCTCAGCCAGTACAAGAAGGTAAAATACTGTTTAACAGCTAATTAGGAGCAGCTTCACATATTTTAATTTTAAAAAAATCTAGTGGACAACCTAAAAAAGTTTGCCCGATTTGGGAATCGAACCCAGGATCTCATGCTCAGGAGTAGCGGTTGCAACCACTAAACTTAAGAGGCAGAGTTGATGCTCATCATCTATACATACATACAAATTAATAAAATTCAAGTTTTTGTTTATTATTTCAAAATAACAGTGTTTTACTGAATGTATATTGCAAGTATAACGGAACTAATATCATTTTTAAGCTATTGCATAGCTTCTATCGCGGGCCTTGAGCGTCGAGACCGATTCCAGAAATTCCGTAACGAAAATAACCTAACACCTAGTGCCTAACAGCAATACAATAACAGCAATAGCTGGAGCTAGGAGGTTAGGTTGTATAGGTAAATTACCTAGCAGGTAAATTACCTATACAACCTAACCTCCTAGCTCCAGCGGTAGATTAAAAATAATAACCTAGGCTTGTCAATATCTGACACTACGAAAGTGAAGAAATAATTACATAAGTTGATAAAAAATGCTATGCAATAGCTTTACCGCGGCAGTCTCCGAGTGTCACACGTCTTTTTTATTTTTGTCTGTTTGTTCCGGCTAATCTCCGAAACGGCTGGACCGATTTTTACAGGCAAAGAGCTGATATTTTAAGGACAAACTTAAGCTTCTTTTATTTTAGAAAATGGATTAGTGTTCTGTGCAAACAAATTAAAACCCATGAAATTGATAACAAAATCTGATTCAAATATTCCAAGTAAAATTTTTACTGCTAGTTATTTATAAATAATTAAAATATGACAATTTTAATTTCCAGAAATCTATTTCAACGAAAATCAAGCATCCTCCGACGAAGAATGGATATACGAGCCACTGAAACCTATACACAGTTATGATAGAAATTAATAATTTATGTATAATTTACCTTATTTCAGAAAAAATAGGGTTTACATTAGAATATTAACGAAAGCTTGTACACACGGCGACACACAAAGCCATACATTTCCAGTATAACATGACCTTGCTTTGTTAGATTTCTCGTACAATGAGAGACATGCTTTTACTGGTTTTATATAGGTTGATGTGTCGTCACGTGCCCACGGTAGGCGCCGTCCTATTGCCATCACTTGCATGATGATGTGACCGTGCGTTCAAACATACTGATATCTACTGAGTGTCCTATTGAAGCTTGAGTATTTTATATGCTTTGACTTTGGGAAGAGCTTAATCTTATTCGAACTGCGCTTAATAATATTGCTCAATACGTTAGTTGGGTTTCAGATTTTAAAACTGATTTCAAATATATTAAAAACATATTATTAAAGTTTTTCTTATAATATCACGGCCATTTTAGTTTTTTCGAACGAAACGTACTAGACCTTAAGACAAAACTATTATGTTCGTAAATACCTCAGAACATAGACCCTATATAACTCACGTAGCAAACGGCAAGCGCGACGACGAGTTCGATGAACTCTGTAGCTAGGCAGGAAGTGTACAGCTGATGTCACGCGTCGCTCGTTAGAATATTTCAACATCCATTGTTGTTTTTTTTTTTGCCGTATTATACATAAATGGAGTGCATACTGTAATTTTACATTGAAATAAAGGAAAAGTAAATGAAAAAAATGAGAAAAAAATTTTACAGTAGTTTTTGCGTCTTTCGCAAACAGACAGACAGACGAGGAGGAGGACTTTGTTTTATATTATGTAGTGATAGTGATTTAACATACAGGATGTAAACAGACTCTTCACGAAGCCGTCAACCAAGCATTATGTACATCAAACTAAGTAACTTTACGCAAAAATTAGTGCTGGGAAACGACTTTTTTTTTTGGGCTGAAAAATCACGTTTTACAGTAGGACTCAATGTAACGCACTCAAAACATTGTGCTGATGGATGGATTGAATAGTAAGGGGGTCCTGGAGGTGTTTAAAGTAAAAATCTTACATTAAAAACATGTATTTAAAAAAAAAAAACTTGTGAAAAAGTTGGAACTTTGACCCCCAATATCTGCGTAACTAGAAGTTTCCCAGGTATGGTCTAGAACAAAAAAATGATTGCAATGACGGGGAGAACAAGTGCCTTTCGGCTTCGTTAAGAGTCTGTTTACACCCTTTATAAGAAGTATACAAGATGGAATCCCTATCGACGCTAAACGGTTACCAAGAATTCAGTACATTATTTCGAATCCGTCTTATGTATTTTGCAATTAAAAATAAACTATCGATTTATTAATTTTAATTAAATAGGTAAAAGATACATAAGGTATTTTCTGATCATAAGTAAAATTTGTTATCCGTGAATTCACAAGTTTTACGAAGTATTTATCAAATTAATTGTACAGACGCATGCACAACAAGCTACAACAATCTGTCAAATTTCTTTAATACATTTTCAACTTTATCTATAAAGCCTTAGGTTCAAGGTTGATTGGCTTGATGTGCTGGCGACTGTTCTTCAGTAATGTAAGTACTTACCCTATATGATTAAATTTTGACATCAGTACACGATATTAAGTAATTAAAAAATGTATATAAGTAGTTATTACTATTAAAAGATAGTCGTACGTAGTTGTTAAGTAGAATAATAAAGACATAGGTAATGCATTTAATCGATATAAAATAAGCTTTTCTGTGAATAATTCAAAATTGTAATGTAAACTACGATGAAATATAAAATAAAAAGATTGAAAACATGCTTGGTTGTTAGTCTCTTCTATTATTAATTTACTTTTACCAATATTTCTTTGTATTGTTTCTACGACTGGACTGTAAGTATCTCATCCGTAGTTCACTAAAGTTCACAAGTTCACCTCACTCAAGTGAGCGCACACAATTCGAAAGCGAACTCATTTGTTTTTAAAGTAAATCATCGCGGATTCACGACGAGACACTGTTTGAATTTCAAACGTGATGTTTCGAGAATAACCGCTCTGCCATTTTGCATGTCAACTTAAGATTTCATTTGGGGAATGGTGCAATGGGGGCTATCGCGCCTGGATTCGCCGCTAGAGGCGTTCGTGTGGAGTAAGGTCTTCCGAAAAGTCAGATGTCATAGAGTTTTCGCGGGTTGGGTGCTTTTTTATCACGTATTTTAACTAATATTCATGATTCTGGTCTAGATTGAGCCATTCCTGATTAATTATGACTTGAGGATTTTAAGCGGCAACTTAGGATCTTATTTGTTAGTACTTGGAGGTAAAATGATTTTTAAATGTTTCACGCTTGTTAATGTTAGGGAGAATATTTGTAATTATGTATCTGCAGTTTACACTATGTTGATATAAGAAAAGAAAAAAGCTTTTCATGAAGTTATTTGTACTTGAAAGTATAAAATAGAATTAATGACAGGACGACTCGACAGTGGCGCCATCTGGTGAGCTTAAAAACGAAAATCCCCATTGAATCTTAAACTACAAAAGAAAAACACAGATATTCGTTTCTAATAAGTATAATTTATTTACAATACTTAAAATTACATACTTTTTATACATTGCAATTTTCTATTATTACGTTACATGTTGCCTACGTTATATTGATGACTAATAATACTATGGTTTATATAAGAGATCATGACCAAAATGGAAAACTATCTTTAACCAAAAAGACGATGCCCCGAAAACTGGTTTTTCTTTAGAGAGTAAAAGAATGATCGATTCCAGTTCGATCCTTAAAATGTACATTTCCTAAAAATATAAGATCGTCAACTTCGGTTTAGTATGAATGAAACAATCAAAGAACTTTTAGTACACTTTCAGGCGGCATGTTGAACAAATATAATTCGCGACCGTAACGCCTACCTATGTATGTAGTTCCAGAGTTAAAATCATCAATACAACCCTCTAAGTTAATTTTATTTTATTAAATCCTTTTTCATTAATCAGTCATTATTTTTTTATTACAAGATGGGCATGCTCTTGACCTCGATTCCGCCTGATGGAACGCGATGGACGAGGTCTATGATGGAACGAGCGTGCCCAGAAGATGCCTGTTCACTCTTGCTTTGAAGGCAGACGGGTTAAATGTGGGAGTGGGCTAAGGGGGCTATCCTGGCGCTTCCACCTTAATGACCTTTCGCCAGATCCTGAACTGGTGCAATGATTGTTATCATAATCTTTACAACCTGAAAACTGAACTGCTTAAGCCTATGGTTACTATGTTACTATTTACACTATATACAAAATGAAAGCAGTATGTGTCCACGTAGTGGGAACGGTACAGACCCCATTATAAGAATATGTTAAAATAATTATACTAACGCTATTTACAAAATTGGGCTAAAAAGGTAAGATGGTGGTCGTTACATTTAAAATAATTTTAGGCTAATACTACATTTAGGCGCATTTAGATAGATTGGGCGACAATTTCCAATGATTAAATTTAATAAAAAAAAATGTTTTATTTCCACCAAAAACATTTTGCGACCGAGGTGGCCTGTCATGACGTCTTAAAGCAGATTTAATTCCAGAGTGGGAAAGAGACAGAGTTATACAAGTCGTCTAGCGCCATCTACAAGTCAGATCCACAAAATATTTAGGCATACTTGTTGACCAAAGACTGTCGTGGCACCCTCACATTGAGATCCTCATAAAAAGGATCAGGAAGCTCATTTGGGTCTTCAAAACTTTACGTCATGTTATGCCCGCCCAACTTATAAACAAGATCTATATAGCTCTGGCGCAATCCATAATAACTTACTGCATTCCGATATGGGGTGGAGCCTCCAAAATGAAATTCCTCGATCTGGAAAGAGCTCAGCGATCACTTATCAAGGTGATATATTTTAAACCATTTAGGTTCCCCACAACAGACCTCTATAAAGTCAGCAACTTGCTTTCAATTAGAAAACTTTATGTTTTAAATGTGACCTTAACTCTGCATAAATGTCTTCCTTTTGACCCAGCTACTCAGAGCAGAAGGCGCAAAGATATTGTGGCCTACTCTCCAGGGGTTCGATCGGTTTTTGCTAGGCGTCAATATGTTACTCAATCTACCTACATCTATAATAAATTGAACCTTATGTGTGAAATATATCCCATGCGGTTATACGATTGTAAAAGAACAGTTGGTGATTGGTTAAGATCTCTAACATATGAAGAAACAGAAGACATTCTGATCAGGGTAGGCTAACATGCTAGATAATTATACATACACACACGCACGCGCAAATACACACACACACACACACACATACACACTCACGCACAAAACACACCTATTCACATCACTCCTCACACATCGAGAGCTGCTCAAATAACTATTACTTATTTAGTTTAATTACACATCTTTATTTATTTTTATTTTTTTTTTTTTTTTATTTTGTTTTCGGTTGTAAACTACCATGTATTATTATTTTGTTCTTTAACTTCATTTTCATTGTATTATGATACCACTTACGGGAAGAGCGAGACAGCTCCGACACAAGTACTGTTGTAACTTACTGGGGCTGCCTCAGTTTATGTATGACACAATGTTTAAGAAGTAATAAATATTTTTGTATTTTGTATTTTGTATCTCTTTCCCACACTGGAATGACAACTGCTTTAAGATGTCATGGGATATCATATTAACGCCCCTGGAGGGCTGTGCTGCATTCTATATCTAAACCTGAACCTAGTTTTTAGCGGAATTAACACTAGTTAGTAGTAAAAAGTGTCGCATCACACAACTTATTACATAACTTTTCTAAATATTTTGCTAAAGAAAGTTTAGACTAGATACTTGATGGCAGTTTTTTTATGTTACTGGGTGGAGAATACGGTGATGGAGTGACCTGATGGTGAGTGACACCGCCGTGTTATGCCAGCACACAGGAGACGACAGGGCGGAGACATTTGATCTTTATCCAGTGTAGAGTCATACGTAGGTAGTCGTAAATATACAGATTTCAATGTTGAGACATCGACTCCAAGGCATTTTTTTTTTAGGTTGGGATATCATCTAATTACTACTCCCGCTCTGGGCGGAGCGGAAGGGAGTGTCAGACTTGTACTGACTAAAACCCATCCATGTTCTTTCCTTGCGTTCTAGGGCCGCGGTATCTCTTTCGAACAGTCCCGCAGCTCACCCCACGGCATCCAAGAGGATTTTCCTTTTAACATTAGAATCCGTATCTTGTTACCACTAGCTAATACTACAATACCAGACGCACCACAGATGCATGCTTGGCATCCCAAAAACAAAGCCGATAGTTCCGTGTGCCTATTCCACTTCGATTTTTGCCGCTAAGGGTAGGCAGTGGCAAAAGACGACAGTTATGAAATCATTTCATTAACTTATTACAGTATTACCTATTATAATTATTTGTAGTAGAAAAATTCTTGAGGTATGTACTCGATGGCTGCAACTGTTCATACTGCCATTCGTCATCCGACATCCTGCTGGGGTCTGTAAAAACAATAGAATTTATTACTACAATTTTAAAAGGTGTCTTTCAGATTACTATTTCAAAATTCTAACATAGGGAACACGATATAAAGCTCACATTTGAATGCATTTCGAGTCGGAGTGCTTGGAGTTTAAAAGGCTTCTTCCAGTTAAATGTTGTGATTTTGGCACCAGAGGGGTTACTATGACATCTTAAAGCAGTTGTAATTCCAGTGTGGGAAAGAGACAGAGCTATACGGATCGTATAGCGCCATCTCTTTCCTACACTGGAATGACAACTGCTTTAAGACGTCATGGTAGGCCACCTGAGATGAGCGAGGATGCGTAGCGAGGGATGTGTGTGGAACTAACCAATAATATAGCTTCCTTTTCACAGCTTCAGCAATTCTAGCTATGTGATTGGTTAGTTCCACACACAACCCTCGCTACGCATCCTCGCTTATCTCTGGTGGAAACGCAGCCTAAGGGTACTAGAAAGGGGCTGCGGGACTGTTCGAAAGAGATACCGCGGCCCTGGAACACAAAGGGCAAAGAAGGAACATGGATTGGTTTTAGTCAGTACAAGTCTGACACTCCCTTCTGCTGCTGGGAGGACATATTTGATGATTACCCATCATAAAAAAGGGTACTGGAAAGCAGAAGAATAAGAAGAAGTTACAAACCTTGTTTTCTAAAAGGCTCTGGTGGTGGAAATACTGGCACCTTTTTCGGATGTAAAGGTGGGACGGGTTCTGTTAAAACAAAACATAACATAAGATCAGGCCTGTAATCCCCGAAAAGTTATGCAAAGGTGTACCTATTAGTACACCGCCACATTTCTGTTTAAGTCCCATGTAATAGGGGGCGAACCTATTGCCATCAATCAGGCAGGAATCCAAACTTTGTGGCTGCCTAGTGGTATGACTGTCGGACTGCCAAGGGTCTCAAGTTCGAACCCAAAGCACGCTTCTCTTATTTTTCTAATTCATGTGCGTATTGTATAATTATGACTTGCTTCGGTGAAGGAAAACGCCATGAGAAAATCAGCATGTCTGAGAGATTCTCGACGGCCAAGTCAGAGGTCCAAAGGCTATAAAAACTCTGAAACCAGGTTAGGCATTATCTACAGGATAAAGAAGAAGACTGAGTAATTCTTAATGGAAAAACCCAAAAACTTTTTGACCGAACCAGAAATCATATCCAGGACCTCATACTTAGCTGTCGCGCTTGCCCAACGAGGCAGGCCTTAATTTAACAATTTTCCTTACTTACTTCATAAAACTATATGCATTGACGACATTATTGACGCACGTTCATTTGAGGAAATAATAAATAATTTTCCAAAAAGTAAATATTTTGTTTTCTATTGTGATAATAGGCTAGTTGACAAGGTCAAAAATAAAATATAAAAATACGTAGAAATAAGGCCACTCATCTTAAAAACTACCATCACCGTACAGAAATTAAATATTGGGGGACAATATAATTGTAAAATTGGATTTACTGATAATAAGTATTACATTTGATCCCAAATAAGTATGACGTCACAACGTGCTATTTCATAAAAATCACGTACACATTTTGCGTTTTGACAGTTCATAAAAAAGTAACTATTTTGACTTCCTGTCACGTACCCTATTATAACAGTAGATAATTGACACTTTACAACCAAATCAAAAGACATTCCCTTATCCCAATTTGTCATATTGACGGGGTGTGCATTAACAATATTAGCTACGCGGACGACATGGTGCTGCTGAGCCCATCAATCTGTGCTTTGAGGCGACTGATCGCTATTTGCGAAAAATATGCGGTGAATCATGGGCTCAAATATAACGTCGCTAAGAGCGAACTAATGGTTTTTAAAGCTGGTAGTCTGACATATCCATGTATCCCAGACGTAGCACTTTGTGGAGAACCACTGCGAAGGGTGGACAAATTTAAATATCTAGGCCACTGCACTGTTGCGGAGGTGGATGCGGCTCCATGCCGAAATTTAATTGTATATATCTATGTGCCTGTAACCTACTAACACTAGCATTTAAGTTAAAATTGTTACTAACCCTATGGACTCCGGTCTGAAATAAAAATATTCTATTCTATTCTATTCTAAAGTATCATTTAACAAATATTTGTATTAAAGAAATTTAGCAACTAAGTAAGATAAAATTTGGACATCATTTCTCAGTATTATGAAAAAAAATGTAAATAATTAGTTATAATATTAGAAACATAGTACATTTTATAGTCATATGTAATTGTAAAAAAGAATAATTAAAACATAATGAATATTATCGATTACATAAAATAAGGTTTTTCTTCTGTAAATAGTTCAAAATTATATTGTAAACTAAGATGAAAAATTAAATAAAAAGATTGAAAACTTGCTTGATTGTTGGCCACTACTATTATTTTTATCGTACATAATTTATATTATCTACGACTATACAGACAATTTAAGTAAACTGAAGTAGCAATGGGCAATATTAGCCGTAGAACCGATGACCGTTGGGGTAGACGTGTTCTTGAGTGGAGACCGCGAATCGGCACACGTAAGGTGGGACGCCCTCAGGCTTGGTGGAGTGACGATCTTCACAGGGTGGCTGGTAGCAACAGGATGAGAGTTGCTGAGAATCGAGTTGCGTGGCGTGCGATTGAAGAGGCCCATGTCCAACAGTGGACTGTTGCAGGTTCTCGATGAAGACTGTACTATAGTACTTGTTACCTCTGGTAGTGCTATTCAGTACTCACTTGGAATCTCACTCAAGTGAGCTCACTCAATCTGTCTGTTATTTTATAAACTTTTACCTAAATATATTATTTGCTAATCTTTTCCTTTAAAGAAACTCCTAATAAAGCTGACTTCAAGGCGACGTAAATACTAACACGCAATTTATTTATTTTTTTCTTAGAAGTTATGCAAGCGCCGATTGCGTCAAATCCAGACCACTCTTCAAGCGAACCATCTAATTCTAAGCCAAGTAAGTATTCGTTTATATTCTTAACTACATCACACCTGTAATCCCAAAAGGGTGAGACAGAATTGTACCTCATAGTACACCCACATTGCGCCAGTTAGGCTCAAGTCCCCTGTAATAGAGGCCAAGCCTATTGCTGATTATATAAGGATGAAAAACGAACAGAGTAAGAAATGAGGATGACTCGTGGTTTGCTTAGACCTATTTCATTATGTTTTACGACCGGCGCACGTTGAACAATGAACGCTATAATACAAATGGATATGCATATCGAAACGTAGGTAACCGGCGCCACCGGTCTCGTCCGATATAGGCCTTAGTCTATGACCAACTTAAGAACCCAGAGAAAGTGACATTCTATCAGCGTTAATGATAACCGAAATGTCAAAAATGTGTTAGATTGACAAAAGTTACCGAAAACATAACATAACGACCGGAATTTCCAAATTTTTAAGCAGCGTAATAAACCCACAGTTATGTTTAAGTTTCATGTCATACGAGGTGAGAAAAAGTCCTGATGGAAAAACCCAATAACAATTACCGAAATACTGATGTCGATGAGGTAGACAAACCCTTTGAAAATTCTTAAAAAACATTTTGAGATCGATTGTTTCTTGTCTATGTTCTCTATAGTAGGTACTATTCTCTAAACATCACGTTCGAAATTCGAACGCTGTCTCGTTGTGAATCCGCGATGATTAACTTTAAAAACAAATGAGTTCGCTTTCGAATTGTGTGCGCTCACTTGAGTGAGGTGAACTAGTGAACTTTAAAGAATAGTTATTATCTAATTAAACTTTGTTATCAGAACCACCATCAAAACCTTGGGGACCACCAGCACCTCATCAAGTACAAGAAGGTAGTATTGAACACCATTTATATAAAGTAAAGTAGAAGCCGAGTCTCTATCTCATTAGACTTATCTGATTAAATAATAACAGCTGCACGATTCCATCTTCAAGGCTAAGACGTGCTTGCCACGGTTGCTCCCTGGATGGGTGACCACTAATTACATACCGAGTTTCCTCCGTACCTCGGAAAGCACGTTAAGCCGTGGTCCCGGTTGTCATTTGTAGATCTTTGACAGATAGTCCGAGGCCCGAAACTCTGACAACTAGTTTTACCAGGGGGTATCGTATTACCCAGTACTAACTGGGTTGTGGAGGTCAGATAGGCAGTCGCTCCATGTAAAATACTGGTATTCAGCTGCATCTAGTTAGACAGGAAAGCCGACCCCAATATAGTTGAAAAAAGGCTAGGCAAATGATGGTATCTTTTGTGTCAAATACTTCTTGAAAAAAAAACTCTTTGTTATGCAGGACCATCACCATCAAGACCCAGGGGAGCACCCATCCCTCAGCCAGTACAAGAAGGTAAAATACTGTTTAACAGCTAATTAGGAGCAGCTTCACATACTTTAATTTTTTAAAAATCTGGTGGAAAACCTAAAAAAGTTTGCCCGATTTGGGAATCGAACCCAGGATCTCATGCTCAGGAGTAGCGCTTGCAACCACTAAACTTAAGAGGCAGAGTTGATGCTCATCATCTATACATACATACAAATTAATAAAATTCAAGTTTTTGTTTATTATTTCAAAATAACAGTGTTTTACTGAATGTATATTGCAAGTATAACGGTACTAATATAATTTTTAAGCTATTGCATAGCTTCTATCGCGGACCTTGAGCGTCGAGACCGAATCCAGAAATTCTGTAACGAAAATAACCTAACACCTAGTGCCTAACAGCAATACAATAACAGCAATAGCTGGAGCTAGGAGGTTAGGTTGTATAGGTAAATTACCTAGCAGGTAAATTACCTATACAACCTAACCTCCTAGCTCCAGCGGTAGATTAAAAATAATAACCTAGGCTTGTCAATATCTGACACTACGAAAGTGAAGAAATAATTACATAAGTTGATAAAAAATGCTATGCAATAGCTTTACCGCGGCAGTCTCCGAGTGCCACACGTCTTTTTTATTTTTGTCTGTTTGTTCCGGCTAATCTCCGAAACGGCTGGACAGATTTTTACAGGCAAAGAGCTGATATTTTAAGGACAAACTTAAGCTTCTTTTATTTTAGAAAATGGATTAGTGTTCTGTGCAAACAAATTAAAACCCATTAAATTGATAACAAAATCTGATTCAAATATCCCAAGTAACATTTTTACTGCTAGTTATTTATAAATAATTAAAATATGACAATTTTAATTTCCAGAAATCTATTTCAACGAAAATCAAGCATCCTCCGACGAAGAATGGATATACGAGCCACTGAAACCTATACACAGTTATGATAGAAATTAATAATTTATGTATAATTTACCTTATTTTAGGAAAAATAGGGTTTACATTAGAATATTAACGAAAGCTTGTACACACGGCGACACACAAAGCCATACATTTCCATTATAACACATCTGTGTCTGTTTACACCCTTTATAAGAAGTATACAAGATGGAATCCCTATCGACGCTAAACGGTTACCAAGAATTCAGTACATTATTTCGAATCCGTCTTATGTATTTTGCAATTAAAAATAAACCATCGATTTATTAATTTTAATTAAATAGGTAAAAGATACATAAGGTATTTTCTGATCATAAGTAAAATTTGTTATCCGTGAATTCACAAGTTTTACGAAGTATTTATCAAATTAATTGTACAGACGCATGCACAACAAGCTACAACAATCTGTCAAATTTCTTTAATACATTTTCAACTTTATCTATAAAGCCTTAGGTTCAAGGTTGATTGGCTTGATGTGCTGGCGACTGTTCTTCAGTAATGTAAGTACTTACCCTATATGATTAAATTTTGACATCAGTACACGATATTAAGTAATTAAAAAATGTATATAAGTAGTTATTAATATTAGAAAGATAGTCGTACGTAGTTGTTAAGTAGAATAATAAAGACATAGGTAATGCATTTAATCGATATAAAATAAGCTTTTTCTGTGAATAATTCAAAATTGTAATGTAAACTACGATGAAATATAAAATAAAAAGATTGAAAACATGCTTGGTTGTTAGTCTCTTCTATTATTAATTTACTTTTACCAATATTTCTTTGTTTCGTTTCTACGACTGGACTGTAAGTATCTCATCCGTAGTTCACTAAAGTTCACAAGTTCACCTCACTCAAGTGAGCGCACACAATTCGAAAGCGAACTCATTTGTTTTTAAAGTAAATCATCGCGGATTCACAACGAGACACTGTTTGAATTTCAAACGCGATGTTTCGAGAATAACCGCTCTGCCATTTTGCATGTCAACTTAGGATTTCATTTGGGGAATGGTGCAATGGGGGCTATCGCGCCTGGATTCGCCGCTAGAGGCGTTCGTGTGGAGTAAGGTCTTCCGAAAAGTCAGATGTCATAGAGTTTTCGCGGGTTGGGTGCTTTTTTATCACGTATTTTAACTAATATTCATGATTCTGGTCTAGATTGAGCCATTCCTGATTAACTATGACTTGAGGATTTTAAGCGGCAACTTAGGATCTTATTTGTTAGTAATTGGAGGTAAAATGATTTTTAAATGTTTCATGCTTGTTAATGTTAGGGAGAATATTTGTAATTATGTATCTGCAGTTTACACTATGTTGATATAAGAAAAGAAAAAAGCTTTTCATGAAGTTATTTGTACTTGAAAGTATAAAATAGAATTAATGACAGGACGACTCGACAGTGGCGCCATCTGGTGAGCTTAAAAACGAAAATCCCCATTGAATCTTAAACTACAAAAGAAAAACACAGATATTCGTTTCTAATAAGTATAATTTATTTACAATACTTAAAATTACATACTTTTTATACATTGCAATTTTCTATTATTACGTTACATGTTGCCTACGTTATATTGATGACTAATAATACTATGGTTAATATAAGAGATCATGACCAAAATGGAAAACTATCTTTAACCAAAAAGACGATGCCCCGAAAACAGGTTTTTCTTTAGAGAGTAAAAGAATGATCGATTCCAGTTCGATCCTTAAAATGTACATTTCCTAACAATATAAGGTCGTCAACTTCGGTTTAGTATGAATGAAACAATCAAAGAACTTTTAGTACACTTTCAGGCGGCATGTTGAACAAATATAATTAGCGACCGTAACGCCTACCTATGTATGTAGTTACAGAGTTAAAATCATCAATACAACCCTCTCATCATCTGCCTAGCCTTTTCCCAACTATGTTGGGGTCGGCTTCCAGTCTAACCGGATGCAGCTGAATACCAGTATTTTACATGGAGCGACTGCCTATCTGACCTCCACAACCCAGTTAGTACTGGGTAATACGATACCTCTTGGTAAGACTGGTTGTCAGACTTTTTTTGGCCACTGACTACCTGTAACGATTGTCAAAGATGTGCAAATGACAGCCGGGACCAACGGCTTAACGTGCTTTCCGAGGCACGGAGGAAACTCGGTATGTATTGGGTGGTCACCCATCCACAGACCAACCTAGGCAAGCACGGCTTAACCTAAAGATCGACCCGAGCGGCAGTTATTATTTTGCCACGAGCTCCTCAATCAATACAACCCTCAATACAACCCTCTAAGTTAATTTTATTTTATTAAATCCTTTTTTATTAATTAGTCATTATTTTTTTATTACAAGATGGGCATGCTCTTGACCTCGATTCCGCCTGATGGAACGCGATGGACGAGGTCTATGATGGAACGAGCTTGCTCAGAAGATGCCTGTTCACTCTTGCTTTGAAGGCAGACGGGTTAAATGTGGGAGTGGGCTAAGGGGGCTATCCTGGCGCTTCCACCTTAATGACCTTTCGCCAGATCCTGAACTGGTGCAATGATTGTTATCATAATCTTTACAACCTGAAAACTGAACTGCTTAAGCCTATGGTTACTGTTATGTATACGTGTACCGCTGTACCGCGACCCTTCCCGCGAGCCACCCCGCGCGACTCTCGCGCGCTATGCATGTGCGACATCTAACAATAAATCAGTGCGTTGCTAACCAGCGATCGGTTAAGCAGTAGCCAGCCTCCTAGGCTGAACTGCGAGAAGACATTAACAAAAAAAAAAAAAAAAAAAACCAGCGATCGTTTCACTTGTCCGTACGTGTCATTGACCCATCCTCATACCTAACAGTTACTATGTATATATTTACACTATTTACAAAATGAAAGCAGTATGTGTCCACGTAGTGGGAACGGTACAGACCCCATTATAAGAATATGTTAAAATAATTATGCTAACGCTATTTACAAAATTGGGCTAAAAAGGTAAGATGGTGGTCGTTACATTTAAAATAATTTTAGGCTTATACTACATTTAGGCGCATTTAGATAGATTGGGCGACAATTTCCAATGATTAAATTTAATAAACAAAAATGTTTTATTTCCACCAAAAACATTTTGCGACCAGGTGGCCTGTCATGACGTCTTAAAGCAGATTTAATTCCAGAGTGGGAAAGAGACAGAGTTATACAAGTCTACTAGCGCCATCTCTTTCCCACACTGGAATGACAACTGCTTTAAGATGTCATGGGATATCATATTAACGCCCCTGGAGGGCTGTGCTGCATTCTATATCTAAACCTGAACCTAGTTTTTAGCGGAATTAACACTAGTTAGTAGTAAAAAGTGTCGCATCACACAACTTATTACATAACTTTTCTAAATATTTTGCTAAAGAAAGTTTAGACTAGATACTTGATGGCAGTTTTTTTATGTTACTGGGTGGAGAATACGGTGATGGAGTCACCTGATGGTGAGTGACACCGCCGTGTTAATGCCAGCACACAGGAGACGACAGGGCGGAGACATTTGATATTTATCCAGTGTAGAGTCTTACGTAGCTAGTCGTAAATATACAGATTTCAATGTTGAGACATCGAACCCAAGGCATTTTTTTTTAGGTTGGGAAATCATCTAATGACTCCTCCCGCTCTGGGCGGAGCGGAAGGGAGTGTCAGACTTGTACTGACTAAAACCCATCCATGTTCTTTCCTTGCGTTCTAGGGCCGCGGTATCTCTTTCGAACAGTCCCGCAGCTCACCCCACGGCATCCAAGAGGATTTTCCTTTTAACATTAGAATCCGTATCTTGTTACCACTAGCTTATACTACAATACCAGACGCACCACAGATGCATGATTGGCACCCCAAAAACAAAGCCGATAGTTCCGTGTGCCTATTCCACTTCGATTTTTGCCGCTAAGGGTAGGCAGTGGCAAAAGACGACAGTTATGAAATCATTTCATTAACTTATTACAGTTATTACCTATTATAATTATTTTTAGTAGAAAAATTCTTGAGGTATTTACTCGATGGCTGCAACTGTTCATACTGCCATTCGTCATCCGACATCCTGCTGGGGTCTGTAAAAACAATAGAATTTATTACTACAATTTTAAAAGGTGTCTTTCAGATTACTATTTCAAAATTCTACCATAGGGAACACGATATAAAGCTCACATTTGAATGCATTTCGAGTCGGAGTGCTTGGAGTTTAAAAGGCTTCTTTCAGTTAAATGTTGTGATTTTGGCACCAGAGGGGTTACTATGACATCTTAAAGCAGTTGTAATTCCAGTGTGGGAAAGAGACAGAGCTATACAGATCGTATAGCGCCATCTCTTTCCTACACTGGAATGACAACTGCTTTAAGACGTCATGGTAGGCCACCTGAGATGAGCGAGGATGCGTAGCGAGGGATGTGTGTGGAACTAACCAATAATATAGCTTCCTTTTCACAGCTTCAGCAATTCTAGCTATGTGATTGGTTAGTTCCACACACAACCCTCGCTACGCATCCTCGCTCATCTCTGGTGGAAACGCAGCCTAAGGGTACTAGAAAGGGGCTGTTCGAAAGAGATACCGCGGCCCTGGAACACAAAGGGCAAAGAAGGAACATGGATTGGTTTTAATCAGTACAAGTCTGACACTCCCTTCTGCTGCTGGGAGGAGACATTTGATGATTTCCCATCATAAAAAAGGGTACTGGAAAGCAGAAGAATAAGAAGAAGTTACAAACCTTGTTTTCTAAAAGGCTCTGGTGGTGGAAATACTGGCACCTTTTTCGGATGTAAAGGTGGGACGGGTTCTGTTAAAATAAAACATAACATAAGACCACGCCTGTAATCCCCGAAAAGTTATGCAAAGGTGTACCTATTAGTACACCGCCACATTTCTGTTTAAGTCCCATGTAATAGGGGGTGAACCTATTGCCATCAATCAGGCAGGAATCCAAACTTTGTGGCTGCCTAGTGGTATGACTGTCGGACTGCCAAGGGTCTCAAGTTCGAACCCAAAGCACGCTTCTCTTATTTTTCTAATTCATGTGCGTATTGTATAATTATGACTTGCTTCGGTGAAGGAAAACGCCATGACAAAATCAGCATGTCTGAGAGATTATCGACGGCCAAGTCAGAGGTCCAAAGGCTATAAAAACTCTGAAACCAGGTTAGGCATTATCTACAGGATAAAGAAGAAGACAGTAATTCTTAATGGAAAAACCCAAAAACTTTTTGCCCGAACCAGAAATCATATCCAGGACCTCATACTCAGCTGTCGCGCTTGCCCAACGAGGCAGGCCTTAATTTAACAATTTTCCTTACTTACTTCATAAAACTATATGCATTGATGACATTATTGATGCACGTTTATTTGAGGAAATAATAAATAATTTTCCAAAAAGTAAATATTTTGTTTTCTATTGTGATAATAGGCTAGTTGACAAGGTCAAAAATAAAATATAAAAATACGTAGAAATAAGGCCACTCATCTTAAAAACTACCATCACCGTACAGAAATTAAATATTGGGGGACAATATAATTGTAAAATTGGATTTACTGATAATAAGTATTACATTTGATCCCAAATAAGTATGACGTCACAACGTGCTATTTCATAAAAATCACGTACACATTTTGCGTTTTGACAGTTCATAAAAAAGTAACTATTTTGACTTCCTGTCACGTACCCTATTATAACAGTAGATAATTGACACTTTACAACCAAATCAAAAGACATTCCCTTATCCCAATTCATTTGAGGTCGGCGCAGCCTGTCTTCTTCTTCCATACTTCTCTATTACTCGACATCTCATCAGACACCTCCTTCCTAGCCATATCATCTTCACACAGTCCATCCATCGTTTCTTTGGTCTTTTCCTACCCTTATATTGACATTAGGCTGAATCAGCACTTTTTGAACGTCAAAGTTTACAAGAGAAGACCCCTAAAACGCCCGCACTTCACCACTGCTTAGTGTTTTGAAGCTGTGATGAAGAAGTGGCGGAAGAAAGTCCCCAGCAACACATTTATCTGTTATATTAGAAGAAGCAGATCTTAAACAACAAAATGGAATGTGAAAAAGGCCAAGGAAACGATGTTATAATATAGTATTTTATAATTAAATATTTAAAAACGTATTTAATATGTGTTAAAATTAAATAAAGGAAATAAGATAGTACCTGTTCTGTGTGCGGGGTTGAATGCTGGCACCTTCTCCAGTGTGGGCGACGGTGGCGAACGAGGCAGAGGTTCTGCAAAAACAACTGATTATAACTTATCATAACCCATGTGGCTGAGATAAGAATGCTAAAGGGAATGTGTGGTGTTACGCGAAGGGATAAAATGAAAAAGAGTACATAGGAGGAAGTCTGAAAGCGGCGCCGGTGACTGAAAAGTTGTGTGGTAATCGGTTGTCGTGGTATGGGCATGTGATGCAGAGGAATGAGAGAAACGATGGATGGACTGTGTGGAGGATGATATGGATAGAAAGGAGGTGTCTGATGAGGTGACGAGTAATAGAGAAGTATGGAATGGAGTCGGCGCAGCTTATCAAGATACGCTGCGCCGACTCCGAATGAATTAGGATAAGGCCAAAAATTAAGTTTGGCAATTCTCCGGGCTACGTCGGTAACCTTCTAGTTATGTTAGTCCCATGTAATAGGGGTCGAGTCTATCGCCATCAACCGGGCACAAATCCAAACTCCGTGGCTGCTACTGAGAAATTCCTGATGCAAAAACCCAATAACAATTTGCCCGACCCGGGAAATGGACCCAGGACTTCATGCTCAGCAGTGAAGTTTGCGATTGCTAGACTAACGAGGCAGTGGATTATAAATGACCTTATGTATAATTATGTTTTTAACTATCAAGTTAAACAGCAATTCTATTACCAGGCACAAAACAAACAAACACTTATAATTCGAACGGTGTCTCGGTGTGAATCCGCGATGAATATTACAAAATGATGAAAGGTTCCGAGATTGCAAGGAGGAAACCGTGCAATTTCGGAACCTAGCGTTGATATTATATGTTTATAGTTCGTTGCTTGAAATAACAAAACAATGTGTGTGTACCAGAGTACACAGGTAAGAAGTGAAACTTCTTTACGACATATCATTTTTCTACTATTTGCAACTTCACGAAAATGGGGTAGATAAGGCTTAAGCCTTAAGAAAAACATTTTTTTCCGTATTAAATTAAAGCTATTTTATTATTATAGACATGCATACAATTAATGAGTAATTTATTTTATCATTGTTCTTATTATAAAATCATTGCTATTGTTGTATTTCATCAATAATGATACATTATATTCTTTACGTCAAAAAAAGCAACATGGCGCGTAACCGAAAACGTGACGATACGTAAAAAAAATGTCTCCCATACGTCGATAAAGAAGTTTCACTTCAATTACTCGTTAAATATTTAGATAACTTATTTATATATTTAGTAATAAAATCATTCTCCCGGTGCTAGTTTAGGCAAAAACGCACGGAGATCTGATTTGCAGATTCTGTTAATATAGACGACCAAATTTTTATTCATCTCACATAACTATACTATATATATTTAATATTATAAAGAGGAAAGATTTTTATTTTCGTTTGTAACGAATAAACTTAAAACCTACTGGACCGATTTTAAAAATTCGTTCAGCAATGGTTAGCTACATTATCGGCGAGTAACATAGGCTATATTTTATCCCCGTTCTCCCACGTGAACGGGAACTACGCGGATGAAACCGCGTGACGTCCACTAGTATCCTATAGTTTGATAATAATAGAATACATTTTCGTTATATGCCTTTTTAGTTAAATTTTGAAATTAGCGTAACGCCAAAATGTAAGAGGGCTCTTAAAAACAAATGAGTTCGCTTTCGACTCGTGTGCGCTCACTTGAGTCAGGTGAACTACTTACTACTTACCAGAATAATATTGGTAATAAGAATACATTTCTAATATAACTAAGGTAGGTAGCTTCTTAAATGAATACACTTACTTGGAAGTTTAAATGATTTAGAAGGAGCAACTTTTGGTTTTAATTGCGCAAATTTAGCTGGAAAAAAAAAACATAAATTAATGGTTTATTTACCAGTACCTCTTATGTGGGAAATGCAACAGATTGTACATATATGTTTGACAAGCAATCAACGTAATTCCTAAACGAATTTGAAAGATATTTATGTTGGTACTTAAATTCGGAGACGGTTCAGAGACTTTTTACTGAACTTTTTAACGTGATAACGTCTTATAAATCGATGAACGCCGGCTGTACGCACCAAAAAGTGTCACGTTCCGCCTGAGCCGAGCGTCCAAGCGAGAGCGCGGAACAAACGATAGAGAGGTACGATCGGCTTAAGCGTTCGGCTTGTGACGCTTCTATGTCTTATACAAAATAATGATAATTCAGGGATAATAATCAATTCATAAAAGTATGCAATTTTTCATTAATGTTTTCTTATGACGTTATCACGTAAAATTATCGTCCGTAAACTGACTTTCCAGACAACCATTTTTTTTATACTAAATGTAAATAGGCTTTTGCGTTTGGCTGCACTCGACTGATACTATATACAAATGAAACACGGTAGGTATTTGAAGAAACTATTGCTGTCGCACTGCGAGCGTGATTTCGACATTGGTGCGATAAGGACAACTATAGTAAAAAGTCATAATTCGAGGTTTCACTCTCGACTATTTCCTTCTACAATAATCGATCAATTTAAAAGATATTTCATAAACTAATAAGAAGGATATATACTGTGTCCCTATGTTTTTCGTTTTTCATTAATAGTTGTCAAATTTGTACACTAGGCCTCTGTTGACAGACGATCTAGATAGGCAATTTTGGGCATTTTGTAAAGGTCCTAGTGCTTATACAGATTATCTATCATCAAAAAGGAAAACATAGGGACATAGAAGATGCTGATATTTATTTAACTGTGAAAAATCATAGCTCTAAAGTCATAAACCAGAAAGAAAACAGGCGAGAGCTTTTGTATGGAAAAAGACCACCAGCATTTCCTCTTAAAGGTCTTGACCCGACCCCAAGTAACAGGGTCAGAAGCAAGAAGTTAATGAGAAGCTAAATTCATACCTTCTATTTGTCTTCGGGCAAACCCAGGAGTTCTATGTTCTTCGTCGGAGTCATCAGATACAACATCATTCCCATGTGTCTGCTTTGGTACTTTGGGACCTGTAAATAAAGGTTTATTAACAAAGGTATAAGTAAATCTATCTGTATGTTACTGTCTCATTTCTCCATCCAATCCAATCAAAATCCAATTCAATTCTAGCCTCTTCTCTTAAAGATCTTCAAATAACAGCCGGAACTAACGGCTTAGCATACTTTCCGAGGCACAGAGAAAACTCAGTATATATTGGATGGTCACCTATCTACAGACCGGCCTTGGCCAGTGCTGCTTAACTTTGAAGAGCAACCTATGCAGCAATTATTATTTTTTTATATGAAGCTTCTTTTTAAAGATTTTCACCTGTGTTCATTATTCTCAGTGTCCCTTTGCAACATCCAGCAATAGTCTGCAGTCATTTTAACATTCCATCTCCCTTGATAATGTCTTTATAGGCATGGGGTCTTTTAGCTACCTCGCACACACATCCCTGGTGGAAGACCAGCCTAAATCCAATATGGGACGACACATAACACCCGTTGGTATAGCTGGTTATCATAACTGCGTTATAAGTGTTACCCAGTAACTAGGTAGTGAAGGTCAAATTGGCAGTCGATCCATGTCAAGTATTGGTATACAGCTGCAGCCTGTTACACCGGAAGCTGACACCAACATAGTCCATGCTGCTATTCTTAACAGTTCAAGGATCTATGAATTACAACTCAAACTCAAACGCGTGTATTTCAATTAGACCATTACAGGCACTTTTGAATGTCAGAAAAACAAAGAAGGCTAAGCTACAGTCACAGACACAAGGCATAATAACTTCTGAAAGTACTGTAGCTGCCCATTCCAAAGCGTAGATCTCTATGGAGAAGAATGGGCAAGAAACTCCATGGACACTTTTTTCAATCAAAATATTGTCAACCGGAACCGACGGGTTAGCACGAGCACGGGGGGGGCTCGGAAATAATATTGATTTATTTAATAAAATATTTAGATAACAAGAATATGGATGATCTAATATAAGGCGGTTTCAGATTAGCGTTTTAATAAGGCGGTTTCAGATTAGCGTTTTTCCTAAGCTCGCTAAGCTAAGTCATACGAGCGTTGACACACACGACACACGTTTTTAAGCACATATAAGCGCGAATTGCAAGAGACGCTTCACATGCCCCACGCGGACACGTTCGAATAAGCCTCTGTAACGCGTACACGTGCTTATTCCGTTTTTTGGAGTGAAAAATGTGACCAGCGTGTAAGCGCATAAGCCAATACAAGCTTATACGCGCTACAAAATACGCTAGTAAAAACAAAGAGCGAAGACAGCGCCAGCCGGATGCATTGAAGTACTCTTTCAGAGTGGAGACGGGCGCGGGTGCTAGCGCGGGCGCGTGTAATTCAAAATGTATGCAGACGCCATTGCGTTCACAGTGCTCCCGCGAGCCGCGCGTCTTCACGAGGCGGGCGCGGGCGCGGGTGGCTTGGGAGTTTCTAATTCTAATGGCTCAGTCCGCCCGTATCGTTCACAGTGATATAGCGTCTGTTAGGTGACTACGCTTGTGGTTCTAAACCATTTTGATTCACCCGCCGAAGCGTCGTCAATCGTCATGACATCGTAGCTCGTTCGGCATTGTGAAAACGCAGACGCCAAGACCCGAGCGCCCGCGCCCGCCCCCGCACCCGTTAGTGCAGTCTGATTGTCCACGAAGACTCTCAGCCCTAAAACATGCGTTAAAAATCCAAGTGCTTTCCTAGCATTTCCTAGTCTAGATAAAAACGGGAATAAATATAATAAAGATGGACGCTTACCGTTCTTGTCCCACCTTCGAGGAAACACAGGAGTCCTAAGTTCTTCGACTGATGTACCTAATGCGTTATTCTTGTATGACTGTTTGGGTACCAACGGTCCTGTGAATCAAATCAAATAATTTAATATTCATGTAATACTTATTTTTAACCGACTTCCAAAAAAGGAGGTGGTTATGTATTCCACGAGCATCTTTTTTTATGTATGTTCTCCGATATCTCCGCGATTACTGGTCCCATTTGAGTGATGCTTTTATTTGGAGGAAGAAGCTCACGCGGTAGCCCCATATAAATAAACAAAAAATAAGTCGTTTCCCAGCACTAATTTTTGCGTAAAGTTACTTAGTTTGATGACATAATACTTGGTTGACGGCTTCGTGAAGAGTCTGTTTCCACCCTTTAAGTTATCGACGAGGTATAATATGCATATATTCTCCTGTCTGTCTGTCTCCGTGGACGATGTGCTAATAACTTCTAGTTACAATGTAAAATTGATACATGACAAGGATGTGTCTGCTAAAAAGGGTAAAATAAAACTTTTTGGCAAAAAAATACCCATTATTGTACATGAAGTTTAAATTGATAAATATAACAAAGATCGACGCTTACCGTCCATGTGGTTTCGAGGAAAACCAGGAGACTTCAGTTCTTCAACTGAAGTATCTAATACCTTATTCCTATACGATTGTTTTGTTACCATAGCTCCTGTGAACAAAATCAAATCATTTAATATTTGTGCAACAGACACAACACTTAAAAAGAAACATAAATGGCAAAATGTGGGTGTAATATTACGTAGATCTCTGCCTTAACTGTCAGGGATTACAGGTGTGCTATGAAGAATCCAAGGGCTATCATCTGCTTTTTTCCGAACTATGCTGAGGTTAGATTCCAGTCTAAAAGGATGCAGCTGAATTTGGTACTATGGGTTACTTTTTGTAACTCAAGACATGGATGAATATTTCAAGTGGGGGGCGTGAAATCCGAAACTATGAGGAATACTGAAAAATAGTCAAAGGAGTCTTGAGCCCGATTTTGATTAAAAGATTTGCATAATTGATTTTTTTTAATGAATATTCCTAGCCAGGAAGCCGTTGATTTTGAAAAAAAAATCACTCAAATCCAATGATACAGTTTTCATCAAAATCGGGCTCGAGACTCCTTTGAGTATTTTCCGGTATTCCTCAAAATTTGGATTTGGCCATCCACGCCCACTTGAAAAGTTCACCTGTATAAGTGCTAGTGTGCTTTTATTTAGGTATTTCTTTATTTGTCTGGGTTTAAAACGAGCATGGCTATAACACAGATCAATGCTTACCGTCGATGTGCCTTCGAGGAAAACCAGGAGTCCTGAGTTCTTCGACGGAAGCAACTAATGCCTTATTCATGTATGACTGATTTGATACCATCGGCCCTGCAAATCAATCAAATCATTTAATATTTGCGCAACAGGAAAAGTACGAGAAACTTTGAGAAATACCGAAAAGTACTCAAAGGAGTCTTGAGCCCAATTTTGATGTAAACTAAAACAACATTAATGGTTTTTTTTTTTTTTAAATCAATTTATTCCTACCCAAGAACCGAACCCGTTGATTTTGAAAAAAAAATCACCCACTGTATTATAACACCATTCGATGGCATCGCTATTAAGGATCAAATTCTGCGAAGTAATGATATCCCTGGCTAGGAATATAGATTTTTCCAAAACCAATGACGCATATTTATTTTATTTTTTTAGGGCTGCGGGACTTTTCGAAAGAGATACCGCGGCCCTGGAACACAAAGGGCAAGGAAGGAACATGGATGGGTTTTAGTCACAAGTCTGACACTCCCTTCCGCTCTGCCCGGAGCGGGAGAAGTCATTTGATGATTTCCCATCCGTAAAAAAAAAGAAATGGCGCATTTTTAGTTTTCATCAGTATCGGGCTCGAGTCTCCTTTGAGTATTTTTCACTATTCCTCATAGGTTCGGATTTGGCCATCCACGCCTACTTGAAAAATTCACCCTGTATGTATAAGTGCTAATGTGCTTTTGTTTAGACATGTTCTGGGTTTAAACCGATCATTATTATAACAAAGACCGACGCTTACCGTCCTTATGCCTTCGAGGAAAACCAGGAGTCCTGAGTTCTTCGACTGAAACATCTATTGCCTTATTCCTGTAAGACTGTGTTGGTATCAACGGACCTGAAAATCAAATCTAATCATTTAATATTTGTGCAACAGGAAAGTAATGCATTAAAAAAGAAGATTACTGGCGACATTTGGGTGCAGGTAATAATAATAATTCATAGACCTGACTAACCTTTGGGAATTACAAAGCTTAGGCAATGGTCCGACTACCGGCGAGAAAACGACTAACTATCGGCGATTTTCTCTTTCAAGAAACGCACAATAAATGTACCTACATTCCGTGTAAACGAAAGAGATGCATATATTAAAAGTTGCTCTTTGACTGTTCACACTGCCGGCGACGACTGACTTTACTAGTTTTGTCGCTGAACGACGAGCTTTCAAAAATAAACTCGTTCAGCGATGCTCGCTCGCTTGATCATTTCTTTATAGTGCGGCATTTAGAGTATATTTGCACAGGATTGAGCGACCGCGGGCGAGTGGCGCACTTGCACACTCGCTTATAGCCCGGCGACAAAACTATCGAAACTACACACTCGCTTCCCGCTGATCGCCAACTCGTTTATAGTTTCTAGTTCTACTCGCTTCTCGTTCATCGTCGGCTGTCGGACCACTGCCATAGGTGACTTTTTTTGTTTCATTGGCTTTCTAGCCAACTTTTTTATATTAAATATGCCCATTTAATATAAAAGGAGCTCGTGGCTAAACAATAACAGCCGTTCGGGTCGATCTTTAGGTTAAGCCGTGCTTGCCTAGGTTGGTCTGTGGATGGGTGACCACCCATTACATACCGAGTTTCCTCCGTGCCTCGGAAAGCACGTTAAGCCGTTGGTCCCGGCTGTCATTTGAAGATCTTTGACAGTCGTTAAAGTAGTCAGTGGCCCAAAAAGTCTGACAACCAGTCTTACCAAGGGGTATCGTATTTCCCAGTAGTAACTGGGTTGTGGAGGTCAGATAGGCAGTCGCTCCATGTAAAATACTGGTATTCAGCTGCATCCGGTTAGACTGGAAGCCGACCCCAACATAGTTGGGAAAAGGCTAGGCAGATGATGATGCCCATTTAATATAAAAAAGTTGGTGGAAGTAAACTCTTGGTCCTGAGGACCGCGACTTGCCGAAGTAAAGTTACTATCCACTTTTTTTTTGGAAGTCGGTTATTTTTGCATTTTTTTTTTTGTTTCAGTTTTTTTAGTTGTGATATGATCATCTCTATTGTATGACGATGCTCTAAAGAGTTTTAAAATAAGGAAAAAACTTACCAGGTTCTGACGGAATACTATAAGCATTCTCGACTGCCATGGGCGGCGCCGTGGGAACTGAAAATAAAGAACGAAAATAAATTTAAAAAAACTGGCCAAGTCGAGTCGGACTCGCGCATCAAGGGCTCCGTACCATTATCTATACAAAATTAGAAAAAAAACGGCAAAAAAACCCACATTTGTTGTGTTCAATTTTATTTCAATTTAATTATTTATTTTTAAAGTGAATATACAACTAAATATTATGTCAATATTTCAAGCAATATTAACAGCAAAAAAACTCATGTTTCTTGTATGGGAGCCCCCCTTAAATATTTATTTTATTCTGTTTTTAGTATTTGTTGTTATAGCAGAAACCAAAATACATCATCTGTGAAAATTTCAACTGTCTACCTATCACGGTTCATGAGAAACAGCCTGGTGACAGACGGACAGTCAGACAGACAGACGGACGGACAGCGGAGTCTTAGTAATAGGGGCCCGTTTTACTCTTTGGGTACGGAACCCTAAAAAGAACAAACAGCATTTAACCGAACCTACACTAAAAATATGAATTGACATCATCATACAATCTACCAAGCCCTTCCCCAAGTACTATATCATATTTCATGCAAATAAAGAATCTTGAATCTTGAAATTATAATGCGGTCGGCTTGCAGTCTAACCGGGTGAAGCTTGCAGTCTTACTAATGGATATCGTATGACCTTTATATTCATTTACATTGTAACTGGGTTGTTGAGGTCAGATAGGCAGTCGCTCTATAGCAAAGTTCTAGTATTTAGCTGCATACGGTTAGACTGGAAGCCGGCCGCGACATCATCTGACTAGCCTTTTCCCAACTATGTTGGGGTCGGCTTCCAGTCTAGCCGGATGCAACTGAATTTTACATGGAGCGACTGCTGATCTGAACTCCACGACAACCCAGCTAGTACTGGGTAATGCGATACCCCTTGGTAAGACGGGTTAGCAGACTTTCGGGTCACTGACTATCAAATACCGACTATTAACGACTGTTAAAGATCTACAAATGACAGACGCGACAACGGCTTTCCGAGGCACGGAGCACACTCAGTATGTAATATGTGGTCACCCATCCATGGGCCAACCTAGGCAAGCGCAGCTTAACCTAAGCATCGACCCGAGTGGCTGTTATTATTTAGCCACGAGCTCGCGACATAGTCAGGAAAAGGCGAAGTAGATGATATGATAATTATCTTTTTTAAGTATCTTCCTGAACATTCTTAGCCCTGCGTTATCTCACTGGATGGGCGAACTACTCTGCGTATTACCTTTTTAATATTTTTGTATTACCTAGTTTTATTTGTTTTAATTTAGTTTTATTTATTTATTTTATTAAGTTTAATTCAGTGCAACTTTGATAATTTAGTCTTTTAATTTCTATTTTTTCTTTGTAAGTAACGACAATGTTTTGTGTGCATGCAGAGTTTACCTATAAGTAATTGTTACACTTTATTCTGATTTGTTACTTCTGTTTCATTTGCTTATACCAGTGTATACAATTGTTGGTGAACCAAATAAATAATCTCAATTTTGGGTGTCCACCATCATCATCTGGCTTTCTGGCTATAGCAGTGATAGCCTAATTAGTGTGACCGTCGCACTGCCAAATTATTATAGGTCTCGAGTTCGAACCCAAGACACGAACCTCTGATTTTTCGGATTCATGTACGTATTGTATAATTATCACTTGCTTCGGTGAAGGAAAACATCTCGAGGAAACCAGCATGCCTGAGAGATATTTCTTGCATGCCAAACCAAGTCAGAGGCCCATGGGCGGCATAAAAACTCTGACACCAGGTTAGGCACTAATCATACGATAAAGAGGCAGCTGCATCCGATTATACTGGAAGCCGACCCCAAAATAGTTGAGAAAAGGCGGGAAGAGAGTGATTGAATACTCACAGAGATGATTATGGACTGCTCCAGGCAATATCGGTGGTTGTGGAGGTACTGTAATGATAGAGTGGTATTTATAATTAGGTACCGCTAATTATTAGGACGAACAATGTACAACTAAGAGACATGACCAATGTAATCGGGTGGCCTACCATGACGTCTTAAAGCAGTTATCATTGCAGTGTGAAAGAGATGGCGCTAGACGACCTGTATAGCTCTCTCTTTTCCACACTGGAATTACAACTGCATTATGTACTGTAAAGCTACCATTTACATTTAGTTATCTTTCATTAACTTGAATTTACCCTGGTGGCTGAGAGAATGTCATGCTCACTCAAATGTCTCGCTGATGGTGACGGGTGTGTCGGGTCTAGCTCCCTTCAATATGGTTGAGCTGAATGGGGCTGATCCATGCGTCATGTTCGTGGACGGGCGCTGTCAGTTGGGACTGGTCATCTCTAGGCTGCCACGGTTTATTGTAACTACGTACTTTGTTTTTAAATTGTTGATATAATCTTTTACTCTGGACGCTCTTAACGTGCACATATTTCTACATCGTTCTCACATATGTATAATCTGAACATGAATGATGTAACCAAGATTATGTAACAAATATTTGATTGAAAAGAGTGTCCATGGAGTTTCTTGCCCATTCTTCTCCATAGAGATCTACGCTTTGGAATGGGCAACTACAGTACTTTCACAAGTTATTATGCCTTGTGTCTGTGACTGTAGCTTAGCCTTCTTTGTTTTTCTGACATTCAAAAGTGCCTGTAATGGTCTAATTGAAATAAATGCTTTTGAGTTTGAGTTTGAGTTTGAGTTTAAGACGTCATGGTAACCCCCCTGGATGTCTCAGGCTTAGTTCAAGAGCTGACGTTGTACGGGACACTAACAAATCTTGAACGCCGTTTAGATACGCTGATCGCGTTCAATAATTTCATTAGAGAAATTCCCCCTAAGATAAAGGAAATAGTCAGATGACTGGAAAATTCGAAAGAAAAAAAAAATGTTTTTGCTAAGGGGCCATCCATAAATCAAGTCACACGTTAAAGAGGGGTAACAAGGTATGGGAGCGGTCTTAAATTTCTTGACATCACATTTCAAAATATACTTATGTATATTCAAAACACGAGAACTTTAAAGAAAATCTTTAAAATATTTTCAACTCTATCTACGTCAATGTCAAAATATGTGACGTCACTCTAGAAAGGGGGGGAGTCTTACAAATGTGACCAGCTGTCACAAGGACGGAGGGGTCAAAAATCATGAAATTCGTATGTATTTATGGATGGAGAAACGAGACATTTTGAACTTACTTTGTATATCTTCGTCAGGAGGTAACGGCAACGGTGGTCGATTAGCTATGTTCCTTTTATTCTCTGTAAAAAAAGGAAAAATAAATTGCTTGATAAAGGGCTTGGAAGATTCTTGTATGTAGCCTGGCCGGCCTAACATCCATCAATTTTTTTTTTTTTTCAAAGTTGCGATAGCTAGCATCAATACAAACAAGTTTTTAGACAAAATTATCTAAAGTGTGATGTTTCCAAGATACTCACATCTCGGAAATATCACACTTTAGATCATTTTGTCTAAAAACTTGTTTTATGCTTGTACTGTGTTACTTGTAATAATATAATTCAATCATGATTCGAAAAACACGTGGCGCCATCTATTATCATAAGAAAGTAAAAAAAAAATGTTTTCCTCGGGAACAGTAGTTTTTTTTCGGGATGTAATGTGTATTTCCGTTTCTGTACACCTGACAGCGTAGGTATATGCAAAATTTGATCGGTTCAGCGATTTAGGCGTGAAAAGGTAACAAACATATAAACAAACTTACTTTCGCATCTGTAGTTATTATAGTAAGGATGGACTGTTTTTTTTAGTAAAAAAAATTATATTAAAAAAAAAAAATTTGCCCACGGGTATCGGGAACAGGGTCCAAGCTACCGGCGGTCAGGGCTCCAGAAAGAGGAACATACTAACAATACGAGCCATGTCTAGGAGTACCACTACCTAAATCAAGCCCTTGATCCAGCTGCCTAACGAGAACCTCCTCAGAAGGCAACACAATGATTATTATAATCAGCCTATATCGTTCCTACAGCTGGGACACAGGCCTCCTCTCTATGAGAGGGATATTGCAGTTAGCATGCAAAAAAATAAATATGATTACTTACTAGAACGTTTCCGTTTAGGTGACTTTGGAGATATTGGATCTAGAAATATATTAATTTTGAACGTTAAAAACCGAAGTAAAAGCCACAATACCTTAACTGAACTTAGTTCTGCTAAAATGTACCAACCCACATTAAAATTTTATTAAAAAAAACCTTCCCGAAACTGAAATGCACTTGTTCTCCCCGTCATTGTGATATATTTTTTTACTTACATGTAATACCTTACATCAATAACCACAACGTTTTAAATCCGTTTCATTGGTCTTACTGTAAACCGTATTTTTACCCCATTAAAAATTCGTTTCCCAGCGATAATTTTTGCGTAGAATTACTTAGTTTGATATACAGAATGCTTAGTTGACGGATTCGTGAAATGACCATTTACACCTATAGAACTGATTTTACTAGATATTAAAATACCACACACATTTACATTTAGTATTATTTATTTTTTTTATTTTTACATTTAGAATTTTGACTTAGTTTTACAACCACAACCACATTTAGAGTTAAAGACTTAGTTCTCTTCTGAATTATAAGAGATAGTGGATTGGTTCATTTTACCAGAACTACGTCCAACTGTAAGACCATGTCTGCACCTGATTCATATTCGAGAAAATTACGGCTCACACAATTTTTTTTCTAAAATCTGACGGCTCTACAGAGCTACAAGGATTTTTTGCCACTTCAATGAAATTGCCAGGGGACGTAGTTGGTGTAAATTTGTACTTTGTACATTAGTTCCATAGCTCAAGCTAGAAGATCCTTGTCATCATTAATCTCCTGCCCTTTTCCCAATTTACTTCTGTATGTCTGTCTGTTTGCTCCGGCTAATCTCCGAAAAGGCTGGACCGATTTCGATGGGACTTTTACTCGCAAATAGCTGATTTTATAAGGAGTAACCTAAACTACTATACTTATATTTTCGAAAAATAATTAAGGTTCCGTTCAAAAAAAAATAAAACCCTTGTAATTGGTAACAAAATCCGATTCAAAAAGGGAAGTTATATTTTGGATGGGGTTAAAAACCAAACTACACGGACAGTCATTTCTCAGAAATCATTGTCCACTGCTTGCAAACTTTAAGCAGTATGTAAAGAATGAATATTCAAATTATAACATAACATAACATCACGCCCGTAATCCCCGTAGGGTTAGGCAGAGGTGTACCTAATAGTACACCCACATTTCGCCAGTTATGGTATTAAGTCCCATGTAATACGTGTCGAGCCTATTGCCATCAATCGGGCACAAACCCAGACTCCGAGGTTGCTACTGAGAAATCCAAATTATGTTTTATAATATTACCTTCGTCATTTTGTCTCTTTGCTCTGCGACCTGAAAAATACAAATATTTGCGTAAGTCGTTTTTTAGTATTTTTTAATAGTGCTATTCTGTAAAGTTCACTAGTTCACCTCACTAAAGTGAGCGCACTCAATTCGAAAGCGAACTCATTTGTATTTAAAGTAAATCATCGCGGATTTACAACGAGACATCGTTCGAATTTCGAATTAATGTTTAGGGAACAGTACTTTTTCTTATAAAATAAAGATATACGTACTTTTGACTTTTCCGTAAATGATATATAATGATTGAGCCACACAGAATACCCCAAATAGAGATAGTACTAGAAGCAGTACCCATTCCGGTAGTTTACCTGAAAAAAAAAGAAAACAATATATAAATTTAGGACCATTTGCAAATAGAAGAAAATTTTAGAAACAAGTGTGAAAAGCCTCGGTTTTTGTTGATCATACTGCGTTTGGGCAAAGTTATAAAACAACTTAATCTCCGAAAGACCAAACAAATTTGTACCTTTCGCCAGTAATCTGGAAGTCCCATGTAAGCAAGCACATCTTATACCATCAACCGGGCACAAATCCTGACTCCGAGGAGTTTCTGAGAAATTCCTAAAGCATAACAGGATCTGGGATTCGAACCCGAGATTAATATACAAGCATATTCTTTTATTATTCTTTTCGATAAGCCGTTGGTCCCGGCTGCAGCAGTCATTTACAAATCTTTGACTGTCTTTACAGGTAGTCAGTGGCCCAAAGTCTGACAACCAGTCTTACCAAGGGCTATCGTATTCATCATCATTTCAGCCGAAAGACGTCCACTGCTAGACATAGACCTCCCCTAAAGGGGGGTTTTGCCATAACCGCCACACTTGGCAGGCGGGTTAGCGATCGCAGTACGGTTGTTACAAAGGCACAGAGAACGCTGCTACCCATTCTCTGGTAAGTCTCTTAGTCGCCTCTTACGACATCCACGGGAAGATAGTGCTATTCTTTACGTCCGACACCATACAGTACGATCGTATCGTATTACCCAGTACTAACTGGGTTTTATAGGTCAGATAGGCAGTCGCTCCATTTAAAATACTGGTATTCAGCTGCATCCGGTTAGACTGGAGGCCGACCCCAACATAGATGGGAAAAGCCTAGGCAGATGGTGCTGATGTTTTTTTTTAATCAATTTGTCACTTACCTTCACCACCATTGTTTAAGGTCGGGGTTGGGGTCTCTGTAAAAAACAAAAAAAATTAGGTTATTCCGAATCTTTTAGAATTTTTAGTTGAATCTTTTAGGGCGGATACGACCAAACAAGAATAAATTTTACTCTAGGAGTAAATCGCTACTTATTCGAGAATAACTCAATTTCACGTTTAACCAACTACAATCCCAGGATACCGAGTCTATTCGGGAATAGTCACTATACCACCGTTAGGCATGGATTAAGGAGCTTAATCCGAGAATAACAAAATGGCGTCCTTTTGTTTTAAGCTGTCATTTCAACTTTCCCGCACAAAACATACGACAAATGAGAGTTGACATGCGTTAAGCTTCTGTACTCCCGTTTCTAAAACAATGTTTTTTTCCGGGTATTACATTCGTTCACATCATGTTCACATTCACTCCGCTATTCGCGCGTAACTAATCGCAGTATAGACCTTGTCCAGAAAAAGCGAATTCGTCGCGAAACGTTTCGCGCGCTATTGAGATACTAGGCACGAATACATCGCGTCCACAAGCATCGCGCGAATTCAAATACGCGCGTAAATCGCGTGCATAACGCCAGACCCTCGACTCGCGCGTGAATCGCGCGTATTGCACCCTTTCTGGACAAGCCCATAGTTATACTTTAGATTGCATGGATGCATGGAAAAACGACTGTTGCTTTATTCGAGAAGTAAATCGTGGAATAAATTATTCTCGGTATAGTTATTCGTGTATAAATTCGGGTTTGGTCGAATCCGCCCTTAGTTATCCAAGTCATCGGAATAGTGCTATTCTCTAAATATCACGTTCGAAATTCGAACAGTGTCTCGTTGTTTTTCGCGGTGATTTACTTTAAAAACAAATGATTCGCTTTCGAATTTTGTGCGCTCACTTGAGTGAGGTGAACTAGTGAACTTTACAGAATAGCACTGCAGGTATTAGGAATACTATAGGATTTGTTTTTAAACAGCGGTTTCATACATGTTAACCGATTCGTTGCGGATGGCACGTCTCCCGTACCATCATTCTTTTTTGCATGTGGCGTTAGGCACGGGAGCCATGTCATTCTGTAATCGATGGTAACTCAATCAAATTAACTTTTAGGGTGATCTACTCCAAACAACGGCAGCCGTGTCACGTTATTTTTGTTCAGCGCCACAGCTATAAGTTTGATAATTTAGGTATCGCAACGAATCGGTTAAGTATTGCACTTTTGTAAGAAACAACAGTTTTTTTTTTTAAATTACCGGTGAAAGTTTTCTATGTTGGGGGGTTCAGAATGATGTTCTGAATACGTGGAAACCGTTTTCGGGTCGGTGTTACTTCCACCCTGTATAATTGTATATCATCATCATCATCAGCCTATAATGTTCCCACTACTGGGACACAGGCCTCCTCTCTATGAGAGGGATTGGGTTAATACACGACGCGGTGGGCCCGTGTGCGGATTGGTAGATGTCACATGTCTTCAAATTTTTGGTCCTAGGACATGTCGGTTTCCTCACGATGTTTTCCTTCACCGTTTTTGAGAGCAGTGGTGATGAAATAAATTACACAAAGTAATGCGCCTGCCTGGGTTCGAACCCACGACAATAATTGTGTGTATTGTTATATGTAGTCATCGTGACCTCATCGATGCCCTGAGGACTAGATTGAGGTCAAGAGTAGGCCCATACCTGGGAACCTTCTAGTTACGGAGATATTGGGGGCCAAAGTCCCAACCTTTTCACAAGTTTTTTTTTTAATACATAAAGGGTGTAAACAGACTCTTAACGAAGCCGAAAAGCACTTGTTCTCCCCGTCATTGCGATTTTTTTGTTCTAGACTATACTGTAATGTATGGTAATATGTAGGTACATTGATTATTATTGTATGGCGGTAGGTTGCATTAGATCAGTCTGCGATTAAACTTGAACTTGTCACTACGCGTATTATTTATTCCCGTGTCCCGGACGTCCAAGTGTTCCTGAAGCCCAGAATACTTCAGTGGCGACGAGGATATCACGAGCTCAGTGTGTGTGCGCTAAATAGAAAAAAAAAAAAAAAAAAAACAATGTCGATCGGGAGAATTGCAGAGTTTAATATTCTCAAAGACGATTGGAGGCTATACGTGGAACGTCTCGAGCAGTATTTTTTAGTCAATAAAATACCAAGTGAGCTGCAAGTGCCGACATTGATTACCGTAATGGGTGCAGAAAGTTACGGTCTGCTAGTGAATTTATGTACTCCGGACAAACCAAAGACAAAAACATTTGAACAAATAACGGTTATTATGGAAAAACACCTTCAACCGAAACCGAGTGAGTTGGCCGAACGTTACAAATTTCGGAATCGTAAACAACAGAATGGTGAAAATATAGCCGAATATGTAGCCGTTTTGAAGAAAATGACCAAAACTTGTGAGTTCGGGTCGGGGCTGGAGGATAGTTTACGGGACCAACTGGTATGTGGGATTAAAAGTGAAACCATAAGGCAGAGATTATTTGCGGACGCGAAATTAGATTTCGCGAAGGCTTATAATTTGGCTGTGAACATGGAAGCAGCTGAAAAGGATGCGGCAGCAGTGGTGGAAAGCCCGGGGAGTTCAGCGAGCGACGGGAAAGGCGCGGTGGATTGCCAGGCGGTGACGCACGTGCGACGAGGCAGTTCAGTTAAAGGGCGTGCGGTGGCCAGGTCGACAGGGAGCGACCACGCGCAGCGCGTGAACCTTCTAGTTACGGAGATATTACGGCCAAAGTTCCAACTTTTTCACAAGTTTTTTTTTAAATACTTATTTAACTGTTTTTTTTTTACTTAAGACACTTCCACGACCCCCGTACTATTCAATCAATTCATCAGCACAATGTTTTGAGTGCGTTACATTGAGTCCTACCGTAAAACATGATTTTTAACCCCAAAAAACCCCAAAAATTTGTTTCGTAGAAATATTTTTTGCGTAAAGTTACTTAGTTTGATGTACATGTAGTATGCTTGGTTGACGGCTTCGTGACAAGAGTCCGTTTACACCATGTATATTAAAAAAAGTAAGATTGGTGAAGGAAAACATCGTAAGGAAACCAAAGGTATTTCTGTTTTCTTAGAACCAAAAATTCGAAGACATGTGCACTGTTCATCCACCAACCAGCACATGGGCCCGTGTGGTGGACCATGGGCCAGTCCCACTCCCAGATAGGTGGCCTGTGTCCCAGCATTGGGAACGCAATAATCTGATTATGCCACGTATTATTACTTAGGTACTTACCGCTTGCTTTATATATATTCGATTTTATTTTTACTGAAAAAAAAAAAAATATTAAAACCATATGAGTCGGGCTTTTCATCTTGACATGATACACAAATCCGTCACAGTGGTAGACCATACAAAAATGAACCTTAATCTTAACAACAATAGCCATGGCAATAAAAAAATCAAGTATCTTGACTTAGGGCGACCACACAAAACCGCGATGCGATGCGATACGATGCGATATCACAGGAACTTGCAGGCAGAAGCTCGCAGATACTTGCGATGCGTTGCGAATTCGCAGTTTTGTGTGGGCGCCCTTAGTATACGAGGTTGTCAAAATCTGAAACGTGGACTCCGCAGTCATGGTACCGATAGTTCGACCGATCGTTACGGTTAACGATCTAATAGCAAAGAGCCTCGAACAACACCTGAGGCTCTGATTACGGGGCTGCGGGACTGTTCGAAAGAGATACCGCGGCCCTGGAACACAAAGGGCAAGGAAGGAACATGGATGGGTTTTAGTCAGTACAACTCTGACACTTCCTCCCGCTCTGCCCAGAGCGAAGTCATTAGATGATTTCCCATCCGAAAAAAAAAAAAATAGGCTCTGATTGCGGGCCAGACCAACACACGCTCCAACAGAGAGTGGCTTCCGATTTTCCGAACAAATGAAAGCAACGATCGGGTATTTCCGCTATGGTTCGGGTGATGCGGCTTGCGTTAAGAGGGAACAAGAGCAGCGATTCTCCATACAAATGTCTTCTCCTTTTTTCCTTCCTGAACAGGCCTCGCAGATTATGATTTATACAATAATCTAGGTATTGTCTATGCCTGTATTTTAGAGACATATTTTTTGAAGTTATACTTCTTTTGGCGCGTTAGGGAAAAATGATGAGAGTAAATTCTTAAGATGCGCGCGCACACCGTCACTAAAAACCGACACCCTGAAGTTAGCTAGTCAACATTTTAGTTTTATACGCCAAAGAAGTATAACTTCTTACGTGCGTAATAAGTACACACACACTTTTTTTTTTCATAAAATCAAGGCGTAATGTAGGCTGAAACAAGGAAATGACATGGACGTCCATGTCATTTCCTTGTTTCAGCAACTAATACGCTCCATAGGTGTCAATTTAGACAGAACTTGTGATACATAGTAAGTATTCTGTGACAGAACGGAAGAATGCTCGCGCAACTCACTAGCTGCATTGAAAATAGGACTGTATTGTATTGACGCGGATATAAAGCTAGCGCATCTGTACCAAATTCACAGAGACTTGATTGAGTTTGTTTTGACAAGTCTGTCTTTTTTGTGATCCTTATTTCAGTGAAAATAAGGTTGATGTTGATCTGCAGTTTGAGATGAAGTAACTTGAAAACGACTGTTATTGAAGCGAAAAGTACTCACCTTTGTTGAACGAAACAGAAGCATTGCAGGTACAATCATTGCCAAAATTTTGCAAATTAAATTCAGACCATGGATCGTAATTCCTTAGGTATTTAAATGAGAAGGTCCAATTTCCAGATATATTTTCGTCGACCACTCGTGTCTAGAAATAAAATGTAAAACAAATATTAAAACACTAGCACTTCGCCCGCGACTTCGTCCGCAAAAACTGTGGTAGCTCGGTTAATAATTATGCTTGATATAAATATAATTTATAGCCTGTAGCACCCGCAAATAATGTAGCTTTCTGGCAGTGAAAGATTTTTATGAATTTGATCATTAGTTCTGGAGATTACCCCCTACTTTTAAACTTACAAACAAATGTACCTCTTTTTATTACTCAATACTTTTATTGCATTCTTAGATGGTAAACTTATAATTAGATCATTATATAGACCCTGTTGGGCACAGCAATTTAGTGAGTTAGGAAAGAGAAAGCATTTGTAAATTATAATATTTAGTAAGTGTTGGTAATTATTATTATAGAAGTATAGTTAGACTCAAACTCAAACTCAAAAGCATTTATTTCAATTAGACCATTACAGGCACTTTTGAATGTCAGAAAAACCAAGAAGGCTAAGCTACAGTCACAGACACAATTAAGGCATAATAACTTGTGAAAGTACTGTGCCCATTCCAAAGCGTAGATCTCTATGGAGAAGAATGGGCAAGAAACTCCATGGACACTCTTTTCAATCAAATAATTGTTACAAAATCTTGGTAACATAATTCATGATGGGATTATACATATGTGAGAACGATGTAGAAATACGTGCACGTTAAGAGCGTCCAGAGTAAGAGATTATATCAACAATTTAAAAACAAAGTAAGTAGTTAATATAAACCGTGGCAGCTTAGAGATAACCAGTCCCAACTGACAGCGCCCGTGCACGAACATGACGCAGCGTACGAACGGATCAGCCCCATTCAGCTCAACCATATTGAAGGGAGCTAAATGACCCGATTAGCTTTTGCACATGGCTTCGCTCCCATTATGTACGGAATGTACTCACGGGAACGTTTTAAATGTAGGCTATACACTCGGGGACAATGAACCTTCCCGTTAGTGAATGAATTTTCGGGATCAGATCAGTAGTTTCGATGATTCCCTACATAAAAACATACAAACAAATTTTACCTAGATTTTTGTATAAATCATCATCTGCGTAGCCTTTTCCCAACTATGTTGGCGTCGGCTTCTGAGAGGAGCTGGCTAAATAATATCAGCCGCTCGGGTCGATCTTTAGGTTAAGCCGTGCTTGCCTAGGTTGGTCTGTGGATGGGTGACCACCTATTGCATACCGAGTTTCCTCCGTGCCTCGGAAAGCACATCAAGCCATTGGTCCCGGCTGTCAATTGTACATCTTTGACAGTCGTTACAGGTAGTCAGTGGCCCAAAAAGTCTGACAACCAGTCTTAGCAAGAGGTATCGTATTACCCAGTATTAACTGGGTTGTGGAGGTCAGATAGGCAGTCGTTCCATGTAAAATACTGGTACTCAGCTGCATCCGGTTAGGCTGGAAGCCGACCCCAACATAGTTGGGAAAAGACTAGGCAGATGATGTTGGCGTCGGCTTCCAGTCTCACCGTATGTAGATGAATACCAGCTGTTATGTTATATTAAGAAACAAAGAATATTGTGTTGTATGTGTGAATTTGAAATCGAATTAAAACATAAGAACTAAATAAGTAGGTAGGTACTTACATGTAAATAATAATATTTAAACTGGATAGTTGGCGTTGACCCTATATCATGTTTTGTCTTGTTATAAACTATGCCCTTGATAGAGTTTTCCAAAGTTTCCAGGTCTTTTTTTTCACGTTGGTATGTCCAGCTGAAATACAAAAACGGTAACTGTATCACCATAAAATAAAGGGTGTAAATAGACCCTTAACGAAGCCAATAGGTACATGTTCTCCCCGTCATTGTGATATTTGTTTATTATCTGGGAACCTTCTAGTGACGGAGATTGGAGGTCAAAGTTCCAACATTTTCTCAAGTTTTTTTTAATCAGCACAATGTGTTGAGCGTGTTACATTGAGTTTTACCGTAAAACATGATTTTTACACCCGACAAAATAGTCCGTTTCCCAGGAATCATTTTTGGCTTCGTAAAGGGTCAGTTTACACTTTGTGTAAAAGCAGCATTTTAGTCTAATTTCAATGTGGAGAGTTAGTGTATAGTTTAGTTTTTAAGCTATTGCATAGCTTCTATCGCGGGCCTTGAGCGTGGAGACCGAATCCAGAAATTCCGTAACGAAAAATTCCGTAACGAAAATAACCTAACACCTAGTGCCTAACACGTAGTGTCAGATATTGACACTACGTGTACAGATATTCATATTGATATTGTTTTACCTATACAACCTAACCTCCTAGCTCCAGCAGTAGATTAAAAATAATAACCTAAGCTTGTCAATATCTGACACTAAGATTAATTATAATTACATAAGTTGATAAAAAATGCTATGCAATAGCTTTACCGCGGCAGTCTCCGAGAGCCACACGTCTTTTTTTTGTTTGTAGGTGGGCCTAGACTTAGTGTATGGCCCGATTTTTTTACACTTAAAGAACTGCCTCGTTTGTCTAGTGGTCGCAAGCGCCACTGCTAACCAAGAGGCCCTGGGTTGGATTCCTAGGACGAGCAAAGTGTTATTGGGTTCTTCCATCAGGAATTCACAGCAACAGCCACAGAGCTCGGATTTGTGCTCGGTTAATGACAATAGGCTCGCCCCCTATTACATGGGACTTAAACATAACTGGGGTTATGTGGATTACTATTAAGTGAACCTCTAGCTTAAACTGTGGGGATTACAGGCGTGATGTTATGTTATGTCTATAAAAAGCAGAACCTCTAGGGCTCTTGCACTAATTAAAAGAACTTACGTCCCGGTCTTGATGAAGAATTCGCTAATGACTTCTAAGTTGAACTTGGTTCCAAAAGTTAGTTGACTTGCTTTGACTGTGCATAAACCCTGCGTACCCTCTCTGATGATGACCTTGACAACGTCATCTGAAATATACAGGTCAGATAAATTGTTGGTTTATTTATTTGAAATAGGTCTTCTATTTCTTCATCTTGTAATTAGTGCCTATCTTGGTGTCAAAGTTTTTATGTCTTATAAGCGGATGCGCTTGCTCGTTCCTTTTAGTTTCGCCCGTGGGTACGCTTATTAGACATATATGTAGGTGATTTATAACTGTGCATTATAAAATAATAATATACCAGATACCTTATGGTGACTGAGAAATTTTAACTGAATAAAGTCGTTTCACCTCATTTCATACTTTTCTTCTTTTTCAGATGGGAAATCATCAAATGACTTCTCCCGCTCTGGGCAGAGAATATTTGTAAATAGCTAAAGTTTACCAAAATGAAATAAACTTTTTATGAAGTTATTTGTACTTTAAAGTATAAAATAGAATTAATGACAGGACCTTACTCAACAGTGGCGCCATCTGGTGAGCATAAAAACGATAGCCCCCATTGGTGGCCAAGTACATACAAACCCCCTTTTTTTTCGGATGGTAAATCATCATCAAATGACTTCTCCCGCTGTGGGCAGAGTGGAAGGGAGTGTCAGACTTGTACTGAATAAAACCCATCCCATGTTCCTTCCTTGCCCTTTGTGTTCCAGGGCCGCGGTATCTCTTTCGAACAGGCCCGCAGCCCTGGCAGGCAACCTCATTTCATACTTTGGTTCACACCGCGAACTATCGAAAGAGCCGAACGAAGTATGAAGAGCGTCGCCCACCTCGCTCTCTCGCTCGCTAGCTGACGCTGCGCGCCTGCGCTTTAATCGTCGAGGCGTTAGACATACATAATTGTTGAAAACTATAGATTAGGATTGTTATTTAGGTACCAATTATAGGTGTATAAAACTTTCTCTTAAGTACCTACAATAAAGCTCAGGTATATAGGTACTATATAATCTGGATTAACAGATAGAATATGTTTTATCCCGGTATACATTTCCAGTATAACATGGCCTCGCTTTGTATGAATTTCCCATACAATAAGAGATCCGCATAAACTGGTTTTGTATAGCTTGATTGGTCACCATGCGTACGATCCCGTGGGAAAATTACCGAACATCCCGCGGGCGCGTGTATAAGCTAGTAGTATCATATTTATTTTATCCTGCCAGAAAGGTACAAAGTCTTAATTATAATTATGAATTTTTCCATAGCATTTACGTCATATGCAGGTCTTTTTACGAATAGGGAAAGTCCCTACTCAGGGACCTATTAATGACTTAATAGGAATAACCTATATAAATAAAAATTTATGACGTATATACATGACCATAAATGATATCAGTGGTATGGTGTAGGATACAGTTTTTTCAAATAATTTTTACCGCTACCTATTAAAGTGACTGCTAAAAATATATGTTTCACAAAGGAATTATTTAAACCTCAGTTTAGCGAACTTGAGACCACACTTCCCGATTCTGTGCGACCCATGTCCAGGTGTTTCAATACAACCCTCTAAGTTCATATAAAGCCCTTTTTTTCGGATGGGATCATCAAATGACTTCTCCCGCTCCGGGCAGAGCGGAAGGGAGTGTCAGACTTGTACTGACTAAAACCCATCCATGTTCCTTCCTTGCCCTTTGTGTTTCAGGGCCGCGGTATCTCTTTCGAACAGTCCCGCAGCCCTGGCAGGCATCGGCCCTTGCGGGCCCCTCCCTGTTTGCTGACATCTCTTTGAATGACTTTTTCATAAAATATTCATTGAATAGGGTTACATGAACCTAAAGGATGTATTGATGATTCAATTCTCAAAAATACCTTCCCCTATCCATTAGGGAAACCCAGCATGCGTTGCGTTATGTTATAACATCAATTCTCCAGGAAAACATTATTATATTGGTCTTTCCACCATTTTCAACGTATGCTCCCGTCCCAACCAATTACATATTGATATGTAATTAGAACACAATTTTAAACTATAATGTTATGTGGTTAAAATACTTACGACGGATTTTCCTCATTCTAATTTGGATCATATTGCTTGAATCCAAATTCTAAACAGTGTTTTCGAGTATTCATCTCAGACCAAATAAAAAACTAAGACACAGCACTGTTAACAGTGACGTGAAGCCGGTTTCGTAAATATGTGTGCACTGTGAGCTTATATTTTGAGCGTAGTTTAATTGTAATTTGATGTAAATGTGTGCGTGTGAGCGTGTATGCACAGAGCGAGGCGTGGTTTTGCGCATGCTTCACTGAATTGTTCGCAGTGATATGTCTTGGTTTTTTATTTAGTCTGAGTGAGACATAAACAGAGCCTGCGCTACCGAGCTTAGCTCGATTAGAGTAGAAAACGAATTTTCCCAAATATGAGACAAAGCTAGATCAATTTTTTGCCCTCGTAAACCCCTACATTGCAACTTTCATCGAAATCATTCGGGCAGTTTTCGAGAACGTGATTACAAATACCCTGTATTCGTAGTGTTATTAAAATCCTACCTTGTCAGGAACCCCCGTTGTTTTCCTGGTCATTGACTTACTAAAAGTGGGTACCGCGGCACCATTTTAGAAAGCTAAAACAAGGAAATTGTTCCTGTAATTTGCTCTACATGTGTCATACATTTTGAAGAAGAATCAAGAAAATTACATAAACCTTTAAGCGCCTTATGTCATGCTTTTAATTTCTAAAGACAGGTGTATTTTTTCGACAAATTGATTTTCAAAGGCTGCATTTGTTCATGAGCTATCAGAAAAGTATTAATCCGGCGCAGATTTCTCAAAATATGGTGAAGAGGTGGACAATTTTCATTCTGAAACTGTTATGCATAAGTCGGCAAGGGCGGGTGCCAAAAAATTCTCTCTCTCGCTCGCCTCTTAAAGTATTCATGGTTCTGGGACTTTTCTTAACAAAGTCGGCAAATTAATTTCAATAACGTCTACTTCAATGGTATAGATCAAGTACAAATCGGAGCAGAACTGCTAAAATTTACAAGCTCGCTGCGCCCGCTCCTGAATTCTGTGTGTGTCTGTTGATTTTTCTGAAAATCATACAACATATCAGAGGCGGGTGCAAAAAAAAACGAGCTCGCTGCACTTTCTCTTGCATTATTATTAGTTTCTTCTTGTGAAATTTATCATTAAACTATTACTACTCAAGCAGATTTTTCCCTTTTTTTTGTTTCAACGTCACTTTGCCGATTTTAGGGCCGTGCCCACAACCTATTTTGAAAGCTGGATCCGCGCCTGGCCTCGGTTGCTCTGTTTCCGCCATGACTCGGAAAGCACGCTAAGCCGTTGGTCCCGTCTGTCATTTGTAGATCTTTGACAGTAGTTACAGGAGTCCGTGGCCCGAAAGTCTGACAACCAGTCTTACCCAAGGGTATCGTATTACCCAGTACTAATTGAGTTGTGACGGTCATATAGCCAGTCGCTCAAACTAAAATTCTGGTAATCAACTGCATCCGCTTAGACTGGAAGCCGACCCCAACATAGTTGGGAAAAGACTAGGCAGGTAATGATTCCAGTAAAATGATTTAATCCAGTACTGGATTGCAGCTAGAATAATACCCTAAACCATCACTGGAATGCACAGGATTCAGTCCTGTAACTAGATTGGCGGTCTACTTCTCAATCCAGAGTGCCCATTCCAGAGCAACTGGAATATTGTAGACGGCCACACAGTACTGGATTAAACGTAGAAAAGTGAACACTGGTACACACGCATTGTAGTTTTTGTGAACACTTACTTAATTCCTAATAATGATTGGAATGACTGAAATAACATAACATCACGCCTGAAATCCCCCAAGGTCAAGGCAGAGGTGTAACAAGTACTAGGTATACCCACATTTCGACAGTGAACCTTAAAAAGGTAAACAAAGGTGTTCTAGAAAAATTTACTTTAAAACCGATCACATCAAGTTCAGTTTGCGGTTACATAGTAGTATGCTTGTGTTATGTTTGTTAGTAGTACCTACTTACTAAAGAAAATATCATAAAGTGTGAGTCATTCCGAATTACAGGAAGTTAGTTGATATAAGTTTAAGTAGAAATAAAATTAATAGGAAATGAATGAATTTGAATATAGTATTAAGGAAACGCTTGCTCACTCGCTTGTTAATTTGACTCAGTCGTAGAATGTGCACTTTGGAATTAGTTAGGTAAACTCCTCATAATAGACACTTCTCAAAATGAGCATTTCGCAGGATGAGGACATTTTATTTATGATGGTTTTAAAATAAAATCGGTCGCTTTTTCATAAATGCACTTTCAAAAATGTGATTAAAATATACAAAATTTATGAAAAAGCGAGCGCTTTTTCAGACATTATGCGTGGAAGGTAGAGTTGCCCAACTATCGATATTTTCTCTATCGATAGATAAATGATAAATGATGTTTATTTAGCAAGTAGGTTTTTACAAACACTTTTACACGTCATGTTTTTTAAAGCTAGATGGGGCCGGTGTTTCGTACCTGACTACTCTGAGAAGAAACAGCCGAAACAAACTCAGAGGTCATAGTCTCTTTTAAAGTCCAGACATAATCTTGGTTTACTCACATGAGCACTATGCAGATTAGTGTCTGAGATGGCCTTTGGAAAAAAGAACCACACAGGTTTGAGCGGACCTGTCCAGTCAGTGCAAGCATTTGTCAGTTATCGTGAGCTCGACTTATAACTCAAGGAGCTCAACGACACGACGAACAATACCAAAGAAAGGACATTTGGGTAGGTCGCTTGTAGTGCTCAAACTGCCAGACAATCGTGGGAAAAATTAAAAATAAAATTAAAATACTGCAGGAAACCGCATGGCTTGGAGACGTGTCATATGAAGTCACGATCCTCAGCAGTCAACCACTTTTTAATACTAGACGTAACTACAAGGTGTAACATAATAAACGCAAGACCTCTCGTGTCGTCTCTCGGACCAAGAAACTGATCAACTTTTGTTCTACGAATTATTAAAATTCGCAAAAAAAAAATGGACTTTGTATAGGAACTGACGCGATCAGCTGATCAACATGTATGGTAAAACTAAAAAAAAAAATGAATTTCCAAACCAAACTTGTCCAGTTTCATGGTCTGGGACACCACACGAGAGGTCTTGCGTTTATTATGTTATATCTTTTATAAGTACCGCATTCTGAATCAACGCAACTGTCTAACAAGAGCCTCTTCAGGTGTTGGTACACGACTATCGGCCCAATGAATGCCGAGTCAGACTCGACGAAGGCTGTTGAAGGGTGTTGTGGCAGTTTGTGAGATGCCCATGCTGAGTCAATTGGTCGCCAAGTACATACACACCCCTTTCTTTTTTTTTTCGGGTCCCTTAGTCGCCTCTTACGACACCCTCGGGAAGATATGGGATGGTGCTATTCTTTACGTTCGACACCATACAGTACACCATGAGTAACCCTAAATATTGACTTGGCTCACGAGGTTGTCGACATGAGGGGTGCGTATGTACTGCCAGGGCTGCGGGACTGTTCGAAAGAGAAACCGCGGCCCTGGAACACAAAGGGCAAGGAAGGAACATGGATGGGTTTTAGTCAGTACAAGTCTGACACTTCATTCCGCTCTGCCTAGAGCGGGAGAAGTCATATGATGACGTCCGACCGTTAAACCGGGGGGGGGTTAGAAGGGGGTTTATGCCCTTTGTCCAGCTAGAGATATCTTTGACCATAGATAAGGACTATTTCACTCTAAACCAGCACATTTTTGGCAAAAATCACGATACTGATTGTGAAATTGTTTTCTTATTTTACTTTTTAAGTCTCACTAACATAGTCGTAGGTTATAGTCACCGCTTTTGAGTTATGGGCACTCTAACAAAGATTTATTACTGTGTTATTGTGTTGTTCCGTAATTTTACCTTAACTTTAACTTTTATAAGATCTTATTAACATTATGGAATGCAAATAATGATATGATTATGGCTAAATGTCAGCAATAGTCATTGTGATTGGAATGACGAACCTTATTTTAGTCGACTCGCTTAAAAACTGAGGTTATGAATATTTAACAATGAAATCTAAAGACATTGTTTTATTACGAATTTATCATAACACAAAATGAACTTACTTTCCGTTTTAACCATTAGGATATTCACAGACACAAAAAACACGACGAAAATTAACATTTTCGATAAATATTTTCACTACAACATCATTGACACCAACTGAATAAAGTATTTATTCGTCACAAGTAACAAATTGCAGGAACTATCCTAAATAAAATTGACAGCAACTAAATGAATGTGTTTGAAACAATTTTTCCTTATGTTTTCCGTAATGGGTGTTAGGCAATGATCTACTTTGGCAGAAGGATAATTAATTATTTTATAACACATTTGCTCGTAAAGGGTCTCTTATTACACCAATTTCAATATCGTATTGTATCTCATTACGTACTTGTGCGGTAATGTAATGTAAAACGCAGGGTTTATCAAGATGATCCAAAAAATCGAACGGTACTTTTTTAAATCTTAGCAAAGAGTTTTTATGCTAGAAAAGTGGTCAACGTTTTATGAATAAAATTAACTTTGGGAGATAAAATATAACAAATAAACATTTGATTCTTTAATTTAGTTTTTGACAATAAATTACAACCATTTATCTGTAACAAAACACAAAAACATTAATTTACTGTATTAGTAATACTGGCTGTTTTTTGTGCCTTTGCTTTAAAAAAAAGCGCTGAAGCGCACGTCTCGCTAATTTGTGAACAAGTAAAAATTAATCCGCTTTTTCTTTTCGCTGTATTGTTTTTATTGGAAAATGTCGTCAAGTAATGATGAATTTATTAATTCGACACCGCCAGAAGTCTCAAAGGCAGCGACAAAGGCTACTCTAAGCCTCTTGCCTAAAAAATCGACCGATAGATACTTACAAGCGTATCAAAATTTCGTTTAAAAAGTCCGAGTTTTATTTATTTCCTCGCAAATATGTTATAAAACGTCGTATGACATACGTGCGCTTTGATAATTACAGCCTCTGCTTTCTTGTAGCCCTCGCCGCATGTGATTTTCAACTTACCGCACTTATATCATAATGTACTATTACATAAGTATACAGCTATTACCACTAATATGCATACGGGGTGGAAGGAACAACGACGCTCAAACGGTTACCATGTATTAAATAGAGAATTCTGAACGAGGCGGCATCACGCCTGAAATCCCAATACTGGTTGGCGGATGTGTACCTATAAAGGGTGTTAGCAGACTCTTTACGAAGCCGAAAGGCACTTGTTCTCCTCGTCATTGCGATCATTTTTTTGTTCTACACCATACCTGGGAACCTTCTAGTTACGGAGATATTGGGTGTCAAAGTTTTTTTTTTTTAAATATATGTTTTTAATGTAAGATTTTTACTTTAAACACTTCCACCCCCTTTTTTTTACGGATGGTAAATCATCAAATAACTTCTCCTGCTCTGGGCAGAGCGGAAGGGAGTGTCAGACTTGTACTGACTAAAACCCATCCATGTTCCTTCCTTGCCCTTTGTGTTCCAGGGCCGCGGTATCTCTTTCGAACAGCCCGCAGCACGACCCCCTTACTATTCAATCCACCCATCAGCACAATGTTTTGAGTGCGTTACATTGAGTCCTACTGTAAAACCTGATTTGACAGCCCAAAAAAAAAAGTCGTTTCCCAGCACTAATTTTTGCGTAAAGTTACTTAGTTTGATGTTCATAATGCTTGGTTGACGGCTTCGTGAAGAGTCTATTTACACCCTGTAGTACTCCCACAAGTCCCCAGTTATGTTGATGTCCCATGTAATAGGAGGCGAGTCTATTGAAATCAGCCGGACACAAATTCAAACTCCGCAACTCCTCTAGAGAAATTTCTGATGGAAAACCTAATAATAAAAAAAATTCAAGACCTGCGAATTGAACCAATTCACTAAACTCAATTTTCTCATATGGGTTCCAAAATACTTATGTTCGTAACAGCATAAAATTTATAGTACCTACAGAAAGCGAAACACTTTTTAATCCATTGTTGCTAAGTGTACACATACATATTGTGTGTGATCGTCACTGTACACCATTTCTATTATTTATGGTCGTGTGATTTCTACGAATTTTGATAGAACAAAGCGGAAATTCAGACAAGAAACTTGTAATTTTAACCCAAACTCGTGACATACTCAGGAAACGAACTCCAGATCCTATTGCGGTATTGTACTAGCAACAACAAAACCACTGAGGTATCCGTCATCATCGGTGTAGCTAATATCCGACTTATGGATGCATAAGTACCCTTTTTTTTCGAATGGGATATCATAAATGACTTCTCCCGCTCTGGGCAGAGCGGAAGAGAGTGTCAGCCTTGTACTGACTAAAACCCATCCATGTTCCTTCCTTGCCCTTTGTGTTCCAGGGCCGCGGTATCTCTTTCGAACAGTCCCGCAGCCTGCATATACTTATGCAGGCTGCGGGACTGTTCGACCCTTAAGGAAGCCGAAACGCACTTCTTCTCTCCGTCATTGCGATATATTTTTAACCGACTTTCCTCAAAAAGGAGGAGGTTCTCAATTCAGTTGTATGTTTTGTTTTTTTGTTTTTTGTGTTTGTTACCTCATATCTCCGTCGTTTCTTAACCGATTTCAAAAATTCTTCTTTTATTTGAAAGGATATACTTCCCGATTGGTCCCATAGAAATTTCATCAAAATCGGTTCAGTAATTTGGTATGTTTTCACGTTAATTGCTATATCACGCGACGATGCCTGAAGTCTTGCATGTTTAATTTGACTCACTTCCTGATTTCCGATTGAATTAAAAATTTGCACGCTTATGTATATCGCGTGATAGTACAATATATCGATGACATGGAGCTAATCTGATGATGGAGCTGGACGGCGGCCTTAGGAAATCCGTTATGAAACGACATAACCCCATCGAGTTTGGGCTCGTATGATTCGTTTTGACGAGTACTTTGTCTCTAGATGTTATCCAGGGTCTGATGATGAAGCTGGAAGGTGGCCATAGGATCTCCATGATAAAACGACTTAACCGCATCAAGTTTGGGCTCGTTTGATTCGTATAAATGAGTAGTTTGTCTATAGATGGTATCCAGGGTCTGATGATGGAGCTGTAAGGAGGCCATAGGATCTGCGTGATAAAACGACATAAACGCATCGAGTTAGGGCTCGTTTGATTCATCTAAATAAGTTGTTTGTCTTTAGTTAGTATCCAGGGTCTGATGATGGAGCTTGAAGGTGGCCATAGGATCTCCGTGATAAAACGACGTAACCGCATCGAGTTTGGGCTCGTTTGATTCGTCTTAATGGGTAGTTTGTCTTTAGATAGTATCCAGGGTTTGGTGATGGAGCTGTAAGGTCGCCTTAAGAACTCCGCTATAAAACGACAACCCCATCGAGTTTGGACTCGTTTGATTCGTCTTGAAGATTACTTCCTTAAAGTTCTGGTTACAATATAAAAATTAATTCATGATTAGAATTTGTGTGATATGCTAAAAAGTCTACAACTAAAAAGGGTAAAATAAAAAACTTTCTGCGAAAAAAAACCGACTTCCAAAAAAACACAAAATAAAACTAAAATAACTTTTTTTTAAATTACTTTCGGAAGTCGGTGACAAAAAATGACAATGAAACAACAAAGTCACCGACTTCCGAAAGTAATTTAAAAAAAAGTTATTTTAGTTTTTTTTAGTGTTTTTATGGAAGTCGGTTTTTTTTTGTTCTGGACCATTACCTGGGAACCTTCTAGTACTTCTACGGAGGTATTGGAAGTCAAAGTTTTTTAAATACTAGTTTTTAATGTTATAACTTTCCTTTAAAATACCTACCTCGAATATTTTTAATGCATTCATCAGCACAATGTTTTGAATGCGTTACATTGAGTACAAAAAAGTACAAAAACCGGACAAGTGCGAGTTCGACTCGCGTGGATAGGGTTCCGTACGTTAATCATCTATTAGTTATCTTAAAATTAAAAAAAAAAAATGTATTTGAGATGCTCACAATTAATAGTTTTCAAACCTTTTATTTTTCATTTTCTAATTTACCCTCCAAAAGTGGCCCCCAAATTTAAAATTCATTGATTTACGTTACACGTCCGTATTAGGGTCACCGACTTACATATAAGTACCAAATCTCAACTGAATCGGTCGAGTAGATTCGGAAAAAATCGGCTGTGACAGACGGACAGACAGACCAATCGAGTGATCCTATAAGGGTTCCGTTTTTTCATAAAAGGTACGGAACCCTATAAAAAAAGGGTCATTTCCCAGCAATAATTTTTGCGTGGTTACTTAACCTGATGCACAGAATGCTTGGTTGACGGTTTCGTGAAAGGTCCCTTTACACCCTATACATTGGGGTCGGTTTACAGGTTTACAGCTGAATACCAGTATTATTTAAGTAGTCTACTACTAGTATGAAAAAAAAAGATGCTCTCACAAGTCTATTCAATTATTTTTAGGGTTCCGTACCTCAAAGAGTAAAACGGGACCCTATTCCTAAGACTCCACTGTCCGTCCGTCTGTCTGTCTGTCTGTCCGTATGTTGTTGTTCTAGCGGCAACAGACATAGATACAGCCTGGTACTAGCTGGTAATAATAATAAAAAGCTCCCATAGAACAGACATGTTTTTTTTCCCGTTTTTAGAGATAATGGTACGGAACCCTTCGTGCGCGAGTCCGACTCGCACTTGGCCAGTTTTTTTCGTGTTGACGTTATTTCTGTTTAAACTGATTTCAACATTATGTACGTGAAGATAAAGTTTATTTCAGAAAGAAAGAAGGAATGGGCTATTGAGCATGACATAAACCAGTGAATTGTATGTAGTTCAAAAGTTCAAAACTAACTTTATTAATGTGTAGGTATTAAAATTATTTTTAAGGAATCAAACTTTGGAAAATAAATTGTGAATTGATCATTAATAAAAAAGTAGGAAGTCTTTTACAAATTTATTTACGAAAACATCATTTTCTCAATATTTACAAAGTCTTGTTAATAAATTAAAATAAATAATATTAATTCTTATAAAACAATTGGTGACGATTGGGAACAACCATTTACAAATATTCCAGAAAAAGTATACGCTTCAGCAATCACCCTCTATTTTTAGAAGGAGTGATGATGAAAATACAGCTCTTATAAATATAGAGGTACTTACCAATGGTGCTACTTATTATCTGCCTAGCCTTGGGGTCGGCTTCCAGTCTAACCGTATACAGCTGATTACCAGTATTTTACATGGAGCGACTGCCTATCTGACCTCCATAACCCAGTTAGTACTGGTTAATACGATACCCCTTGGTAACGCTGGTTGTCGGACTTTCGGGCTACTGAATACTTGTAACAAATGACAGCCGGAACCAACGACTTCACGTGCTTTCTGAGGCTCGAAGGAAACTCAGTATGTTATGGATGATCACCCATCCACGGACCAATTTAGGCAAGCACAGCTTAACCTAAAGCTCGACCCGAGCGGCTGTTATTATTTAGCCACGAGCTCGTAGATTGAAAGAGTGCATTCTGAAAACTACAATTACTTAAATAGTTACTAGAGATGAACTGAATATGGATTCTGCTGAATATAGAATTACGCCGCACTTCAGCCGAAGTCCGGTTGAATTGTGGCAACAAGTTAGTTTTTAAGTGTATAGTAGTCCTTGAGAAAGAATAAATTTGCCTCTGACAGACGAACATAGGTCACCCAAAAGGCAATGGAAAAGGCTAAGCTCAGAGTTTCCTGGAGTGATCGAATCAGAAATGAAGAAATCCGCAAGAGAACCAAGGTTACCGACGTAGCCCGAAGAATCGCCAAACTTAAGTGGCAGTTGGCAGGGCACATTGCTCGCAGAACAGATGGCCTACGGGGCTGAAAAGTTCTGGAGTGGCGACCGCGAACCGGAAGACATTGAAAAGCCTCTCACTAAGTGGACCGATGACCTGGTGAAGGTTGCAGGGATCCGCTGGACGTGACCGGTCAATGTGACGACACTTGGGGAAGGCCTATATCCAGCAGTGGCCGTCTTTCAGCTGAAATGATGATGATGACAGACAAAAATATGGATCACTGTAATTTTTTTAATAACAGTGAGTCAGAAATAAAATATTTATGAAAGTACTGTAGATATATGAATAGACAGAAAGCTTCATACAAATGGTCAGCAAAAAGTATTTTTGTTTCGCGGAACCATTCTAAAACACGATCATTACCGAAGCGCATACTTTTCCTGGTTCAACTGTTTATATTTTACTTCATATCTTCGTCATTTAGTTTAACAATTTTCGGGTTTTCTATAATTTCATCGATTCTATGTAAGTCCTTGAGTGAGACCTGTCCTGTACCTCTCTGTATCGGTTGGGGTTGAGACGGGTCAGGCTTCCATCCGAGGAAGTTTATGATCTGGTATGTTGCTGGGACGCCGCGCTCATTTCGGTTTGGCATTTCCTGAAACAGTAAAGATTTTTATTTGTTTCTCTGTCACAAAAAAAGTTGAAAGGGGTTCGACTGTCTTGGTATGGATATAGGATGAGGGACGAATCGCATCGGTTATTAAAAAAAAATCGGCTGTTTCCTACAAAATTGCAATACCAGCATAAAATTTATACTTTTCTAGAACATAAACGAAAGTAAAGTAGTTTATAACAAGGTCTAATATCAATTACCTATACAACCTAACCTCCTAGCTCCAGCAGTAGATTAAAAATAATAACCTAGGCTCGTCAATATCTGACACTACGAAAGTAAACAAACATTGGGAGAAGTAAAGTAAAACTAGCTAACTTCAGGGTGTATGTTGACTAGCTAACTTCAGGGTGTCGGGTTTTCGTGTTTGACGGTGTGCGCGCGCATCGTAAAAATTTACTCTCATAATTTTCCTTAACGCGCCAAAAGAAGTATAATTTCAAAAAATACTCACTTTCCCGTACATCTCATCATAAATACTAGCTGCGGCAAACAAAACGTCTTTGGATAGTCGTAGCGGCCGATTTAACGCCGCGTTCCCCTCGCCTAACGCACGTACATCCTTCATTACTTCAAATATACTAGGATACCAGATAACTATAGATTCTACGTCCACTGTTTGTAGGGTGTAACCGCTCCTGTAATTGTGAAAAAAAGTGTCAAAAAAGTTAAGTCAAGTCATAGGCCAATGGCTGACTTGGAAGTCTTTAAAAAGACTCAGAACCACCTGGGTTCTGAGTCCTACACGCAGTAAGGAAACCCTGCTCAGGATTCATTAATGACTCTGCCCTGGAGTGTAAATGTGGTGCTGTTCCACAAACGATGGGGCACTTAATATCGTGTCCTGCGTGTCCCCTTAAATATTTATTTTAATTTAACTATTTATTTTTAAAGTGAATATACAATTAAATATTCTGTGAATATTTCAAGCGTCTACCTGTCACCCTTATTAATATCGAGCAAAAAAACGGCAAAAAATCACGTCTGTTATATGGACGCCCCCCTTTTTTTTTACGGATGGGAAATCATCAAATGACTTCTCCCGCTCTGGGAAGAGCGGAAGGGAGTGTCAGACTTGTACTGACTAAAACCCATCTATGTTCCTTCCTTGCCCTTTGTGTTTCAGGGCCGCGGTATATCTTTCGAACAGCCCGCAGCCCTGGCAGATGGGCGCCCCCCTTAAATATTTATTTTATTGTTTTGATTTTTTGTTATAGTGGCAACAGATATACATCATCTATAAAAATGTCAACTGTGTAGCTATCACGGTTCATGAGATACAGCCTGGTGGCAGACGAATAGACAGACAGACAGACGGACGGACAGCGGAGTCTTAGCAATAGGGCCCCGTTTTACCCTTTGAGTACGGAATCCTAAAAACTATTCAACTACATCCGGTTGGACTAGAAACCGACCCCAAGGCTATTATTATAGGTGATGATGATAATTCGTCGGCGTCAGTGCAAGGCCTTGTAAATGCACAACACCCTTTTTCACTTCTCACGCTGTAAAAGTACGCCAATATAGCCCTACGAAGCGGGACTAAAGTGACCACTTTAGTCCCTAGGGAGTAAAAAGTAATTAGTTTTTTAATTTCCTTCATGTGACATAGACAAACTCAAACAGCCAGTAAATATACTATTATCTGTGGAGTGTGGAGTGTGGTTAATTGCGAAAATGTTGAGAGTTTTAGTTCCATGGTTTTTCCGCAGCAAAGAAGGTGGCGCCATGTGTTTTAAATTGTTAATCTGTGACTGGTTTAGAAGAAAAAAATGACGGCGCAAATTTCAGAGACAAAAAATCTGTTCAAAAATTTGTTCGGTTTTAAATAAATTTATTAAGAATGTCCAGTGACAGTGAAGAGTTTGACGTCGAGCAAAGAGTAAAAGACATAATAGATAATCTTTTGAACGCTCCCAATTAATAATACTTGGCGACCAAGGTATGTTTAGGTACCTACCTATATAACCATGCTTTTTATTTAGGTAGGTACCTATATAAAATGTCGATTGTCACATTTACTTTGTTTACTTACAGGTTGCCTTGATTTGCGGTATAAGTGGTGCATGCAGAGGAATAGAACTGGTCAATATGACTCTGGCCGATGTCGAAAGTGACACCACGTTACAGGCTATAAATTTGCCTTATACTAAGACGAAAAAAGAGTAAATGCATAATAAATGGAGAGTACTTAATATTTTTTTTTGTACTAAATTTACTATTTTTCTCGCACTCAAAGTGAAAAGTACAGTTTGCACCTCGAGACTAAACGCCAACTTTATATACCCTCGGTTTCATTGACTCCCTCGCACGCTCGGGAGTCATACCACCTCTGGTATACATATAATGGCTTCGTTTAGTCCCTCGATATAAAATATACTATTTTACAGGAGAAACTTAAAACTGTTTTTAAACTAAACCAACAAGTATAGCGAAGGTCCTAGATTCGTCTATTCTTAACCTCAAACCAAACCTCATGCTCAGCAGTCGCGCTTGAGGCAACCCAGAATAGGCAGAATCAAAATAACTTTTTACTAATTTGTACAAACCAAGAACCTTTTCGAAAATGCTGTCTTTTCCTCTGCCGCATTGTAAATTAAGCCTTTTTTTTTCGGGTGGGAAATTATCGTATATAACATTGGCCCCTCCCTTTTTACTGTAAATTGATTGCATAAAATTTAAGGAAACAATCGTACTCACGCAGTAAGCAGCCCTCCAACATCTCTAACCCTAGTAAAAGGCGATATATGCGGTGATAACCCGCCGCTGCGCTCGCCCTCAGCCAATTGTAGCGCTTGGCGCATCTCCATGAGTGTGTCGCTGCCGAATAGACATGCCATGAATACCTAGAAAGAGAGATTGCAGAAAATATTAGAATTGGACATACATACATTTTCTATTGTGATATGCCCCCAGAACTATTTCCAACCACACCATTAGACCATAATTTAGAGGAGTTGTGGTTCAGTGGTAACATCATCATTATCAACCAATAATGTTCCCACTGCTGGGACACAGGTCTCCTCTCTATGAGAGAGAAAGGGCTATAATCCACCACGCGGGCCCACTGCGGATTGGTAGATGTCACATGTCTTCGAATTTTTGGTTCTAAGACATGCCGGTTTCCTCACGATGATTTTCTTCAGCGTTTTGAGAGCAGTCGTGATGAAATAAATTACGCAAAGTAATGCGCCTGGCTGGGTTCGAACCCACGACTTACTGTTCTTAAGTCGGGGTCGCTACCACTGGGCCACCGCTGCTCTCGCAGTGGTAACTGCGACGACATAATATAGGTTGTAAGTTAGGTACGAACCCAGGCAAGTGTTAGGGCCGGAGTTCACCGAAGCGGAGACGACACGAGAGAAGAGGAGATGTGTTTTAAACCACCACAATTGTAACAAAATTTCGTTATTTACACTTCTTGTCTCCGTTTAGCTTCAGTGGAAGCGGTTGAGCAGCGAGAACAGATTCAAAAAAAAATCAGCTATTGCCTACATTTATGTTCGTTTATCTCGTCAAAATGTAGGCAACAGCAGTTTTTTTTTTTGCGATTTCAGGTTTGGTCCCATAGTGAAAGTTGTTCCTAATGATGAGTACCAGCAGCGAAGGGTCAATTTTTGTAAAAGGTAAGCCGGAGTAATCTTTAATGTGATTATATTATTTGTCTATAGATTACTGAGTGTGCCATTTTTCAAAGGGACGACAGTAGGAATCGAATACTATGGAACCTTCGCCACTGGTGAGTACCATGACCCTTTAAGAGATTTCTTGTATGAATAGATAGACCTTATAGGCTAGGATGCGCATTCGGCGGCAGCGCACAGCGGCGACAAGAAGAATGTGAGCGGCGTGCGGTGAACGGTGAGCGGTATTGGGCGAGCAGTCTACAGAGGTCGCTAAACTGGGTGTGAGTAGCCTCTGCACACATCTCTGCGCCTGTCTAGCCAGTTCGCATATCTGCACAGCTTCTGATGATACACCCTAACTTTTATGCATCTCCACTCCTCTCAAGAAGGCTGGGTAGGCCTTTTAATGACCCTGTTCTTTTGATGTGGATCCAATGTGGATACTGGTTGTTGGTTTCAGGCCATTGCTTTGCTTCGTCTTATTGGTTTCATCGTCACCAGCTCTAATAAATAAATTCGAAGACATCCAACATCCTGCACTGCGCCCGTGGAGTGAATTCCGACACGCAACAGGGCGCGAGATACGGAGCTCAATGCGTCACACGATAGCGTTTTAATTATTTATGTAGTTAACTATGCAGCAGAACGCTTCGTCTTCGTGGTGCAGGACAATGTAAACGACACCTAATCCAGTTAATAAGAAATGTTTCAACTGCTACTCACCCCATCAGGTTTCAGGCACTTCATGATCTTATCAAAGCAGCCGGGTAAATCATTCACCCAGTGCAGCACTAATGAAGACACTAGTAGATCTACACTGTCGTCTGGAAGCTAAACAAAAAATTATCATTATTGCAGAAGCTTACAATAGTCTTATCTTCTTATTTCGTATCAATGATACGACTTATAAAAATTCATGGGCCCAGAGATACCGCGGCCCCGGGAACACAAAGGGCAAGGAAGGAACATGGATGGGTTTTAGTCAGTACAAGTCTGAAACTCCCTTCCGCTCCGCGGAGGAGTCATTTGATGATTTCCCGTGGCCACGTTAATCCCAGTGTTTAGCATGTTTACAGTTGTAGTAGGTTAGGTAGGGACATTCCAGCAAGTAAACAAAGGTCTGAACAAATACTTGAAACTACTGAAATATACAGAGCTGAACAGAGTTGAACTTTTTAAATATTCAGAGGGCTAATATTTATTTATTATCTCCTGTAACGCACAACTAAGGTATACCAATTGACCAACAAATCATCGATAGGTAAGCACTAATCACGGTAAAATATTTATAACTTTGACACCTAACTGTCCTAGCTATTATTGTCATTGTATAAATTTCGTTACTTACTTTTAGTCTTCATTATTTTAGTTCTATGTGTAGTCTGTATGACATACAGGGTGTAAAAAGACTCTTCACAAAGCCGTCAATCAAGCATTCTGTACATCAAACTCAAAATTATTGCTGGGAAACGACTTTTTTTTGGCGTTAAAAATCACGTTTTACGGTAGGACTCAATGTGTTAGTCCTTCAGCCGCTTATGGGTAAATTGAACAATATCAGGGTCATGGACGTGTTAGAAGTAAAAATCTTAGATTATTAATACATACAAGTAACATGTATTAAGAAGAAAACTTGTGAAAAAGTTGGAACTTTGACCCCTTTGAATATCTCCATATCTAAAAGGTTCCTAGGTATGGTCTAGGACAAAAAAATGATCGCAATGATGGGGAGAACAAGTACTTTTTGGCATCATTAAGAGTCTTTTTACACCCTTTATAATGTACATAACAACCTTAATTAAATAGTATTTTATAGAAATCACATAACCCATTAAAGTTTGATATCTAATTAGCTTACATCAATATTCTCCTCATCCATAATTCTTTTCTCGAATTGTACACCATCTGCTACTATAGCCTTGTCAAGGTGCGTCTGTGAAGTGTCACATAGTGTCACTTTCTCAACGCTGTCCGGGAAGAAATGACGAGACACATAACCACGACTCGCACCTAAAATGTGGATTGGAACGATTATTGAATGGTTTTACTCACTTTGAAAGCCTGTATTACCAAAATATTTTTAAATCTGTCTATTATTCGTATAATGGATTAAAATAGACTGCGATAAAAACTACATAATTGGTTTTCATTACAGGGTGAAAGAGACACCAACACAGGATCGGTTACCACGTATTCAGACGACTCTAGAAAACTCAAGAAATGGTTGTCTGTAAAGTCGGTTTACGGACGATAATTTTACGTGATAAGAAAACAGAACGCTTAGGCCGATCGTGACTCTCTATCGCTTGTTCCGCGCTCTCGCTTGCACACTCGGCTCACGCGGAACGTGACACTTTTTCGTGCATGCAGCCGGCGTTCATCGATTTATATGGCGTTATCACGTCAAAAAAAAACCTAGAAAACTCTGGCGTGATGACTTAGATGCGTTTGTGAGAGATGGGCCGGAGGAAGTGAGTGGAAGGTTATGGGGAGACCTTTGCCCAGTGGTGGGTCACAAAGCATAGAATAAAAATAATTTGACTAGTATTGTGATATATATTAATATGATGCAATTGGGAGCAAGCATGCTGACTGCCTCAGATGCTGATGCTATTAATTGTATCATATGAGGCTGACATAAAAGGGATTTAAAGGACTGTGCTGCCCAATATAAAGACCTCACAGATATTTGAGAACATGCATTCCTTTGCACTGAAAAAGCTCTTTAGCTGCTGGACCACACAGACTAACAAGTTTCTTTTTAAATTGGAATTAATGACAGTAAAGTTTTCAGCAGAATCAAGAAAACGATTGCTTATTTTAAACACTTCTATTCATCATCATCATTTCAGCCGAAAGACGTCCACGGCTGGACATAGGCCTACCCCAAGTATCGCTACATTGACTGTTCCCGTGCGACGTGCATCCAGCGGATCCCCGTAACATTCACCAGGTCATTGGTTCACCTAGTGGGAGGCCTTCCAACGTAACGTCTTCCGGTTCGTAGTCGCCACTCCAGAACTTTTCGGCCCCATCGGTCATCCGTTCTGCGAGCAATGTGTTAAAAATATTTAATTACGGACTTACCAAGTTCTACAGCATTCTTAAATACACGCTTGATATCTAAAACTCGATCGGCAGTCCGATATCCAACCTCTTCTTTAATATACTCAGATAGGTGATAATCGTCTCTCCTGGCTGACCTTTCCCTCTGCAAAATCTTGGCATTCCTATCAAATATATTCATAGTACGATACACTGATGCAGCAGTCTTGTGTCTTGCAGTTTTAGAAGAATTATTACGAACCAAAATCTGAACATAGTTACGTAAATATTTTGACTCGTTTCTCGTTATGTGGAGCCTGGAAAGGCAGTTGAGGAGTTGCGTTTGTGACATTTTTGATAAATAAATAAATAAGTATGGCTTATATTTAGCTACAAACACATTATTTCATATACTTCTCAAATAGCGTCTATGTTTTGAGGTTATATTTTCAATTATATGACGTTCCAATCCAAATGTTCCAATGACAGCAAACCATTTGAAATTGAAAAGGAAAATTAAAATCGTTCGGAATTAACTATCTGATGAGGAAATATTTGTTTAATTCCGTGTGAGCTCAAATAGCCGTAACGTAGCTACTTTAATAATTTCATGTTAAGTATGCAATTAATGTAAGAAACATTAATGGCAGACTTAACTTAAAATTGAACTTTTGAACCAAAGATAGATAGTTAAATTCGTGTTCATGATTCAATAACACGTTAGATTGTTGCTTAAGTTTTCTAAACCAAACTGTGCAAGTCAATTAAAATAAATGTCATGTCAAGTCAAGTAGTCAAGTAAGTCAGCTGTTATCCGTATTCGGTGGAAACCACTGTGAAAAATATTTATTATCACAGAAAATAGTGTTGTAATTCACTAAATTGTTTATAAGTGGACGTTATTAAGATCAAAAGTAAGTTATTGTTACTTCAGAACCCAAAAACAAAACTAATGCTATCAACCGCTTACATAACCTTAAAACTTTTAATAATATTTTGCGGTTTTGAATACAAAGAGAAAAGACTTTCTTGATAAAAAAAAAGTACATAGTCTACAATGTTCGAAAATTGTATAGTCTGATTAAAAAATAAGGACTTTTTTTACCACGGAAAAGATACAGATTTTTGTCGTTACCGTATTTTTTTTTTCAACCAACCCTTTTTCATGCCTTTAAAAAAATAATTATTGTCTATTTCAGATGTGGCCCATAATATTTCAGTTCTTAAGAGCAAACGCTCCATACTTCACGTTGCCAGTTGCAGCAGTCGTTGGAGTCATAGGATATAACTTAGAAAGCTTGTTGTCTGATAGATATACACCATATACCAGTAAGTATACAACAAAGTGTTGTAGCTGTAATTTTTCATTACATCCCTTTTTTTTTCGGATGGGAAATCATCAAATGGCTTCTCCCGCTCTGGGCAGAGCGGAAGGGAGTGTTCGACTTGTACTGACTAAAACCTACCCATGTTCCTTCCAAAGTTTGAGTGTTGACTAGTATAGAGCGTGTGTCAGACCCGGTTTCTTTAAAAGTATTGTTTTACTTTAAATGAATTGCCATATGACTGCCTCGTTGGTAGAGTGGTCGCAAGCGCGAATGCTGAGCATGAGGTCCTGGGTTCGATTCCCAGGTCGGGCAAAGTGCTATTGGGTCTTTCTATCAGGAATTTCACAGTAGCAGCCACGGAGTCTGGATTTGTGCCCGGTTGATAACAATAGGCTCGCCCCCTATTGCATGGGACTTAAACATAACTGGCGAAATGTGGGTGCACTATTAGGTACACCTCTACCTAACCCTACGTGCATTACAGGCGTGATGTTATGTTATGAATTGCCATATTAAATTTTTACTGTTTTTAAATAGATTTTAAATATTCATTATGCTTATAGGTACTACATTTTAAACATATGAAATACTGCATATGCACATATGGTATTTTATGAAGCCGCTTCCATACATTTGTACCAATAGTTAGTATAGGAATAATATCAAATAGGATAAATTGTTTGAAAAAATTTTTTGGACAATTGCATACCAGAATTGGCAGAGCAGGACATTGAAGTTATTTTTAGAAATCAATTATTATTCAGTAGTGAGTCAATATGTTTAATTGAAAATATTTATTTCAGACTTACACATTAGTATACACAAGTCCATATTAGATATTAGCATTCACCCATCCACCTGACAAAATTGCTTTGGTTATCATACCAGTACCTAAACAAATTGATGATCTCTGCAGGAAGCGTGGTGTTAAGTCTCATCTTCCTCCATAGAACATTGTATGACACCATGTCAAAAGCTTTTGACAGGTCCAGGAAACAGGCGTATACAGGTGTTCTTCGGTCAGTATAGTACCGGACAGTATGCTTAAGACACAATACTGCAGATTCTGTGGACAGCCCAGGTCGGAATCCGAACTGAGCGTCATGCAGAGAGAAATGTTGGCTTAATTGTCTGTTAAGCACACCATCCAGCACCTTACCCAGGGTCGTTGCCAGAGATATGGGTCTATAATTTCCCTTTTCCGATGCGTCACCAGTCTTATTTTTAATTATAGGCACTACTATGGTCTTCATGAGATCGTCTGGTAGGTAGTTATGACGAAGACAGAAAGTAAAAAACATGGATAGGACCCTAGGCAGATGAACACCCGCATTTTGTAGATGCTCGATGCTGAGACCATCGTGCCCTGGTGACTTCCCTCTGGTCATCTGCTTAATAATCTTATCAACCTCCGCATAAGTAATTTTAACTGGAGGGTCATCAGCACCGCGTTTCTCAGCATCAAGCCCAATTTCGCTCTCTTCCGGTTTCAAAAGTGGTTCTACTCTAAAGTGATTCCTAAATAGGTTGGCCACATCACGGGGAGCACTAATCCCCTCCACACTGGCTGGAAGACTCACCTTTGGCTTAAGTTTGTTTGTGGATTTCCAAAACTGACTGAAGTTTTTAGTCTTATGATGTTCGGCGATTATATCCATCTTTATTTGATCTCTATAAAAGAGCCTATTAAAAGAGCCTGTCCTTCAAGTTGGGGTTAGCTTCCTATCTAACCGGATGCATGATTACCAGTATTTAATTACAGCTCCATTATTTTAATAATTCCAGAGCCTGTTCAAGACACGAGACTAGAACGTCTAGTAGATGAAGAAGCACTAATCGACCCAACCAACGTAAAGAAACTGAAATACAAGGAGAATGTGCTGGGACGGAATGTCTCACCGTCACTGGAGACAAGCAACTAGTCATTGTGGTGCGATTTGTATGTAAAATAGTCCATAGATAGTTTGAGTTGGGTATTTTATTTTGTTGTTAATGTTTTACTATACTTGGTGGAGTGAAACAATATCATCTAATACCCTACCAAATATCTTACAGTAAGATTTATTGATGGAGCCATACCTTAAAAATTTGAATTAAATGGAAGTGCTTCTCCGCATGCAAAATACGCGCATTGGACGTGCAGTTGCGGACACCAGCCCGTTATACAATACAAGTGCGGTGCTGCATCATGCTTGATGTGGAGATGTGTACAATAATTAATAGTCACAAACATCCACTTCAAAAGCCATATTTTGCCAGCTTTAAGAAAGCAAGGAATTACTGACTATTTTTTATTCTGAAGTTTTTTATCCGAGCACTGGATTTTGAACTCTCGGCATTGAGTCATGAGTTGAAAATTCAGCAGTGCAATTTTCCATGAAGGATGCAGTGTTGAGTTCTCAATAACGAGAGTTAAAAATCAAGTTCGTCTTTAAAAAACGCCGGAGCTATCGTGAGCTTAAAACGTGAAGTCAATCGTACAGGCATAAAGTTTCCACAGACTGTCAAATTTCTCCAAATGATTTTAAACCTTAACATGTTGAAAGTTAAGTTCAAAATCGAATGAGAAAATTTGACAGTTTCTAGTAACTTGATGCGCTAGCGACTTTACATATAGGATATTATCACAAACTCCATGTACTTTATGTTGTGCCAATGGTTGCTACAAGCTGGTTGACTGCGAAGGTGCTGTTTGTAGTGTCGATAAAATATTCAACTCATCGCATAGCATTATTTAGTTAGACTAGAAACTTTTCTGTGACTCAGTCAGCATTTTTACATTATCACGTCATAATGTAATCGTTTTTGTAACGCCTGTTTTGCCGCCTAACTCTTCTTGACTGACCTCATGGCTAGCTGGAGCCGTTTACAAATTATTAAAACAAACATAAAAATTCTCGCTTGCGTTTACAATCCTTTCAAAGAAATTTTACCTCTTGACTTAAGGTTACTGTAATAATCACGATGACCTTTACGCAACTATAAAGTTGTTGTAGGATTTCTAGTTTCTACCACTGACAAGTTTGTCAATGCTGTTGGATTTCTAGTTTCTTCCACGATCACAATAAGGTTGCTATTACACTGCTTTCAGAGGCAAAAAGAATTGGTTGTCTGTAAAGTTGGTTTACGGACGATAGTTTAACGTGACAACGTCATAAAATAGAGTGGAAGAGAGACAGATGCGGCGCATGCGCACAATGAGCGTAACGGGACACTTCGTGCATGCAGCCGGCGTTCATCGATTGATTAGACGTTGTTACGTCTATAATTGTGAAAGGATTGTTGTTTAGCCATTAGCCAATAATAACGATACAAAAACTTCAAAATATGAACTATTTGAATATCACATACGTATTTAGTAAATGTAACCATTGATGTATAATTTATATATCAATGAATGTTACTCATGAATTCCCCCAACTCTTTCATATCTTAATTATTAAGTTGAACATTTCAATTTAAATGTTGTAAATAATTGTTTTACATAGTTACTATTAAAATATTTTTTGTTTTAATATTGTATTTTATTTACAACCTCATGCTTAGGCCATCCACTAACCATATTGGCTTGATTTCAAGCATGCTGGGGCCGGCTTCCAGTCAAACTGGAAACAGCTGATATTTTACATGGAGCGACTGCCTATCTGACCTCCACAACCCAGTAACTAAGGTATACGACACCCTTGGTAAGACTGGTTGTCAATCTTAGGGCTACTGACTACTTGTAACAGCTGTAGTCGCGACCAACGGCTTACCAAGGCACGGAGGAGTCTTGATACGTTATTAATGGTCACCCATCCACGGACCGACCCCGGCAAGCGTAGCTTGACCTTAATGATAAATGATGTTTATTTTGCAAATAGGTTTTTACACGTCATGTTTTTTAAAGCTAGATGGGGCCGGTGTTTCGTACCTGACTACTCTGAGAAGGAACAGCCGAAACAAACTCAGAGGTCTCTTTTAAAGTCCAGACATAATCTTGGTTTACTTAGATCTGTTATTATTATGTAGACTGTTATTATTTTAGCCACGAGTCAAATAAAACAACATAAAGAGTTGACACTTAAATCGTTTATTCTTAAAATACTTTTTTTTTAGGAAATAACACTTTTAACAGACTACAAATAACGCCACAATTCCACCCGAGTGCCACAAAAGCGCTAAACTGCTCTAGTGTACATTTACCTTTAAAACAGTGTTGCCAAACTCAAAAATGTTAGAACTAGGGAATAATTGTAAAATAGTGTAAAACGTTTTATAATAACATTGAAACATTTTAAAATCAGAAATGAGTGCGATAAATGTAATAGTCTTTAAACGGTACTTCAAAAATTATGTAGTCTGGCAACACTAACCCATTCAATGCATAATCAATGTTTTTAAACGTTTGAAGACAATTGCATTGGACATACTTTCTCCTAAGCATTTGTTTATTTGTTTTTTGTGAAAGAAATAATTATATCAAAATGACATTGGTTTTCAAAAAACAAGGTTTTCGAATTTGAGTCATCTTGTGTTTTTAAACTTTGACTATAAGTTCTGTTTCAAACATATCTAAATGAATTGTAAACAAACCCGGTTCAGGTTAATTTTCAGTCACTCACCAAAAGCTGGGACCGATTAATCGGTTAGACCTGTAACTCGTATATGTTTGATTAACCATTAAACGGGTTAACCCTTCTAATATATGGGTTAACTATTTCAATGAAAAAGAAAGAAAGAGACAGCACCGAGCACGGGCTAATTCCGTCAGTTTCTTGCACATTTTTAAGTACAAAAATGATTTCTGTGCGTGCACCCTGATTATAAGCTGATTTATCATTTACATTGTAATGGGGATGTTTCCTGTTTAAAAAATATATGATTATATTTGGTCCGTCAGTTATATTATCGAAAAATAATGGATAGGTATTTTTTGTTTTATCAAATCAATAAAAACTAAAGAAGGTAAAACGCATCAAAGATCATGAGTGGGGGCTTGTGACGTCACTCCGCCTGTAAAAGTGTACTGACATTATGACGTCACACGAGTTTTAGACGCACTGTATCGTCTTCATTTTTTGTTTACGTGAAAAAAGAAAAAATACGTGTCCAATATTTTTTGGAAATCTATCTGCCCTGCACTACATCTGCTTCGATAATTGCGGATGACCAAATCGATGCGAATATCCGCGACATCCCTGGTTTGAATCACCACATATAAGGTATTGCGTTACACCTTATATGTCATGTTTGATACATACATTGAATGGATTACACTCCGAAGCAATCATTATCAAAATCTGCACATTATAATAAAATTGGAATTTCTCTTACATCAATAATATTTACAAAAAAGAAATAACATATAACTTTTGCTTAATGTATAATAAATCTCGCTATGTATATACATAAAAATTTTCGTACATAACAAAAAACAGGCAAGATAGAATAAATAGAAATAGGAAGAAAATACTTCGATTTATTTTAGATGGGCCACTTTAGAACCATCGTTATCATATTTTTGTTGTCATAGAAAAATGGTTTCTATGGCTTCCATTATAAAAGGTAAAATTGAATAAGCTAGTAACCGCAGACGTGATGGGTCATACTACATCTAAGGAGTTTCCCTAGCGAATTCAATTTGACCCTGTATTTTGTGAAAGTTAAATAGATCGGCTATTCGGATGCATATTTACCTAAAGTACGCTAAACAATATAATGAAATAAAAAATCTATATAAACCGGGACTTACGTACTCCATACTAGTGAAAATTTGCATATTGACTAGTATGGAGCGCGCGTGCGCTTTAGGTAAATATGCATCTGATCCTAACAGTTGGTAAAGTCCAAAAGTTTCCGGCCTGAACTATTTAGTCTAAGTATATACTAATTCGAACTATTTAGTCTAAGTATATACTAATTCAATAAAGTTGAGGAGTTTGGTTGAACGTGCTAATCTCTAGAACAGCCAGCCGAATTAAAAAAATATTTTTGTATTTGGTTATAGGCTATTATTTAACATGACATTAACAACTCTCAAGAAGATGAGCGGCGGGTAAAGACGAAGCGCAATATTTATTGTTCGAAATTTAAAAAAAAAATTAAAAAGTTCAAAAATTTTATTGTTCAGCAACATAATACAAAAACTACTACAACGCCATCTATGCCACAAAAGAAGAATTAAAACATCAAAATTCTGCCTATAAGTTCAGAAATTTTAGATCGAAGAAGAAAAAAGAAGTGACATGATAGTTCAAGTATATCATCATCTGCCCAGCTTTTCCCAACTATGTTGGGGTCGGCTTCCAGTCTAACCGGATGCAGCTGAATACCAGTATTTTACATGGAGCGACTGCCTATCTGACCTCCACAACCCAGTTACTACTGGGAAATACGATACCCTTGGTAAGACTGGTTGTCAGACTTTTTGGGCCACTGACTACTTTAACGACTGTCAAAGATCTTCAAATGACAGCCGGGACCAACGGCTTAACGTGCTTTCCAGGGCACGGAGGAAACTCGGTATGTAATGGGTGGTCACCCATCCACAAACCAACCTAGGCAAGCACGGCTTAACCTAAAGATCGGCCCGAGCGGCTGTTATTGTTTAGCCACGAGCTCCTCAGTATATCAAAATCAGATAGTTCAAGTATATGATTAATCTAATGAGAGCAGGCCCGAAAGTTTTGAACCTACATGATACCTAACACATTTTTTACACATTGAGATAAAAAATAATCTTTTTAAAAATAAGTCTATGAAGTCACACGTGTATAATGATTAATGAACGTGTATGCATATACACGTTCATTAACCATTATACACGTGTGACTAATGTTTTAAGGGTGCGTTTCTAGCAAAGATGTACGAGGAAAGGTAGCGAGGGATGTGTGTGGAACTAAGGGAACGTACCCATACTACGTGAAACGTTTTTACAATTTTTACCCCCTCCCCCCCCCTTTGGTGACCACCCGTAGTATTGGCTAAGACCCTCCCTCCCTCTCGAGTTTTCACGAAGTAATTCAGAAGTATAGGTTTTAATAATGTTTTGCAAACAGGAAGTTAAAATAATATATTTTGGCTCGTTTGTCTTTATTAATTCGCACTTTTTTACGCACATTATTGCGCACTTCATGATTTGAAGAAAATATTGAGTCAGTGCTGCCACTTCTGAGTTTAAAAAGCGCCATATTTAAATAAAGCTCGAAAAAGCGAGAGATTTTTCTAGAGATTATTGACTACGTGACGAAAATCTAAGACCACCCCTCCGCCCCTGTGGCATAGCGTGGTATTTTTAAATACCCCCTTGAACGGGTCACGTAATATGGGTACGTTCCCTAACCAATCACATAGCTCGAATACCTCAAGCTGTGAAAAAAAAGCGATATTATTGGTTAGTTTCACACACATCCCTCGCTACGTATCCTTGCTTATATCTAGTGGAAACACAGCCTAAAGCTTTAAAAATCTCTCCAAAGCAAGCTGTATTAAAATTAGAAGAAAGCCTTTTTAGCTTTATCCTATTAAAAAAAACAATCAACAGTGGCGCCATCTATATCAAGTGAACTATCTAATTTCACGTTAAAAATTTTACTACTTACTCTTATATGTATTTAAAATGTCGACAAATGTGTATAAAAATTCAAAATCTGTAAAAGCTAGATTCGTTGATAATTAATTTGTAATATTGCCATTTTTTAAATATAGTTTGTGTGGATTCTTTTCCTCTTTGTATTGAGCTTTTTGCCCAAAGATTATTGAAACAGTATTTCAGTAAAGGAGTGACCACACGTATCACCGTGAAATCAACTTGAGCTGATCAAAATAAACTTTATATCCATACAGTATTCATCATTCTCCTGCTCTTATCAAAATTGGCTAATTGAGTCCCGTATGTCTTCCTTCATACTTCTCTATTACTGGTCAACTTATCACACCTCTTTTCCAGCCACATCATCCTTCACAGACTCCCACCATCATTTCTTTGGTCTTCCTCTATTCTTAGAGCTATCAACATTCATACTGAAAACTTTCCTGAAGACGTTTTCCTCATTCCTCAGCATCACATGCCCATACCAAGACAACCAATTACCACACAACTTTTCAGTCACCGTCGCCACTTTCAGATTTCCTCTATGTCGCGTCATCCGAGCCGAAACGGGATTACTAACGCCTTTTTCGCCTTTATTGCATGGATATAAGATTTTTTCTGATCGGCTCAAGCTAATGCCACGTCGATAAATGTCACACTCCCTAAATTAGAGCTAGACATTTGAATTAAACGTTTTGATACTTGCTGACATAATCACATATTATTTGATTTTACATCCATTGAAGCAAAAGACCCCTGTTTATCGCGATTAGGCATAAAAGGTTCGCCTTTTTTTTTGGGACAAACCTGCCACACCTGAATCAACAGTGGCGACAACCAGAAAAGCGCAGAGATAATGAAGCTCGACGAAGTCGCAGAGAAACAATTTGAAAAATCAGAAAAGAATAGCGGAGGAGTAGGAAGAACATAATTTCCACTTCCCTCCATATCAGTAAAAGCAATAGATTCGCCTTTATGCCTGACTGACAGTCAAAAAAACTTGAAAGCAGAGACCAATTAATTGGATTAGAAGGTTAACCAGTTAGACCTGTCATAGGTCTAACTGGTTAACCTTCTCCTTGATTAACCATAATACGGGTTAACCCTTTTTTATCCTGTTTGAGTGTCCCACTGCTGGGTAAAGGCCTCCCCTTTGTCCTTCCAAACCATATCTTGTGCGATATCTGGCCATGTTCGCCCCGCAAACGAGATCTCGATGGCGATTTCCTCCTAGGATTAACCCTTATAATATATGGGTTAATTATTAAAATATTGCTTTGTGCCCGGTAAATGGCATCCAATATGCTTGTCCCCCTATTACGTGGGACGTATAACATAAATGATAAAATGTGGGTATCCTAAATATCTCTGCATAAGCCTTCCAGGACTAGATGCGTTATATTATACTGTCTTTTCAAATTTGAATAAGATGTGATTATACCAATATGTATTTTTATTTGTTACCGCCTTGTATCCAATTTGTAATCCTTATAAATTTAAATAGAATTTCAAAAGTTAAATCTAATTTTGACTCTGCTAGCTCACTACTTCAATCTAAGAAGATTTTTACACAATTTTTAACGAAAATTTTAGAAAAATAAAAATTATGACTATTTTTTTAACAAATCTATGGTTATTTTGACTTTCTTATCATGTAGGCTATAAATACCATGGTGAAATTCCCGAAGAACCGCCGACTACAGTGACAAAGCTGGGGGGCTTTGTAGAGGGTTGTATTGATAATTTTCATGATTGTAATTCTATAACTACATATTTGTTAATGGCGCGACTCATTTTCATCAACATAAAAACCTAAGAAAATTTGAATTTCGCGGGCTACCTGTACGCTTTACGTATATTTTTCTTATCCAGAGACGGCCCCAGAATATGCCAATTTGAACTTTAAAAACAGGGCTTTGAATTTTCTGGCCAGCCTAACATTCCAACATTTTAATTTCAATACAACGGCTAAGCATTAAACCTAACACACGTAAAACAGGTTTTATACGTGGCGGATATTCTTGAAAAAAAAATTACAGATGTTAGGCAGGCCTGCCTTCATACAAAAATCTTGCAACACCTTTGAATTTAGTTGGCTAACCTCAGCCTCTAAAAGAAAGCCGCGCGCTATCAAAATGCACAAATTACACCATGGATACCGAAAATAACAAAAAATTACCAGGGTCAACCAATAACAGACTGCATAACAAATTTCTCAATCTCCATATAACAACAAAAAGTTTCAAAAGAAGTATTATTCGACTGTAAATACTTTCTCACTATATCTAAGTCTTGCAACGCTCTAGACTTTTTGACTAAAACTTCTTTTTCTTCCGAATCAGGTTTGTTTGTGGCCAGAGGCATTAAATCCTCCTTAGCTTTTTCAGCGTAGTTGAATGGGTCTGTTACTTTATGGTTTCCGCCGAACACAGACCCATTTGTCCCTTGGCCTGTTACCAATTCTTCGTCAACTGTCAGATATTGATCTAAATTACTTATGTTTGTAAAGTAAGATTCTACATCATAATCTTTCAGCATACTGGCTAGAACTTCCTCGTCATTTTCATAGACTTTTGGCTTGTCTACTGTTATTATTTCGTCTGGTACAGTGACATCATATCCTGTATCGACGAAACTTTTTGTTATTGCATCCGGTGGTGTTCTTTCCCATGCTTTTTCTAGCATGTTTAATGCTTCTAAACATGTTAGGTCTCTGTCCACCCCTCTAAGTGCATTCATAGCTTTTTCTTCTAGAATTAACCTTCTGAATTCATCCCGGAATTTCGCGGATACGCCATTTTTCATTGGTATTAAACCGTTGGCCGCTTTCCAAGGTACAAAAACTAGTTTTAAATGAGATAATTGCAATTTAGAATGTATTGTTGCTCTGTCTAGTACAAGAATTGCTTTTCGATTTTTCACCTGTAATTCTCTGTTCCAATATTTGACATATTCTTCGAACATTTGAGTTGTAAAATGGGCTTGAGAATGTCGAATATAAGTAACAGGTAAGGTATCAGGATCTCTAAAGGAATGCAACAACGGGTCTTCAGTACCACAGACAAGTAGCTTTTTTTTATCTGTGCCAGGCATATTCGCGCAAAGGAAAACCGCCAATCTGTCTTTGACATAACCCTGTATATACTTCTTTCCTGCTAACTTTTTAATTCGACCTTTAGAAGGGTTGTAATAGAAACCAAATTCATCTGCAGTATAAATATCTTCGTCAGGGATACCTAACCGAGCATCGCTCCATTGCTCTCTGAAAAAATGATTCTTCCATTTCGATTCCATCTGGTTATGATAATCTCTTTTACATGGCGTTCCTCTCAAACTAATATTATATCTCTTCTTGAACCTGTCCAGCCATTTCTTGCTGCCATTAAATGCGACAAAGCCACTTTCCTTGGCAAACGCTTCAGCCACATCTTGAAGCATTTTGCCGGAGACCTGGATATCATTTGCTCTTTGAGAATGAAACCACTCAACAATTCTTGTATCTAAAATACTGTTCATATATCTCGTTGTTCTTTTACCTGCTTTTTTGGGTAACGCATACTTTTCTCTGTCTTCCCAAATTTCGTTAACCACTTCTGGGGTCAAGTGGTATAACCTACAGACATCGGAAACGGATCTTCCTTTATGCATTTTGCTGACGATGGCACATTGGGTGGGGTGGCTCAAGTCTTTCCGTTTAAGGCAGGTGTTGAACTCGCTGTATAAAAATGCCGGCTTACTTTCTTCGTCAGACATTTTCTGGTCTTGATCTGATTGCGTGTTATCGCCTGCTGACGTTGAGCTTTGGTTTTGGACTCGACGGCGGGTTTTTCTGGAAAAAGTTAGTGGAAATTATTATGATTAGTATTCATTTGACTTACGTTTTCTGTGTATCCATTACCGCCACTTCTTCCTCCCATCTAAAACACTAGGAAGTGGCGAAGCGTAGCCGTTTTGGAGGACTATCTCTTGTAACTTTAAAGTTCCAAAAGTGCTGATTATCACTCAGTGGCATGCCTATGGGGCCAACAAGACCATAAGGCAAGCAGACTGTTGAGAAAACCTAACATTATGAGGGTCATAAAGGCAAGCTTTTAGACTTGTATAAAAGTACCGCCATTTATCAGCAGAATTTGAAACCGAACCGAAGTCATTTAGACTTCGGTTCGGTTTCCCCCCTACAAAAAATCCCCTAAACAATAATACCACTCAGATCCAGCCTGTCCCTTTGCTGCCCTCCCCAGCGACGCCCTAAGCCGAGGTTCGTACTCCACAGGGCACTTACCACGCTGTCGCTTATCTTATACTCGTACCCCACAGGGGATGCCCTTAGCGCGTTGACGCTTAGTTTATAAGTGCCCCTGGCTGGAGACCTCACACTCAAGGCACCCACAGAATATTCCAGTTAAGCAGAAGCCAGCCTCATGCGTTGACCTGTGAGACGCCATTCCAACGAGTGTGCTTTAGACCACTCGACTGAAGTAAAACTAAAAAAATACCGAACAATCGTTTGTCAAATTAAAAAACGTAACTCTCTCTCTTTCTATCTTCACTAACTTATATCTCCTTTTCAACTTCCGTTCGCCTCGCCCGCACACTCTTCGTAACGTTCTCGTTACGCATTCACCAGCTTACTCCCCAAGTCAAGCGTGCGTAAAGAAGTTTTACTTCAGAAACCCTGCACAATCTCGTCGGGGGCGACCGCCCTAAATAGTAAATTACTCACATGGGAGACCCTTGGTCTCTCTTCTTTTTCGAATGCGCTTGTTTCGTGTGGTTCTTGAGCTGGGACTTGGTGTGGAACTTGGAGTGACACGTCTCACACTCTTCTGTTCGGTCGTGGGTCGACATGTGTCGCGCCTGGAGAGAAAAGAAAATATTTAGATTTAGCAGTTGGAATTCTGTTATTTCTAACTACTACCCTCACGGGAAAACGGCGTGAGTTTATTTATGCATGTATACAGGGTGTAAACAGACTTTTCACGAAGCCGTTAACTAAGCGTTATGTAAATCAAACCAAGTAACTTGACGCAAAAATTAGTGCTGGGAAACGACATTTTTTTTTTGGGCTGAAAAATCACGTTTTACAGTAGGACTCAATGTAACGCACTCAAAACATTGTGCTGATGGATGGATTGAATAGTAAGGGGATCCTGGAGGTGTTTAAAGTAAAAAAGTTACTTTAAAAACATGTATTTAAAAAAAACTTGTGAAAAAGTTGTAACTTTGACCCCCAATATCTCCGTATCTCCGTAGGTATAGTCTAGAACAAAAAATGATCGCAATGACGGGGAGAACAAGTGCCTTTCGGCTTCGTTGAAGAGTCTGTTTACACCCTTTATAATGCATGTAAGGAAAAGTTTATGAAAATAGCCTTAGTATTAATTTATTTAACACTTCAAGCAGTACAGAGACGGACTTAATGCCATAGGCATTTTCTATCAGTCAACTTGAGATAAATTTTGTAAAATAATATTTGGTGACAATGCATGGTTAGCTAAGTGAAATCATTCTTAATCCAATATAGCGGATTCCCAAAGATAAATTTATGTATGTGTGGTTACTTATTTTTATGCACCCCCATGATATGGGTAACAAAAGGGTTTGCTGAGACGAATACTAAAAAATATGAAGTTATACCTATACCTACTTAAGAGCATTTTTTTAATATATTTGAAAAAAAAGAAAAAGTGAGTATACATTTAACTTGCAAGGAAAACAGTAAGCGGAACTTACCAAATAACTCTTATTATTAAACTTGAGGCCACAAAGTGGACATTTTGGGCCCTCCTTCTCCATGTGCACTTTGGAGTGCATGCGGAGACTGAACGCCTTCTTGAAGTAACGCCCACAGATCTCACATTTATGTCTGAAAAATAATGCAAGAAATTAAACAATAAACTTTTATAAATTAATATATTATCTGTACACCCTTCTTCTCAGGCTTAATGTGTCAAGTATTTAAAATTTCAAAGCCATCAGTCTATAAGTAGATCTTTCACAGTCGTTTCAAGGAGGAAGTGGCCCGAAAATCTGATAACCAGTCTTACCAAAGGGGACCGCATTACCCCGTACTAACAGGGTTGTGGAGGTCTGATAGGCAGTCACTCCATGTACACTGGTATTCAGCACCATCCAGCACCATCCAGCAAGACAGGAAGCCAACCCTAATAAATTTTGGAAAAGGCTAGGGCGCTAATAGATAATCTGGCAAAAAGCTTATCCTTAATTCCATACATCATCATCATATCAGACCGGAATCACCCACTGCTGGATTTAGGGCTCCCCTTTTTTCTGCCACATTTCTCGATTCTGTGAGATGCTAGCATGACGTCTTAAAGGACTGCACACTTGGGATAATATACTCTAGTGAAATAATATCCAAAGGCAATCCAATGGGAGGGCAAGCGTAACATGTCAAACAGCTTCAAAAACAACAGCTTATAGTTCAAGAACCGATTGCATGTTTGCAAACAAATAGGAAAAAAAAAAGCAGATAAAGAGAAATATTAAAATGAATATCTACCTTGTTTTAACTTGATGTTCAAGCCCATGAGTCTTGAGGTCAGCAGAGTTCTCAAACTCCATCTCACAAACTGTACATCGGAATGATCTCCCTTTTTTGACTTTCTCATTATTTTCTTTTTGCTTTTTTCTCCTTTTTGATTTTTTTGGTTTTTCACTCTGAAAAGTACAAAAATATAAAGTTATGAAATATTTTTAGGATTCTAGATGATGGAAAAAAAGGTGTGAACTCAAGTTCAGTTAGGACCTCTGCCAGGGCTGCGGGACTGTTCGAAAGAGATACCGCGGCCCTGGAACACAAAGGGCAAGGAAGGAACATGGATGGGTTTAGTCAGTACAAGTCTGACACTCCCTTCCGCTCCGCCCAGAATAGGAGGAGTCATTTGATGATTTAACATCCTTAAAAAAAGAAAGTTCAGTTACAACTCATCAATAAAATCAAAGCATGGTTAGTTAACTAAACTACGAGAAAAGAGCAACTTTTAAACTCAGGGTTTATTTGCTGCAGAAAATATTACTATTTTTGTATAAAACTTATTGTTTTCATATTTTGTGACCGTCTATTTGTAGTCTGCTAAGCATGGGGTACTATTGTGTTATTAGGTTTTCCATCAGGAATTTCTCAGCAGCAACCATGGCGTCTTGTTTTGTGCCTGGTTGATGGCAATAGGGTTGCTGCCTATTAAATAGACTTTAAAATAAGTGGTGAAATATGTATATAATAATATGTAAGTATAATAATGTTCTTAGGTACACCTCTGCCTTACCCTTCTAGGATTACAGGCATGTTGATATGTTTCGTAAATGTCGTATAAATAAAGTTATTAAGTTAACTCATTAACTAAGGTAATTTCCTGCTATTGAACAAATAAGTACTTTGTTATTATCAACTTTAACTACTGCTGCACAAAGCTCAGTTTCTAGTACAACTAAAAGTTTTAATAATTGTTTTTCCAAAACAAATCTAGTTGCCAATGAAGTGAAGTAGATATTTGTTTAAATTGCAATCATATTATTTTCAATTGTTTTATAAAAACACTAGTGGCCCGTCCCGGCTTCACAAGGGTGCCTATGTTACTAGACATAATGTAGCATTCTAATTGTGAAAGAATTTCTGAAATTAGTTCAGTAGTTTTTGAGTTTATTCATTACAACAAATCTTTCCTCTTTATAATATTATATAGTATACTAGCGGATGTCACGTGGTTAACCACATAGTTCTCGTTCCCGTGGGAGTACGGGGATAAAATATAGCCTATGTTACTCGCTGATAATGTAACTATCCATTGCTTAAAGAATTTTTAAATCGGTCCAGTAGGTTTTAAGTTTATTTGTTACATACAAAAATACAAATCTTTCCTCTTTATATTAGTATAGATAGATATAGTATAGAAGTATTGATTAATTTATTTATGTATGCACAAAATACCAACAGTACAATATATTTACAAAGAAGCGCACAAAAGTACTGCTTATTTCATAAGAAATTTCTTCCAGCAGACCTGGTTTATTTAAATTTATTGGCCAAAAATATTTCCACCAGTAAGATCAAGTGACATATAAGTAATTATTATTATAGCAAAAGCAAACTCATTTTTGGGCAATAAGTTCCATTATTCAGTGATAACAGGACTATGTTATCAGTCTATTTACTAAACAATAATACTTCTAGTAAAATCCCTGTGATAAACATATGGATATAAAGTCATCTATCAATTGAAAGTAAAAACTATAAGTATGAGTGTTACCTTGTATTAATAACCATGGTAAATTCATGCATGAAACATGTTTAATACCTTTTCAAGTTTGTGTAGCTTCTACCTTAAAAAGCCATTATATTTATACTGTATGTATAGAGAGCACAGACATGAAGTGGTAAAGTATTTTTTTGAGAGCTAGTTTCAAGTATTTAAACAAGTTAAGAGGGCCGATACTAGTAAGAATGTAGAATTGATCGTAATTTTGATGTCAAATATGCTACCTACTTTATTAAACTCTAGCGGACAATCCTCGTCCATTTCTTCCACTTCCACGGTAACCAGCACCCCAGCCATGATAGGCTCATCATCAGTGTCTCCGTCATAATTACAACTTCTACTATTTTCTTCAGCTATTTCAGCTTTTCGTTTCACAGACGACAAACACTCATCGTCGGACGAACTATCGACGTAAGTCGTAGCAGGAGCCTCTGAGCTAGAAGCCATTTCGATAGACACGTTACTCATTACCGGCACTACACAAACATTGTCATTATTATCGAGATAAAACTCTAGTTTTCAAGGATATAAATAAAAATAAACACCGCATATCATCGCAGACGCCATTTTCCATCTGTCAGATTCTGATAATGGCATTTTACATGGGTGGGAAAATAATGATTATAATGATCACGTCTGTAAAGAATAGTTTGCCTAGTTGTCTAATAATTAATCTAGGCGTAAACCTGGATCTACAATTAAAATTGAAATTACATGATAATCTTTGTGATTTTAGGGTTTAAAAATTTTTTACATTGGCAACAATAAACTTGTCAAGAATTAAAAAAAGTTACCGCTGTCAATGAACCGCCCGAAAAAACCAACGCGCATCGCTTCTCTTTTGGAATTTATGGTACAGTAACAAGGCTCCCTTTTGTGTTACCGCTGATATTTTAACGTGAAATCCTCAAAACTAAAGCGTAAACAAAGCGCGATTAGCGTTGTACACGCTAGAATTGTGTATTTACGCAAATTTGTGAATATAGTATCAGGATTTATGGATCAATATCGCACACTTGTGAATATGCGCTAGCATTGGGGAAGCGTCGGTACACCAAATGGAGACGAAATCCGGTGTTGGCATTCAAGACCACTGGATGAAGAGTATGATGGAGCCGGCGTCTAGTGACAAACAAGATAATCGTTCGTCAGTTAAACGCGAAAAAATGGCCGAAGCTTACAATGGTGGTGAAAATGTGACATACGAAATGAAGCAGCAGCAACAGAATGATCCGAGATACAGATGCGATGTTTGTGATCTCACTTTTGAAGGTTTAGAGTATTTGATGCTGCACAAGAAGTTCCATGGAAACGACAAGGACTCTCCGATTATGGAGCCTGAGCCTCCAGTACATCACAAAGAAGGCCCTAAAAAAAGGCGCAAATTCAAATGTGACCAGTGTGACGTGAAAGTGAACTCTCAGTACCACTTGGATATTCACAGGAGCAAACACGAAGGTGTTGCCTCCAAAAAGTATTTATGTGAGGTATGTGACCGAAGCTTTGTTGCAGCTCAATTTCTCAAAAGTCATATGCAAACTCATTCGTCAACCTCGACTATAAACTGTGAGATTTGTAACAAAAACTTCACAGGACAAGCTTATTTGAAGCTACACATGCAGCTACATAACGATATTAAGAAATTTAAGTGTTCTAAATGTGATGAGATGTTTCCTACGAAAAACTGCTTGAAGATACATATGAAAAAACATACAAAAGTGAAAAATTTCAAGTGTGATTGTTGTAACAAGCAGTTTGTGTCTAAAATCACTATGGAGAAGCATAGACAAACGCATGAAGGGCAGCCGATAGATTGCCATGTGAAATGCACACAGTGTGACCGAACTATGCATGCTTCGTTACTCAGAACTCATCTTACTAGAGCCCATCCTCCTCACGTTGACGATGATGTGAAAAGACCGCATAAATGTACTACATGCGGTAAAAGCTTCATTGTAAGAATTAATCTTAACCTCCATATCAGAGTTTGTCATCCAGACCTTGCTGAACCGGAGGACGATGATGAAGAGATCTTGACGGACAACTCTTAGGTTACATGTTCAATTGCTACATGGATATTTTGGCGCTTTAATGTCATTTGTGTTGTTAGTAATAATTTTCGATTGTTACTTTTAAAAACAAAATGGCCAAGTTGATTCCGATTTTGGCGCCAAAAAATTCAAGTACAATGTTATATTTGAGCATATTGCTACGTATTATTATAGAATAATTATACTTTTTTATGATAACTAGTAGTTTAAATATATTTACTTCCTGTAACCTTCCATTTTATGTTTAAAGTTGAATAAAACATATTTTTATAGGAATTATTTTATTTTATTTTTATCCGTCTCCTTTAGTAGGCTATAATCTATACTATTATTAATATTATAAAGCTAAAGAGTTTGGTTGAACCCGCTAATTTCAGGAACTACTGATTTGAATAAAAAAAAACGTTGAGTTGGATAGCCCACTTATCGAGGAAGGCTAGAGGCTATTTATAACATCACGCTACAACCAATAGGAGCAAAGCATCAATGAAAAATGTTGGTCTCTTATGTAACGCAGACGAAGTTGCGCGGGTCAGCTAGTTATTATATAAGCCTGATCCCACTTGACTGCAATAAATTGACGAGTGCTGATAGTCATATGGACATAGGCCTCTCCCTAAGGGGGGTTTTGCCATAATCGCCACGCTTGGCGATAGCAGTATGGTTGTTACAAAGGCAGAGAACGCTGTTCCCCATTCTCTGGTAAGTCCCTTAGTCGCCAATGACACCCACAGGAAGATATGGGAGATGAGATACAGCAGCGTACTATTTTCAACGGAAAAAGTTAGTCATGCCCTTCGCATGGCGTATTCTCTTGCTCTTATCCCATTTTATTTGGAGTTGGAGCAGCTCTTCTGGTTGCGTTTTTTAATCCTAGAGACTAAATTGACTTTTTTTTTTTTTTTTTTCTTCCTTTTTTGGCAACTGAGCCGGTTCCGACTATTCTGCCAGTGTCACGTCGTGACGGTAGCGCAGAGAGGCAGGCCGTCGAACTTCGTACTCCGTGGTAGGTGTTAGTCTAGCAGTAAGGACGAACACATGAGTTAGTAGAACAAATAATCTAATTTACGAGAATATAAACGTCATACTTTAATTAACCAAAACATAAACTAGTATAAACTATATACAGACTAATTACATAAACGTTGCGCACCAGCTAAAATTTTAAATCATTCTCCTTTAGGAATGTGGCCAAAATGTTGATTAATTTAGGGGAGAAGTGGGAGAGGAGGATATGAAAGTTGGTTGGGAGAGGAATATTAAATTTGGAAATTTTTTGATACAGGTCAACGGATTTATTATTTAGGGAGCAGGAGAAGAAAATATGATCTAAAGTACCCTCCGCAAGTCCACACTCGCACAGGGAACTATCCCGGGCATGAATTTTGTGCAGGAACACAGGGCTACAACAATGTCCGAGTCTTAGTCTACAGAGGGACGAAACAGTTCTCTTCGACAATTTAGGGCATTTAAAAAACCAAGGCCGGCGCTGGATTTCAGGCTGTATAGCAGCATAGTAATGGCCCTTGGTTCTAGAAGATGTCTTCCATGTTTCCGTCCACGAGTTAAATAGCTTGGGTTTGGCACTGTTCCGCAAATCGTAGTTGTGCGCTACGTAGTGCTTTCGATCAACCGGATTCGATGTGGCATACTTTGCCAACGAATCAGCGCACTCATTGCCAACAATACCCGAGTGACCGGGTATCCATGCTATCTCGACGTCCAAGCCGTTTTGGGACAGATCAAACAACAAGTTCTTTATATCCATAATGATATGACTATTAATTTTACTGTAAAGTTGGTTTTGTTTTAGGGCTTGAATACTACTATGGGAATCTGAAAAAATTACTGACCTTGTTATTTGATGGGACTTAATATAGCATAAGGCTTCTAAAATACCAGTACACTCCCCTGTAAAGACTGATGCTTCTGGTGGGCATTGAAAAAGTAAAGCTATTTTAGAATTTTGAAAATAAACTGCCACACCAGTACATTCACTTTCCGAAAATTTTGAAGCGTCTGTGAAGAATAGGTTCCAACCTTTCCAATACCGCTTGACAGCTGACTCAAAGTCATCTCCAGCATCTTGAGGATTCCTTGATATTCCAAGGTTCAAAACGGCTTTTGGTTCAAAATAAATCGCCTCGTACGCGGCGGAGAAGACCGGAAGAGTAGGATATCGACAAATAGGCGCGGAGAGTTGTTTAAGCTCTCTGTACCTATTTATCAATAGGGGAACTACTTTATGGTTCCAATAGGAAGAATCATTAAAGGAGAGTTCAATTTGTTCTAAAATTGGGAGCAAGGGATGGGATGAGAGGGAAAAAGCCTTAGTCAGGAAGCGATCTGCCAAATACTGTCTCCTAAGGTGAAGGGGTGGGTCTGCACATTCCACTTGAAGCGCATTTATGGGAGAGGATTTCATGGCCCCAATGACAATTCTTAGGCATTTGGACTGGATGTTGTCTAATTTTTTAAGCGATTCTTTATTGCAGGGCTCAAGAAGGTAGCTGCAGTAATCCAAAGCGCTTCTGGTCAACGCATTATAGACCAATTTGAGGGTGTAGGGGTGAGCACCCCACCATACCCCGGCCAAAGACTTAAGAACCGATACAGAACGTTCACATTTTTTGACCGTGTTGTTGATGTGGTTGACCCCAGACAATCTTGTGTCCAAAGTTACTCCCAGAAACCTAGCGTTATCTTCTACTGGAATGGTTTGTCCATTAATGTTTATATCAATTGGGGGTAGCGAACGCCCGCGTGTAAAAATGACAGCTTTACTCTTTGGCGCACTTAAAGACAAACCATTGTCAAGTAGCCATTGGTTTAATGAAGCTAGAGAGACATTCATCGAAAGGGCGGCATCCTGAATGGAACTGCCACTCACCATTAGTGCAATATCGTCAGCATACTGAAGGATTTTACAATCGAAATTAAGGGAAGAGGGCAGGTTAGCTGTATAAATGTTATATAATGGGGGACTAAGGACTGATCCTTGAGGTAATCCTCTCCAGACCGATCTTTGTTCAGAGTCACTCCCAGGTATTCTCAATTGAATGGTGCGATTGGTAAAGATGCTACCAATGATGCGACAAATCCTAGCCGGGACTCTCAGCTCGTGCAGCTTTTGCCTGAGATTAGGGAGGAGAACCGAATCATAAGCAGCTGATATATCCAGAAAAACCGCTACCACCGACTCATTCCTGCTGAGGGCCAGCCGGACCTCTGATATGAGGATACCCACACTATCAGCTGTGCCCAGACCTTTCCTAAAGCCGAATTGGGTCGCCGGGAGCAGCTTCCCGTTTTCCACCAACCACACTAACCGGTTTTTGATCAAGTGTTCTAAAAGTTTTATGAGTATGGACGATAATGCAATAGGTCTGTATGAACAATGATCATTAGGATCTTTGCCTGGTTTTAAAATCGGAATGACAACCTGAACCTTCCACTCTGTGGGAATATATCCAGAAGTAAAGCAGAAGTTAACTAGGTCAAGATAATATTTGTGAGTTTTTGGACCAGCTTTAGAAATAAAGGAGTACGGGAATCCATCCACACCCGGCGCGGAATCTTTGACGTGGGATAACACAGTTTTTAGTTCCTCTAAGCTAAATGGCATGTTCATTGGGTCGTCAATGATGTCTGCATCATGGATGTCAACACTGATTTCCTCAACACTTGGGACATAGGCTGGAGCGACTTTAGAGAAAAACTGGTATCCCAGTTCTTCCGTGAGGCTGTTAGAGGAGGAGGCAGGTGCTAAACTACTCCTGAAGCGTTTCACCTTCCGCCAAACCGCCGAAATCGGGGTGGACGGGCTCAGCGAACTACAATATTTTAACCAACCTTCGCGTTTTTTCCTTTTTAGGAATTTCCTGGACTTGGCAAGAATCTTTTTGAAGGCAATGAGATTATCCAGATTCATATTGTCGTTGACTGTCTCTTCAGCCTCATTCCTGGCCCTAACCATGTCAGTGCATTCCCTATCCCACCATGGCGGGGAAGGAAGTCTACCGGAACGGGGTTTTTTGGACGGAAAGCAATCGTCAGCTGTGGAGGCAATGGTGGAGGAGAAGGACAAAAAACAATCCTGGGCATTATCCCTGTTAACTTCCGGAAGGGAAGATATTCTTGAGTCTACGATTTTAGAATATAAATCCCAGTCAGCTGTATTTAGTTGATGTTTTAAAAGAGGGGGGGAGACTTTAAAATGAATATTTTTGGAAGGGAATTCAATTATGATGGGGTAGTGATCACTTCCATAGGTCATATCCAAGCGACGCCAAATGAGGAGACTAGATATATTGGGTGAGCAGAAAGTCAAGTCAACACAACTATTATTCTGACCAGGACGTGTAGGTCTGCGTGTAGGACTACCATCGTTGATTAGGCAAAGGTTGAGATCATCCAATATGTCAAGTAAACCTATGCCAAAGTTATCGCAGGTATCCGACCCCCATCGATAATGGTGACAATTAAAATCACCCATGACGAGTATTGGACCACTAACACTGCATAATAAATTTCTAATTACTGAGAGATGTTCGAGTTGTGGGTGCGCGATATAAAAAGAAAAAATATTTATACCTTCAGCTTTCACAGCAACAACATTTATGTCATCGCCTACAAAGGTAAGAGGAATCTGGGTGAATGATACCTTGCTATTGATGAGCAAGGCACATCCTCCATATCCATCAGATCTATCATTGCGAGCACTGTCGAAGCATGGCAACCTGAAATTGCTTCCAGGCAATAGCCATGTCTCAGCAATGCCGCAGATTGATATTTTAAATTTATTAATTAAAAAGGAAAGATCAGGCTTTCTGGGACTAATACTCCTCACGTTCCACTGAAGGAAAGTCAGGGGATGGAACATTGTGGATATAATTTAATATTGAGGTCAACTTTGATGCAACGTGGTCAGGTATAGTTTGAGTTGGGCTTGCAAGAACAGACATTAGCATGTCAGTGATTAAGTTTAAGATATTTTTGGAGTTATCTTCCTGTCTGTAACATATTGACTCTGCAGCTTCCATTGGAAGGGCACAGCCATTTTTTGATGGGGAAAAGGAGTAATTTTGAGTGAGGTTTAGGTGAGCTTGTCTATCATAGCCAGGTGAAAGGGGGATACGGGATTTGGGTTTCAAAAAAACTGTTTTATGGTATGAATTTTGGGTTATTGGGATGGGGCTTGAGGACTGGGGTTGTGATTTATTTGCAGTCACCTTGTTGCGTGGGGAAGATTTGGAGGCTTCAGCATATGATCTGGAAACAGGTGGGAAGACCCGACTTGCCTCCGCATACGAAATCGATTTCTCCGTCATCAGAGCTTTGATACTCTTCTGTCGGCCCAATTCAGGACAAGCACTGTCACTTGCGAAATGGTTGCCAGTACACGAAACACAGAAACTCATTTCAGGGGTGACTTCACATCCATCACCAGGATGATCTTCACCACACTTAAAGCATCTAGGTTTCGATCTGCAAAGTGTGCGGGTATGGCCAAAGCGACAACAATGGTAGCATTGAACCGTTGGGTAAGCGTAACGCTCAACTGGGAGAGCCGTGTAGAAGCTGTACACGCGCTTAGGTAGGACTTGTCCGTCAAAAGTTAACACAACAGTCTGTGTAGGCCTCCACTCGGTCACACCAGAAGAGGACACCTTACGGTTCATCCTTCTGGCTTTAATTACAGAGCCACATCCCTCAGGGACCTGAATATTTTTAATTATTTCCTCTTCTGACCACTCAACTGGTATATCCCTTACAATACCCATTCTTGTGATGTTGAATTGTGGAATGGCAGCTATATAATTGTGTTGGGATAAAATTTTATTGTTAAGGAAACTGTTTGCATCCTGGTGCGACTTGAACTCAACTGACACGCGATTTCTGCCAATACGTTTGATCCCATCGAGACGTACGTTATTTACGTTGTTAATCATCAAAAACATACCAAACTTAATAGGTTGTAGCACGGTGCCTGAGGTTTGTTCGTCTTTAAGCGAAACATTCACATTGTATGGTGGATTATCTCTAGCTGTATATGAAAGTCTGCCGATTATATTTCTCGCAATCTTGGGTTTAATATTTGAAACAGCAGGCGGCGAACCAGCGCCCCTCTTGCGACTAGGGATGTCCGTATCCATATTGGGGTCCTGTGGAGTTATTTCGATGTCATAGGGGAGGGTAACTGTTAGTCCGGGGGAGAGATCAAATAGTTCATCAGGGGGGTCAGGATCAGGGGGCTTTTTGGAGTTCATCTTGAGCAACTATTGTTAAAAATAAGACAATTACAATAAAATCAAACCTTAAACCAAGAACACAAACACAAAGAACACTTTCGATCGAGTTTCACACTAGAAAAGATCACTAAAATCGAAAATATTCGTAGCACTAACAAAAGCACGTGTTTAGCCTTCACCACTACCAACGAAGATCCCCTAAATTGACTTGATTGAATTGATTAAATTGACACATGCTAATGTCAAACTGTATTAAATGGACTTACAGGGTTGTATTGATGATTTTCATGATTGTGATTCTGTAACTACATACGTGCTACTGGCGCGACTCATTTTTTATCAACGTACAACCTGACAATGACCTGCAAATTGCAAAAAACGTAAGAAAATGAATTTCGCGGGACACCCTGACGCAACCACCTTAAAAGCCGTTAATCCTGCGCCTGAACTCTTTCCGGTTGTGCCCGGATTGCCGTCCCGTCGGACTTTGAAAGTGGGGGAACATAGTGCATGCTTTAGAGCTTATTACACTATGGTCACAACTATGGTGCCTGCACAAACTTTCCGCTGTGAGTCCGGTGAAAACTCCCAGGGGGACTATTAGCTGTCGTCCCAATAGTGACCTTCTTTCTAGCCGTATCATCTTTCGCACCAATAAATGCTTATAAACAGAGTTTAAAGCAAAAAAAAAAAATCTGCAAACTGCTTCAATAACGGATACTTTCTCGCACTACCGCCATCTATTGGCCCAACACGGAAGCAAAACATAAGTATAAAGAATTTGAAGAACTTAGTTGGTGCCCGATTTTTCGATATGACCCAGTGAACCATACGAGTGATAAGTGTCTATTTGTGCAGACATAAGGATTGACTTGACATGGATAGTATTTAAGGGGGTTTATCCTAAAGTAGAGAAACGTTTATGGATTTAACCTTAACTTTCAGCAGGTTTTGTGAAGAAACCCCAGTTATGCAGGTATCTTTTAGTGGAAATATTCTGAAATTAATAAGGTGACTCTCTAAAAAGAAGCTGTAGCGGTACCTACTTATCGTAAGAAGTCTATTGACCACACGCGTTGCGGCGGTTTCTCCAACCCCATCCCTAATTCCGCGGGGAAGTTTTTCGATTTTTCGTTCTTTACTACGGCAAAAAACGATGTCCTCATAGCTCATTGATTATGTAAATTTTCACTTAAAAAAATACTTGTGAAAAATTGGTACTTTTACCCCTAAAATCTCCGTAACTAGAAGGTTCCCAGGTATGGTCTAGAACAAAAAAATGATCGTAATGACTGACGGGGAGAACAAGTGCCTTGCGGCTTCCTTAGGAGTCTTTTTACATCCTTTAGATTGTGAAGCTTTCACACAGCCAGAAAACGACACGTAGATCTCGTAGAAGATGGCGGGACGAGCTCATCAAAATCAACGACCAGTGGGCCACAATAGCCCTGAATCAAAAGCACTAGACGCACACGGAGATGCCTTTTGTTCAGCAGTGGAATGGTGCAGGCTTTAAAAAAAACGAGAAATTACCCTTAACTACATTTTAATGAATAAATTAATTAAATTACAACAGTTCACTTCTCAGTCTCCGGCGTCTTTTCTGCTGCCGTATCTTCTGATTTATCTTCTTTTTTTTCTTCTTCCGTATCTTCTGCTTTTTCTTCTGGTTTTTCTTCTGTCTCTTTTACTTCTTGTGCGGCTTGCTGTGAAAAAAAAATATAACATCAATTTTTCATTTTAATTTAATGAGAAAAGATATAAAAAAAATGCAATAAGTGCACACAGTACAAAAGAAGAAGAGATTGGAGAGAGGGGGAGGGGGAGAGTGGTACGGTCCCACAAGTTATAGAGTCTAAGGTCGAACCATAGACATAAGAAAGAAGGGTCGAACTCTAGCTAGCAACAGTGTACCTACTAGGGAATTTATTTCATCACTACTGCCCTTAAAAAGGTGAAGGAAATCATCGACCGGCACAACAGCCAGTCGCTCAGCCACTGCTCCAGCCGTGGCGCTGATTATGCCTTATATTTATTTATTTATATAAGGATTTTCCCCATTGTAACTAGACTAAGTTATTTAAGTTGAAGTAATAAACATTTTTTTTGACGTGATAACGTCTAATACATAGATGAACGCACGAAAAAGTGTCACGTTCCGCCTGAGCCGAGCGTGCAAGCGAGAGCGCGGAACAAGCCATAAAGAGGCACGATCGGCCTAAGCGTTCGGCTTGTGACGCATTTATGTGTTATACAAATGAATGATAATTCAGTGATAATAATTCAATTCAATTCATAAAACTATGCAATTTTTTCATCAATGTTTTCTTATGTTATCACTTCTGATGTTATCACGTAAAATTTTCGTCCGTAAACCAACTTTACAGACAACCATTTTTTTACAGTTTATGTACAGTCAAGAGCACCAAAACCACTTTCCTAAAATTTAAAGCCATTTGCGCGAGAAATAACGATTGAAACTTGGAGATAGGGTCTTTTTTATAAAATATGAGTTCCAGAATACTATGTTCGTAACAACATGAAACTTTAATTAGAATAGTAGGAGAAAAACTCTTTTAAAAGTTGATAAGTGTTTACATATTGGTGCTCGAGACTGTACACACTAAATATAGAAAAGAGAACAAAAAAATTAGTCGAAGATTTCTAAAGAAATCTCTTTCTTCTTGCATACCTGTGAAAAGGAGAGTAGATAAAAATAGATATAGACAGCCAGCTTTAAATGGATTAATGGGACAAATTGGATTCAATTTTTTTTATGCCCACTTTGCCCTACAAATTGATTTATACCCCTCTACTTTGCCCTATTGTTTTACCAGGCGCGGACCTAGATGGGGTCACAGTGGTCATGACAAAAATCCAAAAATCATACCGGCCAAATTGAGACTCCTCCGTCCCAACCAAATTCCTGACTACGGCCCTGTGTGACCCCACCAAAGTCTTAGGCTGGGACCACGTCTGTGTTTTACCACATTCATATTCTTTGTCCTGCTGGCGGGACAGAGTGGAATAATCCCCCAACTCATCATATCAGCCCTTTGCTGTCCACTGCTGAACATAGGCCTTCCCAATCGATTTCCAACGTGTCCGGTCCAATGCCACCTGCATCCAGCGACTCCCTGCAGTTTTGACAAGGTCGTCGGTCCATCTGGCAGGTGGCCGTCCCACGCTGCGCTTTCGCCTTATGCGTGGTCTCCACTCCAGTATCTGTTTGCCCCATCGGCCGTCCGATCTTCGCGCCACTTCAGCTTGCTAACCCGCTGGCTAACCCGCCTCAACTCACCGCCTGCTTTTTCATATCCTCCTCCTTCTTTTTCTGCAAGTCCTGGCTAACTCCCCTATTCAGTAAGAGCTCAGCCAAGCTCTTCTCCGACAGACGAGAGAACACCTTCACGGGTTCCTTATCCAGGTCATTGCAGGAATCCTGGAAGGCAGCGTATCGTTTTGCCAAGGCGGCGAACTCTTCAACTCCCAATCCTAAGTATTTGTCGTGCATTTTCGCTGAAACAAATTGAAGGGTATTAGTTAATTAAGCTACTTAACAAAATATTATAAATTTGAAACTTGTGAGGATGTTTGTTACTCTTTCACGCAAAAACTACTGAACGGATTTCGATGAAATTTTGCACACAGATAGTTTATAACCTGGATTAACACATAGGATACTTTTATCCTGGTAGTATGGGATAATTATCGAAATCCACGCGGGCGAAGCTGCGGGCATAAGCTAGTATTTAATAACTAGCTGTGCCGCGTGGTTTCATTTGCTGTTTCTCTTTTTGCTCGGCTCCTAAGAATCGTAGCGTGATGTTATTTATATATCCTATAACCTTCCTCAAAAATTGAGATACACAAATCCAAGCGGTACCAAGTTCCCAAGATTTCCACGTTCAAAGCAATTCTTCAGCTTTAGTAGGTATATTACTTTTAGTAAAGATAGATAGATTTTTTAAATGTTTTGACTGTTCCGTCGGTGTAGATGGCCTCAAACAGCAACTACTGAGCATGAAGTTTGGGTTCGATTCCCAGATTGGATAAAGTACGAGTATTACTAGGTTTTTGTATCAAATATATTAAAAAAAACCTCAGAAACAGCCAAAAAATATTACCTACCTGACGCTAAGCAGAGCACCTAAAAAAATTGTTGATAGGTACACAACGGCTTTGAGTAGGGATGGTTTATAAGTTGGTCAAATAAATAGATATAAAAATACTTACATTTTGTGTCGGAGACCTGTGAACTACTAGAATAATGAACTTCAAATGAACGTTAACAATGACATTGGAATTTACTAGTTATACGTACTTTTTTGTTTCCGTTAATATCGGCAGGAATTGCCAACATTTTTGTGTAGGTACCTTAAACGAGTTGGTTTTTTTGTTTGAACGCGCCAATCTCTGGAACTACAATGACGGATTTGAAAAAATATTTTCGAATTTGATAGCCCAATTCTGAAACCGCGGGCAACAGCTAGAACTTGTGTAAATTAAATTAATGTGAATAAATGTAAATATGATTGGTAAATCAATCTTCAAAATTCCAAGATATCAACCGTGTGTAGTGCCTCGTTGGTCCAGTGGTCGCATACGCTATACTGTTGAGCATCAGGTCCTGGGTTCCCAGGTTGGGCTAAGTAATAATGGGTTCAACCACCAGGAATTTCACTGTAGCAGCCAGACAATCTAATGATAGAAAGCCCCAATATAGCACGACTTAGCCCGACCTGGACATTGAACTCAGGATCTCATACTCAGTGTCACCTTTGCTACCAAGAAAATTTATACTTATTACTTTTGAAATGTAGGACCAAAACGTTTACGACGCCTTTTTTTTACGGATGGGATATCATCAAATGAATTCTCCCGCTCCGGGCAGAGCGGAACGGAGTGTCAGACAGCGATTGACTGTACTGACTAAAACCCATCCATGTTCCTTCCTTGCCCTTTGTGTTCCAGGGCCGCGGTATCTCTTTCGAACAGTCCCGCAGCCACGTTTACGACCCCTGGAGTCAATATGGTGACTTTTAATAAATAAAACATTGAAATAAATTATAACAGTTTACTTACCAATGAATTTGCATGTAAACAATTCAGTGATTACCTTTACATTTTAATCAACTCCAATTGAAATGTATTTAGTGGAATAATTTAGGTAAATTCACGTAAGTGTATTGTTGTTTTGTATATTAGGTATACAAAACAACAATACACTTACGTGAATTTGTTGCATAATTAACATCAGTGCCGGGCAGTATGTTGAACAAAATATGATTCGCGACACGTATGTATTTACAGAGTAATTGTAAACATTACATACATGTTAATACATTTGTTACGCGCATCTGCAATGGGCTCCGTAACTTAACTTCGAGAGTCATAACCATAAGCCTTTTCGGTAGATTAGGGTTCTTTAACGCCTAAGAACTCCACTAATAATCCAAACATTAAATAATAATCACTAATTAATCATCAAATTTAAACGTTTTATTTTTTAAATGGCAAATGTAAGCCATCGAACCCTAATCTACCGAAAAGGTTTTTGATAATTTACCTTAATTTTTTTTTATAATAAACAATTTTCCCTTCATACAAATGAAAGATGAGCTTTAAATATTATCTTCCTTTTAATTTAATTTTATGTTTCTGAATCTACGGGAAGAACGTACGATATCTTTCAAATGTATGATTTCATATGAGCAGTCCATCGATTAATAAATATTCGATGAATCGTTTAGTCGAAGTAGTGTTTGGCGATAAAAGGTTCGCAATAAATTCCATTCGAACAATCGTTTAGTCGACTTTCCATTAATCGAACATAATATGGCTCTCGAAGTTAAGTTACGGAGCCTCTGCAAAGACAGCACTACTTACGACCTAGACCTCCGATTCGCCGATACCTAGACCACCTCAGCACCCGACATTTTCAAGGTTTCAAGGTGGAACCATACGGAAGTTACGTGATGAGACAGCACTTTGCGATGCACGTACCTAGATTAGTTAATAAAAATAATCAAAAGCTAAGAAGATGGTCACCATATTCACACTTCGAAATGGAGCTAGGCTAGTTTAGGATATAAGTTAATGTAATTATTTTTTTTATTTTTAAGATTAAATTAAGTAAATCATCTTTGGTTTCTTTTCAATCCCCCGATTGCAGCTAACGAAATTCATTTAACACGGCTTTTTTCTTGTTTGATTTTAGTTTTTGGAATTTTAATACATGTTTTGTTTGAGGAGCTCGTGGCTAAATAATAACAGCCGCCCGGGTCGATCTTTAGGTTAAGCCGTGCTTGCCTAGGTTGGTCTGTGGATGGGTGACCACCCATTACATACCGAGTTTCCTCCGTGCCTCGGAAAGCACGTTAAGCCGTTGGTCCCGGCTGTCATTTGAAGATCTTTGACAGTCGTTAGGTAGTCAGCGGCCCAAAAAAGTCTGACAACCAGTCTAACCATGGGGTATCGTATTACCCAGTACTAACCGGGTTGTGGAGGTCAGATAGGCAGTCGCTCCATGTAAAATACTGGTATTCAGCTGCATCCGGTTAGACTGGAAGCCGACCCCAACGTAGTTGGGAAAAGGCTAGGCAGATGATGTTTTGTTTCATGTTTATACCAATAAATGCATCTTTATCTTTTTAAAATCATCAATACAACCCTCGTTCAATGAATACCGGCGGCACGGTTGGCGAAGTGGCTGAGCGATTGACTGCTGCGCTGCGTGTCGCGGGTTCGCTCCCCGCACGGACCAAATATTTATATGGCCTACAGATAGTTGTTCCGGGTCTGGCTGTTTGTGTATGTGAGTTTAAATGTTTGTGAAAGCACCCACGATACAGGAGAAATTCCTAGGGTGGGGCAACGTTAAAGAAAAAATACCGTTGAATGAGTATTTCATGAAAAGTCATTCAATATACAACCTGACACTGACCTGCTGATTGCAAAAAACGTAAGAAAAGATCACTCAGATTGGGCTTATTTTTTTTTTGGCGGCCAACGATTGTCCTGGGTTCGATTTCCGGGTCGGGCAAAATGCTATTGGGTTTTTCCAACACGAATTTTTCAGTAGCAGCCACGGAGTATGTGTGTGTGTGTGTATGTATGTGTGCCCGGTTGGGTATAGGCTCGCCCCCTATTACATGGGACTTAAACATAACTGGCGAAATGGGGGGATGCTGTTAGGTGTACCTCTGCCTAACCCTTCGGGGATTGCAGGCGTGATGTTATGTTTTGTAGTTGTGGTTATTATTCTGTGCAAATGTCTAGGGTCTTAACAAAAGGACATACGTTATTCATTATTCACAAGACGAGGGTTGACATGTTTGTTTCAAAGCCCTTTTATCAGTGAAACCTCTATATCCCCTCTAGGGTGTAAACAGACTCTTCACGAAGCCGTCAACCAAGCATTATTGCATCAAACTAAGTAACTTTACGCAAAAATTAGTGCTGGGAAACGACTTTTTTTTTTGGACTGAAAAATCACGTTTTACAGTAGGACTCTATGTAACACCTGTGCTGATGGATGGAATTAATTTGACCCCCAATATCTCCGTAACTAGATGGTTCCCAGGTATGGTCTAAAACCGCAATCGTCTATGGTCGCAATGACGGGGAGAACAAGTGTCTTTCCTCTTGGTTAAGAGTCTGTTAACACCCTTTATGTTCCTACAAATGCTATACCTAGGTTCTTATATTGTTTAGTCAAGTCTCTGTATTTAGATGACGGACAATCTTCGGAGATTTTGATCTATGTATAAAGGGTGTAAACAGACTCTTAACGAAGCCGAAAGGCACTTGTTCTCCCCGTCATTGCGATCATTTTTTTGTTCTAGACCATAGCTGGGAACCTTCTAGTTACGGAGATATTGGGGGTCAAAGTTACGACTTTTTCACAAGTTTTTTTTTAAATACATGTTTTTAAAGTAGGATTTTTACTTTAAACACCTCCAGGACCCCCTTACTATTAAATCCATCCACCAGAACAATGTTTTGAGTGCGGAAAATCGAGACCTACCGTAAAACGTGATTTTTCAGCCCAAAAAAAAAAGTTGTTTCCCAGCACTAATTTTTGCGTAAAGTTACTTAGTTTGATGTACAGACGCCAGCAGGTCAACCTACCCGAAACTGTCAGATTTTTCCAACCAACCTTGAACCTAATGCTTTAGAGATAAAGTTGAAAATCTATTAAATAAATTTGACAGATTGTAGTAGCTTGATGTGCTGGCGTCTGTACATAATGTTTGGTTAACGGCTTCGTGAAGAGTCTGTTTACACCCTGTATATGCCGATTTTCTATAAAAACGAGGCGACACCCAAAAAAAATACATTAAAAGGGCTTTGTTGGATTTTCAATTCTCAACTAGGCGACGATAGTTGAAATTCCATCTCAAAAACATGGATGGCAAAGCTTATCCAATTTGACACAATGTTGGTCCAATTTGTGCAAGGTCTTTAGTTTATCTTTGTAATACAAGATGGCGCTGCTGTCACCTTTCATGCAAAGGTGTTGGTATTATTGAATTTATAAATTTGGTTTCATTTGGTACAGAGTCAGTACATTTTGATTCGTGCATACCAATAAGATTTAAATAAGGTTTAATACATTTTATTATTGAAACTAACTCTATTTGTAGATATAAAATAAAGACTGGTGCGTGAAAATTCGTTTTTCACCTTTGCAAAATATTAAATGAAAAACTAACTAATATTTTATTCTTCAAGTTTTGTATGCTTTTTTCCATTTTTAACTAGCAATCCACTATTTATTCTACTTAATACAAACATTCCAATAAGAAATAGTTCCCCTATCAAATCTCGTTCGTGGAATGGAACGAAAAACCACCCCTCGAGGGGTAATGACTCACTCGTTTCACCCCCGACGGAAACACCCGACGTAACCCGACCATAGCCGAGCGGTGAGCGTACGGAGCCCGCACGGAAAACATTAAATCTGAACCCACATTATTATGTAATATTTTACATTTTTTTTTAACGAATTAAAATTATTAAAGTCAAAGTGAAAATGTGCGGGAATATGTCAAGTGTTTGTTTTTTCGGATACACATCAATGTGCTGTGTCAAACTAAAGTGCTGTAGCCAAGACAGCCTATATTGATTTTCTAGTGACGTGCAGATGAAACGTTGTATGCGGAATACAGTGTTATTATTAGATTGTGTAGTGGTTTTAATAATTCAGTAAGTCTTTTTAGCAAAATAGTGTTGCAAAATCGGATAAATACATCTATAAAAACGATTCCTGTGCTTCAATGTTGGAAATGTGTGGAAATCTGCATTAATGTTTTTTCATAATTAATTATGCCGCACCAGTATTTTTTTTTTGTAAACCATTAATGATTTTAATTTAAAACAAATTTGATTTAGAAGAAGAACGTGCTAAAAAATACTTAAAAATAATAAGACGCCATATTTACGTTCTAAAAATAGTATCTACCCCTAAAAAGACAATTTTAGAACAAAATCTAAAATAAACACTGTCTTCTAAAATCGTCCGTAAAACTGTTGAATTTATCGATCGTTTTACAAGCAATGCCACCAAATAAATTACTATTTTTTCTCATACCAGCACGCTAGATCGATTTTCGGATAAACAAAAAATAATGAGTATCGCTGTAACAATGTGACCACCTGATTAAAACAACTCTTTTAAAGTCTGTCAGTCTTCCAATTTTCATGTCTGATAACCAGCCAGCGTAGAAAACGTTCTGGTGATGTTAAAGCCTGATTTTTCAAGTGTTTTCATGTTAATTGGTATGTTAATACTGGCTAATATCATCAATTCATCATTCTTGACAGAAAAGCTGGAAAAGAAAAGCTCTCCGTAATTAGTAATTAGCATAATTATAATCGACTCTGTGGTGATTCTTAGATCGAATGATTACCTAATTATGAAGATTAAGAACTCATTATTAATTTCTTTCAATATAATCTACCATTTTATGACTACTACAAGAAGTATAGGCAGATGCTAGGCGTACCAGTGAAGTATTCTGTCATTTTGCTTTTAAAATTCGTAGATCATCGACAGTCGTTACGACAAATTACCCAGCAGTCGCTCCAAATTTAAAATACTGGCATCAAGCTGTATCCGGTTAGACTGGAAGCCGACCCCAACTTAGTCGGGAAAAGACGACGATGATGACTTAAACTAGGTAAATAACCGGTGGTTTATGTTTAGTCCATTTTTAAAACTCGAATCTGACCTAAGTCGATGCGGATAATTCGGATAAGTTAGAGTTCACTCTTGACACCTCTTCACACTGTTCCAATTTCGAAGTCTTCTTCTTCTTCTTGTGACATAAGATTACGGTCGAGTTGCTGTTGACAGAGAACCACCCTACTTGTACCATAGTCAATGTGCCAACATGATCTTCTTCTCTTCTGATTATAAGAAGATTCTCTTCTCTATATGAAAAGAGGCTATAACATCTGCAAAGGGAGAAATTAATGTCCTCGATAAAATTGTCACCACGGCCATGTCATAATTCCAGCTCTATTAGATACTAATATAATAGAGATTGGATGTTTGGGATAATCTCCGAAATTACTCATCCGATTTCATTTTTTTTTAAACTGATGTAACACTGCACTAAAATTTGTTTTTTACGCGGGCAAATTCGCGGGTAGAAGCTAGTGTACCAATAAAATGTTATTTTCTTCTCAGGCCTTAGCTATTCTAAGTCTTTGACCTGAGCATTTTTTTTCTCTTTTCTGTTAAAGAAGATATTTCGACTTTTACACAAACTGTGATTTAGAGTCCTTTAAAATAAATTCGTTAAGTTGTCACCTCTCTTAGAGCAGAGGCGTGGGTCCCATCAGTGGGAACATTAAATGCAGATTATGTCATTTAATTGTCCAGTCTACAGTCACAGTCTATCCAAACTATATCTACTGTCTAGGTACTCATTTTATTGGAGCAAGGTCGCTTCGATATTGACATTGCATTGAAAATGACGCTGTTATACCAGTGTAGGCAATGTAGTTGTTTCAGACAAGGACATTTCCGGAGTATGAAAAGCTTTACTTAACTGAAAATAACGTGATTAGTCGATGCTCAGAAACAAGAGCTCGTGGCTAAATAATAACAGCCGCTCGGGTCGATCTTTAGGTTAAGCCGTGCTTGCCTAGGTTGGTCTGTGGATGGGTGACCACCCATTACATACAGAGTTTCCTCCGTGCCTCGGAAAGTACGTTAAGCTGTTGGTCCCGGCTGTCATTTGTAGATCTTTGACAGTCGTTACAAGTAATCAGTGGCCCGAGAGTCTGACAACCAGTCTTGCCTTACCAAGGGGTATCGTATTGCCCAGTACTAACTTGGTTGTGGAGGTCAGATAGGCAGTCGCTCCATGTAAAATACTGGTATTCAGCTGCACCCGGTTAGACTGGAAGCCGACTCCAACATAGTTGGGAAAAGGCTAGGCAGATGATGATGACGTCAGGACAGGTAAAAACACGGATTAAATATTTTCTTCTTATCTTTGAGGTCCTTTTAGAGCCTGGCTATAACGGAAAGAAAAATGGTGGCCCAGTGATAACTGCACCGACTTTCACGTCGTAAGTGGTGGGTTCGAACCCAGACAGGCTTTAACATGACATAAGTAACGCCTGTAATCCCCGAAGGGTTAGGCAGTGGCGTACCTAATAGTACACCCACATTTTGCCAGTTTTGTTCAAGTTCCATGTAATAGGGCCAGCCTGTTGTCAACAACCAGGCACAAATCCAGTCTCCGTGGCTGCTACTGAGAAATTCCTGATTGAAATAGTTAGGGAAGGGAAGGTAGAGGATATTTCCGATTTCGTTTACTTACTGATATCAGACGATGGCACATATAAAAGAAGGCTCCGGGATTTCCCGTTCACAACTCCGTACAACCGTAACGTAAGAGACCGGTAACCTTGAAATAAACAGTACATACGCGGCGACACAGCAAGTTATAC